>CM056812.1:21277500-22715000 GCA_029852735.1 Persea americana | reverse complement strand
CACCACTTCAAATTCTCTCAAAACTCACAGGTGCATTCCATCTCCAATGTACTCTTTCTATTCTCTCTTTCATCTCTCATCCTCTCCTACTTTATCTCTCCCACATTCCTTTTCTCTCCATCACATGGGCCCAACTACCTATTTTTTCTCTCCTCTCCTAACTCTATCCTACTTCACATCTATAAATACCACATGTTCTCTACTCAAGAGGAGGCATCATCCTATTCTCTCTCTCCACCCACGTATTCTCTCTCCCTCTCACTCTTTCTCTTTCGTTTCTTTTCTTCTTTTCTTTTATTACTTTTGCAAGTTTCTTTTATGGCCCTGCGTGGCTAATTTTCTATAATTGGTCGAAGGAGACTAAAGCCTCGGAATAAATACTGTGAGATCTAATTTATTTTTATTGTTCAATTTATGCTTTGAATATGGGTTGTTCTTCTATGCTTAATTTGTTATCATGATTGTTTCGTTTAATTGTTAGGATGCATACTAGTATATTTTTCGTTGCAATCTACTGCTCAATTAGAAATCAAATCCGTAATTGTTTGACCCTCTAATTTGCGAAGCAACTAATATTTAATAAATTACTGTGTCAGTGATTGTTAGATATTAGGAAGAACACTTGGCTAAATTAAATGCAACCGCGTGTGCATGTGTTATTTGGGTTCATCGATCTCTCTAATTTTAATGCTGTTACTAAATTAAATCTATAGCGCTTGTCTTAGGTTGTTTAGTAATTATGGTTAATTAGAGCGCGTGTTTTCTAATTAACTAATTAAGGAGGTAGGAATTTAATTCCAACGATGAATATTCAAAGTGTTAGTTGATTTATTTTTGCATCAATGATCAGTTCTGAATTTCCGATGGTGGATGTTAACTTTGACAAATGCGTCCTCATTTGATTGAATTCGTTACTTTGTTGCTCTTTGTTTGCTTTTATTTATTTTTTCTTTCAGCAAAAAAAAAAAAAAACCGCCTCATCTTTAATCACATAGCATGAAATTTGGCTAAATACTCTCCGTGGGAACGATCCTTACTCGCACTACTACATATATATTTTTAGGAGTAAATGTTTTATTATTTTTTAGTGCTTGCGACAGCACACCCAGAAACCCACCAAACCTATCTCTTAAAATCATGCCACAGAAACCACCGAACCCTAGAACTAGGATCCCCAACCTTTAGAGACTCAACCAAAACTTATCCCATGGCCTCCTTGCTCTTTGATTGAACGAAATAGAAAAAAAAGGGAGAGAGAGATCAAGAAGAGATCATTTCTTCCTTTCTTCCCTCTTTTCTCTTCCTTATTCCCGCTCCTCTTCTCGTTTGGGCTCTCCTTTCCACCATCTTCAAGCGAAATAGGTTTTGTTGAAAGGATTCTCGGTGTAAATAAAACACCTTTTCATGGTAACTTTATCATAGAAAATACCCTCCTCTTCTATATTCTTAAGAGCCAAAAGCTTTATTTTTCATCTGCCCAGCATTGGAGCATTTGGTTTTTAGAGGATTTGCCTCAAAATGTCTAAAGCGGAGAAAGGGAGGAATCATGTACCAAACGCTCTCATTTTCCAAACATCTATTCGCTTTAGAAATTTAGAGAATTGGAGGTTAGAAATAGAGATGCTAAACATGAGCTAACTTTTAGTTATAAATAATCCCGACTTGTGATGAATGTTGAGAAAATTCCCTACATATATACTCTTTTAATTTTTATGGACTAAAATGCCTTTGAATGTGTGATATTGTATACTGTATTTTTGCTATTCCACAACTTTTTACTTTTTACCATATCGAACAAAAGTTTTCCTCGCGATGGGTTAAAAAAAAAGTATCTATGCCACACTTTTTATAATTTTATACAATATATCGCACAGTCAGGGGCATTTTATTCTACAAAATCTGCGCAAACACCTGTAGGTAATTAGATCAACGTTAGTCACCAGGCTGGGTAATTAATGGTGCCTAAAGTTCACTGTGTAGTCAAGAACCCAAAAGTAAGGTGGATAACTTTTTGATAAGGAAGCGGATGCCCTGTTTGGACCAATGCGAGGCCAACACGTGGATTCTTATGTCAACTCAGCTGATGGCTCATTTCCTACAATGAATAAAAGAAAATCATAAAGGTTTTCTTACAAATTCATTAAAATTGTCAAAACGAGGAGCCCCGTCCTTTTCTCAAAAGCCCACTTTTTTCTTATCTCATTGTTCAGAAGTCTCCTGCAACTCATTTGGGAAGAAATCCTCAACTCTTTTGGCCAGAAATCCTGCAACACATGTAACTCATTTAGGTAGAAATCCTGTAACTCATCTCTCAGCCTAGCTTCTTAGGTTTTATAGATTCCTCTCTCTCTCTCTCATTTTCTTTATGAGTAGGAAGAAATCTTGCAACTCATTTGCCAAGGAATTGTGCAACTCATTTGGGCAAAAATCATGTAACTCATATCTGAGCCTGGCTTCTTGGGTTTTATAGACCCCCCCTTTCTCTCTCTCTCTCTCTCTTATTTTCTTTATGTGTAGGATGAAATCCTGCAACTCATGCAACTCATTTGTGCAGAAATCCTGCGCCTCATCTCTCAGCCTAGCTTCTTGGGTATTATAGATTCCCCCCCCTCTCTCTCTCTCTCTCTCTCTCTCTTATTTTCTTTATGTGTAGGAAGAAATCATGCAACTCATTTGGCCAGAAATCCTACAACTCACCTCTCAGCTTGACTTCTTGGGTTTTATAGATTCCCCCCCCCCCCTCTCTCTCTCGTTTTCTTTATGTGTAGGAAGAAATGCTTATATAACACGTCTCGTGGCGCCCTTCTTCATTATCATCTTTTAATCACCGCATTGTCGCTGTAATTAGTCCCCTTTTGTATTTGATGTAAAATCTTGGTATCAGATAGCACATGCGAAGGTCTAATAAAGAAAAATCACAGGCTTCAATTTTGTCTACTAAGGTTGGATGAAAGAAATACTGTGGTTTCACTGTTTCGTTAGCCAAGAAACGACCCTGCATTCGGCATAGAACCTTGGGGCATATGCGAAGGTCTGACAAATAATATTCACAGGTTTCAAAACTGTATACTAAGTTTAGGTGAAAGAAATACTGAGGCTAAGGTATTTCATTTAACAAACCCCTGTATTCAATATAAAATCTAGGATATTAGATGGCATGGCATATGCTATGATTTGAATCGTTATATACTGAGGTTGAACCTAGTTTGAGAAGGTTGTATGAATAAAATATTGAGGTTTCAGTGTGGTCATCAGGCAAAGTCCACCTCTATCCGATATAACATTTAGTTATTAGATGGTATTCGTAGGTCTGACATAAAATATTTACAAGTTTGAACTCTATGTACTAAGATTGGATGAAAGAAATACTATGGTTTCACTGTTTCGTTAGCCAAGAGACGACCCTGTATTCGATATAAGACCTTGGGGCACATACGAATGTCTGACAAAGAATATTCACAGGCTTCAAAACTGTGCACTAAGGTTAGATGAAAGAAATACTGAGGTTGATGTGTTTTATTTAACGGACCCATGTATTCGATATAAAATCTAGGGTATTCGATATAAAATCTAGGATATTCGATAAAACTATCGTCTCATTAATACAACTTCTTTATGGTGTTAGTGATCAAATTACTACTCTCTTACATTCTTATTGTCTGGTGATTTCATTACCTGTTTTCAAACATTGATCTCATATTCATTGCAGGTGGCATACATAATTTCTCGTATAGAAATGTGTGTTGGTGTGAGAGAGTTCAAGAGATTCTGAAATGATGATGTAATATTTTGGGCTTTCAGAACTTCAATCGTGCAACCCTTTTTTGTATCTAATACAGCCCTGGCCTATTTGAGAATTTTGTATATCAACTAGCCACACTCCACGCTCATTTGATATGGAGATATTGTAATTTTATTGAATTATATTAGTTGAATGTGATGGGAAACTTGGCATCTTTCTGAGTGTCAAAATTAAATTCAAGAAGAAATAGCGGATCTACTAATTGATAATGGATTTTGATATTGGGTGTTGATTGATTGTCATTGATTAATCGTTAATGCACGTATGTTGATCAATTGATAATGGAAACACCAAGGCATTATCCTGGCTAACAAAACACTGAAACCTCATTATTTCATCCAGACAACCTTCTTAAACTGGGTATTACCCTTAGTATATAATGATTCAAACCATATTATACGATGTCTTAACATGGGATTGACAATTCTTTAGACCTTTCTACTAACCTTGAACCTTGTTGTTAAGTGCAGACCATTATGATTGATTGCACTATTTCTTTATCAAATAGTATGAGATCTCCTGGCTAATGAGGCACCAAAACATCATTATTTAATTAGGACAAACTTCTCACACTGTATGTTAACCTCAGTATACATGATTCAAACCATTGTATACAATGCCATAACCTGAGACTATAACCACAACATTTCTTTCAACCAACCTTAGTACATAGAATTGAAACCTATGAATGTTTTTTGTCATACCTACGAATCCATCTAATAAATTGATTTTATATTGGATAGAGGTGGACTTTGCCTGATGACCACACTGAAACCTCAATATTTTATTCATACAACCTTCTCAAATTGGGTTCAACCTCAGTATATAACGATTCAAACCATAATATATGCCATGCCATCTAATATCCAAGATTTTATATTGAATACATGGGTCTGTTAAATAAAACACTTTAACCTCACACTACACCAAAAACGGAAATTTGGAACGCTTTTGGAACGGTTTAACGGATTAGGAACGGACGGATTAGGAACGGTAATGCGTTCCAATTTCCTGTTTTCCGTTCCTAATCCGTTAATCCGTTCCAAAAATAGGAAATTGGAACGGTTTTGGAACGGTTTAACAGATTAGGAACGGGCGAATCAGGAACGGAAATCCGTTCCAATTTCCCGTTTTTGGTGTAGTGTCAGTATTTCTTTCATCTAACTTTAGTTTACAGTTTTGAAACTTGTGAATATTCTCTGTCAGACCTTCGCGTGTGCCCCAAGGTTTTATATCGAATACAGGGCCGTCTCTTGGCTAATGAAACAGTGAAAACATAGTATTTCTTTCATCCAACCTTAGTATACAGAATTGAAACCTGTGATTTTACTTTGTTAGACCTTCGCATGTGCCATCTGATACTAGATTTTACATTGAATACAAAAGGGGACCGATTATGGCAACAAATGGCTGCGACTAAAAGATGATAATGAAGAAGGGTACCATGAGACGTGTTATATAAGCATTTCTTCCTACACATAAAGAAAATGAGAGAAAGAGATGAATCTATAAAACCCAAGAAGCTAAGCTGAGAGATGAGTTGTAGGATTTTTGCCCAAATGAGTTGCAGGATTTCTAGCCAAAATGAGTTGCAGGATATCTTCCTACACATAAAGAAAACGAGAGAGAGAGATAGAGAGAGAGATGAATCTATAAAACCCAAGAAGCTAGGCTGAGAGATGAGTTGCAGGATTTCTGCCAAAATGTGTTGCATGAGTTGCAGGATTTATAGCCAAATAAGTTGCAGGATTTCTTCCTACACATAAAGAAAACGAGAGAGAGAGTAGAATCTATAAAACCCAAGAAGACAGGCTGAGAGATGAGTTACAAGATTTCTGCCCAAATGAGTTGCATAAGTTGCAAGATTTCTAGCCAAATGAGTTGAAGATTTTTTCTCAAATGAGTTGCAGGAGACTTGAAAGCCCTTATGCTTTTCTTTTATTCATTGTAGGAAATGAGCCATCAGCTGAGTTGACACGAGAATCCACGTGTCCGTGTCGAATTGGTCGAACCAGAGTTCGCCTGTATGTTTGGACCAAGCAGGCGATCCGCTTCCTTTTTGATAAATATCCACCGACTCTGCCGAGTGATTAAGTTGATACTAGGGTAGCAGAGTCAACGAAGACGAAGAACTAACAAAAGAGAAGGTCTTTCGATCCTTCCCAGTCTCTCCAAAAATCTTCCTTTTCCGATCCTCCCGGCTCTTCTTCCCCAAACCATACTCCCCAAAACCCCCAATGGATGCTCATCCGATTCACAGGCACCACCCGCACCGTCCTCCCCTCAAACAGCTCTCCGTCCCTCCTCGCATCCCCTCCTCCAGGCTCTACCCAACGCCTTCCTATCCTTCTTACTCGCCCTCGCCTTTCCCTTTTTCTCCTTCTTCAACTCCGACTCCTTCAAAACGACGCTACTCTTCCTACTCATCTTCTGCTTCAAATAGCAGCAGCAGCAGAGCCTCCTCCGTCTTCTTCCTCCTCTTCTCTCTCCGCTCTCTCTACTCTCTCCTCCCTTTTCTCCGCTCCTCGTCTCCATCCTTCTCTCTCTTCCCCTTCTCCTTCCTCGTCTCCCTCCTCTCCTCCTTCATCTGCTTCTTCTCCTCCTCTCTTTCCCCCTCTTCCAAAGAACCCCAATTGAGGTCTTCCCTCTCTCTCACCCGCCTCTCATTCGCCCCGTCGCTCCTCCGCCCCCTCGCTGCCAAATCCTCCCTCCTTGCCCTCGTCTTCCTCCTCCGCTTCCAGGCTCTCCGCTCCTGCGGCACCGCCGCCACCATCCTCGCCGAGTACTCTGGCAATGTCGCTGCCAAATTCATCGCGGAGAAGGGGAGCCGGGCCCCTGGGGATCGCACGCAAGCTGTTCGGGGGTTTGCCTCTCTGGTCATTGGACTGTTTCTCTTGTCTTTCGGCTGGGATCGGATCGGTTGCTTCCCTTTGTCTTCTGCGAGCGCAGGGATTGATGGGAATTGTGTGAGGATTCTGCCCATGTTGCTCCCTTTCCTTTCTGGGTTTGTTGGGTTCTTCGAGCGGGCGTCTGCGAACTGGGGATCGCTGAGGCAATTGGGGCGGAAACGGGTAAGAATGATTTCTCTGTTTGTTACTACTTTGATCCTTTTTGTTCCTGCGGCCGTTAGCTTTATCGCGGTTGATGAAGATCGCGTTTCCATAAGGTATCTCGGTTGGCCTTTGGTGAATACTGTTGTTTTCGGCGTGATTCTGAGTGAAAACTATGGGGATGATAGGGTAGTGCTTGCTAGAGATTTGCAGAAGGATTTCTTGCTGACCTTCTTCTGCACTCTTGTTTTGGAGCTCTTATACTTTCCTGAGCTCGCGCTCCTGGGATTCTTGTTTTGTGGTCTCTTGCTGTGGTTTTCAGTGAGGGAGCTGGGTTCCAGTTCTTTGAATTATCCGGATCTGGGTTCGGGTTCTTTGGAAACTTTTTCATCGACAATTGTGAAGCCCATTCGCCAGATTCTTGCTGAGAGGAAGTCCCGGAAGATTGCTCTATTCCTTCTCATCAACACTGCTTATATGGTTGTAGAATTCATTGCTGGTTTTATGAGTAACAGCCTTGGGTTGATTTCTGATGCCTGCCACATGTTGTTTGATTGTGCTGCCCTTGCCATTGGGCTCTATGCATCCTACATCTCTCGATTACCTGCAAGTAATCAATTCAATTATGGGCGTGCGAGATTTGAAGTCCTTTCAGGTTATGTCAATGCTGTCCTTTTGGTTTTGGTTGGGGCGCTCATTGTTCTAGAGTCATTTGAGAGGATTCTAGACCCTCAAGAGATCTCAACTAAGAGCTTGCTTACGGTGTCGATTGGAGGTCTGCTGGTGAATGTGGTTGGTTTGATTTTCTTTCATGAAGAGCACCATCATGCCCATGGATCATGTTCACATTCACAACACCATCACCACAGCCACCACCATTCCCATGACCATGCTTCCCATCATCACGAATCCTGTCAGGAAGACCATCAGGAGCACCATCAGTCTATCTCAGTTGTTCCTGAACCATCCCATGAAGAGTCAGATTATGTTCATGGTCAGAAGTCTCATAGCGTCGATCACCATCACCACGGCCACCACCATTCCCACGATCATGCTTGCCATCATCGCGAACACCATCAGGATCATCACCAGTCTATCTCAGTTGCCCGTGAACCGATCCATGAAGAATCAGGTTATGTTCCCGGTCACAATTCTCACGGCCATGATCACCATCACCATGATCAAAAGGATGATCTAATTGGGGCTATCAAAGATGATGGTGGTCCTTTTGTACATAATCATAAACACCATGGTCATGGTGAAAGCCACGGAGAGGGTCAAAACAACCTTGATGATCACCACTGTTGTGACCAGCATGGTCGACAAAATCATCACGTCCATGGTCAGCAAAATGATCACCATGGCCATGATCATAATGATCATGATGGACATCCACACCTTGTTCAAAGCTCTGATGAAGTTAAGCATTCCCATCATAACCCTATTGACTCTTCAAGAAGTCCTCACAATGATTCTCACGGAGGTCATAGGCACCGAAGTTCTCAGGCCATCAGCCGTTGTTGTCATGGAAACCA
Source organism: Persea americana (assembly GCA_029852735.1). Classification (NCBI taxonomy): domain Eukaryota; kingdom Viridiplantae; phylum Streptophyta; class Magnoliopsida; order Laurales; family Lauraceae; genus Persea; species Persea americana. Next base: position 22,706,613 of record CM056812.1, on the reverse strand, counting down.
TCCGAACTCTTCTCATACATCAGACCTGGGCATCAAATCAGATGAACATAATGATTCATTGGAAGCAAAAAAGCACGAGCCTCAGAAACACCATCACATTGACCACAACATGGAAGGGATCTTCCTGCACGTTCTAGCTGATACTCTGGGAAGTGTGGGAGTGGTGGTTGCTACACTTCTTATCAAATACAAGGGATGGCTTGTTGCAGACCCTGCTTGCTCCATTTTTATTTCTGTGCTGATCATATCTTCAGTGGTTCCATTATTGAGAAACTCAGCCGAAATTTTACTTCAAAGAGTTCCTAGGAATCATGAGCATGATTTAAATTTGGCTCTGGATAAGGTCATGAGCATAAAAGGCATCCATGGAATACAGAACATGCATGTGTGGAGCTTCACGAATAAGGATGTAGTGGGGACACTCCATCTTCACATATCAGCAGAAACTGATAGAGATTCTTCTAGGGAGCAAGTGTCGCGTTTGTTACATGATGCTGGAATCAATGATTTAACACTTCAGGTGGAATGTGTTGGAGGCAAATAATGGTACTATGAATCTTCTTCTGTTCTTTCAAAAATTATGGTCTAACATATATGATGCCATGTATTTAATTGCTGCAATGGAAACGGCTTGAGTTGCATCTCATGTTGCCATGTTCATCCACCCATGATAGTAGTAGAAACAATATTACAGACGTCAATTAAAAGATTTCATTGTTTTTTTAGAAATTTGTAGCAACAAGAGTTGCACTAGTTTGGAAGTATTAGAAACTTGGAGTGGCAAGTTACAAAGACATTGTACAAAAATAGATTACTTTATGAATTTGATAAAGTCAAGAACCTGTGAGTATTAGTTGTAACCACCTTCGTCGATATTAGGACCCAACCATTGCTTTCTTTGACAAGTCTAAATCAGAATTTAGTAGCAAAAAGTTCCATTTACGTGTTGCCAAAACTAAGCATTATATATAAATTTAATGAACTCAAGCTGATTTTGATCATTTGCGGCTTTATGCCTTTATTCACATTGAAAATTAAAAAATCAATGTCAACACTCAATGAGAAATTCAGCGAACTTATGACTCATTAGGGACAATAGGCAAAATAATGTTATTAATCTCTATGTGCCAGTTTGTTTGATCAGTATCGAATTCCTAGGAATTCTAAGCAGTGCCTTCATAGAAAGGGGCTGAAGATCCACAAAATTCCGTCAAATAGTCTCCCTTTGCAAGTAAATGAATACCCAGCATTCACCCAAGTATGTAATAATCAAATTGTAGAAAAAGTGAGAATCCAATCTACATCTCCACCTTGTATTTTTCAATCATCACCTCTTTAATACTTTAGCTATGACCCACAAACAAGCCTTATGTTAAAACTTTGTATCACCATCATTACTAGGGCCAGTGAACTATATATACTTTTTCACCTTGTGTGGATTCTGATTTCTTCTCTCTCCAAATGCACGCAAGTATGAAGTGTGGCCATCATTTCTGCTAAAACATTCAAAACACCTGCATTTTCTCTTGCACTCCTGTGCACTGTGCATTGGTGCCGTTTGTCATGTGGGAGTTGTCACTTGGTGAAATTCAGGGAGGGTCTGCCTTTGGTGATAGCGCAAGAGAAAATTTTCCTTTTGTGGAGTATTTAAAACCACCTTGATCTGATTTTATAGTTTAATTGGAAAGAAGAATCTTCAAGGAAGGTGGTAAGGCTTAATTACAAAAATGCTTTTTCAATTTTCCCAGATATTTGCTATTTGTTAATATAAGTTGTTTTTCTACTCGTCATGTTCATAAGGAGATCACTAGTTCACAGTGTGAGGTATATATAACACATGCAAAGATTCCTAATTTCTAATTTATAGGCACAAGATTCTCCCTGAAACACCCAACCGGGCATTGGCTCGGTGGTTAGGACACTGGGTTTGCTCCCCAGAGGTCCTAGCATCGACTCCCATGGGTGTTAACCGTCCCTCGTCTATGTTGGTGCGGGCGTGGGGCCCAGGGATTAGTCCTACCTAAGGTGGGGTTAACCTGAGATATGAAAAAAAGAGTTCTCCCTAAAACTACAAAAATTCTTAAGATGTTTTGTTAACTACTAAATTAGCTTTTAAAAGTAAAAATGCTAAAAGAAAGAAAGAAAGAATAAAGAAAGAAAGAAGGTAAAAGATTGTTAGTGTAAGCTTATTGGTTGTAGCCATTTTCGGTTAACCAAATCGCTTGAACCGTAAGATTAGATGAAACGAGTATTGAATCGTAAGATTCACACCTGAATCCGAAGATTCATATCTGTAAATGGGATTTGCTGTATAGATACGAATCATTTTCCTTAGGATTCAAGATAACAATGGTTAGTGTAACCTGGAGAAGAGGAGCCACCTGTTGAGTCAAAGAAACCAGGTACGCATTTTATATTTTTTTCCTTCTACTTTTTTTTTTTTTCCGTTTCCTCTCCTCTCTCTTCCACATGCTCCTCCACTCTCTCCCTCGGTCGCTTTAAATCAGTTGGGCTCCAAGCAACCCAGATTTGGTTTTCAGGCCATCAAATTCCCATAGTTGCAGTTCTGCCAACTCATAATTCCTTATTTGGATTTCAACTATAACACAAAACCCCTAGAACAAGATTCGGTCAGTCTTCAATTGAAGATTAGGGTTCAGGTAATAAGTTTCTCATTACAACCCATCATCCCACTACTCCCTTTACATTTCAACATGAATTTTCACAAGAATAGAGTCCTCTTGATCTCGAGATTTAGGAAAAACTCCATTAAACAAAGTAGAAAGGAAGATCTACTCACTTGGCATGTGCTGCTGCTGATTCTTCTTTTCTCTTCTAGTTCTTTCTCTCTATCTCTAGATTATCGTATTAGGCTTTTGTTGCAAGTGAAAAGGGAAAGGGAAAGGTCGAGTGAATGGTGTGAGGGTTTCTACAAGGGTCGACATGTATATGTATCTTGGGAGTAACTCTCGACTTTCCCATTTGAACTTCTCCAAAAAGATGGGCTACTTTCCTCAATCGAGCCATACAAGAAGGCCCCTCTAATACTATGTAAAACTCCTAGAAGGCGATGTGCACAAGTCTCCCTCTTGAGTTGTGGGTGTCGACTACACTTAGTTGCTAAGGGATCGGGTCCCACCTCTCATAGTCTAAAGAAGGTTCTCTTAACAGTATTCAAGGGCCCCATCTCACTCATGATTTAGAGGTCTTTTACATACAAGTCAAGGGTCCCACCTAATATTTAATCAAATTAAGTATGAGGAAGAAATTTACCCAAAATAATTAATATTTATAATTATATTACCTATAATTACGTGTAATAGACCCATAAAGATTAAATATTATAAAATCTCAAAATAAAATATATATTTATTATTAATTACTCTAGCCCCCAAATCAGGGGTCTGGGTTATTTCACATCAACAGCTTCAATTTAGCCATTAATCTTCAAACACTCATATCTTGGTTATCCGATATCTGATTGACGTTCTGTCTTCACCTACGTTCTCCAAGCAATATGATTTGTACATCAGGTCACTTGAGGTTTTTATTTTAGAGCATTAAATTTGATGTTCCTTTGTGCATCAAGTCAACATGCAGTTGTAAATCGGTGACTACAACAATCAACTTCGAAGGGTTATGTATAAAAAGAAATATGGAACACATGGTATTATTTATGAGAATGAAGCCTCCTTTAACCAATTCCTTAATTTGAGACAAGGAAGTTTGACAGTTGATGAGTATTTCGATCAATTTTCATGGTTGTAAGAAGTTTGTGGATTAGAGGAAAATAAGAAAACATTATTTAATTCGTTTTCTCAGAGGTTTGAGACCAAGCATATTGGAAATTATGCAGGACTGCAAGACCAAGCATGAGCATGCATTGAAGAAATTTGTGGTGGCATGCTTAGACGGCCTCGTCTGCAAAAACCTAGGCCTCATGTAGGAAAATCTCTTAAAACTACAAAAGAACATGCTATGGAAACTGTGGTAGAGAAATCAAGACTAATGTTGAGAGGTCAATTCAAGGTTCTTCCCAACCCATTCTTACATTAGAGCAATTGGTCAAGAACATGCAGGACATGATGGCACAGATGAATGCTTTATAGCAGGAACAAAAGGCACAAAATGAAGAAATCAAGGCCTTCTTGAGAGATTTGCAAGATCCCACCAAGGTGATAATATAGATCACCATAAGCGCGATAGGAACATGGAGATGCAAGCAAGGATGAAATAAGCAGTAGCGGCCTACCGCCAAAATGCGCCGTAGCGGGTGCTACGTAACGGCGTAGCGGTGCGATTTGGAAAAATCATCAAAAAATTATGAAAAAATTGTAGGTCCAGAATATTGGAAAATGAGAGAAAGTGTATATTTATTTTTGCAAAAGTAACTAAGGTAAGGGGGCGCAGCGGTCCCCTCATTATATGAGGTCCTGTATCGCTGTATAAATAGAAAATAATAGTAATGATCATTTTTTTCATATGTGTTCATGTTGCTTAGTTATGTTAATTTAGAAATTAATGAAAAGCTCATAAAAGAAAAAACTAGGTCATGAAGTCAAGGCTTAAGACTTAAGAGTACTTAGAGAAAAAAATACATCTACCAAAGGGGGTGTCTAATAGGATGTACTTAGAGAAGAATCATTGAGAAGAACTCTCTGTATCGACTGTAATTCGGTGAGATCATGTGCTTTTTGGCCTTTTTTTAAACATAAAAGGGTAGAAGAGTTGTGTAGAAATGTTATTTGGAGAGAAGAAGAAAAGAAATAAGTCTTATTATGCATTTTAAATTTTTTTGGAAAGTATGAATTTTTCACACCCTGTAGTGGCTGTAGCGGCCGCTACGGGTGCGGCGGCCAATAAATCGGTCGTAGCGTGGCGGCCGCTATGGCTGATATATCATGTAGCGGTCGATATTTTCATCCATAGATGCAAGAACAAAAGCACGAAGTTTCTACGAGTACATGTGTTACCGAATTTTCTTCTACAAACAATATGGATCAATAAGTGCAGGTTTCGAAAGAACATAACATTGAAGAATGGGAAATAGCTAGCAAGGAACATCCGACGGATCTCATCGTTAGGTAGCTTCCAAAACAATCAATTAAATCATCAGAAGAACAGTCTAGTGATTAGGAGATTGAAAAAGAAGAACAAGTAGTCGAGGTCTCCTATGTTGATTTCACCTTCGGGGATAGAGTATTGATATTAGAAGATTGTGATCTACTTGTCCTAGTCCAACTATTGATGCACCTAATTGTTGGATAACACAAAGTTGGATTCAGAAATCATAAGAAGTAGTGCCTCCAATCTACTTCAAGTTGGAAGAAGCGATCGTATGAAGTCTCCACGTTATGCACTAAAGACATGGATCAAGCTGTAAATTAGAAGCTTGTATGGTTGACTTCGATCCTGGAGGATCTCCAAGACGGGGAAAAGTTGATGCAGCATAGACCCATGGTCCACATGGGTTAACTAGCCAATGGGCCCAGCCCATTTATGTTGACCAGCCAATTTATTTTATGTGATTTAAAATTTTAATTATGTTTTAATCCTGGCCATCAATGTGTTTAGATGGTCCAAATTAGTTCTAGGGTATGGACTTTTCCCATCTAATGATGTGGCTACACAATGGTTGATGATTAATGAAAAAAATTGACTGCTTTTGGGATTTTCTTGAGTTCTCTTTTGCCTCCTGGATTGGAGTTTGGTGCGAGGCCAATTTTCAGGTAATCCCTGATTTCCCTAACCCTTCCATCTCTTCTACCTTGCCACCCCACATCTTCCCTCCGTTTTGCATTACTTGTGTATTTTCCTTGTACTGTATGTTTTTTCTTTTTTCTTTTTTTTTTTAATAAAATATGGGTACCATTCCAAGAAAAAAGGAACATGGGAATTAGCAGAACTTCATATTGGAAAGTGCACTCTGTAAAGTCCAGACTCCAGAAGGGTCAATCGAAAGATGTAAGCCAGGTCGGTATGAAAGGCTTTAAGTAGATGCATGGGATTGATCATCTTGAAACCTACTGGTTTCAAAAATTAAATTCCCTAAGTGTAGTACTTTTCATGGCCATTAATGTATCTTGGCTTTTGTCCGTTAGATTAAGAATGCCCATGGTGATTTGGACGAGGAGCTTTATATGGATCCAGCACTTGGATTTGGTCCAAAAGGTAAGGAAGAAAAGGTATGTCATTCAAGGAAGGCTTTATATGGACTTAGACAATTACCTTGTGCTTGGTTTGAAAGATTTGTTCAAGCCTCGTTGAAATATGGTTTTAGGAGGTGTTAGGCAAATCACATTGTCTGTTAAAAGGAGTGGTCATTGGGTGACTTTTCTCATTGTCTATGTGGGTGATATTGTCGTGACTGGAATTGATGGAGTGGAACTTGAACTGTTGAAAACATATTGAGGATAGAGTTTCATCAAATTAAAGATCTAGGATTATTAGAATAATTTCTAGGAATCAAAGCAGCTAGGCCAAAGGAGGAATTGTAATTTTGCAGCAAAGTAAGTGTTTGATTTGCTGAAGAATACTAGTAAAGTGGGTGTGAGACCTGCTGAAACACCTGTAGAACCTAATCATGGTCTAGATTGTGATAGCATCGCACCATTGAATCTGTGTTCATACCAATTATTAGTTGGCATGCTTATCTAATTAATGATCATGTGGCTAGATATCTTGTATGCAGTGAGTGTGGTTAGCCCATTTATGCATGTTCTCTGAACCAAACAATTAGTTGATCAACATATGTTGAGATATTTAAAGAGGTATCTAGGACAAGGATTGCGATATATGTGTCAGGGTCACTTGAACATGGAAGCGTCTACTGACGTTGGCTGGTTGAGGTGATACGAGATCTATTACAGGTACTGTGTTTTGGTTGGAGAGAACATTGTATCATGGAGAAGTAAGAAGCAGTTGGTTATTGCTTAATTCTAGTTCACAGGCAGAGCATCACAAAATGGTTAACGGGACGTGAACTATTGTGGTTGAAAATTTTAATTTATACTCTGATTAACCTATAATACAATAGATGTTCATATTGCTTCAACTCTAGTATATTGCGAATGTGCACATTGAGGTCGACTGCTATCTTATTCATGAAAAATTGGCAAACATGGAAATATGGATGAAGTATGCTTGAATTGAAGATCAGGTTGTGGGTTTTCTTACCAGGTGATGGACTGTAGGGTGTCAACAGTTCCGGGCAACCATTTTGGGTGCTATCCCAGCTGGGCTGGGCCTAGTGTTGGGCCTGGTACAGTTGGGTCGAAGCCTGTGGACCTGAAGTTCCCAGTGTTAGGACTATTTGGCCTATATGATCCTGGAGGGGCCTGTTGGCCTAATCGAAATGGTCCATTTAAATTCTGATTTTTGTTCCTCACTCAATTCAGCAGATTTAATTTTTGGTTTGGTGACTATTGGCCCATTTGAATTTATCGGGCACTTATATAAATGGATTAAGAACCTTTGTGATCGATCAAATTGATTTAAATATTTTATTAGTGCCTGATCTCCTACATAATCCTCAACGATCTTGCCTTCTGAATCTGAATCAACACATCACAAGCACAGCACCGTGTTAGATTCTTCACAGATTCTTCTACTAGTAGTATAAACATTATTTTGTAGTTGATAAAATACTATTTCAGTATTTCTTATTTTGAAATCCAAAGAAAACTTTGAAATATTTATTATTTGATTATTTAGAGCAATATTTGAACATAGTTTTATTTGTGCCATTTCCCTATCCATTTTCGGTTTAAATGCAAAAGTTTACTTAAATTTATTTGAATATTATGCTGAATCCATGGGCTATTGCTTGGGATTTTCTGAATTGGAAGTCTCTTGGAATTGGATTGTGATACTTGTACTTGTTTTACTCATGCAACTAGCTCAAGTAGAAACAACAGAACTAAGAGTTGAAGAGGTTTGAGATGGGATTGATCTTTAAGACCGGAAGCCGGGACTCTTCATTGTTGTAAGTCTGTGATTTGTAAGCTTTCATGAAGACTCTTCATTGTTGGAGTCTTTGATTTGTAACCTTTCATGAATTTCATGAAGACTCTTCATTGTTGGAGTCTTTGATTTGTAAACCTTTCATGACGACTCTTCATTGTTGGAGTCTTTGATTTGTAACTTCTCTTGAATGTCCAAAAAAAAAAAAAAAGGGGTCCCAACAGGATCTATGCATAGTAAAATAGGAAGCATCAGTTTACAATGGTGAAATTAATTTATGTATTTTACACAATTTGGCCACATGATTTTATCCTTGCTCTGGAGCTCCACTGCTGTGCTATGGCGCCTCACTTCTGTTCAATATGAAATATCAATAATGTCCCACTCCACAGGTGTGTATACTTGTCGTAATCCTCATGTTGATGAGGATGATTGAGGTGCATTAATTTGCATGCTAAGAAATTGTATAGCTAGTCATACCCTTGGCGAACATATCTGCTATAGGTTTGATGAAACATGTGAAAGTGTGATTGTGCTGTTCTGCAGGTGCTGATTTAGTGACTAGAGGCAATCTTATGGCGTCGATCTTATTAGCATGGTGAGGTGTGGAACTGGAGATTGTGACAATTTCAGCTCCCTGTGAGAGACCTGAAAACCTTATAATTTCAGAGGCCAGGTAGCTAAATGACATCAAGCTAACTTCCACTTTAGTAGGTGATTCGGAAGACTGTCTTATTTTGTGCACTGCCACAAGATGTCTCCTAAGAAGATGCACCATTCCTTGGTCGAATGTGTACCGGGGCATTTGACCCTTAAGCAGTGAGCAAGTGGGGACTTTCATGGAAAAAATAGACCTGGTCCTTTAGTGCCCTCTACATTTTGAATTATCCCAGTGGCAGCAACACAGTGAATATGGCGAGGATCTGATATAATGAATTAATGACTCAATTCAATTCAAGATGTCCTCATTGGTCATTTTGATTTAATTACACTTCCTGGCTTCCAAAAGAGAGTTGGATCATATATAGGTTTACCACTGTTTCATCTATTCTTTACATTTAGCTCAATTGTTGTTTCCACTGATCTATCGGATGACTTGAGAGCGATGCAATGGTTTTGCGAGTATGTTTTACACTGGAAGAGCAAGATATCTTGTTTCATACAGTCAATTTTGAGACCCAAGAAATATGTGAACCTGCCCAGATATGTTACATGGAGAGAAGAATAGAGAAATGCTTGCACATGGATTCATTCCTGGTATGGGGATGTCATCAACATGGACTAGTAACATAATAATGCTATTGATTGTCATTGGATTTTATAAGTATTGATTGCATCAGTTTTGCTTAAAGCTGGCATTGAGAATCATCCAATCGAACTACTTCGGTCATGCTTGGGTGCTTATTTTAGCTCATAATGTGAATACCTGTGCATTATCAGAATCTGTGGTATAGATAGAGGATTCATATAGAGTATTTCCTTGGGATCTACCTGCAAGACAACATTCTCTACTTCCCTTTAAAATGTCTCATGATTTTGATGCAGCAAAGGCAAGTGAAGATTCCACAACAGTCATTCTAGTTGATGATCTGAATGTTTTGGGTAGTCTATTTATGTTGAATTTATGTCCATGACAAGACGGTATTTGTTTCTATCCAGTGGCAATCTAATGTAATGTTTACTGCATGTAACCACTCACAAGCAATTGGGCTGGCATGTGAGGGCGAGGCACCAGATCCCAGCCTAGTCTTCAGCCGTACCACCACTGCCGCAAGACTCTGGTTGCTAATTGAGAATAGTGGAAAATCAAAATAATGAGAATACCATGCAAGGCATTTGAAGAAGAGGCAATAAACCAAACCTTGGGCTGCTAACGAGCTAGAAATACATAAAACCATGGGCAACAAGGCCATGGCTCATGCTACTAGTTTGGGGCACAACTTTTAAAGAAATCTTGATTATATCCCTATTAGGAGTGAATTGAGGAACTGATAGAGGAACTGAGGGGTTTCGGGACTTCGAATGGACACGAGTTGAGGACGACCGTTGTCGGGTATGATTAGAGCTATCCATTGGACTCAAACCGATAATTTTATGAAATTTCTGAAATCCAAACTAGATCATTTTCAAGTTCTGAACTTGGTCTGAATGCACTCGAAACTTCCTGAAACTACCCAAACATTGTTCTAGCTATCAAAACCAACCGTTTAATAACTGAACACGAGCACTTAGATATTAAACATAATTAATTAATGCTATCGCGGTAATTAGGGCTTAGGATTTTACATACAATTAAGAGATGAATGGTGTCAAGTGTGCACATGGAAAGCGACGTTGTTCCCGATACACAAAAATCAAAGGGGGCACCAACAACCCCAACCTACTGTTAGATTGTCGAATTGAAAACTAGACTACCAACAACCCATATGATTAAGAAGAAAGAAGGAAAAACCACAGGAGTCATGTTCCAATATATTTAGGGTCTATTTGTTTGCATTAACATACATAAGAATTGAATACAAAGGATTCATACCATAAGTGGTTAAAAATAAGGATCAAAGGTGAATTTGTAAAAAATGAGCATCAAATGACCTTTTCTTGTAGGTAAATAGAAAAGAAAGATGGCAAATGAATAAACTAGCCGTCACTCTAGTAGTCGATTTTCCATCTTTTGATTCTATTTCCTTGTAAGGAAAGGTTATTTGATACTCATTTTTTAAAATTCACCTACTCTTCATTTTTAACTACTAATGGCATGAATCTTATTTATTTAATTCCTATGCATTATAATGCAAACAAACATGCCATTATAGACTATCAAATAATGCCTGATATCCTTCTTTCCTAAACATCTCTGTCGTACCATTTGAACTTTTGGGGATACCTAAATTAGAACTTCAATGCTAAATCATAAGCCTCTTTCACTATGTTTGTGCTCTACCATGGTGGTCGGAACCCATTAGTCCAAGGGCTATGCACCATGTGTGCCACTTTCAATACACCTGGCTTTATGACTTCCAATTGACCAACTATAAGTGTCATTGCTTCAATCTCACTAACACTGGCGGTCATTGAGAAGTTTTGAATAATAATTGAGGTAGTGGGCCTTATGTCCATGTTCCCGTCACAGTCGAGCTTGGGAGAATCGAGAGGGAGGGGATAGTTGTGGAGCAGTACCGGATGCTTGCCTAAACTGATCAATCTCATGATGTCTATAAGATGCAAATCCACATTGTGATTAATGGCATAAATCCATAGTGTTTGGCACCTGGCAACATTCACTTGCACACCATGTCACAACCTGACCCTTGGATCCTGTAGATGATTTAAATAAATGATTAGGCCCAGGAGGACCGCACTATGAGCTGGGTCAAGTTGCTCATCTCATAACACGGTATAAATTTCCATCCAACATACATGTATAAATAAATATCAAATGAATGAAAGAGCGAACAACATAACAGGATCTTCAAAAGTAATTTATTTAGAATAATGGCTACAACAGACATAGGCCGTTGTCCAAATAAGAGCTATTCTCAAATGCAAGTCTGGATCTCAAAATAAATCATCTCTCGAAAGCATGACGTAACATCGTGCCCAAGCGAAGCCCCAGTAGACTGTCATCGGCACTTCATTCCTTTCTGCCTTGCTGGGTCTTCTCGATTGTGGAAGAGGATCCATAACCTATAGGCCAAGCAAAGGAAGTCAGACTACCAAAATAGCCTCAGTAGTAAGCAAGATGATTGTCATTTCATGTAATGATTATATTAAGAAAAGGACTGTTAATCAATTACGAAAATAAAAGACATTCAATAATATGAGAAGATAAAGAACGTTTAATTCAACATGATTATGCATGAATATACACCGAACATGATGCACAAAGTTCCAAAATAAGTTGGAACACAGGATAAGATTTTACAAAATCAAAGGAGGAATCATTGCATCAACAGACAATATACACCACAAATTCACAAACATTTGCATAAGAATCAAAGGTTTGCATTTCTTCAAGCACAAACAAATAGAAACAACGAAAACATAAAAATATATAAAAAAGCTACAAGGAAATCTTACACAAGCATTCATGGAAGTGCATATTCAAACTGTAGCCATGCTTCCAACATGGGACGCAACATAACCATTCAAAGTTTCTAAACCACACAAAAACTACATGAAAGCACAGTAATCTCACTACAAATCTTCAATTTTCAGTTCTTCCAACATGGGTATAAATCAAAAGCAAGACACCCACCCCGTGAAATTGAAAACCCAATTAACATACACTACAAAAATAAAAGCCCATGATGAGAAATCACAAATTCCAACATTTACTGATAAGGGTATAAAAATTGGGTCATTTTCAATACCGTCCCATGTGAATTTACTTGCTTTTGATCTCCTTCACGCTCTTCGATTTTGGGGCATACGGTGAATATACAATTGCCTGTTTTTCAGTGACCTTGAGCTGAGATTTTCCATCGTAGAACGCTGAAGCAATAGAAGAAGGGTCCGAAAGTCTGCGGTTTTGATGGAACCCATCGATCGTTCTCCTCTTGGCATATTCTCTGATATTGTAATCAGAGAAGGTACCAGCTGTGCGCAGTAGAGAACGGAAGAGGGAGAGGACTTCATTCTGCACATATTGCCAAAAAATTTAAATTTATACATATATATATATATATATATATAAATATAAAGATTGTGAATCCACTAATGATCCGGTGTTAAGCGTCTCCCTTTCAACAAGGATGACCAGAGATAAATCCCCGGCCAGCCCTGCTGGTTAGGGATTTGTGTAAAGTGTGAGCATGTGCCTGAATATTTACACGGAGATTTAATGCAAAATGAAGTGAGAAATATACACAACTGTACCCAAAAAAGAAAAAAATGAACTTCAGCAAATAAATGTCAGCCACCAAGATTCTAACCTTGCCCTCTATAACTGCCACACATGAATTTGTGGTACTCAGATCAATCCCAATAACGTCATTCCCCGCGGCTTTTGAGATGGACCAAAACAGCATATTATCCACAGATACTAAAGATAACAATGAAACTGTCACCTTAGAGCAGAATAGGATTATTTAGTTTAGGTACCTGAAGCGTCTTGCTAAACTTGCCCATTTGTGACCCAAAGGAGAAGAAACTATTGTATTGGAAGCCACCTGCACAAGCAACATTGATATAGTAAGAAATCAAGTTCAAATAGAGCAACTAAACCCAGTGTAAGTTTGCATCTTCTCTACAAGAGAATTCCTTGTAGAAGTGGCTGCTCAAGGAATCATCCACTTAGAAAATGGTACAAAAAAGGTACATTTTTTTTCTAGCAGGAAAGTATATGTTAGCCTGAGGTGCAAGGACAGAAAGAAGGCTCTGATAATCACTAAGGGAAATTCCTCAAACATGGTTGCATGGACAACAGATTTTACAGAGGGAAAAATGGGTGCCCCGGAGATGCACGTTTGCATTTGACAAGTTTAGATTTACGTGAAAAAACCATTGCCTGTACCGTTTTCCAATTGAAGGCCGGTGATATGTTGGCCAATCATTGGATTTTCAGGACACATTGTCTCTACCTTCTAAAGTGTGAGTTGGGAATAAACGTAAAGGTGATTGACAACAATACCATATGCAAAAAACTTAAAATAAATAGTCATGTTACTGATCATTTAAAGAAGCGATGACTGAAAAAATAAAAAATAAAAACTATTGTTGTATAATGTTCATGGCAAATTCAAAAAATTGAATCAGACATACACCAGACCAATGTTGTAGAAACCAGAATAGAATTCAGACATATGGAAGGGTCAGCAGACAGCATGATCCAAATGAATTCGACGACCAATCAAGAAGTAACATTTATAACATGTATATATGAACTGTCAACACCAGTTAAGCAAAAAAAAAAAAAAAAAAAGAGTCAAAAGCCAGTGTTTATAAAACTGAATTTGCAAGTTAAGACAGGTTATACTAATTTAAAGGTAAAACCTCACCGCCAACCATTACTGATGAGGGAGCATCCGGGCAGATCATGACCCACTCACTAAGGGCCAACCAGCAAGCTATACATTAGTGCAACCAGCAATGAAACCCAGCAGAATCAAGCCAGGCCCAAAATTCATAAATTTCCTTCATTGTCCCCTAGGAGTAATTTGTAGGTATATTTGTTAGTTTGTTATGCTAAGTTGTTGTTTTCAATAATTCTACGTATGGATGCCCTAAGTGAAAAGCACATGAGCTAAAGGGTAGGAATGAAATAGTTGCTTGGATATTGAGAAAGAGAAAAGTGTCATCTTTTTTTAAGTGAGGAAATTCCTCCACCAAATCAAGCTAGCTAGAGGCCTGGCATGGATGAGCAATCTCCAAGTTATCAGTGTTGAGTGAGTCTGCCAGCCCCAGATTCCATGTTTCGCCATCTTCCACTCTGTCTACAACTGGAACCTGGCACTATTGACATGATTAGACCTAGTGCCACCAGGTCTGCATCAGTCACTCTTAAGGTGCTTTTGGATGCAACTTGTTTTAACAAAAAAAGGAGAATTTCAAAATAGGGCTCCAATTTTGCTCAGTTTTGGAAAAAAAAAAAAAAACCCGTAGTTTTCAAAATAGGTCTTAAGTTTTCCAGTTTCATATCTGTAGGTGCCAAAATTGACACCAACTTGATTAGATAGGTGTAGAACTCTTTTAGGAAAAGATCGAATGCTTGAGACCTGAAAGGGAATGAGAGAAACAGAGGTCAGAGGCCCTGGCTGCTGTCAGCCGAAGGCACTCCGATGCCTAAATTAGTTCTGCAACTAAGCAAAGGATGAGTGGAGAGTATGTATGCTAGGAAATATGCATGAGTGTTAACGTGTACCTTCCTGGGACTAATCCTCTGCGTATATATAGACATGAGTCCCATTGGCTTTTTCCTGAGTGGAGATAGTTGGAGGTAAGGTCCCATCAGACCTTGCCCTAACATGGTGGTAGGTGGAGGGAGAGTCCCATCAGACGGCTCCCCATTCCTTCTGCTGACGCGACAGCCTGATAAGGATATCTCCTTTTTGCTATCAGCCGCATACTCTATCTGACAGCACGTCCTATAACGTGTATGTACTTTTCGTAGGAGCATGGTCATATTTGACTGACACCCAATACTCGTACCGAGATCAGAAATGGCCATGAGATGGATGTGTCCTGGTACTATTGCCGGGATGGACGTACAGCTGACACTATTGCCAAGCTGAGTGTAGCGGTACTGTTACTGAGCTGTCACCATCGCCGAGCTGACATTATTGCTAAGCTGCCGAGTTGACATTGTTGCTGAGCTAAGTGTAGTGGTACTATTACCGAGCTGCATATGACTGAGACCAAGACAAACCCAGCTGGTACTATTATCGAAGCTTAGCTTAATCTTGGTGTTATGGGATTGCTCCCACACAATTGCCCTCTAGCTTTTGACCTCTTAGAGTTATCTAACTCTTGGCGGTAGGAACCTAAGTGCTATTGTAGAGCTGGTACTGGTACTGGGCCGGATGTAGTTGCCGAGCTGGTATTGTTACCGAAGCACAGGAGTTAATTATTATGATGGATGAGTCCTCCGAGTATTAAGTTCGGAGCCCATGCTCTTTTTCATCTCGGTGCCGATTGCTGATGTCTGATCCTTATCAAGATGTCCTTTCGCCTGCCCGAGACAATTAATAGCCTGGTTGAATCGCTACAGAGGATGTAACGGTGGCACCATGTGTCACCATTTGATTAGCTGTCCAATCGCTTCGAGGAGACGTGTGAAGTACCCTAGGTGATGCCTCGCACATGTGTTTCTCGAAGTTCGAAACGGCGCCCTTTATTCATCATATAAGGGGGGTACTGTTTCTCTGTTTTTCACTTTTGTGTCCATTAGAGAGAGGAGATTCTGCTGAAGAGAAGTCCATCCGAGACCAAACCTTCATGAACCCGTAGTTGTCGTCCATTTCGTAAGCTTTTCTTCTTTCTGGTCCCTTTCTATTTCTGTTTTCTTGCTTTTGCACATCCTCTAGGGTTTTTCTTTACCTCGCTTAGTTTAGGGTTTTCTGCCATTTCCCCTTTTTTTGCCTTTTCTTCTCCCAGTCTTCTTTAGATCTAGGAATGGGGATCTATAGGCACTGGTTAGAAAACCCACAGGGCAGGGCTGAGTTCGGGGCTAGATATAGGGTTCTAGATGACGTCCTTATTAGATTAGATGACCCGGAGAACCCTTTTGATGGCCTGACCTTCACTAACGGCTGGATGCCGTTCATGTTGGTCACCATGATTGAAGGTGGGGTTCGATTCCCCCTTCATCCACTTCTGAGGATATGCCTGAAAAAATGGCACCTCTGCCCCCTGCCAACTGATGCCCAATGGCTTCAAAATAATAATGGGTGTCGCCGAATTGAATAGGATCTTAGACAACAACCTTGGTGTCTATGACATCGAGGATGTATATGACCTATGTAAGTCCAGAGGGAGTGACAATACCTACTACCTCCGGGTGAAGGCGAATCGGCGATGGTTTGTCAATGCGCTGGAGGACTCCTATATGTATGCCGGGGACGACCGCCTGTTCGTCGCAGGCAACTGGGAGTTCGGTGCGTTCAGAGTGGAGAGGACTTACATGGTTCCCTGCGGCTTCGGGAACCCTCCAAGTAAATACCGAGCCCTTTAGCTTTTCTCTATTTTTCTTCTTTTGCTTCTGCCGAACTGACCCTTTTTTGTTTGTGGTGCAAACGCTCGTCAAAGAAGACAAGAAACCAAGCGGGTTGGTTGGGCGAGAAACGAAGCGTGGTCTCGGGCCTTGTACAGCTACCAAGGTCAAGAAGGCCGGTCTGCTTGGGCGCTCCTCGACTACGAACCGAAGTACTGCTCTTTTCTCAAGAGGATGGTACCTCAGGGAGGGTGTCGGGCCTTCAAAGAAGAAGAAGGAGCAGAGCAAGTGACGGTCACGATCCCCGCCAGGCAACAGATCGACTCTGGGGATGGGGCTTCTGCGTCTTGTTCCGCCTTGGAGCCCGTCGAGACCAGTGCAGTTGCTGCGGTGGCCGAGATTTCTTCGATGCCGAGGTGACCATTCATCGAATCTTTGAGCTCGGAAGAACAAGGAGGCTGGTCATCGAATCTTTGAGCTCGGAAGAAGAAGAAGAAGAAAAAGAATAGGAGTAGGAGATGCAGAAGTTCCGACCTTGCGTAATGGTTGCCGACCTCGCGGCTCGGGTGTTCCGGGACCGAGCTCCTCCCACCCTCCTGCCTGCGGATGCCGCTGCCCTTGGGTCGACGTCCATTGCAGCTCCTGATGCTGCAGCTCCTTCTACTGCTGATGCTGCTACTCTTGTCCCTACTTCTCCTCCAAGTACCGGGGTTTGGGAGTGTCAAGCAAGGACTTTGAGGGAGGAGGGACGGCCAGAGAAAAGGCCTAGGGTTGAGGCCTCACCCAGCCCCTTGGGCTCATCGTCATCCAATGCAGCGGTTGCTTCTCAGCCCGCCAGGTTGGCCCCCTAGAAGCCCGATCTCCAAGTCGAGCCCGGAAAGCCCTTGACAGTGGAGGACAACGTAGCCAACGATGCCTATGTCGTCGCCACGCTTGGGCGAGCCTGCGCCTTGCCTCGAGATAGGGAGAAGCTGAAGAGAATGGATGACATAACGCTCAGGGTTTCGGCTATACAGTCGGCCGTCTCGGTAAGTTCTCCAAAAATATTACCAAGTGTTTGATTTCGGTTGCTGTTTTCTGACATTTGCTCCTTTTGCAGGTAGTGCAGAAATGCCAAGTTGGCCTCGAAAGGCTTCGGGATGCTCACACTAAGGTCATCGGGCTGGAGGTGGAAAAGAGAGACCTCTAAGCGGCCCTGGATGCCAAAGATCTACAGTTGCAAGAAGAGGTGCGTAAGAACGTTGACCTCGTTGCCGATCTTGATACGGCGGTGGCCGAGATCAACAGGCTCAAGGGCGAGATGGAAGTTCAAGAGAAGCTAGTAGCCAATCTCGTTGCTACCCTAGAGAAGCAGAGCGTCGAGTCTGAGTTTGCCCTGGAGAAGCAAAAAGCCGAACTCGAGGAAAAACTCCAGGCCGAGGCTGAGGCTGCTTATCTTGAAGGGGCACAGGAGTTGATGGCATCATATAAGGCTCAGGTCCTCGAGATAAGCCAGAGGGTTTGGGAGCTCGAGTGGATGGTCGCTCTGAAGGAGGTAGGGGTCTCCGAAGACCACCCTGCGTACAAGAATCCATCCAAGTTCCCAAGCTCAGATCCCGGGTCGTCCTCTACCCTCGGTCCGTCTTCCGAAGCCGATGTTGCTTAGGTCAAGAATGACGTCGACACCAGAGTTGTGCAGACCGAAGCTAATGCTGCGCAGTCAGAGCCCGGCGCCAACGCCGAAGCCGCTGCTCGAGAATTTTTTGTATTTTTTCTGTTTGATTTTCCTTGGACTTTGTACAATTTTTTGACATCAATGAAATTACATTTTTCCAATGCTTGCCTCAAACATTTCTTTTGTGTGCTTGATCTCGTTTCTCTAACCGAGCTCTCTACAAGTTCATGATGTAAATCTTTGCCTTAAGTAATTGAGTTCGGTTCAATAACCGGAACCCCATATACCCTTAAGTTCCGTAACTCAAAAGGCTTGTAACCAAATTTGTCCGTAGCGCAACTCGGTTCGTAATCGAGCTTAACGAAAACAAACTGGATTAAATTCTCACAAGGTGCAAGATATTCACCTCGGCGTTAGGATGCTCAGTTTTGTAACCTAAGAAATTCCTGGACGCCAAGGTCGACACCGAGTTCTGTAACTTGGTGCGCCTTAACTATTAAAGGCTCCTTATTTCCCTAATGCTCTGTAGCAGTTAGGCAAGCAATTGATACTTGGTTCCGTAACCGAAGCGAGGTGGACACCGAGTTCCTTAACTTGGTGTGCCTTAACGGTTTAAGGCTTTTCCTTCATTTCCCTAGTGCTCCATAGCAGTTAGGTAGTGATTGCCGAGTTCAATAGCTTAGCGAGAATCGGAGACAAGATAGAGCAATCCTTCCAGAAGAATAGCTTTTATTGATTTCGGAAATTGAATACAATTCAGAAATAATATTTCTTGAGGTGCATTGCATTCCATGATTGTGGTAACTCTTTACCCTCAATGTTCTCAAGTCTGTATGCTGATCGTCTAGCAGCCGAGATCAACTTGAATGGCCCGTGCCAGTTCGGTGTCAGCTTGCCTTCGTTCGGGTTCTTGTCTCTGGGAAGTGTCTTCTTTAAGATCAGTTCTCCAACCGAGAATCTTCTCTCTTTG
Source organism: Persea americana (assembly GCA_029852735.1). Lineage (NCBI taxonomy): Eukaryota > Viridiplantae > Streptophyta > Magnoliopsida > Laurales > Lauraceae > Persea > Persea americana. The sequence goes on along the minus strand of CM056812.1, from coordinate 22,687,380 downwards.
ACCTTCTGGTTGTAGCCTCTAGTCAATTGTTGCTGGTAGGCAGCTTGGCAGATAGCTGCTGCGTCTCTCTGCTCCTCGACTAGGTCTAGCTCTCAGGCCAGATTTACATCGTTATGGCCTTGATCGTAGAGTTCGGACCTCAAGGTCAGGAGACCGACCTCAAGCAGGATCACGACTTCCATTCCGTAGGCCAAAGAAAAGGGTGTTGTTGAAGTAGAGCGTCTTGGAGTGGTCCTGTACGCCCATAGGACACTCGATAGTTCTTCCGCCCATCTCCCCTTAGCTCAGTCGAGTCTTTTCTTGAGCCCATCGATGACCACCTTGTTCGAGATTTCAGCTTGGCTGTTGCTTTGTGGGTATGCCAGAGTGGAGTAGACATTCCTGATGCCGAGCTCCTGGCAGAAGTTTCTGAAGAAGTTGGAATCGAACTGAGTCCTGTTGTCCGAGACCAAAGTTAGTGTGATCTCAAATCTTGTGATGATGTTCTTCCATAGAAAGTTCCTCATGTCCTGTTCAGTTACGGAGGACAACGGTTTGGCCTCGATCCACTTGGTGGAATAATCAGTGGCTACTATTAGCCACCTCTTATTCCCTGGACTTCGGTGGAGTAGTCCCATGATGTCCAAGCCCCACTGATCTGGTGCTGGCTGGTGGAGGGAGTATGAGAACTTCTGGCACTTTTCGCATTTCCTGGCGTATAGCTAGGCATCTTTCTGCATATAAGGCCACCAGTAGCCTTGACTGATAGCTTGATATGCCAGTGACCGACCTCCAATGTGGCTTCCGCAGACTCCCTCATGAATTTCATAAAGGAAATCTTCGACTTTGCTCGGGTGAACGCACTGGAGATAGGGGCCAGTGTACAACTTCCTATAAAGCTTGCTATCAGGAGACAACCGAAACCGAGCTGCTTTCAGCCTGATTTTGTGAGCCTCATTCTTTGTCTTCAGGAAGTCGGTCATCCCTTAGGTAGGCGATGATTGGGTCCATCCAGGTCGGACCAAGATCAACACACATAACTTACCGAGGTGGCTAGAGATCTATACTTAGTCTCTCCAGTGTTTCCACTTCGACGGTTCTTTTATTCCTAGCTTCGACGGCAGAGGCCAGGTTGACAAGAGCATCTGCATGGGAATTGGAGTCCATGCCGATCTGTTTGACCTCAACTCTTTCAAACTGAGAGAGGAGCTGCTTTGCATGAGCCAGGTAGGTCGCCATCCTTTCGTCGCGAGCTTGATAGTCTCCATTCAGCTGGCTCGTCGCTAGTTGGGAGTCACTGAAGACATTAGCTGCTGGGCCTTTAGGATTTTGATGCTGTTGAGCCCTACAATGAGTGCTTCATACTCTGCTTCATTATTAGATGTCTTGAAGCCAAGCGTTAAGGCTTGTTCGATGACAAGGCCCTCCGGGGACTGGAGGACTATGCCAGCGCCAGCCCTTTTGGACGTTAAAGATCCGTTGACGAAGACCTTTCAAGCTGAATCAAGGAACTGCTTCCAAGATCGCTCTTGCTCTGTCTCGGTGACTTCTTCCTCATCCTTATTGCCCCCCAGTTCGGTATCGAGCTGTCTCGGTGCCAAACTAGGAGAAACGAATTCCACGATGAAATCTGCCAAAACCTGGGCTTTGATTGCCGTCCTGGGTTGATACTTGATATCATACTGCCCCAGCTCGACAATCTATCTTGAGATCCTTCCAGAGAAGTCTGCCTTTCTGAAAAAGGACTTGAGAGGATGTTTTGTAACAACCACTATGGTATATGTCTGGAAGTAGTGAGAGAGTTTGCGAGAAGTACTGATGAGTGCTAATGCAAGTTTCTCCAATTGCAGGTACCTGGTCTCGGCGTCGAGGAGGATCTTGCCCGTATAGTAAATAGGTTTCTGCTGCCCGTTCTCTTCCCTGATGAGTATCGAGCTCACTGCATGATTTGAGACCGCCAGGTACAGGTACAACACTTCTCCCTGCTTCGGTGTTGACAGCAGGGGTAGTGAAGACAAATAGTGTTTGAGCTCCTGCAGAGCTCGGTTGTACTCCGGAGTCCACTGAAATTTCGAGCTTTTCCTTAAAAGCTGAAAGAAGGGTCGGCATTTGTTAGAAGCTTGGCTGATGAAGCGATTGAGTGTAACAACCATTTCGGTGAGCCTCTGAACCTGCTTTGCCGTAGTTGGACTCTGTATTTCTTGAATCGCTGAGATCTGGTCTAGGTTTGCTTCAATCCCTCTTCTGGTGACCAGGCTTCCTAGGAATTTACCAAAGCCGACACGGAACGCACACTTGGATGCATTCAGTTTCAGTTGGAATCTTCTGAGGATGTCAAACGTCTGACTTAGGTCTGCCAAGTGATCTTGTGACATTTTAGTCTTGACAACCCTGTCGTCAATGTAGACTTCATCGTCTTGCCGAGCTGAGCTTGGAACATCTTGGTTACCAGCATCTGGTAAGTCGCCCCTGCATTCTTTAACCCAAATGGCATCACTTTGTAGCAGTAGATGCCTTTGGGTGTTATGAACGCGGTATTCTTTTCGTGAGGCCCATACATTTGAATTTGATGGTAACCTCGGTAAGCATCGAGGAAACTCATCCTGTCATGGCCGGCAGTGACGTCGATCATCTGATCAATCTTTGGGAGTGGGAAGCTGTCCTTGGGGCAGGCTTTGTTGAGGTCGGTGAAATCCATGCAGATCCTCCATTTCCCACTCTTCTTCTTGACCACCACCGTGTTGGCCAGCTAGTCCGGGTCTCTGATTACCTTGGCTTCCAGCAGCTTCTGAACTTCCTCGATCACGGCCTCGGTTTGTGGAATCCCCGTTCTACGAGCTTTCTGGATCATGGCTTGTGCTTGGGGTCCACGTTCGGCTTGTGGCACATGATCTCAGGACTGATGCCAGGCATATCGTAAGGGGTCCACACAAAAACTTCCTTGTTCTGTAATAAGAAGTCTAGCAGCTCGGACTTTTCAGCTTCGGCAAGCTAACTCCAAAGTAGAAAGTATCTTTTAGGATAGTTGGGGTTGATCTTGATCTCGGTCAGGTCTTTAACGTTTTTTTGTTCTGGAGCTCGGCCAACGTCTTCGAGTTCGACCTCCCTATACAGTTCGGCCATATGCACTTGAATTGTCTCCGCCTCACCGGGCACCACGACCATCAAGCATTGTTTGGCCATGTGCTGGTCGCCCCTTACCGTGATCACCTCAACTCGGCCATTCTCGTTCTCTAACGGGAACTTGAGTTTTTGGTGACGAGTGGACGGTACAGCCTCCATACTGTACAGCCAAGTCCTCCCCATTATCGCATTGTATGGGGATGGTGCATCCACCACTAAGAAGTCGGTTAACATGGAGGCGCCTCCGACTTGGACTTTGAGGGAGATTCTCCCCTTGGGGTATACGGGCTTTGAGCTAAAACCCACCAACGGGGTGCGTGTAGCCTGCAGATCTTCCTCTTTGAGATCCATCTTGTTGATGCAGTCGTAGTAAAGGATCTCCGACGAACTCCCAGGGTCCACAAGAACTCTCTGTACCAAGAAGTTCTTCAACTTTAAGGTCAAAACTAGAGGATCGTTGTGGGGGAGCTGGACTCCATCTAGGTCCTTATCTAAGAACCAGATCTTGGGCCCTCTCTATTCAAGCTTTTTTGGCAGCAGGTTTCAGCTCGACAGTCATCACCTATTTTTGGTGCGAAGCCCACCTGGCCTCGGTACTAGCTTGGTTGCCCCCCTTCGGAGCAGAAGTGAGGTGAATGACGTTGATGATTCACTCCGGCTCATCGTTGTCCTAATCATCATCATTTCGGCGCTGAGCTCGGCTGTTGTCTCTACCCTCCTCCTTGATGTAGTCTCTCAAGTGCCCGTCCTTGACAAGCTTTTCGAGGTTGGCTTTGAAAGCTTTGCAGTCTTCGGTTCTGTACCTGTTTTGCTTGTGGTAGGCACAGAACTTGCTTTGATCTCGGGTGGAGGGGTCACCCTTCATCGGCTGCAGCCATTTAAAGAAGGGTTGCGTCTTGATCTTGCCGAGGAGCTTATAGATTAGCTCCCTAAAGATCGTGTTCACAGCTGTGTAGGAGGCGGCTATTGGCTTGGACTTCTTGCTGCCCCCGAGGTGGGAGCCGAGGCCACCACCAAGCTTGACGAGGCCTTGTTTCGGTCCACCTCCTCCCTCCGAGACGATTTCTTGTCTTTCTTTAAAGGCCTGTCCTCTTACCAGAGGCCAAAGTTTTCCCAAGCTCGGGCCTCGTCTTCTTCTTGTTCAATAAATTGATTCACCTAGGCCACCAATGCTTTCATTGTGACTACGGGGAACCGCAAGAGGTCCTTCCGAAGCTCATTGCATGGCAGCAGAGCCTGCTTGAAGGACTTGATGGCCACCTCATTAGTGGCGTCTTCGATCTGGCTGTAGATCGTGCAAAATCTTTCAGCGAATTGGGTGACATTCTTGGTCTGCCGCATTCTGATCGCCATAAGGTCTTCATCCGTCTTAGGGATGACCCCATGAGCCTGAAATTTCTCCACGAAGGAATTCCGGAGCTGCCGCCAGCTCAAAACTGAGCCTTCTGGAAGTGCACAAAACCATCGTAGGGGGAGGTCTCCTAAGCTGGAGGAGAAGACTCGACAGTTCAGGTGACCTATGTCGCCCCAGACCGACATTCTTTGAGTCAATTGTTGGAGGTGCGCAGCAGGATCCGAGGTCCCATCATAAAGAACGAACCTCGGGACACTGAACTTCTCTGGAAGATAAAAGCTCCTTATTTCCTGAGAGAAGGGAGGTGTGCCGAGATCCTCGGTGTCATAGGCATTGAGCCGATCTCGGGTGAAGCCGACAATTTTCATATTCTGCCAGATTGTCCACTTGACTTGTCGGTTAAGCCATTCCCTAAGGTCGTCGTTGTCCTCTGGCCTCTGGCACGGCCTCTTGGAGTCTTTGTTCAAGTGGTTGCTGCTTGAGCCCTCATCGTAAGCTCGGTCGCGCCTCTAATTGTTCAGGACTTGCCTCAAGTCCTGTTCAACCGAAGGAGCTCGGATGCGTCTGGGAGGTGGATTTGGAGCTTTATTCTTCTCTTGGAGCTACTGCCGGAGTTGACTAATTAGCTCTTTTTGCTCTTGGATAACAAGGTTTTGCGCCCTGATATCCGCGAGGAGTGGATCATCATCACCGTCGGTATCGGCCCGGTGATGGGATTGTGACTTGGTTGGCATCGGCCTGTCATCTCATCGGGTGCGCTCCTGTAGAGGAACGCTCTGCTAGGGACGCTCTGACAGATGGACATTTCGCCGGGAAGGTGCTGTCACCTCCTTTGAAGATGAGTCTGTCTGAGTCACAGGTCCTTCTGTGCTTATTACACCAGATCTTGCTTTAGATCTCCTCTGGCGAGGGACCGGTGGCAATTTCTTCGGCGATGCTGTGGCAGCAACGGGGCTTTCGATGATCCCTTGCCATTTCTAGTCTTCGGAGGCATGGTGTTTGTAAGTTTTGTTCGATCATATTTCCCATAGACGACGCCAAACTGTAGGTGCCAAAATTGACACCAACTTAATTAGATGGGTGTAGAACTCTTTTAGGAAAAGATAGAATGCCTGAGACCTAAAAGGGAAGGAGAGAAATGGAGGCAAGAGGCCTTGGCTGCTGTCAGCCGAAGGCACTCCGATGCCTAAGTTAGTTCTGCAACTAAGCAAAGGATGAGTGGAGAGTATGTATGCTAGGAAATATGCGTGAGTGTTAACGCGTACCTTCCTGGGACTAATCCTCTGCGTATATATAGACATGAGTCCCATTGACCTTTTCCTGAGTGGAGATAGTTGGAGGTAAGGTCCCATCTGACCTTACCCTGACATGGTGGTAGGTGGAGGGAGAGTCCCATCAGACGGCTCCCCATTCCTTCTGCTGACGCGACAGCCTGATAAAGACATCTCCTTTTTGCTATCAGCCGCACACTTTATCTGACAGCATGTCATATAGCGTGTCTGTACTTTTCATAGAAACATGGTCATATTTGACTGACACCCAATACTCGTACCGAGATCATAAATGGCAATGAGATGGATGCATCCTAATATTGTTACCGAGACGCACGTACAGCTGGCACTGTTGCCGAGCTGAGTGTAGCGGTACTATTACCGAGCTGTCATCATCACCGAGCTGGCACTATTGCCGAGCTGCCGAGCTGCCGAGCTAAGTGTAGCAGTACTGTTACCGAGCTGCATATGACCGAGACCAAGACAAACCCAGTTGGTACTATTACTGAAGCTTAGCTTAATCTTGGTGTTATAAGATTGCTCCCACACAATTTCAAATCAGGGCATCCGGCGAGATTTGAGGCTTTCTGGCAACTTTCTTCTATTTGATTTGAAATATTTACTAGACTATTCATTTACCCTTCTCAGAGTGATATTTTCAAGTGTTTAAAGTGCTGGAATTGGAACTTGTAAGATAAGTATCAAAGAGGATGTGAAGGGGGGATAGAGATTGATTGATGAGATGATACATGTGTAGAAATATGAGTTAATTAATTAATCAATTTATTCTTCCATACCTTTAATATCAAAAGGTTCTCTTCTTGTAAATGTAGCAGAAGCATTGATGCTTTTAAGTATAGATAAAAGAGAGCACTTTTAACTTAAAGCCTATTATAAATTATCAAGGAAGGCAACGTGAGTTAACAAGTGTAAGAAATGCATATTCGAGATAAGTTCCTGAAAGAAGAAAAAGACAAAGGAAAGGTTTTATCGTTGGAGAGTTTCTTCTTTGTGTGGTTGTTCCCGTGGGAACTGTGCCATGGCACTTATGATCCTAACCTTAGGATTGCATCAATTGGTATCAGAGCGAAGATCCACATCGCTCTGATCCGTCTTCGGTCACCGATTGGAGCCTATCCATTGTCCATCACCATCCATCCATCTTGGACACGCCCCACTGCCACCATTACCATCCTTCCGTCACACCCAAAAAATCCCATCCCACTTCCACTCCACTGCCTTATTCCGCCATTCCCGTACGCATTTTACCCATACCCCAGCCACTGCCCACCGAAACCCATAGAAAAAAAAAAACCCACTCAGACGCTCACCCACGTCACCTTCCTCCCGAAATCCAATCACCGCCCCCAACTTTAAAAAAAAAAGAAGAAACCCTCCCCAACCCATCCGATCCACCACAGAACTCTAGCCTTGCCTACCCCAGCCCTTCCCTTGCCATCCCAAAACCCTCCCGACCTTCTCCCACCCTCTGCCACCAACCTAGCCCCAATTGTCTCCCATCCCATACCCAGCACAGGAAAACAAAACGAAAAAGAAAAAGAAGAAAGAAGAAGATAAGAGGAGAAGCTAAGGAGTAACAGAGAGAGCAGGTAGGCGTACCTAGTTTGCCGCTGCCACTCGCTAGTTGCGTCTTGCCGCTGCCACTCACGCCATCGCCATCGCCATCTCCCCCTTCTATTCGTTGGAGCTTCTCCATCTATATCTATGTATCTCTACCTTTACCTTATGATGTATATTGGTTGGTAACTCTACTAGTAGAGTTGAGTGGAGTAAAGTTCTCATTTCTAAAAAATAAGTCACATTAAAAGTACTTTTTTTTCCGTTTCCCACCATATTCTTTATAAAAAAGTTAAAAAATAACCACTAAAAGACAAAAAAACTCGATTTTTTAATAAGAAAAAAATCAAAAAGATCCCATCACAAACAACTAAAAACAAACCATCATAACCCACTTATATTTTATTATTTCTTTAAAATAACCTTGACACTACTCAACTCCACAAGTAAATGCCCCAAATAGGAGAGCCGGTTTTGTAACTCTACTGATAGAGTAAAGTGAAGAAAAGATGATTTTGAAGAAATAATAAAATATAAGTAGGTTATGATTGTATTTTGTTTTCAATTGTTTGTTATGGAATCTTCTTGACTTTTTGTATGGAAAAGTGAAGCTTTTTTTTTTTTTTTAGTGGATAAAGGTAGTTGCTTTTTTTACTTTTTTTTTTTAAATGGAGAGAGTTTTGAATAAAGTGCATTTGATGTGACATCTTGTCTGAAAAATGGAGGCTTTACTTGACTTTTATTGTAGTAGTCAAGTGCCAAACTAGCCCAATAATAGAAGGGAAGAAGTGTGCAGCTTAAAATTTTCCCTATACCTTGTGGGCCCACTCACATTCATCTTCTTTACATGCATATTTTTACGTGTTTCACCTTCCCGACTCTTCCTTTCTTCCCTCCATTCTTCTACACTACACCGCCCCCAAACAAAGAAGCTCCTCTCGAACTGCAACGGAAAAGAAGATCAGGTATCATTATTCTCCTTTCTTTCCCCCTTCTCTCGATCTTTCACTTTCAAATTCTCCTTCTTCCATTCTCATCAACTGCTCTTCTCTCTCTCTCTCTCTCTCTCTCTCTCTCTCTTAGTGGGCTTAAAGGGCATGCTGGAATTTGTTTTTGGTTGCTTTGTGTAGATTAGAAAAATGATGGGTTTTTTGTTTGACTTACCCTTATAATCTATATACCCTTATAATAAAAGGGAATAAGTGTGAAGCTTAAAATTTTCTCTACACCCTGTGGGCCCACTCACATGCATCTCCTCTGTTGGCCTTAGTTACAGGCATATTTTTACACATTTCACTTTCCCAACTCTTCCTTTCTTCCCTCCATTCTTCTACACTACACCACCCCCAAACAAATAAGCTCCTCTCCAATTGCAACGGCAAAGAAGATCAGGTATCATCATTTTCCTTTCTTTCCCCCTTCTCTTGATCTTTCACTTTCGAATTCTCCTTCTTCGATTCTCATCAACTAATCTTCTCTCTCTCTCAGTGGGCTTTAAGGGCATGTTGGAATTTGTTCTGTGTTGCTCTGTGTAGATTAGAAAAATGATGGGTTTTTTGTTTGACTTACCATTATAATCTATACCCTTATAATAAAAGGGAAGAAGTGTGAAGCTTAAAATTTCCTCTACACCCTATAGGCCCACTCACATGCATCTCCTCTATTGGCCCTTCTTACATGCATATTTTTAAACGTTTCACCTGCCCGGCTCTTCCTTTCTTCCCTCCATTCTTTTACACTACACCGCCCCCAAACAAAGAAGCTCCTCTCCAACTGCAATGGCAAAGAAGATTAGGTATTATCATTTTCCTTTCTGTCCCCCTTCTCTCGATCTTTCACTTTCAAATTCTCCTTCTTCCATTCTCATCAACTGCTCTTATCTCTCTCTCAGTGGGCTTTAAGGGCACACCGGAATTTGTTTTGGGTTGCTCTATGTAGATTAGAAAAATGATGGGTCTTTTGTTTGACTTGCAATGATTTGCTTGGACTCTCAGGTCCAGGGCTTCAATTTTTTTTACTGTCCTTTTTCAGATATGAAGAGATTTGGAGCTATGGGCAGAATTTGATCATTTTAGAGCTTACTTCTTTTTGGTCTTTTATAGGCTTAAATTAAATTATTCTTCAATTTCTTGAAATATCTTATTTTTGTCTTATGAATTCGAATTTTTTTTATATATGCTTGGAATATCAGGTCCAGGGCTTAAATTTTTTTCTGTCCTTTTCCAGATATGAAGAGATATGGAGGTATTGACAGAAATTGATCATTTCATAACTTACTTCTTTTTGGTCTTTTATGGGATTAAATTAAATTATTCTTTAATTTCTTGAAATATCTTCTTTTCGTCTTATGACTTTGAATTTTTTTAATATATGCTTGGAAGCTAAGGTCCCGGGCTTCAATTTTTTTCTATCCTTTTCCAAATATGAAGAGATTAGGAGGTATGGGCAGAATTTGATCATTTTAGAATTGGTCTTTTATTGGCTTAAATTAAATTATTCTTCAATTTCTTGAAATATCTTCCTTTTTGCCTTATGAATTCGAACTAATGATTTTGTTTCGGTAATATGTTTTCTTCTTTATGTCAAAAAAATCTTGGATTTTCCATTCATGAAATAGATATATTTTCTCAGAAATCAGATGCATTTACGCCCATATTTGAGGCTGTAAAGTCTTTATAAATAATGTTCTACATTGATTGCTTTTGTTTTTGTCTAAGATCATTGGCCACCACCATCTATTCTTGATGTTCTTATCCCGGTAAAGAAGAAAGGAAAATGATTCTTCTCTTTTTGTTGATCTAGCAGATATGAGCGTAATGCTATGTTTTGATTTATTTATATTTATATCTATACCTTCTAATTAAAGGGAAGAAGTGTGCAGCATAAAATTTTCTCTACACCTTTATAATAAAAGGGAAGAAGTTTGCAGCTTAAAATTTTCTCTACACCCAATGGGCCCACTCACAGGCATCTCCTCTGTTGGCCCTACTTACATGCATATTTTTTCATATTTCACCTTCTTGACTCTTCCTTTCTTCCCTCCATTCTTCTACACTACATCGTCCCCAAACAAAGAAGCTCCTTTCCAACTGCAATGGCAAAGAAGATCAGGTATCATCATTTTCTTTTCTTTCCCCCTTCTCTCAATGTTTAACTTTCAAATTCTTCTTCTTCCATTCTCATCAACTGCTCTTCTCTCTCTCTCAGTGGGCTTTAAGGGCACGCTGGAATTTGTTTTGGGTTGCCCTGTGTAGATTAGAAAAATGATGGGTTTTTTGTTTGACTTACCCTTATAATCTATACCCTTATAATAAAAGGGAAGAAGTGTGCAGTTTAAAATTTTCTAGATAGAGTAACGCTCTTCACATTGCTTCTGAGGTCTTTTGGACTTAGCTACTTGATGCTGCTTCTCTATTTGATGCACTTGAGCTAAATGTACTTGATTATTAGGATCTAGCCTTTGTAGTTCCCTGATGAAACTATCTCGAGTTTCCTTAGACATTTGCATCAGATCAAGGATGTGCAATCGTGCAGGTATGTGTTTAAGATGCTCGACAAGGTCATACTTAAATGCTCTATTGGTCGTTCATTAACATTGGCATTTACATTCTCGGCATTTACATCTTGCCCCGTGGGGATTAGAAGTGAAGTAGAAGCAGAAGGGGGAGTAGAAGAAGTATATGTGGAAGGTTTATCATAATTGACTTTATAGCTCCTTCTGGACCTGAGGCCACTCGCATTGCCTCTTTGGATAGCCAAAACTTTTTCTTGTTGGGAGAAGAGATCTCTCATTCTTTCGACTAAGTCTTCAACATCAGCAAATGCAAAGGATGTGGTGGTTTCTTCTTTTATGCTAGTGGCCACCTGACATGTCGTCACCTCAGGTTCACTCCCAGGATCTATTTGTTAATCTTCTAAGGTAATAACCTCCTACGTTTCTATGATAAAAAAGTCTGAGGAACTAATCGACACAATAGCAAGAGCTTCTTCAAATTCCATACAACTATCCCCATTAGATCTTGAGGACGTATCACTGATTGTGATAACCAGTACATCCTCTGGTGGGATATTCTGTCGATCACCCTCGGTTTCTGATGTGGAGATCACCGGGGTAGAAGGGCCAGTGGGAACGAAAATGGCTGGCGCATTTTTAGGGATGTCATGTTTGGTAGTTAGGCACTCATCTTTCTTTGAGTCACTGTTTTGACCAGCCTTTCACCCCACCGGTATTGGCAGGCTAGAGGTGTCTTGTGCCGTGGGTGCATTTGTGGGTGCCTGACGACGGGGATTATTATCATCCACGATTGGTAGAGGATCTGGAAGAATTTCTGGAGGCATAGGGACTGAAGGAGGGTCTACCGGCCAGTCACCAGGTTCAGGGAGCCTTGGATTGTAGATTTGAACTTTTATCTCTGGGATGTTCACTTGACAGAAGAAATGATTAGTGATGAAGTCATTCTCATTTAGCACTTCATCTGAGAGATATTCCTCTTCGTCAGGATCAGATTCTAGATCACTGTCTTGATAATCATCATCCTCCATAGGTGGAGGCATTGTAGGAGGTACCCAATCATTATCTGAGCCCTTTGAATTTGAAAGAGGAAGGCGTCCTACCTTGGAGATTTGATTGCAATTCGAGATCTACAACTCATATTCTTCTTCAGTGATAGGGCGAAGGAAGGCTGCCAAAGTGATAGGTTTCCTCATCGGTTCAGAAGATTTTGCCGGTACTTTCTTTCTTGGTGCAGGCTTATTTTCCTTCTTTGTTTCATTTATAGACTGTGCCTTAACTGCTTGGCGAGAGTAGCGAAGTGACTTTTTGGCTTTCCTCGTTTTTTCAGAAGTAGACCTTGACCCCACTGCTTCCCAACCCTCATCATTTATGAGATCATGATGCACCCATATCACTTCTCCAGATGCTGTGGTGATCGAGACAAGTCCATCTCCATTTTTTACTTTATTAATTAGCCGAAACTCCACCGTCTTTAGTATGAAAGGCCCGATGTTGGTAGGTTTGAACGATCCAAATGTTACCATCTTGACCGACGTGGAAGCGCACTTTTTATTGAGTTGTATAACTCCTTTAGTCAACATATCTTGTATCTTCTCCTTCAAAATGAAACATTCTTTCAAAGGATGGGAAATCATTCGATGATAAGGGCAGTTGTTTGGATCATCCGTCCTTCCTTCTTGGCTTGGTCTTTTAGAAGAAAGCAGCTCCAAATTCCCATTTTCCAGCAAAGTCCTACAGATAGCCTCAATATTTTCATCAAATGAGTACTTGGCATTTTTCCTCCTTTCATATTCTTCCTTCCTGGCAGCCTCATCGTTAGGATCTTCTACTTTTTTGGGAGTCTTTGAAGTTTGAATATTGAAGACTTCTTCTTTCTTCTTTCCTTTGGATTCAAAAGGTGTGGAAGCTTTAATTCTTTTGGTCCTATTTTTCTGATCAAGTTCCCTCTGACAGTCTTTTGCATCGATGGCTGCTTCCAGCAGTTTAGACATAGGTTTAGTCTTAATGCTGATTACCATCTGTTTAATCTCAGGTTTGAGATTGGACTTGCACATATCTACCGATGATTTCTGAGCGATGGGCTCCTTGCATTTGTAAGCTAGTGCCCTCCATCTATTTTTGAATCCCTGAACAGACTCATTTTCTCTTTGCTTGGATTGAGTGAGTGAGTTCAAGTTGATTGGTTGATCTTCTTCTTGGAAGCGCAGTAAAAACTTTTCTTCCAGAACCGCCCACAAAGTGAGGGAATTCTCCGGCAACTGTTTGTACCAATCAAAGGCCGTTCCTCTCAGAGTGCTTATGAACGATCAGATCTTCAAGGCATCTATATCAGGCATGCCCCCAAGCTGGGACTTAAAGTGGACTATGTGCTGATAAGCAAAACGTTTGCCCATGTAAGACTGGAAGGTCGAAGGTTTGTACTTAGGAGGATAGGGAACCAAATCCATTTCAGGTGGATATTTTGGCATTCCTGAACCTTCCCTCATCCCTAGTTTTAGTTAGCATGTCTGCCACATCTTTGTAAGTCATAGGTTTCTCTAGATCTGTTTGATGACTGCTCTTCGAGAATTGGCCACTTTGCTTGGACAACCTTTTGTGAAAGTTCTTGTATTTGTGCCGTAATCTGGTCGATTCTCGCTCCATATGTATGTGGATCTCTTCTATTTGAAGCAGATGGAGTTGTTAGTGGATGCTCGTTTGGACCAGTCACCTGTTCCATAAGGGATTCCAGCTGAGTAGCAATTTGGTTAATTCTATCATTTTGTTGTTTAACCAAATCTTGTATATTTTCAATCGGATTCTCACCTTCAACTTGTTCTTCGGCATTTACTGGAGCACTAGTTTCCCCAGCCATGAAGACGGAGTATTTGCCTGGTCCAATATGGGGTGAGAAGCTACTCTTGAGGCTCCGGGTGGTCAATGAAACGTCATCATCAATGGCCCGTAGTACGAGGCCCCCTGTGTTTTTATTCAGAAATGCTTCTTCATTCGTAACAGGAGTTTCATGTCCCTAGGAGGCATTGTCCGACTCTTCGTCTTCCATTGGATTTGAACTTTGGGCAGTGATTCTGGCAGAACGCCAGTCGCATTTAGTCTCGGTCATGCAAACCATAGCAGTATCAGGGTCATCTTCTTTAACACCCATTGCTGAGTGATCTTTCTTTGATTTTGATTCCGGCGATGAGCTAGAGCCTTCTTTTTAATTTGATTGGCTAGATTGGTGTCGAATGTTTGATCACTCCTCCTCACCACCATGGGTACATAGTGGTTAATGGTGTGGCCCATCTCTTCCAGTTGGTGGACCGGTAGTGTCGGTATGCTTACTTCATTTCTCTCTTTCTTCTTCAAAAGGTCTTTGAACTGTGCAAGTTCTGTAGCATTGTTGATAGAAAAATGTTGCTGTTTCTTCTTTGGGCACTTCACATGTGTCTTTGAAGGGCAAGGTGTAGGCCCTATCATGATTGAAGCAAGGTGTCGCCTTCCATATCTCCTTCTCTTTTTCTTAGTAAGAGGATAGAAGGTGTCCTCTTCAAGTGATGCTAGGGCTGTATCCTGGCAAGCTTTCTTCTTGAATTTTCGTAGCTTCGGAGACCACGTTGTGCAGCCAGGAATTGCTTCCTTCTGCTACAATTTCTTCCTTTCAAGCACTTGGCGCAAGTCTTTACCTTTGTAGGTTTTGACTTGGCCATTTACCATCCTAGGGTGGAGAGTATCACCAACTATTTGTACCCTACTTGCTTCCACTCCCCGTACTTCCTTAGTGACGCAAAGGCGAGTTGGTGCAGTCTCCTTTGAGTTTCGACGTTCTTTGAGATAAACCCCAAAAGGATTTCAGGCATACTTTGACAACCATGGCTCTTGTGATGCAGCCTTTTTGAAGGGCTTTACCACAACTGGAGGAATTCTGGTGGCAGGGGCAACGGGAGTCATCCATTGGAAGACAGACACTCGAAATGGGAGTTCATTTTCAGTTTAGGCTCTTTTCTGGCCCTTGGAGATCTTGCTTTCTTGAATGTACACCTTGTATAGGTGCTCATTGCTTTCATCGAAGGTGATAACAAGAGAATTCTTGTTTGATCTGTAAAAGAATAAAAGACCAAAAACGAATGAGTGAAAGGAAAGCATATTTATTTGTTCAATCCTATATCAACCTATTTCATTTTCTACTTAAATGTTTTTATGTATATGTTACCAATAAACGGGCAGCACTTTGATACAATAAACATAACTCCAAAATGAGTGAGAAAGTGATTTATGATCCAACCATATTCATGGTGATGTATTTGGCTTTTGACCGACATACACCAAAGAATTGATTAATTGGGATCTCGTCAAGTTTCATAGGCCATAAGCAGGGCAGTAAATGCTTGCTACCAACCAAAGGAAACCGACTTTGTATACGTTTAAAATAGACTGATCAATATGAACTTATAAATTGAGTCAACTTTTTAAGAGAAAGAAGTCTATTGACCATGTTATTTTGTGATACATAATAATTTCTGCCACCATTTTCAATTCTCCATTCCTAGTGTTTAGGAGAGTTATGGGCTCTGTATGATGAGTATTTAGTCAGCACATGTGCTTAGGATTTCATAATAGAATGTCCCAGAAAAAAGAAAAAATAAATGTAATCAAGCGGCCACTTTTCCTTTCAACTGGCCGATGAAGGCTGCTGGCGTTAGCCGCTAAGTGTCAAGCACTCCAAGCTAGCCACGTTGGCTTTACACATAATGACTGTCAAGTGTTTAATGGTTTAAGTGCACAATCGATCGGCCACGAGACTTCGTCAATCGCTATGACCACGTTGGGACGTGCTAATATTAAAGACATTTGGCCGTTCGGAATGTAATATTTATGTCAACAACCGCTAGACACGCACAGTAGGATGTAGCCGACCAGTTAACATCATATTTCATGGCCACTAGTAATTTGTGTTAGCCTCCGTATCCTTTCTGCACCGGCCGTTGGGGGTCATGCATCTTCTCCATTCCGTCTCTATCAGCTATCCTCCGATCTGTTCTTTCCCTCTTTTTTTTTTTAGAACAGCAGCAACTGAGGAGTTCTCTTCAAACTTTTACCCAGTATTTTTTGACCAACGAAGCATCACTGATGATATGTAGTTTCCACAGACGGCTGATGGACCCGTCTTTTTCTTTCTTGCCTTCCTCCGTCCCGGGTCCGCCGGGGTGCGGCGGGGTGAAGAAAAAAAGAGGCGAGCATCAACATTTTTCTTTTTTTTTTGTACGGGTATGCCAGATTTTCTATTCTACTTGGAATTTGAAGTGGTGATCCGGAGATTCACCTTCACAAGTAGAAAGGAAATCAAACTTTTTTTCTAACTTTCTATTGCATACATATTTAAAGAAAGAGACAAGATTTTAAAATGCCGTGAGAGGCGATTTTGTTTAGTTTGCCATGAAAGGCAGTTTTGTGTCGTAGAAAGCGATTTTGTGCCATAGATAGCAGTTTACAAATCTCATCAAAATGTAAAGACAAGAAATGTGATTTTTATGTCTCTTTTAAAAAATACACAATACAATAGAAAAGTAAGAAAACGAATCTGACTTCTCAAGAGATCATGGGGACTCGTTCAGATCGACGGTCGCGAGTCATGTATGGGCTCTGCCATCGTCCTTCAGATGAGAACACTTGATGCTTTGATTCACTTGGCTTGGCTTGAACCTTAGATTTTTAGAGGACAAAGACTAAGGGAAGGTCTTATATCCAATAAAAAACCAAGTAGACGGGCTGAAAAGCCGCATCTAGGCCATGTTGGATAAAAGAAGAGAGGAGATCTTGGGCGGGGGGGGGGGGGGGGGGGGGTTGGCCCCCCAAGGGACTTTGATCACCTTGTAGAATTTGCAGCAGAGTTTCTTGAAAGTGAGAGAGCTTCTTTTTTAAGAGAATTCTTCAGGATAATTTTCAGACGATTTTTTAGGATCCTTCATATGATTTTTTCTTCGAGCCACTTCAGACAATTTTTCTGGACCCTTTCTCCATGGAATGACCGCCTATTTATAGGCTTTTGGTGGCCATTAGGAGGGTTTTATGGGCATTAATGGTATTAATGCTTCATGATGGGAGGAGTTACAAGATTTAATTCTTTATATTGTAACTCCTTTTTCTTGGATTTTGATTGGCCGATGGAAAATAATGGGCATTTAATCTCCATAATGATGGGAGTTTCATGATTAATTACCATGATTAATCTCCATAATAATAGGAGTTACATGGTTAATTGTCATGATTAATTAGACTTGTAACTCCCATTTCTTGGCTTCTGATTGGGCCATTCAAAATAATGAGTTAATGACCCTAATAAATTGCCATAAAAGGGTCATTTAACTTCATTAATTGGCTGTAGAGTCGCTTGAAGAGTCGTGGGCTGCATTGCGTCTTTTGGAATTCTTCTTGCGATGATCATCGATGGATCCGTACGTTGTTTGATGTCGGATGACGATAAAAATTCAGACATTGGTTGCCACTAATGGGCCGACAGCATCTGTCCAGTTGATTTCTTGATCGATTGGGCAAAAAGTGTGCTTTCTTGGTCGGCCAGTTGGCAGTTTTGGAGTGTCCGATGATGATCAAATGATTTCGATGGCGGATCCGTGATGTTGACGAAGATCGACGGATATCATGCCTCAAAAATCAGATTTTAAGAAAATCATAGGGGCCAAACATCGCGAAACACGACAAAGAATGGAAAAACAACACTTTTGGCGGAAATCCGGCAACCCGGATTTCCAGGGTCGCCGACGACCATGGGGCTGGCGACCTTGGGCCATGGTCGCCGGCGACCATGGGGCTGGCGACCTTGGACTTTGGTCCACTTTTCGGTCACCTTCCGGTCGCCGTTTCTTGGTCGTTTCTCGGGCTTTTTCGCTTCTGTTTTCTCCTGTATTTTTCTTTGACATTTCTCCTCATTTATTGGTTTAATTCCTCTGAAGAAAACATGTTGAAAGGCTGTTCAAATCAGAGCACAAAGTTTCCTATTTTTTGGAAAAGCCGAAGACTCTGTAGCTGATTTTCCGCCAAGAGTTGAAATTGGGGCAAACGATGTCGGAATGACCTGAAATTTGAGGTGAAGCTTCTTGGGCATTAGATAGGACCAACCATGGGATTTTATTTGAGTTTTGAAGCCGTTTGGGGTCCCGTCAATGCTTGACTTGATTTCACCGTGCGGAAGATGTCGAGCTTTGATGTACGGTCATCCAATGTCCGATTGATCTGAAATTTGACGGGGAGCCTATTGGAGTCATTTTGAGATGATCCATTAGCTCCGATTTGGGTGCCATTGTCCCGGGGAGCTTCGCCGCCGGTAGGCTTGATTTTGCTTCGGAGCATCAAAACCTAGTCAAACGTTGTCGGAATGACCTGAAATTTGATGTGCATCCCTTCGGAAGCATGCAGAAGCTACTCATGTGTTTTGTTTGATGAGTGGCGGCATCAGAGATTCTCCCCTCCGGGAGGCTTGATTTCGCCGTTTGAGAGTTGATGGAGGGTCAAACGGTGTCGGTTTGACTTGAAATTCGACATGGAGCCTTTTGGAGGTATTTTGAGACCATCCACAGACTCCGATCGAAGATTTGATGTTTTTGACACTCGCCATCGTGAGCTCTAGCTCAGCTGTTGGAGGATTCAAGTTAGGCCAAATAGTGTCGAAATGGCCCGAAACTTTATGTGTACCCTTCTTTTGGCTACTTTGAAAGATCTTGTAGTTTTTGTTTGGTTTTGTCAAGATCTGATGCTTGAAGCAGCTTTGCCTGTTTGTTGTAGGATGTGACTCCATATAGCTTTTGATGTTGATGAGGCAAAGTGACATTTTTTGTGTCAACAACAGCACCAATCTTCTATTTCGCCCAAAATAGGAAAATGAAAGTTTGTTGAAGAAGCTTTTATTCATCCTTTGAACATTAAAGAAAGATGTGAAAATGACTCACATGTGTACTTGATCGTGCAGGAAGAGTCATCTCCACTTTTATTTACATGGTTCTCTTTGCTTCACCTTCTGAGTGCAGCTTCTTTACAAATTTTTATACAACCCCTCATCAGGCCTAGGAGATAAAAAAATAAGGGAAATTTGAATTGAAAGAAGACATGAAAAGTTTGCTGCCTTCGGGAGTTTATTGGAGACGAAATTGAAGAAGTCTGTGACGTAGCTTCCTTTGCCAGCCTTTTTAATTCATCACCATTATTTAGAAAGAATGATTAATAAAGAAATCTGCTTCAAAACAGTAGAGGCAATCTTTATCCTTCCTCCATGGTGAGAGGAACAAAGATTGATTTTCAGAGGTTATCGCCCAAATCCAGAGAGAAGTTCTCTTTGTTGCCTAACTTTCACCTTGCGAATGGAAGAATGTGAGAGTCTTGAAAATGGCAGAGTTTCTGGGGCTTCTTTGCACTGGATCGGAAATGCCCTGCTGCCCTCCCCAAGTCTTCATTTTATAGCCTTTGGAGAGCCATAACGGTAGGAAATCATGGGGAGTGGAGGTGGTTTTGAAACTTCCATTAATGGGAAGTGTAATTGTTCCCCTTTTATAGGTCCCGCGGCCATCAGGAGAAGTAACTAGCTAGAGATCGTGGGCGACAGGCAGCCAGGAAAGAAGACGTCCGGCAGCCAATGCGTGAAGCTTTGCAGTGTCCAGCGGTCATCTTCCTAACGAAGTTCATCAGCTGTATTATTGCGTTGAGCGGCTAGTGCATTGAAGACTGAAACAGCTGGAGAGCTTTGTAGAAAGTAGCCGTTTTGATGTTCTTACTATGACCTGCCAGACTCCAACGGTCAGAAAAGATACCCTTTTTTTTATGTAAAATGCGTGTTTTGTCCTAGGAATTATTATACAAAGACAAATGAATTTTTTGTGTGCCAATAGCCCTAGAATTGAAGAGCGTGATGGAGATCAAAAGCAAGTAAATTCCCATGGGATGGTATTGAAAACGACCCAATTTTTATACCCTTATCAGTAAATGTTGGAATTTTGGTTTTGTCACGACCCGGGCCCGAGATTAGGGTTACCACGGCCAAACCCCGAGTCGTGATGCCATACTTACTCCCGTAAACCTCGCGTCGCCGAAGCCCATACGAGATTCACAAGGGATCTTACATATACCTGTCAAATGTACAATTTTTGCGGAAATATATATATACATTGACATTGAATGTTAATATGTACAAAGTCTTTACAGAAAGTAAAGTTTACTTATACATCCCATTTCCTATGTAAATCACCCATGCATATTCAAATACAATGCATGTGATCACTATTTACAACAAAATGAATCTATTCAAAATGTTCCCAAAATTTTCTAAACCGGTCGCCTCCGATTTACATCCATTCGTTCAACCCTCCTGGGGGAACCGAACTGGTCTCCTCCGCTGGCGGCGCGGTCTCTGTACCACTGGCACGGCCAAGTAGGCCTGTAATGTCATCAATAACACTGTGAACACGACGGTTCAACAATGTATACACAATTCTATGATATCACATGTTAACAATTAATATGCAAATCAATTCAATTCCATTCAATTTATATAATTCTTCCCTGAAGGAAGCATTCAATTCATGTAGTTCTCCCCTGAAGAGAGCAGTCAATTATCATGTAGTTCTCCCCTGAAGAGAGCAGTCAATTCAAGTATACACTTTATCAAGTGTCTTTTCATTGTCCTCTAGCATAGGTGGAAGGCGCACCATGCACAACCCAGCCTTTCAAGGACTCATGTCATTTCATTAGTGCTCACTTTATTAAGTGGCTTTTCAAATGGTTACGCACTTTATTAGGTGGCTTATCAAATGTGTGGGATTTACCAGTGTCTTGATCAGAGATCACCGGCATCACCACGGAGCTCCGGAACGCTCCATCTACTGCAGCAGACTTAATCTTTCATACATTACAGTGTTGGTTCATTTCAGTTCTTTTCGTTTCATTTCATTGCCTTTCAGTATATTAATTCAATACATTATTCAATGAAGCTCAACAAGGAGCATAACAGTAATAGACAAGAGAGGACAAGCCAACTCAAGTCATAAACAATTAAATTTCCTAAAACAACATTCGGGTGAAACGTTCATTATGCAATGTAGGTGTTCTTATGGATAACATCACTTTTTAGTGACATTTACATTCACATAAGTTTAGCTAACACCCATGAAGGTTTAGGAAATTATCAGAAATTAAATTCTGCTATTCCCTCAATTTCGGTCACCTCGGCGGTTACCTAGCGGTTAGCCGCATTATGGATTTCGGCTGACCGAACCACATTCGGTCAGCTTCCCAAAATTTCCATTTCTACAGGACACTTTGTCCAATTTCGGTCACCCTTGCGGTCACCCTCGCGGCTGGCCGAAATTCAAATTTCGGTTAGCCGAATTTATTCGGTTAGCTTGCGGTTTGTTCTCCAGAAGCTCAACTTCTGATGGAAAAACCCTGACAAGATTTTCGGTCACCTTGCGGTCAACCCGCGGCTAGCCGAACTCACAATTGCGGCTAGCCGACCTATGTCGGTCAGCTCTCGGTTAGGTGTCGGTCAGCCTGGCGGCTGACCGAATTGCGCCCAGAAGTTCAGAAACTTCTGAACCGAATTCTCTGTAAATGAACTCCTTGAGTTCTAATAAATCACTTCACAATTGAAATCAATACAATTGAGTATACTTGCCTTGTTTGGAAACTTCTTGGCAAGAATTCCCTTGTCTAGCTTGAATCCAAGCTGAATTCCTCAAATCAAAGCTTCTTTTGAACCTAAAACCCAAAATCAATCCACAAAACAGAATTCTTGTGAATTCTTTGAGCCATAACTCAATAATGAAACCATAGAAGTGCAGATTCAACTCAACACTTACTTGTAGCTTCTTGATGGAAAGCTTGAGCTCTTCTCAAGTTTGAACTCCAAACAAAAGAAGAAAGAAGATGGAGAATAGGATGGTGAAGATGAAGCCCTCTTCACAAGCCCTTGACAATTCTCCCAAGCACACCACTTAAGGAAGAAAACGTGGAAGAAAGAAGAAGGAGAGAAAGAAAGAGAAGAAGAGAGATCGGCTGCTGGAGGAATGAACTCAACTGAGTTCATCCTCATCTTATAATATCACTTTTTGCATCAAACCCCCTCCTATTTCCTCTAATTACAAGTCAAGTCAAATGATTGGTCATTTGAACCAATTCACGTCGCATGGAAATCATACATTTACGGAAGTTAACGTACTCCTCAAGATATATGTATAAGTATCAAGAGTTTCCGTATTTGACAAAATACGTGTAATTTCGTATTTACTAAAAAGTCCTTACATTGCATGGTTTAGCCTAAAACCATTTCAAGTCCATTCAGAACTTTCACTATTCGTTTCATTAAGTTCAATTTGACCACTTCAGCCAAATTCTTATCAATTTAGCAATCAATCAACATTAAGTCCATAAAACATGTTGAATTAGCATTAATCCCGATTAATTAGAGTTAATCTTAATTAACTTGGGACAGGGTGTTACAGGTTTTCTCTTCATGGGCTTTTATTTTTATAGTGTATGTTAATTGGGTTTTCAATTTCACGGGGTGCGTACCATGCTTTTGATTTATACTCATGTTGGAAGAACTGAAAAGTGAAGATTTGTAGTGAGATTACTGTGCTTTCATGTAGTTTTTGTGTGGTTTAGAATTTTTGAATGGTTAGGATATGTCCCATGTTGGCGCATGCGTATAGGTTGAATATGCACTTTCATGAATGCTTTTGTAAGAGTTTTGTGTAGCATTTTTATATTTCTTTTGTGTTTCATTGTTTCTATTCATTTGTGTTAGAAGAAATGCAAACCTTTGATTGTTATGCATATGTTTGTGAATTTGTGGTGTATATTGTCTTTTGATGAAATGATGCCTCCCTTGATTTTGTAAAATCTTATCCTTTATGCCACCCCTTATTTTTATGATTTATACTCTATTTTGGTTTATCTAGTCATGTGTTTTTAAATCTTGTGGTGGAGCTGATGGGTATAGATCTTCTGTACTGCTTCTTTATTGCTAATAAGAGTAGCCGCCCAAAAGAATATACATAAAAATAAAAATTTGTGGGGTATATTGAATTGGTTTGGTAAAGATTTTTTAATGGGGTTTGCATCTTTTTGAATGGGTTTAGTGTTTTGTTGCATCCCCATGTCGTTTAAATTCGAAAATCATTATGTATCATGGGTTTTAAAAATTCTGTGAAAGTAGTGTACATGATTTAGCAATCCATGTAATTTTGTTAGTCAGGGTAAAATCTTGTCACAACCCAAACATGAATTCTATGACAACATTCCATGAGTGCAATCTATCCGAGGATTTGGCCTAGTATAGATTGAATTGGAGAAGTAAAATTCATGTAGCAGAGCTCAACATAGTTGGGACAAGGCTTTGATGATGATGATTTTGCAATCATGTTGGTTTGAGTTATTTAATGATTTTAACGCTTTCTCATGTAAGCATATTTACCTATGAAAAAAAGCAGGGAGAGAAAGGAGGAAAGTTTTGCATATGGTTTTATTGATCTACAGAAAGATAATGATAGGTGGGAGGATTCTTGATTTCAGGCATTAAAGGGAGGATGCCTTTTATTGGTTACATTGTGAGGGGTCGTATTAAGCGTTGGAACTATTGGTGAGATGACTCAGCTTCAAGTTGGAGTTAGATGCAGCATGGTCTCACTTTGATTTTGAGCATTGGACTATTTACCTTGTTTATGGACCACTAGAAAGTAGAAATCCAGGTTAAAGTTCCTTTTTGATTTTGAGCATTGGACTATTTACCTTGTTTATGGACCACTAGAAAGTAGAAATCCAGGTTAAAGTTCCTTGGTATATATTTTTGTCTGTAGGTGATGTAGTGCTAATTAGATAATATGGAATCTAATTAATAATAAGCTAGAAACTTGAGAAGGTTTTTTATTTCAAATAATATTGGAAATGGAGGCAGAACAATCATCCCTCCATTTCTCAATAAAAAAAAGGAGAACGATCAATGGGTTCCATCAAAAGTACAGACTTTTGGACCCTTCTTCTATTGCTTTAGCCTTCTACGCTAGAGAATCTCAATTCGAGATCGCTAAACAGCAGGCAACTGTATATTCACTGTATGCCCCAGAATTGAAGAGCGTGATGGAGATCAAAAGCAAGTAAAGTCCTATGGGACAGTATTGAGAACGACCCAATTTTTATACCCTTATCAGTAAATGTTGGAATTTGTGATTTTCTCTTCATGGGCTTTTATTTTTATAGAGTATGTTAATTGGGTTTTCGATTTCATGGGGTGGGTGCCATGCTTTTGATTTATACTCTTGTTGGAAGAACTGAAAACTGAAGATTTGTAGTGAGATTACTATGCTTTCATGTAGTTTTTGTGTGGTTTAGAATTTAGAATTTGTGGCGTATATTTTCTGTTGATGCAATGATGCCTCCCTTGATTTTGTAAAATCTTATCCTTTATGCCTCCCCTTATTTAGGGTTTTTCTATTCTTGTGTTTTTAAATCTTGTGGTGGAGCCGATGGTTATAGACTTCATTGTTAACAAGAGTAGCCACCCGAAATAATATATAGAAAAATAAAATCTTTAGGGTATATTGATTGGTTTTGGTAAAGATTTTTTAATGGGGTTTGCATCTTTTCCAATGGGGTTATTGTTCTGATGCATGCCCATGTGGTTTAAATTCGAAAATCATTATGTATCATGGGTTTTTAAAATTTTGTGAAAGTAGTGGATATGATTTAGCAATCCGTGTAATTTTGTTAGTCAGGGTAAAACCTTGTCACAACTCAAACATGAATTCTAAGACAACATTCCATGAGTGCAATCTATCCGACGATTTGGATAAGGATAGATTGGAATGGAGAAATAAAATTTATGTAGCAGACCCCAACATTGGTGGGACAAGGCTTTGCTGATGATGATTTAGCAATAATGTTGGTTTGAGCTATTTAATGATTTTAATGCTTTCTTGTGTAAGTGCATTCACCTATGAAAAAATGCGGAGAGAGAGAGAGGAGGGAAGTTTTACACATGGTTTTATTGATCTACAGAAAGACAATGAAAGGAGAGAGGGCTCTTGATCTCGGTCATTAAAGGGAAGATGCCTTTTATTGGTTATATTGTGATTCTGCAAAATATGTATAATGGGGTCGTTTTAAGTGTAGGAACTATTGGCGAGAAGACTCAACTTCAAGTTGGAGTTGGATGCAGCATGGTCTCACATTAACTTTGAGCATTGGACTATTTACCTTGTTTATGGACCACTAGAAAGTATTTTTGAAAGGGGGATGCAAGAGTTAATGTGAACTCCTCTTTAGTTGGTGTTAATATTTGGTGTTAATGTGATAGAAGATGCAGCCATTTGAACAATGTAGTCTCCCCTTTGGGTACGCTCATCTTGAATTTTTTGCCATAGCCAGAATACGATTGCCAAGTGAACTGCATACAGGCACATATAAGAAGACATTAAAACATAAGAAATGGGTAACCTAAGTAAAAACATCGTAAAATTTTCTTGGATAACATATGTATATTTACCCCATCAGCCAGCAAGATGTTTAGTTGGTGCTTAACTTCCTTGACTGTTGCGAGGGCTTAGGGGTGCTCCACCAACCTCTTATGCCATGTCTTGGAAAGTGGAAATTGTATGTCCTTTTTCCAACTAGGATTTAGCCGAGGACACCGTCCAATAGACATCCTCGAGTAAGCCCATATCTGCGATGGAAAACATCAAAATGCAGGTGTTAGTTAGCATTTAAATAATGCACCCAAAAATGTTAAGCTTGAGAATTATCCACCTATAGCAGCTGCAAAGGCCTTGTGGGTGTCCTGCAAGACTTACTGTCCTCATCTTGTTGATCTTTCCCCTTTCCTTCAGCCTCTTTCGGCTCCTGACTCCACCAAGTTGTCTTTGCCAACATTCTAAATTTGCAAGGCATGCGGGGGCCTATGCATAAGGCTTGAATTCTTTAAACAATTCAAGCAGATAAGCAGGCCCCCTCGCACCAGAAGTCTGCGTGAAGATCTACCCGACCACCAAAAAGAACAAATATGCCCGAGTGGCTCTTATCTCCTCATCTTTGGTTTTCTTCTTTTTCTAGTTCTGCCAGACAGAAGGTTTGAAGTTGTCTTCAAGCCACTTAAATTTTATTGTTAAGCCAATATAGTCTTGCTTCTTCCGTGGCGTGAACCCAAGCAACTCATGACAAACCGGCTCTACACATCTGCCAGGGAAAGTTCATCCGGTTATGACCGGGCCATCGACTGGCAAGCCATAGATATAAGAAACGTCTTCAAGTGTTACAATTGCTTCCCCGGATGGCAAATGGAATGAATTTGTTTCTAGGCACCACCTCTCAATCAACGTTGTTATTAAGGCATGGTCTATGACCATACGATCTATGCCAGCCAAGTGGTGTAGACCCGTCTGCCGTACGTATTGCTTTTGAACATCTGTAAGCACCCATATATCTTTATCGTGGTTTGTTGGGATGCGTCACATCCATTCGAGTTCCTTGTAATAACAACAACTATTGAGGTGACTCCATGGACAATAGAACAAAACTAAGAAATTGCCATTATAAATAGAAAATAGATTCTCTTTACGCTTTGAGATATGATTTTTTTGGTTGAAGAGGAGGATGTTGGATGTGTCAGCAGTGTTGTCTTCATTAACCTGCAAAATATCAAATGTGCGTTTTTTGGACAATTAATCCGGACCTATTAGCATTGAAGATCAGTGGATATAAGTTGACAACACATAGAATTTGGTTGGCATTATGAAATCCACCCGGATAGTATGCTTTGCTTCAAAACCATGTTTGGTATTTGAAATTAAATTAATCCTTTAAATCACTTTGACTAAAGTAAAATGAAGACCAACCTATTTGTACATTGCAGGGGATCAGCTAAATTTCCATCAAGGCGAGTCAAAAAACAAGTTTTCAATATCTTTCAATACAAAAACAAAAAAAAAAAAAAAAGAAAAAAAAGAAAACCGTATATGCATTAAAGTCTTGCCAAGTTTACATTCTGTAGATGGGCCAATTTTACTTGTGGTCTGATTGATTTGACCTTGTTTTTTGGTTGATGGCTGGTCTAAGTATGATGATGTAGTTTGTTTTCTTCTGCACAATGCTTTAATTATATTCCCTTTCACTGAAAAAAAAAAAAAAGAAGAAAAGAAACAAGAGAAAAGAAAAATAAATTCAAAGCATTGAAGTGAATCTTGGAAGTAGGCTCACACAAGTCCAACCAAGCCCTTGATATGTCGAGCTGTAATCACCAAACTCCTAGATAGCTATTTTCTTTTATCTTAACTGTATTCTGCATTGGCCATTTCAAAAGGGGGAGTCGGTTTGGCTGTCGAGAATTCACCCAACAATACAAGAGTGACATAAACACTCCTCCAATCAGAGCCTAACAGTTGCTTAATATTTATAATCCATCCATGGTGCAGCCCACCTTGAATAGTTTTTGTGCCATGTTGAGGATTCGATGAGTTGTGTACCGATTGCAAAGGAGACAGATCATCCTCATAAAAAGGTTAGCACTAAAGATCATTATTTAAAAGTTGGACAATTAATCTGGACTTCTTATCATCGACAGGATAGTTCAAACTACCTCTTCCTTAATCTAATGAAAACTATTGGAAAGATCCTATGCTTCAATGAAGCAAAATTTCATCCTCAAACCGAAGAGTGGGCTCCTTCTACTTTGCTATTGGGAATCTTGTTGGTAAATTTCATTAATTTGTTATCTTAATTCAAAACCCATTTACTATGATTCCAGAAAACCCCACAAAAACTTGTCACTTCTCTTTAGATAAACATGATGATGCAATAACTTCCACAAATGGCAACAGTCATAGAAGATGCAGTGCTCATAGTCGGTGCATCCCTTTCTAAATGGGCAAACTAGAAATTGTGAATAAGATTGCAAGATGGGCAAACTACAAAGTGTGAAGGAGATTGCAAGGTCACTCCCTTCCGAACGATCAAACCCATCAAAAACCCATAAATCCCACGCCAAATTTAGGGCACAAATACGACAACGAAAATAAACATACCTCTATGTGTGTCATAGTGTGGAGAATTTATGAAAAGTTGGAGCGAATGTTACCTTGGGACCACCGACCACCGCCTGGGACCACTGTTGAGAAGAGAACAGTCGCCAACGAGGATGAAAGGGAAAAGGGAAAAAGGAGATGAAGACAGAGTGAGAGTAAAAAGGGCGTGTGACCTTTTTGTATAGCGTAGGAATAGTCGATATTGACTATTACAAAAAAAAAAAAAAAAAAAAAAAAAGGTAAATGGGCCAAGAGCCATTTTTATTGGGGCCAAATCTACACAGATTGTTCGAACTATAATTGCCGGCAACTCTGATTCGCTCCGACCTAACTCCAGCGAGCCCATTATGATTCGTGGGCACAACATTGGTGTCGGATGCCACAATGAAACGGGCTCCGATTACTGGGTTTGGGAGTGGCAAGACCATGTCATGACCTATGACGAAATGAACGGCTATTCGCTCAAATACATTTATGGGTATTGCTATGAGAGGATGATGGAGAGAATTGGCTGAAGGAAGGAGGATGATGTGAGCCAAATACTAATTGGATCATCGGGAGGAATGTGAATGTGGCTCCGCCCACATAAAGTACCCCCTCAATTTTGTAATTGTAAACTTTTGTTTATGCTATTCCTTTGTGTAATAGGCTTTGTATATTGTAACTGTTTGAAATTGAGAAAACCGAGTTTGGAGTTTGGTGGTTTTAGAGTTTTGTTTGTGCTCGTTGCATTATTATTTATGCACAATGAGTTTAGTGTTAGTTACAAATCTTTTTTTTTTTTGTGTTTTAGTGAAATATGATGAATGATTAGGGAAGCTTCATAGTCTTTTCTATTAGTTTTATTTTTTTTCCAACATTGCCCTTATGAAGCATGGGTGTCACTATAACTAGAGAGCCATGGATTGATCCCTGGGCATATACTTGATAAGAATGTGACAAAACCAATCAACCATGAGTGTCGGTGCTTGATAGTCTATTTAGTATATTACAAAGTAAGACAATTATCATGTATGTTTTTGTTGTAATTTGTGTTAAACCCCAACCCAAGTTTGCTTTGTTTAGCGTCGTTTTAGCCAAGATTAGATCTTAAGTGCAATTAGATGGCGTTAAGCTTAGATTGTGAGCTCGATAGATTTTTCATAGCTTTGGGATTGAGAGCCGTTGAATTTAGTTTGGCACGGTCTGGGGGTGGCATGTGTGACCTATGTGCGTGTGGGGAGAATTTATTCATGATTGTGGGAAACTATAATTTTGATTTCTTTTTATTGTTAAAATAGCACCTACAACTTTTATGTTCTCTCCGTCCGTTTTTGAAACCCGGAAATCACATTTTTCAGCAAAAAGGGCAAAACAAACATTTTACCTTGAAATCTATGCATTGATTTCGATGTTTGCAAAAGCATGTGAAAAATATATTTTTGGAAACTAAATATTTCGACGATCATTTTACTCTCTTTCGTCGATCTCACCCGGTGCCCACATATTGGGTTTTTAAGCCTTGAAGTGGATTGGCCTAGTGGGGTCCACACCCCACCCAACTCAAAAAGCTCACCCACGTGTATGTCTTCCACTTCACCTTCATTTGCATGTTTCAGTTAAGCTAAGACCAATGGAAAACCAGTTTTCTTCTCTCCTTCTCTCCTTTGCATGTGAACCCACCTTTGACTAGAATGGAGATTTGAGTGCATTTCCTTCTTCCCCATTATCCAAGCTTTCCATTGGTACTGTTTTTAAAGGATTTCAGT
The DNA here is from genome assembly GCA_029852735.1 of Persea americana. Classification (NCBI taxonomy): domain Eukaryota; kingdom Viridiplantae; phylum Streptophyta; class Magnoliopsida; order Laurales; family Lauraceae; genus Persea; species Persea americana. The sequence continues at coordinate 22,657,759 of CM056812.1, read as the reverse complement.
TGGGATCATCTTCATCTTGAAACCTTTCTCCATTATTAGAACTGCTAGAGGTAGGCAAAGGGCCTGAATCTGAACCTGATATGAATTTCCCGCAGCTAGGCCGTCAACTGGCAGTTACCTATCAGCTAGCCGACTAGTGACCGACTGCTAACCGACCCAGGTTCGGTTACAATTCCAAAGAGCTACAATTTTTTGTTCTGAAGAGTCGGCTAATTGACAGGTGACTAAACCAAGTAGGTCACAATTCTAGCAAGTTGTTGTCCCTGTTCTTAATGGGTCGGCTAGCTGTCGGTTAGCAGTCAGCTAACGGACTTGACACTAGTCTACTAACTGCTAGCCAACCGACTGGTAACCGAATTTACCCAGAATGAAACAAATGAAGAGAAAGGTGGGGTTTTCTATCCTAATCACCTTTGGACCCTTCTTAGTCGATGTGTACATCTTGATATCTTAAATGTTGTTAAAAAATGGGCACATTCTAAACGAATGAACAACATGGGACCTCAAAGTGTATGCCCACTCGACGGTTACGGTCCCAAGGTATTGATGAGGATTTGTGACATGGACTTGGATTTCTAAACCACAACCTCATTTTGCGATTTGTATCATCTTGAAAATGATTTTTCCAAGGTTTTAAAATTAAAACCCCGTTTGGGAATCATTGTGCAAATTGTGTTTTCATACACATCATGTCGGGACTACTATTTGTGAATTTTCATGAGCAAGTGTGTGTATCCATGATATAGTGTGAGTACTTCCCAAATATAAATATATCAAGTAATTGTTTTGAAAGTTCATATGTATTTTCTTGTCGTCACCACTCAGCTTAGACAACCTTGTCGTTTTGATCAACCGCCTTGGGTCCTTAAATACTTCGTGCCGATTGCAACTTAGAATTCGTGCATGCTTGTTTAGCCCGTTCTGCGGCGGGACTCGTGTGTGATGCCCAGCTATACTAGGTTACTATAATTATATGATTGTGTCTCCCTTCACTTTGTGTGATGGAGAATTATTATCATGAGTGCTCTCGTCACTTCATATGACGAAGAATATAGCCTTATGTAGTTGCCAAGGTATCATTTTCGAATGGTTATCTTGATTTACATCTGATCTTATAAATGATATTGCCTTTTATTTGCTTTGTTTTGTTTGGCTTCTCTCTATCGTACATGTTATTTTATTAATTACAAAACTATATGAATTATAGCATGATTATACTTTATTCGATTACCTGCCAGATCGCCGTGTCTGACCCTTCTTTTTTTGTGCTCAGATCCAGGTTACGTTGCCTCTGAGGAGGAGCATGAGGAGACAGCGGTTGAGCTGCCTGTTGGGCGAGAGTGGCAGCCCAACGATATCATCTAGACATTGGGATGGGTAATGAGATGTGCAACAATTTGGGGAACCTTGTTATTAGCCTCTGTTGGCTTATCTTTGGGAAACGTAAAACTTAACTTTATGTCTTTTGGTGTGTTGTACAACTTTAAACTTAAACTTATGGGTGTGCTAGTTTTTTTTTTTTTTTTTTTCGCTAACATGAGTCTTTATATATACCCTCTCTCATGTGTGATTTACTTGTGTGTTTGCTACACACTTCCGCAAATCAATCATTATGGGTGATCATGAGGTGATAAGTGTGGAATCCTCACCACGGAAACCTGTGGGAAACAGCGCAAGCGGGAGGAATTTCGTGGCCCGCTGAGCCGGATTTGGACCTCGGCTCGCCTCGGTCCTGGTCCGGGGTCGTGACAGGACTGATATCAGAGCAAGACATGTTTTAAGGAATTAAAACAAATTAGAAATGTATGGACGTGGCGAGGATCCGCTAGAACTTCCATTAATTAGTGTTGAGAGAGATTCGGGAATATATTACTTAGTTGTTTATCTTCTTCTAACATGTGGTTTTGTAGCACCATGCCTCCACGTAGGGACCCAGCAACTGCAAATCCTTCTGGCAATAACAGTGATGGTGGAGGCTCATGTGGGGATACTCAGCTTCAACAACTTATACGAATAATGGTAGAACTAAAGCAAAAGGCCAATGAAAATCAAGCCAGATTACAAGAACAGATGGCAAAAAGGATGAAGAGTTGACACAAGTACGGAGGCAATTGGTAGAAATGCTAGGAAGAAGATTGGAACATGTTCAGGCCTCACATATGGGACCATAGATTGCCATCCAAAATAGGGATCATGACCCTAATGTGTTATTCGGGAGATTCCAGAAGAGAGGCCCAAAGGAATTTATCAGGCAGGAAGATCCGCTTATAGCAGATGATTGGCTGACTCACACGGAAAACATTTTCGATCTCTTCAGATGCATAGGCAAAAATCAAGTCCATTTAGCAGCCTCTATATGTTTACAAGACTAGTAGACATTTGGTGGAAGACACTCAAGGGTGGATATCAAAACATTGTAAATGACCAAGCTTGGACTACATTCAAGGATCAGTTTGGTGAGAAGTATGTACCCTCTCACATCAAGAAGCAGAAGGCCATATAGTTTCAACTACTTAGACAAGGGGAAATGACAATCCTCGAATATGTTACAAAGTTTGAGAGAATGTTCCAGTATGCACCGGAACTGATTAGCACTAAGTAGAAGAGAATTACCAAATTTTTGGAGGGACTCAATCTTTTCATTGAAAGGGATGCTACAGGTGTTCTACTACCAAACACCTTTTCTGAAGCGGTAAAGAGAGCTTACAAGTTTGAGGACATCAATAACAAGATAATTCAAGACACTCAGAGGAAACGTCAACAAGCATCTTAGAAGAATCAGCAGAATTAGATACAACAGCAGAACAAGAGGCCAATGCAAGATCAAAATGCTTAGGCATAAGGGACATGCGATTATTGCGGCAGAAACCATAACTCCAATGAATGCCACAAGATTACGGGCGCATGTTACAAGTGTGGATCTTTTGACACTTACTCTGTGACTGTCCATGGCTCAATAACCGGGGCAATAGGCCTCCACAGCAACAGCAGCAAGCACCCCAACAGAATCAGCAAGCAGTGCAGAATCAAGCTAGACAACCCCAGCAACAGCATCAAAAAGCAGGGCAGCCACCTCGAAACGAGAATCCCCATCCTCCTTAACAAAATAGAAATGGGCAGTAAGCAAGGCAAAACCAAGCACATAATAGGCCACGACAGTAAGGACATGCCTACCATCTCAACCAAGTGGACGCAGAAGCAGCAAGTAATGTGGTTGAAGGTAAACTTCTCATCTATGGATATTATTTGACCCCAGATCCACTCATTCTTTTATATCTCCTATGTTTGCTAAGTTGATTGCTATCCCTATTAGCGAACTTGCATTTGTTTCGGTTGTCATTACTTCGGTGGGTAAACAAATTACTTGTAGGAACTACTATCCCATGTGTCCAGTTAAGATAGGAGTGGTTGATTTGGCAGCTAATCTTACTGTGTTGGATATGCACGATTTCGACATAATTTTGGGAATGGACTGGTTAACGGGACATCGTGCAACCATGGATTGCTTCAACAAAGTTATTACTTTCAAATTGGATGCCACACCTATGGGAATTAAATTTTAGGGAGACATGAAGAAACCATAGGCAAAATTAATTTTAGCTTTGAAAGCTTCCAAACTTTTGAGAAGTGGCTGTCACGGATATGTAGCGTTTATCATGGAGGATAAACAATCCCAAGCGGTGGAGGGAATCCCCGTTGTGTGTGAATTTCCAGATATTTTTCCAAAGGAGATTATAGGGTTGCCACCACTTCGAGAGATTGAGTTCACAATCAAACTATTGCCAGGGACCGCTCCAATTTTTATTGCACCTTACAGAATGGCTCCGGCTGAATTGGGTGAATTGAAGGTATAGTTACAAGAATTACTAGAGAAGGGCTTTGTTAGACGAAGCATCTCACCATGGGGAGCTCCAGTTTTGTTTGTCAAGAAGAAAGATGGCAGCTTGAGAATGTGTATTGATTACAGAAGGCTAAATCAGGTCACTATCAAGAATAGATATAAATTGCCAAGAATAGATGAACTGTTTGATCAATTGCAAGGAGCATCGTATATTTGAAGATAAAATTACGATCTGGCTACCATCAGTTGAGAGTCAGAGAATCAAATGTACCAAAGACAGCTTTCAAGACTAGATATGGGCATTATGAGTTCTTAGTGATGCCCTTCGGACTGACAAACACACCGACAATGTTCATGGCTCTAATGAACAATCTTTGCACCACACTTAGATCAGTTCACAGTTGTATTCATTGATGATATTCTGGAGTACTCTAAGTCCAAGGAAGATCATGAGCAGCATTTGAGGACTTCACTGCAACTTCTGAGGGATAATCAGCTTTATGCAAAGCTCAGGAAGTGTGAATTTTGGCTAGAGCAAGTAGCTTTTCAAGGCCACATCATCTCCAAAGAAGGTTTGACAGTTGATCCAACCAAGATTGAGGCGGTTATCAGTTGGGAAAGGTCGAAGAAGGTGACGGAAATCAGAAGTTTTATAGGCTTAGCGGGCTACTACAGAAGATTTGTCAGGGATTTTCGTACATTTCAGCACCTTTGGCCAAGCTAACCCAAAAAAATGTACCATTTGTTTGGAATGAACAATGTGAAGCCAGTTTTGAAGAGCTGAAAAACAGGTTGACCACAGCACCTATCCTCACATTACCATCGGGCAGTGGTGGGTTTGTAGTTTATACAGATGCTTCAAACATAGGACTCGGGTGTGTATTGATGTAAGATGGCAAGGTTATTGCATACGGCTCTAGACAGTTGAAGGTTCATGAAAGAAACTATGCAAACCCATGATTTAGAATTGGCAGCCATTGTCTTTGCCCTAAAGATGTGGATACATTATCTTTATGGGGAGAAATTTGAAGTCCACTCAGACCATCGAAGCCAATAATATTTACTTTCACAGAAAGATCTTAATATAAGGCAGAGAAGACGGATGGAATATATTAAGGATTATGACTTCCCAATCAGATACCATTCAGGAAAGTGAATGTAGTCCAGATGCTTTGAGCAGAAAGTCTGGTAGTGTGGCCAGTTTGCAAGGAACTTGTATATTTCAGCAGTTTGAAGACTTGGGAGTTGATTTCCAACCATTAAGGATGGGTGTGATGATAGCAAATATGTCAGTGTCAGAGCCTACCTTCATTCAGAAAATCAAGGAGAATCAGTTGCAAGACCCAGAATTGGTGAAGATTGTGGCCACATTACAGAATGTCCAGACTTTCGGATTGTGGACAGAGTGCTATACTTCTGTGACTAGCTTTTCGTTCCAAACATTGATGATTTGATAAATGACATCTTGGTAGAGGCCCACAGCACTAGATATCTATGCACCCGGGGAGTATAAAGATGTATCATAACTTGAAGAAGAATAGATTTTGGTGGAATAACATGAAAAGAGAAATTGCAGCGTTTGTGTCTCAGTACATGACTTACCAATTGATAAAGGCAAAACATCAGAAGCCTCCAGGTCTTTTGCAGCCATTTGAGATTACGGAGTGGAAATGGGAGCATCTCACAATCGATTTTATTTCAGGCTTACCAACTACCAGCAAGGGGAACAATGCGATATGGGTTATTGTTGACTGTCTCACAAAATCAGTACATTTCCTTCTGATGAAGACAGGAAAGAAAATGCACATGTTACCTCTGGCAGAGGAAATTTTCAATGAGATTGTCAGACGGAATGGCCAACCAGTTTCTATCACATCAGACAGAGATAGTAGATTCGTCTCAAGGTTCTGGAAGACTTTACATAAGTCTATAGGTACGAAGCTTCAGTTCAGCGTATCAAACCTCAGACAGATGGTCAGTCAAAGAGGACTATTTGACCTTGGAAGACATGCTATGAGCTTGTGTGTTGGATTTCAAAACGCAATGGGATGAGCGCTTACCACTTTGTGAGTTTGCATACAATAATAGCTACCACTTGAGCATTGGAATGACACCTTTCAAAGGAACAATAAGAACTCCTGTGTGTTGGGAAGAGGTCGGAGAACACAGCTTTCATGGGCCGACTTTAAATGGTGAGACAAGTGATAAGATCAAATTAATTCAGGAATGATTGAAGGTTGCCGGGAACAGACAAAAAAGCTACGCAGATGTTCGAAGAAGAGATCTATAGTTTCAAAAGGGAGACAAGGTATTTCTGAAAGTGTCGCCAGCTAGAGGGACTCTGAGGTTTCGGTAGAAAGGCAAATTGTCAAGGAGGTTCATTAGACCGTATGAGATTTTGAGTCACATCGATGACGTGGCTTATTGACTCACCTTACCGCCAGAGCTTTCGGGTGTGCATAATGTATTTCATGTCTTCATGTTGAAAAAGTATATTACAGACCCTTCACATGTGTTGCGACATGAGCCATTAGAGATTCGAGAAGATGCCACCTATGTTGAGAAACCGGTCATGATCATTGAAACGAAGGAGCAAGAACTGAGGACATGAACGATTCATTGGGTGAAAGAACTTTGGGAAAACCACGGACCCGAAGAAGCAACATGGGAACTATGGGATCAAGTTCAGAGAAAGTACCCTCACTTATTGCTAGAGATGTTCATTTGGAGGACCAATGCTCCAAGGGATGGAGGATGTCAAACCCCAACCCAGGTTTGCTTTGTTTAGCGTCGTTTTAGCCGATATTAGATCTTAAGTGTGATTAGATGGAGTTTAGCTTAGATTGTGAGCTCGATATATGTTTCATAGCTTTGGAAAATTTTAGAGCCGTTGAATTTAGTTTGGCACGGGCCGAGGGTGGCCTATGTGACTCGTGTGCGTGTGGGGAGAATTTATTCTTGATTGTGGAAAATTATGATTTTTAATTCTTTTGATTGTCAAAATAGCACCTACAACTTTTATGTTCTCTCCATCCGTTTTTGAAGCCCAGAAATCGCGTTTTTTAGGAAAAAGGGCACACAGACTTTTTACCTTGAGATCTATGCATGAACTTCAATGTTTGCAAAAGCATGTGAAAAATATATTTTTGGAAACTAGATATTTTGACAATCATTTTACTCTTTTTCATTGATCTCATCCGAGGCCCGCATATTGGGTTTTTAAGCCTTGAAGTGGATTGGCCTGGTGGGGTCCACACCCCACCCAACTCAAAAAGCACCCACGTGTATGTCTTCCTCTTCACCTTCATTTGCATGTTTCAGTTCAGCTAAGACCAAGAGAAAATCAGTTTTCTTCTCTCCTTCTCTCCTTTGCATATGGACCTTCCTTTGATTAGAATGGAGATTTGAGTGCATTTCCTTCTTCCCCATTATCTTTCCATTGGTACTGTTTTCAAAGGATTTCAGCTGGGATCATCTTCAAAGGAGGAACCCTTTTCTTTTCAAAAAAGTTTCTTTGAGTTTGAACTCTTTTCATGGGGCTTCTTGTAGATTGGAGTTCAGTTGTAGATAGGTGTGTTAGGAGACTTGTTTTGAGTGCATCTTGAGCCAAGGCAAGTGATTGAATGAACTATGAATGTGCATGCAATGAGTTGTGACTCTTTAGCTTGATTTCTTGTTTTTGGAACTTATTATGTTTATCTTGCTTACTTGGAAGTTTAGTTTACTAAACTATTATTTTAAATCTTACATGTCTTGATTTATCTCATTGAATCTTGTTTTGGGATTATTGATTCACGCAAATTGGAATTTTTATGCATGGATTGTTAGAAGTGGATCTTGGAATGTAGGAGGTTTGGATAGAGAGAGTTTTGAATGGTTGAATAATGATAAAGAGGAGCTTGTAGGCTCATTTCATTGCAGGAAAAAGGCTGGGTAGGAAGGAGAACTATTTTGGAGAAGAAAGGGCCTAAATCTAAACCTGATATGAATTTCCCGCAGCTGGGCGGTCACCAGTCGACGGCTAACCAACCTAGGTTCGTTACAATTCCAGAGAGCTGCAAATTTTCTGTTCTGAAGAGTCAGCTAACCGACAGGTGACCGAACCATGTCGGTCACAATTCTAGCAAGTTGTTGTCACTGTTCCTGATGGGTCGGCTAGCTGTCGGTTAGGATTCGACTAACCAACTTGACACTAGTCGGCTAACCGCCGGCCAACCGACAGGTAACTAAATTTTACCAGAATGAAAGAAATGAAGAGAAAGGTGGGGTTTTCTATCCCAATCACCTTCGGACCCTTCCTGGTCAATTTGTACATCTTGATATCTTAAATGTCGTTGGAAAATGGGCACTTTCTAAATGAATGAACGACATGAGACCTCAAAGTGTATGCCAACTCGACGGTTACGGTCCTAAGGTATTGATAATGATTTGTGACATGGACTTGTGATTTCTAAACCACAACCTCATTTTGCGATTCGTATCAACTTGAAAATGATGTTTCTAAGGTTTTAAAATTAAAACCCCATTTGGGAATCATTGCGCGAATAGTGTTTTCATACACATCGTTTCGGGACTATTATTCGTAAATTTTCATAAGCAAGTGTGTGTATCCATGATATAGTGTGAGTAGTTCCCGAATATAAATGTATCAAGTAATTGTTTTGAAAGTTCGTGTGTATTTTCTTGTCGGCACCACTCAGCTTGGACGACCTTATAGTTTGATCAACCGCCTTGGGTCCTTAAATACTTCGTGTCAATTGCAGCTTGGAATTCGTGCATATTTAGCCCATTCCGCGGCAGGACTCATGTGTGATGCCCAACTATACTGGGTTATTATAATTATATGATCGTGTCTCCCTTCACTTTGTGTGATAGAGAATTATTATCATGAGTGCTCTCGTCACTTCGGAGAATCTAGCCTTAGTTGGTTGCCAAGGTATTGTTTTCGAATGGTCATCTTGATTTATCATCTGATCTTATAAATGATATTGCCTTTGATTTGCTTTGTTTTATTTGGCTTCTCTTTATCATACATGTTGTTTTTATTAATTGCAAAACTATTTGATTTATAGCATGATCGTACTTTATTCGATTACCTGCCAGACCGTCGTGTCTGACTCTTCGTTTTTGGTGCTCAGATCCAGGTTACGTTGCCCCTGAGGAGGAGCATGAGGAGGCAGCGGTTAAGCCGCCTGTTGGGCGAGAGTGCCAGCCCAACGATGTCATCTAGACATCGGGATGGGTTATGAGATGCGCAACATTTTGGGGAACCTTGTTATTAACCTCTATTGGCTTATCTTTGGGAAATGTAAAACTTAACTTTATGTCTTTTGGTGTGTTGTACAACTTTAAACTTAAACTTATGGGTGTGCTAGTTACGTTTCTCTCTCTGACATGAGTCTTTATATATACCCTCTCTCATGTGTGATTTACTTGTGTGTTTGCTACACGCTTCCGCAAATCAATCATTACGTGTGATTGTGAGGTGATAAGTGTGGAATCCTCACTGCGGAAACTTGTGGGAAACAACACGAGTGGGCGGAATTTCGTGGCCCACTGCGCAGCGGCGCTGGATTTGCAAATATTGCAATGGTAAATTCAATTGCCAGCTTCATAACCTCTCATGTCGGTATTTTTATGTTGTAGGCCAAGGGCCTTAGGGGAGAACCCTTAATTGTAAGCGAGAAGGATCCTATCTAAGTTCATTCGGACAATCAATTTGAAAATATAGAGAGTGAGATGGTGCCCTTTTAAGTCAGTTTGGTTTTCAAATAGCTCCATTTGTGTTGTACAAGGCTAATCTAATGACACTAGCCCTCTAAAAGCACTTAATAAAATATAAGAAATCTGATAATACTTTATCAATTTATTGAGTCACTTTTCATATTAGATCATGATATATAGACGATTAAGCTTTTTCGAATAATCTTTTGAGTTCTTCCAACTTAAAAAATTAATTAGACCATTGGAATCCAGTTACTTTTTTATGTTTACATGGAATAATATTGTGTAAATATTTTCCAAACAAAGAAGTTTATGAGGAATGAGAAAGGTCGCCCATAGGCATTCAATGGGAGTGGCATGACTCTAAAAATGTAAAATGTACTTATCATAGAACCGCGCACTAAAACCGAGGGACTTAATGTGCACTGACTCAGAAATATGTATTTCCTTTTTCTGATGGCTTATAAGGAAGCGTTGGAAAAACATTAAATAAATAAAAATGGAGTGAGCTCATTCCTTTTAAGCATCAAATCCAATGTTCATATCTCATGGGATTATTTTAGTCATGAAATCTTTTTTTAATAGAAAAACCCAACTAAGAATGCCTTCCTCGATTAGATAGATAACTTGAATGCAATGCATGTGGTGCATACCACAGCCATTAATTTGTCCTCCCCCCCCCCCCCCCCCCCCCCCCCCCCCCCCCCCGAGAAAAAAAAAACAAAAAAAAAAGAAAAGAAACCCTCATCGTTTATTATTGGTAGCCAAAGATTGTGGTCGTAGATTGTGATTCATTCTAGATTTATCATCCAGTTCCATTCCCTACAATAATAGCCAAAAAAGAATCAGCGTTTTTATTTTTAGAGACAAGGAAAGACATTGCAGTACTATACTTTATCTATACATAATTATGTTCTTATCATCTACTAGATCTTCAGATCTTGGAAGAGGGCAAAGGGGAAAACTGACCAGGTACAAGGTTTTTGTGTTTGGTAAGAGATAGAGACATTTATGCATGCTTTTTGTGTTTTGAGACTCCAAAATTTTCATTTGGTTAGCCACAGCAGTAGGAGGTCTAACTTGGATGATTGGTTTTGTGATTGAAAATCCATGGGCACGGCATTATTTTCCTTTTTTTAACAAATGTCCATAGATGTGATTCTGACCCCCTCAAAGGTAGTAACTTATGTGGACCCTAGGAGAAGAATACCCAATTTTTCTTGTTCACGCGAAGGACAATGGATGAACTAGAGAGATGTGACTAGAATGAGAACTAAAAGGTTTCACACTGTTAATTATCCTCTACGCTGCAAAAAAACTCTCAATTCTTTCAAACAAAAGTCAATAAAACATGGTGAATTTAGATAAATTAGAATTTTTTTTAAATATTAGAAAAATAAATGTAGAACCTTTTTTGTGAGGAGTCAAACAGTCGCAGCTATACTCCTTAGAAAGTGTGTTTGGCTTCCATAACTAGTTAAGCAATACCTTGGCAAGAAGGAGAATTATTCTTCTATAACGTAAGTACTCAGACACCTACGCAGACACACTCACCCATGTCCCTCACCATTATTGCTGCAACTAGAGACTGGTTCTTGGTTGGTTCATTGGAAGGAAGGACGTTATATCACAAAAATGAACGATTCTTTTTCAATTGCTCTGAAAACAAAAAATAAAGGAAACTACAGCAATTGAAGAAAGATTTGAATTAGTAGTTGAAAAAAGTGCCTTTTTTCTTCACCTGCAAAGCCTTCACTGTTCTGTGGTGGGAGATTTTAAATTTCCATCTAAATTTTGTACAGGGCCTGCAAGAAAAACCCTCCATTGAACAAATTTGTTTGTTTAATGGAACTCAATAAGCTAGAATTTTGTTTCTAGTAAAAGAAATTTGATTAAATTTTTACCTAGGTGAGGGCTTAGAATTTTTTGGTGATTATAAACGGCGATGGAAAATTTTTCTCAAGTGTAGCACAGAAATAGGCTACATTGCTTTCAAGATTCAAGAAGAGTTACCCTCAATATTAGGTATTTACTATGCTCTCAGTTATATATATATATATATATATATTTATATAGATATATATATATATATCTTATCATTACAGAATGGATTAAAAAAATACCTTGAGAAAATGGTAAAGTAATCTAGAAAGAAGCCGGAAACAAATCCTTCTGTTTTAAACATAAAGTCTGATGTTCGTATCTCTTGAGATTGCTTAACTGAAGAAACCTCATTGTCACAGAGAAATTCAGCTAATGAGACTTTCGTTTGTTACGTTACCAACTTGATGTTGACAAGTGGTGTGTAGATGCCTATCAGTACTGGTGTCTTTCCTTTTCTTCTATGTTTTTTACAAATTTTTATAACGGTTGTTGACCTCTAAATAGCAGATCCAAATAACCTAGTCGCAAATAATTTTCACTCCAAATCCATCATCCTCTGCCTATAAATACCGTCTCCATCTATCTCTTTGAACGCCGAAAACAAAAATCTTCTCACTGATTTTTTTTCTTAAGCCTTGCTCTCTCGCGACATATAAATGCTTACTCCTTTCAACATGTCAGCAATCTAGTCTCCTCAATTCATAGCCCGCCATATCTATCTCATCTCCTATCCACAAATGTTCTTTCTTGATCATTATAGCAAAAGAAGAGGGCAAGGTCGATAAAGATATGGTCATTTGTGGGTAAATAGGAGATGGGTAAGACGATAATTTCTTATAGCTTAAAGGAGTATTAATAAAAGACAATAAGAATAAAAGGGGTATTAATGAGAGGTGATGAGCAAGTAATGAAAGGAGTACTAATAAGACATAAAATGAGTATTAATGTAAAAAAAAAAAAAAAAAAAGCCGGAATAGATTGACTACAAACGTTGGGAAGGAGTTAACACACCTTGGGGAAATGGTTTAAATAATGAGTGGCATATGGTTAAAAATTAATCAATGACTGCTATTAAGAGGTTGTCGAAATCATAGGAGAGTCAAAATTGAATTCTATGATAGGTACCAAGCTTACAAGGTCCTGCAGTTGCTATAGGTTCTCCAACATTTGTCTTTGCATCAATTTGTTGATTTAATGCAGTCTATGTGTATCTATGCACACAATATTCAATTCTCATCAATTTCATATGCTTTACAAAATCACATTTCGTAACTTCACATAAACATTGATGATTATGCAGGCGGCTGAAGACTATTTGGTTCATTTGTTTGAAGATGGAAATCTCTATGCAATTCATGCAAAACGTGCCACACGAAGTAGGTTTCTCCAAAGGAATTAAATTAAAATCATGCTCATATTAGTGTTTTTATTTATTGCTTTAATCCTAAATCAAATAATTCTTCTGGCTATCAAGACCTAATATCAAATCTCCTTTATTAGTACAAATATATAGTTGCAAAAGGGGAGTGGGAGCAGCAGAGCATCTGTTTTCAAGAAGTCCACCAACGTTTGGAGCACCCTATAAAAATGATATTTGTAAATATATTCAGATAAAAAAATATGCTTTTATTTTTCTAGTTTAAAAAATATGTTCTTATGTGTAACATTAATTTTTTTTTATCAAGAGTATTGTTTTAGTGATATAACTAAAAACCCATGTCTATGTTTCATGGTGTTTGAACTCAACACAATGAAGCTTCCAATGTACTAAGACCTACTTGGATATATAGGTAGGTAGAAAGCACTATGAAGATGAAAACCCGGTGGACAAGATTTTATTGTATATTTAAAGCCTGCTAGCATGTATATAACCATGTATTTGATGCTTGGTTCACTTTTTTTAGTTTTATTTTTGTCTGTTGGAACATAATTGCTGGTGAACATAACTGTCTGTTAATGTACAGTGCGAAAAGATTTCGAGTTGGCAAGACGTATTGGCGGGCGACACTTGTGAAACATGATACTTTGCAGGAATATGTATTTCTATGACCGTATTATCAGCTAGAACTAATTTGAATGGAAGGACAGAAAGAACATAATGCCTCTTTTTCTGTCGTGGCCTGAAATTTTAAGCAGGGCACACTCTAGATGCAATCAGGCAAGTTGATCTGCAATTAATGTATTCTCCACTGAAATGGGGAAGATCCGTGATGTATAACATTTCGAGGCATTGTTCAGAATATTAGTTGAATATAACAAATGGCATCATGTTTCAGCTTTGGCTTTAACAGCATTCGAGGAGAAAATGTATTGTGAAAGCAACTGGTGGGGTAACAGATATAACTGCCTTTTTCATGTCTACTAGAAGCTTTCTAGCCTGTCTGTGTGTGTGAGTGATTGTGCTTGTGCGTGTGTTTTTTTCTTCTCTAGTTCTCGGTAAAGAGAGATTAGATCATAGATGAAGGTTCAGTTTCTATTGATTGTATTGCAATGGATGACCGGCCTCCCAAATACAAAGACTGCTGCAAAGCCAGATACTCCCACATATTGATTGTATTACTATGAGAATTGGGGATGTTTCCGGTTTGCTGTCTGTCTTCGAGAAGAAGGTACGCTTAAAACCCATCATAGGTTCACCATGAATGAATTATCAACTGCTAGAGAGATCAACTCCTCATTGAAGCAAAGAACAAAATATAACTTACACAAGGGCCTTCTAGCAAGGTTCGCCATGGTTATGCAACATTTTCTTGTGTTGCAGTAACTTAACTGGTGACCAATGATATATGGATACTTCAAAATGGGTAATCTACCGTGTCACATCATATCCATAACTACAACTTTTTATGTGTAACATCTGTATCCACGGGTCCCTACAATATATGGGCATCATAGACACCTAGCTTGATCCAAACAAAAATAAAAGGTATGTGTATTCCAAGCATTGGTTAAAGTTTGATCTCAAAAATGACACTTCCAAGATTTCTGACCACTGACAGGGTCCCATCTACTTCAGCTTGATCCCAAAAAAAAAAAAAAAAAAGGTATGCATATTCCAAGCATTGGTTAAAGTTTGATCTCATAAATGAAACTTTTGAGATTTCTGACCACTGACCGGCTCCCATCTACTTCACTGACCTTCATTCCATGCCAGATAGTTTCATCAACAGCCATTGCCTCCATGCTGTGCCAACTGCAAACAATTTGTGCATTAGCATAGAGATCCAAGCTCTTGATATAACTAGTAAGTGTTAACACCTAGATATAGTATATACATGTATGCAAATTGAGATTGCATCTGATTGCTTTGACATACAAAAAGACAAGAATGGCCATCTTCTTTTTAAGATAATTACAAGTAAGTTGCCTGGTAACCTAATTTTCATTTAGTTTACTGAGTTCTTGGAAAGAAAAAACAATTGGGCATTTGGATGTCATGTACCCCAGGCTCCAAGTAGTCAGAATACTTTTGCATAATGTACAGCTACTAGTATCATCTAGAAAAAAGAATAACATTAGCTGGATGTGAATTTCATGACTTGTCCAATATATTCAAAATTGATAACAGTATCAACTCCATTGCACCAGATATTAGTTCATACACGTCTCCCCACCCCAGCCTCCCTCTTCTAATTCTACTTCTTCTTCTTTATGTATTTTCTGGTGATGGCAAAGCAGACATGACTAAAAAATAAAATGCATCTGGATGTGCATATACACATACTTTGGTGTGTATGATGCTATTATGCCTAAATCAAAGCAGGCAACACTAGCTACAGGTCACACATAATGACTCATAAGCAAAGAATTGGAAAAAAAGGAAACCAATGTAATTTGGTTATCATTTCCAACATGACCTCAAACGACACAGAAGAATGGAAAAACATCCATCTTGCTAAAATATTGTGGTTATTTGAAAGGCATCCAGAGAGACCTTATTAAGGGGTTAGGAACATAATAAATAAACACCGCTCAAGAATTTGTAACTCCATTTCATGTTGTCACAAAGACATGGCATGGGCATGTGGGATGTGTTGCACAATTGCTATTCCAGTGTTGGTTAGGGTGGTTACACACATTTGGAGCTATAGTTCCACAAAAGAAGGGAAATATGATGGGCATACTATAGATGTTTCATTAAGTATCCAATATTAGAACTTAACTTTAAGATCGGTGAACTCACAAACTAAGGGCTAAAAGGATACAAAAATGGTTTAGAAATGGGCCAAAAACTGGAGGTTTTCCAATCAAGGAGATTTTTGGGGCATCATCCATCGTAGGTCGAAGAAGCTCAACTGTCTTTATTACCAAACCCCACATGCTTTGCAGCTGGTGGGGAATCCAGTGCAGGACATTATACCTCATCCCCATTCGAGGCACACAAGTTAGATTAGTATCAAGCAATCATATTTCAAAGCTTCATATTCCGTGGATAGGTTAATACTTACATTTTAGCTCAAGGTATATGGGCCAGTATGAATTTGCACTGGCCTCCTCTAAGATGGACAGGCTGTTCTACAGTATTAAAAAGTGGAGGAATGCTGCAGTGTTGAAAGCTCATATGTTGTCAAGGAGTTAAAACACAAAAAAATTGCAGTATAGAATTAATCAATGAATAAGAAGAGTTCAAAACTTAGGGAAAAAAGAGCTGTAAGATATAAATATCAGCACCGAGAACGAGGTCAAATCCTGTAGGGTATCTTTGTGTCATTCAGGCCCATGTAGTCACCATTTCCCCATCCTAACTTCTCAGCTACTAAACCTACAAGAAAATATCAAAAGAAATGTAACCTCCAATTGGCATTGTGGTCCGATCGGGCAAACAAAAAAACCTAAGCGAGAGGGACTCCACCATTAGATTCAAAATAATGTGATTAAAAAACAAAAAGGAGGCAGTTGCAATATGCATGGGTATCTACGTGAATTTAGTTTGAGGCAAAAAAAATATGGAAAAAATATTGAAAAACCCCAGAATATTAGGAAATGTTAAATTTTGATGAATTTTCATTAGCAACTAAAATAAATGCATACACCAATTACCAAACCCTTCCATGTCATATGGATCTTGTATCAATGTTGTATGATTTTAGATAAACAATACTTGGGTCCTATATTCATATTAGTCGTGTTTTGAGTTGGTGTGAGTGAACCTACAGTAGATTTTGTGAAAATCTTCAACTCGGTAAAAAAAAAAAAATAGAAAAAGATTTCGGCAAGTAGGCATCGTCTTACTAACCATGTTTCTCCTCTACAAACACAAATGCAATCATCAAAATCTATTTCTAACCACATTTCTTAACAATTTTACAAGCTTTGAAGACTTACAGCCAGTTGCCTTACAAAGACATACCCTACAACCACCTAACCTCCCAACATTTGAAGGAAACACCTCTTTAGTTGGTGAGAGTCTACTAGATCATCAAGTGGCATTGCTCAACAAAATTTACCCATCCCCAAATCATGGTCACTCCCAACATTCTTTTCATTCTAAGAAAGAGACACTACAAGAAAAACCGCCTTTAGCGGCCACCGGTAAAACAATTAGCGTCAGTTAGTGTGGCCGCCGGTAGGCGTCGGTACATGTCCGGACGGTAAAGGTTTACTAGTCGCTGCTATTTAGTTTTTCTCACGGCAGCCTCTACCGCCAGTAAAAGTAATTCGTCGGTTAGTGGGACGACGAAAAAAACTTTTAGCAGCGTAAGTTGGCCACCGGTAATAGTAAAAATGGGTGCCGCTAAAAGTCAGTTTTTTTAGCGGCGGCCTTCTGAGTGCCGTTGAAAGTAGGGTTTATTTTTTTCTTGGCCGCCGGTGATATTAAAAATGGCCGCCGGTAAAATTGTGGTTTAGAAAAACATTTTTTATAGCGACGGTCATATGAGCGCCGCTAAAAACTTGTTTTTGTTATTTGACTGCCGGAAAAAGCAGTATATTTTTTAAAAAGTTGCTTTTAGCGGCGGTCATGTGGCCGCCGCTAAAAGCAGTTTTTTTTTTTTTTTTTTTACAAATGTTTGCCCACAATAAGCACCGAAATACCTGCCAATAATTTACAAAGATTCATCTTAGCATATTCCTGCAACTAAGGTAGCTATAGTATCATTTCTATAGAAACTTTATACACAAGCTTGCATATACATGAATGTGATGCTATAAGATGATGTGAAGAGCTTTTAATTTGAAGTCCAGTGTATTTAATCGTGTGGTTGGACGTGAAGCCAATTACAAGGCCAATGCAGTGGGCTCAGGGTGATTCAATTCAGTTTGGAGCTGGTCTATGCTTTCCCTATGGATGCAAATATGATCCTATATGTTTCATCTTCCAGGAAAATTGAAAGGATATTCTAACCTTCAGTTACTGTAATGTTCACATCATTTTTGTAATCTCCAATGAAACTGGGCACCCATGCATAGAGATTATAGTCACCAGTCCGGATGTAGCTGATCGTGAAAAACCCATCTGTGTCAGCTCTAGTCCAAAATTGGTAGCCCTGAAAGCATAGACCTAGGTAAGATACTAACAAGTAGCACATGTAACATGAACTTGGGCTAGAAAACATGCTAAAGCTCATTACAAAAATCAATGTTATTTTGATAACCACCTTGCATTCTCTTTGCCATGATCCAACTTCTCCAGGCAAAGCCAACATATGCGGAGTCTGCTAATATATGATCATCATCAATGTACCTAATAAAGATAGTAAAACAACATGTTGGAGTGATGTAAAAGTGGTAACTATACTCAAATGATTTGATAAATTGAATAGTATACTCAAAGAAGAGCAAGAATTCAATGGTTTTATCAAAAGTTAAAGCACTAGAACAAGTGAACTAAAGGACAAAAAGAACCAAATCCATGGTCCAATAGATAAATGGCCCGAATCAGGTTTAGCTTTTGGCTTTTTTTCCCCCTTCTGTTGATGCTAGTTCGCCCAATTCTGGGTCTATTTGTGAAATATGACAATTATGAGCTCCCATTGTGGCACGAATTTGAGATCCACTGGTTTCCTCCTTTGATGGCTTACTCAGGGCACACCCAAAAATCAACCAATCACTCCCCTTATATCTGGCCCATTTCACATGGAGGGTGGAAAACAAACCTATCGCGAATGAGGAATCTACCACTGACAGAACCTCGTTGCTCAGGAGTAGGAAAGTCTTCTGAATTTGGAAAACTGTATGGGCAACTTTCAACTTCAATAAGCATCTACAGTGTAGAAAAAGAATATAATGTTAATATTTAGCTTATCAAGATCATTTACTGCAGTTACAGATCCAGTGTCACTTCTCATTCAACTAAACATGATTCAATTTCCATGTGCATGGCACATGTATGTGATCACGCATACCTTGGATGGGCCTGGAGCCAAAATAGTTAAACTGATTCCAAACCCCAACCTTTGTTGTTAATATCCTAGGCTTTGTGTCCTAAATTCTCTGATTTGTATCAAATCCTAGGGAAAAAGGCTTGTATCCATACAACAAAATCCTATTTGCAATTAAATATCTGGATTCATGTGTGATCTTATGATGTGATACTTGAATCATCAATCCAGGCAATTTGGTTGGGAGGTGATAGCCACCATGGAATTGGCTAATATTAGTAATTAATCACTTTCTTCTTTTTCTGTTTTTTTAACTTTTTATTTTTATGATATTATCTAGTGATTAAAGAAACCTCTAATGTGGGATTTTAGAGAGGTTCTATAGATGAGTGAGGAACATGCATGTGACTGGAGCATTCTGAACATCTGTATGAGTATCATCTTACCATTTTTTATTTTTTTTAGTTTTTTTCTCTAGGATTCTCTTTCATGAATCACTTGTTTAACTTCAAGAGACGCATCCAAATCATGTAATATAGATGATTTTGATTTTATTTTAGTTTCTACTTAAAGACAAAACAGAAAACTGCATTATTGATTATGTGAGTATAAAAGAAATTGAACTGTGTGTGCAAACTCCACATCTTTTTCTTTACTTCTTTTGATCGACTAAACCCAATAAAAGTTGGCTGCAGCTGTGATGGGTGGGACCAAAACCTTCATGAATCCAGCGACATGCTTCGATTTCAGCAGAGTTTTAAACAACCTTGTTGTTAACTTTAACAATCAACAATTATGTTGCGTCCCTCCTTTTTTCTTTGAACAAAACAAACAATGATCATCATCAATCAGTAAATTTAAAACTAAAAAATAAATAATAAATAAACTTCTTCAGCTGGTATTCTATCCTAGAACAAAGATACAAATCCATTCATTCCCAGCACTCCACAAACAACTTTCTTTCTTTGTTTCATGTATTTTGTCTGCTTCCAAGAGAGGGTAGCATGGAGGACGTTTGGTGCATCCATATGTGAGTGCACAGCACAATTCAAAGGAGAATTCATGTTTGACTAAACCTCATTTAATTGTTTTGTTTGACACAAAGCTTTACATTTGCAGATGGATTAGACGGACCGCACCCAAGTCTTAATACATCTTACAGAGAGAAGAGAAGATCATTACCTCCAGCCTGGTTACCATGAGTCCCCGGAGCTCCAGCAGTTGCACTTGTTGCCATTTGAGTGCTCTTCGACTACTACTTGCACAGGCAGTGGAGTGCATTTGATCTGCTTTGCCTCCAGCTTTTCTCTTTTGAGTGATACTTCTGATTTCTTAATCACTCTATTTGTATCCTAGTTTTTCCTTTTTCGTTTTTGTTTTCCTAATTGGTAAGATGAGTGGCTCAAACCAACAATCTCACAGTTGCAACAATGAGCACCTTCAGACTGCTATGCCGCAGAGTCTTGTGACACATCTAGATTCAAGTGCTAGTTTAAACATTGTTTTGTAGTTGGCAAAAAATTGGATGTTTCTTCTTTATAAAATCTAATTCAGACATTGAAATACTTATTACAAGATAATTTAGAGTAAGATTTGTTGACAATTTTTATTGGTCTTATTTTTGCATGATATTGATGTCCATTTAAAGATACTTCAGATTTTATACCAATTCCATAAATTTTATTTCTGGAATTTGTTGACTTGAAAAAATTGCAGTAGTTGTGGATTTTGATGTATACATTACCCACACTCATATTACACAGCCACCATATTATACACATTCTCAAAGCCAAACACTTGAAAGTCCCATGTTTTGCAAATGAAAAGATATCACAATCATTTTCATGCATCTAGAAACACACAAACTGGACATAAAACAGGCCATCAGAATTCTGCCACCCTTTTACAGAGGCAAATGATATTGCTGATTCTTAAAGACAAAAGATTTGATAGTAATATCAGGTCATATCTGCCTCTCACTTAGCTAGTTCTATGGATATTTAATTTTGTCATTATAAAATAAAATCATCAGAAGCGTGTGGATCTCACACATGCTGGAAAAAGTCACTAGTGGAGAAAGAAAGGTCACTCATACCCCTCCAGCAGTAGCAACTTTTGTAGGAGCCATCAGAACTTTAGCCTTCCTCAGAATATCAATTGCTTGAGGTGTACAGGGCATATTCGAACCTGGAAACAAGGTGAGCATGCATTCACTACAGATTAAGAAAAAAAACAAAGGAAAGAAACCTACACAGCTCCACATACTAGGGTCAGGATTACAACCTTCTATCAATATACGACGACCTGAGGTGACCAAAGAAACAGCATCAGATTGTCGATTTAATTTTGAGAAGCACAAGGAAACGCGAGATCACACCGTTCATTCCAGGGTGAGCGCACAAATCATATGTGTCAGGAAAAGGTATACCCTCCCAATGAAGTAGCCAAGAGTCTGGTTGTTCACAGTGCCCTAAACAGCAAGGAAGGCAATAGATAAATAATATCTTAACAGCCATCATCGAATATAATAGTGTAAACTAAACTTTATATACAAGAATCAAGATTCTGCTTTCCAAATGAAAACAGAGGTAAATGACAAAGTGTAAACAAACAACCTTTGAAACTGCTTCACCAAGGCAAATTTTCTTGGCTGGTTTTCCAGTCATTTGCTCTTCTCTAGGGAACATTAAGAACTCCAAATCAGCAACCTCTTTGAATTTCGGGTGAGATTTGTCATCGGGATCAACAAAATGCTCAATCTCTGCAAGCGTGACTTCACGCACTCTCAAAAGTCCTTCGCGAGGAGATATCTGTAACACAAACAACAGTTTCCAGGAGATGGGAATCAGCTTATACACAAACAAACAATTGCAATCAACGTATACACAAACAAACAATCTCATAAAGTCAAATAATGAACTGGAACATCAACAGTACAACATGAGCCTATATATGTGTGTGTGATGAGGAAAGATACAGAAAACCCATGGCCACATCAATGCATTCAGCATGAGAAACAATGAAACATAGCAACTGATCAAGTATATCAGACATTCAAATGATTTCACATGAAGAACAAATGGTGGAGGAGAAACCTCATTTCTAAAAGCTTGACCAATCTGGGCTGCAGCAAAAGGAAGCTTGTTCCCATTATAATAGTACAAGTCCTTGAAGTTAACAAAGATGCCTTGAGCTGTCTCTGGGCGCATATACCTACAGATTGTTCTATCAATAAATCCAGAACTATCATCATATCGTCAAAGTATAAAAAAGTGTTGATTCATTCATGAAGAATAGAGCTACTGATTTTGTTGAATCGATTTGGGTTTTCTTGTACAGGTACTGCAGCATCAGTTGTTCCATCAGATGGACTACTGGAGTATGGCATGCTGATGGATGATGCGTCAGACATGGTTTGAATCAAGGTGTTCACCTGCTACTCTCTTAACAGTATCCTCAGCCATCTTCACCTGTAAAATATCCATAAAAATGCAACGCCATCTTCAGCGTGCTAGCAAATAAAGAATATAACATTATATTAGAAAGGGAAAAATTAGGTTGCCAACACATCCATGACTCTTCAGCACGGCCTACTCCTTGGATCTTGGTAATATTCAAAACAACACACCACATAACTGTCATTCAAACAAGCAAGTTTTATCTTAATCATCCACAACAAACCTACAACTAAAACAGATCATCCTACTTCAACACTGTTTAACATCACTATCAAAAATCTAAAACTGAAACATCTTTTGCCTAATCATCCATCTGCTCCTTGCAAAACAAACCAACAAAAACAAAATAATTAGCTTATCTTCTTACAAATCATATAATGTAAAATCATGGTAATATTAAGTAAACAATAAATAAGTGTTTTCTCCCCTTCGGAAGGATCCTGTCCCTGGGCAGATAACCGTTGTCTCATCTCATCCAAATCCTGAGAGAGAGAGATTGTTCCAAAAATTTACATCAAAGTTCTTGCATCAGTAAAGCTTCTAAATCTGTAAAATTAATTAATACTTCCTTGTAGAATAGAACCACAAACCCAGTGACTTGAAAATCCTTTCAAGTTTTAATGGATACACTCTAGATTACAAACTATCAAAATTCAGCCTGGTATTTGTTGTTCCATTAAAGGCCTAGTCAAAACTCGTTACTTCAATTCTGCATTTCCACTTATCTCCTAACCTGATTGGAGTCGACAGTGATGCATCAGATCACAACATGTGGTCCACTGTTGCAATTGGACAGCAGGTAAAAAGAAAAACAAAATTGTAGATGAGAACTCAGTCTGGGAAAAATAATCATGGAAAAATAAGATGAAAACAAAACCCAAAAATCAGATGAAAATAAGCTCCATCATTGTAGGTTGGAATTTTCAATCTGACACAGTAAGCGATGGACTACTTGCAAAGAACAAAATCCCATGAATGCTCATCTATCCGATGAAGTCCTTGAAAACAACAAGACTAAACATCATCACTTTATTCCAAATCTTTCACAATGTTTCTATACTATTTTTTATACAAGAAAAGAATGAAATCTAGTTTAATGGTGGACCCCTGCTATATGTATCTATACTCTTGTGTCCTAGTTCCCTAGACTAAGGTGCCAAAAAAGAAAAAGAAAAAAGAAAAAAAAAAAAAAACACCATAATGATATATGAACTATAATTCAAATCAATAAGATGGCCACTGTTGGATTGATTGTATCTTGAACATGTTCTCAACTTCCTCTAATTTTTTGCTCATCCTCACAAAAAGGAAGCAAAATTCAGTGGTCAATCTAACCATTGGCCCCCCATTAAAATTGACTTTGCGTATTTAAATATGGTGATTACAATGGGCATTAGGATGGCAAGTGGATTGGAACCGATCAAAACAAGTGGGGTTCACATGCTATATCTACCTGTTGAAATCCAACTCACACCCGACTCGTTATTAAAATGGAAAAAGTAATTTCAATCCGCACCAATTGAGGGTCCATGGATCATTACCTTTGTTGCTTTAATTTTACGTTTTAATCAGTTTTGTCTATTCTAAACAGGTTGGTTCAAGCAAAGGCAAACTCATTCAAAATGCCCGTTGGAGAATTGGTCACTTATCTTTTCTATCTGTTGAAGGCTAACATGGAAAAATGTCATCTCCGTTGGAGTTGCTCTTAGTTTTATTTTTATTTTTTTTTTGGTAAAAATCTGAGTTCTTAGTTGAGTTGAGTTGAGTTTCTGAGTCTCCAATTTGCCCTAACTGTCCTCTACTTGTGCCACACTCCCCTGCCTAGTTGCATTGCATGGCTAGCAAATCAGAACCAACTCAACCCTACAGGCCTAAGCCATAACACCAACGGTGGCCTGCCCTAATAGGCATTATTGAAGCTAGCCGCCAAGTGTAGCCCATCATGGGTGGGCCAATCCCTTTTAAATTGCAATAAAAAAAAACTATTCTGTTATTTGATCAGCTCCATTCCGGTCCTAACGCACAATCACTATAGCAGGGGTCCACCATTTTCTCATCCAGACGACAAGGTCCACCATTAAACTAGATTTCATTCTTCTCATCCAGAAGGCCCCACTAACAAATTGAGTACATCCAAGGTAAATAAGGTAAACAATAACTAGTTTAATGCATGCATCTCACTCCAATTTCGCATAAAAAAAAATGCAATCAAGACTCTGATAATTAAAGCCATCCACTGATGCTCATTTTACAAGAAACATGCAATCTGAGAAGGGGGAAATACCTGAGTTTTCAAGGCAGCAAGTTTTTTCTTCCTCTTATCCTCCTGTTCTTCGTTCCCTTCCTTCGTTTTATGTTCCCTTCCTTTGTTTTCAAGGCAGAAAGATGAAGGGTTGCAGGGGAGAGACAGTGAGAGAGTGAGAGACTGAGAGACCTACTGCTGCGTGCGCAAGGGAGGGAGAGACGGTGAGAGAGGTGAGCGACGGGGACTACTGCAACGCTTCAGCCTTCTTCCAAACACTACAAACCTAAAACATGCAGGCCAATTGCAATACATTAGATTTTTTTATTTTTTATTTTTAACTCAAAACAACATCCACCTCTCCAACGACACCCTCCTCCACTAAAAATAAATAAAAGAGGACTGAACAAAAAATCTTCACCAAAAATAATAAGAAGATCAAAAGCACCCAGATGAAGTGGTCCCAAGAAAAATGATAATGGTACAGAGGCACAGAGAATCAAACAAGACAATAGAAAAGGCACAAACAAAATTTCACAAAAACAGCATCGACCCAGATCGGGAAATCGAATGAAGATTGGAAAAAAACCAAAAGCAACCAATGAAGAAATTAAAGGAGATTGAAATAACGACTCTAGCAGAATGAAACCGACCTTGGTCAATATAGCACTGACCCAGATCAAGAAACACCGAAAAGATTGAAAATTTCAAAGCCCCAGATGAACAAATCTGAGGAAAGTGTGAGAGATAGAGAGGGGACCAAACAGAACTGCAATATGAGAAAGGGGAGAGAGAGAGAAAGAAAGAAAGAATACAACTTTACCCTATCAGCCTTCTCATTCAAAAAACCACACCAGATTTCAACGGAAACATCATAAATAGATCATCAAAAAAAGCACAAAATCCTCTCCTCATCTATCATTCCACCATCAAATATCAGCAAAACAAACGCGAAAGCAGAAACTCTCAACGAAAAAAGAAATCAAACAAATCACCATCACCAGATCATGGTTTTGATTGCAGAAAAAACACAGAGAGAGATCCAAATGAACTAAATCCAAACGATGAGATACGCACGGGTTTGGATGGCTCGAGAATGGAGGCAATCCGAATGGGCTCTTCGAGGAGAAGATGTATCGAATGCAACTTTCGTTCTTCTCTGTAGATCTGAAAAAGAAGATGCCGAAGAAGAAGACGAAGCAGCAGAATGGTCCTGATTTCGGTGCTTTGAAAAGGAGAGTATTGGAAATGTTCTAAGAGAGAAGAGATGGGGAGGGCTGCACAGGGGAGAGAGAAGAGATGGGGAGGGTTACGCAGGGGAGAGATGGGCGAGAGAATGAGAGAGCGAAAGAGGGATGTTAGAGTCAGAGACGGTGAGGGAGACGAGCGAGAGGAGAATATTAGAGTGACGAGAGACGCGGGCGAGAATCTAGGGTGTAAAACTTATACCGTCGGGGCTCACTTATGGCCGCTCTAACAAATACCCATTAGTGACGGCCAAAACTTGATTGACGCTACAAAAACTGTTTTACCCTCGAAAATATTGGCCGGCGCTATATATTTGCCGGTAAAAATAAAAAATTTCCCGCAATCCCTTGGTGCCCATGGATCAATGTTTTTAGCGGCGGACATAGCGAAGGCCGCCGGTAAAAGTAACTTAAAAATTACATTGCAGCAGGGTCAGCTTTGGCCGCCACTATAAGTGTATTATAGCAATGAATTGTGCCGGCCGCCACAATAAGTCCGACGCTAAAAATGTATTTTCTTGTAGTGAGATATCTCCTTAGAATGAATCTACATAGAGATTTCATCTTCTAGTAATGGGTCTACTTTGTTCGGCAGATGGTCAATAAAATCTAAACATAATCCTACTTTCCAAATGGTCTCCCTGTGGTTATGCATCCAACTGAGCCAACATGAGATGGCTACATATGAATGCAGTGTCCACTCTTCCATACTTAATTATATAGTCATCTACAATGCATTCTACTACGATTGACGGCCATACCCAAATTTTACAGATAAGGTAATAAGGGAGTGATCAGGGGCGAAACTAGGTATTGGCAAAGGTGGGCCATGGCCCCCTAGAAATTGTGGAAAGCCCCTTTAATTTTTTGTAAAACCCCATATGTGATAGGAATTTCATAGTTTTTTTTTTTTCACATATGCCAACCACACCCCCAAAATCCCCAACCCCAAAATTTCCTTTTTTTACATGGTGGCCCTCCCAAGGAAACCCATTGTTATATCTGGCTCATTATTTTGGTTTAAAACATGTAGTGGAAACCCCACTGCATATAGAAACATTTATAATTATTTTAGCATTGGGGGATTCACTGCATGCCCACAGTTGCAAACAAATCCAAGCTAAGAACAAGAAAAAGAAGACAGAAATACACACTTAAATAATTTTTTAGCACTTTTGGAAGCATAGACATCAATCTGGTTTGGGATGACATGACAATCAGAAAATATATAAGTTCCGACATGCTTTTTATTTTTATTTTTTACCAAATCCTCATCCTCAAATCAGTGTTAGCATCGACACTAAAACGCAATCTTTCAATTCCATCTCGACCACAAAAAAATAAATAAATATATATATAAACACTCAATAGGAAAAAATAATTAACAAATCTCAATCTAGAAATCATATGAAGGGAGCAAAACTGAACTGATCAAAATCTTGGATTTATTATCAAACCCATTTTGATTTGGGGCATGTCCAAACACACCAATATATATGGCCTACTCAGAAAACACTGTAACCCCCATCCTTAGAAGAATGAAAAATATACAACTATAATGCATCCAGTCATCAATAAGGATGCAAAAAAAATATGGGTACTTCAATTTATTCAAACGATTTTTTTTGTTGCATGACCCTTACACCTTTTGCCTGATCTTATGGTTCAATAGCGCGTCCCCCAAATTGCACAAGATCTGAGTTGTTGTGTTTTTTTTTTTTTTTTTTTGGGTGGGGCAACAGAAAAAGCTAAGTAGCAAAAAGCAAATAAAATCACTACCCCATCAACTTCAATCTACTATTATAGACCACACCCCCCCACCCCCCCCCCCCCCCCGAGTGTCACATTGCAGAGCAAATAACCACTATTCAACCCAAAAGGCCTAAAGCAATTTCTATCATGCATAAATCATCCCTAAGATAAAAATCTGCACCAACTTCCATTAAAACAAAAGTGAAAACACCAATTGAACGGATGTCTCCAAATGCTTATCCAAAGCCATCACCATCACCTGATAAAATGACACAACCCTCAACAAGATGAATAAAATCAGATAATACAAACACTAATAGCATTATTTCCGAAGATGAGAAAAACAGAATCATGACAATAAGATGTAAGCAAACACATTTCCTATAGAGCCCTATCGTGAATACTACTACTAAAATGGATTTTCTTGAAATTACACTAACTGCATCTTTCCTCGTGCTTAAGACTTTCTATTTCATTTTTATCGGTTTATGAAGAAAACCTTCTTTAATTTCGCCTACTTGGTGAAGCCTCTAATTGTATTTTGAAAATGAAAAAATTTACTCCTTCTCAATGGATTTTGTGTCCATCTGTGGGTCTGCATTTTTTTTAGAAGTTCAATTCCAGATTTCTTCTGCTTCACTAGTATGAGTTATTGTTCTGAGAAGAAACTTGAGTGTTTTTTAAGATTTTTCTGAGATGGGCTTTTGACTTCTTTTGGGACTAAAATTTTCTTTCTGGTTGCATTGATCATCAAATGGGATCTTTTTTTGCTTTCATTTGAGGTGGGTTTTTGGCGATTCTTCAATGCAAGCATTCTTTTCGTCTCCATTTACAGTTTTCCAACAGTCCTTCCAAAAGTTTTATTTTTTCTGGGGTGGGGTTGTTTGAAAAACTATCAATCCGGGCTGAAGAAGATCTTAAAAAGAAAAAAAAAATAAAGAAAGATATTAGAGAAACTCATGAATGCATGTTGATTAAGTAGAGAAAATCCTCGAATGAAGGACTGTGCAAAGAAGGAAGAGATCGCGAAATACCTTCCCACCGATTTTCACAAGCAGAAATGGGTTCCAATCGATTCAACAATAGAAATGGGTTTTCACGAACACCACCCAAATGCACAAACATTGTTAGGCCAAAGACAACAGAGAGAGAGAGAGAGAGGAAGGTATTCATACCAGTCACTCTGCTTCCAGCTATGAAGAGGAGAGGAGAGGAAGAGATTGCTTCCAATGGTCATCGCAGCTGATGCCGGTAGATTGAGAGAGAGGAAGAAAGACTGAGGGAGAGAGAGAGAGAGAGATCAGGGCAGGGGAATAAGAGATGCCATCAGCCATCGCCTAGTTTCATGATCTGTCAGCACAATCTAGACCTGACAATTTTCTTCATTTTCTTTATAGTAATAACCATAAAAGGTTATGTTAGGGATGTCTGATATCTTACACCGATACCCGTTGCCTCCTTCTGCTAAGACCAGATACTTTTCCACCAGCAAAGGACATTCGTAAATAACTAGAGACCGAAAGGTGGTTAGTAGCTCCTCAGGCAAGGAAGGAATTTTAGGACAATTTCCAAGTGTCAGGTGTTCCAGCCCTTTTGGCAAGCAGGTCGGATTGCTGTATTTTGAGTTTCCGAGCCCATCATCAAGAGTAGCGGGCAAATCCACATCATACAGGGATGTAAGCTCAGGACAGCGAGCAATTGTCAAAGACTGTAGAGAGGTGAGATGTTGCAATCCATTCCCTAGCGATGTTAAATTTGAAAAATTGCTAATATGTAAAGAAGAAAGAGAGGTAAGATACCGCAATGAGCTCAAGCTCAGCTTGGAGCAATTCCTGATATCAATTGCACGAATATGCCTAATATCACTTTCTAGGCCTGACAATTCTTCCAGATCAGGCATAGAAGAAAAACTTAATGATTCCAATGGTGGAAAACCTGTCATAGTGCCCCCATAAAACTCACGGCCAACTTTTTTTAGTTCATAAAAATCTTCAAGAAATAGATCCTTCAGAGAAGGGAGTCGGCCAAAAGGTGGGAGGAGACGACATCTGCATTTGCTCAAACTGACAGTAATTAGTTTGGAGAAGCTCGAGTCCCCCAACCATGTTGGAAATCTGACACCACAGTAGCCTTTTATCTGTAGGCCTTCGAGCTTGGTATGAGGTTGGAGGGCATTGAGTACCTCCTCCTCAATGCCTTCTTGCCGCGATTCCACGCTGTCAGACTCACATTTCCATTGCAACGCCAAACTGTCAATTTTTTGCTTATTTTTCAACTGAGCCTCTTTGGCCTCCTCCACATTGACTATATTTTCAAGCTCTGAGATGCAAAGAAATCCTCTTAGATGTATCATGTCCTTCAACTCGTTTATTCCACGTCCAATCTCCTTTCCTACATTAAAATGCCTCAACATTTGGAGGCCTTTTAATGTCCCAATTCTCGGCGGGATAGAAACTCTGGATTCATTCAAAATATTTAGACACAGATGTCTTAGGTTGACAAGGTTGCTCAAGTCATTGGGTAGCTCTACTAGCTTCCAGCATTCATCCAACATCAAGGATTGTAGATTGTAGAGTCTGGTTGTCGATTTCGGTAACCTTACAATGTCCTCACCGGACAATTTGAGATACCGCAGTTGTAATAAATCTCCAATTGATTCTGGGACCTCTACAAGCTTCTGGCATTGTGTTAATATCAAGGTTTGTAGATTGTAGAGTCTAGTTGTTGATTTCGGTAACCTTACAATGTCTGTATAAGACAATTCAAGATACCGCAGTTGTAACAAATCTCCAATTGATTCTGGCAATTCAGTGATGCGATTTCCACACAATTGCAAAGTGCGTATGTGCCTCAAATTTATAAAAAAATCAGCTGGGATATTCCCAGTGTATGACAATGACACAGTGCGCAGACTTTTCAAACAATAGAATTCCTCAAAATTGCATGATTTTAAAAGAGAATCTGACATGTAGCGAGCCTTTTCAGCATTTCCATGCGACTTCTTATCTCCTATATTCAAAAAATCAGCTCCTAAAACAGAACGTGCGAAATCACGAGTGAGGTCATGCATTGTGTAATATGAACTCATGAAATCAGTAAGTAGAGACCTTGAAACCAAATCAGCAAGATATTCCCTACCAATGTCTTCCATTTGCTCACTAGTACTTCCTTTAGGCTGAATAAAACCTTGTGCCATCCACTGCAGAATCAATTTATTGCCTTCCACACCAAGTGAGCCTTTATTAATTATGCAACCACAATATGCAAAACACCGCCTCAAATGTGCTGGCAAGTGATGATAACTCAATCTTAGAGCGGGCAAAATGTCATTTCTTTCTTCTGGCAAGTCCCATATCTCGTTTTTTAAGATTGCTTCCCACTGGACAACATCTACTAGAGAGTGTAACAGACCTCCCAATGTCTTCACTGCCAAAGGCAACCCATTGCACTTGTTTACAATTTCCTTGCCTATCTTCACCAAGTCCGGATGTGCATCTGAATTCCCTTCTACAAATGCTCGTCTTTCAAACAAAGACCAGCAATCATCATCCGACAGACCCCGCAGAGAGTGAGTGGGAACTGTTCCCATGTTTGACGAAACCCTTTTGCTTCTTGTGGTTACTAGAATTCTGCTTCCTCTTCCCCCAAACATCAATGGTGCTCGTAACTTGTGCCAATCATCAAAATCCTCAGTCCAAACATCGTCCAACACAAGTAAAAACCTCTTCTCTTTCAGAGCCTCCTTAATACTAACTTGAATTGCATCCAAGTTGGTAAGATGAGGATTGCTTCCAGGAACAGCCTCTGCAATGGCTTTTGTGAGCTTAATTAAATCAAAATCTTGGGACACATAAACCCATGATCTTACCTCAAAGTGTTCCACCACGTGTTCATCATTGTAAGCCAGTTGAGCAAGCGTCGTCTTCCCAAGTCCTCCCATACCACAAATGGGAACGACGTGGATACCCGAGTTGGCGGCCGAAGAGTCGTCGTCCGCCGTCAACAAACCAATCACCTTCTCTCTGTCAGTTTCTCTTCCGAATACAATCGACTCGTCTATGATGGAGCTAGTCGGATGCCTCTTTCCAGGTATGAGCATTTCAGACTTGAGTATCACTTTGAGGTGGAGGTGATTGCTTCTGCTCACAATCTCTTCTAATCTCTCTCTGATCTCCTTAATTCGAGGACCTATGTTAAGATTGGAAACAGAGCTAGAGAATAAGTCAGATACCTGATCAGTCAGCTTCTTCTTTCTTGTTTGCATTTGGGCTCCTTCTATTTTGGATCGAAGGACTTGGTATTCGACTTCATCGACGATGTCCTCGGCGTCGTAGGCAGCATCCTTGAGTTCTCTCAGCCACAGGCGGACTAATTCCTCTTTGATTTGTCTGTCTTCAGCGTCGTTGAGAAGGGCTTGGATTCTGGAGAGGGTTGATTTGAGCTTTTGGGCCTCTCCTTCAACGCCGAAGAGAAAGCGTAGGCTTTGGAGGAAATTGGGGGTCAAAGTATCAAACATAGCTTGGAAAAGGGAGCTTATACCTGCATCTGCCACCTTTGAAATTGCAGAATCCATGGTTCCAGTACGTTACCTGCTGAGTGAGATGAAACGAGGGAGATGAAGGAAGGAGAAAGATCTGATCATCGAGAGAAACACAAGTCATAATTCAACAACTAGTTTAAACTCAAAAGCTAGCCAAGTCTTCTTGTGAGTCAACAAGAGATTCGATTCGACACAATGGGCAATAAGAAGGAAAAGCTATGCTCTTCGATTCTGGTGGGTAAGATGAGATAAATGCCTACATTTTTCACTCGAGTAGAAGTTTGGCCCGCGTTACATTCTTAAGTGGAAAGGACCTGAGTTTTTAGTAATGATAATATTTTTGTATTCATCAATCCATTCATAAAAACGACATTTTAAATGGTGGTGGGCTTTACAGTGAATTTTGATGCATGTTCAGGAAGTCTGAATTGATCATTTGTGGCCCAGCGAGTATAAGTAGAAAACTGGCACAATAACCATTGCTAATCATGGGCATCTCCACCAATGATATTTGGAGAAATACACATAAAAAACACAAAATGTTGTGCTAAAAACAGTAATTTGACTTAAAGTAGAGTTCCATCGCTCCACACACACAGAGGGCTCAAAACAACGCGTACAAGTTTACGTGTGACGAGTATTGAAGCTAAGGACACGTTTGTGTACAGGCAATTTCTATGGATACATCATCATGAAACTGCCACATCGGTAAAGTCTATGGTTTTTAAATACCTCAAAAAGGATTTTCCAAAGATTCATGTTTGATAAATGAATTGGTGCTAATGTTGTTTATTGGGGTTGTGGATTTCTTATTGAAAGCTAGTATAAAAGAGAGGAGTGGAGAAATTGAGTAATAAGGAGGAGAGAAGCTTTATGAGGAAAATGGACTTCCCAAACCTCTCATAGAAACTCTATTTTCACGCTATTCAAGGAAAATGCTGATGTGGTGAAAAAGCATTTCTGCAGAAATTTGCCTCTCCAAACACATGAAAAAACAGTTTTCCATAGAAAAATAACACCTTTTGCGTGGAAATGGGTTACACAAATGTGCCTTGAGATTTGGACTCAACCTGAAAATCATAATTTGTAGTCTTTAGATTTCACTTAAATAATAATTTGGCGCACGTTAGATTCATAACTCAAAAAGGACTTGAAATCTTAATAATATTGTGTCCATTAACCCATTATAAAAATAACATTTTAATGATGTATTTATAACTAATCAAAACCTTTTAAAGAGTATAGTAAGCTCACTTGCATGTACAACATAAGCGTGATGTCATTTGGGTTAGAGCCTCAAATTCTTACAATTGTATTTTATGTGACTTGATACAGATGGATGTGCATGGCATTTGAATTGATCATTTTTGGCCAGATGAGTATTAAGTAGCTAGACTGCTGGCACAATAACCTATGCTAATTCACCAATGATATTTGTTGAAATAAATATAAAGACAAAAGATTATGCTGATTTTTTTCCAAAAAAAAAGGACGTAAAATAGAGTTCCATGACTCTATAGGACGGAGACCTCAAAATAATATGTACAGGTTTGCTTGGTTTAATGGTTGGTCTGTCCATGTTCATGAAAAACCGACCCACCGTTTCAAAAGAAAAGAAGAAATAATTAAAAAACAGGGTGAGTCAACCATAAGAACCTGATTATTTCTGCACAAACAAATAGATATCTCTACTCTTATAAAAGATAACAAAATGCAATTTGATTTCACTACATACCTTGCCCACTTTTATAATATAAAATCTAAAAAAACAAAATGACATGACTTGTGTGGGCCCCACCTATATAATAATAATATGATCTATATATTATTATTACCCTTCTAAAAGAGAAGAACTTGGGCCCTACTTATATAATAATAATAAGATTATAAAAGAGAAGAACTTGTGTGGGCCCCATTTATATAATAATATATAACAAAATGACATAACTTTTGTGGGACCCACGTATATAATTATAATATAATATATACATCATCATCATCATCATTATTATTATTATTATTATATCTATTATTATTATTATTATTATTATTATTATATATTATATATTATAAAAGTGGGCGAGGTGTATACTGAAACCAAATTGCATTTAGTTCTTTTTTATAAGAGTAGAGATATCTATATCTATATCTACCCTTTTAAAAGAAAAGAACTTGTCTTGCTTATTTTTCTACATATCTGTGGGGCCCCACTTATATAATAATAATCTATCTATATCTTGGGCCCCACTTATATAATAATAATAAGATTATAAAAGAGAAGAACTTGTGTGGGCCCCACTTATAAAATAATAATATAAGGAGCTGGCCTCACTCTGGAGAAAAACTTTTCATGTTTATTTCTCTACACATATGTGAGCCCCACTTATATAATAATAATAAAATTATAAAAGAGAAGAACTTGTGTGGGCCCCACTTATAGAATAATGATATAATCTATATATTATTATTACCCTTCTAAAAGAGAAAAACTTGGGCCCCACTTATATAATAATAATATAATCTATATATTATTATCATTATTATTATTATTATTATTATTATTATATCTATTATTACCCTTATCAAAGAGAAGAACTTGTCATGTTTATTTCTCTATACATCTGTGGGCCGATTATAAAAGAGAAGAATTGTGTGGGCCGCACTTATATAATAATAATATAAGGAGCTGGCCTCATTCTAGTATTTTTTTTTTCTGTTGTTAAGCTTTATTTCATGCTTATATATCTTATAATGTACCATTTCTTTCTCAAAATTAAGAGGGAAAAGCCTGGCACAGTAGAAGGTGCTCCCTATTGCAATCTTGAAGTTGTAGGTTTAAGTTATGTATCAATCAAAAAAAATAAAACTAAAAGGATTGTTGGATAAAAAAATCATACCATTGATCATATGTCGTTTTCTTTCCTATCATCATCATTATCATGATTGTCATTGTTGCTGCTGCTGCTACTGTTGCTGTTGTTATTAAATTCTACTTTTGGATGGTATTCAAAAGATGCTTTAAGCAGGTATTTTCCTCCAAATTCTCTGGAAATCTAATGCTTGGCTTTCTATGAGCAAACTAAAGAAGGCCATGACCATTAATTAAAATGCCCTTATGAATTTTGCTGAAGAGATGATTGTTAAATGCCCTTGTAAATTGTCACAAAGAGCCTTCATTTCATGGGAGAATTTAATGAAATTCTGGAGCCTTACTATTTTTCTTAGGCTACAATGGTTTTATTCAGTGGATAGAGATAAATTTGTCACATTAAATTGCTTGTCACTTAACCAGCTTAAATAGGGCTAATAAGAGCTTCTATTGTCATGAAATGATGACTCATTAAAAAGCTAACTCTACTTGGCTCTGGCGTGCCGCCTTGCATGCAAGCGAAGAGCTATTGGAGGCAATAAATAGCTCATTGAGCGATGATTGATGCAGTCAGTCAATGCCCTTGATTGTTCCAGAGAGAAGGATCATGGCGCCCCGGAACCTTGACATCCAGCAACAGCATCTCCTTGCATGTGAGCGACTTCTATGCTGGCCGTTATTCCCGGCTTTGTCATGAAAGAAAGCGGCAGCTAAAGCAAATCTAAAGCATCAGGTGCTTTTTGCTTCTTATTTTTAGCCAACCAACCACTTAGTACCAAGCAACCTGGTTAGCTGTTGCGCTTTCAAAGTAGAAGAGTGGTCTCTTATCTTTGAAGTGGTGGTGTAAGAAGAGCGCTATCATTTTTGTTTTGAAAGAAAGTGAGTAAGCGCAGCGATGCGTATACGTTAGGTAAGTCAGCGGCGTAATAAGTCGACCTTTGAAGAAAGAAAGTAAGAAAGTCCCCAATTGAACTAGAAAGAAAAACAAGTAATCAGACTTGTCTCGGAACAAGTGATCCGATGTCCAAGAAACAAGACTTCTTGTTAAGCAAAAGAGCACTACTCTTTCTTGACATAAAACTAGTTGTCACGTAATATCTAGGAGACAGCTCGTAAGTGGTCCACGTGCTCTTCAAGCGTCCCACTATAGACCACAATGTCATCAAGATATACCACCACAAACCGGTCCACCAATGAGGTAATTATGTTAATTTTTTGACCTTTAACCGATTTGTGATAATTCTCTTTGTTCAAATTTGTTTTACAAGGGGGAGATTTGTTTAGTTTTTACAAATTATTTACATTATTTTACTTAAGATTTGCGCCCTTCTTCCAATTAATTGTGATGAGTATGGTTTCGAGTTATTATTGCATTGACTACTAAAGAAAATATCCAAAAGAGTGTAAGGAGTGTAAGTTGTGGTTTGACCTTGCACGTGCAAGCACGTGCAGGGCTCCACTAGTATCTACTACTATTATAAAAGAGGCAATGGTGCAAAGTTTTTTCACTACACAATGTGGGGCCCACCTCCAACTATTATAATAGAATATAATAATATATTATTATTATATTCTAATAATATCTAATATCTACTCTCTAGAATCTACTATATACTATCTATCTACTATTATAAAAGAGGAGATATTGTAAACTTTTTCACTACACCATTGTGGGGCCCACCCCCAAATATTATAATGCAAACTTTTTTACTACACCATTGTGGGGCCCACTCCTAAATAGTATAATATAATATAATAATATATTAATATGAGAAATTGCAAACTTTCACTACACCTTGGTGGGGCCCACCCCAAAATATTATAATGCAAACTTTTCCACTACACCATTTTGGGGCCCACCCCCAAATATTTCTATCTATACTTACTATACTTATTATAAAAGAGGAGATATTGCAAACTTTTTCACTACACCATTGTGGGGCCCACCCCCAAATATTATAATGCAAACTTTTTCACAACACCATTGTGGGGCTTACCCCCAAATATTATAATATAATATAATAATATATTATTAGGAGAAATTGCACACTTTTTCACTACATCTTTGTGGGGCCCAGCCCCAAATATTATAATATAATAATAATAATAATATATACCCTTATATAAAAGAGAGAAAGATGACATGTTTTTTCACTACACCTTTGTGGTGGGCCACATAATTCATCATTATCATTCACTTAGCGGGCCCCACTTAGTATTAGTATATTATATATATATCAAATAAAAGATAACTACACATCTGTGGGCCCCAATAAAAGAGAAGAACTTGTCATGCCTTTTCTCTACACATCTGTGGGCCCCACTTAGTATTATTATATTATATATAATCCCTTATTAAAATCATAAATCTACTATTATATTATATTATATATATACCCTTATATAAAAAAGAGAAAGATGACATGTTTTTGCACTACCCCTTTGTGGTGGGCCACATGCTTCATCATTATCTTTCACTTAGTGGGCCCCACTTAGTATTAGTATATTATATATATATCAAATAAAAGATAAATACACATCTGTGGGCCCCAATAAAAGATAAGAACTTGTCATGCTTTTTCTCTACACATCAGTGGGCTCCACTTAATATTATTATATTATATATATAAAAAATAAAAGAGAACTACACATTTATGGGCCCCACTTAGTAGAAGAACTTGTCATGCCTTTTCTCTATATCTACACATCTGTAAGCCCCACTTAGTATTGTTATCTTATATAGATATAAAATAAAAGAGAACTACAAATTTGTGGGCCCCACTTAGTAGAAGAACTTGTCATGCTTTGTCTCTACATCTAGACATCTGTGGGCCCCACTTAGTATTATTATATTATACATATAATACAAGAGAACTACAAATCTATGGGCTCCACTTAGTATTATTATAATAGCTATGGGCCCCACTTAGTATTATTATCATATATATCTAAAATAAAAGAGAACTACACATCTGTGGGCCCCACTTAATAGAAGAACTTGTCAAGCTTTTTCTCCACATCTACACACCTGCGGGCCGCACTTAGTATTATTATATTATACCACTTAGTAGAAGAACTTGTCATGCTTTTTCTTTACATCTACACATCTGTGGGCCCCACTTAGTAGAAGAACTTGTCATGCTTTTTCTCTACACATCTGTGGGCCCCACTTAGTATTATTATATTATATTATATATATATAAAAAATCAAAAAGAACTACACATATGTGGGCCCCACTTGGTATTATTATATTTCGATGAAAATGCTTAGCTCAAATGTTCATGAAAAGGGTTGTGTTTGAAAATTTTGTATATTCGCTGCAAGAACTCAAATGAGAAATTTCAATTGAGATTTTCATGTGTAGAAAATTTTAACTTCGATCCCAATGCCTGTAAAGACACGATTTGCTTGTCAGAGGAAGAGATGAGAATGACAAAGATTGCTTGGAATCCTTGTGATTTGTTGTTGATCTGTTTAAAGCTATGAGTTGGGTAATGTTCTGGTTGGTTGGTATTTTATTTCATTTAATTTGCAATACTAGAAATGAAATATGTGTAATAGAATTGTGACATTTTAAACATTTAGTTCTCCAACAACATTCGACAAAGTGAACTTTGTGACAATAGAAAATCTCTTTTTAATGTTGGGCCTTTTTTTTATGTTACCGAAATAGTAAAATTTACTTTAAAGTTTTTAAGCGGTTAAAAATGAAGAAAAGTTGAATATTAAAAAATGACCAGCAATGTTAGAAATGAAATAGAGTTTTAACATTCAAGGGAGGTAGTGACCAGTTGGGGTTTTTTTTTTTTTTTTGCTGTTGTTTTGGTTGTTTTTATGTTGTATTAGCCAGCTTGGTGGATTGGTTATCTTGTATGTCATCTTTGAGATTAACATTTTTGGCAGAAGGTTTGGCCCATTTATGATTGTTTTTTAACCTTTTAATGTGTTCCCCTCTTTTTGGAAAAAAAAAAAAAAAGGAAAAAAAATTAATTGTAACATGTTACACATTTTAGTGGATCAAACTTTATAAGGAATGACATAAAATCCTTCATGTAGTTCCTAAGAGTTATAGGGCTTAAGATTTTCATTAGTGGTTAAAATGTAAAATCATACATGAATATTAAAAAATGACAATCAAATAACCTCTCTTTTAATGGAAATTGATTTGAGGAAAAATAAGAGATGAATGCTCATCCATCACATAGGAATCCTACGATGGTCAAGGTCCCTTTTACATCCATAACCTCGTGTTTCTTACTCCTCACTTCTTTAATAATCTTTCAGTAAAGCTTATTTCACTATGAATTCCTATGTATGCTAACAAATATGTTAGGGTGCAGTAGAAATCCGCAATCAATATAAAATACTATGCATAAGTAGATCTAACCAAATAGTCACTCTAAAAAATATAGAAAAATATTCTATGTGATTTGATAGTATACTTGTGTCAGATCAGAAAAAGAAATACTGGGACATATATATATCCCCTTTACTAAGAAAGTATGGTGTTTTCATGCTTAGTGATGAGGACTTGGGTGACATTAGTGCGTTGAAATGAGGAAGATATTTCATTGATGTGTGGGTGCACTAGCCAAAGATACGTAGATGCTATGGAGAGGCTTAAGGTTTATTTAGATGCTTCATTTTCTTAGGTGTCATGAAAGTTTTTTTGTGAATATGCAAGCGTATGCAAATTTTTTTCATGTAAGCCTTTTCTTGATTTCTTCATTCTATGCAACTTGGTTGTCTTTTAAATTTTATTACTATATATTAAACCAACATCCAATGCAAGTGACTAATGGCTTGTCTTATTACTTCTTAAATTATGATAAGGTATTTTACTTTTCCTTTCAAGTCTTTATGAGTATGATGCAATGGAACCCATCATTTTGATATACTAACTCATGTTTTTAGATCCACCCTCTTATGCTGATTTGAAGTGATTGCTTTAGGGCCCCTGTTTTTTGTTTTAGGCAATGCTGGCAATATGCATTCCTTCATTATCATTCTACATGCTAAATTGTATTTGAGAGTGCTAATTATCTTTCTTTATGATTTTGTATGCTTCATCCAAGGCATCATCTCAGGTCGAACCAGTATTACTCTTGGACTTGATTCATGTACAACATTGCAACCACATTACTATAATCCTAAGATAATGAGTTTTCCATTAAATTTTCTTATGAAGTTTGAAAGAAGTAGTTGTGCCCACCCTGTGAGTGCATAGCTAAAGATCGCTTTATAGTTGGTTCTCTTGCTTCAAATTATGATATTTGTTTCAAAGACTCACTTACTGCAAAATTAGAATGTAACAAAATTGATTTATGATACATAAAAAGCTAACATAAGTGCCACAAATGTACATGGTTCAAAATTTGGTAGCGGTGTTATTTTAATTCAAGAAAGCTTTTTAAGTTGTTGCTCTAGCCCTCATCTTGACATATTAATCTTATTTCTTTCCATAATATTCAAATTTCTTTGTATTGGTATTATTGCCATTCGGTGCTTCTCAACATGAATTTGGTATATATTTGGCGCTAGGTTTTAGACAAATTTTAATGGGAAATAGGCCAGATGATCGATCTATATTGAACTTGGTGAGTGTTTTGCCTAATCATGTATGGCTAGAAAAGGTTGATTTTCAACTTTTTTTTAGTTAGTTTCTTTCCATATATCTTGTTATTCTATCTTCTTCTTACTTTTTTCTATTGAAGCTTCTACTGAATTTCATAAGAACAATGAGTGATTGTAAATTGCTTAATTTGCCAAAAAAAATAAATGAACTATATGTAAACTGATCATTCTCCATTGGGATCGTTATATTAAGTTTTTCAATGACTTTATTTTTCTGGATTATCATACTGAAAGAGTATGTTCCTTGCACGTCCAGGGCTCCACTAGTATATTATAAAAGAGGCAATGTTGCAAAGTGTTTTCACTACACCATGTGGGGCCCACCTCCAGCTATTATAATAGAATATAATAATATATTATTATTATATTATAATAATATCTACTATATACTATTATAATCTACTATCTATCTACTTTTATAAAATATGAGATATTGTAAACTTTTTCACTACACTATCATAGGGCCCACCCCCAAAATATTATAATGCAAACTTTTTTACTACACCATTGTGGGGCCCACTCCTAAATAGTATAATATAATATATTAATATATTAATATGAGAAATTGCAAACTTTTTCACTACACCTCTGTGGGGCCCATCCCCAAATATTATAATGCAAACTTTTCCACTACACCATTGTGGGGCCCCCACACAAATATTTCTATCTATACTTCTATCTACTCTTATTATAAAAGAGGGAAAGTTGCAAATATTCTTCACTACACCATTGTGGGGCCCACCCCTAGATATTATAATATAACATAATAATATATTATTATGAGAAATTGCAAACTTTTTCACTACACCTTTGTGAAGCCCAAATCCAAATATTATAATGCAAAACTTTTTCACTACACCATTGTGGGGCCCACCCCCCAAATAGTATAATATAATATAATATATTATTATTATGAGAAATTACAAACTTTTTCACTACACCATTGTGGAGCCCACCCCCAAATAGTATAATACAATATAATAATATATAATTATGAGAAATTGCAAACTTTTTCACTACACCTTTGTGGGGCCCACCCCCAAATATTATAATTTATCTACAATTTTATCTACTATTATAAAAGAGGAGAAATTGCATACTTTTTCACTACACCTTTGTGGGGCCCACCCCCAAATATTATAATATCATATAATATAATAATAATAATAATATAAAATCTATACCCTTATTGTAAATGAGAAGAGAAGTTGCATACATTTTCACTACACTTTTGTGCCCCGCCCCCCCGCCCCCCCTCAAATATTATAATATAAAATAATATAATATAATAATATATTCTTATTACAATATAATAATAATTATATAATATTTATACCCTTATTATAAAAGAGAAGAAAGTGTCATGCTTTTTCTCTACACATCTGTGGGCCCCACTTAGTATTATGATATTATATATATAAAATTAAAGAAAACTACACATATATGTGGGCCCTAATAAAAGAAAAGAACTTGTCATGCTTTTTCTCTACGCATCTGTGGGCCTCACTTAGTATTATTATATTATATATATAGAATAAAAGAGAAATACACATCTATGGGCCCCACTTAGTAGAAAAACTTAGCATGCTTTTTCACTACATCTAGACATCTGTGGGCCCCACTTAGTATTATTATATTATATATATATAATACAAGAGAACTACACATCTCTGGGCCCTACTTAGTATTATTATATTATATATATGTATAAAATAAAAGAGAACTACACATCTGTGGGCCTCACTTAGTAGAAAAATTTGTCAAGCTTTTTCTCTACATCTAAACATCTGTGGGCCCCACTTAGTATTATTATATTATATATATATATAAAATAAAACGAGAACTACACATCTATGGGCCCCACTTAGTAGAAGAACTTGTCATGCTTTTTCTCTACATCTACACATCCGTAGGCCCCACTTAGTATTATTATATTATATATATAAAATAAAATAGAACTACACATTTGTGGGCCCCACTTAGTAGAAGAACTTGTCATGCTTTTTCTCTACATATCTGTGGGCCCCACTTAGTATTATTATATTATATTATATATAATCAAAGAGAATCACACATCTGTGGGCCCCACTTAGTAGTATTATATTTTGATGAAATGCTTAGCTCAAATGTTCATGAAAATGGTTGTGTTTGAAGAATTTGTACATTCGTTACAAGAACTCAAATGAGAAATTTCAATTGAGATTTTCATAAGTAGAAAATTTCAACTTCGATCCCAGTGCCTGTAAAGACACAATTTGCTTGTCAGAGGAAGAAATGAGAATGCCAAAGATTGCTTGGAATCCCTGTAATTTGTTGTTGATTTGTTTAAAGCTATAAGTTGGGTACTGTTTTGGTTGGTTGGTATTTTGTTTCATTGAATTTGCAATGCTATAAATGAAACATGTGAAATAGAATTGTGACATTTTTAACATTTAGTGCTCCAACAATATTCGACAAAGTGAACTTTGTGACAGTAGAAAATCACTTTTTAATGTTGGGCCTCTTTTTAATGTTGGTTTCCAACCTTTTTTTAAAAATCTTTCAGTTAGTTTCCTTCCATATATTTGTTATTCCATCTTCTTCTTACTTTTTTTATTGAAGCTTTTACTGAATTTTATAAGAACAATGAGTGACTGTAAATTGCTTAATTTGCCAAAAAAATGAGCTATATGTAAACTGGTCATTCTCCATTGGGATCGTTAATATTGAGTTTTTCAAAATGACTTTATTTTTCCAGATTATCATACTGAAAGAGTATATTCCTTGCATGTGCATTGCACGTGCATGGGCTCCACTAGTATGTCTAAAACTGCCCAAAGGCGAGATGTTAAACCAATGGACTGGATTTCATTACACTTGCCATTGCTAATAATGCACCCATGCATGCCCATGGTCTCTAATCAAGCTGACGTTAGTTATTCATTCATTAAGCTCTCCTCCTTGCCCTCATATATATAAGATCAACCAAAGATTCAGCTATTTGAAATTGTTGATTTGGGAGAATGATGTCGATATCTTTTGACGAGGGCGGGACACGGATAATAACCTTATCCAGACAAGGATAATAACCTTTCCCAATTAAAAACTTGCGGTGACTGATGGCCATGAAAAACACACTGTAACTGGTCCCAGATTACTGCATTGAGTGGGGAGCATTGTCGCTGCGGTGTGCGGGGGGGGCGGGGGGGGCGCGGGGTGGTAGTACAAAAATGGAGTGGCTACAGTATTCTCATGGTACAGTAATTGTTAGTTTTTGTTTTGGTAAAGACAAAGTTGCACATGTAAGGGCGGCACGTTTGTATAGAGGCAACTTCTATGGAAAGATAAAATTGCCACATCAACAAATTCTATGGTTTTTAAATTCCTTAGAAAAGGTTTTCTGAGGAAGTTAGAAATTCATGTTTGGTGAAAAAAGTTTTTCCTCGATAAATTAGTGCTAATGTTGTTTGGTGCAGTTGCGGATTTTTTAGTAAAAACTACTGAGTGGGTGGGTTGGTATGTGTGTGGGGTGGGTGGGGTTGGGAGGGGAGTGGGGAAAGAAGGTGGCTGGGTGGAGTGAGGGTGAGAGTGAGGAAATGAGTCAGTTTTCCGTAGAAATTGACTTACCATATCCCTCCTCCATAGGAAGTTTATTTCCATGCCTAGAAAAGAAAAGGCTGACATAGCGAAAAAGCATTTCCGCGGAAAAATGCTGCGCCAAACACATGAAAAATAAGTTTTTCTCAGAAAACTACATCCTTTTCTACTGAAATGGGCTACACAAAGTATGATTCGGGATCCTCGAATGGATCTATCCACGGTGACCTTGCGCCATGTCACTGCAGATAGCCTACAATGAATTGGGCACCTATCCAAAATGGACCGTTAATGATCCACTCAAATCACCATGAAATTTTACCTCATTAGATCCGGACTCCGTAAGTGTCCTCAGGTGACTCACGGTGCACTAGCGTTACAATAATTGCAATGGGGTTTCCTGTCCATCCATAGTACCCTCGTGACTTCATGTGGCCCTGAAAGCTGTCCATGTATACCCCGGAAAGCCCCACATCTAAAAGCACTTCTGCTAATGAAAAACGAAAAGCACACCCACCAAT
Source organism: Persea americana (assembly GCA_029852735.1). Classification (NCBI taxonomy): domain Eukaryota; kingdom Viridiplantae; phylum Streptophyta; class Magnoliopsida; order Laurales; family Lauraceae; genus Persea; species Persea americana. The sequence continues at coordinate 22,613,151 of CM056812.1, read as the reverse complement.
CCCCAACCCAATTGGTTCGGCATCGTAAAAATGGAACATGCCGGAACAACTTCTGAAAGTTTACTTTTCCAAAGCGACATTTTAAAAGAAAATATTATTTGATTAGCTCAAATTTTGTATTTACTTCTTATAACAAGTAAAAGCATCTAAAATTATTTGGTTATACGTGTGGAAAGCAACTTTTATATTAAAATATATATATAAATCTTTGTAAAACATTAATTATACAATATACACGAGCCTTGTAATTAGTAAATAAAATGACCCCATATCAAACCATAGATGCGCTATTTCATATAGGCCCTAGCTCAAAGCCTGTATTTAAATTCAGACCTCCCTTGACCTAAACTTGAAAGTATCCAACTGTAGATTGAACTAGGTCACGGTTAAGGTTGGTCCTTGAAAACTTGGACTCGTGGAGAAGACTTGGTCCTATGGGGGGAAGAGTCGGTTGAGTCACACATGCAAGTCAATCAAGTTGTACCAATTCGCACCCAGGCCCCATAAAGCTCGCAAAGTAGCCCCTCATGATGGGACTCGACAGACTTAGATTCAACCCGCTTGGACTTGGGCTCAAATTCAGCCAAGTTGAAGTTGCAAGTTGCAATTTGACTCTTTTAGAAAGAGGACTCGAACACAATATTTTATCAGTAAAATTGTAGGTGATAAAAATCACCCACTTAGATTAAGATATAGGATTTGGGAAGACCGAACGCTGAGAACCTGAAAAGGGAAGGAAAATGGCTTGGGTCAGAGCCCCTGGCTGCTGTGAGCCGAAGGCACTCCGATGCCTGAGTTAGTTCTGGGAAAACTAAGCAGGAGGAGGAAGAAGAGAATGAGAAATTGTGAGAGTTCAAGTGCGGGGGTTCGCGGGTACCTCCATGGGGCTCATCCTATGTGTATTTGTAGACATTCCTCGTTCATTGTCCTTTGTGTTGTGAGTGGGGGTAGGTGGGATAAGGTCCCATCGGGCCTTACCCTGACATTCGGCGGTAGGTAAAAAGGGCACATCCCATCAGAACCTTCCAAGCTTTCGGTCAGTTGATGTTAAAGGATGATAAAGCTAACTTCTTATCGTCATAAATGAGCAATCATATCGCCATAAATGAGTACCCCTATCAGTCAGGGTGTGCTCGTACTTCTCACAGGAGTGTGATGGCCCACTCTGCCTTCAGTACTTTTACTGGGACCAGGAATGGTCCCACTGGGCTGGCATTTAGCTGGCACTTACGCCGAGCTGAGTAACACTGAGCTGGCACTCTTAACTGAGCTGCCGAACTGCCGGGAGGGGGAACCTCTCGAACCGACGCTTCTTGCCAAGCCGCCGAGCTACTTGGCTACGATTACCGAGATCGAGGTGAAAGGCCAGTGCTTTACCGTGGTCCTCGCCTAATCTCGTAATCACGGTATTTTACCCACACAATGGCCCCTAGCTTTTGACCTCTGAAAGTTTCCGAACTTGTGGAGGTCGGAAGCTAAGTGATTCTGCCTAGCTGGTACTTTTACCGAGCTAGAAAGATGGTTGCGAAACTGTGGAAAGGGGTTTCCGAGACCGAGATAGCGGAGTCTCGGTTCGAGGAGGGGGTCCCTCCTTATCCTAGTGACCGCTGCTGACGTGCGGTCCTTATCAAGACGTCTCTTCACCTGCCCGAGGCATTGAATGGTTTCTAGTGATTGCGCCGATGGTGGCACGTGTCGCCTTTTCAGCTGCTGCACAATCGTCTCGAAAGGACGCTAGGTCTGCTTGAGGTGACGCCTCATAAAGGCGTGCCCTATCAAAGGCGTTTCTTCATTAAAGGCGTTCCTCGAAAGCCAAAACGGCGCCTCTAACCTTTATAAAATGGGGTGTCTCCTTCGTCCTTACTTTCTTCTTCTTCTACGCTCTATCAACATTTCTGTTCCTTCTTGCTTAGAGAGATTTCTGCTACCTGCGAGACGTCAGCGCCTTTCTTTTGCGCAGTCCCCTTTGTAGGGTTTTTCTCTGCTTTCCTCTTTCTTTCTTCTAAGTAGATAATAGGGGTTTATAGGCACCTGTTAGGAGACCCAGTTTCCGTAGCGATCTTTAGGAACATGTACAAGACCCCCGCCAATGTAAAGGTCAGACCAGATGGCTCCGACGACGGCTTCGTCATGGACGATGGCTGGGTGCCATTTTGGCTCGTCTCCGTCATGGAAGGGGGGGGGGTCCGGTTCCCCCTCCACCCACTCCTCAGGGACTGTCTCCGGGAGTGGAACTTGTGCCCCTGCCAACTGCTCCCTAATGGCTACAAGATCATTATGGGGGCAGTGCGGCTGAACGAAATCCTAGAGATCGACCTCCGTGTCCCGGACATTGAGGAGACATATGACCTCTGTAAGTCTACAGATGGCAACACCCATTACCTCCGGCTAAGGGTCGGCCGTGCTGGCTTCGTCACCGTGCTGGAGGACTCCAACCGGTACGCGGGCGTAGATCGAGTGTTCGTCAGAGGGGAATGGGAGTTCGGCGAGGCAGAAGCTAGTAGAACAGTCCAGATCCCTCGCAGAACGGGAATCCCTCCAAGTAAAGGATGAAGTCCTTTTGGTTTGTGCTTTTCCCCTCTTTTTTATTTCTGCCAGACTGACATCCCTTTTTTGTGCAGATTTTCGCCAGAAAAGGCAGCAAGCCAAGCAAAATCGCTGGAGGGTAAACACTGTCTGGCAAGAGCAGGTGAGGAACTACCGCGGGCACCACAGCCGAGCTGCGTGGTCCCTGTTGGAATATACACCGCACTACAAGTCTTTCAACACCTTGAGGCGAGTGACCGGGATAGACTCCGTGCTACGCGGAGAATGCACCAGCTCGGAGCCAGTAACGACCGCAGCCCCCACCGAGCGCCTGGTCGAGTCCAGTGACCGGGCTTCAGTGCCGCTCCCAAACTCAGGTCCTGCCGAGACCGCGGCAGCCGAGGCCGGACCCTCATCGCGGTGGAGGGAGAAACTTGTAGCTTCCTCCAGCACTTCTTCAAGCTCAGCATCTTCGAGCTCGGCTTCTTCAAGCTCGGAAGAACAACCTGAGATGCTGTGTCATCGCCGCCCGCGCTACGCGGCAAAGGACTTGTCTGCCGCGGCTTTTGGGGACGTCAGGGGAGAGGCCCTGGATGCCCCCCAGCCTGCTAGCAGCGCTCCGGCCTTACCGCCCCCCGTTGCTGCTGTTGCTGTAGCCGAGGCTGCTCCTGCTGTTGCTGCCGAGTCCGAGACCATCCCTGCCGCCGTGGCTGAGGTCGGTTCCGCTCCGCCGTTGGCAGTCATCACCATCGACGATTCCCCTCCGGGCTCTACTCCAAGGGCAGGAGGCCGGGATCGCCTGCCGAGGTTGGGGAGGAGCGCCGCGCCAAGAAGAGGGCGAGGGTCGAGGTCTCGCCCGGCCCGTCGTCGTCATCACTTGCTGCAACTCTCCTGCCCCCGCCCCCTTAGCTGGTCCCGTGGAGGCCGGATATTGAGGGTGCGTTGGGGAGGCCATTGGCGGTGACGGACCGTGCGGGTGGCAACCCCCAGGTAGTCGCCGTGCTGGGGCAAGCTTGCGCCCTCCCACTAGACATGGCCAAGTGGGAGACAATGGACAGCGAATTGTTGATGCTTTTGTCAGTGCGGTCGCTGATAATGGTAAGTGTCTGGTTTCTTACAAGTTTTCTAACTACGGTATTCTTTCTCTTGACACTTGTTTTTGTTCCACAGGTGGTGCAAAAATGCCAGGTAGGCATGGGGAGGTTGGAGGCAGCCGAAGCCAAGGCGAATGATTGGGTGGCTGAGAGGGAAAAGCTGGAGGCTGAGAAGGAACAACTGCAAGCTGAAAAGGAGGCGCTGTAGAAAGCCTTGGAGGCCAAAGAAGGGCTGCTGAGAGATGAGGCGGGCAAGAGCGCCAGTCTTGCCGCCGACCTTGAGCAAGCTCAGGCCGAGGTGGCGCGGCTGACGGAGGAAGCGAAAGATACAGCGATCCAGAGCGCCAACCTTGTTGCTGATCTCGAGAGGGCCCAGGCCATGGTGGATGAGTTGGAGACGGACGCGCATATGCCGAGAAGGACCAACAATGACCTTTATGCCAAGGTGCGGCTGGCGAAGACTCTACTGGAAGACGATCTGAAGGAGAAAGCGGCCGAGCTAGAATCTGCTCTGACAAGGCAGAAGACCTAGCTCGAAGAGAAATACGTGGCCGAGCTCGACACCGCCGTGGCAGAGGAGGCGGGGAAACTGGCCGCGAACTACAAGGAGTAGCTGCCAGGGATCCGGGACTGAGCCTGGGAGCTTGGTTGGAAAACAGCCCTGAAGAAGGTTGGGGTTCCTGGGGATAGCCCTATTTTCAGGAATCCCCCCAAGTTTCCCCGCTCAGATTCCGATCTCCACTCCATTATTGCCTCGCCTCTCGTCTTCGGGCCGTCTCCCCAGGCCCCTCTAGCGGCGAGCACTGAAGTCCGCGCTGTGGTGCCTCTAGAAGCTCCTCCAATGGCAGACGTCGCGCCTGAAGCCCTCCAAGCTACTCCAGAAGCCGCTCCAGCCGTCCCTGAAGCCACTCCCGAAGCCACCCTGGCCGTCCCCAAAGCCAGTGTAGTGGCGTCTGAAGCTCCTCCAGAGATTGACAGCAACGTTGATGCAGCAGTCCTCTGATTCTAATTCTGTATTTTTCTTTCTTTGTTGTCATTGTATTTATTTTTCTTTCGCTTGTACTCAACATTTCAATCAATGGAACAACGATTTCTTTTTTACATTCTGGGCTTCTCTTTGATCTTCTTTTGCTTGTCTGAATGGTGGAATGGGCATATGAAATGTCAAGCTTTCTTTCACTTGAGTAACTGGTTTTGGTGACCGAACTCATAAGCTTAAAATTGGACTTCCCTCAAGGGACCGAGCTTGGTCCATCCATCGAAGCCTCAGAGGCCCGTACCAATAATCACCCGAGGAGAAACCATCCAGTGTTGAATTGACGAAGAGACCCACCTCGGTTCTTCAACACAGGGTTTCCCTAAACGCCGAAGTCAATGCCTTCGACATTTTTGGCATTGCTGTCGTGGCTGATGCTGGCACCGAGCTAAGGACGGTTGGTATTCTAACTGAGCTGCCAAGCTGGGGCGGGGAGTGTCACCGGGCCCCTGATGTTTTTGGCTTTGCCGCCCTCAACTCGGTGAGGGCGGTTGGCACTCTGACTGAGCTGCCGACCCAGGGCGGGGACTGTCACTGGGCCCATGATGTTATTAGCTTTGTTGCCCTCAGCTCGGTGAGGACGGTTGGCACTCTGACTGAGCTGCCGAGCCAGGGCGGGGACTGTCACCAGGCCCCTGATGTTTTTGGCTTTGCCGCCCTCAGCTCGGTGAGGGTGGTTGGCACTCTGACTGAGCTGCCGAGCTGGGGCGGGGACTGACACCGGGCCCCTGATGTTTTTCGCTTTGCCGCCCTCAGCTCGGTGAGGGCGGTTGGCACTCTGACTGAGGTGCCGAGTCGGGGCGGGGACTGTCACCTGATGTTTTTGGCTTGGCCGCCCTCAACTCGGTGAGGGCGGTTGGCACTCTGACTGAGCTGCCGAGCCGGGGCGGGGACTGTCATCGGGCCCCTGATGTTTTTGGCTTTGCCGCCCTCAGCTCGGTGAAGGCGGTTGGCACTCTGACTGAGCTGCCGAGCTGGGGCGGGGACTGTCACCGGGCCCCTGATGTTTTTGGCTTTGCCACCATCAGCTCGGTGAGGGCGGTTGGCACTCTGACTGAGCTGCCGAGTCGGGGCGGGGACTATCATCGGGCCCCTGGTGTTTTTGGCTTTGCCGTCCTCAGCTTTGTGAGGGCGGTTGGCACTCTGACTGAGCTGCCGAGCCGGGACGGGGACTGTCACCGGGCCCTTGATGTTTTTGGCTTTGCCGCCCTCAGCTCGGTGAGGGCGGTTTGCACTCTGACTGAGTTGCCGAGCTAGGGCGGGGACTGTCACCGGGCCCCTGATGTTTTTGGCTTTGCAGCCCTCAGCTCAGTGAGGGCGGTTGGCACTCTGACTAAGCTGCCGAGCTGGGGCTGGCATTGCTGCCGAGCTGTATAACTTGAAGCAATTTGAAGGAGAGATCCGTTCAAAAGAATGCACTTTATTGATTTTTTAATCAGAGTACATTTTTTAGAAGTAGAATTTCTTGAGGTGCGTCGCATTCCATGGCTGTGGCAGCTCCTTGCCTTCCATGTCCTCAAGCCTATACGCGGATCTTCCAGCTGCTGAGATTACTTTGAATGGCCCTTGCCAGTTAGGCGCCAGCTTACCCCCATTTGGATTTCTGTCACCAGGAAGTGTCTTCTTCAAAACTAGCTCTCCTATAGCAAACCTTCTTTCTTTGACCTTTTGGTTGTATCCCCTGGCCAACTGCTGCTGATAGGTGGCCAGGCGGATAGCTGCCGCCTCTCTTCGTTCTTCAGCGAAGTCCAGCTCTCGCGCCACGTTCAGATCATTGAGCCCTTGGTCGCAGAGTTCCGACCTCAAGGTCGGGAGGCCGACCTCAAAAGGAATAAATGCTTCCATGCCGTAGGCAAGGGAGAACGGTGTAACCGAGGTGGAACGCCTTAGAGTCGTTCTGTACGCCCATAGGACGCTTGGAAGCTCTTTTGCCCACCTTCCTTTGGCTCGGTCGAGTCTCTTCTTGAGTCCGTCAAGGATCACTTTGTTTGAGATCTCAGCTTGACCATTGCTTTGCGGGTACGTCGGGGTGGAGTAGACATTTCGGATGTCGTACTCCTGGGAGAAGCTTTTGAAGAGGTTGGAATCAAACTACGTCCCGTTGTCTGAGATGAGAGTACGCGAGATCTTAAACCTTGTGATGATGTTCTCCATACGAAGCTCTGTGTCCTGCTCAGTGATGGAGGACAGAGGCTTGGCTTCGACCCATTTGGTGAAGTAATCGGTGGCTACTATCAGCCACCTCTTGTTCCCTGGAGTTCGGTGAAGCGGTCCTACGATGTCCAAGCCCCACTGGGCGAAGGGCCATGGACTGGAGAGTGGGCTCAGGTCTTGCGCTGGCTGATGGAGAGAGTGGGAGAACTTCTGGCACTTTTCGCATCTTCTGGCGTAGAGCTGAGTGTCCTTCTGCATATATGGCCACCAGTAACCTTGGCTGATAGCTCGGCAGGCTAGTGACTGACCTCCAATGTGACTGCCACAGATCCCCTCATGGATCTCATAGAGGAGATCTTCGACTTTGCTTGGATGAACGCACTGGAGGTAGAGCCCGGTAAACGACTTCCTGTAGTGTCTGCCATCTGGGGAGAGCCAGAACAGGGTCGCTTTCAACCTTGTCTTCTGAGCTTCTGTCTTGTCTTCGGGTAGCTGGTCGTCCTTCAGGTAGGCAATAATTGGATCCATCCAGCTCGGACCGAGGTCGACACACATGAGCTGCCGAGGTAGCTAGAGTTCGATGCTGGGCACTTGTTGAGTTTCCACTTCCACAGTTCTTCTATTACGGCTTCGACAGCCGAGGCGAGGCTAGCGATGGCGTCCGCATGAGAGTTGGACTCTTTGCCGATTTGCTGGACTTCGGCTCTTTCTAATTCTGAGAAGAGTCCCTTCGCTTGAGCTAGGTAGGCCGCCATCCTGTCGTCCCGGACTTGGTAATCTCCACTGAGCTAGCTCGTCACCAACTGAAAAATCACTGAAAACCACTACGCGCCGAGCTTCCAGAATTTTGGCGATGTTCAGTCCGACGATGAGCGCTTCATACTCGGCCTCATTATTAGATGCCTTGAAGTCGAGTGTTAGAGCTTGCTCGATGACAAGGCCCTCCGGAGACTGGAGGACTATGCCAGCGCCAGCCCTCTTGGACGTTGAGGATCCGTCGACGAAGACTGTCCAGGTCGAGTCTAGGAACTTCTTCCAGGACTGCTCCTGCTCTGTCTCGGTGACAGCCTCTGTATCCTTATTGCCCCCCAGTTCGGTGTCGAGCAAGGTCGGTGCTGAACTCTGAGAGGTGAACTCGACGATTAAGTCTGCCAACACTTGGGCTTTGATGGCCGTTCTGGGCTAATACTTGATATCGTACTGCCCCAGTTTGACAGATCACTTGGAGATTCTACCGGAGAAATCTGCCTTCCGGAAGAGAGCCTTCAGTGGGTGTTCTGTCATGACCACTATTGTGAAGGTTTGGAAGTAGTGGGAGAGCTTTCGCGAGGCGCTGACGAGCGCCAAGGCAAGCTTTTCTAACTGCAAGTACCGAGTCTCAGCGTCGAGCAGGATCTTGCTCGTGTAATAGATAAGCCTCTGCTGGCCGTTGTCCTCTCTGATGAGTACTGAGCTCACTGTATGGTCCGAGACTGCCAGGTACAAGTACAGCGCTTCGCCATGGGTTGGAGTCGACAGCAGCGGTGGTGAAGAAAGGTAGCGCTTCAGCTGTTGCAGGGCCTGATTGCAGTCCGGCGTCCATTGGAACTTGGAGCCTTTGCGTAAGAGCTGAAAGAAATGCCTGCATTTGTCGGAAGCTCGGCTGATGAAGCGATTGAGCGCGGCAGCCATGTTGGTCAGCCTCTGAACTTGTTTAGCCGAGGTCGGACTTTGGAGCTCCTGGATTGTCGTGATCTGGTCAGGGTTCGCTTCAATCCCCCTTCGTGTGACCAGGCTCCCTAAGAACTTGCCGGAACCGACTCCGAAAGCGCACTTGGATGCGTTCAGCTTCAACTGGAATTGGCGGAGGATGTCGAATATCTGAGCGAGGTCAGTCAAGTGGTCCTGTGACCTTTTAGACTTGACGACCATGTCATCAATGTAAACCTCCACAGTTTTGTCGAGCTGTGCTTGGAACATCTTGGTCACCAGCCGCTGATATGTCGCCCCTGCATTCTTCGACCCGAAGGGCATGACCTTGTAACAGTAGGTGCCCCGGGGTGTGATGAAGGACGTCTTCTCCTGGTCTGCTTCGTACAAGGGAATCTGGTGGTATCCCCGATAAGAGTCGAGGAAGCTCATGCGGTCATGTCAGACAGTGGCATTGATGAGCTGGTCAATCTTTGCAAGAGGGAAGTTGTCCTTGGGACAGACTTTATTGAGGTTGGTGAAGTCCACGCAGACCCTCCATTTCCCAGTTTCTTTTTAACCACCACTGTATTGGCCAGCCACTGCGGATAGTGGACCTCTTTTATTGCTTCTGCCTCGAGCAGCTTCTGAACCTCCTCAATCACGGCCTCAGTTTGTGGGACCCCGGTTCTGCATGCTTTTTGGATCACGGGCTTATGGTTGGGGTCCACATTCAGCTTGTGGCACATGACTGCTTGGTCGATGCCGGGCATCTCATAGGGTGTCCACGCAAAGACCTCTTTATTCTCGATGAGGAGGTCGAGCAGCTCTGTCTTCTCGAGCTCGGGGAGCTGGCTTCCTATCAAGAAGAATCTGTCCGAGTCGGCAGGGTCAATTTTGACCTCGGTGAGGTCCTCTATGCCCTTCTGCGTCGGAGCCCTGCCAACGTCTCCGAGCTCTGCCTCTCTGTCCAGCTTGGCCATGTGGACTTGGGATGACTCAGCCTCACCAGGCAGCACGACCAACAAGCATTGCCTAGCCATGTGCTGGTTGCCTCTGACAGTGATTACGTCCGTCCGGCCGGAATGGTTCTCCAGAGGGAACTTGAGTTTTTGATGGAGTGTGGAGGGCACGGCCTCCATGCTATGCAACCACGTCCTCCCCATTATAACATTGTAAGGGGAGGGAATGTCGACTACTAGGAAGTCGACCTGCCTAGCGGCGCCTCGGACTTGGACTCTGAGGGAGATCTTGCCCTTCGGGTACACTAACTTGGAGCTGAAGCCGACCAAAGGGGTACGGGCCGTCTGGAGATCCTCGTCTTTGAGTTTCAGCTTTTTGAAGCAATCGTAATACAGGATCTCGGACGAGCTGCCTGGGTCGACAAGGACTCTCTGAGCCAAGAAGTTCTGCAGCTTTAAGGTGAGTACTAGAGGGTCGTTATGTGGGAGTTCGACATCCTCCAGGTCCTTGTCTGAGAACCAGATCCTGGGCCCCTCCATCTTGGCCTTCTTTGCAACTGGCTCTGGCGCGGCAGTCAGCACCTGCTTCTGATGGGAGGCCCTCATGGCCTCTGCACGAGCCTGGGAGCTCCCCTTAGGCGGAGGAGCGAGGTGGATGACATTGATGATGCCCTTCGGTTCGCTGTCCTGGCCGCCCTCCTCTTGGCGCTGAGGTCGGCTATGGTCTCGGCCTTCCCCCTTGATGTAGTCCCTCAAGTGCCCCTCCTTCACAAGATTCTCCAAGTGGGACATGAAGCTCTTACACTGATTGGTTTTGTGCCTGTTTTTCTTGTGATAGGCACAAAACTTGCCCTGGTCCCGGGAGACGGAGTCGCCTTTCATTGGCTGCGGCCACTTGAAGAAGGGCTGCTTCTTCATTTTGCCGAAGAGCCTATAGATTGGCTCCTCGAAGACTGTATTCACCGCCTTGAAGTTGGCAACTTTGTGCCTTTACTTCCTGCTGCTCCCTGAGGCCGCTGCCGAGGTGGAGCGGGCCCTGTGCCGGTCTGGGGACGAGGCCCTGCGCCGATCCGGGGATGGGTCTCTGCGACTATCCTCCCTCCTGGAGGACCTGCTGTCTCCCTTGGAAGCAGCCTTCTGGGCAAGGCCGAAGTTCTCCAGACCTCGGACCTCATCTTCTTCCGCTCGGATGAAACGGTTCGCCCGGGTCATCAGCTCCTTCATTGTGGCCACGGGGTACATGACCAACTACGCCCGAAGCTCGATGCACGGTTGCAGAGCCTGCTGGAAGGACTTCACAGCCATCTCCTCAGAAGCGCTCTCGATCTGGCGAACTTGGTGACGTTCTCGTCTTCTCACATCCGGAGAGCCATGAGGTCGGCATCTGTCTTTGGGATGACATGATGGGCCTGGAACTTCTCCAGGAGGGAGGTTCGGAGCTATCGGCAACTGGAGATAGAGCCCTCCGGGAGCGAGTAAAACCACCGCAGGGGGGGATCTCCCACACTTGAGGAAAAGACTCGACAGTTCAGGAAATCGTCATCACCCCATACTGACATCCTCTGGACAAAATGCCGAAGATGCGCTGCAGGGTCTGAGGTTCCATCATACAGGATGAACCTTGGGACGTTGAACTTCTCGGGGAGGGTGAATCTTCTGATATCCGTAGAGAATGGAGACACACTAGTGTCCTCAGCTTCAAAGGTGTTATACTGGTCTCGGGCAATACCAGCAGTCTCCATATTTTGGCGGATGGTCTGCTTGATATACCGGTCGAGCCATTGTTTCATCTCGGCCTCGTCTTCGGGCAGCCGGCGCTGCTTCTTGGGGTCTGCAAGTTCACGGCTGCTACTGGGGCCTTCTTCATCATGGGCCCGATCACGCCTCTTATTGAGGACGTGCCTCAGGTCCCGCTCGTGGGACGGAGGTGGAGATTGGTTGTGCCTGGGTGGAGGACCCGAGGCATGGCTGCGCACTGGAGGGGGACTCCGAGCCTCCCACCTCTCCTGGAGCTGCCGCTTGAGCCGTTGGATCAGCTCTTCCTACTCCTGGATGAGGCGGTTCTGAGCCCTGATATCATCCTGGGCAGGGTCTTCGTTGTCAAGGTCGGCTTGATGGTGGGAATGAGATTTGGCCCATACTGACTTTTCACCCAACTTGGTGACTGATTTGTCACCTCGCCTGGCACGATCTCTGCTATGGCGGGGCTGCTCTGGATGTGGAACGTCGTGTAGAGAAGGCATTGTCAGCCCTCTTGACTGCGATGCTGTCTGGACCGAGAGAGGCCTTTCTCTTGACCTCCTCTGTCGAGGGGGTGGAGGGGGTAGGTTCTCGACCAGCACAGGCTGTAGGGATAGGACCTTACCCTTGGAGGGTCCTTCGCCATTTATGGTTTTTGGAGGCATGGTGTTTGTAAGCTTTTTGTTCAGTTTCCCACAGACGGCGCCAAACTGTAGGCGATAAAAATCACCCACTTAGATTAGGATGTAGGATCTGGGAAGACCGAACGCTGAGAACCTGAAAAGGGAAGGAAAATGGCTTGGGCCAGAGCCCCTGGCTGCTGTGAGCCGAAGGCACTCCGATGCCTGAGTTAGTTCTGGAAAAACTAAGCAGGAGGAGGAAGAAGAGAATGAGAAATTGTGAGAGTTCAAGTGCCGGGGGTTCGCGCGTACCGCCATGGGGCTCATCCTATGTGTATTTGTAGACATTCCTCGTTCATTCTCCTTTGTGTTGTGTGTGGGGGTAGGTGGGATGAGGTCCCATCGGGCCTTACCCTGACATTTGGCGGTAGGTAAAAAGGGCACATCCCATCATAACCTTCCAAGCTTTCGGTAAGTTGATGTTAAGGGATGATAAAGCTAACTTCTTATCGTCATAAATGAGCAATCCTATCCCTATAAATGAGCGCCCCTATTGCCATAAATGAGTACCCCTATCGGTCAGGGTGTGCTCGTACTTCTCACAGGAGTGTGATGGCCCACTCTGCCTTCAGTACTTTTACCGGAACCAGGAATGGTCCGGCTAGGCTGGCATTTAGCTGGCACTTACGCCGAGCTGCCGAGCTGAGTAACGCTGAGCTGGCACTCTTAACTGAGCTGCAAAGCTGCTGGGTGGGGAAACCTCTCGAGCCGACGCTTCTTGCCGAGCCGTCGAGCTGCTTGGCTACGATTACCGAGACCGAGGTGAAAGGCCAATGCTTTACCGTGGTCCTCACTTAATCTCGTCATCACAGCATTTTACCCACACAAAAATCATAAGAATTTTCTAGGTTGTATTTTGTCCTCTAATCAAGTCTGCTTTGCGCAAATGTGTAAACATAAAAAGGATTTTAATTAGTTCTTCTTGGAAATATTGATTCTTGGACAGAGCTTTTTATGGACAAATTCCTACAACTCCCCAATTGTTGTTTTATTTTTCACAATAACTCTCAATTTATTGTTTAGTATGTATGTGTAATGGGTGTGATCCATATGCCGCAGAGCAGTACTGATTTTTATTTGGATTTCTTATAGTGTAAGATTAGTTCATACGACTATTAAAATTAGTATATGTAGGCTTTGATATATTGTTTTTGCTATTTAAAACATCTCATGCATCCATTGTTTTTCTTCCCACAACACTTCTATCTAAATCCCGGACAAGTGGTGATCCACAAGCTACATGCATCAAAGTTCCAAGGAATTCTGAGCAATCATTGATTTTATGGAAAATGAATAAAGGGGAGATGATCCCAACCATCACCCACGAAATTCAACTCCTAGGAAAGTCAATGTGTCACCTTCATTTCCACTCTGTATCCCTTTGTCCCCTCCCTCACCTCTTTAATAATCATTTGTTGGAACTCATGCGCCCATGAATTCCTATGAATCCAAACTGTGCAAACAAATTTTAGAGAAACGATGTCCACAAGGGAGTCAGCGGTTTAACCCTTACCTGATCCAAGCCATTTAAACCACAGCCCTGCTAGGCTGAATATGCAATCTGGCAAATTTCATTTCATTCGAAGTGTTGTTCACTGATGATAAGACGACCAAATCAAGGAGGCATTACTTACTTTCTCGGGATAATTTGAGGAAGCAAGTATGAGAAACAACAGTACTACAGTGCAACAATTCAACAAGCTTAGAATACAGTTAGAATGTGATGAAGAGCATTTGTATTATTGAACAGCTATTCGCTTGAATACATTCATGGGTATTGCTATGAGAGGATGTTGGAGAGACTTCGATAAAGGAAGGAGGATGATGTGAGCCGAATACTAATTGGATCACTGGGAGGAATGTGAATGTGGCTCTGCCCACATAACGTCCCCTCTCAATTTTGTGATTGTAAACTTTTTTTTTTCTGCAATTCCTTCGTGTAAGAGGCTTTGTTTGTTGCAATGGTTTGAAATTCAGAAAACCGAGTTTGAATTTTGGTAGTTTTAGACTTTTGTCTGTGCTCGTTGCATTATTATTTCTGCACAATGAATTTACTGTTAGTTATAAATCGTTTTTGTGTTTTAGTGGAATATGATGAATGATGAAGGAAGAATCATAGGCTTTCCAATTTACCTTTTTTTTTTCCAACATTGCGCTTATAAAACATGAGTTTCACTACAACTAGAGAGACCCATGGATCAATCCTTGGGCATATACTTGATACGAATGTGACAAAACCACTCAACCATGAGTTTCAGTGCTTGATAGTCTATTTAGTATATTATGAAGTAAGACAATTATCATGTATTTTTTGGTTGTGATCTGGGTTTGCAAATAGTACAATGGTGAATCCAATAGCCAACTTCATAACCTGACCTCTTGGCTGTATTTTTATGTTGTAGGCCAAGGGTCTTATCTTAGGGGAGAACCCTTAATTGTAAGTGCAAAGGTTCCTATCCAAGTTCATTCGGACAACAATTCGAAGAACTGTGCACCAAAACCGAGGGACTTAATGTGCACCGACTCAAAAATATGTATGTCCTTTTACTGATGGCTTATAAGGGAGCCTTGGAAAAACATTAAATAAAATAAAAATGGATTGAGCTTGTTCCATTTCAAGCATCAAATCCAATGTTCATATCTTATGGGATTGTTTTAGTCATGAAGTCCCTTTTTAATAGAAAAACCCAACTAAGAATAGATAACTTGAATGCAATGCATGTGGTGTGCCCCCCACCCCACCCCACCCAACCCCCCCTAAAAATCTTCCTCGTCTGTTATTGTTAGCCAAAGATTGTGGTTTCAAATTGTGATTCATTCTAGATTTATCTTAAATCATCCAATTCCATTCCCTACAATAGCCAAAATAGAATCAACATTTTTATTTTTGAAAACATAGAGAGACATTACAGTACTATGCATGCTTTTCGGGTTTTAAGACTCTAAAAATTTCATTTGGTTAGCCATAGCAGCGGGAGGTCTAACTTGGATGATTGGTTCTGTGATCGAAAATCCATGGGCATGGCATTATTTTCCTTTTGTAACAAATGTCCGTAAATGTGATTCTGACCCCTCGAACGAAATAAATTATGTGGAGCCTAGGAGAAGAATACCCAATTTTTCTCGTTCACGCGAAGGACATTGGATGAACTAGAGAGATGTGACTAGAATGAGAAATAAAAGGTTTCAAACTGTTAATTATTCTTTGCTCTGCAAAAAAACCTCCAATTCTTTAAAAAAATAAAAAAAAATTGATGAATTTAGATAAATTAGAATTTTTAAAACATTAGAAAAATAAATGCAGAACCATTTTTGTGAGCAGACAAACCTTCGCAGCTATACTCCTTAGAAAGTGTTTTCGGCGTCCCTAACTTGTTGAGCTGAACCTTGGGAAGGAGATGTTTTTTTCTAAAACATAAGGACATTAGCGCTACAACTAGAGATTGGTTCCAGGTTGTTTGGTGGCAAGGAAGGACATTATTTCACAAAAATGAACGATTCTTTTTCAATTGCACTAAATTTTTTTTTTTATAGAAACTAGAGCAGATGAAGAATAGATTTGAATTAGTAGTTGAAAAGAGAGGTTTTTTTCTTCACTTGCAAAGTCTTACTGTTCAGTGGTGGGAGATTTTAAATTTTCATCTAAAGTTTGTACAGGCCCCTGTAAGGAACATAAAATCTGATGTTCGTATCTCTTCAGATTGCTTCACTAAAGCAACCTCATTGTCATAGAGAAATTCAGCTAAAGAGGCTTTCATTTGTTACGTTACCAACTTGACGTTGACAAGTGGTGTGTAGATGCCTATCGATACTGGTGTCTTTCCTTTTCCTCTATGTATTTTCCGAATTTTTATAACGGTTGTTGACCTCTAAATAGCAGGTCCAAATAACCTGGTCCCAAATAATTTTCACTCCAAATCCATCATCCACTACCTTTAAATATCGTCTCCATCTATCTCTTTGAACACCAAAAACAAAATCTTCTCCCTGATTTATTTTTTCTTAAGCTTTGCTCTCTCGCGACATATAAATGCTTACTCCTTCCAACATGTCAGCGATCTAGTCTCCTCAATTCATAGCCCACCATATCTATCACATCTCCCATCCACAAATGTTCTTTATTGATCATTATAGCAAAAGAAGAGGGCAAGGTCGATAAGGATATGGTCTGCATCATCTTCTTTGGCAACTTTTCCAAAACAAAAAAAAGAAAAAAAACACTTGCTAAATGGGGTTAAACTTCATCTATCGCAAAACTATGGAAATGCCTCCCTGCAACTTCAATTCTCTAAAGCGCCGCAAAAAAGTGCCTAAACAAAAGATTAATGAGGAAGTTGCCTACCAGCACATGACCACTTCCATATCAAGAAGATAAAGAGAGAGAAAAACCTACCTCGTGACGCACATAACATACAGACACCCTCTCTCCTCTCCTCCCCACAACACACCTATAAAAACCCAACATATCTTTTCCTTCTGGTATAAGAAAATACCAAAGTCTTCAAAAATCGCAGAAAGCAAAATGAGTTTGCCCTACAATTTGTACGTCAGTCTTCTTCTCCAAAGCCTCATTCTAGACCCCATCCTCATTTCCAACAGCCCGGATGAGTTTGGATTGGGCTATATGGCCAACGAAGAGGTTGAAGTTGAGAGGCAGATTGTTCGTACTATAATCGTCGGCAACTCTGATTTTGTCCGACCTAACTCCAGCGAGCCCATTACGATTCGTGGGCACAACATTGGTGTCGGATGTCGACCTAAAAGGGGCTTCGATTACCGGGTTTGGCACTGGCACAACCACATCACGACCTATGACGGAATGAACGGTTATTCGCTCAAGTACAGTCAGGGGTATTACAATGAGAGGATGCCGAAGAGACATGGATGAAGGAAGGAGGATGATGTGAGCCGAATACTTATTGGATCACTGCGAGGGATGTGAATGTGGCTCCGGCCACGTAAAGTCCCCCCTCAATTTTGTGATTGTAAACTTTTGTTTCTGCTATTCCTTTGCGTAAGAGGCATTGTTTATGGTAACTGTTTGAAATTGAGAAAATCGAATTTGGATTTTGGTAGTTTTAGATTTTTGTTCGTGCTCGTGGCATTATTATTTCTGCACAATGAATTTATCGTTAGTTGTAAATCGTTTTTTGTGTTTTAGTGGAATATCATGAATGATGAGGGAAGCTTCTTAGGCGTTCCTATTTCTTTTCTTTCTTTCTTTTTTCTTCCAACATTGCGCTTATAAAACATGGGTGTCACTATAACTAGAAACCCATGGATCGATCTCTGGCCATATACTTGATAGGAATGTGACAAAACCACTCAACCATGAGTGTCGGTGCTTGATAGTCTATTTAGTATATTATGAAGTGAGACAATTATCATGTTGTTAAGGTCAATGTCCACCCTCGCTCCTAAGTGGTCATAATTGTGGTCGAGCCCGAGCCCTCACCATAAAACCATTGTTGTGTCATTTCCTATCACCAATTGGTTTTGGGATAAGTGGTACTTCAATGGGGTGTAAGATCCTACAAGTGGTATCAGAGCCTGGTAGGTCGGGTGTTTGAGTCATGGGATACGCGTTTTGCGAGCTCGCAGCAAAAGTCGCGGCGGGTGTGCCTTTGAGGGAGGGATTGTTGAGGTCAACGTCCACCCTCGCTCCTGAGTGGTCATAATTGTAGTCAAGCCCTCGCCCTCACCAAAAAACTATTGTTGTGTCATTTCCTATCACAAATTGGTTTTGGGATAAGTGGTACTTCAATGAGGTGTAAGATCCTACACATGTATTCTTTTGTTGTGATCTAGGTTTGCAAATATTACAATGGTGAATCCAAAATCCAGCTCCATAACCCGACCTCTTGTCGGTGTTTTTATGTTGTAGGCCATGGGTCTTAGGGGAGAGCCTTTAATTGTAATTGCGAAGGTTCCTATGCAAGTTCATTTGGACAATCAATTCGAAAATATAGAGAGTGAGAAGGTGCCTTTCTAAGTCAGTTTCGTTTTCGTATAGCTCCATTTGTGTTGTACAAGGCAAATCTTATGACACTAGCCCTCTAAAAGCACTTAATAAAATATAAGAAATCTGATGATACTTTATCAATTTATTGAGTCACTTTTCATATTAGATCATGATATATAGACGATTAATCTTTTTTGAATATCTGAGTTCTTCCAACTTAAAAAATTAATTAGACCATTGGAATCCAGTTACTTTTTTATGTTTACACGGAATAATATTGTGAAAATGTTTTTCAAACAAACTAGTTTATGAGGCATGAGAGGGAATCGCCCATAGACATTCGATGGGAGTGGCATGACTCTGAAAAAGTAACATTTACTGATGGTTTATAAGAAAGCCTTGGAAAAATATTAAATAAAATAAAAATGGAGTGAGCTCATTCCTTTTCAAGAATCAAATCCAATATTCATATCTCATGGGATTGCATCAGTCATGAAATTCCTTTTTTATAGAAAAACCCAACTAAGAATGCCTTCCTCTATTAGATAGATAACTTGAATGCAATGCATGTGGTGCGTTCCATGGCCATTAATTTGTCCCCCCACAACCACCACCAACCCCCCACCACACCCCCCCCCCCCGCACCCCCCCGCCCCCCTCTTAAAAAGCCTCCTCATCTATTATTTGGTAGCCAAAGATTGTGGTTGCAGATTGTGATTCATTCTAGATTTATCATCCAGTTCCATTCCCTACAATAAAAGCCAGGAAAGAATCAACATTTTTATTTTTAGAGACAAAGAAAGATAGTACAGTACTTTGCTTTATCTATACATAATTATGTTCTTATCATTTACTAGATCTTCATATCTTGAAAGAGAGCAAAGGGGAAAACTGACCAGGTACAAGGTTTTTGTGTTTGGTAAGAGATGGAGACATTTATGCATGCTTTTGGTGTTTTGATACTCCAGAAATTTCATTTGGTTAGCCACAGCAGCGGGAGGTCTAACTTGGATGATTGGTTTTGTGATTGAAAATCCATGGGCACGACATTATTTTCCTTTTTTAACAAATGTCCATAAATGTGATTCTGACCCCCTCGAAGGAAATAACAAATGTGGAGCCTAGGATAAGCATACCCAATTTTTCTCGTTCACGTGAAGGGCATTTTGATGAACTAGAGGGATGTGACTAGAATGAAAAATAAAAGGTTTCAAACTGTTAATTATCCTCTGCGCTGCAAAAAAATACAAATTCTTTTTTTTAAAAAGAAAATTAAACACAGTAAATTTAGATAAAGTAGAGTTTTTTAAATATTAGAAAAATAAATGTAGAACCTTTTTTGAGAGGTGTCAAACCTTCGCAGCTATACTCCTTAGAAAGTGTGTTCGGTGTCCCTAACTAGTTGAGCTAAACCTTGGAAAGAAGGACATTTTATCATAAAAATGAAAGATTCTTTTTCAAATGTGCTAAAATTTTTTTATGGAAACTAGAGCAATTGGAGAATGGATTTGAATAAGTAGTTGAAAAAGCGGCTTTTTTCTTCACCTGCAAAGTCTTCACTATTCCGTGGTGGGAGATTTTAAATTTTCATCTAAAGTTTGTACGGGGCCCCAACAAGGATAACCTCCATTGAACAAAAAGCTAGAATTTCGTTTCTAGTATAAGAAATTTGATTAAATTTTTACCTAGGTGAGGGCTTAGAATTTTTGGGTGATCATAAAAGGCGACGAAAATTGGCTACATTGCTTTCAAGATTCAAGAAGAGTTACCCTCAATATTAGGTTTTTACTATGCTAACCTATGCTCTCAGTTATATATATATATATATCTAATCATTACAGAATGGATTAAAAAAACACCTTGAGAAAATGGTAAAGTAATCTAGAAAGAAGCCGGAAACAAATCCTTTTGGTTTAAACATAAAATCTGATGTTCGTATCTCTTGATATTGCTTGACCGAAGAAACCTCATTGTCACAAAGAAATTCAGCTAAGACTTGATGTTGACAAGTGGTGTGTTGCCTATCGATACTAGTGTCTTTCCTTTTCCTCTATGTTTTTTCCGAATTTTTATAACAGTTGTTGACTTATAAATAACAGACCAAAATAACTTGGTTGCAAATAATTTTCACTCCAAATCCATCATCCACAGCCTTTAAATACTGTCTCCATCTATCTCTTTGAACGCCAAAAACAAAATATTCTCCCTGATTTTTTTTTTCTAAAGCTTTGCTCTCTCGCAACATATAAATGCACACTCCTTTCAACATGTCAGCGATCTAGCTAGTCTCCTCAATTCATAGCCCGCCATATCTATCTCATCTCCCATCCACAAATGTTCTTTATTTATCATTATAACAAAAGAAGAAGGCAAGGTTCATAAGGATACGGTCCACATCATCTTCTCCAGCAACTTTTCCACAAAAAAAAAAGCACTTGCTAAATGGGGTCAAACCTAGTGTATCGCAAAAATATGGAAATGCCTCCCTGCAACTTCAATTCTCTGAAGGGCCATAGAAAAGTGCCTAAACAAAACATTAATGAGGAAGTTGCCTACCAGCACATGACCACTTCCATATCAAGAAGATAAAGAGAGAGAAAAACCTACCTCGTGACGCACATAACATACAGACACCCTCTCTCCTCTCCTCCCCCACAACACACCTATAAAAACCCAACATATCTTTTCCTTCTGGTATAAGAAAATACCAAAGTCTTCAAAAATCGCAGAAAGCAAAATGAGTTTGCCCTACGACCTGTACGTCAGTCTTCTTCTCCAAAGCCTCATTCTAGACCCCATCCTCATTTCCAATAGCCCGGATGAGTTTGGATTGGGCTATATGGCCAACGAAAAGGTTGAAGTTGAGAGGCAGATTGTTCGTACTATAATCGCCGGCAACTCTGATTTTGTCCGACCTAACTCCGGCGAGCCCATTACGATTCGTGGGCACAACATTGGTGTCGGATGCCGACCTAAAAGGGGCTTTGATTACCGGGTTTGGAACTGGCATAGCCACATCATGACCTATGACGGAATGAACGGCTATTCGCTCAAATACATTCAGGGGTATTACAATGAGAGGATGCCGAAGAGACATGGATGAAGGAAGGAGGATGATATGAGCCGAATACTTATTGGATCACTGCGAGGGATGTGAATGTGGCTCCGGCCACGTAAAGCCCCCCCTCAATTTTGTGATTGTAAACTTTTGTTTCTGCTATTCCTTTGCGTAAGAGGCATTGTTTATTGTAACTGTTTGAAATTGAGAAAATCGAATTTGGATTTTGGTAGTTTTAGATTTTTGTTCGTGCTCGTGGCATTATTATTTCTGCACAATGAATTTATCGTTAGTTGTAAATCATTTTTTGTGTTTTAGTGGAATATCATGAATGATGAGGGAAGCTTCTTAGGCGTTCCTATTTCTTTTCTTTCTTTTTTCTTTCTTCCAACATTGCGCTTATAAAACATGGGTGTCACTATAACTAGAGACCCATGGATCGATCTCTGGCCATATACTTGATAGGAATGTGACAAAACCACTCAACCATGAGTGTCGGTGCTTGATAGTCTATTTAGTATATTATGAAGTGAGACAATTATCATGTATTTTTTTGTTGTGATCTGGGTTTGCAAATATTACAATGGTGAATCCAAAAGCCTGCTCCATAACCCGACCCCTTGTCCGTATTTTTATGTTGTAGACCATGAGTCTAAGGGGAGAACCTCTAATTGTAAGTGCGAAGGTTCCTATCCAAGTTCATTTGGACAATCAATTCGAAAATATAGAGAGTGAGAAGGTCCCTTTCTAAGTCAGTTTGGTTTTCGTATAGCTCCATTTGTGTTGTACAAGGCAAATCTTATGACACTAGCCCTCTAAAAGCACTTAATAAAATATAAGAAATCTGGTGATACTTTATCAATTTATTGAGTGAGTTTTCATATTAGATTAGGATATATAGACGATTAATCTTTTTCGAATATTTGAGTTCTTCCAACTTAAAAATTAATTAGACCATTGGAATCCAATTACTTTTTTATG
The DNA here is from genome assembly GCA_029852735.1 of Persea americana. NCBI lineage: Eukaryota > Viridiplantae > Streptophyta > Magnoliopsida > Laurales > Lauraceae > Persea > Persea americana. The sequence goes on along the minus strand of CM056812.1, from coordinate 22,591,290 downwards.
TTTACACGGAATAATATTGTGTAAATATTTTTCAAACAAACAAGTTTATGAGGCATGAGAGGGGATCGCCCATTGGCATTCAATGGGAGTGGCATTACTCTGAAAAGGTAACATGTACTTATCATAGAACCGCGCACTAAATCCTTGGGACTTAATGTGCACCGATTCATAAATATGTATTTCCTTATACTGATGGCTTATAAGAAAGCCTTGGTAAAACATTAATTAAAATACAGATGGAGTGAGCTCATTCCATATCAAGCATCAAATCCAATGTCCATATCTCATGGGATTGCTTCAGTCGTGAAATTCCTTATTTTATAGAAAAACCCAACTAAGAATGCCTTCCTCTATTAGATAGATAACTTGAATGCAATGCATGTGGTGCGTTCCATGGCCATTAATTTGCCCCCACCCCCACCCCCCCCCCCCCCCCCCTAAAGAGCCTCCTCGTCTATTATTTGGTAGCCAAAGATTGTAGTTGCAGATTGTGATTTATTCTGGATTTATCATCCAGTTTCATTCCCTACAATAAAAGCCAAAAAAGAATTAGCATTTTTATTTTTAGAGACAAAGAAAGATGGTACAGTACTTTGCTTTATATGTACATCATTATGTTCTTATCATTTACTAGATCTTCAGATCTTGGAAGAGAGCAAAGGGGAAAATTGATCAGGTACAAGGTTTTTGTGTTTAGTAAGAGATGGCGACATTTATGGATGCTTTTGGTGTTTTGAGACTCCAGAAATTTTATTTGGTTAGCCACAGCTGCGGGAGGTCTAACTTGGATGATTGGTTTTGTGATTGAAAATCCATGGGCACGGCATTATTTTCCTTTTTTAACAAATGTCCATAAATGTGATTCTGACCCACATGTGGAGCCTAGGATAAGAATACCCAATTTTTTTCGTTCACGCGAACGGCATTAGATGAACTAGAGGGATATGACTAGAATGAGATATAAAAGGTTTCAAACTGTTAATTATCCTCTGCGCTGCAAAAAAAATCCCAATTCTTTTATAAAAAAAAGAGAAAATAAGACACGAAAAATTTAGATAAATTAGAATTTTTTAAATATTAGAAAAATATATGTAGAACCTTTCTTGTGAGGTGTCAAAACCTTCGCTGCTGTACTCCTTAGAAAGTGTGTTCGGCGTCCCTAACTAGTTGAGCTAAACCTTGGGAAGAAGGACATTTTATCATAAAAATGAACGATTCTTTTTCAATTGTGCTAAATTTTTTTTATGGAAACTAGTGCAATTGAAGAATAGATTTGAATATGTAGTTGAAAAAGTGGTGTTTTTCTTCACTTGCAAAGTCTTCACTGTTTTGTGGTGGGAGATTTTAAAGTTTCATCTAAAGTTTGTACGGGGCCCCTACAAGGAGAAACTCCATTGAACAAAAAGCTAAAATTTTGTTTCTAGTATAAGAAATATGATTAAATTTTTACCTAGGCGAGGGCTTAGAATTTCTCGGTGATTATAAAAGGCGATGGAAATTGGCTACATTGATTTCAAGATTCAAGAAGAGTTACCCTCAATATTAGGTTTTTACTATGCTCTCAGTTATAGATATATATATCTAATCATTACAGAATGGATTAAAAAAAAACGTTTAGAAAATGGTAACGTAATCTAGAAAGAAGCCGGAAATAAATCCTTCTGTTTTAAACATAAAATCTGATGTTCATATCTCTTGAGATTGCTTCACCAAAGAAACCTCATTGTCACAGAGAAATTCAGCTAATGAGGCTTTTGTTTGCTACGTTACCAACTTAATGTTGACAAGTGGTGTGTAGATGCCTATCGATACTGGTGTCTTTCCTTTTCCTCTATGTTTTTTCCGAATCTTTATAATGGCGGCTGACCTCTAAATAGCAGATCCAAATAACCCAGTCGCAAATAACTTTTACACCAAATCGATCATCCACTGCCTTTAAATACCGTCTCCATCTATCTCTTTGATCGCCAAAAAAAAATCTTCTCCCTGATTTTTCTTTTCTGAAGCTTTGCTCTCTCACGACATATAAATGCTTACTCCTTTCAACATGTCAGTGATCTAGTCTCCTCAATTCATAGCCTGCCATATCAATCTCATCTCCCATCCACAAATGTTCTTTATAGATCATTATAGCAAAAGAAGAAGGCAAGATCGATAAGGATACGGTCTGCATCATCTTCTCAGGCAACTTTTCCACAAAAAAAAATTAAAAAAACACTTGCTAAATGGGATCAAACTTGGTCTATCGCAAAAATATGGAAATGCCTCCCTGCAACTTCAATTCTCTGAAGGGTCGCAGAAAAGTGCCTAAACAAAATATTAATGAGGAAGTTTCCTACCAGCACATGACCACTTCCATATCAAGAAGAGATAGAGAGAAAAAAAACCTACCTCGTGCCACACATAACATATAGACACCCTCTCTCCTCTCCTCCCCACAACACACCTATAAAAACCCAATATATCTTTTCCTTCTAGTATCAAAAAATACCAAAGTCTTCAAAAATCGCAGAAAGCAAAATGAGTTTGCCCTACGACCTGTACGTCAGTCTTCTTCTCCAAAGCCTCATTCTAGACCCCATCCTCATTTCCAATAGCCCGGATGAGTTTGGATTGGGCTATATGGCCAACAAAGAGGTTGAAGTTGAGAGGCAGATTGTTCGTACTATAATCGCCGCAACTCTGATTCTCTCCGACCTAACTCCAGCGAGCCCATTACGATTAGTGGGTACAACATTTGCGTCGGATGCCGACATGAAAGGGGCTCTGATTACCGGGTTTGGTACTGGCACGGCCACGTCATGACCTATGACGAAATGAACGGCTATTCACTCGAATACATTCACGGGTATTACTATGACAGGATGCCGGAGAGACATGGATGAAGGAAGGAGGATGATGTGAGCCGAATACTGATTGGATCATTGTGAGGAATGTGAATGTGGCTCCGCCCACAGAAAGTCCCGCCTCAATTTTTTGATTATAAACTTTTGTTTCTGCTATTCCTTTGCGTAAGAGGCATTGTTTATTGTAACTGTCTGAAAATGAAAATGAGTAAATCGAGTCTGGATTTTGGTAGTTTTAGATTTTTGTTCGTGCTCGTTTCATTATTATTTCTGCACAATGAATTTATCGTTAGTTGTAAATCGTTTTTTGTGTTTTAGTGGAATATCATGAATGATGAGGGAAGCTACTTAGGCGTTCCTATTTCTTTTCTTTTCTTTTTTTTCAAACATTGCGCTTATAAAACATGGGTGTCACTATAACTAAAGACCCATGGATCGATCCCTGGCCATATACTTGATAGGAATGTGACAAAACCACTCAACCATGAGTGTCGGTGCTTGATAGTCTATTTAGTATATTATGAAGTGAGACAATTATCATGTATTTTTTTGTTGTGATCTGGGTTTGCAAATATTACAATGGTGAATCCAAAAGCCAGCTCCATAACCCAACCTCTTGTCTGTATTTTTATGTTGTAGGCCATGAGTCTAAGGGGAGAACCTCTAATTGTAAGTGCGAAGGTTCCTATCCAAGTTCATTTGGACAATCAATTCGAAAATATAGAGAGTGAGAAGGTCCCTTTCTAAGTCAGTTTGGTTTTCGTATAGCTCCATTTGTGTTGTACAAGGCAAATCTTATGACACTAGCCCTCTAAAAGCACTTAATAAAATATAAGAAATCTGGTGATACTTTATCAATTTATTGAGTGAGTTTTCATATTAGATTAGGATATATAGACGATTAATCTTTTTCGAATATTTGAGTTCTTCCAACTTAAAAATTAATTAGACCATTGGAATCCAGTTACTTTTTTATGTTTACACGGAATAATATTGTGTAAATATTTTTCAAACAAACAGTAATGTGCACCGATTCAGAAATATGTATTTCCTTTTACTGATGGCTTATAAGAAAGCCTTGGAAAAACATTAAATAAAATACAAATGGAGTGAGCTCATTCCATTTCAAGCATCAAATCCAATGTTCATATCTCATTGGGATTGCTTTTGTCATGAAATTCCTTATTTTATAGAAAAACCCAACTAAGAATGCCTTCCTCTTTTAGATAGATAACTTGAATGCAATGCATGTGGTGCGTTCCACGGCCATTAATTTGTCCCAACCCCACCCCCCCCCCCCTTAAAAAGCCTCCTCGTCTATTATTTGGTAGCCAAAGATTGTGGTTGCAGATTGTGATTCATTCTAGATTTATGATCCAGTTCCATTCCCTACAATAATAGCCAAAAAAGAATCAGCATTTTTATTTTTAGAGACAAAGAAAGACAGAACAATACTATGCTTTATCTGTTCATAATTACGTTCTTATCGTCTACTAGATCTTCAGATCTTGGAAGAGAGTGTTGCGACCCCGGACCGAGATCCGGGCCTGTGAGTGATAATAATAAACATACATGAATATAACAATTAACATAAGAATATACACTCATTTAATTTCCCATAGGTTTCCGCAGTGAGGATTTCACACACACTCACAAAACATTTACATTGATGCGGAAGCGTGTAGCAAACCAAATTCGTAACTCATTCCTTAATACAAGACTGATAAACACATTTAAATGACATGACATCAGAGTGAGTAATGGTCTCTTTGGCATTCCCAAAATATAAAGTTAGAAGTTTAAACACAAATGTAAGTTGATTTAAACATCCCCAAAAATAATGGCCAACGAAGGCCAATATAACCAAACTAATCAAAAGTAAAACAATAACCCCCAAAAGATGTTTCGCAAGTCAATGCTAGACCAAATGTCTAAATGAAATTATCAGCTTGCCATTCAACTAAGCGTTGCGGTTCACCGACCGCCTCCTCTGGCTCCTCCTCAAGGGCAATAACGGGACTGGACCTAAGTACCACAAAATGGGTCAGACACGATGGTCTAGCAGGTGGGTGAATAGATAATACAATTAAATAAATCAAAGCATATCTTAAAAACATAATGAAATCTTATTAAAACAATAATTGTCATAAACCAAGATGCATTGTTTATTTAAAATATAAATGCAGTATAAATCATGAAGGGTAACAAGGAACAGGAAATGACAAGATGGTAACCACACTTAAGCTAAATCCTTCATCACTAATGTGATGAGAGCACACTAAAGGCGTTGGTCTCGGAGCACACAAGGTGGCGAGAAACAACTATATACATATATAAATATACTGAGCAAAACCACGGCCGCGGAACCTGTGAGGCCCCACCCCTGGTGGGCCCTCAATTTAATTTAAATAATAATTTATAAGGTATTTTCTATCCTTAATATGCTATTTAATAGGAAATTAGTAGTATAGTCTGTAGTATTCCTAAGTTTTAGATTTTAGCTTTTGTTTAATTTTAATAGATTGGATTAGATTAGAAATTATTTAGCACTAATGGGAGGGCATGAGAGTGGAACCTTCTAGAACCCACCTAATTACCCAAATACCCATAGCCCCATTTCAATTCCATTTAGAACCAAAATACCCTTTAGGTAATTAGCCTAAAACCCTAAGTTATAAAACCTAAACTATTGCAAAATCACCCTAAACCCTAAATGCCTCTCATCTTCCTCAATTAGCCTATCTTCTTCCCCAAGCTACCCTAATTCCCCCAAAAACCCAGCACAAGGAGGCTAGAGACTCTTCCCTCTTGTAATCAATACTCTATTGGGTCTTCTCTCTCATCTCAATTTCCATTTCTTCTTCATTAAGGCAAGTACCCTATGCAATTTCATTAGATGCATGCTCTTCTTCTTTGTTTCTGTAATTACATTTCAATGTTTGATAATGCTAGTTTAGATCTCCATTTTGAGCTTTGTTTTCATGGAAATGGCTATTGATGGATGGGTTTCCTCATTTGGAAGATCAATGGCCGGATGGATTGATGGATTGATGGAGGGATGGAGTATAGAAGTGTTTTTGTGTTTCTCCTTGTTAATGTGATGAATGGAGAAGGTTGGGAAGGGGATTGGATGAAAATTGGATTGAAAAAGGGAAATCCCAGAAAATTTGGAATTCTGCAATTTACGTGTACCCGGTCGACCGGGCCTTGTCTCGGTCGACAGGGCACACTAAATTACCTGAAAACACAAGTCTCAGTTATTTCCTGAAACTGTGCACAGACAGTGTACCCAGTCGACCGGACCCTATCTCGGTCGACTGGGCACATAGGAAAACACAGGAGATGGCTGAAATCTGGATTTTCAGAAAAGAGCAGAAATGCAGTGTACCCGGTCGACATCACGGCCATGATGTCGACCTGATACACTGGATTTCTTACAGAACCCCCCAGGTATTTGGCTTCAGATCCCAGTGGACCTGGTCGACATCGCGGCCATGATGTCGACCGGGGACACTGTAGGATGTCGACCTGGGAGGTCAACATCCAGTTCACCCGGTCGACATCCCAGGGTGTGATGTCGACCGGGCAAACTGTGATTTGTGATTTTTCCAGATTTCTGTATGTTTGATGTTTGATCATATAAGGGGCCCATTGACGATCCAAATGACCTTCCATCAAGTGTGCCACACCACAAATCAATGGCATGACTCAGCCTTGATTCATGGGGTCCACCAATTGAGGTTTTAGAATTCGAATCATCATTGACTCGAACTTTAACTGTAGTCCATGGTGTCCACAACCTCAGGAGCACCAGATTTATCATTTTGGACACCTGAGGCTACAGTTGGGTATCCAATCATGTGATGAGGCCTGAACCAAGTGTGGACCACTACCTAGGACTGGTCCTTTGCCTATTTCCACTTGATTCCCTGTCTCTAAGGTTTTCATGAGTTATTATTCTCTCTTATCCTTGTTGTTGTCTTAAACCTATTAATTAATGGAAATTGGAGGACCTGAACCTAGGATTCCTTAGAGGTGACCCTATGTTGTGTTTAGGGAAAATTGGCCTGTGTCTGTGTCTAGGCGGGCCCTCATACGGCCTAAGGTTGGGGATGTGAAACCATAGTATGAAGAGGTTTGGGATAAATGGTCAGTTAACTCATTGTATATAAGCATAGGATGAATGTTTAAGGAATGAACATAGTATGGTACTTGTGTTACCTCAGGCCACGGTTGTGAGCCTTGGAGTGAATCCAATGTTGTTGGACTTGGACTTGTTGTTAGACTATGTTCCATGTTGTACCTTAACCTCTTAGAGACCTGGGTAGGACCTTGCTCACGCAAGATAAGCCTAGACAGACACAGACCCGTACGTAGTTTCTCGAGCCGGCACTGAACATTCACTCAGTTGTTCTAAGCTCAGCCAGTTGACTGATCATCTCTGATAAGAGCTATGTTCTGGTTACTTAGAGCTATCATGATGAGCTGTGGTTGGATGGACGGTGTGATACCAAGTCCGGGCTAATCTGATAAAGGGGTGTGGTCGGTGCGATAAAGGGGTGTGATCGGTGTGATAAAGGGGTGTGATCTGTGTTATGTATATTGTATGTTATATTTATCAGAGTTGTTATCCCTTGCATGGTTATTACCCTTTCCCCACCGCAAAATGTTTATGGTATGGGACGTTTACAGTACGGGAGGGCTGCGGCATAATATCCCGCAGTGTATTTAGCTTATGTGAATGTGCCTCTTATTGTCTGTATAGATTAGTGTACTTTACATTTTTTACTCTAAACTGTTATTACTGCTCAACTGCTTAGATTATGTACCTTGTTCACTCATATGATTATGTACCTGTCATTACTCTCTTTTGTTGTGTACATCTGGTGTTATCTGCATTTGGTGCCTTGCCAGATCTTTAGATCTTACCCATCTTTGGTGCTTAAGTCCAGACTATGATCCTGCGGGTGACGCGATCCACGAGGCACCTGTAGTCGGGGACTACGGATGGGGGCCGGCTGACCAAGTGGTTGAGCCGGAGGATGGAGAGCCTGCACAAGAGAGTTGAGTGCAGTTGTTTTGGGATTTTAAGAGTTTATTTTTGTAGTGAGATGGGTAGGTTAGACTGATATGTATAAACACTTGATATTCACACTTTGAGATTACTACCAGGCTTCCGCACTTTTACATTTGATTTATATCCATGATACCTTTGCTTCCGCTATCTTGTGGTACGCTTCCGCACATAACTGTTGATTATGATGTTGTTTAAAAAAAGTTTTAAATTTTGACCTCACTGCGGACTACGATCTTGTAAGTTCTCGGTTTATCCGGGAAGTAGCGCGCCAACTTCGGGTACCTTAGCGTTATCTTCGGTATTTGGAATTGGGGCGTTACAGAACCGGGTGACAAGACATAACAGAATTCAGACTGCAGCTGGCAGGAGTAAGAGGGGGAGGCCCAAGTCATCGGATCAGACTGACAAGGACGTCCAAGCTTAATGGTGCCGAAACATAGGACACATGAAAATCAAAACCTATACATATATCTATATCGTGTGTAACACCCAAATAGGCTGAACAGGGCGCTCATAGGCACAATTATCACATTCATATCTGGTCATGCACATACGGGGCTATTAGGATGCTTAAAGCGCATATTTCAATGGTTTTTAAAACAAAACTGGTATTAACACGTGAAAACAGAAGGTTAAATTAGTAGTTCAATTTAAAAGAGATCACACATGGATTTCCACACACTGCCTGTCCATACATTGAGGATTTAAGATGTAAATCCATGTGGATAAGGGTCCCATATGTCAGTTTAGTCATTCACTTGGTTCCCCTTAAAATTGAAGACATTTCGAGCTCCTTAAACACGTTGACAAGCCAAACGTGCTCCATTTTCATTTCCCCAATTGGTCATGCAAGGGTAGGGTCAATAAGTTCCAACCTAGGTTCCAAACTAGGATTAGAATCCCTTTTTCAAAAGAGATAAGGGCTTTGTTCATTGATCATATACCCACTTTCTTTTCCAATCTCTGATCATTAAGATAGTATACCATTGGATTCTACGCTTTATGAGCTTTCCAACGGTATATAGAACTCCAATTTTCGACAAACAGGTCAAAAGTTATGGCTTCCGGAAGATTAGCGTTTTATTCACCTGCAGCCTCGGGTTCCCAGCGTCCGGACGCCTGAACCCTGGCGTCCGGATGCCCGTAAACAGAAACCCTCCCCAGACGTCCCAAAAACACCCTGTTTCTTCCTCTTCTTCCAAACCTCCTTTGAGCCATCATTTTGTCTCAACAATGTGGGTCTCTTTGCCATCTCAAAACCATAATTATTCCTCCAACAACCACTCCATCAAATCATCAATGCACATTCAATTCCAACCTCATTAACTCCAAGAACAACCACCATTTATGAAATCCACAAATGACAAAAAGGAAAACAAACTTTAGCAAAGTAAATGCATACATTCTCAAGAGATCAATTAAGAGGAGAGCTTGTGCTCAATATGCACATTTCAAAATCATTAAAACTCATAGAGAAAGCATGGGTGAAAACAAATATATCAAAATCCAAATTTCCATAAACATGAAATCATTAAATCAAACCCATTCATCCACTTGCTTTGGTCTCCAAATAAGCTAACAAGCTCCTAATCACCCTTTCTCAAGCCAAAATCACAATCTATACAAAACCCCCAAAATGACATCCATTACAAACCCTAAAATGGTCAAACTATGAAATAGAATGAGAGGGCTCCCAATAATGGAGATGGGGCTTCTCTAGGACTAAAAGAACACATATCTAAAAGATGAGAGGAAGAGCTTACATGGAGGGTTCTCAAATAGCCAAAGCTTGCTCAAAGAGTGCTCTAGAGTTGGTGGATTTCTCTACAAATGGTACCAATGTGAAGCCTTCATGGAGAGGAAGAAGAAGATGGTCTCCATTTCTCTTTTAGCAATAGGCTGGTATGGATTTGGAGATGGAGAAGCAAGAAGAAAAGGGAGCAAACCCTAGGTGGCTGGAACTTCTTCTTCTCAAAAGAAAAGTTGCAAGAAAAGGAAGAAGGAAGAGGATTCTTCCTTATATAGAAACTGGGGATGGGTCCCACCACTTAAGAATCTTGTGGGGGCATAAAACATTGACTTGCGGGTCTCGGATGGATTCGACGAAGAAGAAAGAATTGTTCATTAAAATCTCTAGTTTCTAAAAAGTATATATTTCGCAGGTTTCAGAGATATTGAAAATAGTGTCCAGATTTTGTGCAAAAGACTGTTTTACCCCTATTATTAGCAAAGTGGGGTCTAGAGGTCTCGAATGGAAACGGGGCAAACACGAAAGTTGTCAGGAATAATAAAATAAATCAAACAGGGCAAAATACAGATTTTTTCAAGTATCAAATAAATCCCAAAATCATACAAAGCACGATAAAGGAACCCCCAAACGGTCCCACTAAATCAAAAGAGTTCCCAAAATAATCTAAAGATATTCTAATCCAAACTTAACCAAATTCCACTAATCTCACTTATAACTAAAGCACGTCTTAATTAGCACTAATCAGAAACTCTCGGGGCAGGGTCTTACAGAGAGTAAAGCGGAAAACTGATCAGGTACAAGGTTTTGTGTTTGGCAAGAGATGGGGACATTTATGCATGCTTTTGGTGTTTTGAGACTCCAAAAATTTCATTTGGTTGGCCACAACAGTCGGAGCTCTAACTTAGATGATTGGTTTTGTGATTGAAAATCCATGGGCACGGCATTATTTTCCTTTTTTAACAAATGTCCATAAATGTGATTCTGACCCCCTCAAAGGAAATAACACATGCGGACCCTAGAATAAGAATACCCACTTTTTCTCGTTCACGCGAAGGGCATGGGATGAACTAAAGGGATCTGACTAGAATGAGATATAAAAGGTTTCAAATTGTTAATTATCCTCTGCATTGCAAAAAAATCCCAATTCTTTAAAAAAATAAAAAAAGAAAATAAAACTGGCAAATTTAGATAAATTAAACTTTTTTAAATATTAGAAAAATAAATGTAGAACCTTTTTTGTGATGTGTCAAACCTTTCTCAGCTATACTCCTTAGAAAGTGTGTTCGGCGTCCCTAACTAGTTGAGCTAAACCTTGGGAAGGACATTATATCATAAAAATGAACGATTCTTTTTCAATTGTGCTAAAAAAAATTTATGGAAACTAGAGCAACTGAAGAATAGATTTGAATAACTAGTTGAAAATGTGGTTTTTTTCTTCACCCGCAAAGTCTTCACTGTTCTGTGGTGGGAGATTTTAAATTTTCATCTAAAGTTTGTACGGGGCCCCTACAAGGAAAACCCTCCATAGAACAAAAAGCTAGAATTTGTTTCTAGTAAAAGAAATTTGATTAAATTCTTACCTAGGTTAGGGCTTAGAATTTTTCGGTGATTATAAAAGGCGACGGAAATTGGCTACATTGATTTCAAGATTCAAGAAGAGTTACCCTCAATATTAGGTTTTTACTATGCTCTCAGTTATAGATATATATATCTAATCATTACAGAATGGATTAAAAAAACGTTTAGAAAATGGTAATGTAATCTAGAAAGAAGCCGGAAATAAATCCTTTTGTTTTAAACATAAAATCTGATGTTCGTATCTCTTGAGATTGCTTCAGTGAAGAAACCTCACTGTCAAAGAGAAATTCAGCTGATGAGGCTTTCGTTTGTTATGTTACCAACTTGATGTTGACAAGTGGTGTGTAGATGCCTATTGATACTGGTGTCTTTCCTTTTCCTCTATGTTCTCTCCGAGTTTTTATAACGGTTGTTGACCTCTAAATAGCAGATCCAAATAACCCGGTCGCAAATAATTTTCACTCCAAATCCGTCATCCACTGCCTTTAAATACCGTCTCCATCTATCTCTTTGAACACCAAAAACAAAATCTTCTCCCTTATTTTATTTTTTCTTAAGCTTTGCTCTCTCATGACATATAAATGCTTACTCCTTTCAACATGTCAGTGATCTAGTCTCCTCAATTCATAGCCTTCCATATCTATCTCATCTCCTGATCGTAAGCTCCAAGTGTAGAGCCTCGATTGCAGTAATAAAACTGGTAAGACCAGGTTGATCCATAGGGAGCTTTAGAAATAAGGCTTTCCAACTTTGTCACCTACCCTGAATAAAATCTAATTTTAGCCTAAAATCTAGAAAAGTACATTCATCATTCCTACTTTAAATTAAATACATTTCCAAAGATAAAAAGGACTCCTAAATAAATAAATAAATAACCTAATCTAAAATGAATCACAAGTTGCTACAAAAGAACACACAAATTAGAACATCAAATTAGAAACAGTCCAAAAATAAAACTGACCAGAAATAAAACTAAGAAGCTAACTTAGAAACAAAATAAACCTAAGTTAGAAACTAAATCAATCAAAACATGTTCAACAAAGATTAGTAACAAATCAAATCAGTTAAAAAGGAAACAACCTACTTTTTCACCAATTTAATCAACTCCCTAAAGTTAAGGACTTTCCAAATAAATAAATGTTTTCAAATCATAACAAATTTAGAAAGCATTAAGTCAATCATACCTTATGTTAGAATTTCCAAATCTTAAAAAACTTCCTAAGTTAAAAATCTTCAATTAAAAAAATTAGAAAGATTTATAAATCACAAAATTAGAAACTAATCATAAAGTTAGAAAGTCAGTAATGCAATGTATGCCATGAGATGTTAGAAATTTCTAAGTCTGGAAAACTAGTATGCAGGGCTGTTTTTATGCATGATTTCTCCTAATCTAATGCAACCTAAAACTGAGTTTAATGGCTGGAATTTAAAATATAATGATGCATGAATCGATTAAAAAAATGGAAGTGAAAAATGATTTAAAACGAATGAGATATGAGTGCATGAACATGACTTAAAAACTGATACTGTGCAGAAATTCTGCACGCAGGTGGGTCCGACCAGCCATGTTTGAGCCACTGGTTCACCATCTTTCCAAAATTATTTTTTCTTAAAATTCTGGGATTTGAAAGTACACTAATAAAACTTTAATTCCCCCAAGTTTCATTGAAAAATAATGTGTTTTGATCAGGTTTCTAATAGCAAACTTTTCACTCAGAATCTGTGCTGAAATTTCTGCAACAATGTGCAGAATTGTGCACTTTATGTTGGGATCCGAATTTCCAAAAAATATTTGGCCAAGATTCTTGACTTAAATCTTTGATTTTTCTTTCTTATTCAATTTAAAACTCCGATTCCAATTTCGATTCAGCTTTGAATACTCAAATAACCAGCAACTTAAAATATCTAAACTCCACCAATATGAATATGCATGCAATGATCACTAGTTCCAACCATAAACTATGCAAAAATAAACATAAAATTGAATTGATCATAAAAATAAAGACAATAAACAAAAGTTCAAGAATTTGAATGTGTGGTAGAACAAGAAAAGCAAATGTGTGGTTTTAACAAAAATTTAAATGTGTGGATTTTTCAATAAATGTAAATGTGTGGGAATTGCAATAAAAATAAATGTGTGATAAGTGTGCTCTTTCCTTTTATTCTCAAACCATGTTCATAATTACTTATTTCATGCCCTTAGGATCTTGGGTTGTCAATCCAAGAACAATAATAAAGAAAACACAACTCAAGTATTAATCACATAAGAAAAAGAATAATTAAAAAAAATCACACTTTTACTAATATGCAATGTTTTTACATAAAAGATGGAGAATTAAAATTCCAAGAAAAACAATAACACACTAGGATGAAAGGAACCTCTCTAGTTGAAGCATCAAGTTGGGACAAGCCTTCTTGAAGAGAGATGGGCTATGGTAGAGAAAGGAGATGGGTAGAATGGTGGATGAATTACACTAGTGAGGGGGTCTTTTCCTTCATGAGAGGAGAGGGATACCTATGCCATCAATTTATAGATTTTTCATATCTTTCTTTCCTTCTTTGTTCCAAGTTTGTAGCTTGCAATCTTCTTTGTATTGTAAGTCTCTTCCTTGGCCAACAAGTCTCCAAAAAAATAGCAAGGTGAGTGAGAGATTTTTGTGATTTTCAAGTGCAAAATTGCAATCCCAAGTAGGAATTATCACGTCAACTTCCAGAGGCCATATCTTCCTCTTTTTAGCTCCGATTGATAAAATCTTAGGCTCCACGAAAACCTACTCGAAACGAGCTTTCCAACAGTGCATAGATCGTGCCAATCCGACGGTCGGATTAAGAGCTATAGCCATTTTAATCTTGCTGTCCCTGAAAAATCCGAAAATCATTGTACACCTATGGAATGTTAGTTGTGCAAGGGGGTGTGTGGGTTTCCTTTCTTGATCTTGAAATCACAAATCTATCTTTCCATTGTTGACCTTTCAAACTCTCCAAAAATACCAAGCATGTGGGTCCATCATGAAAGTTGTCCTACCCTTGATCTCTCTCAAATTCCACTAATGTGGGTCCCATTCTTGATTTTTCCTACACAAATTTAAATAAACAAATTCAACAATAATCACATGTGAGGAATTTGAATGTATTATGCATGGGACCCTGCTTGATGCACCTAAAATAATCGACCTTCCAAAAATAGATTTTAAAAAATGGCAAGTTTCATAAATTTATGCAAAAAGTGCGATTTTTGAGCAAATTATGCATGAATGCACTACAATGAATCCTAAATGCATAAAAACATGATTTGACACTAAATAAAGCTTTTTAATACCAATAAGCCCTTAAAATGGTCCAAAATGTGTATGAAAATGTGCACTTTTCAGGACTTATCATCTCCCATCCACAAATGTTCTTTATTGATCATTATAGCGAAAGAAGAGGGCAAGGTCGATAAGGATACGGTCTGCATTATCTTTTCCGGCAACTTTTCCCCCAAAAAAAATTTTTTTGCTAAATGGGGTCAAACTTGGTCTATCGTAAATTTATGGAAATGCCTCCCTGCAACTTCAATTCTCTGAAGCGCTACAGAAAAGTGCCTAAACAAAAGATTAATGAGGAAGTTGCTACAAACACATGACCACTTCCATATCAAGAAGAGATAGAGAGAAAAAAAACCTACCTCGTCACGCACATAACATATACCGCTCTCCCCTCCTCCCCAAAACACACCTATAAAAACCCAACATATCTTTTCCTTCTGATATCAGAAAATACCAAAGTTTTCAAAAATCGCAGAAAGCAAAATGCGTTTGCCCTATGACTTTTACGTAAGTCTTCTTCTCCGAAGCCTCATTCTAGACCCTTTCCTCATTTCCAACAGCCAGGATGGGTTTGGATTGAGCTATATGGCCAACAAAGAGGTTGAAGTTGAGTGGCAGATTGTTCGTACTATAATCGTCAGCAACTCTGATTCTCTCCAACCTAACTCCGGCGACCCATTACAGTTCGTGGGCATAACATTAGTATCAGAAGCCGACATGAAAGGGGCTCTGATTACCAGGTTTGGCACTGGCACGGCCACGTCATGACCTATGACGAAATGAATGGCTATTCGCTCAAATACATTCACGAGTATTACTATGAGAGGATGCCGGAGAGACACGGATGAAGGAAGGAGGATGATGTGAGCCGAATACTGATTGGATCATTGCGAGGAATGTGATTGTGGCTTCGCCCACATAAAGTCCCCCCTCAATTTTGTGATTATAAACTTTTGTTTATGTTATTCCTTTGCATAAGAGGAATTGTTTATTGTAACTGTTTGAAATTGAGAAAATCGAGTTTAGATTTTGGTAGTTTTAGATTTTTGTTCGTGCTCGTTGCATGTTTATTTCTGCACAATGAATTTATCGTTAGTTATAAATTGGTTTTGTGTTTTAGTGGAATATCATGAATGACGAGGGAAGCTTCTTAGGCTTTTCTAGTCCTTTTTTTTTATTCCAACATTGCGCTTATAAAACATGGGTGTCACTATAACTAGAGACCCATGGATCGATCCCTGGCCATATACTTGATACGAATGTGACAAAACCATTCAACCATGAGTGTCGGTGCTTGATAATCTATTTAGTATATTATTATCGCGACTCCGGACCGGGTTAGCGCACGAAGGGCGCTCCTAAATTGGGATCGGCGAGCTAATGATAATGTGAGATGACAACAATGATATATACGTTTAATTTCCCACAGATTTCTGTGGTGAGGATATCACATAAACACACAAATTGTTCACATTCAGGATGCGAAAGAGTGTCGCAAACCAAATCTGTGATTTCATTTCATGATACAAAACTGATAACACCCATATATATATCCTAACGTCAGAGTGAGCAATGATCAATTGACATTCCCAAAATATAAAGTTAGTATTTATACAAAAGATTAGTTAATTAATCATTTCCCCAAAAATAGAGGCTATTGAAACCAAAAATGTCACTTTGCCTCTTCAACATCAAAAGCTACATAGAGTAGCATCCTACCACAAATAGGCAGATGCCACTTCAAGCATCAGATCTTGTCAGAATCAAACAAAAACTACAAGATCCTTCAAAACAGCCAAAAGAAAGGTACAAATGAAGTTTTGGGCCATTTCAACATCATTTGGCCTAACTTCGCCCTTCCAACAGCCGAGCAGGAGCTCCTGGCGGCAGTGAAGCCATAGACCCTGACACATAAAACAGAGCACACAATTGGCCTCAAAATGCCACTAGGATGCTCTTCATCAAATTTCAGGCCATTCCGACAATGTTTGGCCCAAAAAAGAAACAGCTACAGCAAAGTCAGCTCTCCCAGCGGCGACAGTGTCGAAGACTTCAAATATTCGATCAAAGCCAATGGATGGTCTCAGGATACCTCCAAAAGGCTCAATGTCAAGTTTCAAGTCAAACCGACAACGTTTGACCCTCCATCAACCCTCTAGTAGCAAAATCAAGCCTCTCGGTGGCAAGAACCACCGAGGCCATCACTCATCAAACAAAGCATATGGGTGACTTCAACATGCTTCCAAAAGGCTACATGTCAAATTTCATGTCATTTCGACAACATTTGACCAAACTTTGACGCTCGGAAGCCAAATCAAGCCACCCGGCGGCGGAGCTCCCTGGGACCACGACTTCCAAATCGAAGGTAATGGATCGTCTCAAAATGACTCCAATAGAATCCCTGTCAAATTTCAGTTCAATCGGACATCAGTTGACCATACATCAAAGCGCGGCATCTTCCTTGCGACGAAATCAAGTCTACTATCGACGAGACCCCATATGACTTCAAAACTCAAACAAAAGCCTATGGCTGGTCTTATTTATTGCTCAGGAGGCTTCACCTTAAATTTCAGGTCATTCCCACATCGTTTGACCTAGTTTTATGGATTTTACCGACTTGTAGAACATCAGTTGAGCAGAGTACATATACGAGATGGAGAATCATAACATATGGACAAGGTTAGTTGAAAGATCTCAAAGAGAATGACACTTGTGCAAGACTAGAGGACGGTAAACTACAAATAAAGGCAAAAGATTGAGCAAGCAAGGTTTGATTAGAACAGTTCTGAGACTTAAACGCAGAATTGTAACTGTTTGAGGTGGGACGCGAAGTGGACAAACACGTTTGGTCAAGAATCAATTATCATGCAGAGGACCAATGGCAATTGGACAGAAAGAGTAAGAGTAATGAGAAATTCTGGGTACTTTAAAGAAAGTCTTCATTCTAGGAATTGTGGACACAAATCGAACTTTCAAGATCAATTATGCAAGCCTGGATAGAAGGCCGGAAGACAGAGGCAGAGTTTGATAAAAGCACACCTTAGGAAGTTGGATATGTGGAGTAGCATGATAGTTAGAGTGTTAACGGGCCTAATCAGAGCTGGAAACCAACATAGTTGTGAACCTTGTAATTTCAACGAGCAGATAGAGATGGCAGAGGTGTACCGAGGACGGGACGACATTGCCTGAAGTAAGAGACATCTGGTAGTACTCTGCGCTACCTACTCTCCGAAGCCAAGGGCAGACCGAAGGACAATACAATATTTCGAATAACAGCATGAGTTTGGGATTCCAAGACAAATAGAGACAAAAATTGCTTCTATGTGAGTTAGCTATAACGATAGCCTTTACGCAAGCATTGAAGGACGTCGTATGCAACACTTTGAGACAAAGGATGACCCAGTGAGATCCAGTGATTTTGTAGGAGCCGCGACTTTGAGCAGGTCTTTTAAATTTTGCAATCTAGTGTGCGAGTAATATCCTCGCTTTGTTTTGAATTGGTTTAGATCATTTGGATGACCAAATGTTCAAAGGTGGGGAGGATGTAAGACCCTGACCCCTAATTTTCGTGATTAGTGTATTTTTAGTTGTGGTTTAGTTCTCTATATGAGTTTTGATCCTAATTGAGTTGGTTTGTGGTTCGATTTAGTCTTGGAATTAGCTTTGGGGAATTTTGAGAGCACTTTGTATTAGTCATACAAGCTCAGGGGTGCCCTGAGTACATGTGTGAGTAGGGGAGAACGATTCTGGATTTTTTATTTAAATCGTGATTTCAATTTATTTTGATTGGTTTTATGTTTTCCTACAACTTTTGTATTCAGTTCGTTCTCATTCGATCCTCAGAAACATATGTTTTGGTCAAAAAGGGTAAAACAATCCTTTCACACCCAAATCTGGACTTGATTTTCGAAATCTCAAAACTATGTCAAATTTATACTTTTTGCAAACTAGATTTTTTAAGGATCATTTTAGTCTACTTCGTCAATTTCATCCGGGGCCTGCAAGTTGATATTTTAGTTGTCCCAAGTTTTGAGTTTATGGGGCCCACAAACCCATTTGACATAAGTCATCTCCCTCACCCACGTTTTTCCACTTCCAAACTCCATCTGAGCTGCTGTAACTTAGGAAACCAAGGAAGAAACCATTTTTCCCTTCATCTTTTCCACCTTGAATGTTAGCCCATTCTAGCTTGAAGTGAAAATCTGACCTCACATTCATTTTTCTCACCTTCCTAGCTTTCCATTGCACCCATCTATTTTGGGATTCCTGCCGAGCTACTACCTTTTCTTCTTTCTTGCTTCTTGTTTAGATAGCTTCAGGTAAGACCTCTTTTCCATCTCTTTAATAGAGTCTATTGAGCTCCTAAGGAACCGATTTCTCTAACATGCAAACCCATTTTCGAAATGGGGGTTTTTGGTTGTCAAATTTGTTGATTTTTGAAAAAAAAATTAGGGGCTTTTTTATAGATTTTGGTTCAGCTCTTGAGAGTGATCTTGAGGACGGTTTTGGATTGACATTTGGGTCAAAGGCAAATGATCTCTTTAGTTATTCCTGATGCATGCTAAGTGTAGAGATTATTTTGGATTCAAATGCTAGATTTCCAATGCTAGTTTTACACTTATGTGATATTAATATGCTTGGGATATTTGAAACACATTTTTAAGCTTGCATGCATATGTTCCATTATGATTTTGAAAGTTCTCAATTAGTCAAGCTGAATTCTGTTTTGGATTTGCAATTTTCTTGTTTTGGATAGCTTGATTGATGGTTATTAATGTTTAGAGAATGGACGAGTTTGGTGATGTAGGATTGGTGGGAAATTGTTGTCCTTGGGGGAGAGCATGTAGGCTCTATAACTGCAGGATATTTGATTAGGAATGAAGTGTAGTGATATGAGAAGAAGAAGGAAGAAAAATGACCTGAACTACAGCTTCCCGCAAAAGGTCGGTCAGATGTCGGTTAGCCGACAACCCCATTTCTGTCGACCGACAGCCAACCGAACCAATTCGGTTCCATTTCCAGTATCTCGTTTTTGCAATAGGGGAGCGTCAATCAGCTGGCGGCCAACCAACCTACATAACTTCGGTTAACCGACAGCCAGCCGACTCAGTTCGGTTCCTTTTCCAGAATGGTGAATTCCCTGGCTGGGACAGTCGGTCAGCTAGCGGTTAGCCGACAAAGACCACCTCGGCTAGCCGACAGGTGACCGAGAGCTGGCCGAATCTCAGGATGGACTTATTTTGTGTGATTTTCTTAGGAAATGAAAACCAAAATATGTTGAGAGACTTATATCTTGGTATTGTGCACTTGGAACTTGAAGTACCTAATAACTTCAGAGCACCAAACTATCTCTAAACACCAATATTTGGGTTTCAAGTACACGATGATCAAACGAATGGTCTTAGCATTTACTTGAAGGCCTGTTTTAAAAAACTTAGTTTTGACATGAAGAATATCGTTTTACACTTTTTTGAATTACAAGCATTGGTTTTTGTCTCAAATATCGTTTTGCACTTGTTTTGACTTACAAGCATTGGCTTTTGTCTCGATTATCGTTTTGCACTTGTTTTGACTTACAAGCATTGGTTTTGTTTCGGGTATCGTTTTACACTTGTTCTGACTTATAAGTATCAGTTTTGTTACAAATTGTTTCAAGGACCAAAAAGGGGAATTACTTCTTTTGCTTCATTATGCTTCTAGCTTATGCTATCTCGTCTTGTATTGTGTGCACCGTCCACCTCGTGTGGTTGATGAGGGAAATGTGAGAACTTGGTCCGGGCGGCACCCTTAACTACGAGGCGTAGCGTGTCAACCACAAGCTTCAAACGGCGAGTCTCCATTAGTTTTATGCATTCAAATGTGAGAACTTGATCCGGGCGGCACCCTTAACCATGGGGTGTAGCGTGTCAACCATGGGCTTCAAACAGCGAGTCT
Source organism: Persea americana (assembly GCA_029852735.1). Classification (NCBI taxonomy): domain Eukaryota; kingdom Viridiplantae; phylum Streptophyta; class Magnoliopsida; order Laurales; family Lauraceae; genus Persea; species Persea americana. The sequence continues at coordinate 22,570,797 of CM056812.1, read as the reverse complement.
CCATTAGTTTTGTGCATTCATGAATTCCATTGAATACCATTGAGCTTGGACTGTTCTCTCACTCTGATCCACTAGTTAGGAGGTCCTTAAATATAAGGACTATCTGCAGATTAGTCGTGTATTTATACACACTTTTGTTCTGGTTCCGCGGCCGGTTTTCCTGCCCACCTCGTGTGGCTCGGGCTTTCATTTCGTTTCGCTTTGTCTTGCCTTGTCTTTGATTGCTCTTGTCATCATGAATGATGGAGAAAGGATGAGCTCTATGAGGATTTACGAATCATGTTGTTTTCTTAAATCATGCTAGCTTTGTCTTGCCTTTTTGTTCATGTACTATTTCAAATTCATTAAATGGTTTTAAGCACTAGATCATATGTACTCATGTTAGTTTTGTCTCGCATATCGTTCATGGACTTTTGTTTTCTTGACAAGTATATCGTTCAAGCATTATTTTAATATATGTAAACTATTTTAAATTCAGTATATTGTTTTAAACATGGTTTCTTATAATTTTTAAATGATTCATACTCATGCCTAAATTGATCACCTGCCAAACCGTCGTGTCTGACCTTGTTTGTTTGGTGCTCTAGGTAGCAGGTTCTTCACCCCAAGCCGAGTACTTGTGTTGGCTGTAGAGCCACAAGCGTTACAGGATGGTTGTGTCGGTGATGTTATATAGACATCGTGCGTGATTCTGGAGATTCGTACACACCTGGGTAGTATTTGTTCTTAACTTGTTGTTTTGTAAGGCTTTTGTTAGCCCCCTTTCCTTGGGATTGTAATTAATGCACTTGTTAAATTATAACTTGAATATACTCGGATAATGATCATCCTGTTACTATCAGCTCTGTATATTTTGATATCATGTTATGTTCCAGTCTGAGTATGAGTATTGCTATGACAACTTTATACTGACAGGTTGAGTGCGACACGGAATCCGATGGCCATGGGCTCCGGGTCGCAACGCCACGTAAGCTTCCACGAAATGTTCTTGATGTATTTGGAATCTTTGTCTTCCTCACTCACGCGGATCTTAGGGAGATATATATTTATCACTTACTTCTCTATTAGCATCCCTAAGCTCGGACTGCTGCAGGGATCCGGGTTCGGGGGCGTGATAGAAGTACAAATTCCTTCCTTAAGGGTATCTCTGCAAATTGACATGACGCAAGAAAGCAATGTCAAATTGAGACTCCAAGAGCCGGATAATCTCGATAAAAGACGGCTTGAAGCTATACAAGTATTGAGCTTTACCAAGCACGCATGGCAGGATCTTTCGATAAGAAGGTCAGGCAACGTGCCCACAAATAGGGTGACTTGGTTCTTGTAGTAAAAAGGCCAATGGTTTTTTCCCACAAATCCAAAGGCAAATTCGAACCAAAATGGGAGGGACCCTTCGTCATCGACAAAGTCTTCTCCAACGGCGCATACGCTCTTTTAAACATGGAGGGTGAAAGATGTATGCTGCCCATCAACGGCAAGTTCTTGGAGCGGTACTACCCCTGAGGACTTCCTCCACTGAGTCAGAGCAATGCCAGCATAGCTAAAGCCTATTCCTAGGTACTTGCTCGTCAAACCCACTTCTTTTGGAATTTTAATCCTTACGTTGAAATTTCTAAAAACTCAAAACAATGCTTACTTTCATCGTTTCATTGTTCAAAAAGAATCAAATCTAAAAAATCCAAGTTTAGGAGCCTCTTCCCCAACTTGACCAAAATTTTCGATCTTTGAACCCAAAATTCATGGTTTAAAACAAAAATTAGGACTCAGGGATTTCCACCCTAGTCTGCCCTGACTTTTACTACCAAAAATGGTTTTAGGTCAAAATTTACGACCCTCGTGTCTTTAAACAAAAAATGGTTTTTCAAAAGACCGCAGGGAAGCGATGTTCAGTCGATACTTGCAAAACCCAAAAATTGGAAGGATACGAACCCTATTCGATACTTCCAAAACCTCAAAATTGCAAGGAAGCAACACCTCGTCCAACTTGCAAATTTTCAAAAATCGTGGAGACGCAACATTCCAGTTGATATCAACAACCCCAAATTTTTAGAAAAAAACCTCAAATTTAAAAAATCGTAGGGAAGCGACATTCAGTTGACAACCCACAAAACAAAGTTTTTGAAAAAGCAAGGAAGCGACGCTCAGTCGATACTTGCACCCAAATCCGCGAGGAGGCGACATTCCATCGATACTTGTAACCAAATGAGCAAGGAGGCGACATTCCAACGATACTTACAAAACCATGCAGCAGGGAGGTGACACTCAGTCGATACTTGCATCCAAATCCGCGAGAAGGTGACATTCCATCGATACTCGCAACCGAATGAGCAAGGAGGCGACATTCTATCGATACTTGCAATACCATTCAGCATGGAGGCGACTCTTAGTCTGTCACACCCCGAAACTCGACTCCTGCAGTAATCCAATCTCGGGGAGCGTGATTTTTGGGGTTAATTAAAATTTTTTGCTTCCCCCAAGATCCGCGTGTGTGAGGATAACAAAATTCCATCACAATGGAACATTTCGCTGAAGCTTACTTGATGCTATGACCCGGAGCCTGTAGCCATCGGATTCCGTGTCGCACTCAACCAGTCAGCACAAAGCTGTCATAACAATATTCATACTCAGCCTGGAACAAACATGATATCAAAATATACAGAGCTGACAGTAACAGGATAATTCTTTTCCTACATAATTTCATGTTACAAATTATACAAGTGCATTAATTAACCACCCAAAGAAAAAAGGCTAACAAAAGCCATCCAAGCTAGCTAACTAAACAGACCACTACCCCCAAATTATGTGACGAACTCCAATGCCAAACTCGACGTCTACATAACATCGTCAACACAACCAACTTACCAAAATATAAGGCTTCGAATCCACTGCACGCACTCTGACTAGGAACGAAGGTCCTGCTACCTATGGCATCAACATAAAGAATATCAGACACGACGGTCTAGCAAGTGAATAAAACAGATAAGATATACTAGTTTTTATCAGTGCCATATTTTAAATCATAAAATGCGTTTAAAACAGTTTATACATAAAAACGAACAAAAATAATCCATGTCTGTATCAGAAGGAAATTCACATTTAAAATCATTTCAAACTAACTGATAAATAATCAAAATATTGGCAACCCACATTCAGCTATATTCTCCTATTACCGAGGCAACAAGAGCAATCAATCAATAACCGTCGCCATATAAATGGCCGGAACAATCAATAACCGTTGCCATAAAAATGGCCGGAACAATCAATAACTGTTGCCATAAAAATGGCCAGAACAATCAATAACCGTTGCCATGGCAGGAGCAAACAATCAAAGGGGTCCAAACTGCGGTTGGCAATTTATTTTAGAATCCTAAGCCGGGTGATCAGTCCGACAAAGTGACCCAAGCTTAGTGGTGCTGACTAAAAATCCAAATCGATACAATCAAATCACTGAACACATTTCAAATCGGTAAAAGGACTACTCTATACAAGTACAAACGGACAATTTCGAAACAAATCAAACAAGTAGCCTTTCCGATGTTTTTCAAATGTGGCAAACCACTCAATTTTTATTTCGAATCGATTTATAAGAAAACATATAAATCTTCTGCCCTGGGATGAGGTAATTAGTTGTGTTGGAATGGTTTACCCAAGGCCGTCTCGGTGTACACTAAAAGTCCAAATGTCGTGCTATAATAATAATTTGATGCCTCTGAAGTTGTTCGGCATTTGAAGTCTCTAAGTGTACCGCGAGACTCTAATAAATTTCAAAATAAATTCCTGGGTAATTCACATACAAAGGTCCTGCGAAAATCTTCCTCGATTTCATGGTTAAATACATATTTTTCTTCCAAGGTTCCATTCAAGGAAGAAGGAGGCTTAAAAAATACAAAACATAATGAGAATGGACAAACAATGCCCAAATGCCCCTCTCATACAGAACCTATCCTCCTTCCTTCTCAAACCAATAGTCTCCAACAACTAAATAGAATTTCCCTGGCCTCAATCCAACCTTCAATCGACACCAGCCAAACCATCTCATTCCATGAACATATTAGATGAAGAATTCAGATATTAACATGAGTGAACCAGAGATTCAAAAATCAGATTTTCCAGACTAGGAAAACAACCCAAAAACAAGAACTCTCTATGTTACCATGGATAAACAAAACCCTGCATAAATTTGTACATAAACTGAACACTTAACATTGCAGAATTCTGTACATAGCTGAACATTAAAACATTTTGCATAAATCTGAACCTAGCTGAACATTAAAATAATTTGCAGAAATCTGAACATAAAACTGAGCACTACATGTTGCAGAAATCTAAACAAAATCTGAACATTAAAAGTTACAGAAATCTGAACAAGAACTGAACTCTAAAAGTCGTATAAATCTGCACAAAATCTGAACATTAAAAGTAGTAGAAATCTGCACATAATCTGAACATTAAAAGTAGTAGAAATCTGCACATAATTTGAACATTAAAAGTTGTAAAAATCTGCACCTAATCTGAATACAATTGTACACTAAAATTCTGCAGAAATCTGAACACCATTGCACACTAAAATCCTAAAAAAATCTGAACACAATTGCACATGAATTGGACACAAAACTGCAGAAATTCGCAAACCGAATGAACAGTGAAGAAAACAACATATTTCAAATCAGAATTTCAATAAAAAAACAGTTTCAGATTTGCATGCATTCAAAAGAAACTGATTATTCACTTGCCTCAAGCTGAAATGGGCCTCAAGTTCACTCCAAATAACTCCTACACAGCCAGCTGAACTCCTACATCAAACCCATGGAAGAACCCATTTCAAAAATCCACAAAACTTTGAAAAACAATGGAGTTCTTCAAGAGAATCCATGCATGTATGATAAGAGGCTCTACTTGGTCCAATAAAAACCCGATTTGAGGAGAGGTATCCATTGCTAACCTTGAGAAGTTCTAGACAAGAAGAGTTTGGAGAAGAGGGAAAGCCCAGCTGAAATACCACAAAAACAGTACCCTTTTGAAGCTTGAAAGATGGGGAGAAGGTTGGTAGAATTTTTTCTTCAATTTGGGTGGGTTTGCTACACATGCAAGAGGAGAGAAGTTGAGGAGAAGGAGAGAAAACTCTCTGGTTTCAGCTGCCACACAAAACGGATGAAGAGTGAAGAAGAAGAAGAAACCATCGTGGGTTTTATTTTAAATGGTTAAGTTGTGGGTCCCATGGTCCTAGAACTTCAAGGATATAAAACTCTCTTTTGTGTGTCCCGGATGAAGTCGACGAAGAAGAGAAAAATAATCGTCAAAAAATCTAGTTTTCAAAAAGTATATCTTTCTCATGATTTTCAAATTTCAAAATTTATGCACAGCTTAGGGTGTGAAAAGACTGTTTTGTCCTTTTTATCGAAAAACGCGATTTCTGGGGTTCGAATGCGAACGGAGCAAATAGAAAAGTTATTTGGATCAAAATAACAAATCCAAAAATATAGAAATCAGTATTTTCCGAAAATCAAAGTCAAACCCCACCACACGGACACGCGTCACACAGGCCATTCCGGGCCCGGTCAAACCAGACTCAACGCGCTCAAAATTTCTCAAAGCTATTCAAAGTTCTAATCTGAGTAAAAATCCAACCTAATCATCCTCCAATCCCACTTAGAAACTAAATACGGTTAAAATAATAATAAAAAATACTAACCCTGGGTCGGGGCCTGACAAAGTCGATACTCGCATTTTTGAAAACCAAAATCCTGGCTTTTATGCCAAAAATCCGGCTTTCATGTCGAAATAAAAAACCCGACTTTCACGCCAACAAAACAAAACTTGGTTTTCAAAAAATCCGACTTCCAAGCCAAAAAAATTTGGCTCTCATGCCACAAACAAAAATTTGGCTCCTATGCCACAAAACTTGGCTTTCATGCCAAAAACAAAATTTTGGCTCTCATACCATAAACAAAAGTTCCGGCTTCCATGCCACAAAATTTCGGCTTCCATGCCACAAAAATCGGCTCCCATGCCACAAAACCTGGCTTTCATGCCAAAAACAAAAACCTGCTTTCATGCCAAAAACAAAATTCTAGCTCTCATGCCATAAAACCAAACTTGGCTTTCACGCTACAAAAATTTGGCTTCCATGCCACAAAATTCGGCTTTCATGCCATCTCAAAATTCAGCTCTCAAACCATCAAAAACCAGGCTTTTTGCCACAAAATCTAGCTTTAATGCCAAAAACAATCCTTTGACAAAAGACTTTTCACAAAATGACAAACTTTTGATCAAAATTTTCAAACAAACATACCCATTCAACTTTTGCTTACTTTCATAAAAAAGAATTTAAGTGAAACGATGGAATACAAAAGAAAGAGAGGTACCAAAAATGTTTATACATTGAGGTACCAAAGAAAAGAAGAAAAGAGTTTGTTACAAATCAGGAGTTCAGTCTAACATAGTCTTCAACCAAAGATTCAACTCCTCAAGCGGACTCTTGGCCTTAGCCTCCAAAGCTTCTAGGCCACACTTCTTTAAAATTTGCCTTAAAATATAGCAGAACGTCGCGACCCATCTTCAGCACAAGGAAGCTCTTCCCAGAGAATTTGTCACTGCTCATATTCCTGAGTCTTCCTCCGAAGATTGCTGTCGGCTTCTTCAACCTAGTGAATCAGAGTCCCCTCTCTAGCACGAGCTTCCACAATGGCAGTCTCCTTGGCTGCAACTTGTTCTTCCAATACCACAAGGCGTTGCATGGCCTCAAGGACCTCCCTATCAAGATGGTGTAGGTCCTGTGTCAGCTCAATGATAGCCAACTCGGTGACGTTCCTCTCCCAAACGAACTGCTTCCAAGCCTGCGAGATCTCATCCAATTCGGATTTGACTTTGCTAGAAGGCTTTCAAAAACATCTCACTAAAGAAGTCACCATTTGGAACGCTCTTGGTATCAATCCACTTGTTGCCCAGTGCAATGACTTCATCAACAAAAGCCTTGTTACTTGCAATGTCTAGACCGACCTCTTCGCTCTCAACAAAAATGTCCTGCACATGCTTGATCATGCCGAACCCAGCTTCCAAATGACCAAAAGAGAGAGTCTCGATCCATGAACTCAAGATGCCCTTCAACACTCTCTTCGCATATTGAAGAGATGGCCCATATGAAGTCTCACCCCGCTCCATCAGCCGACTGCCTGTGTCATGCCTCATTGGAGGAGTAATCAATAAGCTCTTTCCAATCAAAGACGCTGGCGAAGGAATCTCATCATGAGGTTTCACCTCTGCTGCACCAAAACTGGTAGAAGAAGCCCCTACTTCTGAATTAGCTGCTGGCACCCCCTGCTCTGACCTTGAAGAAGACAAGGGAACTTCTCCTGTCACCTCACAACTTTCCAATGAAAGATGAAAAGGTATGAATATGATCTTGTCAAAAATCATTATCAAAATTATTACTACAAAGTACCTTCTTCGACGACGGGCGGAGAACTCTCTGCCTCCATGAACTCGTCCGGAGCATCGTCAAAAGTTGCATCCATGGATGGTTCAAAATTATTGGAATCTTGCGGCAAGTCAACTGGCGAGAAAACAAACAATATGTCAGCAAACGATGGCATAAAGAAAAAGGGGTAAAGCAAAAGAAATTATACTAGGTGAAGGATCTGGATCCACTCCACAATCCCTTGGTCGTCCTTCAGATGCCACGATCGGATTCGTCACCGCCTCATCGGCCGGAACCTTGGGCATCACCAAGTCATCATCCTCTACTAAAAGAAAGAAGCATCAGATCAAAACAAAAAAAAAAATTTCCCCGAATGAAAAGAAGCTGAAAGAGAAAAAGGAAGAATCATACCATCACCAATGGTCTCCTCTTCTCGGCTCCTCTTCTCCAGAGGCTTGTCAACATCCTTTGACCCCTTCTCAGCAATGGTAAGAGGGACTTCCAGATCGGGAGAGTCTTCGTGTCGTCTCTTATCACGGCACTGTCCTCTTTTCTTCTTGCCTCTATGGGTCGGTTTGCTTGAAGTACCTGCCCCACTATCAAAGTCAGGCCTCTCACTAGAGGCCTCACTGAATGGTCTGCTCTTGCCAGTGGACTCCATGGACGCCTTTATTCGCTCTGATTGCATCCAAGCGTTGATTTCGGCCTGCTCCTCCTCCAGTTGTTTCAAGACCTCACCAAGAACTTCTTGAACAGCCCTTGATCTGATGACATCCTGCTCTCCGAGAAAGCCTATTTTATGCTTCTCTCCAGAAAGGAAAATCAAAATTTCCTCTCGTCGGACGCCATCTGATCTACCAAGACCCTTCCCAGGAGATTGCTTGACATCGAGCTCCTTCTTGAAAAGCCCCTGGTACACCGAAAAGCTCTCCACGAACCACTTCGTGAAGCCGGAAGTCCGGAAAGCGGGCAACTCAGGATAGGAAATCATGGCGATAGTGTCCTCTGCACTATAAAAAGCCTGTGCATTCCTCCAATCTTTAAAACCTCCGAAGCGTTTCACCATGCTTGAAGGCACTCCAACAACACCTTGAGAGAAGCCCAATTGCAATGCAAAACGCGAGGGAACATACAGCTGGATGTCGACGAAAATATGTTTACGGTACACCATTGTACCAGCATGTATGTTAAAAAGCCACCTCTTCCCTGCGTTGGTCAAAAAATAACGTCTTCCTGACCCTGCCCTGGTGGAATCACGCAAGACACCAAAATCAAAAGCCTTCTTTCGCAAATCTGGAGAAAGCTTCATCAAAGACTGCCCTATCTCGACGTCCTTGAATCGTCAGATCCTCAAACGGGCAGACAAAAGAGATTCAAAAATAGCTGTCCCTCTAGCCAACCGAATCATGAAAGGGTCATTATCATGTGCAGCACCCACCTGATGGAAGCCGGGACAGTGATAAACATACCACGAATAAAATATATAGGCTAAAAATACTCTATTCATAGGGAGCCTAAGCCGAACCAGGAAAGCAGCAGCTTGCAGTTCGGTGCACAAATAGGAGTAAAGAGCAGGCACCAAAGCTAGCTGCTCTCCAAACGCCATCTGACAAGCCGAAAAAATGCAATGCGGCCTGATGTGTGTACCATCTCCTCCAGCAAAAACAGCCTCACCAAGCCAATAAGTAAGGTAAACAGCGAGATCCCTCCGCAGTGCAATGTCAGAACAAGTGGCATTTGTACTCTTGAAGAAGCTCTTCAAATCTCCCTGCATGACAGAAGTCTTCTTCAAACCCGGATTCTTAGCTCTAGTTTCCCAGGTCATGCTGTCGGAAATCTCTCCATCAAAGAATTTGGGAGACGAAGAGCTAAAACTCTTCCAACTGCTCCACTTGACTTTCTAGCCCTCCTTCTCCTTCAAAGAATCATAGAAGGCACCAAGCTAAAAGTATAAAAGCTGAAACTCCTCAGACTGCTCCTCAAAGACACTGTCGATAGGCATGAACTCCTCAAAGAGTTTGCCGAGAATAGGCAGCCCAATGATGGCGCTTAGCTCAGTCAAAGAAAAACCAATCTCACCATTTGTGACAACGAATGTGTTGGTTTGTGGAAGAAAAGACTCCAACATGGCCATGAAGGCCTCGTTGGAGACGATCACAGTCTCCCTAAAAGCGTGAACCTTGTCGAAGATCTCGGCCTCCTTTAGAATGGCGCCACCAATCTGTAGGATGTGATCAGTCCAAGACTTTCAATCTGAGTCAGCATTGAAACGGTCACGAAGCCGGAAGGGTTTTAACCAATTGCTACCATCACCCCTGAAAATGCCAAGGCCCACCTGTCTCAAATCGACCGACGGATAATCAGAACCTTGGTAGCCACTGGCCGGCATCAGCACGTCCATACAGGCAGGTGACTTCTCTGCATATCCGGAAGGGCCGCCAACCAAAATCCTAGTCTTGATCACATTAGTCCTCTTCACCCAGCTTGGAGGATCTTCCCTCTTAGAGCATATGGGAGAAAGACTCATGATCGAGATGGTACAATCAAAAGTTGACCGGGTGACAACAGTTCTCTCCTCACCATCGGTTTTGTAAGAGAACTGATAACATCTCCTTTGGTATGTCAAGTCGTCAGGGACTGTATCGCCAAAGACAAAGGTAGGCTTGGGCATAATGCTCTGATCGTCCGTGACCGAAGGACGATTGCTTACTACAATCCTGTAGAACTCCTCATCCTTGAGGGCAATTAACCGCTGCCTCATCTCATCTTGGTTGAGCGAGTCACACTCTTACAAGTTCCTCTCCACATACTGGACCTTCTCCCAGGCTTGCTGTACGGCCGCATTGGAAGATCTGGAGGAAAGCTTATCCAGAGTAGATATCCATGGAGCCCAAGATTACACAAATTGGAGCTAAATTGACAAAGTTATGGGCCTGGAGATTTTTATATTCATTTTTAGACGGGATTGCAATAAAATTCACACCGTTGATAATCCATTGCTGCATATCCCTTGTGGGACCCCATCTGAAGATTACCCGAGCCATCCAGTGGTTTCCAGAAGCTTCCATCCCATTCAAATTCAAAAAGGATAAAGAGATATACCTTATCAATGAAGATAAATCAAATTTGCAGAGAAGGTGTCCAGATTCAATGTATCTATAAGATAACCAGGAATTCTAAAAGTAACCAAAAGAAAGCATATGAGATAACTGCCCCCCGGACGTCCATTACATTCTCTCTCTCCTCTTTTCCTAATTCATAGAATTAGAGTTATTTTTTGGTATTCTGGAGCCCTGTTCCAGAACTAGGTTAGAAGAGTGTGGAGGAGTTGTAATTGCCATGAAGTTCTCAATGAAAATCACATCTTTTGCAATGGAGGAGTAGATCCCTGGATCAGAGTATCAAATGAAGTTAAGTGTTTCTTATCATTAATTTATGTGATATTTTTGTCTCTTGCATATTGATTATAATAATAAATCTGCTTTCTGTCATTGACAACCTATATTATTTAATTTTTTTATTTGAACAGTGCTTTAATCATGTATGTTTTCTTAATAGATTATTCTTAGATTGAAATTATTTGATAATCTATCTTTGATTAATATGTGATATTTAGTTAAGTTCATAACTTCATTAGGTGAAGGAGATTTTTGCCTTAAATAAATTGTGGAAAATTATACTCTTTCATAGACAAATTATCCGAATCGGAAACATTGATTTGTTTTTTATTTGAAGGATTTTTTGGACAAATTTATTTTATCAATTGCATAGAATGTTGGTGAGAATACTTAATGGATTCATGATATTCTGATTTGCTTTTTCTGATATCTTATTTCTGCACTTTAGATCTAGAATTTTCTCAATTTTATTATTGTTTCTTATTATCTCTCTTCTCATTATCATTGATAAAAAAAAAATCAGATTTTAAATTTTAACTTAGTAGTGCTCCATGTGGGATCAACCTGTAATTGCCACTGTCTCAACAAGACAACTGTGCACTTGCAGTGTTAAAGGATTAAATGTAAAATCACATCAAGTTTTTGGCACCGTTGCCGGGGAGCCAAATTTGAGTTTTTGTTAAAAATCTGAATTTTTGTTTAGATTCATATATATGCATGCTCATATTTAGGTTGCATTAGTTGTTTAGTCATCTAATTTGCATCAGTAGTGTTATTTGCAATTAGTATTAGTTATTATTTCACTTTGCTAATTTTTCTAAATTTTCTGATTTTTTGGATTTTTCTGATATTTTTTTATATAATTAACTGAATTTTAGGAATAATTAATTAATAATTAAAAAAAAACCAAAAAATTTTTTTTTTATTTTTTTTGAAGGATTTCCTTTAATTCCTAATTTCAGTAAATAAAAACAAAAAGAAAATTTATTTTAGATTAGTTTTACTAATATGTTGCTTGGATTATATTAGGATTGGTAAGGTAGAGTTTAAAATCTTTAGGATTAGGTTGTTTTGATTAATAACTAACCTTTAAATTCTGAAATTAGGTAGTTAGAAATTTTAAAATTCTATCCCTTAAGTTGTTTAGATTACTTAGAGTTTTAAATTTTGAAATTTGAATTGGATAAGATTGGATAACTTATAATTTTAAACTTTTTGAAAACTCTAACCATATCTGGACACTTGTTTGGATAATTTAGAATTTCTAATTTTTTTTCTTTTTTAGGTAGAGTTTTTAATTTGTTTCAATAACTTAGAGTCCACTTTGGATAGAATATTTATTAACTTGGTTGTCTTTTGTTTGAAATTAGGATAAGATAGAATTTTTAGGATAGGATAAGAATTTGAGAATTTTTAGGATAGGATAAGAATTTGAGTTGGTTTGTTAACTTAGGATTTACTAACAAGAGTTTCTTCTGGAAAGGTGACCTTGCTAAGAGGAGAGTTGCACAAAAACAGGATACTGCGTGGATTTTCTTTTAAGCAAACAAGTTGCTCTCAGAATTGCTTAAAACAAATTGCTTTTAGAATTGAAAAATTGCTATAAAAAAATACAGGTTAAGCTTGCACAGTTTAAAGATTAGCGTGGACCCGCTGTAAGAGTTTCTAAACTTTACCCCACAAGTTTTTTACTTGCAAGTGGGGCTTGGGTAATTAAATTTTTACAAAGTGTGACTGCTTGCTTGACACACCAATTAATTGGGCCCACACACTTAGTTAAGGGCAATTGACTCCAATAAGATAAGGACCGGATTTCATCACCAGGTCCTTGCCCAATTAGGTTTAACCACCTCTCACATAGTAACCTAACCATTAATTAAAATCAAGTAGAAACGAGACTATAGGGCTCGAGCTCATTAGGACGAAGACCACAAAAGGTTACACCAATTGTGCTCTTTGGTCAAGTCGATGTCTAGGTAAATCCTGTCCCTCCAAAGGGTGGCAGTCTCTGTTCTAGGAGTTTGGTTCTTAAGCGGGACCCTTGCCAACTGCATTGTGACCCCACCACTCATCCTGGGGACTTACCTAATCGATTTGGCTTCATCAGACCAGATTGGAGGCCTTAGTGCACTCTTCTAACCAGTTAGGAGCTGTCTAGTGAGTTAGGTTAACCCTAGGATAATTTCTTGTGCTCAATCTTTGTGCTTGACTGCTTGTGCACCATCTAGTAAGACAATTAGGGCCCTGCATATAGATTAGGCTTGCATTTCTTTAAGGTTGAACCCGATGCATGCGCTCTAGACCTGAGAGAGAGAAATTGTGGGTACGCAAGAGTAAAAGGTTAGTAAGGATAGAGCCCGAATTAGCCTTAACCGTTGTAGGAAAGTCTTCCATCTTTGAAGAAATTGTTAGGATGGCTGATCAAGAAGACCCACCCATGACTTTGAAGGATTACATGTACCCCACCAGGATAACTCAACCGTCCTACATCACCCTGCCTCAGACCAATGCCACATTTGAGCTGAAATCTGGCATGATCCAGATGCTCCCAGTATTCTGTGGGCTAGACCAGGAAAATCCATATCAACATGTTAGAGAATTTGAGGACATTTGTGGGACCATGAGAATCAATCACATAACTGAGGAGGCCCTTAAACTTAGATTATTTCCTTTTTCCTTAAAAGAAAAGGCTAAAGCTTGGTTTTATGCCTTACAAGCCTGGTCCATCACTACATGGGCCAAGCTAGTCGAAGAATTTTACAAAAAATTCTACTCCAAGCAGAAAACCACTTCCATTAGGTAGGCCATAAATGGATTCCATCAAATGGAAGGAGAGACACTTTACAGTTATTTGGAACGTTTCAAAGACCTCTTAATCCAATGTCCCCACCATGGATTTGAAAAAATCCGATTAGTCCAAATTGTGTATGAAGGCATGGATTACCCAACCAAACAAATGGTGGAATCTTTCTGTAGTGGAAAATTTACACAAAAAACAGCGGAAGAAGCTTGGAAATTTTTGGAAGATACCGCTGAGAATACATTGCAGTGGGCCCCTATCAAGAGGGAGCCCACTAAAACCACCATTCCTGAAAAGGGGGGGATGTTCAAGGTTGAACCCAAAATTGAGCCAGAGGCCAAAATGGCCACACTGATGAGGAGAATAGAGGCCTTAGAGCTTAACCAAAAGCCCACTCCAAACACTTTAGAGTCATTGAAATATAACCAAGCCATGAATGGAGGGATTGACCCAACAACTTTGGGTCAGGCTGAATCTGTTAAGGAGGTTAATGCACTATATCAAAACACTCATTTTGATAATCGTCAGAAGTATAACCCATACTCTTAACACATATAATCCAGGTTAGAGGGACAACCCAAACTTTTCTTGGACCAAAGGCCCAACTCAAGGTGGCCTATCTCAGTCCACTCAATTTCAACCCAATCAATCTCAAGTCAATGCCCCACCCGGTTTCCAAAAACCTAACTTCAATCTCAGTCCATTGACCCAGAGGGTAGATTCTTTAGAAGAGGCCATGACACTCATGTCTCAAACCACAACTCAATTGTCTCAGAGTACTGCTCAATTCCAGCAGACCACTACTCAACTTTTGAATGGTCACACCCAGACCCTTGCAAAACTGGAATATCAAATGGGCCAACTGGCCAATTCATTGAGTGCTAGAGACAAAGGAACATTTCCTAGTCAACCTAAGCCCAATCCCAAGGGCCAAGTCGTTCATGATATTAAAGGGAAAGGCCCAGAACAAGTTAAGTCCATCATTACTCTTAGGTCGGGTACACAAATTGATAACAATGTTGAACTACCCAAAGAATCTAAGAAAACACCAAGTGAGGATGTGGAAAGTGATAAACAAATTGTAAATGCCGAACCTATGGTAGAACCTGAGCCAGTCAAAGAACACCGAGTCAAAACTGACCCATCACCTAGTGAGCCATCTCCTAAGACTTATGTTCCCAAGGCACCATACCCACAGAGGCTAGGCCCAGCAAAATCAACTATTCAATTGGATAAAATGCTAGAAGTATTCAAACAAGTGAGGATCAATATCCCACTACTTGATGCTATCCAACAGATTCCGGCCTATGCAAAATTTCTGAAAGACCTTTGCACCTTCAAAAGGACTACCAATGTGCCTAAGAAGGCATTTCTAACCCAACAAGCTAGCTCAGTCATTTCCTATCCAACCCCGATCAAATATAAGGACCCGGGATGTCCTACGATTTCTTGTCAGATAGGGGACTATCACATAAAGAAAGCTTTGCTAGATTTGGGTGTAAGTGTGAACCTTCTTCCGTACTCTGTTTATGAAGAATTAGGTTCGGGGGATTTGAAAAAGACCAATGTGACCTTGCAATTAGCCGATGCATCGATTCGATACCCCAAAGGGGTAGTCGAAGACGTTCTGATTAAAGTCAGAGACTTTGTGTTTCCTGTCGATTTTGTTGTTTTAGATACCAAACACACATCTAGGGCTGAACCCAAAATTCCAGTTATCTTGGGGAGACCATTTCTAGCAACCTCAAATGCCTTGATCAATTGTAGGAATGAAGTGATGCAAATTTCTTTTGGGACCATGACAATTCAAGTGAACATTTTTAAAGTCAGTAAGCAACCTCCTGAGGATGATGATGGGGTTTTAGAAATTAGTTACATTCATGAATTGGTAGAAAATCACTTACCCCAATTGAAACTTGAAGATCCACTAGAGGCTTGTCTGGCCCACTTTGGAAGTGATTTGATATAGATGGACATATTGAGGAAGTCAATGCACTGTTAGACTCCACCCCATCCATGGACTGCTCCAAATGGCAGCCGGAGCAGGAGATTCTGACTCCATCTGCTTCCCCACCTGTTCCATCGATTGTAGAGCCCCCTAAGTTAGAACTCAAGCCATTGCCAGATACCTTGAAATATGTGTTTTTAGGCCCACTAGAAACCCTTCTAGTGATTATAGCTTCAGACTTGGACCCTGTCCAAGAGGAAAAATTCATAAAAATTTTGGATGAACACAAGGAAGCTATTGGATGGTCCATCGCAGATATTAAAGGAATAAGCCCCTCTGCGGTCCAACATAGAATCCATTTGGAAGAAAATGCAAGAACTTCTCGTGAACCACAGAGGCGACTGAACCCTGCAATGAAGGAAGTGATTAGGTCGGAAGTCTTGAAATTACTTGATGCAGGGGTGCTTTACCCCATATCCGATAGTGCATGGGTAAGCCCAGTTCAAGTGGTACCAAAGAAATCTGGAATAACAATAGTTCAAAATGAGGGCAATGAATTGGTACCCACTCGAATACAGACTGGATGGAGGGTATGCATTGATTATAGGAAGTTGAACTCAGTCACTCGGAAAGATCATTTTCCCCTCCCATTCATGGATCAAATGCTCGAAAGGCTAGCCGGTCATGCATATTATTGTTTTCTTGATGGTTATTCCGGTTACAATCAAATTCCAATTGCACTCGAGGACCAGGAGAAGACCACCTTCACCTGTCCCTTTGGAACTTTCACCTACCAGCACATGCCCTTTGGGTTATGCAATGCACCTGCTACCTTTCAACGGTGTATGATGAGTATTTTTTTGGATATGGTTGAGCATTTCATTGAGGTTTTCATGGATGATTTTTCTGTCTTTGGCAATTCTTTTGAGGAGTGCTTACATCATTTGTCCCTTGTGCTCAAAGATGCAAAGAAAAGAATCTAGTCTTAAATTGGGAGAAATGTCATTTTATGGTAAAAAGGGGCATAGTTCTGGGACACATTATTTCTGATAATGGAATTGAGGTGGACAAAGCAAAAATTGATTTGATCTCCAAATTGCCACCACCCAAATCAGTTAAGCAGATTCTATCATTCCTGGGCCATGCTGGTTTTTATCGTAGATTCATCAAGGATTTTAGAATAATTGCTAAACCTTTGTGCCAATTGCTGACAAAAGATGCCCCGTTTGAATTTGATGAGAAGTGTCTAAAGGCTTTTGAGAGACTGAAAAAGGAACTAACTTCAGCCCCTATAATTCAGCCATCTGACTGGACCATTCCATTTGAGCTAATGTGTGATGCATCCGATACTGCTATTGGAGTTGTTTTGGGTCAACGGGTTGGGAAGTTACCTCATGTGATTTACTATGCAAGTAGGACCCTCATTGATGCATAGCTAAATTACACAACCACTGAAAAAGAATTGCTAGCTGTGATTTTTGCCTTGGAGAAATTTCGGTCCTACTTGATAGGGTCTAAAGTCATCGTCTACACGGATTATGCAACTCTGAGATACCTTCTATCCAAAAAGGATGCAAAAGCCCGATTGATCCGGTGGATCCTTCTGTTACAAGAGTTTGATTTGGAAATAAGAGATAAAAAAGGATGTGAGAATGTTGTAGCAGACCATCTTTCGAGGTTACCCTTAGAGCCATTAGATGAGGTCCCACTTAAAGAAAATTTTCCTGATGAACAATTGCTCGGTATTTCTCAAATTCCCTAGTTTGCAGATATAATCTATTACCTTGTTATAGGGGAGATGCCCAACCATTGGTCCAAACAAGATCGATCAAAATTTCTATCTAAGGTCAAGTATTTTTTCTGGGATGACCCATATCTTTTTAAGTACTGTCTAGACCAGATAATCAGGAGGTGCATTCCTGATGAAAACCATCAAAGTGCCATTTCATTATGTCATGATCATGCATGTGGGTGCCATTTTAGCTCCAAAAAGACTGCTGCAAAAGTTTTGCAGTGTGGTTTCTATTGGCCCACAATCTTTAAGGATTGTCATGTGTTTTGTTTGAGTTGCGATAGGTGTCAAAAGCTTGGAAAAATCAATCGTAAGAATATGATGCCCTCGAATCCAATCTTGATAGTGGAAATCTTTGATGTGTGGGGGATCGATTTTATGGGACCATTTCCAAGTTCCTTTGGAAATTTTTATATTTTACTGGTAGTGGACTATGTTTCAAAATTGGTGGAAGCAATACCTACCAGAAAGAATGATCTCCATGTGGTGATCAAATTTGTGAAGGAATACATATTTTCTAGGTTTGGTACACCCAGGGCAATTATCAGTGATGGTGGAACCCATTTATGCAATAGCACCTTTGACCATCTAATGAAAAAGTACCCTGTTACTCATAAGGTTGCTATGCCCTACCACCCGCAGACCAGTGGCCAAGTAGAAGTTTCGAATGGGCAGATTAAACAAATTTTGGAGAAAACGGTCAATCCAAATCGGAAAGATTGGTCTTTGCGACTATTGGTTGCATTATGGGCCTATCGAACCGCTTACAAGACTCCTATTGGGATGTCCCCTTATAGGTTGGTTTATGGTAAGGCTTGTCATCTGCCTGTTGAGTTAGAACATAGGGCTTACTGGGCCATCAAAACTTTCAATTTTAATTTGCCCTTGGCTGGGAACCATCGTAAGTTACAACTCAATGAGCTTGATGAATTGAGAAATGATGCTTATGAAAATGCCAAATTTTACAAGGAACGGATGAAGTTGAACCATGACAAATCAATCCTTAGGAAGTCATTCGAACCTAGCATGAAAGTTCTCCTCTACAATTCCTGGTTACACCTGTTTCCAGGGAAATTGAGATCTCGATGGTCTGGCCCATTCATTGTGCGTACTGTTTATCCTCATGGGGGCAGTGGGACAATTTCAAGGTTAATGGTCAAAGGCTGAAACCTTTTCTGGAACTGAAGGATAAAAACATTGAGGAAATCCTTCTAGAAGACCCAGTTTACTAGGACTAATCATTTTTGGTCACGTCGGGCTAACGACATTAAACTTAGCGCTGTTTGGGAGGCAACCCAATTTTGGAAGATAATTGAGCTAGTTGATCACATTCTTTTGCAATCACGCCACCTGGTAAGACGTTCCAATTTTTCTTATTGTTCATTTTCACATTACACATACATTCATAACATTGAGGACAATGTTGGATTTAGGTTTGGGGGTGTGAGTTAGAACTTGACATGTGATCATTTGTTCAATTTTCATTATACATTTTTCTTTTTTGTTTTTTTTTTTTCTTTTTGTAGGTTTTTAGGAGATTTAAAAAAAAATTGCTATTGTTAGGATAAAGGGAAACTTTCGAGAGAATTTTTATTGAATGAAGATATTTATTTTGGGACAAAAGAAAACAATGGTTCACTATTTTATTTATGGAAAGGGTTTTTGGAAAAGTACTGAATTTTGATCCCTCACTTTTACACAGGTTGTATACGTTTTTAAGGTTTTGAATGTGAAGCTATGATTTCCGTTTTTCTTTGATAATTATAAAAAAAAAAAAAAGGAAAATCGACCCCGACCCTTAATGTTACAGTGCTTCCTAGTTCAGCGGGTGGATACATGGAAAGGGCTACCTATTGTTGGGGATCGCAAAAAAAAAATAAAAAATTGTGTTTAGTTAGAAGTCTTGAAAAGAATAAAAAGTTTGTGACTAGTTTGGGTTCGTAGCCTTTTTAACCAGAGCCAGTAAGTCCGTAGGGGTATTTGCATACCTAGTGCCCTAAAGCCATCTGGTTTGGGAGTCATTGGCCTAATGCTCATTACATAGGCTAATTAGAAAGCTTAAAGGACCTAGGCATTGCACGGTCACATGTGTGAGTTTGAAAAAAAAAATGTGGCCTTTGAAAAAACAGTAGTGCGAAAGCCGTCATTATCACCTTGAGAGGAAGACTGTTTTTCTTTGCTAAAGTTAGGCGGCCCAGAATAAAAATAAAATAAAATAAAATAATTTTCACGAAAATTCTTGGCGGATCATTTGATGCTTATTACGTATACATACTTATCACCGTGCATAGGGCTGGCAAAATGTGGCCCGACCCAATGACCCGACCCGGTTTTGGCCCGCCAAACTCGACCCGCCACATATATGGGTCGGTCATGGGTCAGGATTTACTGACCCGTATAGAAACGGGTCGGGTTGGGGTCGGCCCACCTAACCCGGTTGACCCGTTTAACTTAACTCTTAGTTTCTTGCTGACTTGAGAAATATGTGGAGACTTCCCTTGATCTTAGCCAAAAAGAGATCGAGAATGGTATGCAATCTTAATGACGTTCCGATTTCCTACTTTTTCGATAGTTAGCAGGTTTGATTATTAGCAAATCTGAATCGCTAAAGAATCCTTCCGGCTGCAAATATATTCTTCTTTACAAGTGTACCGTAGAGATTACAGTTCTGCTGCTGCATCTTCAAACTCAACTCACGGTCTCCAAGTCCCAAGCCTCCTACATTGAAACTTACAGGTTTGCAAGTTCTCTTTAAGTTACTCTACAACAACAGGTTTCAGAAGTTTTTTTAAGTGCCATATCTTTTCTATATGCTTTTTTAAAGTGTGAAAAGTGTCAAGTTCTCTTCAAGTTTCTCTATCTTTTCTGTATGTTTTTCTTATGTTCCACACACTTTTCACATTCCATGATTGCCAGAGCTTTTGTGTTTAATGTTCCACAAACCTTCTTGCAAGCTAGCATTCATATATAAAGTCCTCTTTTCTCTTATTAAAACAATGAAAAAATAATTAAAGTAGAAGAAAAGGAATAAGAAGAAGAGGAAAGAACATGGTGGGTAAGATGAAGAAGAAGAGGAAAGAACATGGTGGGCTTTGACATGAAGAAGAAGGGGAAAAAAACAAACTAAGGTGGAGAATACGAACCATCGTACCATATGGGTGATATGGCCACATGGGTAGGAACTAGTAGTAGCACTGTAGCAGTAGTATGGTGGGTTGTTCACTTGTTCATGGGTTGGGGCAAGTTCTAACATTGGTGACATGGGAAGGAGGAAGAAGAAGAAGTGGGTTATGAGTTCTAAAATAGGTAGTAGTAGTGATGGCAGTACAGAAGAAGAGAAAGAAGTGGTTTCTGACATGGCAATAGTGGGAGTACAGTAGTATAGCAGAAGAAGAAGAAGTGGGTTCTAGTAAAAGAAGATGTATGCAATAAAACACACAAGTAACATATTGACCGAAACTTTCAAAAAAAAAAAACTGTAGATGCGAGATACAAATAACATATTTCCACACTTGTTTGTAAAAGGAAAATGGTTGGAAACTATCGGAAAATGGTTGGATTATGTGGCCAAACAGGTAAAAACTAGAGTTTTTTCTCTCTTTTTTATTTTTTTTCTGGTAAAAGGTAGAATAGTACTTATCAAAGCAAATAGGACAAAACTCAAATTTAATCACCTTTAATCTCATACTGTTTTTTTCTATTTTATCCAACATTTGATCAATGTTTGAAACTTGGAATTAGAGAGAAATTCAAAACCTGAAATTTATGATATTACTAGTTTAAGTTAGCTATATTTTAAAGTGGGTGAATGAAAATTATAATTTACCTTATTTCTTGCAGTTGATCTTTGGTTAAATATGTCGTCACGAGTGGGTAATGATTTTGACCACATTGATGAAATGAGTGATGATGATATTAATGTTATAGAATCACCAACTCCAGAAGTTAAAAGTAAACGTCAAAAAAAGAGCACGTCTACAGTGTGGCAATTTTACAATAGAATAACCGGAGATGATGGGAAGGAAAGAGCTCAATGCAAAAAATGTGGTGCGAAATAGCTTATTGATAGTAAATCAATTGGCACATCGACCCTAAATCGTCATGTAAAAAAATGTCCAAGAAATGAGACTCGTGATGTGAGTCAGTTACTCTTATCTAAATCAGGTGAAGTCCGTCCAAACAAAATAGAACAAGATATCTTTCGTGAAAAAAATAGCAATAGCTATTATTAGGCATGACTACCCCTTCAATCTCATAGAACATGAGGGATTCAGAGATCTATGCAACTACTTAAATCCAGATGCAAAACCCATATCTCGTAATACTGCAAAAACCGATGTATTGAAGTTGCATAAGAAGCATAAGGAAAATCTCCGCCATAAGCTACTATTAAGTCCTGGAAGAATATGTTTAACATCAGACTTGTGGACCTCTATCACCACTGATGGATATATATGCCTTACAGCACATTTTATTGATGAGGAGTGGATTTTGTAGAAGCGTATATTAAACTTTCGTTACATGCCTCCTCCACACTCGGGTGTTGCGATTGCAGAGAAAGTGTCTGTTGTTAAATGAATGGGGAATTGAAAATAAAATATTTTCAATCACACTAGATAATGCTTCAGCGAATGATGTATGTGTTCAAGTAATGAAAATCAACTTAGTTTGAAAATGCTCTTTTGAGTGATGGAAGATTTTTTCATGTGCGTTGTTGCGCTCACATATTAAACATAATTGTGCAAGAAGGATTGAAAGTGTTAAGCAACGCTGTTCACAAGGTTCGAGAAACTGTCAAATATCTCAAAGGTTCACAAGTACGAAAGATTAAATTCTTAGATTGTGTTGCACAAATGTCAATGAAAAGAAATAAGAGCCTACGTCAAGATGTCCCTATTAGATGGAACTCAACGTTTTTTATGCTTGAAAGTTGTTTATTATATCGTCCAGCATTTTGTCATTTACAACTGGTAGATACAAATTACAAGAATTGTCCAACCTCAGAAGAATGGAAACAGATTAAAGGATTATCTAAATTTCTTAAAGTTTTTTATGATGTTACAAATATATTTTCAAGGACCAAATATCCAACTTCCAATTTATATTTCCATGGAGTTTGGAAAGTACAAATGCATTTAAAAAAGGAGGTCGAAAGTGCAGATTGGTTTATCAATAACATTCTCCGACAAATGCAAGGAAAGTTTGACAAATATTGGGCAGAATATAGTCCGGTACTAGCCATGGCAATTGCTTTTGATCCACGCTATAAACTGCAGTTTGTAGAGTTCTGTTACAAAAAACTATATGAAGAAAGTTTCAAAGTAGAATTGAACCGGGTTAGAGGAAATTTGATCTCACTTTACGAAGAGTACTCGCGCCTTGGTTCTAAAGAATCAACAAAAGGCGATGCATCAGTCAGTAAGTTGATTGGCATCAGAGACGACATTACAGATGACATACAAGTAAGTACTTATTTTATTTTTTATATAAAAAAAATGCATATCTTACTTGTCACTTTTTATTTATATTTTGTAACTAACTACCATGCATTTTTGTCATATAGGAGTTTGCAAGCTTTGAGAGCCAAGAGACGGAACATAAATTTTCACAAATGGATTTATATTTGCAAGAACCAAAAGTTCCAATAACTCAAGACTTGGACATTCTGAAGTACTGGAAATCTTATGAGTATCGATATCCTGAACTCTCTATGATGGCTTGTGATATCTTAACAATTCCAATATCAACGGTTGCTTCAGAGTCCGCATTTAGCATTGGTGGTAGAGTTCTTGATCAATATCGTAGTTCTCTTGCCCCTGAGAATGTTGAAGCCTTAGTAACAACTCGAGATTGGTTGTTTGGATCAGGAGGTAAATATTTCTCTTCATAGTTATATTTTTTTAATGAAATATAATTGAACTAATTTTGGTTTTTCACCATCCACTGCAATTGATTATCTAGAGCTGGAGACAGAAGATATTGTCGAGGATATTATAGGGATTGAGAATGTGGGCTTCATGATCTTTAGATAGAGGTTAATAACTTTTTTACACCCTTATTTAAAAAAACAAAAACTCCATGATTTAAGTTATTGTCCATCTTATATTTTCTAATCAAAGTTAATGCCCTTTTATTTTTTAGGTGGTGACATTATGAGGAGGAGTGATGCAATAATCTGCTTATTTTATTCTCATTTTGGATGGTTTAATATGTTGATGATTGGAATATAATTTTTTTTATAGTTTAGAAGTTTGGTATTTATAACATTGATTTGTTGATTTGGAGAATCAGAGATTCATAAATTTTTTTAAATAGTGGATGTTAAAATTTGCTCAATCTTAGAGTTATTTAAAATGTCATATTTGTTGCATTGAGATCATAGTGCTAAATGCATTTTATCACGAATACCGTTCTCCTATGGTAGAATTGCGCATTTTATATGAATGATTACTTTTTTAAATTTATTTTTAATGGTGATCCTCAAATTTGAATGGCTATCAATGGGCTAGATTGAAATTGGCTAAACTAGTATTGACTTACATAATTTTCTTCCATTTGCAAACTCAAAGCTTGATTTCTCACGTTTTTCTTTTCTTAACAATGTTATTTTCTTATGAATTATAATAACTTGTTTTTTTTTTTATCAATTTCATATATTATATATTATTTGGGTTTAGTCTTATTATATAAGGATTATCATAAAAGATTAAGGACTACATAGGAAATCACATATTTCCTATATAGCTTGACTGCCAATGCTTAAAGTACAACACATAACGGCATAAGCATGAAAAAATAATAAAAAAATATTTGTAGGATTCAATATTCTATTACTTTTATAAACACATCACAAAGTTTAAATGCTTGTCGATGTTCGAAGGAGATTTAATGGCTAGCATCCTTTGTTTTTCTATTTATTTTTTTTAAAAGATAAAACAATGCACACAGTAGGGAGGAGGTGTAGTGGTCAAGGTATCATTTTAAATAGAATGGGTCTTGGGTTCGAATATTGTCAATCTTCAGTTTTTGTCAAGACTCAAAATTAGTTAAAAAGATGAGCGACTCGGGTCAGATCAGGCCAGGCTGACCTGACCCATATTTAGTTCGGGTTAGGTGGTTTAGCCCGACCCACAATATCATGGGTGTGGGCTGCATACCTGCAACCCGTTTAAAAAATGGGTTGGTCACGGGTTGGGGGTCCAAATAACAGATCCAGCTATGACCCGACCCGAATTAGCCAGACTCGGCCCGTTTGCCAGCCCTAACCGTGCACGATCAATTTAGCATGATTTCGAGAATTTCTGACCAAAAGATGGGATTGGTGAACCGAATTTATGATTTGTCTTTAAAAATTCCGAGAACTGAGAATAGTCGGTGTCTATAAATTTTCTCTTGGAAGAAGTTTCCCAGGATCTTGTTAGGTTTTAATCATCTCTTTTGCAAAAAAAATAAAAAAAAAAAGGAATTTTGTGGGTAAATTCACTGCAAACCCTCACGAGGCACAACTCGTCCACTAGGGGGAACCTAGGTGTTTAAGAGCTTGTTGCATACGCTAAATGCAACCGAGAGTACCAGCGAAAGTGGTTTTGTTTTCATATTTACTTGTTTTTCTTAGATTCGGACAAAGAACTTCAAATCTTTTTGCTCGCAACTTTTACTAAGAGACTAGCAAAATGCTAGTTGGGGGGCGTGGGGGTGTGTTGAGTTCATGAATTTGCATATTTATGCATCATTTTAGGATGAATTATGGGTTTTATTTGGTGAATTGCATCATTATTCATTTAATTCCATCATTTCATGCATTTTCACCTAGAAACCTGAACTTTCATATTTTTCATATATTTTATGCATTAACTTAAAATATTATGCAATTTTGCTTTGAAGAGTCTCAGCTGGAGTAAAACTCTATCCAGATGGGTCCCACCTCAATATGGGCTCTTTAGTGTTTGATATATTGAATTAGAATGTGCAGAAAATGAGGATTGCAGGCCTCTGTCACGGAACCTACTTTCAAGCATACATAGTCATCCTGGGCCCTACATTGCTAAATTGAAGCTTAAAAAGAAGTAAATTGAAGAATTCACCATGTGGACCCCACATACAAGCCATATGCAAATCAATGAAAGGAGGGGTCCACTCATCATGTCAATTGAAGACTCATAACTACAGTAGAAGACTTCTCATAGGGCCCACTGTTCAAGCAGATGACATGTCCCACATGGCAGGGTCCGCAGTTG
This sequence comes from Persea americana, assembly GCA_029852735.1. Classification (NCBI taxonomy): domain Eukaryota; kingdom Viridiplantae; phylum Streptophyta; class Magnoliopsida; order Laurales; family Lauraceae; genus Persea; species Persea americana. Next base: position 22,545,205 of record CM056812.1, on the reverse strand, counting down.
TTGCAGATTTGAAACTATTAATGGATAATTCAAAGAGTAAAAGTTTGATTGGAATAAAAGAAGAAGAGTTTGAATCATCCACATCTGATATTCTTTCAAAAAAGAAAGTTGTGCAGAGATAGAGTTCATTGCAAATCAAATTTTAAAAGTTAATCCCGTTTTTCTCAGGATAACTCATCTTCAGATGGTCATAACTTTCAATCCAACCATCGGATCGAAGCAATTTACCTACCGTTGGAAAGCTTATCTAGGGTAACTATCCATGGAGCCCAAGATTACACAAATCAGAGCTAAATTGACAAAGTTATGGGCCCGGAGATTTTATATTCATTTTTAGACGGGATTGTAATAAAATTCACACTGTTGATAATCCATTGCTGCATATCTCTTGTGGGACCCCATCTGAAGATTACCCGAGCCATCCAAAGGTTTCCAGAAGCTTTCATCTCATTCAAATTCAAAAAGGCTAAAAAGATATACCTTATCAATGAAGATAAATCAAATCTGCAGAGAAGGTGTCCAGATTCAATGTATCTGTAAGATAACCAGGAATTATAAAAGGAACCAAAAGGAAGTATACGAGACAACTCCCCCCGATGTCCACTACATTCTCTCTCTCCTCTTTTCCTAATTCATAGAATTAGAGTTATTTTTGGATATTCTGGAGCCCTGTTCCAGAACTAGGTTAGAAGAGTGTGAGAGGAGTTGTAATTGCCATGAAGTTCTCAATGAAAATCACATCTTTTGCAATGGAGGAGTAGATCCCTGGATCAGAGTATCAAATGAAGTTAAGTGTTTCTTATCATTAATTTATGTGATATTTTTGTCTCTTGCGTATTGATTATAATAATAAATCTGCCTTCTGTCATTGACAACCTATGTTATTTAATTTTTTTATTTGAACAGTGCTTTAATCATGTATGTTTTCTTAATAGATTATTCTTAGATTGAAATTATTTGATAATCTATCTTTGATTAATATGTGATATTTAGTTAACCTGCCACATACAGCTTGTTAGGTTACAAGGTCAAAAACAAAAACCAAAAACCTTCTTGACTGCCTAATGCGCCACATAAAGCCTTTAGGTTCACAAGGTCAAAAAGGAAAATCCAAAACCCAAAAAACCAAATCCTAATATCATTTTTAAAACTTTGCCTTGAGATGGTACGTGATCCCTCTCACTGCCATAGAATCCCTTTGGAAACTCAAAAAGGCTTCTGGGGGCAAATCGGCGACAAAGTCTTCGACTTTTCTGGAAAATAGGAAACTTTGTGCTCTGATTTGCACGGCTTCTCGTCAAGTTTTCTTCAGGGAAATTGGGCAAAATACATGAGGAAAAATGTCAAGAAAAATACCGAAGAAAAAAGAATTAGGAAAACCCGAAAAACGATGGAAAAACGGCGACCAAAAGGGATAAGAATCCCCATGGTCGCCGGTGACCTTGGAGACCATGGGTGCATGATCACCGGCGACCATGGAGATCCGGGTCGCCAGATTTCGCCCAAAAGCCCTTTTTTCAAGTCCTTTTCGCATTTCGAGATGATCGGCTCCTGCGGTTTTCCAAAAATCTGATTTTTCGGGCATGAAATCCGTTGATGAACATCACTGATCCACCGCCGAAATCACCGGATCATCGTCGAACGCTTCAAAATCGCCAACCGGCCGACCAAAAAAGCACACTTTCTGCCCGACCGATCGAGAAATCGATAGGACAGATGTTACCGGCCCACTGGTATTAATCGATGTCTGAAGTTGCATTGCCATCTGATTTCAAACAACATATGGATCCATCGGCGATCATCGCAAGAAGAATTCCAAAAGACGCGGCACGGCCCGCGACTCTTCAAGTGCCCTAGCGACCACTTAATGCAGTTAAATGACCCATTTTATGACAAGTTAATGGGGTCATTAACTCATTATTTTGGATGGCCCAATCAGAAGCGAGGAAAAAGGAGTTACAAGTCCTAGCAATCAAGGCATTAAATCATGTAACTCCTCTCATCATGGAGTTTAAAGACAATTAAATGCCCATCATTCTCCATTGGCCAATCAGAAGCTGAGAAAAAGGAGTTACAAAATCATGAATTAAAAACTTGTAACTCCTCCCATCATGGAGCATTAATGCAATGAATGCTCATAAACCCTTCTAATGGCCACCAAAAGCCTATAAAAGGGGGTCATTCCTAGAAGAAAAGGTCCGAAATTGATCGATCAAAAATCTAGAAATATCCAGAACTTCTGAAACAGTTGCTGCAACAATCCCTCTTCCATCGAAAAGATTCTGCAACAAACACCACAAGATGACCGACGTCCCTTAGGGGGCCGCCCCCCCCCCCCCCCCCCCCCCCAATGCCCTCTCTTTCTATCCACATGGCTAGACCAGGCTTTTCAACCCGTCTACTCAGTTTTTTATTAGATATAGGACCTTCTCTTGGTCTTTATCCTTTAAAAATCTAAGATCCAATCCGAGCCAAGCAGATCAAAGCATCATATGTTCTCATCTGAATGATGATGGCGAAGTCCATACATGACGTGCGACCGGTCAATCTGAACGAGTCCCCACAATCTCCTGAGAAGTTAGAATTCCTTTTCTTGTTTTTTGTTGTATTGTGTATTTTCTAAAGAGACAAAATAAATCACAACTCTTGTCTTACATTTTGATGAGATTTGTAAATCATCTTTTACGGCAAAATCGCCTTTCACCGCAAAAAATTGCATTTTACAGCAAAACCTCATTTCATGGCAAACAAAATGAAATCGCCTTTCATGGCAAAAATCTTGTCTCTTTTCTTAAATATATGTGCAATGAAAAAATAGAAAAAAGTTGATTTCCTTTTCTATTTGTGAAGGTGGATCTCCGGACCACCACTTCTAAATTCCAGGTAGAGTAGAAAATCTGGCATACCGATACACAAAAATGTTGATGCTCGCTTTCCTCCGCCAACCCCCGGTAGGCCCAGGATGGAAGAAAAGAAAAGCCAGGTCCATCAAAGGCCAACAAAGGCCAATTACGACCAATAAATCAAAATGTGTTAGTCCCTATCCCAAAATGTGATTCGCAACTCGTGGCCTGACCAAATGTCTAAACTACATCGTCAGCCTCCCATTCTCCTACTCGTTGCGGCTCTCCGGCCGCCTCCTCCGGCTCCTCCTCGGGGTTGAGGAAATCTGGACCTAAGTACCAAAAGAGTGGGTCAAACACGACAGTCTGGCAAGTGGGTAAATATTTATAACAACAAAGAGATTAAAAAGAGAAACTTAGAAAACGTTGAAAACCTGTTAAAACAAGTAACCACACCAAAGCTAAATCCTCCATCACTAGTGTGATGAGAGCACATTTGGGGTGTTGGTCTCAGACACTCGAAGTGACGAGAGCCAACGAAATATATACATATACATATAGCTAGACAAGACCACTGCCGCAGAACCGGGTAGTGGGGCAGGATAGGACCCAGGCTGCAGCTAGCAGAAGCAAGAGGGGGACCTCCAAGTCGATGGATCAAGCCGATAAGGTCGTCCAAGCTTAGTGGTGCCGACATTTAAGTCACATGCAAAAATCAGAACTTGTACTTATATATAAATATATGGGGGGGGGGGGGGGGGGGGGGGGTTATCACCCGAACGGGTTGAACAGGAGGCTCGTAAGCGCATTTATCTCAATTTTACCGGTCATGCAGCTACGGGGCTGTCAGAACACATCAAGTACATGTATCCATAGTTTTAAAGCAAAACTAACAGCGACACATGAAAGCAGGAGAGAACAAATGTAATTCGAGTAAAAGAAAACAATGGATTTCCACGTAATTCCAAACCACACATTGAGGTATGTCGGTTTTGCCCTTGGCTTGGTACTCTGGAAGATGGGGGACATTCCAACCCCTATACAAATCGACAAGTCAAAAACTCTCAATGAATTTCTATGATGGGGTCTCTTTCTCAACCGAGCCTCTTACATCACTTCCTAGGTTTTACCGTTGCATTGGGGCTCCAAACAAACCTCCCCAAGCGTTAAAACATCATGTTCCAGCTCCAAACATATACCCAGGCCTGACAGGCTGTTGGCTCGAGCAGACCAGAGGTCCGCTTGAGCCGGTAAGCTTCTAGGAGGGGTCCGCACGAGCGACCTCGGATCCGCTCGAGCAGACTAGTCCTAATCAGGTTGGCTCGAGCGAACCTGATTCCGTTCGCTCGAGCCATCCAGCCTCTGGATGGGGTCTGCTCGAGCGGATAGCTTCAGAAGTTGCCCGTTTGTGCATTTTAGTTCATTTCTTCTCTTTTTCCAAAACTCCCTTAAGCCACCATTTTCGCACAAAATTTGAGACCTCCTATCCTCCTCATAATGCCTTTCATTCATCCATCAACCATTCCACAAAATACATCAAACCTCCTTCATTTCATCCCCATTCAACACAAAAGAAACCCATCATCCATGGAATCCAAATTAAGATTAAACAACTTTTCTCAAAGTAGAATGCATAATTTCAAGAGAATAAATAGAGAGAAAGACTCATCAATACGCCTTTTTAAAATCAATAGAAACGACAGCAAGAAATGTAGATGAAAACGCATATGAAATCACCAAGAACAATAAATGAAAATCAAGATTTTCCCATAATACATGTTAACATTCAAAAGTCATCCATTCACCCACTTGCCCTGGCTTCCAAAATAGTTAATCAAGACCCTAAACTCACTCCCAAGCCACCAATCTCCAATCTACATAAAAACCCCAAATACAAACCCATTTAGAACCCTAAATAGCCAAAACATGGAACAAGAAGGAAAGAGCTTCCCATAATGAAGATGGAGACTCTCTAGGGCTAGGAAAACACAAATCTAAAAGATGGGAGTGATTGCTTACTTGGAAGAGCTGCAACTGGCAAGAGCTTAATCAAAATGAACCTTAGGATGGGTGGTTTTCTCTACAAATGGTGTAAATGGAAAGCTTTCAAGGTGGGGAAGAAGATGATGGAGCCTCATTCTTCATTCGAGCAATGTTGGAGTGGATTGGAGATGAAGAAGCAAGAAAAAGAAGAGAAAACCCTAAGTTGGGCTGGAGCCAAAGTTCTTCCAGAACAACAAGGACAAGAAAAGGGGAAAGTGAAAAGAGTTCACTTTATATTCAAAGTAGAGATGGGTCCCACAACTGGCCAAGCTTGTCAGGCTAAAAACATAGTTTTCCGGGCTTCGAATGAGTTCAACGAAGAAGAGAAAAACGTTCGTCGCAAAATCTAGTGTCCAAAAAGTATATATTTCAAGGGTTTTGGAGATATCAAAAATTATGTCTAGATTTTGTGTAAAAGGACTGTTTCGCCCTTGAAGTTAGAAAAATAGGGCTTCAAGGTTTCGAACGGGGATGATGTAAACATGAAAGTTGTAGAGGTTAATGAGATCAATCACACGGAGTTAAAACACGAATTTTTTTCGTTCGAAATCGCAGATAACCACTCATGCTTACGCAAAATCACTAAAAAGACTCTCCAAGAGTCTCATTAAATCAAAGAAGGCTCTCAAAACTCCCCAAAACTAAATAAAAGCTACTCTAATCCCAAACTTAATTAAAATCCACTAATCTCACTTAGAGCTAACACGTGACTTAATTAGTGCTAATCGCAGTCACTCGGGTCAGGGTCTTACAATTATGAAGTAAGACAATTATCATGTATTTTTTTTGTTGTGATCTGGGTTTGCAAATATTACAATGGTGAATCCAAAAGCCAGCTCCATAACCCGACCTCTTGTCGGTATTTTTATGTTGTAGGCCATGGGTCTTAGGGGAGAACATTTAATTGTAAGTGCCAAGGATCCTATCCAAGTTCATTTGGACAATCAATTCAAAAATATAGAGAGTGAGAAGGTGCCTTTTTAAGTCAGTTTGGTTTTCATATAGCTCCATTTGTGTTGTACAAGGCAAATCTTATGACACTAGCCCTCTAAAAGCACTTAATAAAATATAAGAAACCTGATAATACTTTATCAATTTATTGAGTCACTTTTCATATTTGACCAGGATATATAGACGATTAAGCTTTTTCGAATATTTGAGTTCTTCCAACTTAAAATATTAATTAGACCATTGGAACCCAGTTACTTTTTTATGTTTACATGGAATAATATTGTGTAAATATTTTTCAAACAAACAAGTTTATGAGGCATGAGAGGGGATCGCCCATAGGCATTCGATGGGAGTGGCATGACTCTGAAAAAGTAACATGTACTTATCTTAGAACCGCGCACTAAATCCGAGTGACTTAATGTGCACCGATTCAGAAGTATGGATTTCCTTTCACTGATGGCTGATAAGAAAGCCTTGGAAAAACATTAAATAAAATAAAAATGGAGTGAGCTCATTCCATTTCAAGCATCAAATCCAATGTTCATATCTCATGGGATTGATTCAGTCATGGAATTCCTTTTTTATAGAAAAACCCAACTAAGAATGCCTTCTTCTATTAGATAGATAACTCGAATGCCAGCATGTGGTGCGTTCCACGGCCATTAATTTGTCTCCACACCGCCGCCCCCCCACCCCCCTTCTTAAAAAGCCTCCTCGTCTATTATTGGTAGCCAAAGATTGTGGTTGCAGATTGTGATTAATTCTAGATTTATCATCCAGTTCCATTCCATACAATAATAGCCAAAAAAGAATCAGCATTTTTATTTTTAGAGACAAAGAAAGACAATACAGTACTATGCTTTGTTTGTTCATAAGTATGTTCTTACCATCTACTGGATCTTCAGATCTTGGAAGAGAGCAAAGGGGAAAACTGACCGGGTACAAGGTTTTTGTGTTTGGTAAGAGATGGAGACATTTATGCATGCTTTTTCGTGTTTTGAGACTCCAGAAATTTCATTTGGTTAGCCACAGCAGCGGGAGGTCTATCTTGGATGATTGGTTTTGTGATTGAAAATCCATGGGCACAGCATTATTTTCCTTTTTTAACAAATGTCCATAAATGTGATTATGACCCCCTCGAAGGAAATAACACATGTGGAGCCTAGGATAAGAATACCCAATTTTTCTCGTTCACGCGAAGGGCATTGGATAAACTAGAGGGCTGTGACTAGAATGAGATATAAAAGGTTTCAAACTGTTGCTTATCCTCTACGCTGCAAAAAAACCCCCAATTCTTTTTTTAAAAAAAAGCAAATAAAACACGGAAAATTTAGATAAATTAGAATTTTTAAAATATTAGAAAAATAAATGTAGAACCTGTTTTGTGAGGAGTCAAACCTTCACAGCTATATTTCTTAGAAAGTGTGTTCGGCATCCCAAACTAGTTGAACTATACTCCTTAGAAAGTGTGTTTGGCGTCCCTAATTAGTTGAGCTATACCCTCAGCTGTACTCCTTAGAAAGTGTGTTCGGCGTCCAATCAGTGTTACCAGTATCTAATTAGTCTTCATGCTAGTTGGTGCAACTTTTTGATGGCTCAGATTATGTTCTTATTGCTCAAAACAAAATATTACACCAAACCTTCTGTGAGACTGAGGGTTCAGGTTTCAGAATTTAGATCAGTCAGGGTCTAATCTTGTCCAATTGAATACACCAATGAGTACCATTTAACGGGTGTTCTTCTGGAACTTGGACCCAAAAATTTAATTGGGCTTATTGGCCTAGTAACAAGTCAGGCCAACCTGACCCGAGCCCAGCCTTCCTTACCAAGTGCGTGGTTACAGAATCTGCTAGGGGTGTACATGGGCAGTTCGGATCGGTTTAGAGGGGAAACCATCAACCAAACCAAACCCATCGGTTTTCTATTTTCCCAAACCGAACCAAACTAGCTCGGTTTGGTTCAGTTACAGTTTTTTTTTAATTTATTTTTTTTCACAAAAAAAATTACAGTTCAAACTTGGTCCATCAAATGGAATGAGGAGAAGCTATAATGAACACTAAAATATATTTCATAATTCGTTTCAACCAAGGAAGCATACATCAAACGATGGATAAACTCTTTCCATCCATCATACGGCCGCGTGATTGAATGGACCAGGCAAGGTTCGGCCAACTTTTCAAGCCAATGAGCTGAAGCAGTTCAAATCTTCTGGTAAAATATACCAAAAAAATGGTCAGGCACGTTCCTATTTCTCTATATAAAACCTGGACTAGACTACATTGCTTGATCCAGACCAATAAATTCAACACAAAAGGAACTAGTTTTTTATTTTCTTTTGTTTTTGTTTTTGTCTTTGCCGGCAAGATGGGTTAGAGTGGAATGTAGCCCCAATTTTGAACTATTTGAGATGGGGCCCTTCATAGTTCACTTTCTCTTAGCTCAGACCAAACCCCAGGGCAGCACTACTAAAATCCAATAATGCACACTTCTTGTAGAACTTTCATCAAACATGTAACATGCAAGTAGAACATACAAGCGCTTCCTTTAAGGCTAAAATAGTCAAAACTCAGTACTCAAGTTAATACATTCGGTCACTTCGGTTTGGGTGGTTAATCATGGGTTCAAACCGATAATTGACCGATGTAAGGCAGTTTCTATGATTTTCAAATCGTTGAGCGAACCGATCTACATAAAACCGATCCCACCGCTCTGTCGGTCGGTTTGGGCCAATTTTGTGGTGAAACCGGATTTTTTGTGCAGCCCTAGGACTCAATCTGCGCACATTCTGTGTATAATTAAGCACAGTCTGTGCACAATGCACTATGTAGTGCATAGTTATGTGGCCCACGTTGAATTTTTATAAATTCAATTAAAGCCAACTAGGCAGTGGCCCACCTTGATCTTTATCGAAATCATATAAGAAATTCATTACATAGTGGCCCACCCAAGTCTCCAAATCAATTTAATTAATCACACGCAACACTGGCCCCCTATTAACGAAGTCTAATTAAAATAGATAAAAATACATAGTGGATGTGTTAGAACTAGTACAAAAATAAGTTGTCAAATTGACTTTGTAATGGAGTTTGTGGTTGCTTAGTTTAGCATAGAAAAGGGAGATGTGATGGTTCTTTTTTCCATGGATATCTTTTTATCTTTATAGGGATTTTTTTTTTTTTTTTTGGTAAAATCTTTATAGTGATTTAACTAAATGATGAAGTGTGCATTTTTGTCTCTTCGTGGCTGTCCTCATTTTTGTGTTGGCTTGCTTTGTTAAAATGAGTTTTCCTTTCTCAAACTAACCATTGGGAGAAGGAGAGCAACAGTAATGTCTTCGTCTTGTCTTGTTACATGAAAACAGAAAGGCCTACAAGATTGTGCTGCCTTCCTGTGATTGGTATTTCCAGCACAAGTAAGCTATGAGGCCCTGGTTGGATGTGGAAAAGACCAAAAAACTTTTTCTTTTTACCTAGGCTATTCCTTGCCAACCCAGCCTTCGGATTCTTGGCCTCCAACCCAAGGTTACCCGATTCTGACGATCAAGGACTATTTCTTAAGGGTACATAAATGTCCGAACGGGGTTTTACCTGATTCTCCCTCCCCATTATCTCTGCCTTTTGTCCTTATTTGAGAAAGCCCAGTGGTGTGCTTAAATCATAGCCAAGGATGCAAACATTCGCCACATGGACAGTTAGGCTGCAAGGATGGAAATTTTGTCTGAGACTCTAGCGTTGTCTTGACTCTTTTGACCAAACCGAGTTTTTTAGTCAAGGTGTTCTGCATATAAGGTTTTAGTCACAATCCGGAACCAAAAATGTATTGCAACTTTATTGCCAACACCTTTATATTATATTCTGTTATTTTATCTACACTTAAAACAATCTAAATGTAATTAAATGTGAAGATTAAAAAGTAATCCACTTTTTAAATTTTCATTCTAAAATTATATTTTAGAAAAAAAAATAGAGTTAAACAAATTAAAAAATGAGTCTGGAACCGATACATCAGCAGAGACAGAGGTTTAGGCATTGGCTGACTGTCCCAAGGGGCATTTTAAAACTTTGAAACACTTGGAAACTACAATAGTTTTCTTATGAAAGTAACTACGAATTAAAGTAGGATAAGTGACAGAATTTGCAGAGCCCACTGATCCACCAAATAGAAGAAAGTTTTAGGCCCTATCTATCTACAGGCCACTGGATATTTCCAATCATTCCATGATAGGCCATGAAGAGAGCAAGCAAAATTTCTCAAAAGACATTCAGAGCAGCTGCTTTACTTTAAGATAGCTTGATCTTAAGGTTGTCTTTTTGCGTAGGCCAATAGGCATTAACTGCTACGTGTGCCATTCTTTTATTAGTAGCTCCTTCAGCAGGCGAAGGCTAATATTATGAGCACATTAACCAAAAAGAAATGGATCTTCTCAACAGAAATTTTGATCTAACTAAAACAGTAAAGTAATAGGATCTAAATTTGAACTCAGCCCACTGGTACATCTCCAAGCCTTTTCAATGCTGAAGACAAAAAATGAACCGATATTGTTGCATCATTGGGTGCAAGAATTAGAAGAGGAATAACTCCCAATAGATGTGGTTGAATAAATGTGAGAAAAAAAGCCGAAGATTGGAGGTTGTACTTCAAGTGAGCTCCAGCAAAGCAGTGAAGCAAGGCAGATCATTTACATGGCTAGTGATGGATGAAAGCTGCAATGGAGAGAGAAGGCTGCCACAAAGCTGGTGTTTTTTGGCATTTCTTTATTCAGAGACTATTTACGATCCTAGTGTATAAAACTCCAAGGGGATTGGATTTGATAGAGTTGTATCCAGCAGTAGGATTTATTGAAAGTCCAAGTTGAAACCACCGATTTATTGTGCATATATCATCTAGGAGTAATCTAGTTAGGAAATATCAATGTGCATAGTAGGGTACAACACCATTTTGGAATAATACAAATATGGGCATGAGAGAGAAACAGTAAATACCGTGCAAAATTACATAATTCATTAACTCATACAGTTAAGTAGAGAGAGCTTAACAGTAGATACCGTTCTAAATTACATGATTCATTCATTCACACATTTAAGTCTCCTCTAGATCTCCACCTTAGACCCCTAACTTGCATCTTTTGTGCCTTCCAATAAAACACTCTTTACCATGAATTCCTAGGAATTCAAAAAAAGGCAAGCAAACAGGACCTAAATCCTAAATTTGAGAAACTTCTCAGTTACTCAATCACAAGTTACATAATGTGTACTGTTTACTCATACAAGTCCAAAGAATAAGGATGAGAAAAGTCGATAAAAGAGGTGAAGGGACAAGGATGCCATTACCTCCAAATATTATGGTGGGGTTGCTTAAAAGTGGCAGAGAGGAGTCATTATGGACATTGGGCTTTCAAATTATAGTATGATTTCCTCTTGTACACTCAGGTTAAGTGTCTTATTTGGAAGCACAATGCTTTTAATTACCGCCACTTCATCTTCCACTGTCACAGATTCACCTGCATTGGATATGAGCATATTCTAAATTCTAGCTCCAACATTCTCATTGTAACAGAGAAGCCACAGCACAAGGAATAAGAATAGTAGTAGATACCAAGGATGGTTATTCCGAGTTTCGCATTGTAGTCTCCTTCACCCTGTAATGGTTACATCAATTAAAAGTGTTTTGCAAATGACATGGTTTATCCAGACATGACTACTTGAAAACAAGCAAATTCAATAAAAAGAAATGTAACAGATAATAGACCATCCCTGTGTCAGCGCAATTAAAAATAATAATAACAATAATAAGCTGAGCTTGAAAAAGATCACTTTCCATCTATAATCTTGATGATTGAGCACAAGCCACTTGTAGTTTATGCATAGCATAGGTTTTAATGAATGAACAAAAAGGAATCCACACGGCACTGGACAAGCAAAGAGACCGTTAAGTCTCGCATATGTACCCAGTTGAACTATAATTTGGTGGCCTTGTATAGAATCTGTGGAAAATCACCACCATCACCACCACAGTCATCATCATCACCACCATCACCAAAACTTCATCGCATTTACCCAAGGTCAACTTTCTAAGTTGTACTTCACTCAAAGCATCACCCTATAGTCTAATGTGATTACTTCAAGATTCTCCCCCCCTCTAGTTCCTTGAACTTGTAACATTTTGTTCTCAAAACTGGAGCTGTTCTACAAAACCAAAAAAAAAAACACCCAACGCTGAAGCTGTTTACAATCTCCCTGTGGGCACACCCAAATCATCTCATACAACAGATATCAACAAATTCCTCCAAGCAACTCTCCCCTCTACTAATCACCTCTTATAACAATTAAGAAATAATTCAGATGCAATTAATGTTTTAAAAAATGTCATGATTTTCTCTCTAGGTTTTGAGTTTGTGCTAGTCTTGTACACTGAATAACTGTGGTGACTACCTAGGCATAATTGTGGATCAATCCACAGTTAGTTAAATCCAAATACTATTTAAGAAGGGCAGGTCATAGATGAACAGATAGTCCCCTTCAGAATATGTTAGACTGTATGACCTCAATCCAGTGGATAATCCGGATAAATTGATTTGTTTCAATAATTAATTTATATTTTCATGCTTTATTTATGAGATGAATGGTATTTTATTATATGTTTGCACATGACCAATACAAAATGATATAATGGTTCATGAGATGAACCGGAGCCCACAAGTATATTAGATGTGATCCATGTGTTTGGGTAAGATCCACATATAGGAGACATAGATCATAAATCTTATACTTAAATTAATTCATAGCCAGCGATGAGATTGGGCATCTCATCTGATAAGGTTGCAGCACTGTGATCACTATGAGATAGTGTGATATGTCTCAATCATCAGAGTGTAAGACTTTGGATCATTGTGCTAGTATATTGGATGTACTGAAGGACCATGAGTAGCACCTATTACAAATCTGTCTTTTAATTAAAGGATTGCTTTCATAATTCCCAAGCAATAGGCTCATAATACCGAGAGATTAATGGACTCAAGTTTCTACTATACATTTACTTTGAGTCATCAATGAGTGAGGCCAATTGTAGGTCAACACCTCGATGTCTTGGGTACGTGGTAGTGGGGCTGTGGGAACATATAATTCTCAAGATGGAATCTATCCTCATAAATATCCCATTATGCCAATTAATGGATTTTATCATTAATGAATGCGCACCCATCTCAATTAAGAGTTAACTGGATGACCATGATGATTACTGTGATTAATTAGGTCACAAAGATAATAAAAGATGGATCCAATTTGGTTGGACAGATTTATTCCAATAGATCCATGGATATAAGTGGAGGGTCCTACTTGAAGTAATTTGGAAGTTTAGGGTCTTCTTGTAATTATTCCTAAGACTAGAGTGCAATTGCATTTAATTAGTGAACTTATTTGCTATTAATTGTGGGTCCAGAGTTCACATGAGACGTGGGGCCCAGATTCCTAGTTTGAGCCAGATTCTAAGGAATCCCTAATGGTCCCCATGCTAGCCCTAATAAGAGAAGATTACTAATCTCATTAGAACTCTCAATGAAAGGAGAAGTATGATACTTACTAAGAATAGAAGTGAGACTTCTAATCTTGGTCTAAGAGGAGGTGTGCCATAAACTATGAATAAGAAGTGAGGGTTAGAGATCTCTATATACAATTATATCCAAAGTTCCTCTCTCTCCTCCTCTCTCTCCCCTAACTCCCTACTAGAGTGCTAGGGTTTTCTTCTACTTGGAGATCCCACCATTCTCCTTTAGAAGTCCTCTAAGAGGGTCATAACGTGGAAGAACACAAAGGCAAGGGATATCAAAGTTTGCGAAAAGAGTTTTTTGTAAAAATCTAGTTTTCGATTAGAGCACAATCAAGCTCCAAAGGTATAGATCTATTATCTATTTGAATTAACAGATCTAGTTTAGATCTAGTTATGCTTGTTGTTTCTAGATCTATCTCCATGATGGATGTTTGATCTTAATGCATGAGATTAAGGTTTTAGATCTTGGGCTTGGGTTCTTGGCCTCATGGATATTTGATCCCTGCATTAAGTGGGTCCAAAGTTTTGAAAACTTTTCCACGAGGCCCACATACTTCCAACAGAATACTCACTTTTTACTAATTCCAATCTTACAGCATGAAGATGTAGCAGATGATAGACCATCCCTGTGTCAATGTAACTGAAATAATAATAACAATAACAAGCTGAGCTTGAAAAGGATCACTTTCCATCAATGATCTTGATGATTGAGCACAAGCCACTTGAGAGTTTATGCATAGCATAGGTTTTAATGAATGAACAAAAAGGAATCCACATAGCACCAGGCAAGCAAAGAGCCCCCTAAGTCTCGCATATGTACCCAGTTGAACTATAATTTGGTGACCTTGTAAATATACTCTATGGAAACTCACCACCAACACCATTATCCCACCACTGTCATCACCACCACCACCACCATCAAAGCTTCATCCCATTTCCCCACGGTCAACTTTACTTTTCCACTCAACCCATTACCATGTAGTCTAATGTGATTACTTCAAGATTCTCCCCCCTTCTAGTTCCTTGAACTTGTAACATTTAGTTCTTAACACTGGAGCTGTTTACAATCTCCCTGTGCACACGTCCAAATCATCTCATACAACAGATATCAACTAATTCCTCCAATTAAAGCCACAATAGCAACCCTCCCCTCTACCAATTACCTCGTATGGTAATTAAGAAATAACTCAGAGGCAATAAATGTTTTAAAAATATCATGATTTTCTCTCTTGATTTTGAGTTTGTGCTAGTCTGTACACTAAATATCTGTGCGGTGACTACATAGGCATAATTGTGTATCAATCCAGAGGTAGCTAAAGCCAAATGCCATTTAATAAGGATAGGTCCCGATGAACAGATAGTCCCTCTCAGAATATTCTCTCACTTTTTACTAACACCGACACCGATCTTACAGCATGAAGCTGGACTTGCAACTAATTCATAGTATAAATGGCATATACTCACAACAATCTGATTGTCCCAATCACTGGCCTCGTTCAGGATGAAGTATGCTGAAGATATCAAACTGATAGGATGATTAGCCAAATTTGAACCGACATTGAACTACCATCCATTTGATGGGGCAACACAAGGATTGTTAGGATTTAGGAATAGCTGATAGGATGATTTCAAAATACTTCTATATGTCTTTTCTTCTCCTTTTTCTTTGTTTGGAAATTATCTAAAATATACTTCCTACAATTTAGGTGGTACACACATGCAACAAGTGTCCATCCATTGCGACAAATATACTTCCTCTTGAGGGGCATTTATTGGCTGTAAATCATTTCTTATTAGGTATAAGATACAACATGACTAGAGTTGATTAGCAGATAAAAATTGAGATTATTGGGTACCTTAGGGACATATAGGTTAACACAACACTTTTTTATGGGAAAGGCTGCCCATCTGAATATGGTTGAGATAAGTTCATCCGGGTTCTGTTTGCTACATGCTTAATAAATACCATGTAAGAGAAACACTCAGCGTAAGCGAATTCCGACTTTCCAATGTGTAAGACCCCAATCCTAATTACCCTATTTAAATGTTAATTAAGTGTGATTAGTGTTAATTAAGTAGGTTTTGGTGTTCGTTTAAGGATTGATTCGGTTTGATCGCATTTAGACTGAGTTTTGGGTACGAAAGGGTAGTTTAGTCACTTTGGTCATTGGAAAGGGTGTTTTGGGTAGTTCAAAATATAAAAATTTATGTTCAGCAGATAGCCCAAATTGTTACGAGAAACCTTCTTGTTCAACTCATAGCCATTCAGCGACTGAAAACCCCTTCGTTTCGCAACCTCTCTCTTAAGTTGGGATATAGTCGTCATTTTGGTAAAAGTCGAGTTTCCGCTCAGAGACTCGAAAAATTGTCATTTCGGTAGATAATACTATTTTGAGAAGCTTTCATTAGGACACCCTAACCATTTGAGGTCGAGAAGACCTTCGTACAGGTCGGTTTTTTTTCACTTAAGTTTGAGTTGAAGTGTCACCTCTGGAAAAGTTGACTTTTTACTGAAACCTTGAAAATTGTCACACTTGGGCTCGTTGAAAAGAAGAGATTATTTTGTGGAACTTTCATGTAGAACACGACCCGTTTGGATGGCTAGAAAACCCGTTTGGATACCAAATTTATCGTGTCGACAAGTTCCAAGGGCGAATTTGTAAATTTCCAAAAGCCACTATATAAGCAAGGAAAATCCCAGCTCATTTCCTGGTTCATTCTTCTTGACTCATTCCAGCTGAGCTTTGAAGCCCGTTTTCATCTCCGTTTCTTTGGCGAATCAAGATTTTGTTCCGTGGAAGTCGTTCGCATCGTCCACGCGACCGCCTATGTCCAATTTCATCGAAATCCGTGGTGGGCCAGCCGTCCCCTCTTTGGAAATTGTGCTTTTGGAGCACTTAGAGGTATGGAATCATATTGAATTTTTAGTATGTTGCGTAGGGTAGTAATTCAGCCATGGATTCCCGTTTTCAGGATCCAATTCCTACCCCTATTCTGATTTCGATTTTTGGAAGTTTCATAGGATTTGTGAGTGTTTGGGCATTTGAACTAAGCACCACTGATTAGAGTGAGTTCAGTGTTTGTTTGGAAGCTTAGGAGACACAAGGCAAGTGATCAATTTAAATTTCATATCTTGTATGCAAGGATTTTTTATGATTCCCATTTCTATTCTACTCTATGTTTTGTTTAGAATACCAAGTTAAAAGTTCATGTTTATTTTTGTTAGTTCATTAATGAATTAATGCTAAGTTAAGAGGCTTAATTTGATGTTAAATATGTTAGCACCATCTGACCCAAGGCCCATGTACAATAGGCCCATACTCATACATCACGTGGGAATTAGTTGACTGACCTGTTTATATTCTCTTTCCATGTATAAAAGATTGTAACTTATATTCTTTATATTCTTTCCTCATACATAGATTGTAATTGCCTTGATTAAGGCTATTAGTCTTTATAAATGAAGCAATGAATGATCGTCTGGATCATCCAATATTCCAAAGCATTCTCTCATTCTAAAGTTCTGTATATGTCATGGTATCAGAGCTTGGTTGTCTTCTTCTAGCTTTCCTCTTCGACCTTTTTGTCGAATCTTGGTGATATAACAGTCATAGGGACCCTGCTTGTGACTGTTCGTGCATGTTAACATAGTGTTTTATCAACATCTTGAAGTCTGATCACTGGTGGCCCACCTCCAATCAGCCCAAGTTCATCAGAGACATCATTCTATCTTGATCGACAGTTAATCAGAGACTTGTGGATCTTGGTATTGACTCAGCAGGGAGCTCTGAGCATTGTTTGGGTGGAACCACTCTCGTCAGCCATTTGGAGCAACTCATCAGGGTCCCACCTCGGATCAACACAACAGCATCAGCAGACCATACACCATCTTGGTCGACCACTCATCCTAGATTTCTTGGACATTTTTTCAGAATTTTTGGCTCATCAGAGGTAGGATTTCTGATCGATTTAGTGGTTTCTTGTTTTGGTGCATAAGTTTTCATCAAATGCACACAACATCATGGATCTGAAATTATTTGGAGTGAAACTTGGTTTGCGTGGACGGAAAATAGGAGTTCTAGACATCCAACAGATCTGATTGGTCATCAGATCATCTACTGGACCCCACCTTCTCTCTTAGAACACAAAAACAAGTCGTTAGACATGTTTTTTTGGTGGAAATAGGTCGACAGACCTGGTTCTGGGTTCAGATCATCCCTAGACCACTAGAGACCCCTTTTTGTGCTTCAAGAAACCCTAAATCAGTTACTGATTTGAAGAAGAGATCACTCTCATAGATCTGGTTTGAGATTTTGCTGATTGGCTTGAGCCAACCCTAGAGTGAAAATGGACAAAAGTGAACTTTCCCTAGTTAAGTTTAATGGGGACCAATTACACGTCATGGGGCTTCCAATTTCAGATATACCTTAAAGGAAAAGAATTATGGGGTCATATAGATGGGACTGATCCTAAACCTGTAGAGGATGTAAAGGCTGTCTCCAAATGGGAAACCAATGATGCAAAAATTATGACTTGGCTTCTGGCGAGTAGATCCACAATACATCTGAATCTCAGGCCTTACAAAACAGCAAAAGGTATGTGGGACTACCTAAAACAGGTATATCAACATGATAACTCTGCACGGAGGTTCCACTTGGAACATGAGCTTTCTCAATTTACCCAGGGGACCTTGTCCATTCAAGAATATTACTCTCATTTTATTCGCTTATGGACGGACTATACTGAGATTATTTACTCTAGCCTACCTGATGCCTCGATTGCGGTGGTTCAAAACATTCATTCCACTAGTCAGAGGGATCAATTCTTGATGAAACTTAGACCTGATTTTGAACAAATACGTTCAAATTTGATGAGCAGAGTGCCTTCCCCATCTATTGATTCTTGTTTCGGAGAGCTTCTTTGTGAAGAACGTCTTACAACCCAGGCTGCTCTTCAACAAGCAATTTCCACAGGTCCACTCACTACGGCCTAGGTTGCACGTTCCCCCCCGCAGAACAGACTTCCTCTCAGAAGGCCAATCTGGCAACCCTGGATCCGTCTTCTTCTGCATTGAGTCCTACTGCCAATACAATGTTGCCTGCCTCTTCATCCTCTCTTACCCTTGAAATGGTTTAACAGATGATTGTAAATGCCTTTTCTACTCTTGGCCTCTCAAGTAAAACCAGACAGTCAAGCTCTACCTAGTTTATGGATTCGGGGGCTTCTAATCATATGACCCATTCTTCTGATAATTTATCTCAATTAAAGCCATATGATGGAAATCTCCAAATCAATACCGCAGATGGTGGCATTATACCTATTACTGACATCGGTGAGATCTCACATCCCTTACCTTTAAGTCATGTTTTTCTTTCTCCTCAGTTATCTACCAATTTATTATCTGTTGGGCAACTAGTTGATAATCATTGTTCTGTCTCTTTTTCTCGTTCTGGTTATGTTATACAGGATCAAGCATCGGGGAAGGTGATAGCGAAGGGGCCTAAGTGTGGCCATCTTTTTCCGCTACAACTATCTACACACGATAGGAATTTGGTTGCCTCTGCCTTGTTTTCTGCTTCTAGTTCGAATAAGAGCCAATTATGGCACAATAGAATAGGCCATCTTCATTCTCATACTTTGTTGTCTTTGTTTAAATCTGGTTTGCTACATGATAATAAAATTTCTCATAAGGATGTTTCTTTTAATTGTTCTAGTTGTAAAATGAGCAAGAGCAAGACTCTTCCTTTTCCCATCAGTACTTCTTTATCATTGAAATGTTTTGATCTTGTTCATAGTGATGTATGGGGTATAGCACCTGTCATATCACATTCTCATTTTAAATATTTTGTTACAATCATTAATGACTATAGTCGCTTTACATGGATTTACTTCTTGCATTCAAAATCTGAGGTGTTTGCTACGTTTAAAATTTTCTTAGCCTATGTGGAAAATCACTTCTCCACATCCATTAAAAAACTTTGCACAGATTCAGGTGGTGAATATGTTTCTAATGAGTTTCAGAATTTTTTGCAACACAAACGGATAATTTCTCAAAAATCATGTCCTTATACACCCCAACAAAATGATGTCTGAGAGAAAAAACACACATCTTTTGGACATAGTTCGTTCACTCCTCTTAGAGTCCTCTGTTCCACCAAAATTTTGGCCCGAAGCTTTGTCCACAGCAATTCATGTGATAAATAGGCTACCCTCACCGCGTATAAATCATGAAACACCTTATTTTCATTTATTTCATAAGCATCCCATTTATTCTCATCTCCATGTTTTTGGGTGTGTATGTTTTGTTCTTCTACCCCCAGTAGAGCGAACAAAACTATATGCTCAATCTTCGAAGTGTGCCTTTTTAGGTTATGTGAATGACCAAAAAGGATTTTTATGTTATGATCCAAAGGTAAACCATATCCGGATTTCTCATAATGTTGTATTTTTTGAAAATCAATATTTTTTCCATCATCATCTAGATCATGCTACATCTCCTGTGTTTTCACTTGTTCCCGACTTTGATGATCCTCCTGCTCCACCTACAGAGAATATCAAACCTATCCTTGTGTATGAAAGGCATAGACTGCACCTGAGCCCCCTGATATGTCATCTTCCTCGGCACTTGACCCTGCACCTGCTCCAGACATCTCCCAGTTAGTTCCCCATTGATCATCTAGGATTTCCCGCCCCCCTAATCGGTTTGGCTTCACCCATACATCCTTGCTTGCTACTCTATCTTTTGTTCATATACCTAACCATTTTTCCCAAGCAGTGCAACATGAGTGTTGGCGCCAGGCCACGCAAGAAGAACTTGACGCACTGAAAGTTAATCACACATGGGATGTTGTTCAATGTCCTCCGTCCATCAAACCCATTGGATGCAAGTGGGTTTACTCTATCAAGCTCCATCCTGATGGTACCTTGGCACGTTAAAAAGCTCGGTTAGTGGCACTTGGCAACCATCAGGAGTATAGCATTGACTATGATGAGACATTTGCTCCAGTCGCCAAGATGACAACTGTGCGTACAATTCTTGCTATTTCCGCTTCACGTTCATGGCCTCTTTATCAGATGGATGTAAAGAATGCCTTCCTCCACGACGATCTTAACGAGGAAGTGTGCATGCGTCTTCCTCAAGGATATGATTCTAGTTCTAAAAATGAGGTGGCAAAGCTTCGTCGCTCCTTGCATGGACTTAAACAAGCACCCAAAGCTTGGTTTGAGAAATTTCGTTCTACTCTGCTTCACCTTGGATTTTCTCAAAGTCCATATGATCCATCACTCTTCATGAGTAAAACTGCTCAAGCTACCACCATCCTTCTCGTATATGTGGATGATATCATCATTACGGGCACGCACAGTAATATGATCCATAGTCTTCAATCTTCATTTCAAGCTGCATTCCATATGAAAGATCTGGGTCCATTAACATATTTCTTGAGACTTGAGGTTCAACAGTCTAGGAAGGGACTGTTTTTACATCAACATAAGTATGCCACTGACCTCGTTGACCTTGATAGCCTTACTGAGGCCACACCTGTGGATACTCCATTAGAAGTAAATGTGAAGCTCAGGAAAGATGATGGGGATCTCCTATCCGATCCCACATTCTACAGACTCTTAGTCGGCAGTTTGGTCAACTTGACTACCACTAGACCAGACATCTCATATGCTGTAAATGTTGTCAGTCAATTCATGACAACACCGCGGCATCACCATATGGTTGCTATCAAACGAATCATTCGGTACATTCTTGGTTCTCCAACACGAGGATTGTTTTTTCCAGTTGGCACACCATTGACACTTACTACTTATTCTGATGCCAACTGGGCAGGATGCCTGGATACTCGCAGATCCACCACGGGCTTGTGTATGTATTTGGGTGAATCGCTCATTTCTTGGAAATGCAAAAAGCAAGAACGAGTTTCAAGATCTTCCACTGAATTTGAATATCGTGCTATGTCCGATGCCTGTTCTGAAATCCTTTGGCTTCGTGGCTTCCTTACAGATCTTGGTTTTTCTCAGACCTCATCTACTCCACTTAATGCGGACAATACTAGTTCTATCCGTATCACTGCGAATCCAGTTTTTCATGAACGTACAAAACATAATGAGGTGGACTGTCATTTTATTCGGGATGAATATGATTGCAAGGTCATTAGTCTTCCACATGTTTCAAGTGAACTCCAACTTGCAGACATCTTCACCAAAGGACTGCCTCGGCCACATCACGAGTTCCTGATTCGCAAATTGCTACTTGTTGACCAGCATCAATTTGAGGGGGGGTGTTAGCACCATCTGACCCAAGGCCCATGTACAATAGGCCCATACTCATACATCACGTGGGAGTTAGTTGATTGACCTGTTTATATTCTCTTTTCATGTATAAAAGATTGTAACTTATATTCTTTATATTCTTTCCTCATACATAGATTGTAATTGCCTTAATTAAGGCTATTAGTCTTTATAAATGAAGCAAGGAATGATTGTCTGGATCATCCAATATTCCAAAGCATTCTCTCATTCTAAAGTTCTGTATCTGTCAAAATAGACCCCCAATGATGTGCCAAAAAGTCCCCAAAACTTGGTCAAAGATGGGAGAAAAACAATCCAAACACAGCCCTTCGCAGACTGTCTAAGCAGTTCTGTTCAGACATGGACCTGTCACGGCCATTTCCGACCAGCATTGTGGTCGAACATGGCCCTGACAAGTTTCATGTCCGACCATGCAGGCCTAGACACTCTTGGGGCCCAGTTTGAGGGTGTTTTGAGTCATCCTTATTCCACTCTTTTGGGACCATTTCTTGGGATTTGTGCTACACTTTTAAGGACATTGTTTGCCCACTCTAATTGACCAATTAGAGGACTAAAAGCCTTGAGTATTTGGGTTAAAAATTTGAAACTTAGGACTTAGAAATTGGATATGCAACACGGTTTCATTTTACAATTGGACTTGGACTTCAAGGAGGTGCTGTTGAGCTGACACACACTCCTAGGATTGTCCGGAGGCATGCGTATTGCGTCTTCAAGTCGTGTATGTGGACTTAGAGTCTTGAATGCCTAACACCATTGGAGCACCAAGGGAAATGTAATCCCCGGTATTTGGACTCTAAGGATACATAGTGGCGAATGAGATTGCATAAGCATAATGACGGCATCCACGACCTAGAATGGTAATAAATAATTGTTCCTCTAAGGCTTGGTTAGTCCGACACAGTTTTACCCAATCTTAGATGTTTATTCGCATACAGGATGTGTGCGCCCTCTTTATGTTAAATCATTGTACCACCCTATAACATGTTTGGCCTTAGCTTAGGTAATTAAATCACGAAAGATACACAAGCACTCATTTGATTATACTTCCCTCAGATGACAGGATCCATGGTTGTGGTCTTCTTGGTTGGTGAGCATGGTCGTGGATGCCCGTCACCTCCTGAGTGACCCGGATCCGACTCTACCATTTCCACCCATTTTGGGTTTTGTACCGAAATGCTGCCCAAACCGGGTTAGACTTCGGTGTAGCTAAGCTAATAATTATAATGAGTAGGTTTTCTTCTGTTAGCATCATTTAGTCCGCTGGATGGATCAAAATAGTGGTCGTTATGCTAAATTGAACTTAGCGCCACTCTCTTCCATGGCGGCCATTACGGGGCTGCTACGTTGTCTGACCGATAGCTACTCTCCAAAAAAATTTGAAATACATAGTAATAGGAGCGTAATGGTTCAGTTAACCGTTTGTTTTGGAAAAACCGTTAACCGAACCCTATTTTATGGTTTTCAGGTTTTAAAAACCGTAACCGTAGACTACAAAATCATTAAAAACCGAACCGCGGTTAACCGTATTAGACGGTTCGGTTACGGTTAATTTTCACTTAAAAAAAAAATCTATCTTTGCCCTTTGACTCCACATGCAGAACAATACTATCATTTTTCACATACCAAACAAAACAACACTATCATTTTTCACGAAAATAAACACAACTAAAAGTCTAAAATGATACTACAAAACGTCTACGCCCTTTAGTTTTTTTTTTATTAGTGTGGCGGTTCGGTTAACCATGTGTTTTGGGAAAACGGTTAACCAAACAGCATTTTATTGTTCAGTTCGGTTAATAATCGTGAGTCAAGACTGAAAACCGTAACCGAACTGTAAGGTCCGCGACCTTACTTTGTCAGTTGGGCCCAATAGTAGGCCCGTTGACCCGTTTATTGTGTATTTATTATAATAAATGTATTGTTAGATAATTAGGTGGGTTTAGATCGTGAACAAGTTTCTTTTAGCATTAGAATAGTGTCTGCGAAATTTCGTTTGATTCCGAGTTCGTTTGATCATAGCAGGGGGGTAGTTTGCAATTTAGGGAAAGTTGAGTGTTTTTCCGGAAAATTCCAATCGCCGTGATTTTGGGTTCGTTGGAAAGGTCTCATCGCGCTGATCATTTTTGTCTCTTGGCTCATCGCGATCCGACCATCAGAAACCCTTCAAGTGGCCCATTTCTTCACCGGACCCACTTCAGGGCAATTTAGTCTTCTTCTCTCTTTTTTTTTTCTCTTAAGCAGAGATTAGCCCTAATTCATTACTGATCTCTGCAACGAAAGAGCTACAGCAGCCCTCACCTTCTTCCTCTTCATCTTCTTAAGCCCAGAACTTTTGGGAGAGACCATCTCGAAGATCCGAACCGCACATCTTCTTCCTCGCAACCTCCTCTTTCCATTGATCCTGGTTTGGTAAGATTTCCCTCACCCTCGTCTTTCAATCATTTTCTCTTTTGGTTAGATTTAGGTTTGATCTTGATCTTTCCCTCTCTCTTCTTCTCCTTTGCGTTCTAGGTTGCGTTTGGTTGGGTTAGATTCCTGGATTTCTGTGGTAGTAGGGCTTCTCCTCAAGTTTTCCCAATTTCCAATCATCTTCTTGGTTGAGGCAAGTAGATTTGCTTTGTATAATTAAACATGTATGTATGTTTCCATTGATTGGCTATGTTTTCTTGTTAGAATTTCCCAAATTCCAAGCTTGTTTATGATATTGATTTGGGATTAACATGCTAGATTAGGTTTTGGGAATTTGGGTTATTTTAATTCATAATTGGTAATTCTAAGATGTTCTAATTGTTAGAATGAATGTAATGACGATGGAATGGAATGTTGGGTGAGCATGGAGGCTCCTTTGGTGCAGGTGTTAGCCTATGGAGATGCTCAGAAATGGAGGAAATTGAATGGTATGGAAGAGCTTCAGAAATTACCTGAAACAAGGCGTTTTCCGGTTCAGAACGCCTCAGTTCGGTCAAGGTGTCGGTCGACCGAACTCTGGTTCGGTTCCGAATCCAGAGAGCTGGTTTCAGGCGTTTTCCGGTTCAGAACGCCTCAGTTCGGTCAAGGTGTCGGTCGACCGAACTCTGGTTCGGTTCCGAATCCAGAGAGCTGATTTAGCCTCTGACAGAGTTCGGTTAGGGCTCGGTTCAGGTTCGGTTAGCCAAACATTGGAGTTTGGTTAACCGACAGCTGACCGAGTTGAAGCGGAATGATCCGGAGATTCTGATCACGTGTAGACGAGCTGTCTGAGGTTCGGTCAGGGTGTTGGTCGACCGAACTCAGCCTCGGTTCCAATTCCAGAGAGCAGGTTTTGCCTAAGTCGGAGTTCGGTCAACCGAACCCCAAAGTTCAATCAACCGAATAGTGGAGTTCGGTCAACCGAGGGTCGACCGAAGGCTAACCGAAATGGGCAAGTTGTCTGTTTATTTAGAGATGAAACAGATGACCTAGGTTTGGGCCTTAGATGCTGGAAACCCTTAACCTACTTCATGTGACCATTAATGGGGTTGAATCGAAGCATGTGGCTTGGTATGCTTTGATAGGTGTCTAGGTATTCGTGTGCTACAATATGGGTTAACCGAATGCATATGGAACTGAATCAACAGATGCTTGACATGATTGTACACCAAGGAATTTTAGAAGCGTCGTCGATCCAATTCCACGCATACTCCGTTAGAACATGTTGAACACATGGATGACATCACTTGCCTAGGATTGGATTGTAACATCTTCCTTGACTTGTTAAATTGTATCCGTTGTAAATATTCCTTGTACACTCTCTTGGCATAATACACTTAATGAACTTTGAAACATAATCTCTTGTAGAATTAGGTCTTGTACCTGACCTAGAGTGTACCTTAGGATCCTGTGTTAAGTATTGATAAACATGACTGGCTAGTTATAAGGGATTATCAGGTGTGATTGATTTGTCTTGTTTGCTTGGTTCTCCTCGTGTCAGCACCACTTTGTTGTTGTTTGCATGTCATGGCCAACTGCAGTTTGGGGGTTTTATTGATGGGCCGGTTACTCGGACCTCGGGGTGGGCAGTCGGCTTTGGACGGCGTCCATGGCGTTGAATAGTTGGGAGCGGGCTTGGACCGTGCTACTATTCCCAGGACCGGGAGCTTGGATCCCCCTAGAGCCGGACTTTGGTATCAGTAGTCCGGATTGGGATTTTTACTGGTACCCCGAGAGGTGACTTGGACATCCTCGGAGTCTCTCTCTTGATTCTTGCATTTGCATGTTTTAAATAGTGGTGATTGCTAGATGATGCTAGATTACTTACCGTTGACTCCGATGGTTATTACTCATGCACTATGCCTAGTACTGTTTCCTGGCATCCTTATGATTATTATACATGTCTTTACTCTTCACTTGATGCATATTATGTTTTTATTGTACATTGCTTATCTATTGCTCAACATATTGTTGACCCTGTTCCTTGGTGTGCAGACACTCCAGGTGAGTACTTCTATGAGGAGCAGGCAGGTGAGGAGATCCTAGATGATCTCCAACCAGCAGAGGATGAACGAGAGTGGCGTGCCGATGACGTAGAGTAGCGTCCTCGTGTCTGGAGCGAAAGTGATTCACATGGGAACATTGTTTCTTAGATTTTTTTTTATTCATTTATTATTCTCTCGTTGGACCTTTCATTATTGACATCATCGGTCTTTTAAATGGCCTTGATTATTGGGTTGGCCATTGTTAATACATTAATTCCTTTATTAGCTTTATTTATTTCTTTGCGCAAACTTAAATATTAATGAGAATTATTATTCATTGTTTGATATTTACTGCGCCTCGAATTGTATGGTTTCCGAAATTTATATATTCTTGAGGTTTAAAAATGCAATATCCTCACAGCGGACTTACGATCCTTGGGCCTAAAGGGCAAAAATTTTAATTAGCCATAAAATTCACTCCCCGGATCTGATTTATTTTCTAATCGGGTTCGGGGGACGTGACACGAACCGTGAAGAAAAGTTTTCCAATTTTAATAACTGTAACCAAACCGTGAAACACGATTATTAACCGTCGGTTCAGTTCGATCAGTTATACGGTGTTCTGGTTTTTTTTACACCCCTACATAGTAAGGCTTATTTCTTTCCTTCTCTCCAAACAATATTTTTATGCAACTCTTCTACCCTTCTATGCTTCAAAGAACACCAAAACACATAGGATCTCGTTGAATTGAAGTTATTGAACCCCTAAGTCCTAATAAGTTTTAAGTCAGTCTTGACTTCAAGTTCAGTACATTGTTGATTTTGATGGTATTTCTTCATGACATAGTTTTTTTTTTATAAGCCTTTCATTAGTTTCTAAGTTCTAGTTTTTTTTATAAGCCTTTCATTCTATGATGCACGGATACTTCAAAATGGGCAACGTATCATGTCGTATCGTATCTGATACTTCACTTTTTACATGTAAAATCCGTGTTCTTGCCATGTCTATGGCGTGTCCCTGTCGTATCCGTGTCGTATCTGGGCATCATAGCTTTCATTAGTTTCTAGGTTAGCATAACCAAACAACAGGAATACATGTGAAAAATATGGTCATTACTAATATTTTCTATTTATACAGCGACATGACCTCATGCAATGAGGGGACTGCTAGACCCCCTTATCTTAGTTATTTTTGCAAGAAAAACACATATTCTATCATTTTCCAATATTCTGGATTTTTTGGAATTTTTTCATATTTGTTTTACTGATTTTTTCAAATCGCACCGCCACTCCCGCTACGTAGCGTTTCAGCAACAGGCCGTTGTACCCGCCGCTACCGCTATTTTCATCGTTGCCCATGGGCACATTGGAGTCACAGTCAGGAGAATACAACGACATGGTTTGCCATTTAGTTTGAATCAGTGTGAGAAGCACCCATCCACAGTCATGTTGGAGTCACTATGATGTCAGGAGCATATTACTTAGATTCGTTGTATAGTTTTGTCTATTATGAATCTATTTTATTATCGTGATCCATGTATAACCATGCTTAGTTCAGTCCTTTTTGTTCTCCTTTGATCTACTGTCATTATATTCTATTTTGAAGCAACGTGATGATGTCATTTACAATGATCTCTTGCTTAGCCCATCCGTAGTCTAATACTACGCTTGGTGTTGTGGGTGACGACCCCAATCCCCTTGAGGAGAAAATTGAGGCGGTCCAATAGGAACCGCATGGCTATGTAGAGTGGAATGCAAACAATGTTGAATGAGTAATCGGGCTGGTGCTAGAGAGAACACCATATCTTTTTGGCTTTTATCACCCTTTTTGGACAGTTTATCTTTTGTGCCTTTTGTTCAAGGCTTTTGCTTTTTATGGCCTTTAGGAATATAATTAATACTTTTGTAAATGCTTAGGGCCCGTTTGGATGTTGACATAATACAATATTTACAAATTTAAATATTGCAAGAATAAAATAGAATAGAATAGAATAGTGTAATATTAAGATATTGTAATAGTTTTGCTGTTTGGCAATTTTTGAAGAATATTACAAATTTTAAATTGATTTGTTTGGAAGGTACTATGATTATAATATATATTAAAAAACTCAAACTAACAAGAAGTTAATGTTATTGATCGTAGTAAAGTTCATTATTAGAATTTTTTTTTTTAAATACTTAATTTATATGTAATTTACCATGTCTGGATGAAAATTTTGTGTGGTAAAGTAAAGTTCAGCTGCCAATTTTTTTTACCAAAAACCAGTTTTCTTTATCTCATAAAGTATGTAAAGTGTAGTTAGTAAAGTCAATACAAAGGGCAAGTACTTTACAAACATGCCTTGATCTAGATGTGATATATTATCCCTTCACCATGTTTAGATGGAAAAATAGTGTGGTAAAATAAAGTCCGCCCTTTTTTCCATAAACTTTATCATAAGTCACTTTTTCTTTACCATATAAACTACAGTAAATTGTAATAAAGTAAAGTCAAATAAAAAGAAACTAATTTACCATTCTCTCCCACTTTACTACACCATATAATTTACCTTGCCTTTACTTTACCTCACATTTACCGTGATGTGACATTTACCTTCACTTTACCATGCATGTAAACAAATACATCATGACAGATTTGGTGAAGTTTTTCACTTACACTACCACTTTATAAACCTCATTTTGAAAGATTTTTGTATTGTAGAAAGTTTTCTTCGAGGGAGAGTTGTAGGAAGAAATATTGAGTTTTTGAAAAGAAAGTGATCTTTTCTTCATATTTTTATTGGGTTACCAAACGCACAAGATTTTTTTCTTTAGAAAATGAAAGATTACATTCTATAAAATATTACTATCTTTTATTTTCTTGTGCATCCAAAAAGGCCCTTAACTTTAATGGTTTAATGCTTATTGTGGAAATGCTACACTTTACTGTGATATTTGTCTCATTTTATTTATGTATATATCTGTCATTAGCTTACACAAGCTTCCGCTATTGGTTTTGCCGGTTCCTTGGAACCCAATAGAATATCAACTCGTAAAATCCTGTGGGAAACACTTGGTTATGGTTAAAAAATTTAATTGTCCGCATTTTTTCCCTGCTACCACGCGCCCCAAGACACAGATTATTTTGGAAATTACGGTAGTTTTTTTGGGAGGCATGACACAATGTAAACACATTCCATCAACAAGATAGAATGCATTGTTTCTAAAAAAAAAAAAAAAAAAAAAGGCTAGAATGCTTTTATCCCAACTCTTCCACCTTTTTGGCTATTCCATAGTAAAAGAGTGTGTGCATGCAAGCTAGAAAACTTATTCCTCTGCCTTACCAATCACTCAGCACTGGCATTACAAATTTATCTCTACAGAAGAGCCATATCTTCAAAATCATTTAAGTCAAAAACCAGTCAAAAAAAGTTATTTAAATTAAAAGAAAGATGAAGTACAAAATTTTCTTAGGCATTATGTTTCTATTACTGAAGAAACAGGCACCTAATGTTCAATAGACATCTCACCTGGACACGTGACCATTTGCCAATAGATGACTTCCACCCAACAATGGCGTGAAGAACTAATGCATTTTCCTGAAAGGGGGATAATAACAACACATTCATGATGATTCAAGATAAAAAGCTAACGCACTATGCATCCAAAATCAGCTGCACACCTTGATCTCAACATCATCGAGAATGATGCAACTAATAAGCCTTACACCAGCTCCAATACGAGCATTTGCAGAAATGGAAACATTAGGACCAATCTGTTCCAACAGACCATAGGCAAGTCAGTTGAATATGTTTAATATATATATATATATATATATAAAAAAAAAAGAAAACAACAAGGAAAAGCACTGAGCCTAGCAGCAAATTCATTTCCAACCAAGGATAGATAAATAAACTAAAATAGAACACCAAAATGTTTAAGGAAAAGCACTGAGCCTAGCAGCAAATTCATTTCCAACCAAGGATAAATAAATAAACTAAAATAGAACACCAAAATGTTAAGTCTTGTTATAAGCTACTCTCCAATTTGCAAGTAGATTTTGAATTTGCAAATGTCCTGCCAGAAGGTTGTCCAAGTCCAGCCCATTTGATTCTTGGGCCAAATGTTTAGGCCTATATCCAGCCCACCACCCTAAAAGACAGCCCTAAACTGAACCTTAGTAATTTATAAGGTTCATTGAGTCATTTATGACAGGCAAGGCCAACATATCGGGCCTCCAGGAAAGCAATGGCCAGGTCCAGCCCATTTAGTCTTTGGGCTAAAATTTAAACCAGGGCCTAGTTCATAGACCTTAAAACTCCAGACAAATACAGCAACTAAGAGAGATGGAGATGGCAGGCTCAGGCTAGCCCAGTCTAAACAAGGTTCGTAGTCTACAAATCATATTGGATTTTTTAACATGAGTAATGCTCATTGATATACAGTGGATTTTAGTATTTGAAAAATCACTCATTTTGTAGCAATTTTTTGCTTATTTTGCAGTCGATCCACGTAGAATAGGCTTGAGCAAGACCAGATGCAAAGGTTAGCCATATTAGAGTACTCAGTGGCTCAGTGCAGTGGAAGATCCAGTAACTGAATTGCGTGAGATCAAGAGAAGGATAGCAGAAGGCAAAACTTCTGACAATTCAGATGAGAGGACCAATAGCAAGGAAAGTAAGCCATCACCTTCCTAACAAGTATGGACCAAGCCAAGGTCATGGGCCATCCCCATGGACCTACATAGGGTTAGTCCACAGGCCATCAAACAGGCCAAGTCATGGACATATTGAAGACCGGCCCAGAACCCAAGATATCTCCCACATGGGATAGTGGGGAAGGGTTCTTGAACCTTTACCAAGCACATGTGGATGGTTATAGATAACTCGTCCAAGATCAAATTCGAACTGTAGATCAAGCACAAGGGGAGTCATTGCTCATTCATCTCCCTTAAGTCATTCAAGCTCACATTAGAAGTGGAGATGAATCACAAGGAGAGTCATTGCTCATCCATCTCCCTTAAGATGAGTTATCCAGGTTCAAATTCTGACTGGAGATCAAGCATAAGGAGAGTCATTGCTGATCAATCTCCCTCAAATTAAGCAGCAGCAAAAGCCTCTAAATAGTGGTCCTCCCTGTGTGATTTCATCACAGACCTTAGGTTAAGCCATCATACTAGTAAGCTCTAGGCACAACATATAATCATGATCAAGGCATTGTAATCCTGACATCTAATCAACATCGCAGCCCATCACACTAGTAAGGTGTAGAAGGAACAAGTGCCCAGAAGATCTGGAGGTGTAAGGGATCCTATAATGCCACAAATTCTGTAACCTGAAATTCGACCACACAATGAGTTGGGTAGATTTTATAGAAGAATCTTTTTTTTTATATAACAAATCCTTCATAAATCCTCATTCATATACATCCTAAAAATTATAGAATTCTCATACAAGATCATAAGAAAACATGAACTATGTCATATAAGATTTTACTATAGTACATGGACTAGTAGGTCTTGACATCTGAATTCATTTCAGAAATCAGTTTGAATACGTTTATAGCTTATATAATTAACTTGAACATCTCCAACACTAATTCCAGCAGTTGAAACATGCAAATCTGTAATTCTTATAGCTAAAAACTTTCAGATTTTTATAAATTCAATAGTTGTAAATAATTTTTGGTGTTGCACCTATATCATCATCATGAGAGAGAGAGAGAGAGAGAGAGAGAGAGATTCTGCTGCAAAATCTACCCAATTCACTGTGATTGGAATTAACTCTCCGAAATTTAGGTTACAAAAATGCGGGTTGTTATAGATCCAGGACCCTCAAATCTGAATATTTGTACCTCATCTTGAATATCGGAATATTAAGCAAGTATTCTGTCTATGTAGGACGAGATGTCACTGAACCATGTAAATTGTTTGTGCCTTATGGTTGGTATGTTTTTGTGGATTGTAATGTTGCCTTTGATCTATTCTTTTTCTTTCTTCTGCTCAATTGACAATAAGACTGAACGATCCCATTCCCACCCTTGATCATCCAAGATCCTGAAAGCATCCCTAGATCAGGATTGTATCAATCACATTGATTGTTGATCAATATCTGATGGACGATCAACAGCATTGTATGTAGTCTGATCTACCCGGATCAATGGTTAACAATAACAAAGATCAAGACCTATGATAATGGGCCTTAATAAAAAGGCTGATAAAGTTTTCTCAAGCTCTGGTGGTCTGATCAAAGAGTGGGCCCCACAAAGTTGATGTCACCATGAGAGACTTCAAATATAATTTGCCGGAAAGCTAATAATTCAAGGACCATGATGAACCTCACCTTGTCACATGACGAGGTCAAATGAAGCAAATACAAGTTAAAGATGGTCCAAGAAGCATTGAAATCCGTCAAGCATGCAAATGAAGATCCTTCAACAGACTCCAGCCTAAAACAGGTCTGTGTCAGTGACACTTTTATGGGATTAGTCTGAATTCAACCCCCACACATGAATCGGCCACAAGCAACCAGGTTGATCAAAATATAACAGGCCTTCATGGCTCAATCAAAATTGGGCCGCACAAATATGAAATGATGACCCCAAGCTACTCTTTGTCAAACCTATACCACTGGGTAGCCAATCTCACAAGTGAGACAAAAAAAAACACCTTTCATGTCATCGAATTTTGAGTCCGAATGAAGTTGTACGAGCCAAAATAGCTGAAAACCTTCATACATGGTGGGCCACACCCCTGCCACATAAGGATGTTCAGATGGAGACACGTGGTGACACCTCATCAGATGACTAAGGATGTCGCAGCCACATAAGATGGAGACACATGGTAACTGCTTAGGATACAGTACCAATGTGGCAATCCACCTCACCGTTCCATGCCTCCGCGGCTCAAATATGTTTCATAGAGTTTGATGGCATATGGACTCTGATCGATGACCCATTTTCACCTACAAACTCCTGACACGAGATTTACAAGAATATCACTCCATTTTTATTTTTTTTATAAAAAAGTGAAAATAGTTTATTTTTATCTCCCTCTCATATCCAAATCAAGATGAAAATATTTGGACCCTCGAATAACATTCAAGAACCTTGTATGAGTAATAAATATGGAGATTGGTATTTTGAGAATGTGATCCACTGTAAGTAGTTCCTTAGGTTTAAGCATGAAAACTTATACCAGCCAATTTGAAGAATTGCATAAGTTATGTGCACTAAATGAAAGCTCAACACATGACCTAGCTCATTATATTAGAGGTTTAAGACCGAACAGATGGGAGAACATGAATTACTGCCCTAAAATTCAAGAAGCATATGCTGAAGCACTTCATGTTGAGCAGATTTAGACGGTCTCAGATGAGAACGCCTTGGAACGGAAACACGTTTTAAAGTAAAACAAATTCACAGAATTTTCCAGAGCGCGTCTTTCAACTATTGTTGAAGAGGATAATCTCACACTCATCATACACAGACTTCTCATCACAAAGGAGAAGGAAGACAGAGTGGAGATGGACAATGACATTCCGAACACAGGCAAGGCGCAAAGGTAAATTGTGCAATATGATCATTGATCGTGGCAGTGCAATGCATTGTGCTATGCAAGAAGTTATTGATAAGCTTCTATTACCAACCGATAAGATCCTGAACCCCTACAAAGTTGCATGGGCTAATGATTTTATCATTCCCTTAACTCATTGATGTTCGGTATCTTTTAAGATTGGCACTCATGAGGACAAAATTTGCATGATGTGATCCCTATGAATGTCACTCATATTCTTCTTAGACAACCATGGCTTTTTTATCTAGATGTGTGCACTAATAAAGAGAAGAACACACATTCTTTTCTGTGAAAATGACAACAGAGCAAACTAATTCCATCACAATTGATAATATCTTCTCAATCTACATCATCTTCTTCAACCAAAGAACCAAAGAGCGAGCAAAAGGAAGAAACAGAAGTCATGATTGCACCGAAAGAGCTACAAACCATCAAAGGAGACATTGAGAAGCAAGATCAGGGAAAAGAAGATGTCACAATAAAGCCAAATGAAATAGCATGCAATACTTCAAATGTAAGAACTAGAAGATAAAGGGACAAAATTTCTTTTTATGGACAGTTTTTATCAGAAAGCAAGCAAAGAAAGAAGGCCAAGCAGGCATTGAAAACATAGATCTAATGAGCAACAAGCCTAATCATCCAGTGGATCTAACAATAGTTTCAAAAGGGCACTGTAGATCATCAGAGGACAGTGGCATTCTTCTTTCAAAAGGAAGACTAATTATTGAAGCCCCCCACATTGACTTCATCTTCTAGGATCAATAATGGGTATTTTAAGATTGTGATTTATTGGTATAAACTATAAAGTCAACAATTGCAGCATCTAACAATCAGATTACACGTCAAGCTAAACCCAAACACCTGAAGAGGCAATAACTACAATCTTCTACTAAGTGCAGAAAAAGATTAAGTGAAGCTTCCAAACGATTCAAAGAGAACGAAGATCGAGCACCAAATCAAAAGTTATATGATGGGTTTTCAACCTAGAAGGACATCAACAGAACTCGTGTGTGTTTCTCTTTGATTGAAGAGTGCTCGTGTATGTTGAGTCCTATGAGGGACTCAATAAATCCTAATTGTGGAGCTGGTCTATCTCATTGAATTCCTTGAGGATTCAGCCAAATCACACTGTGGAGCTAGTTTATTTTCAATTGTGGATCCGGGGTTGCATCAATGGAGATTTTTTTAGGATGGTGTGTAATGTCATTCTAACATTTGACATTGTTTTATCATGTGTAGATCTGATTGCTTTCTATTTTTTTATTGCTTCATAAAGAAATCAGTTACTAAAAAAAATCTCACTTTCATCAGCTATCAAATTACACAATGATATACCAGATTAAAAGTAGGCAGCACTAAAATGAATAAACCATCTGGAATTGAAGGTTATTTAAGTTTCAAAGGCAATCCAGAAATCATGAGAAATGTTGCGGAAAATAGACCTAATATTCATTCAGTGCATTCACAAATTAAAATAAACAACTATTCTAGAAAAATACTCAACATGAACTACTTGACATATTAAATGATAAAAAAGTCGTCGTTGAATATGAGACTCTTTTGGAGCAAATTATCTTAGATGCCTTAAAGCAATATCTGTGGTTCTTCCCATAATTTCTAAAAATATGCATGATCAGAATTACCTTTCCAACTGAATCAGTAACGAGCATTACCTTTGCAGTTGGATGAACTTTTGCAGATGGATGAATATAAACATCACCAATAATAGTAGCACTTTTGGTGCCATCCCCACCAGCTAGAAGATAGGGAGAGGTGTATCGAAACTGAGAGAGGTATAAAGCAGAACATTTCAAAGACATCCTGAAGTGGGACAAAATTTAAGAGTGGTTATACAGGGTTCCAAAGTTAAGGGTGATAAAGAATTAAGGAGAAGTTGTCAACCCTGGAGTCTTGATCTGTTCCCAAAAGTCTAAGGTCTCATATGTATATAGAAGCTTCTTTCCAGTAAGAGGTGACAAAATATCTTGATCCAGCCTCACAAAATCCGTTGGTAGGGTCCTGTTGAAGGAAGTTAAATCAACACTCCTGTTTCTATAAACAGTTGCTTCTATTGCATTGATTTTTACAGTAGCTATGCCACCATAATGTAAGAAGCTTAAATGTTGCCGAGGTTAATAGATAAAACCGTGGAGAGCGAAATCTTTTTGTTTAACTAAAGTAAAAGGTGTTTATTGATGGCAACCATGTCTCTCCTTGAAAGTACATTATTAAGAAGATGTTCAACATCCAAGGTCATGAAAACCAGGTCAAAAAAACTTCAATCACAAAGAAAGAGCAGTCCATTCATTACGAATCTGGACAATAAATAACAAAAGATGGGATAACAAGGGATGCAGCTAGAGATCATATGCATTTACTGATCCAAAGAAAACCTTATCCTGATTACATTTACAATGTATGTTTAAATGCACATAATGGAATGTGTTTAGTCCAAAAAAAGGAATTTGACCTGGTTAACTTCAATTTATAGAGACAAACAAGATATGATGTTGAGAATCCAGTAGTTCGATTGATAACTTAAAGGTTGTAGAAAATAAGAGAAATTGTTTCTTTTCTGGTTTCTCCCCCCTTCTTTCACATTCTGCAGGGCTTATTTGTAATTCTGGTTAATTATTGGGGATATAATGTAAGTTATGAAAATTGCATGGGGCTTTTTGTAATTCACTATATAGGGAGGTGCTCCTATGAGAGGCACTCTCACCAACTTGGTGAGAGATGGGTGGGGGCCCTCACTTTTAAGTTAGGGGTCCTTGCATTTAAGTTGGTGAGAGTGGATATGGAAGTGAGGGCCCCCAACCATCTCTCACCAAGTTGGTGAGAATGCCTCTCATATGAGCACCTCCCCACTATATAATGCTAAGTGAATTAAGTATTAGGGACAGTACTTCATGCCACTTATGCAAGCATGAAATTCCCCCTTTCCCTCTTAGAAAGCTAAAATATTTTTTGGGGGATAGAAGTCTCGCAAGATCAAAGAGTGTAAATTTGCAATTTCATAGCAGAAGTATACATTGGACTAGAAGAAAAAAGAAACATAGGCAAAACCAGTGGATACTGGATACGCTAATTGAGAAAAACAAGGGCTTGCCTTCTAAAAGTGGTAAGTTGCTTCATGATCAAGAGTGCGTCAGAGGATAGTAGGGAGGTTGGTTTATTTAACTATCACACTACTAGACATCTCATATGTAGTTAGAGTGGTAGGTTAATTCATGCAGGCACCATTAATTGTACATGCGGCAGCAATTCATAGAGTTTTAAGATATTTGAAGGGAGCTTTAGGTCAAGGTTTCTTGTACAAATGTCATGGATACTTGAATGTAGAAGCATATGCAAATACTGACTGGGTGTTAAGAGTTAGAGAGGATTTTTTTTGTTATTCAATTAGTTTTGGGGGTTTTAGGTTATTGATAGAAAATGCAAGGGTATTTTTGTAATTTTCTAAACTTGAGTTTCTAATAAATAGAGATGCTTGCCCCACCTAGGGGTCACAACTATCTCCTTCTTCCATCCCTGTTTCTCTTCTTTGTCTCTATTGCTTCTCTCTTCTAATCTAGGGTTTTCTCAAACACCTTAAAAAAAACCGTGATTCCTTAGCTATAATTGTTCTAACTTGGTATCAAGTTATCTGACCACGTAATCCGGAAGAAGACATCCAAACGAAGGAATCAAGTTGAGCGGATCTGAAAAGCTTCGAGTTTTTTAAGGTCCCTAGCCCTAGTCAAACCAGACTAAAGGTTCAGCTGGGTTGAAAAAGAATCCATTTCTGTTTTTTGAGTTCAGCTAGGTTGAAAAGCAGTTCATTTCCACTTTTTTCAGTTCAGCAACCACCGTGTGTGATTTGGGAGCCTCATTACCGCATCTAGACCCAAAACTCAAGTGTTTATAAATTGTTCCAGAGCCATACAATCACAACCCTGTTCAGCAGAGTGCAACACACATTAGGGCAGTGTTTGGTTGAGTTCGGCAGCCCTTGTATTGTAAGGACTCAATCCCAAAAACATTGGATTTCTGATTTGTTAAATTTTAATTCCTGTGATTTTAGGAATTAATTTAATAATTAAAGGATTCTATATTTTTAGCAAATAAATATATTTGGTGTAAGATCATGACGCTAATTGTGTGTTTTGTTTAATTAATTGCTTCGTTAGTTAATTAAGTGGGATTAGTGGTTGAGCGAGTTTTTTTTAGTGTTAGGCGGGTGTTTGCAAAGTTTCGTGTGAATCGGAGCAGGCTTGGTCGTAGCAGGTGCGGTTAGTTTGCAATGTAGGGAAAATCGAGAAGGTTTTCCGAAAAATCAGTTTTTGCCGATTTTGAGCTCGTTGGAAAGATCTTCGCATTCCCCGAACATTACGTTTTTGACTCATCAGGATCCAATGCCTCAAAGCCCCTCTTTTTTCCGTCATTTCTCTAAACCCATGACTTAAGGACCTAAATGCAATTTTCAGAAGTTTTCTGAACCAAACACCAACCAATCCCAATTTCAGCTCATTTATCCCTTTCTTCTTGCATGTCCCAGATCTCTCCCCCATTTCTCTCTTCAACATTCAACCAATAGCTCAATCCAAGCTAGAGGAGCAATTCTAAGACAAATCTCCATCTTCATCTTCTTCCTTGAGCTTCCTTTGGCCATTGTATCCATTTTTGGTAAGTTTGCCCTATGAATTCCTCCGTGAGCTTTCTAGGGTTGTGCATGATGCTTAATTCTTCTCCTATCTTTCTTTTGATGTTGTAGGAGTAGTTTTGGAGTGTTAGAGAGTGGCTTGGTGCATTTTGGAGTGCGGGTTTGGCAGGTTAGAGCTTGAGCTAGAATTTCTCCCATTTCTTCTCTCTTCACCTAAGGCAAGTGAATGAGCTATATAAATTTGATATACTAGTGTTTATTTGTTGATTGTTGCTCTTTAATTATCTTAGTTACCTTAAATTACATGCTCAATTATGTTGGTATTGATTTCACATGCTAGGAGTGGGTTTCCATTTGAGTGGACTTGAATGGAAGTGGTAGGGGTGTGTAAATGATGAGGAAATGGACCCTTAAATGCTTGTTACAGGTGAATTTCCGAAGGCAAGGTGAATGCCCCTGAATATGAATGGATTTAGCTTCAGAAAACTCAATTCTGGCAGTTTACGGCTAGCTGAAACTCTACAGGTTCGGTTCTAGAAGGCTTCCTATAACCAACCTAGGATAGGCTGACTAACAGACTATTCTATAGTCAGCTCACGGTCAGACGTACGGCTAGCCGTAAGCCAACCATAGAGCAATCTACGGTTCACCGAACCCATCCATAACCAAAATTCAAATTTGACTGACAGGATTTACTGTTCATCCTACAAGCAGCCTGAAACTGATTTGCTCTCAGCTAGCCATAGGTCTAACTGTGAGAGGATCACAGCTAACCTTAAGAGCCGTGTGTTTCCTTTAAAAAGGAGACTTAAAAACGATCACTTGTTTTAAAATTCTACACATTTTACATCACATTTTCACCTTAAATCTTCCATTTCCAACACCATTCATCCACTAGTTTAGTGTAGTTTGTTAGATTAGCATAGATCTTGTTAATTTCATATTTTAGATTGTTAATTAGAGTAGTTTAGTTGCTATTTTAGTATTATTCTATAATCCATTTAGTTTAATTTCATTTTTCACATCATTTCCATGTAGTTTGCACACTGACTAGCCCACTAGTTTGTTAATCTAGCTTAATCACTTGTTAATCCTAGTTGTTACTTCCAATTAATTGTTTACATTGCGTAGTTTAGTAGTTTTAATTGTTCATTTCAATTGTCTATATTAGCTATATCTTAGCTCAATTCGACTTTAATTTGATTCATTGCTTGTTCCATCCTCTATCCATAGGATCGATAATCCGGACTCTTTAGTCCTTTACTACTTGACGACGCCATAGTCTTGCGGTTAAGTGTTGCACATCTTAGCGTCGATCACCTTGCCCAAACCAAGCCCTTGGAGGTGGACTTCTTGAAAACTTTTGCAGCCAAGCGATTTCTCGTTGTTTCTTTGCTCTCCTCCTTCATTTTCGCAAAGATACAAGCTTGACAACCCTTCCATTGAACTTCATCTTCTTCGTTCGACATCATAGAGGAGAGATCTTCTTCCCCTTTTGTTCCCTCCATGATTAGGAGCTTCCCTCCTTTCATAATCCCCATTTTTAAAGGATTTCTTCAAGTCTAGCGTAGGATGTGATTTCTAGGGTTTCTTGGTGTAGATTTGGGGATTTCTCGAGGAAGGCTTTTTCTGCAACTCCTAAGGGTGTTAGAAGAGATTTTGGAGAGTGCTTGAGCCAAGGCGAGTGCCCATTTGATGATTCATAGCATGCATGTGTAGATCTATGTTGTTTCTATTTTCTATGTATCAATTGTGTTATATATCTTGCTTTTGCAATCTTTAAATTGTGTTTAGCATTATTATTTGATGGTTTTAGCTTTCAAAAGATTTAGAATTTTTCACAAACTCGCAACAACGCAAAGATGGAAAACACCCAAAACAGTGACCAAAACGGGTGGAGACAGTCTCCACGGTCGATCGCGAGCCACCCAATTGTCCCATTTAGAGGCTTTTTTGGGTGTTTTTCTTGTTGGGTAAGACCCTAAAACTATCTCAACTCTTTTAGAATCTTTAAGAGCGAATAAAATTGAAGATCATCAGGTTTGCAGCTGTAAAGCAATCCATGACCTAGAATAATTAAACCGGACCCCCGATAGATGTTTAACTTGGCACTAGTATTGTATTTATGTTTATGCTTATTTTTAATATTTTTTCATCATTCTAGTTTTATTGCTTTTGTCACGACCGTGGACTTACCCGGCCTTAGTGACATGACCTGTGTTCCTTGAAATTAGCACGCGGTCTTCACTGTGCATTGACCTTGGATGTACCATGATCCTTGACATAACCTATGGGACTCCTTGGAAATTGGCGCGTGGTCTTCGATGTTCTCTAACCTTGGATGCGCCCTGATCCTTAGGAGGTTTCTTGGGTTGTTGAGCCTGCACTCGATGCTTTGCCCCCTCCCGAGTTATCCAGATCATCATGCTCTTTTCTTACCCATTCGGGCCCCGTTTTTAGCCGAAATGTTGTCCGATTTTCGTTAGAATTTGATAATATTTTGACCTTTGTTTTAACATGCCTAAAACTATTAGTTTTGATCGTTTTGCGTACTTGGAACTCGACTTCGCCCAAAACCTATGTTTTTCACTGGCTTGAACCTTGCACATGATCTCCTTGATTTTGGAGGATTTTAATTTAGAGATTGGTGGATTCCCATACCTTGAACCTTGCCAAACATTCGTTTTAACCGAAGATCAATGTGGGGTGATGCCATGAACTGCCCGTCACATCAAAACATCTGGAAGTATGTGCGAAGCAGCCTTAGAACATGGATACGTGAACCAGGGACCTTGAATGTCATTGACCGTCAGAAGCACCAAGAAATTCATAATACAAGAGTAACAAGACATTCAAAGTCCTAGGATTTGCGTAAGGTGCAATGGTGTTGTTCTTGCCTGACTGGCCCTATTTTATCTTAATAGGAAACTCGAAGGCGGTGACTTGGTAGTCTAGACTAGTTGGCCTTGTCCATCATGATATGACCTGTGTGCTAGAATCAAAATCCGAACCCATGATGTATAATCCATTTGCGATGAGAGGATTGTCACTTCACCTATGATTGGGGCCATAAGAGGGACCAACTTTATTAACCACACAATTATAGTCCTAAATGGTCCCTTAACTAGCCCTAGTCATGCGAGGAGTTACAATTGACCTAAACCTAGTCAACAACCAGACTTGACTCTGTGTTGACCGTATGATATTGGTATGGCTTACCAGTCCCGATCCCTGATAAGTGCTTAATTGTTTACAATCTAAGCCCTAATATTTGATTTATCTTATGCTAGTCATGTTTATTTTATTTGATTTTACATATTCTTTGTTAATTTGTATGCAAAGGTAAAAAGGAGCAAAAAGAGAAGATTTCATGGAGTGATGGGCGTAAATCATCAAGTAGGGCCAAGGTGGGTCCCATCCAAGTTATTTCAGATTTCAAGACTACCTTCTAATTCTTTGGACAGCTTACAATTCTAATCAAAGAAGAAAAGTAAAAGAAAGACGAAACCCAATCTAGGGTTATACGCCAAAAAGGGGGCCCACAGCCATTGCAAAAGTGAAATTTCAGAAATTAGAAAGTCTTCTTCAAGTACAAGTGGAGCTCAAGAATGGAGAAGAAAAAGGAGAAAAATAAGGAAAGTTTAAAGGAAGAGTCCAAGCCAAGTTAGAAGTTCAAGAAGGGGGTCCCACAATCATTGTACATGCATCATATGGGCGCACCTTTATTATAAAAGGTTCAGATTTAATCTCTTGCAATTAATCTCAGAATTGTGGGTTCATGTGAAGAACTTTCTATAAAATACAAGTAAGATCAGATTTAGAAAGTCTTGTTATTAAGAAAGAAGATTCCTATTTCATTCTAATTAAGAAGCCTACTTGTAAAGAAAGTTGGAGATCTATTTCCACAAGAGAACTACTTGCTAAAAGGGGCTGTTGCAAGACTTATAAAAGGACAAGAAGAGGTGGTCATCCAGCATATATATCCCATATAAAACCCTAGCCACGTCCATAAGAATACCAACCACTATTTCAGCACCCTATCATCACAAAACCCATCCATCATCATACCAAAACCCCTAGTTGCTGTACAGCCACCTTTGGAGCATTCTTTGGAGCATCTTGGAGAGCTTTTGGAGCGACGAAAAGGAGAAAAAGCTGCTGGACAACTTCTTCTTCTTCTTCAATATTCAGAGTTTTTCTTATGGCTCTATTTTCTATTTTGTTTTCAATTCTAGACATGAGTAGCTAAACTTTTTAGGGCTAGGGTGTAGTTGAAACCCTAGCCTAGTTCTATGTAGTCTCTTTTGGCATCTTTTAATTCAAATTTCAGTTTTATTAGTTGAGATTCTAAACCACGTTTTCAATTGATGAGTTGTGTATATGCCATGCCAACCATGCCATGTTCAATTAATTTTAAGAGTAGCTAACTTAATTTTGATTGATCTTGATGTTAAGCATCTAGGGTTTAGAACCATGAATAATCTAAGTATATGCCATGCTTAGACTCATGCATTTATCATTCCCATTGTTTTTATGCATTATGTGTGTTTTGACTAGGACATATGCCATGCTTAGCTTTTACAATATAATGAACAATTCATGTAGCATGCCACTCATGAATTAGGTTTAGGGGAATAGTAATCTAGACTCATATGCCATGGTCTAGGTTGATAGATGTCACTAATAATTCTGATTTCCTATTAAAGGGTACTAAGGGACATGCATTGGGTTGGTTAGGGGAGTAGATGAAACCCTAGTTCATTCATTATTACTATTTTTCAATTTTAATACTAGTTGTGTGTTTTAGATTATTTTCCATTTAGCTTTTAATAGTTTAATTTACTGTTTTTAGTAGTCTAATTCAACCTGTCATCATTTAATTGTTCTTTTAATATTCTAATTTTTAGTTGTTTTTTACATTATTTTATCACAAGTCTTTGTGGGATCGACCTCGTACTTACAATTCACTACACTATATAGTGATCTTGTGCGCTTGCGAGTTTTAATTGTGTGCATACTAGTAGCCTATTTCTAGGTTGCTTAGTGCATACCAATCCCCTAGTTTGCTTGCTCGGACGCACTTACTGAAATGGCTCATTTTGTTAGGTTATTAACATTTACTCAGACACGACACGCGCCCTCGTATGGACCCGCACTGGTAAAGCACTGACCCACCTGTACACACATGTTTCATTTGATATGCCTTGGATATATTACATGTGATGCACACCCCACATTCACTTGCACAAGGTATTGCCACAGACTTGAGATGTTTCATTTGCACAAGGTATTGCCACGGACTTGAGATGTTTCATTTACACACATGTTTCATTTGATATGCCTTGGATATATTACATGTGATGCACACCCCACATTCACTTGCACAAGGTATTGCCACATACTTGAGATGTTTCATTTGCACAAGGTATTGCCACGGACTTGAGATGTGTACTGGTAGGTATCTTGGTGATATTGAGTTGTAGGCATATTGTTGTCGAGCTTTGAGTAGGTATCAGGGATACCGAGAGTAGGCTATCGTGAGCCGAGTCTTGACGTCATAGGCATTGATGGGTGCCGAGCATGGAAGAAAATATCGGCCTCTACGTGATATATCGGTCGTGGCGGCAAAAGCCGCCACTCTAAATTGAATTTGGGGGGCATCGCACCTGTAGCGGCCGCTACGTATCGGTGGGGTTATAAAACCCCACCTGACGACTTCTCTCCCCACTTTTTCTACTTTTTTCATCTTCCTTCCTCTCTTTTCTCCATTTTTACTGCTATGAAGCTTCTGTATGTCCCCCTAGTGGTCCCAACTACATTTTGTCAAGATTTCTTGCTACCAAATCAAGAGATTCAACTATTCTAAGGAATCTACAGAAGATTCATCATCTAGGTATGCATTTCTTTGTGATTTTTTTTTCAACTTTTGATATTATCACTCTCTAACTACTATGAATCACAACATAATGGCATCATTGTCTTGTTTTATTGTAGATCCATACTTCCTTTTGATCTTGCATGCATATTTTTTTTTTTTTTTATATATTTATTGTTAATTTTATTTTCGGATTTATGTTATATAAA
Source organism: Persea americana (assembly GCA_029852735.1). Classification (NCBI taxonomy): domain Eukaryota; kingdom Viridiplantae; phylum Streptophyta; class Magnoliopsida; order Laurales; family Lauraceae; genus Persea; species Persea americana. Next base: position 22,500,793 of record CM056812.1, on the reverse strand, counting down.
AAATATATATATGGAAATTTCGAAAACTCATGAAACATCTTGAAAATAGCTTCTAATTGTTAGATCTATGCTTTCCATAGATCATTCCAACATATATTGGTTGTTTTTTAATTTTTTTTCCTTTTTTTATTTTCGGATTTATGTTATTTAAAAAAAAAAAAAACATTATGGAAATTTGGAAAACCCATGAAACATCTTGAAAATAGCTTCTAATTGTTAGATCTATGTTTTCCATAGATCATTCCAACATATATTGGTTGTTTTTTAATTTTTTTCCTTTTTTTATTTTTGGATTTATGTTATTTAAAAAAAAAACATTATGGAAATTTGGAAAACCCATGAAAGTGATGAAACATCTTGAAACTAGCTTCTAATTGTTAGATCTATGTTTTCCATAGATCATTCCAACATATATTGGTTTGTTTTTTTTTTTTCCTTTTTTTTATTTTCGGATTTATGTTATTTAAAAAAAAATTATGGAAATTTAGAAAACTAATGAACCATCTTGAAAATAGCTTCTAATTGTTAGATCTATGTTTTCCATAGATCATTCCAACATATATTGGTTGTTTTTTAATTTTTTTCCTTTTTTTTATTTTCGGATTTTTTTATTTTTTGGAAAAAAAAATGTGAATACTTATGGACAACCTATGAAACCACTTGGAAATGCATTCTAAATGATAGATGTATGTTTCCCATAGATCAATCCATCACATTTTGAATGTTTATTGATTTTTCTCTATTTTTTAATTTCGGATTTTTGTTATTTTTTGGAAAAAAAAATATTTTTAATAATGGAATGCCAATCAAATGTATTGAAAATGCTCCTAAATGTTATATCTATGTTTGGCATAGATCAATCCAACATATCTTTGCCTTTTTCTAATTCTATTTTATTTTCTTATTTTCGGATTTTTTAAATTTTTGAAAACAAATTATACTTTAAATAATGAAATACCACGTAAATGTCAAGAGAATGATTCCTAAACGTTAGATATATGTTTCCTCTAACATGTTTCTTTGTTTTTTTTATTTTTAATATACTACTTGTTCATATTTAGTTATTTATAGCCAGGTATTCAGTCTTCTATTGATAACTTAAAATGCCTCATGATATTGATCCCACATGGAGCTTTGGTGAGGCAGTTGAGAATAATAGGTTGAAAATCAAATGCAACTTTTGTGGGAAAGTGACCAATGGGGGCATTACAAGATTCAAGCACCACTTGGGCCACATTTCTGGCAATGTTGCTGGCTGTACTGAAGTACCAAGGGAAGTTAGGGAACAAATGAAAGCTTTGGTTGGTCAAAACAAAGCTAAAAAAGTAGATATAAAAGAAAAGAGGCGGCAAGATGTTAATGCTGCCCGTTATGAAGTATTTGGGGATGAATACTTTGATGAGGAAGATGCACAGATGGAGGCTGCACGCCGAGAGTCCATCATGAGTCAACAAGAAGAACAGGAACGTCGTGCATTTGCTGCAAGCAAATATTATGATGCAGGGGGCTCATCTACTGTGCCAAGGCAGCCAAACAAGGGCAAGGGCATTACGGGGGCCATGCGTAGGGCATTTAGCACCCAAGAACGGGATGTTGATGTAAAAATTATCTCTACTAGAAGAGCAGTTCCTCCCCCTGTTGATCCTCTAGCACATAGAAAAGAGGGAGATAAACAACCAAAAATATCGAGTGTTATGAAAGGGGTAATGAAGGCTGCAAGAGATAGGTTAGCCAAAGCTACAGCAAAATGGCTAATTCATAAGAACATACCACCTACAGCAGTAGATTCCCCATATTTCCAGACTATTCTTGATGTTGCCGCCGAAGCTGGGCGGGGTATACAGGCGCCCTCCGTATATGATGTGGGCACTAAATATCTTGAAGAAGAATATAGAGAAATAAAGGCTTGGGTGGAACAGTTTAAGCCCATGTGGCAACAAAATGGTGTTACCATCATGTGTGACGGGTGGACCAGCAGCACCCAAACACAATTAATAAACTTTTTGGTGTATTCAGTTGCTGGGACCGTCTTTGTGAAGTCCGTTGATGCAACTGAACATAGACGGACGGCCACATATATATACACTCTTATGGATAGAGTTGTAGAACGTGTGGGAGAGGAGCACATTGTACAGATTGTTACAGACAATGGCGCCAATTTCAAGAAGGCAGGTCAATTATTAATGGACAAGAGGACCCATTTATTCCGGACCCCATGTGCAGCACACTACATAGATCTCATCTTGGAAGAAATTGGAAGGAAGACAAAAGTGGCTTCATTGATCAAGGCATGTAGAGGAATTACAAGATTTATATATGATCATTCATGGGTGTTAGGTTTGATGAAAAGATACACAAATAACCATGCCTTGGTGCGTCCAGGATTAACTAGGTTTGCAACCCACTTTCTGGCTATGGAAAGCCTTGTAAGCTTTAGAACGGAGCTGATTCAGATGTTTGCATCAGAAGAATGGCTTCTTTCGAAATGGGGCAATGCAACTAGTGGTTCGGGGTTTGAAGTCCCACACCTGATGAGGGACAATAAATTTTGGAAGAAAGTGAGGAAGGTATTAAAGGTTTTTGAGCCTTTAGTTAAAGTGTTGAGGCTTGTAGACGGTGATGACAAGCCGGCAATGGGCTTTATATATGAGGCAATGGATCGGGCAAAGCAAGCCATTATGGAAAATGCTAGATATCACGAGAAATATATAAAAATTATTGATGCCCGTTGGAACGATCAGCTGCACCATCCATTGCATGCTACAGGTAATTAATATATATCTTTGATACCTTTTGTTTTCCTAACTAATGTATTTATTATCTTGTTTGCTCACAGTACATTCTGCATATTTTTAATGTAGGTTATTTTTTAACTCCCGAATTCTACTACCGCAATGCCGAACTACATACCGAAGCAATAGATACAGACTTGCGGGTAGGATTACGGGAGGTATTAAAGAGATTGTTAAACCCAGATGATCAAATTGATGCCATACAAGAGGTGAGTGGGTGGTTACTTAAGAGAATTTAATTATGCTGCCAAGTGCCATTTGTCATACATGCAGTAGGGGTTTACTGATTTATTTCTAATTTTCACATCGTAGATATCTATATATACACAAAGGAGAGGAACCTTTGCTGACCCTCTTGTGCAACGATCGATTGGAAGGATGCCACCTGGTATGACTATGAACAAAAGACCCCACCCAATAGTCTTGATCTATATATCTTAATTGATCAGAAGGACTTGAGGGTTACGAATATCTAATTTTCTTTATTTGTTTTTTGCATTTCAGCTTATTGGTGGATGAATTATGGAGAGAGTGCTCCAAATCCAAGGAAAGCGGCTGTTCGCATCCTTAGTCAGACTACAACATCTTCCAACTGAGAGAGAAATTGGAGCACTTTCTCCTCGATCCACATGAAGGCCAGGAATCGGCTTACCATGCACAAACTCAACAAGCTTGTATTCTGTCATTACAATCTGAAGTTGAAAAACAGAACTAGGGAGAGAAGGGCAAGGGATGATCCTGCTTATTGTCCTATTAATTTGGATCACATATTCAGAGATGACGATCCCTTACTCCCATAGCTAGCCGAGATAGAGGATCCACTGCTAGATTCAGATCCGGTTTTTCAGGGAACGGTTCAAGAGTTGATAGATGAGGATATGGGTGAGGCACCTACAGAAGGTCAGCCACCTCAAGGAGAAGGTACCAGTACGACTAGGAGGAGTGGGAAAGAACCTGATCATATTGGATCTTCTGAAAAAGCTAGTTCCACCACCGTCTCTTCGAGTAGCCATGGTGGAACTAGAGGAGGAGGAGACAGTGGGACATGTGGTACTAGTGAATACTATCAACATGATGAAGACGATGACGTTCCTGTAGATGAAGTACATGAGTTACCTGCATCTGGAAGATTTGACCCAAGCCGTGGTTATCAAAGGCGCCGAAGAGACTCACCACCTGGGGCTGGAGGTAGTAGTCAGCAAGGAAATATGGGTGGAGAGGTTGGTGGACAACAAGTAGCATCATGGACTGATTCGTGGGACCCTAGGTACGGTGGAGAAGGACTCTCACAATATTTTCCATATGGTCAAGTGCAACAAGGAGAAGAAGAGTCTTCAACTTCAGGGTCCTACTCATATGGATATGGACCATATGGTGACTATGGTGAAATGCAAAGAAATCCACCTCCACCTCCTATAAGTTCCTATGATGCAGCTGCCTTGTTTGGATTTGTGGATCCCAATTCTCATCAATATCAAATTCAATATGGTGCCAACAGAAATGATAACAATGATGGGGATGAGGATGACCATGGCGCCTTGAATCTTGGTAGACATTCCTTTTGGTGGTGATTAAGGTATTTCTATTTCCTTCACTAACTCTCTAATCTCTACTCTTTGTCATTTCTAAATTGGTGTTGATTGTTGAATGTTGATTGTTGATCACTTCATAGTTCATTCACTTGATTGAATTTGAACCTTGAATGTTGAAGTATTGATATTTGATTGTTCAATGTTCGCTAATGAGTAATGACCTAACTCTTAAGTCTTACGCCTTTATTTCATGTTCTAATTTTTTTTTACGAGCTTTACATTACTTTCTAAGTTAGCATGACTAAGAAACATGAATACATGTGAAAAAACTAATCATTACTATTATTTTCTATTTATACAGCGATACAGGACCTCATATATTGAGAACACCGCTACGCCCCCTTTTCTTACATACTTTTGCAAAAGAACCACATTTTCTTTCATTTTACAATTTTCTAGATTTTCTGGAATTTTTTCATATTTTTTGGGCTATTTTTTCAAATCGCACCGCTACGCCGCTACGTATCCCTGCTACGCTACGTATCGCCCGCTTCGTAGCGGTTTGGCGGCGGGCCGCTACGCTTGCCGCTACCGCTATTTTCATCCTTGGTGCAGAGAGGTAGGTGACGCGCACCGAGCCCTGTCCGATTCGTGATGCTACTCCTAGTAGTGAGTGCCTCGTACTGTCATCACGTTTTGCGCTTATTTGTGGTTCTTCAGCGTACTGATGGTATATATATGCATAACTATATGCCCTCGTTTTGTTTATAGATATTTGTTGTCTTGTAATGGCAAATGCTTGCCCGACTAGATGGGCTCATGGTATGGTATGCCGGTTTTCTTCCCATATTTCCTTTATTATAGCGGTTTATCAGATATTCTGTTTGTACTCACTTGTTTGCTCATTGTAGGGTTAATTTCCGCAATTATATTTATCCCTACATGTTATGTGATTCAAATTGTTACTTGCCAGACTGTGTCTGATACTACATCTTGGTGCGTGCAAGTAGCAGGTACTTCTCCCGTTAGTGCATATGATAACGGCCGCTTTTGATCGCAGGTTTTAGTGAAGCAATGCTCTTGGGCCCTACAATTGGTGGCTCATTTTTGTGCTGAGTATCGTTATATTTTGAGGATAGTTTACATTGTGCGGAGTATTGTTATATTCAGAGGAATTTATGTGTGTACCAAGAGACACATAAATTCCTTTGACCATGTGCAATATTTACACAAGGATAGAGGAAACATATAAGCACTAGGTACAAGAATCATGAACCTAGCAAAATACATGAACAGTGCATTAGTTCAACAAGATCAATAGAGCACCCAAATATCACTTGCATGATGGATTGGGGCTGGAAATTACTCATTTAAATGCAAAAGAGGGGAGATTGTGCTGGCGAACCCCATTTTTGGGTGTTTTGGTCCTCAGCCATCATAAAGTGCAAAATTTGGGGACTTCTAGGGTTTTCATGTTAGGGATTTCTAGGGTTTTATAATATTTGATAGATAGTGATATTTATTGACCCTTGTTGATCTCCTAATGTGATTCATAGTTACCTAATTCACAATTCGCCTAATTTGCATTTGAGTTCGCAATTCTTAATTAAAAACTTAGCTTGATCATAAAATTCGATGGGGTAAGTGATTTGCTTCTTCGACTAATTCCAAGCTCAAGTTCGACAAGTTCGATGAACTAATTTACATGTGCCCATTTTCTAAGTCCATCACTACAGGTCTTTATCTAAAATCCAAACCACTCAAAATAACTGTTATATTCATTTACCCTACATGCGAGATTTTACTTCAATTATAGTTAGGACCACGATCATAATGACTACACGTAAAACATACTTAAGATTAAAAAACGAAGTAAATTTTCATGTTCTACGGGTGATCAATCTCCATGTGGGGCCAACTCTAATCGGAGTTAGGTATGGATTAGCACTAATACATGGTGCAGTGCGTTTGAGTGCCTTGTGTTTTTACTTAAGCACCACAATAGAATCATATGATTCAACTTAGAGAACTACATGAAATTAATTCACTAGAAGTTCACAAATCGAATTGTGAATCTTTCAAAATGAACTATTTTCACTTTGAAGGCCTCTTGAACGAACGAGGTAACTATGATGTGATTTAAACCTGAAATTCAATCACTTGTTTGATTTTTAGGATTTTTGACAAATCTGATTTAGATGTTCATGTTAGGGGTTTTGTAGTAATCATGTCTTATGGTTAGGTTGAATATGATTGACCTAAAAAGACTATGAACAATGAAGAAGAAGAAAATCTGCAACCTAACTTGACAAATATGGCCTGGCCATGTGGGTCCATGTGGGTTCATGAGGTCCATGTGGGTTCATGAGGTCCATGTGGGTTCTTCCATTGGCCGACCACTATGAGGAGTCATGTTTCTTAGTGAGGTTAAGCATCTTTTCTTCATATGGTATAGGTTTAAGGTTTATCATATGAAAATTGTTGGGGATTAGTTCTACTTTATCATTTCATTCTAGTTGATGATTTTAAATTGTCCAGTTGGGTTGAATTCAACGGTTCATCTCAATTAAGTCATGTTTTCTCTTGGTTATCATCATACCTTTGTCGACAGCCTTTACCCTTTGTTTTCAATTTTCACTATCCCAACATATTAGATTTTTTTTAATGAAAATATTTTAGCGTTTTGCTTGTACAATTACTCAAAATCTTGTTTTCTTCCAACCTCATGCAATCCATTGAAACTATCATTAACCTAAAACAAACAAAAGCGACAATAATCGAGTGCTTTGCCAAAAAGTTTTTTATTTTGTATTTTCATTACAATTTTGTATATAGAATATTGATGCAAGTACTTCGACTACTAACATTAAATGCAGTAAGCAAATTTTTTTTTCTTAGCACAATTCAAACCCACAAGTTCAAGGTTGCACTAGTGAGAACCTTCCACAGTACCATAGGCTTTTGCAATAGAACACAAATGCTATCAGAAAATAGAGTACTTCAAGATTGCATGCAATTCCATATTTCATCATCAAATATTCTTTGCAACAGTAATGGGTAGTTAATTTCCAGCAACATCAAATTCTCCTTGCAACAGTAACAGGTTAATTTCTAGCAACTTATGTTCAGAATCAGTCATCATACTTGGTTGCAGATTGAAGGGCTTCAAAGCTGGATACACGACGTAAATTAGCTGCAGGTATCAATATCATACATTAATGTTTAGATGTTTAGACATCGACGAGTCTTGACTATATATCTGAATGACATTAGGTAAAAAAAATTATCAACCATACAAAATGAATTAGGGTAAACAATTATTGGAAGGAAAAAAAATCTCCATTACTTTATCTTTGAGACTATATTTTCAATTATTAGTGCTGATTGTTGGAGGATGGACTACAATATCTAATGTCAAACAGATAAAAAATTGTCTAGTATTTATAATGAACTGAAATAAATGATAAAAAATGAAATATGTTCCATGTTGCAACACATGATTGGATTATATAATTAATCTTCAAAAAAATTAACAATTACAGTTGCGGACTTTGGTTCACTTCAGCTGAAATGGCCGAATAATTTCTGTTTGAACAATGGTCGGAACTGAACAGCCACCCTGAAAAAAATTAGTCTGAATTTCGGAACCATTCCGGCCAAAATTGGATTTCAGTATGAAATTTCAGATTTTGGCCAAAGCTTTTTTTATCAGAAAAAAAAAGGTCAATATAGGCCTTGAGTGTCCAGAGGTTTTTTTTCCACTAGTACCCTCTAATGGGCCTACTTGAGGAAGATTTAAACCCCTAAAAATTGTTCATTTGGCATGTGGAAATAACATATTGCTTATTGATTAGGTAAAATGATTAGGTAGAATAAATTAAATGTATAAGTTATATGTTATTTTAAATTAATATTTTATATTTTCTACATATATATTACAGTTTTTAAAAAATAACTCCAAAATGTTGTGTTGAAATTTTGAATCGGCCGAAACATTCTGGTTTGGAGACCAAACCGAAACAGGGACCGAAACAAAATTCTCAACTATGCAAACAATGACAACAACCATTTTCTACCGTGAGAAGTCACTTCCAATAATAGTAAAAAGAATTATGAAGTGTAATATATATATATATATATGAGAGATACATACAAGTCACCTATACTGTAGTCCTTCATATTATTCTCTACATCAGACACTTACCAGATGGGTCTCTTCGACACATCTGCTTCTACATTTTTGTCACGTGCTAAAACAGATGATGATTAGGCTGGTGATACACCTGAGTGTTGCTTCACTGTTGGTTATTAACATTTGCCTGGGTGACTCACTCATCACTAGGAAGTAGGAAATCAAAGAAGCATTCAGTTGTTTTCTGTTCCTCAACTGAGGTTGACTATCATGCTATGGCTCAGAACTCGTTTGGCATTCAGACTTCGACATCTCTATATCGCAACCAAACCCATTTTATTGTGACAACAGAAGTGACATTCACATTGCCGAAAAGGGCATCTTCCATGAACAGATTAAACACATTGAAGTTGATTGTCTTTTTGTTCATATCACTATAGACTTGGCACAATCTATGCCAACTAATTGGTTGTATCAATTCGCATCCGAGCTTGCCACACTCTTTGTATGTGAGTTTGAGAGGGGTGATAAAGGACGGCATATACAATTGTAAGCTCCAATAGAGAACCATAGTTGTTGTATATTTTATGTGTAGTCACGAGGACCACCGAACTAAGTAAATTATCCTCAAGATAACTTCATCCCGTTTGAATGTATCCAACCTCTAGGCTCTAGCTCAGTTACGCTTGGACCCTTACGAAGATTATGCAAGTGAAAAAAAAATGTTTGGAACTTGGATACTGGAAGGCTGCTCACTAGAATTTTGTAGGCCCACAACACGGCCCACATATTGCACATTTAAATCACTCAAAGTAAATGCCCCACTCGTGTGTGGGCCCTAGTCAATTTCACTCTAATAGGAGATGGAAACAGTGTTAGATTGATGAGACACTTCAATAGATGGTGCCCATTGAGGACTTCATAGGAGTCCAAGGTGTACAGGAGGAAAAACATAAAAGGGCATTTGCCCCTGCGCTTTTGTTGAGAGTTGAGACAGAAAGAGAAGAAGGAAAGAAAAGAGGAAAGGAAAGAGAGGAAGGAAAAGGAGAGAAGAGTGAAGAGAAAAAGAAAGAGGGAAGAGGAAGGGGAGGCAGAGAAGAAAAAGAAATTGATGCAAACATGTAGCACCGTGCTTTCACTTGGCACTGAAGAAGAAAAGAAGACTACATGAATTGAAATAGGCACCTCTCTCTCTCTCTCTATATATATATATATATATATATTGTGTGTGAAGCTAGGGTTAGGGTTTGTGAAGCTATCTTTCTCCCCATTTTATTTTATTTTTTTTTCTAAATATTCAGCCAAAATTAAGGATTTCAGCCATTTCAGCTAACCGAAATTCCAGATTTCTTCCGAAATGCTCCAAAGTTTGGGCCAAAATCTTAAGAGTCTTATCAGACCACCAGCCAAACTAAACTTGTTCACCTGAACTGAACTGAATTTGACAACTATGGTTCAAGTCCCTTATTACTGAAGCTAAGTACAATTTCAAAGTCTTATATTTTTAACTAGAGGGTGGTGGGGATAGGAGGATCTAGCCCCTAGTTCAGATTTTTGTTTCGGACCCTATTTCGGTTGGCTTCCAAACGACATGTTTTGGGTGATTCAGAATTTCAGAAAATCATTTCGAAGTTACATTTTAAAATATATATATAATATTATGATGATGGTGATGATGTAGAAAATAGGTTTAAAATTATACATTCAATTTTTTTCTAGCAAATCAATAATGCAATATGTTATTTCTACATGCCAAATGGGTAATTTTTAGGGGTTTAAATCTTTCTTAAATGGTCCTATTAGAGGTGCAAGTAAAATGGAAAAAAAATCTAGATACTCCGGCCTTTACTGCTTTTTTATGATAAAAAAGTTTCAGCCAAAATGGTCCGAAATTCAAGATTTTGGCTGAATGGTCCAAAATCTGGACCAAATTTTTCAGGGAGCTGTTGGGTTTGAACCATTGTTCAAACCAAAATTATTCTTCCACTTCAGCTAAAATGATCCAAAATTTGCAGTAATGATCTATGCAGGGAGAATACACTTGTGTTTCTCAATCAGATCTTTTGCTTTGTTTTGGGTGTGGTGGATGGAGCATCAAATCCGATAGCCCATCTCTAAAAATTCATGCCCCACCATAAGAACCTACCTTTGCTTCAAACAATCTTCTAGAAACATCTTTACCATAGAGAATCTTTAGTACAAAAGACAGATCAAGATAAACACTTGCCCCATGTTCATAGCAGGCAAAGACTTTGAGGTCATGTCCTCCTCAGATGACCTCTTGCCAGTTTTATGAAACTCATTTAGTCATTTCTAGTTTATTTTCAAGGTCGAGTGCAGTGTTTCTTTGTGGACTCTCTTTGGAGAGTTTTTAGAGAGTCTGTATGTCTTCCATTGAGCAAACCTTTAAGGACTCTAGCAGGGCTCATGCTCGGGTTCTTCGATGGGTCCATTCCCCTCCCTACTTCTTCAAGCTTAGTTTCAACAATAGTGTGTGGAAATCAAGGTCATACTGTCTTTGGTGATTTGATTAGGAATTGTGCTCTAATCCTCCAACACTGTTTGTATTGACTCGGGGCTGTTGGATTCCAAACAATGAACATGATAGAGTTCATGGCTCTTCTTGCAGAGCTTCTAGAGGCTATTAGGCTGGGGATTCCATGTCTCATCAATGAGGATGAGTCCTGATTGGAATTTGTTAAGGGAGCACAAGTGTCGCTGCCCCCATTGCATCTTCTTAAAGATATGGAAGATATAGGAGATATTTCCCAAGAATTCAATGTCATTTCAAAATGTCATTGCAACCAAGGTGGAAACAAGGAAGAAGACAGGTTAGCTAAGAAAGGGATAGTGTGGCAATCGATCACTTCTCTCGATGTAGTTCCTTTGCAGGCACAAAGCTGCACAGAATGTCATCCAGGCTAAATTAGTCGTATCACCCTCATCTATTATGTTCACCATTTTGTACATTTTGATGTTTGGAGATGTGTTGGTAAGGATGTCAATGTACCCTCAGTCACCCTGTCACTCCATGGACCGCACCCAAAAATCTGGCTCATGGACCCCTTTCAGGCACAAATAATAATCAAATCCAGGTGTAGAAACAAACACCCATGTCCTCAAGTGTATAATAATATAATAAATGTATATCTCATATACAGTTATGTCATAATATACATGTATTAGTTGCAATGTATGTAACTTATAACAATAATAATAATATTTCAAAAAATATATATATTAGATTAATATTATATAATACATAAATACACTTTGAGTAAGGTCTGGGTCCATCGGAATTAAAGTTAGATCTACACATCAAAGTCATTTCATCTTCGTTACATGCTCTTGGGTTACCTATTAAAGTGTGGGACCATGGAAATTACACTTCTATTCTATTGAAATTAAGTCTTTGGCTTTGTCCATCCAAGTCATTTTCAAGTATGTTAGAAAGAGCATTAATGCAATGGAAGACTGGCAGATGCTTTAGCTAAGCAAGGGGTTGATAGGGAGATGCAAGAGTGGGCCTATTTGGTTAGCACAAGTAGTAAAAGATGGATCAACAAGTACGCATGTGATGTGATGTATATTTACTTCACCATCTCAGGATGAAAAAAGCGGAGTGGAGAAGTGAAGTTTAGATGTGACACCAGTAACCTTTTACTCCACATGCCTCTTTTTTTACCACAAAGAAGTACGATAAATTGTAGTGCAATAAACTTTATGACAAAAAGCTATGATGCACAGATACTAAGAAGTGGGCAACGTATCGTGTCATATCGTATCCAATACTATACTTTTTATTTGTAAAATCCATTTCCCTGCCGTGTCCTTGGCGTGTCCCTCCCATATATGGGCATCATAGACAAAAAGTTCTTTTAAATCTACATTCCCTCTCGCCTGTACTTTAGCTAATACTATAAAAAAACAAGATTTAAACATACCTCTTCTTTTTACTTTAACGTATGTTTACTTTTACTATTTCATGATTTGACATCAATCTCCCCTTTACTCATCCATACATGTAAACAAACAGTGTTTAATTGTCCGTATGATCCCATAAAATGCTTTTACACCTTTCACCTTTTGTTGGTTTCGTTTCCTCTGTATTGCTCCTTTATCTCTTCTTTAATATAATTACCTGTTACCTTTTTCATGGAAAAAAAAATCGAAGTCATTTCGCGTCTGAGTCCAGGTCTGGATCTGAGTACAATGGCCTAAATCTGGTTGGGATCCAACTCCATGGACCCAACTTGTACCCATCCCTCATTATCTTGTCCCAGCCACTTGCCCATCTAAGATATACCTAACAATATATGCTTCATATACCGTACAGCTACATAATGTATTTCTTTAATGAAATTATCTCATTAAAAGAAAAGGAAAAATAAAATAAAAAGAGCCTGCTTGTCCTATATAGGGATATCCTATCCTCTATATGACTGAGAGATTAGCCCAAATTCATATCAGTAAGTTTTGCACCTTAATACTTTCATTTCAAGACACAACGGTGACAGATGAACATCCTATGTATTACCAACCTCTGTCTCTTCGTAATATGGAAACATCCTGGATGAAAGAAAAGATGTCGGGAGAAAATACATAAACACCACAGTTTATCCGGTCACTTACCTACATTACAGAGATTAGGATTATCACAAGGAAGCAATGAAATAAAGAGATCAACAAGGAAATCCATCTACTTGAAGCTCACAAGAAATAAGATGCACATATGGAACATTTCAACAAAAAGTAAAAAGTAAATAAATAAAAACTTATTAGCTGGAAAAATGTATGCACTCCAAAGGTTCTATACATACAAAGGTCTCAGGCTTTTCTGTGTAATGCAACAGTTCATTTGTGATTGGATCAGCCACCAACTCACCAAATTGGTTGGCAGATTCAGCAGATACCTGTACAAAAAAGTATTAAGTAAAAAGCCTTTTGAGTGAAAAAGAAAAAAATAATAATAGAAAATCAAGGGAAATTGAAGAAGAAACTCTTAATAAAAGGGGAAATTGAAGAAGAAAGGAATGCAGCTAGAAAGGCCCCACACAGGAAAAAAGGGGCAAAAGAGTAGAAGTAGTCGATTATAACCAACCTTGATCACTAAAATGGTTCCCATGCCACCATATCTTTTATGGGCCTCTGAAGTCATACAGGGGAAGAAGCAGCAGTCAATAGCCAAATACATGAGAAAATCATGAAAAGTTAATGGAAGGACATAAATTCTAACGGAATTTAAAATATATATGTAAATACTTTAGCATTTACAGCCACACTAAATTAAGTACCAATAACTAACTGACAATTCGGTTTTGGTACAACCAAACAGGTCCAAAAATACAGGAGTCAAGGAAAGAAATTATCTGAGCAAAGATCATCCTATTGTATAGGAGAAATGGCTTACCGAGCATGTCTGGCAGCGGGAAACTGCAGCAAACATCACAATTCAGCAAAAATATATGCGACTGTGAGGTCAATAACAGAAGAAAGACCACAACATTAATGCTAAGCTTTGAGTCATATATTAAAATTCAATCAAATACTTGAGTTTGTGAAGAGTAAAATTTGATGTCCATGTCAGATACACATTTTGCGTTAGTCTTGTATATATGGTTGTAGAACCCGGCCGAGTTGTATTGGACTTGGTACCCACTGAGTCGATTGGAATTATACGTCTCATACTAGCTGACCATTGTGCAACTCAGCCAAGTCATAACAGATTGAGGTCAATGAATCTGGGACCAATACCGAGCATTAAAACCAACTCTCAACATAGAAACAAATGCATAAGGTAGGGCATATGAGGAGCAGAAGATGAAAACCGGATTGTCTTCCATAATTCGATCTCTGAAATTGTAAAGGCCACCTGCTGAGCCATGTGGCTTGTCTTCTCTCAAGTATCTAGAGCAGCAGCAATGAGAAAAAAAAAAAGGAAAAATAATTTTAATTATCTTGCAATGAGAGAGAAAATTCAGACATAATAATACAGGAATACTCAAAAGGGCTGCAACACATGTAATTACCGGACAGGAACTTTCAGCTCATTAGATATTGAAGAAACATAAAGAGCGAATTCACGCTCCTCATAGAAGCCAACAAGATAGATCTGGACCAAGTTGGGGATCTGCAAGAACCATTGAATATCTTGATTAGGTACCAAAAACCCATTCAAAAGGGAAAGAATATCGGCTATTCGGCTTGTTTATTCAGAGGAATTTCAGTAGAAATGAAAATCAATTTCCTTGCTTTTATTGTGCTCCATTATTATCCACAAACTTTCATTTCCTTGATATGTCATTTTCGCTTAGTTTCCTTGGATTTCATTCTTCATGGAGAAATAGCAAATGTGAATCATGTGATCATTCAAAGAAAAAAAAGGGAATATCAAATGTAATTTTGCAGAAAGAGGGACTTGGTATAAAGGCCCTTTAACTGAAGGAAAGGCCCAAAAGACCCTGTTTATTTGGGCAGAGCACATGTTGCAGATATGACCTCTGATTACTCCTTTTGTTAAAATGGCTGAAAGGGGCTTTTGTACTTCCTCAAGGAAAAGGAAGCATTTATACCAAGACCCACATTCCACAAAATTCTGTTTCATATCACAGAGAAGAAAATACAAGGAAATGATGAAGAAAGGACATAGCAGGAGGAATTCGACCTGCAGAAATCAATCCACCTAACAGAATAGTGAAAATACTTTTTTTTTAGTTCCCATCAAGATTGGCTGCACATAAATGTATTTTCATGAAAGTTGACTTCTGGGTCATCTTTCTTCAATTCTCTATATTAGAGAACACATATAGAGAACACAACACCTAATGGTCCAATATACTAATTACAATTTAAAGAGAAAAAAAAAAAAAAAAAAAAAAAAACATGATGGAAAGAAACTAAGATTCAATGGAAATGCATCCGCACAAACACATCTAAATTTGGAAGTTATTTCTGGGAAAATGCATTTAAAAACCTGTTTGGCTGCATAGGACAATGTAGCCCATCTTATGGCTAAAAGAAGCAAGAACCTGGAGAATTCATTTTCCCTGATTCTGCAAACGGCCAAACTAGCATACCCAGCCACTTTCATAAGGGTTTTAGGGAAAATCCAACATTCCATGAAACCAAAACAGGTCACTTTTATAAGGGTTTCAGGGAAAACTCAACATTCCATGAAACCAATAAAGGTAGATAAATGAATGAAAGGAAAAGAGAGTAGATCCACCTTTTTGCAAGCAGAAATGGGATGATGGGCCATGGGCTGCCCTGCCAAAGGGAAGAGCGGCTTTGGAACATTCAACGACAGAGGCCGAAATCGAGTACCTGCAAAAAAAAAAAAAACCCAGTCACAATCATCTAAGAAAATTAAATGATATTACTTCAGTTCCTCCACCTCATTAACCAATGTTAAACTCAGGCTTTTTATGCAAAGACATTTCCATGAAATCTCATTCCATCTTCCCTCCCATGCAATTTTCACTTGATTGGTTCCTTGCATTTTCATTTCCATTCCATATTAATCTCAAAGAACTCCACCCAAACAAACCCATAGCCATCACAGACCATCAAAAGCTTATTCAGTACACAGTAATCATAAAAAAACACAAAGTGGCTAGGAAATGAAACTCCATGAAAATACCTCCCACAAATAAACCCAAACTTTTCTCCTCAAATGAAATCCATGGAAATGCCTCAAAAGCACTTCTTCTTCATTAAAAAAAACTTTTCATGGAATCTCAATCTCAACCAAACCGTTGATATGCTTCAAAACAACCTTTAGTTGGGCCTCCAACCATGATGACAGCAACAACTCTATCGTCCGAACTCCCCATATCTTCCAATCAAACAAAACCCTAGTTAGAGAAGAAATGGAAGAGGATTTAGCAAACAGAGGAACCGATCTGCTACTTCAGAAACTGCAGAAGCAAATGGAGAGGAGCGCCATTCATTCCTGAAAGGGATAGAAAAGGAAATGTAATTTGTATTCAGTGGCAGAGTTTGTACAGGAAAGGGCTCTTCGGCTCTTGGAAATCTGAGGTGGATAACAGATTCGGATTGGCCGAGTGACTTGCAAACTTTTATTTTATTTGGATTAGAGAGAGGAAAGTTCCCGCCCAAGCGCTCTTTTCACATGCAGGCCGCAACATGCGTCCACTTATTATATATCACTTGCTGAGTCGTTTTGATCCTACTGTTAGGAAATGAGTCCAGATCCATGCCAGTATTAACTGAGGCCTCGAAGTTGGAGCTTCACTCAGGAGCCCATGTATAAATAATCCAGACCGCTAAATTTGAATCCCACATCGTTTATTTTATCTTCGGATTTCAATTTAAAAGAAGTGAGTTCCACCATCAGTTAATCACAAGGACGGAAACATGATTGCCACTGACGTAACATCTCAGCTAATATAGTCCGTCTGTTATGAACAAAAACTTGAGAATATATATTTAAAGGGGATGGGATTCATTTTGAATAAGCTTGATTATCTCTTCTTGGGTCTCATGATAGAATTCGAGGCATCTGTCACCTCCCCAAGCCTAAGAGGCTTGGGAAGGAATTTGGATGACTGTGTCTGCAGATTAATCATAAATTATTATTGGATCCGCTGTTTACCCAATGATCAACAGGTAGGCTAATCGGATGAGGAGTGCAATCATGATGACATCAGATCCAAAGATGGTTCGGACCACATCCTAAGGTAGGGAAATAGATGATGTGTAGCCATAAACATCATCAGGCCTGGTGTATGAAATGATTGACCCATCCTACCTGATACTGGACAGGTTGGCTCGTGGAGCAATGAGTGTCATGATTTTTTCGTGTAAATTTTTACTTCGTTTGCTAGGTTTTCTCATGTAAATTTAACTTGTTCACTTGCTATTGGTGAAAAGAGGGAGGTTTTGATGAAATTATGATAGTAATAGATCCCAATATGGTTTAGGCCCAGGTCCCACATCATATTGATGTAAGAAAAGGCTGACGATTGACGAGTCTGGAGGATGGCCATAAATCATGATGGGATTTGGTATTTGAAATTATTGTCTCAACCTAGCAGAGACTTGACAGGTTGGCTAGTCGGTCGAAAAAGTGGCATGATATCTCTCATAAATGTTAGGTTTCCTGCACTGCAAAATGGGGCCAGATCATTTGACAACTTTTGTAGCATCTGCCTTCTCATCTTCCATTTGCGCATTTTCAGAATTTAAAAACACTACTTTAGTGGAAATGAACAGCTGCAGATCTGAAAGGGTGGAGGATCTTACCTGTGGATAATATTGAGACTGTTGTTTTGATTTGACGTTGGGCCTTTTGTATCTTTCTGTTCGGCTGCTCTCTTTTTTTTTAACTGGTTGCTTTCCTTGCTGTTCTTTTCATCTGGTGAATGAACTCGTTTTAGTGTGTGTATACGTTTTTTTTTTTTTTTTTTTTTTCTTTCTGTTCGGCTGCTCTTTTTGTTTTTTTTTCTTTTCCTGGTTGCTTTCCTTGCTGTTCTTTTCATCTGGTGAATGAACTCTCCTTTTAGTGTGTGTATACGTTTTTTTTATTTTTTTCTTTCTACATTGTAAGAACGCAAACACGTGTGTCCTTTACCGGCTTAGCTGCACATTGGGGACCTCTTATAAATTTAAATTGTTTGCATGCCAATGGTCATAAATGGAAAATTGTCATGAAAACTTGATATAGCAAAAACATTGTTGATGCTGGAATTTTATAAAATTACGAGGGCAACACATTTTAAAAAGGTATCTCAATTGTTATCATAAATAGAACTTTATTTTTTCAGACTAAAGGCTTGTTTGGTATCTCTACTCTTTTTTTGATAAACTTATAAAAATAGAGCTATTAAAAAAAGGGTTATAAAAAAAGAGGGCAAAATCAAAATGAGTGTTTGGTAATGCAATGATCTATGTTAAATAGGCTTTTTTATATCAATGGTCAGAAGTTTTTCACAAATTTCTCAAAATTCATAAGGTATCAACCCTTGAAAATTGACTCTATGCCCGTTTTCAACCTTCCAAAAAGATCTAACGGTTTAAATCTTGTGTTTGGGGCCCACATAATCCAAAAAATACTATCAAATAGCTCAAAAATAAATTTATCATATCTCGAGATAAGTGATGATCTAACAGTTGAGTTTTTATCTCATAGATGGGCTTCATCTTAAGAACAATTTTAATAGTTTGGATTGCGATTTACTATCCCAAAAGTAATAGAAAAACGTTACTATTCATGGACAAATCCAAAATTGAGCATAATACATCAATGGTTGATATTGTTTTGCAAATATCTCGAGATCCACAAGATATCAGGCCTTGAAATCTGATCACATAGCTGTATTCAGCCTTCCAAAGAGATCTAACAGTTTGGATCTTATGTTTGGAGCCCATAAATTTAAAAAAATTACATCCAATCGATTGCATTTTTTCATATATCTCGAAACTGGTGATGATCCAATGGCTGAAATTTGGTACCATGGCCGTGTTTGATCGTGTGAATGTTTCCAATGGTTTGGATCTTGATTTACACTTTTAGATCCTTTTTTTTTTAAATTAAAAAATGAATTGGGCGTTGTTAGGCTAGATTCACTGTTCACCCGCCTCTATTTTATTCCTTCTACTTTCTACATGCATCCAATGGTGGGATGTGGAAAAAAAAAGGCATTGTCCCTACTTTTCTACACTATTTAGAGGGTGAAACACGCTACCAAATGCCTCTATTATCAAAATCTTTAACCACTTTAGAGATTTAGAGAAATGAAGACAAAAACTAGTGATGCCAAATAGGGGCTAAATCAACTTAGGACCTGTCAATATGCTCATAGTTGAGTGGTGTTTAGGGGTACACATGGGCGGTTTGGATCGATTTAGAGGGAAACTCATCAACCAAACCGAACCCATCGGTTTTCTATTTTCCCAAACTGAACCGAACCGCCCATGTGCTCAGACCGAACTAAAAGGAATCGGTTTGATTCGGTTACCCTTTTTTTTTTTTTTTTTCTTTTATTTTCACAAAAAAATGGCAATTCAATTGGTAAGAGACGTTGGACCTCAAGTAACGAAGTGAGGGTTCGAGTCTTATTCAAGTAATTTTCCATATTCCTTTATATATTTTATAAAAATATATATATATTAAATAATTGGTTCGGTTCAGTTTGAGCAATTTAACCGCACCTTAAAACCGAAAACCGAACCGAACGGTTCAAAGGAAGGGCAATTCGGATCGGTCCGTATCGGTTTAATAGTTTTTTTGTGCACCCCTAGTGGTGTTGGCACCTTAGTTTTACATACATGCCAAGGGGATCGATCCCTAGCTATACAAGTTAAAGTATCACTCCTAATCCAGTAGGCCAATATAGCAAAAAAAAAAAAAAACCTTAACACCCTTATGCTTCAATTGAATTGAATTATAATTATCAGATAATCTCTTCTTTGAAAAAGATATATTTAACCACCATCATAATTACTAAATCTTAAAATAATTAGGGCCTATCTATGCCTCTATCCTATGTCCTTCACCCCTTGCTTCCTCACTATTCTTTCTTTAAAAATCATTTTATTATAAATTCTTATAAGTTCAGTTCTGTCCAAGTAAATAGACTCTTGCAAATCCTATTACTAGACTATAATATTATATATCTGATATGGAAGAAGAATTCTTTTAAAGCTACATATGCGTATACATACAAGAGTTAGTCATAAAAGGAAAGTAGTAACTCAAAGAAGCATAGTAAAATTGTGTTTCTCTTAACTCATGCATCTTACATCTTGTCAATATCCCTCGTAGGAATCGACCATAATATACCACTCACTTATTTTCCTCTCGCCTATTTTTTTTTTTTTTTTTTTTGTTTTTGATGCCTCGTTTGGGAATTATATATAAGCAAAGGGGGAGGTAGGCTGTGGAAGGTGCCACCTTAACAACCCAATAATTCTCTTTTCAAATAAATATGGAGAAAAAACATAGAGTGCTTTAAGGTGCCATGTCATCACATGTCACAATTTTTTCTCCAAAAAAATTTCTTTATCCATATCCTTTATCTCCTAAAGTCTCTCAATCAATATCCCATAAAATCTCTCTATTTTGCTACATTTATTCTTTCTCTCAACATCATCTATCTTTCATCTTCTCAAGATTGTCATATTTTTATTTTAATATTTGGAGCCCACCTTTCAACAATTCACACTGACAAATTTTTCATTAAAAATATCATTTTCTTTTAGTTTCCAAATAGTGCTCTACTCTATTCAAAGATTGTCACATGTGAACAAAAATCAGACCCGACCTTTTGGTAGACCACCTCATAAATGGGCTTGTGATAAAAATGTTTTGAGGCTGGAGTTTTTTTTTCTTAAATCTTATAGGCATCCTTTTTTTATCTGATTATATATACATATGACTCTAGGTTTGGCCCACCATAAATTACACTTCCATGGGCCCACATAGACTCATAATTAAAAGATATATACATTGATCTAAGGTGAGCCAATTATTAGTGGGATCAAATAACACTAGTATGTGGTTTTAAAGTCTCATAATTTATAGCTTTTAAAGTTAAAAAGTTTATACATTTTTTTTTTTTTAAATCTAGAGCTAAAAAATGGTTTGATCAATTCTAAAATGGTATTGGTGCTACTTCAAAGGGGTAGAGAAGAAATTTATACGAAGGGATTGAAATGACCATTGGCCTATGTGAAAATTAAAAAAAAAAAAATTGTGCATTTGTGCAATGAGAGGATTGCACATTTTTATGATTTTATTTGTTAACAATATTATATATGTTGTTTGGTGTAATGTATTTTCCTTGCATAGAAGAAAAAAATGAATCATTTTTCCTTAATAGAAAGGACTTTGATTTTCTACGAAAATACAAAATTCCATTCTCATGAGGAAATAAAAATCTACGTAAACTAGAATCTTGTATTTGTGATTGAAGATGTAATGACTATATAAATATGCATCAATATATTCTTATATGTTTATAATTAATTTTGATATCTCATAAACTTAAAATGTAATATCTTACTTTTTGCCCCGGGCTAAGCACGAGGTGTTGTTGCTAGTTTAATGTTAAAGTAAAGGTGAAGTAAAGCCTCCATTTGCCAAACAAGAAAAGACTAGAGGTAATATCAAAAGTACATAAATTCAAAATTTCCTCCTTTAAAAAAAAAAGGTAAAAAAAACAACTACTTTCTCCACTAATCAAATGATAAAAAAAAAATCATTCAGTTTTTACACAAAAAAATAAAAAAGAATCCCTATCAAGCTACTAAACACAAAAGACCATCATAACTCACTTATATTTTATTTTCTCTTAATTTGATACTTCACCTCTCGTCTACTTATAGTCATTTTTGTGAGCTTTTCTTTTTCACTCAACAATATTTGAAGTCATGTCCTTTGGCACTCTACAGTGTCTTTCCTCACTATTTTATGTGTGTAATTTCAATAAGCCCATGGCCTAAAGAATCCACTGAGCAATGGTATAAGAGATTCAACAATACTTTATGTTGCACAATTCCACAGTATATTATGGAAATCATTGCAGTTTTTGCTCCCTAGCAGTTAATGACATGAAACTCTTGATCAAAATGAAGTCTTGGTTCTCAATCATTTATGAGATTAACAACTTGGGTGGGCTGCCAATTTCATAAGTTTGGGTTCAAATTAATCAAAACCATAAATAATCTCTAATAAGCGGTATCAAATGACTTGCATCAAGAGGTCTTTAGAAAAGTTTCATATGAATAAATATAGGCGTTATTAAGGTTGTAACTTCTGTTGGGGATATACGTGGAGAACAAAAAAACAACTAGATCCCATATCATTTACTCATGTGAAAATGATACTTCCAAGTGAACATGGAAATGATACATATGTAAATTTTATATTCATAAATCCTATTTTCATATCCACGCGTAAAGACTCCATTCTTAGTAAATACATTCTACAAATAATAGGGGTTAATTTGTTTGCACCCATTTATATATGTAAATAATTCACATTTGTAATGTTATGTATCATATATTTGTTCGCATGTGAAGATAGTGTGTGTCACACCCCTAAGCCGGATTACCACAAAAATCTGTGTCTCGGTTCGCAAGCCTTGGGGTTTGTATGATAATGACATTTGTTTTCCCAAGCTTTGCAGGTGAGGATGCCAAAATTCCATCACTTTAAGAAACATTTAGCAGAAGCTTACATCATGATGTGACCTAAAGTCTCGAGCCCTAGGATTCCATGTCGCTTAACTTGTATTTCACACATGTTTGTGATCTCATTTTTGCAATATTAGACTTTATACATCCACAAACCAAAAGAGTAGGGCATAACAAGAAAATGTGATGGCTCAACAAAGTGCATTAATTACATCCTAGAATTAAAAAAAGAACCAACAAATGCCACTTCAAAATATAACAAAATCCAAAATATGTCTATTTTCCAAAATTGATATCGTTTCTCAGTGCCAGCTCTGATGCTAATATCACATCGTCTACACTTTACTCCCCAAGGCCCTGTGGAGTCTGACAAGTCCTTAAAAATGCAGAATTTCCTCATCATTTTAGAGTAATTAAGGACTTAATCATCAAATCATGGACCATTTTAGTAAAAAATTATGATTTTATGTTTTTGAGCATCAAAGTCTGAATTTGAGTCAAAATTCATCCAAAAATTGCATTTTCACATAAAATCATGAATTTCTCCATTTTTGGCATTAAAAGTCACAAATTTCTCATAACTTTTTATTCACACATGAAATGATGAATTTTCTTTGCACCCTTAATTTCAAGAAAACTTGACAAAATGGTGAAATATTATGCATCTTTTCAGTGTGAATTGGGGCCCGCATCTTGTAATACTCTTTTCCTACATAAATAAATAATTCTTTGATCATTGATTATATTATTTGTATTTTTGTAGGAAAAATCAATTTCTTGGGACCCGCGGAAGAGATGAATCAATTGAAGAATTAAAGAAGGAAAACCAAGCTATTGAAGCTCTGCATGGGGTCCACACTATCCTTGTTTGAAGATTCAAATCAAGCCAATCAAAGAAGAAAAAAGTTTGCAAAAATCCCTCCAAGGTAGGGACGTCCAAGTATGGGATAGTTCAAGATTGCATTCTTCCAAGTATGGCCCACTCCTATGTCATGTTTGGGATGAAATCAAATTCAGATTTGAAGAGAGAAAGTGGGCCATGCTAAGAGGTTTTTCTAGCCATGAGGAGTTCAAAAGATTGGAAATCTTGCTAAGCAATCCAAGTTGGAAACAAATTGAAAGAGTGCAAGATTGTAGCTAAATTTATCTCCTAAAAGATAGGCCTCAAGATTGAAAGTTTGCAAACCAAGAATTCTCCCCAAGAAGTGTTGCACGTCCAACACCACTCCAAGGAGATAAAACACGTCCAAGAAAGGGGCTGCCCATATTGTTTCAAGATTTGAATTAAATTTGAAGTGGGCCCAAGCGAGGAAGTTGTGTGAGACATAAAGAATCCTATTTTTAATAGGATTATGTGCCAAGAAATCCAAGGGGAAAACAAGATGGGCCAACCCCTAGAAAATCTCTCAAAAACCCTCCTAATCCTAATCCAACTTGGACCCCATACTACTAAATCTTACCCAAATCAAGTACCTTGCAACCCAAGCTATCAAAAAGATATAAAAAGAGCCCAAAAAGAGGGTTGGACGTCAATTCCACTCCTCCATTCCTCTTGGACGACCAACAGCCTCTCCATCCTTTTTTTTATTAATTTTTTCTCCATCTCTCCTCTACCATCCTCACTCACCCAAGGCTTCTCTAAGGCTACCACCACTTGGGTTTCTACGCCGTTGGGCCGCCGCCGCTGCTATCGTCACTCCACCATCGGATCATCCTTGAAATCATCTTCCCTTGCTTGCATTTCAGATCGCGAAACGAGAGCCGGTTGGATCGCCGTTCAAGACCGCGAGTCCCTCTCCTCCGTTTAGTGTTTCTTGTGTCTATGGTAAGGTTGGATGCACTTTATTTTTATTAAAAGAATTTTGTAATGGTTATTTGCTTGTAATGGGTCTTTCATTAATAAATCAAGTTTATGGGGTCTTGGTCTTCACCAATGGGTCAACATCGAATTTTTGCGCGTAGTGACAGTGCGCACTTGGTGCGGTGGTCTTGATTTTTCTTGATGGCATTAAGCAAAGTAATTATTGTAAAGTTTTAGAATTAAAATCTAATTTCTTTATTCTTTGATTTTATTTTATTTTATTTTTATTTTTATTTTATGCACCTTAACAATTATTGCAATTGGTTGGGCTAATAAATCTTATGGTGATGCAGTGGTTAGATTAGGTTTATAGATTAGGATTTTAATTTTCTTTGGTTGTAATTAATATTTCAGATTTGTAATTAATTTTTAATTCAATTAGAAAATTTGATTTGTATAGTTTTTTTTAGGCTAGAACTAGTTTTTTTTATTATGACAGGTTTTGCGATAAATAAACTCTCCGTGGATTGATCCGGTTTCACCGGTTATTACTATAATCGCGGCCTTGTACTTGGGGCTACAATCAGAGTCTCTTTGACCTCTACAATCTCATGCTCATTGGGAGCAGAGTCGTCACCTACAGTGCCAAGAGTAGTATCATTAGACTATGAAATAGCCTTTGCAAGTAGAAAGTCCATAATTACAAATCTATATAAATAACAGCGCTATAGAACATGCATGGTGAGGCCAGCAATATGTAATATTGATGAATAGATGACATGACAATGTAGAGAACGGATGCATGAATGTGCCTGAATGACAGTTATAAGGTAGCATAAATAACCAAAGCGAATGAGTATCATAACATGCAAGTGTAATACTAACTAATGTGCACATGATGCAAAAGCAATGACAGAAACATGAATCATGAATAATAAGCTATATATTTGCAGGAGAATGACATGCATAAACCATATGCCAGGGATGTAACTCCGGCGTCCAAACCCATATGTGGGCCCCTTCCTACGCAAGTAGGTAGTTCCACTATACCCACTTTTCCTTCTTCAGGGGAGCCACACGAACCTTACTTCGAAGTCATGGCATAACATGTTTGCTGACTTTATGACAGGGAGGTAACTCAGAAAACCCAAGTTCATGTGCAGGTCCCTTCCTTCCAAGCCGTTGGCCAATTAATTTGGTCGCTCAACGGTTTGGCTTGTCAGGCCAATTGCCGACCTCGACGAACAAGCCAATTACCAATAAAGTATGGGACGTGCTGCCAAACGACTCTAACAATTTGAATTTTAGGGATTTCTCTTCTTTGACACATTTCTAAGGGGATCTTAAGCATGTTTTAAGGCTGCGAAAACACATTACTAAGTTTCCTTTCTTTTTCTTTTTTTATTATTTATCATTCCATGGTTATACATGCAATTAAACATAGAAAGTAATCTAACATGCACAATACACCAAAATTGAACTACTAAGCATGTTTGTAATTGAAATCATGGATTGTCATTTACTTGAAGGGTCGAACAACTCAAAATAACCTTTGAAAATTGTGCTACAGGTGAAATAAGTTTCCCCCCAAATGCCCAAAATCAAATTCAAAATCCGACGAAAATTGAAAAACAAGGAGTTGGTTGATCATCGAGCATATCGAGATCTAGGGTGGAAATAGGATCCTAAACCCAAATCTAAATGATGGGACTGAAAAACGAAAAAGAGTTGGTCACCCATGAGAGTTTCCAAGCATGTAAAAGTGGGGAAGAGATGTAAAAGATTTTCCATGGATCGGAACCATGTTTTGGGGAAGAAATGGAGGGATGAGCAATAGCTGAGTAATAATGGGGCGTCCTCTAGTTTGGAGCAGAAATGGGAGAAGAAGAAAAAGGAGAAAGAAGGAAGATGGATGCTACCTTTATATAGAAAAAAAATAAAAAATGATGCTTACGTCCCCACCACTTAAGTGAAAAGAATGCTAAAAACGAAGGGGTTTGACGCATCAGATGGGTCCAGGCCAAGAACAAAAGTTTCTCGAAATTAAATATACTTTCCAACAAATCCAAGAATGATGTGTTTCGTGATTCTAAAAGAAACCCCAACTTTTATGAAAACGACGACTATTTCCTTACTCGAATGTAAAACTACAAAACGAATGGTTTTCGGATATCAAATGACTAAGTGTTGAAAACGAAGGTTCTTTGGAATAATTTTATCTATCCAATGAGCTAGAATCTGGCCTAATTCTGAAAATACCCCTCACAATGGCCGAAAGACTATTCTACCTTTCCTAGGCTAGAGTTCGATCTAATTGCGACCAAACCAACTTAAAAGCTATTCCACCACTAAAATTGACTTAATTAACAACTAAGTATAATTGATCTTCACTAATTACTAATACTTAAGCTTATGGTCTTACAATGTGTAAATAAGGCCATTTTCATTAATGAATTGTTTGATCAGCTGCATGGCACACAGTATTTCTTCAAAATTGTTTTGATATTAGGATATCATTAATTAAGAGTCCGAGACCAAGATGTACCCAAGACTATATTTAGAAAGAGGTATGGACATTTTGAGGTCTTATTGATGCTATTTAGACTAACAAATGCCCACTGTCTTTATGGTAAACATGATATTCACTCCTTATTTGGACCACAGTAGTGTTCATTGATGATGTGTTGGCGTATTCAAAGTCAAGAGATGAGCATGAATAATATTTTGGAACACCCTTATTGCATTTGAGAGATAGCACGTTGTATGCCAAGCTGAATAAATGTGATTTTTGAAACAGGTTGCTTTTTGGGTCATGTTATCTAAAAGGATGAGCTGTTAGTGGATCCCACGAAGATAGTTATTACATTGAATTGGGATAGTCCGAAGAATGGTTCAAAAGTTCGGAGTTTTCTTGGGCCTACGACCTGCACGCTATTACCAGAGATTTGATGTGGGTTTTTCTATTTTTCAACCCCAGGACGAAGTTGACGCAGCAGATTACAATCAATTAATTAGGTCTGAGGAATGTGAGAAAAACTTCAAAGAGTTGAAGAACAGATTGACTGCAGCTCTTATCCTCACTTTACCATCAGAGAGTGGAGGTTTTATGATAATTACAGATGTTTTCAGGAGTTGGATTGAGTTACATGCTCATGCAAAACGGTAAGGTCGTTACTTATAATTCAAGACAATTAAAAGAGCATGAGAGAAAGTACGCGACTCATGATTTAGAGCTTGCTACCGTAGTTTTTACCTTGAAGATGTGGCAACATTATTTGTATGATGATAAGTTTGAGGTATATTCAAATCATATAAGCCTATAGTATTTGTTCTCATAGAAGGAAATGAACATGAAGCAGAGGAGATTGATGGAATACATCAAGGACTATGAATTTTTGATTAAGTACTAGGGAAGGTCAACATACTTGAAGATGCCTTGAGTAGAAAGACAACTTTCAAGGGTTGTTTGATTGCATATTGATACTAGATTGAGAAATTCAAGGACATGGACATTGAGTTTCAACTTTTGGGTGACTCGGTGATGTTTGCGAACATGTCTTCATGGGATCCTAATATCATTGGCAAAATTAAGAAGAGTTAGCGGAGTGACCCGAAGTTGGTCAACATCTTTGAGCATGTTGAGAAGAGGCCAGATTCCAAATTGATTGGTGGAGTTTTTTTATTGTCAGGATTGGTTATGTTGTGCAGGATGTGCAAGATTTGAAGGATAAGATTATGACTAAGGCATATCACACTAGATATTATCAAAATTCTCACACCTAAATGGGTGTGAAGCTATTACATGTCCCGCTGAAAAAAATACACCGATATATGCTTCACATGGTGATAACATTTAGTTATGCAATTGGTTACATGATTAAATATCACCAACCATATTTTTATTTGTGTGTGATGGACCCGTCTTTTCTTGCCTTCCTCCACCCCGGGTCCGCCGGGGTGCGGCGGGGCGAAGAAAAAAGCGAGCATCAACATTTTGTACGGGTATGCCAGATTTTCTATTCTACTTGGAATTTAAAATGGTGATCTGAAGATTCACCTTCACAAGTAGAAAGGAAATCAAACTTTTTTTCCTAACTTTCCATTGCACATATATTTTAAAGAAAGAGAAAAATTTAGAATGTCGTGAAAGATGATTTTGTTTAGTTTGCCGTGAAAGGCAGTTTTGTGCCGTAGAACTGTAGAAGGCAATTTTGCCATGGAAAGCGATTTACAAATCTTATCAATAGTGAAAGACAAGAATTGTGATTTTTTTGTCTCTTTAAAAATACAAAATACAATAGAAAAGAAAGAAAGAGGGATCTGACTTCTCAGGAGATTGTGGGGACTCGTTCAGATCGACGGTCACGAGTCATGTATGGACTCCGCCATCGTCCTTCAGATGAGAACACTTGATGCTTTAGTTCACTTGGCTTGGCTTGGACCTCAGATTTTTAGAGGACAAAGACCAAAGGAAGGTCCTATATCTAATAAAAATCTGGGTAGACGGGCTGAAAAACCACATCTAGGCCACGTTGGATAGAAGGAGAGGGGAAAACCTTGGGGTGGGGGGGGGGGGGGGGGGTGGCCCCCCAAGGGACTTCAATCACCTTGAAGTGTTTTTCTGCAGAGTTTCTTCGGAACAGGAGCGCTTCTTTGCTGAGAAACTTTCAAGGACAATTCTTTAGATGATTTTTTCGAGCCCTTTTCCTTTTGGAATGACCGCCTATTTATAGGCTTTTGGTGACCATTTAGGAGGGTTTATGAGCATTGCTTGCATTAATGCTCCATGATGAGAGGAGTTACAAGTATTAATTTCATAATTTTGTAACTCCTTTTTCTTGGATCCTGATTGGCCGATGGAGAATAATGGGCATTTAATCTCCATGATGATGGGAGTTTCATAATTAATTACCATGATTAATCTCCATAATGATAGGAATTAGATGGTTAATTGTAATGATTAATTGGACTTATAACTCCCATTTACTTGCTTCTGATTGGGCCGTCCAGAATAATGAGTTAATGACCGTAATAAGTTGTCATAAAAAGGTCATTTAACTTCATTAATTGGCCACCGAGTCGTTTGAAGAGTCGCGGGCTGCGTCGCGTCTTTTGGAATTCTTCTTGCGATGATGATCGATGGATCCGCATGTCGTTTGATGCCGGATGACGATGTAAATTCAGACATTGGTTGACACCAATGGCCCGGCAACATCTGTCCAGTCGATTTCACGATCGGTCGGGCAGAAAAAGTGCTTTCTTGGTCGGCCGATTGGCGGTTTCGGAGTGCCCAATGATGATCGAATGATCTCGAAGGCGGATTTGTGATGTTGACGAAGATTGACAGATATCATGCCTCAAAAATCAGAATTTGAGAAAATCACAGGGGCCAAACATCGCGAAACACGAGAAATAACGAAAAATCTGTCATTCCGGCGGAAATCCGGCGACCCAGACTTCCAGGGTCGCTGGCGACCATGCACCCATGGTCGCCGGCAACCATGGACTTTGGTCCCCTTTTTCGGTCGCAGTCCGGCCGCCGTTTCTCGTTCGTTTTTCAAGCTTTTTTGCTTCTTTTTTCTTCTATATTTTCCTTGAAATTTCTCCTCATTTATTGGCTTAATTCCTTTGAAGAAAACCTATCGAGAAGCTGTGCGAATCAGTGCACAAAGTTTCCTATTTTTGGAAAAGCCGAAGACTTTGTAACCGATTTTCCGCCAAGAGTTGAAACTAGGTCAAACGATGTCAAAATGATTTGAAATTTGAGGTGAAGCTTCCTGAGCATTAGATAGGACCAACCATGGGCTTTTATTTGAGTTTTGAAGCCGTTTGGGGTCCCGTCGATGCTAGACTTGATTTCATTGCGCGGAAGATGTCGAGCTTTGATGTGCAGTCATCCGATCTCCAATTGACCTGAAATTTGGCAAGGGGCCTATTGGAGTCATTTTGAGATGATCCATTAGCTCCGATTTGGGTGCCATGGTCCTGGGGAGCTCCGCCGCCGGTAGGCTTGATTTTGCTTTCGAGCGTCAAAGTCGGGTCAAACGTCGTCGGAATGACTTGAAATTTGACGTGCAGCCCTTTGGAAGCATGTAGAAGCTATTCATGTGTTTTGTTTGATGAGTGGCGGCATCGGTGGCTCTCACCGCCGAGAGGCTTGGTTTCACTGTTCGAGAGTTGATGGAGGGTCAAACAGTGTCGGTTTGACTTGAAATTCGACGTGGAGCCTTTTGGAGGTATTTTGAGACCATCCGTAGGCTCTGATCGAAAATTTGATGTCTTCGACACTGTTACCGCCGGGAGCTCCTGCTTAGCCGTTGGAGGATTGAAGTTAGGCCAAACGATGTTGAAATGACCTGAAACCTCATGTGTACCCTTCTTTTGGATATTTTGAAGGATCTTGCAATTTCTATTTGATTATGACAAGATCCGATACCTGAAGCGGATTTGCCTGTTTGTAGTAGGATGCGGCTCCGTGTATTTTTTTATGTTAAGGAGGCAAAGTGACATTTTTGGTGTCAACAGTGTGCGGCCCTTTTTGTAATTCAAGCCATTTTAGTTTATCTATTGAACTAATATGAGGAATTTTCAAGATGATTATCTTAAATTCTTCATAGATTTTGAATGATTTATGAAAAGTATTTTGAATAGATATATATATATTTTGAAACTTTTGGCCTCTAGTTCATGATCTGAACTAAACTATTCAATATTCTCCTAACAATGATAGCATCAAGACATTTAGGCCCCGTTTGGCATCGTGCCAATGGGCTGTTCCCATGTTTTCGTGGGACAAATATCAGAGAATGGTGTTTGGTTGGTATATTGGTCATTTTGGATCTTGATTCGGTTGGCACAATCCCAGAAATCTCGTCCCGCTGGCACAAGAAATAGAAAATGATTGGATTTTTTTTTTGGAAGAACTCCCGGGCACGATTTGTATTCTTCAACCATTTTCCCATGCTCTCAATATTGATATAAGGACCATCGACATGTATCGGCTCTGCAACTTCTCCTTCAGCATCTCCAGCATATTCTCGTTCGGCTCCAACCTATAAATCTCCAAAACATCATGATACGATTCCATCCTTCATCTCTCTCCCTTATCTCTATCTCCATATACCTCTCTACATCTCTCTCTATCACTCTCTGTGTCTCTCGACCTCATGTCTGACGACCCACACATCCATATGACATTTCTCTCTCTGCCCTAATTTCCCATTACGACCACAAATGTAATCTGCCCATTCCCCTCTTACTCTCTCACCCTCTTAGATTCCTCCCGTTCTCTCCCTTCTCATCTCCCTCTTACCCTCCCTCTGTATCTGTCACAACCCGGGCCCGACATCTGATAATCCCGAGCCGTGATCCTATATTTACTCCCATAAACTCTGAATTAACCGAAGTTAAAACAGAATCCACAAGGGATAACATTCATTCGTACCTGGCAATTTAATCATTTGCAAAAATATACATTTAACTATGCCAATTTACAATTGTACAGTTCTATACAAAAGTAAAGTCTTTATATATGTATGATCTTACCATTTACTTGTCAACCATGAATATTCAAATACAATACAGGTTGACAATTACACATGTCCTCAAAACATTACATTCAAAAATCATTTCCAAAAGGAATTTTTCCTAAAACCTTCTCAATTCATTTATGCACTCGAATATCCATGTCAAATGGTATCCCGTTCATTCCATTCCATCAATCCTCCTGGAGGAATCAGAGCAGTTTCCTCCGCTGTTGCTGGGGTCGCTCTAGGACCGGCATTGGCAATCGAGCCTGTAATGCCATCAATAACATTAGTGAACACGACGGTTCAACAATGTATAAATAGATCTTGTGATAGCATATAATAACATATACTAATGCATATAATAAATCTGTGCAATATATCAATTCATAATTCTACAATCGATATCTAATTCTAGACCATTGTATAATGACAGTACACAGACAATTAGAGTCAAGTAATAGACATTAAAAAGTGACAACTACCATATCATTCATT
This sequence comes from Persea americana, assembly GCA_029852735.1. Taxonomy (NCBI): domain Eukaryota; kingdom Viridiplantae; phylum Streptophyta; class Magnoliopsida; order Laurales; family Lauraceae; genus Persea; species Persea americana. The sequence continues at coordinate 22,468,355 of CM056812.1, read as the reverse complement.
TCACTCATTTCATTTCATTTGATTTGATTTCATTTCATTTTACCATTTTCCCTAAAAGGAAGGTTTTATATTCTAAGTGGAAGGCATCAATCAGTATCCACGGATACGATCGGAATTGTGGGACTTACCGGTGTCTGGGACAGGGACAACTGGTATCACCACAGAGCTCCCGAATACCCCCAAATCCATCTACTGTAGTATAAATAATCATTTGTCATCATCTATTAATTCATTTAACTACTTAGAGTTTTAACAAAATAGTTATGTAGTGCTAGACTCAAGAGTCAATACATTTCAATATTAATTCATTTCTGGACTCAACTCAATTCAGTAATTCCATTCTTAATAAATGAAAGAAATAAAAGTAACATCAATCTCATTATATCATAATACAATGATACGGAAGACAACACAATAATAGAATTGATAACTATCCCAGTTCGACTCATTTCTATCTCATTTCTAAACAACCATTTAGGTATAACCATTGGTTATCCAATGCACGTGTTATTCTCGATGGGCATCACATTTATCTATATAATGTGTGTATTAGAGTCCCCGTGATCATCACCTATGGAAGTTTAGTCCACAATCAATTAACTATTAGAACAATGTCTCAATCATAAAAATTCTCCTTTTAATGTTTTTAATTCTCATCAATCTTGAATCACCCCATAATTAGTCTTAAAACTAATTTAGGGAGTACTTGTGTTCATAAGAAGCACTCATAATCCCTAAACAAAAACCAAAATCCACTCAAAATTTTTGCTCTAATTAACGCCCTGTTCAATTGATCAGACGTTCGGTGCTGATCGATCAAACAGTTTCGGGCTGGGATTTTCAGCCTCTGAAACTATTCTTCTCCCTCTTCTTTCCACCCTAAACCTGTATATAAACTTGGACCTCCTGTCCACTCAATTCTCATCTCATTCACACATTAAACTCATTCATTCCATCCATCCACCCAAAGAATCAATTCTAAAATTTATGGAAACTACACAAAAGATCCAAATCAATGGAACTTCTATGAACTTGTACAATAATTAATATCAGTCACAAGTAAATGTTTATACTTGTCTCCCTTGGAGTTACTTAGCAAAACCCCTCTTGGCTTAGCTTGATTTGAGACAAATCTCCCCCAAGCTCAAACCCTAATCCATGAAAACATGTAAAAATGAACTCTATGAGCTATTTATGCTAGAACCCAACTCTAAGCACTTAGAAGAACTTCAAAGTTCTTTAAAAGCACTGATTACTTACTTGTAATCCAAAGGAAGAAAGTTTGGGTTCTCTCTCAAGCTTTAAACACTTCAACAATGGAGGATGACTTAAGGAATAAGATGAAGAAGATGAAGTCTTCTAAAAAGAGCCTCTTGAATCATTCAAATCTTGGTAATTAATGAAGAAGAATGGAAGAAAGAGAGAAGAATGAGCCTTGGTTTTGTTATAAGATGAAAATGAGGGAATGAACTCATTGAGTTCATCCTATCTAATATACAAGTGAACTTTTTCACTTAAACCCCTCTTCTCTTTCTCTATTTACATTTTGAGTCAAATGAAAACTCACTTGAGTCATTTCTCGACGAACGCAATCACGTGTACTATGAAAGTTAGTGTACAATTCGAGATACACACATTAGTATCAAGAATTTCCTTATTCGACGAAATACGTAAAAACTCATTTTTACGAAAAAGTCCTTAATTCTCTTTGTTTGAGCCTAAACTCAATTTAATCAATCCAATTTCATCCAAACTCATTTCATTAAGCTCAATTCAATCATTTGTGACTAATCCATCTCATTTTGGTCATTAACTACAATTAACCATGCTTAATTTGCACTAATCTTGATTAATTAACCTTAATCACGATTAGTTCGGGTCAGGGTGTAACATTCCCCTAAACTTTTAGAACCATTTGGTCCTCTTAATACAATATAAATCAATAAATAATTAAAATTTTAAATTTACCTGAACGAATAGCTCTGGTTACTTCTGAGCCATTTGTTCTTCAAGCTCCCAGGTAGCCTCATTGGGTTCGTGATGAGTCCAAAGGACTTTAACCCATTTGATTGTCCTCATGCAAAGGACTTGCTCTTTGGTATCAATAATCTGGGTCGGCTTCTCCACATATGTGGTATTTGGCAGAACTTGGTTCTCTTCATGTTGAATGATATGTGAAGGATCTGCCACTTACTTTCGAGGCATTGACACATAGAATACATTGTGTATACTGAAAAGCTCCAATGGAAGCTCTAAGCAATAAGCCACATCTCCAATTCTATTTTTAATCTTGAAAGGTCCAATAAATCTCGGTGAAAGCTTGCCTTTCTATCCGAACCGGATAGTACCTTTCATTGGAAAAGTCTTCAAGAATACTAAGTCATCAATGGCGAACTCTAGATCACGCTGACAATTGTCAGCATAGCTTTTCTACCTTGATTGAGGCACCTTTAACTTATCTTTCACTTTATGAACCGTCTCTGTTGTTTCAGCAATTACCGTAGGACCATGGAAACTTCTCGTTCCAACTTTTTCCCAGCTTACTAGAGTCCTACATCTTCGACCATACAATGCTTCAAAGGGTGCCATCTCAATACTGGAGTTGTAATTGTTGTTGTACGCAAATTCGGACAACGCTAAATGTTCATCCCAGTCATTTCCTGTAAGACCCCGCCTCAAGAGTTTCCGATTAGTGCTAACTAAGACGTGTTTTAGTTATAAGTGAGATTAGTGGAATTTAGTTAAGTTGGGATTAGAATAGTTTTTATATAGCTTTGGATGATTTTGGGAACTCTTTTGATTTAGTGGGTGTAGACACCTCATTTGGCCCCTATGATAGCCTTAAATACCTATCATATATAGTGGTGCCCCCATTTCACCCACAATTGAATGATTAATGACATAATTCAGATTACTTAACAATGATGAAGATGCTTGTTGCTAATTTTAGACATAGTTCGACGATTTCTAGAAATTCGCGAGAGAAAAGCCAAGTCGCGTCGAGATCTTGAGCCCAATTCACTACTCACACAAGAAGTGAACCATGACACCACTCAAACCCTTTTTGGACCACTTAAGACATGCTTAGGCCAATCCCTCTAAAGACCATACTTAGTTTGCCAAAATGTCACCCGATTAGCCTAAGTTAGGAAATCGAATTCATTGGTCCAGAGATCCCCCATATTTTTCAGCACCTATTTGTCAAGACATTTATACCATTGAATTCCTCACTTCGAGAGCTTTCCGGCGGTATGTAGAACGTCCAAATCCGATAAGCGAGTCAAAAGTTATGAGCTTCCGAAGTTTGTCCTAAGAAGGGATCATCTGGGCACCACCCATGTGGCGCCCATCCCACTAAATTTCACCTAGGCGCCCCATGCTGGGCGCCCACAAAGCTTGGGACCACCTAGGCGCCCCATGGTGGGCGCCCAGCCTCCAAATTCCACTAGTTAGCCTAAAAGTAGCCCGGGACCACTCAACGAAGGGGCCGAACTCCGAAAATGAACCGACTCCACCTAGGCACCATCCATGTGGCGCCTACCCTCCTAAGTTCCACATAGGCACCAACCCTGTGGCGCCCACACTTCCTAGAATCACCTAGGCACCCCATGGTGGGCGCCCACCTTAAAATTTATTTGTTTGGCTCGAGATTAGACCGGGACCACTCATACGTAGGACCAAGCATCGAAGACGAACCGAACCACCTAGGCACCACCCTGTGGGTGCCCACTCTATCCAAGATCACCTGGACGCCACCCTGTGGGCGCCCACTCTATCCAGGATCACCTGGGCGCCACCCTGTGGGCGCCCAGCCTGCGCAGGCCATGTGGGCGCCACCCCATGGGCGCCCATCCTCCCTCCAAACCCTAGTTCACCCTAAAACAACTTAAGCCGCCTAGGGATGCGTGAGACCTTCTAGAAACACGAATTAATGAAGCCCTAGCCCCTTCTAAACTCGTCCTAAACCTATATAATCCCTTTTAACTTCATTTACAAGGGGAGGCTACCCCAAAACCCTAAGAAAAGAGGCAAAAGGAGAGAATAAGAAAAGAAGAAGAAAGGTAGCCACCATTAGAGAAGAACTTCAGATCTATAGTAGAAGAAGGAGAAAGAGAGGAGGAGGCTTCCATATCTTCAAGTAAAGCTATGGATCTTTGCGAAGGTTTCAATCTAGGAACTTGAGAAAAGTTTCTTCATACCGGTATTCCTAGATCTCCCTTTTTTTACTACACTCCATCACCATTCATGCTTAGAAACATGCTTAGGGCCATTTGAGCATCATAGATCTACATTACCTTGAGAAAAAAATGGTATTAGCATCTCATCATATTAGAAACATGTTTAGGTTCATTCTAACATAGTAGGTTTTCTTTGATTTCGTAGTTCATATCTCATAGCTAGATTAGATCTCGCATTAGCATCATCATCATTATCATTTATATTGAAAAGATCGCAAGCGACCATTGGCAGAAAGGCTGGGCGCCACCCCCTGGGCGCCTGCCCTTTCCAGAACACCTGGGCGCCACCCCCTGGGCGCCTGCCCTTTCCAGAACAACTGGGCGCCACCCCCTGGGCGCCTGCCCTCTCCAAAATCCACCTAGGCGCCGACCCCTGGGCGCTTGCCCTTTCCAGAACACCTGGGCGCCACCCTCTGGGCGCCTGCCCTTTCCAGAACACCTGGGCGCCACCCACTGGGCGCCTGCCCATCTTGAATCACCTGGGCGCCACCCCCTGGGCGCCTACCCTTCTGAGACAGGGTCCGGGTTCTAGATCTCCGCCCGTTGCATCGTTTGCTTATAATTTCGTTAGTTGCATCGCTAGTAGTTCGAATTAAGACATTCGCATCAGTCGCTGAATATTGGAAGTTGTGTTGAAAACACTAAGATTCTTGTGCGTTCGTTGTGTTCCGTTGAAAACCCTGACTGAGCAGGGTAGGCGCCACAGGGGTGGCGCCCAAGTGGATTTCTCCACTTTTGTGCACAACTTCAAATCTTCCGCATTTAGTTCATTTAGAAACTGCATAATGATGATATGTTTGGTTGTATGATCTGTTCTGAACTTTGAATTACCATCTTTGTCACACTTCACATCATATCATTTGAATTGCATAACCATAGAAAATCCCAAAAAAAAAAAAAATCATAAAACATAAAATCCCTTCTTCTCTTTCCTTGCTCTCTAGTAAATTAGAGGAGAAATCAAAAACAAATTAAAAGATATCCAGAAAACCCAAAAATAATAATTAGATAGTCTAGGTTATTGAGTTTAGCGCCTAAGTAGAATAAATCATAAGATTAATTAAAACATCATAATTAGATAACTTAAGAAACATCAAATCATTAAGAACCCTAAAATCTTAAGACCCTAATTAATTCGGATTTGGAAGTAGTTAAGAACTTTAAAAACACAAAAAACCTAAAACCCCAAAAGACAGTCACCTGGGCGCCACCCCCTGGGCGCCCATCCTTCCACAACCACCTGGGTGCCACCCTCTGGGTGCCCAGCCTGTTCATTCCCTAAGACAACTCGGTTAAAGTCTAAGTTAATTAGTTAAGGCTTTAAACTAATTCGAATCAACACAGTAAAACATTTTAAACCTAGAATAAGTAAACCTTAATCAACTTAATCTCTAATTAACTCAAAAACTCAAAAACCAACAAAACTCTGAAAAGTTCACCTGGGCGCCACCCCCTGGGCGCCCAGCCTACACTGCCACCTGGGCACCGCCCTCCTGGCGCCCATCTTATTCCATCACTAAAGAACTTTAATTAAAACTTCTAATTAATCACAACCCGAATTTCATCCTATTTAACATAACAAAACACTTTTAGACCTAAAAGAACCTAAAACCTCAATCAATTCAGACTTAAACCAAGAAGCAACCCGAAACCACAAAACAGACCCCTGGGCGCCACCCCCTAGGCGCCCAGCCTGTCTATCCACTTGGGCACCACCCCCCTGGCGCCTATCTTATCCCATTCCCTTAGAAACCACCACTTAATTAAACTTAATTGATTAAACCCGAATTAACACCTTAAAACACTATTAACCTAAAAGACTCGAAACCTTAATCAATTTGGACTCAAACCAACTTAGAAAGTACAAAACAAATAAACCACAAAACATCCACGTGGGCGCCACCCCCTTGGTGCCTATCCTTCCGCATCCACTTGGGCACCACCCTCCTGGCGCCCATCCTACCCAACCACTAGGAAACCCTAGTTGAAATTAAAATCGAATTCAATCACGATCAACACACCGGAACACCCTTGAAATCTAAAACAATCGAAACCATAAGCCCGAATAGATTTAAAACATCGAACCAACTCGGACGCACAAGACAGACACTTGGGCGCCACCCCCTGGGCGCCCATCCTGTCACCTCCACCTGGGCACCACTCTCTGGGCGCCCAGCCTCTCCCGTCACTAAAGCCAAATTAATTGAAACGAAATTTAATCTTAATCATCATAACAGAACATTTTTAATTTAAAATACATCAAACCGTAAAAGCTCAACCGCAAATCAACTTAAAAAATACGGAACCGACCCGAAGCACAAAACAATTCATCTGGGCGCCACCCCTTGGGCGCCCACCCTCAAAATCCACCTGGGCGCCACACCCTGGGCGCCCAGCCTACCTGTCTTCATAAAGTACCCCAACCGACAACTTAACATAATTAATTAACATTTAAACCAATCCGAATCAACATATTAAAACACTTTTAACTTAAAACGTTTGAAACTTTAATCGATTCAAGCTTAGCTCCCAAAGCCTTTACGAAGAAACAAACAACCACCTAGGCACCACCCCTGTCGCGCCTAACCTACACTATAACCTTGGTTCACAACTTCAATTTAAAATGAGTAATTAATCATCATATAATTTAAATTAATTGAAACCAGAACCTAAAACAACCCTCGAATCCAAAAACCAATAACTAAGTCCCAACGAAACCTGAAAATCTCAAGCCATCCACCTGGGCGCCACCCCCTTGGCGCCCATCCTCTCATTTGCACTAAAACGCGAACTCTTGGTTTCGTCTCAAAATCCGAATCCGAATCCCTTTGACATTTAAACACCAGAGAATTAAAACAATTTAGAACATTAAAACTCACCCAGTAAGAACCCCTTGGATTTCGAAAACAATATCGATACCATCGTCACTTGCCAAACCACCCAGAAGCAGCCACTTAGGCGCCACTGTCTGGGCGCCCAAGTCACCAGAATATCCTAGGCGCCACCCCCCTGGCGCCCAAGTCTTCTGCCAACCCCGTTTCACGGATTTCGACATCATTTCACGTTTTAAATTAAAACCATAAATTCCAGAACCTTAAACGACTTAAACAAGAATCCTAAAATACATTTAATCCACCTTTTAATTAATCTTCAACTCAAAACAAACCGAACCAATCACAATTAATAAGTTGCTTAGGCGCTGAACCATCAAACTCAGGCTATTCATACCCTAGGATTAGATCGGATTTCCCCGTTAGGTAGCTTAGCGCATTAGGCTTCGCCCCATCACTTTTCCTGTTCCGTGGGCGGTCTAGGACCTTAGGTTAGGGTTAATCTGATGATCAGTAGTAAAGCACTAATCACGTAAATCCAAGTAAAATCCCCTAGTTAGGCCCTTCTAGCCCCCATATTGAAAAGTCATAAAAACTATAAAACCAACAAAATAAATCCAAAAAGATTTTCCTTTTATTTCTTCCTCCACCTCAGGTGCCAGATATTTAATCGAACTTAATGATAAAGGGAATAAAGAGTTGATTTCTAAAATTGAATAAATGAGAATAACGAGATGAGATGAGTGATTTCACACACACTTTTAATCAATCACGGCCCATCGGCCACCCTAAAACAAACACTGGCCCATCGGCCATTTTCAATCAATCCTGGCCCATCGGCCACCTTCAATCAATTACGGCCCATCGGCCTTTTACTTTTATCACTCGTGTATCGCACACGAAAAACACAGAAATCATAAGTCAAAGTCTCATTTGCATCATCATTTTGGTTTGAAAAATCAGCCTTTAAACCCTATTTTGCCAAGGGATCAGAAGGGGGTACCCGGGAACGGGGCCGATCCTCTTCTTAAATATTTGGCACCTCCCCCTCTTTTAGTTTATTTTCTTTATTCTAGTTATTTTATTTTACTTGGATATACTATGATTATGCTATGTGAGGATTAACCTTTATTCAGACTTTAACTCATGACCCTTAATTGACCCAAAAATTAAAGAGACCCAAAGAGACCCAAATTAATATGACAGGACAACCGTCGTGTGTTGCCGGCAGCACATTAGACGAGAGGAAGAACCCACCTTATTAATTTTCTCCCCATATTTCTTTGACTTTTGTCGAAGAACGGTGTTACGGCCGTACCGTAGCTGGCGATCGTGATCCATCGATTTTGAGGGTAGTCGGAATCCTCATTTTCGATGTAAAATTTAAATAGCATATATATATATATATAGATGAATGGAGATTTCCCCAAACCATGCCTCTCTTGGAGAGGAAAATTGGGGGGGTCGAAATTCACGTCCGACAGCCTGGCGATCGTGATGGGACCTCTTATGTTTTCCTGTCACCTATTTGGGTCTTCCTAGAGTAATATTCTAAGACACAAACATCCAATCAATGATCTGATGTCCGTGTCCCATTCAGTTTAGGGTTGTTATGAGTAGTCTGAAAATTAAACCAAAGGTCCGAATGCACCGTCCACTAAGCTTTCCCCCATTACACCATAAGAAACAAATCTTAACCAACAAAACTACATAACAAGTGCTCTTCTCTTCCTCTCCTTCTCTCTCTTCTCATCTAAACATTTCTTCACAAATGGAGGGTCAGACGTTCGGAATGTCTGACTTTCAACCCCTCTCACCCCCACTATTGATCCGCACCACTGGCGAGTCACACCAAACCACGCAAAGTGTAGAACCCTTTAGGGTATTAGATGGATCCTTGGCAGCTTCAAGCCATGACCCACAACAGATAACACGGTCCCTTTTCGAAGGAGGCCCGTTACCAGTCAATACCATAACAATGGGAAGGAATCATTCCAATACATCCACCCCATCTCCTTCATCGAGAAAGAATCATTTCTCCTCGCATTCAGGGGTGACTTACACAGATCTGGTCAGTCCTACCGGCCAAGTTATAAGATATAGGGTCCATGATAACGTTTCATCAACAGACTACCCTCTTCTCGCAAGTGATCCTGTTGTCTCACAGGTTATACCCTATTCTTCCATGATCAGCCAAACCGAGCCAATCACGTCCTCTATCCCACAGTATGGGATGGCTACTGACGCACCTATCATAACCCCGGTTAGGGCCATCGTACCTTCCCAGACTCTTGTGATAAATGAAAACGCATATCACCAGACAAGTCATAGTCCAACGAACATGGGTCGATTGGCGACATCCAGCATCTCGCACCAAAACCCTTCGACACATATAGGAGCGCTAGATGCCTACAGGCAACACGAGATGGCTCGGCCCCAATTCCAAGCAATGATTCCTCCACCAACGGATCAAGTTTGTTACAATCCTGTGACGGTTGGCGCTGGTATGTTATATCCCCAATCAGCTCAATACGAGAGGGGGCCTCTCACTTATCAAAATCAAACAGTCCCGATCTATCAAATGCCTAATGCAAACCAGAACCTCCCAATCCAGAACGTGCAAGTTACTAACCCCACGAGCATTGGAAATCCTTATCAAACACACCAAGCGAATGAGTCGCGCTATCAGCAAGCATATCAACCACCCACTTTAAGCCCAATAGTTGACCCATATAGGGGACAACCGATTACACATGGGGGAATTCAGTTGAACCAAAGCTATCAGCCTATCTCGCAACCGTATTTCCAAGGCCAATGCCAAGAACCGGCCTACGCCTCTACTTCATTAGAACCACAAAGAGAATGTCAACCACAGACAATTCAATATCTAGATCCTCTAGCATTCAAGGAGTTGCAGAAAAATGTGGAGGAACTCAAGAACGAAATTAAAAAGAAATCCTCGAGCTCAACTGGCAAGAAACTAGGATTCTACGACTTTACCAAAAAGGAGGAAAAAGAGAGGTCACCTTTCCCTGTTAGAGCCCCTAAGTTCGTACCTTATGATGGGACTACTGATCCTCAGCATCACCTAGTCTCGTTCTGCAACAAGTGTCGTGCCATCGCAAACAATGACTCCATGCTCATAAATTATTTTCAGGAATCGTTAACTGGAGATGCATTGACTTGGTATACATCCGTGCCTTCCCATGAAATCAATACCTTCGAGGATGTAGTAGAGAAATTCCTAGCTAGATACCAGCATCTAACTAAAAACAAACCCTTATGGCATGACTTAGCTAATCTTAAACAGAAGAACAATGAAGACTATGAGGAATTTGCAGTGAGATGGCAAAACCAATTCGCACGGTCAAATTGCAACATGCAAGAGGAAGAACAAGTAAGAATGGCCATATCAAACATGAAGGATCCCATGAGAGCCCTAATGACAATTGGGGAGGTCGTTAGTTGGAGTGGCCTGTACCGTAGGTTATCCAGGATGAAGCAAAATCTAGATGAGGGGGTATTGAACACCATCATTGACCATAAAAAGAACACGCGTAGGGTAGGCACAACCACCCAACCAGAGATCCGCACGACCCCTGAAGTTAGCTTGAATCAGGAAGAGGTCTACCGACCGTATGAGGAGCGTACCAACGTTAGTTTTAACCAACACCAAAACTCAGGGCAAAATGGCAATCCCAACTTCCAAGGTGGTAACCCGAATTATCAGAGAAATAATCAAAACTATCAGCGGAACAATCAGAACTACCGAAACCCTCCGAGAAATAATCAAAGTTATGACCAACCACCAAGAAACCAAGGGCCTCCAGTGAATCAAAACCAGAATCCTAATCCCATACAGCCAGTCTCGAACCCTATAGCTCCGCCGCAAAACCAGAACGCAAATCCTCAACCCAACTATAGTACAGTCCCCTTCAATTACAATAGAGACAACAATGGCAACCAGAATAACCCGAACAATGGAAATAGAAGAAGATTCGGACCTAAAAGGGCAAACTATCCGTCCCTTCCTCAACCATGGACTGCTGTCTTCTGGTCTCTCTTAAATCAGAATGCCCTCCAACTTCCGCCAGAACGACCGCAGGCATGGTCCGAACACCTAGACAAGACTAAGTTTTGCGCCTACCATAGGATGCCAGGTCATGACCTCACCCAATGCTATACGGTTAGAGATTTGATCTATGATCTCAATGATGAAGGTAGGATTGATTGGAGTAACATTAGGCCAATGGGTAGGAATGATCCACGGAATGCCCCTCCCAATCAAAATCCAACCACAAATCCCGCACAAAATATTCCCAACATGCAGATTTATACAAACCCTTTACCTCAACATGGAGCGTCAACCTCTGGACAGGGCCCGCAGACCCAATTAATAAACATCGTCGTAATAGAGCACCAACATATTGATGCCCAGGCTCAAGGGAGTGTAAACCATAGCCAACCGTGTCATGGTGATTTCTTTGAAGAAGAGGATTATCGAAAATACATCACGCCATGGGATGGGAAGACTAAATTCAAAATCTTCAATTCAGGGATGGATACGATCGTTGACTCCCCTGACCTTTACAAGGTAAATTTTGATGAGCCAAACGACCGAGAATCGCCGATCATCACGAAGTCCCAACCAGATCCTTACCCAGACACAAATGCATCTCAGGCCCACTTACGATCTGGACGGATCCGTCCTCCCCGACTACCCCCTCACCCTGTTTCTCAGAACTTAGATTCACAAAATCCCAATATTCAAGTTGAGGAGATAGTTGATGAAAGAGCTTATAGTTCGATAGAAATAGGGATAGAATATGACCTTTTAGGACACCTCACAAAGATCCCAGCTAAAGTATCTGTCCTTGATCTAATTAAAACCTCCCCCAAACATCAGCAACAATTACTCGAGGCTATTACACGCTTACAAGTCCCGGTAGGCATAACTCCCGAAGAATTGAGAACGTCTATTTCAGCCTTGGCCCCGGGAGCTTCGTTCCCTGCCATTACTTTTACTGAGGAAGAATTAAAGGAAATACCACCTGAGGCGAGAACCTCTCCCCTACATCTAACAGTCAAGATAGCAGGGAAGGAAATGTCAGGAGCTTTGGTTGACACTGGTGCATCACTGAATATTTGTCCGTTGAAAACCTACAAAGCCTTAGGACTCATAATAAAGGACTTAATTCCAGCCCCTATGGTCGTAACTGGTTATGACGGGAATAAGAAAACTGTTTGTGGAAAAATTATGTTATTAGTTCAAGCGGGCCCAATTTCAATGCCAGAAGAATTTTATATTATGGACATCCCTGCCACTTTTAATTTGATCTTGGGACGCCGATGGTTGAACCACATGAATGCCATTATGTCAAGCCGACACCAATGCGTCAAATTCCCCCATTTAGGTAAGATCATGAAATTGATGGGAGACCCGCCTGTCATTGAACCGGAAGAACTTCAAATACTCCCGACCTTACAACCTGCTCCCATTACACCAGAGGTCAAGATTCATGGGTACAAGGTCGATCCTCTCATTTCTTTGATGGATATGGACCCTGTGCAAAATATGTTTTCTGAATTATCCTCCCCGCAAAATCAGATGTTTGACAACGAAGGTCAAGATCGAGGATGGACTCTAATGAAGAAGATGGGGTATCAACCCGGATTTGGGCTAGGAAAGAATGGAGAAGGCATTACCGACCCTTATATACCGGACCCTAGGGCGAGAGCAGAAGGATTAGGGTACGACACATACAATGACATAAGGTATAAACAAGAGGACTGGACCTTAAATGAACATTTCATGAAGCATGACAAAACCTTGGACCCCAACACACTTCCATTCGGAAGGGGATGCTACAATTTGGATCCAAATGATAAAGGCAAGACCGTTTTAGTAGAAGATTGGGAAGGTTCGACTTCATCTGAAAGTGAGACTCACGAGGAAATCTTCGGCACTTGGAAAGAGCTCCATTCACCAAAAGGAGTGAACAATATAGACCACACTATTGATCCAAGATTCCAGACCCTATCTTGTAACATGCTGAATGCGAGTGAATTAACTCATCTACAAAAAAAAAAACGTCGATTGCCGAAGTCCGAGAAAGTCGCGAGACGTGGGAAATCGAAAACCCTACTAGCGAAGAAGTGGTATATTGGCCCGTTGCCTGGCGCCATTGGCGAGAAGACTCCTCTCGAGAGAACCACGAAGTTTGGGAAACTGATGACCTCAATGATCACGAAGTGGTATACCGCCCCACTGCCTGGCCACGCCAGCGGGGAGGATCCTCCCCAGTAGATAGCCCATCTTCAACCTCACCTGTACCATATCATTCCAAAAATCCCAAAAAATTAGAAAATTCCAAAAATCCCCAAAAATTAGAAAATTCCAAAAATCCTAAAAAATTAGAAAACCCCGAAAATCCAAAAAAATTAGAAAACCCCAAAAACCCAAAAAAATTAGAAAATAGAAAACCCAAAAACATAGGAACCGTAGGAGTAGAAGACTGTGGTCATCATCTAAATATGGGCGACCTAAGGCGATGGAAGATACCCACAGTGGAGCAGTCTCGACTAGAAGAAATTATGACAAATATCGAGAAATTAGGCTGCAAATCTCTGCCTGTCATTCCAGAACCCGAACTGTCCGTGCAACATGTGAACGTCAATGATGGAATGGGTGTTTACGAATTAGTAGACACTGAAGAAGGGGATGATGAAGTTTCAGATGAATTTAGGAGAGTAATTAAGAAGTTTGACAAAGAAACACAAGCGGCTGCCGAAAAGACAAAAGAGATAAATCTGGGAACGGACGAAAGACCCAAGCAGGTCCAAATCAGTGCATGCCTAGAACCTGACGAAAAGAATGAGATCCTTGAGGTCTTAAGAGAATATCAAGACGTGTTCGCATCGGATTATAATGACATGCCCGGACTCGCGCCAGACCTAGTGGAACACAGGATCCCATTGGAGGAAAATGCTAGACCGGTTAAACAAAAATTGAGAAGAATGCTCCCTGATGTTGCACTGAAAGTAAAAGAGGAGGTTGACAAACTCCACCAGGCGAAGTTCATCAGGGTTGTGTTGTTTCCTCAATGGGTTGCCAATATAGTCCCGGTGAAGAAGAAAGACGGATGCGTCCGAGTCTGTATTGATTTTCGAAATTTGAACAAGGCATCTCCCAAAGATGATTTCCCTTTACCTAACATCGACGTGCTTATTGATAATACCGCAGGGCATGCTATGCTATCATTCATGGATGGTTACTCAGGGTACAACCAAATCAGACTATCACCAGAGGATCAGGAGAAAACCTCGTTCACCACACCCTGGGGGACTTACTGTTACATTGTTATGCCCTTCGGCTTGAAGAATGCCGGTGCTACCTATCAGAGGGCCATGATGGCAATATTTCATGATATGATACACGACTGTGTGGAGGTTTACGTAGATGATATTCTGATCAAATCTAGAACACGTGAAACACATGTCACGGCTCTCAGGAGAGTTCTTCAGCGATCCAGGGACACCCAACTAAAGATGAATCCGAAGAAATGTGTTTTCGGAGTATCCTCTGGAAAACTCCTAGGCTTTATGGTAAGTAATCGAGGAATCGAAGTCGATCCTTCTAAGGTAAAGGCCATTCTTGAAATGCCGCCTCCAAAGAACCTTAAAGAGTTAAGAGGCCTAATAGGGCGACTATAATTCATCAGAAGATTCATTTCGCAGCATTCACAAAGGTGTGAGCCGTTCTATAAATTGTTAAAAGGAGGCGTGGAATATCATTGGGATGACGACTGCCAAAAGGCATTTGAAGATCTAAAGAAATATCTATTGAGTCCTCCTGTCCTGAAGCCCCCTGCTAAACATAGGCCCCTCATTTTGTATGTGTCAGCAACAGAGTCTACAATAGGCATGGTCCTAGGTCAACATGATGAGACTGGGAGGAAAGAGAACGCGGTTTATTACCTGAGTAAATCTCTCCTACCCTACGAAAGGAAATACTCCCCAATGGACAGAACTTGCTTAGCCGTAGTTTGGGCCGCCCAGAAACTGAGACACTACTTTCTAGCTCACCAGGTCAAACTCTTAGCCAGAATGGACCCCTTAAAATACATCTTCGAGAAACCCGTTACTTCGGGAAGAGTCGCGCGATGGCAAATGCTCTTGGCAGAGTTTGACATAACCTATGTTACCCAGAAGTCTATAAAGGGACAAGCAATTGCCGACCATTTGGCACACCTCCCTCTGCCACGGTATGAGCCGGTTAGAACTGATTTCCCCGACGAAAGTATCTTATTTGCGGATATTGAAGAAGCAAAGGTTGATGATTTATGGACCATGTACTTTGATGGAGCTTTGAATCAAAGTGGAAAAGGAGTTGGAGTAGTGTTATTATCCCCGGAAGGAGTTGTCATCCCAATGGCCTATAAAATCGGATTTCCAGCAACCAATAATACGATGGAGTACGAAGCCTTATTAGCAGGGTTGAGAGAAGCCCAGGCCCTAGGTGTTGATAAGCTAAGAGTCTTCGGTGATTCTAAAGTCGTTATTTCCCAAATAGCTGGAAAATGGAAGGTTAGCGCCCTTAAGCTTGCGCACTACCACGAGAAAGCCAAAGAACTGATGTCAAAATTCAAGAAGATTTCATTTCTCTACATCCCCCGCGCCTTGAACCGATTGGCTGACTCATTAGCGATTTTAGCCTCAATCATAGAGATGCCTGATGATAAGGATTCCAAAGAATTTCTGATTAGAAGGCTAGATTCTCCGTCCGTCAAACCAATAGACCTGACCAAGGGGAACCCCGCCGAAATCCTGCTGAAAGTTTCGAAAAATAGGAGTAAGAAAGCTAAGACCGAAGAGTCCGATCAGGAAGAAGATTCTAAACCTAAAGAAGGAATCTTAGCTCGCATACAACATGATGATGACATGGAAGATGACCACCCATGGTACTATGATATTTGGAATTACCTGCATGATGGCTACATCCCTGACTACGCCACCCGTTCGGATAAAAGAGCATTAAGAGAGATGGTTCAGAGATATGTCATAGTCGCAGGGCTACTGTACCGTAGATCATTTAGTGGAGTTCTCTTACGATGCATGACCATAGAAGAAGGGCAAGAGATAGTTAAAGAGGCACATTCAGGAGAGTGCGGAGGACATGTCAACGGCCAGATGTTAGCTAAGAAAATCATCCGTTTAGGTTACTATTGGCCGTCCCTAGAATCAGATTCAGTCAATTATGTCAAAAGATGCAAAGAATGTCAGCTGCATGCTGACCTAATTCATGCCCCCGCATCATCCCTTCACCCTACCACCGCTCCATGGCCTTTCTTGACTTGGGCTTTTGATATCATAGGACCCCTGACCTCTACTGTAGAGAACACACAAAATAAGGCATTCATATTAACAGCAACAGAATATTACACTAAATGGGCAGAAGCAGAAGCATATGTTAATATTAAGGCAACCTCCGTAGTCAAATTCATTAAAAAGAATATAATAGCTAGGTTTGGCATCCCTAAGGCATTCATAACAGACAATGGTCCACAATTCATATCCCAACAAATGAACGAGTTGTGCACAAAATATAATATAGAACTGCATCATTCAACCCCATACTATCCCCAAGCAAATGGTCAAGCCGAAGCAACCAACAAGACCCTACTAAAGATCATCAAAAAGACTATGCAAACCACCAAAGGTAGTGATTGGCCAGACCGTTTGGTCGAAGCGTTGTGGGCGTATCGAACCTCAATAAGAACTCCCACAGGAGAAACCCCATACTCTTTGACTTACGGAATGGAAGCAGTCCTTCCCCTTGAAGTCCTTCACCCATCGCTGCGCATCCAGCTAGATGAAGACATGACAGAGGACCAGAGGAGAGAAGCATTGCTACTTCAGCTGGACCTACTTGACGAAAGGAGAATGAAAGTAGCAGAGCACGCACAAGTATACCGGAAGCGGATTGCCAGAGCCTACGACAAACATGTCAAAGAAAGAAAATTCAAAGTTGGCGATTTCGTGCTAAAACGCATCGCTCCTTCTTAGCTTCCGCACCCCCGAGGTAAGTTACGACCCAATTGGGAAGGCCCTTATGTAATTAAAGAAGTATATCCTGGAAATGCATACAGACTAGTAAATGCAGAGGGGGAAGATCTCTCCGATCCATGGAACGCTATGTACCTAAAAAGGTACACAGTATGACCCTTCCTCACTTCTTGTAGAATATGACCCTCCTTGCCCTTTTGTGTAGTTGTAGAAATCTCATAGGAGGACCGAAGAAATGCACTCTGATCAAATTTGGAACTCGGACACACACTAACACTTAAAAATACACAAATAGGTGAGTTTGCCCGGCACAAATTCGGCACGGCTAAAGCCATTCGATGTGAAGGTTTGAAGGTGAGTTTGCCCATGTCATGAAAGCTTTTCAACCATTTGCCAAAAAAAAAAAAAAGAAAAAGAAAAAAAAAAGAGTTAAAAATATATATATATATTTGTAACTAGTTTGGGTTCGTAGCCTTTTTTAACCAGAGCCAGTAAGCCCGTAGGGGTATTTATTTTCCTAGTGCCCTAAAGCCGTCTGGTTTGGGAGTCACTGGCCTAAAGCTCGTTACATGGGTTAATTAGAAAGCTTAAAGGACCTAGACATTGCACAGTTACATGCTAAAAAAAAAAAAAAAAGACGTAGCAGGTTTGGGTTCGTAGCCTTTTTAACTCGAGCCAATAAGCCCGTAGGGGTATTTGCATACCTAGTGCCCTAAAGCCGTCCGGTTTGGGAGTCATTGGTCTAATGCTCGTTACATGGGTTAATTAGAAAGCTTAAAGGACCTAGACACTGCACAGTTATATGTTAAAAAAAAAAAAATCTCTATTAGAATTAGGCCCGCTGGAGTGACATGGGTACTCATTGCATGAACTGAGCAGAAGGTGGTCGGAAGCCACAACACTAAGGAGGCACGGTGACTTACCACCCCACACACAAACACAACTCACGAACGAGCCCCGAGGACAGTCAAGTGCTTTCTGAAGTTTAACTGAAAAGACTAAGCAGCTACAAGAGGAGGGCTTGTGAGGGCTCGACCTCCAAATGATGGTTAGGGAGTATCACATTACCGCCAAGGTGACAATCATGGAACGAGGGTACTTTATTGCCCACAGCCAAAATGAACACTAGTCTTATGCTGGGGCATTTTTATTTTTATATATATATGTATATATCTGTCTATCTGTCTTGCACAGCTTCCCAATATGGGCCCTCATCGCATACACGATTGCCACGAACACTCACTGGACTGCACACACCCTCACCTCATGCATGCTTTTGTTGCTAACCATTTCCGAGTGAATGCAGGAAAGAACACATATACTAAGGTACTAATTCCATCTCTTTTCCAAAGCTTGAATGCCAAAATGGCCCCCTGACATTTTTACCGAGAAAGAAAGATGCCACCTTAGCTAAATTATGCAGGGGGCCTAAAAATATTAAACTAACAAATTCGCTTTGAGACCTTGCAGGGAAACCAACTCCGATTACATTCATAACATCCCACAAGCTGGGGCATTTTTTATATATTATCTACGGGTATTATTTTGCACACAACTCCTCATAACTAGAAAAGGTCAAAATGCTGATGACCAAACTTGGGAAGTATGAATTATGGTTGTTATGATATATAATGATTATAGATGTATGCTATACACACCCTTTATGATATCATGTTTGATTTGAAAATGCAAATATCTTGAGCTTTTGCCTTAATGCTTATTGCTGACGATGTGAATGCCTTTAAAAAACATAGAATTGCTTAGGCCACAAATGTCACACACTCAGGCACTCCTCATTGTTTGAGAACCTTGTGACCATGTTGCCTCTCCGCGTCAAAATTGGCATGGGATTGCATTCATTTGGTTTATTATATCTCATCTTGTCTATCCCGGATTGCTATTATTCTTATTCCATGAGATTTCTTTGCTGAGGCACGAAATTCAAGAAATTTTAGAAAAATTTCGGCAGCACTTCCCCTTGTTTTTTGGACCCCGGAAAATTTCCGGATACACAGAACCTGTTACCTGTGAAAGAAAAACACTTCATATATTCCCCGGTACCCCACAACAACTCCTTCTCAATCAAACACATTCCCATGGCACTTCTAAAGCATCAAGCACACTATCTCAACTACACATACATAATACATGTATGCATAACATACATCAAATACACATTAGCTCTCACCATAAGCCAAAGATGGGGCGAAACAACATAAATACATGACTAACAAATATGGATACATGGAACAAGGATACACTAATGATGCAGCCTGGGGAGATCGATCAAAAAACGATGACTCTACGGAGCGGCTCCATCACGGCGAGCCGACTAAGCAAATGACGTCGGACCAGGAGCACGCTGAGAAGGAGTGCGGGTCGAGTCCGAGAATGCATAACCTCTCTCCTCCGCCCTCCGATGAAGTCTAGCGAGACGCCCCCGCAAATCAGTAACCACTTCATCATGTTGTCGCTCCATGTGATCCATGCGCCGAGCGTAATGATCATGAATAATGGCCTTCTCCTCGCCCCAGCTAGGAGGTGGAGGAATAGAAGCAACGATAGCACCGCTCTATAGGACAACGTTTATAGAAACGTTACGTTCAACAAACCTTGTAGCATCAAACATGGAATTTTAAAAGAAGAAAAGACCTTTACCTGCGCAGGGGCCTCAAAGCTCCTAAGCCTGGCACGTAACTCGTCAACCTGCACACAACAAAATTATAAACAACATCAACAATGGATGAGGAATCAAGATTGAAATATCACATAAGAAGCGCTCATACCTGTGCCATAGAAGCAGCTCTCTCTGTAAATGCTCCATCGCGCTCGCCACGAGCCTCTGCCTGAGGATCACAAATAGAAAGGGTTAAGAGTTGTCATTATATGTCTTGACCATAAGAACGATAAAACGAAACGCAAACCTCGCTAGTCCGCAGTCGGTCCACCTCCGCCTGTAGAGTGAGAAGATCGCTCTCCAATCGAATTCTCGTGACCTCGGACATGTCCTGCTCTCCGTTGCTCTGCATGGTAACCAAAGGTCATAAACACAAATTCAAAATGAACAAATAACTCCATGACCTCATACCTCACGAGAATCCGCCAACGCTTCGATGATCACTTCATTTTCCCGGCGGCGCTCCTGTTACCAAAGCATTTTTAGCAAGGAAAGTATAAATAAGGTAGCACGTGGCTAATTAGGTTTAACAATTTTCGTACCCTCTCAGCTGTCAATAGTGCCCTCAGTCTCACGATCTCCGTATCCTATGAAATATAAACCATGCCGTTACATCGAGAATGATTGAAATTACTATGGAGATAAGCACCATTGGATTCAAACACTAAATCAAGAAGTCATACCTTCTTCTCCAATAGGTGAGACAGTCGAAGTGTTTCTCCCCTAAGGATGGACTCTGCATCGGACGCTACACACCCAGACGTCCCCTGTCACACATGAGAGCCACGGTTAGAGAATGGGAAGAGCATGAATCATTGAGATTGCAAGGCTCATAATTGAAGTTGGAAACCTCATAAGCCCTCACCTCGCCCCGTCCTTCGGATGATGGACGTGCCTGCCAATCCCTTGCTACAGCCGGTATCTCCTCCTGAAAAGTAAAAGAAGAAACGATGTTAGCAATGATAAAAAGGAAGACAACATTAGAGCAAACAAAATTTCAATGCTCACCCGAGCCAATGACGAGGCCTCAGCCGCTTCCGCGCAATTACTAATAGAATACGAAGCCCCACAAGAATACGACTCTGGGAGTATATACCGATGCAAAGCTGTCCTCCAATATACCTCATAGTCACTCCAGGCACTAGCATCTACACCGAAGGTGGCCTTCCTCCCTTTCCTTCTCCAATTTTTTATCTCTTCCCTACACGGATGGCGGCGTTTGAACGCTTTCAAACCCGACCCTGGATACGACCGATGCATGATAGACTTTTCTGCAGGGACAACTTGATGGTGTCCCAGTTGGCGCGCAACTCGGCTGACAACCAACCTGACCGCCACCTGGGGAGCGTGGAGCCAAATGTCCCTCTCAAATAGTGTACGCCCCTCCTGCACAACAGCCATCTCATCATCCGGACCACCCCGGTAGGGCTGCCAGATCACCTAACAAGTCGTGATGTGTAGCAAATGAGAACAGAGAGAGGCAAACATTTAACATGACAAACAGAAAGAGAAAAGGAGCATACCTCGTGATTTTTCAACTCATTTAAGATGAACCGGTAACCTTGCTCGCCCGGTCTCATTCCTAGAGCCTTAATACGCTCCGCCATCTCAGGAGGCAGAATGTCGGCAAAACTCCGCAAATTGGCATTAGGATACCACTGCGAAGCCCGGGGAGTACAACTCAACCTCGCAGGCAAGCGCTCAGGCCGACACTGGATGATATGCTCCCAAACCCATATCTATACACAACCAAAGCTTAGTTATTACAAAAGACGAAAAATGACCCATGATAAGAAAGGGTGGACTACAATAGGTCACCACATTTGGGGATAGGGTTTAAACCTGTAGGATCGGCACGAACCCTCGAAGGCTCTTGCATCCGGGCTGGAGGCGGCACCTCGAGTCTAGACTATGGAAAAGAAAGGCAAGGGTGGCCGCGCCCCAAGCATAGTCGCCGACCTTATCCAGGTCCTGTACAAACCGAATGAGAGTACCGGACGCTCTATTGCCAGTCGCGTTGGCAAAGAGACACCTCCCCAAAAAGAACAGAAGGAAAGCCCGGAGATGCTCATCATCACCCAATCGTGCCGAAACCAGCCTGGGTCTCCTCAAACGAACCTCAGACTGCCTCCCTTGTTTTTTCTCTGCACAATACCAAATTGACATAAGAAATTCATTATATAATCAGAATAAGGAACAAAGTAGCTACCAAATGCTTCGGTACTCACTCGTGACCGGGAAAACCTCACAAGGTATCCCTACCCTCTTTCGGCGAGCATACCCATCAACCGGCACTTCCCGCCATTCATACCCTGCAGCAAGAGAGAAGGAACATAAGAAACAAGTATGAGGAGCATACAAGACACCAGAGATCAGTAAAAGAAACTAGATCGAGTGCTTACGCTCAGAGGGTCCGACGTCGTCGCCTTCGTCACCTCTACCCGCACCTCCATCTCTCCTCTCATCAAAGCCGGCAGAAACAACCCGGCGAGGTCTCACCCCCTCATCCTCACTGTCCCCATCATCAATCTCGTCGTCTCCATCGTCAGACGCGATAAACTCACTCTCCAACTCATCATAATCTGCATCCTCATCATAATCCCCGTCCACCTCATCGCCACTCTCAATCGCATCTACCACTGCTACATCGTCATCAGCAGGGCCGGCCGCAGATCGGGATCCACCATAAGAAGGGCCCTCACCTGTCAAAGGAATTATGAACACTATTAATAAAGGATAAATATCGAATATGCAGGTCTCACGGGTATTTTTCTACTCTGAATCAATCTAAAGGAGAGGGGACAAAATGTTACCAGCATCGGTCCGAGCCCCGGCCTTTGTGGGGACAGGACCTCCCTCACATACTCTAACCGGCAAGCGTTCAAAATCCGGTACCCTTGCCCTCAACTTGGCAAGAAAGTCCGCCTGGTTCCGAGCCCACTCTAAAATAAAGCAGGGAGGAATGATTAGTAGGAGCAGCAGAAGAGAAAGATATAATGCTACAAAGGCAACAATGGAATACTTACTATTTAGGATTCTTTTCCTCTCTGGGCTGTACGCCTCCCTCAGCCACTCGGCGTCAATCTGACCCACACCGGACTGGGGACGAGCCCCAAACATCCTATGCAGACGTGATCGAGTGATAGAAGCCTTGGCATCATTCGCTCTAGAGAAAACAGGGAGGCCTGTCACTCTCAGCCCCCAGCAACGCGCAATGTCCTCAAGTGTAATCGTCATTTCCCTGGGCGGGAAATGGAAAGTGTGTGTCTCATCCCTCCATCTCTCGGAAAGTGCACAAATGAGAGCACGGTCGGTGCGGAAGGCGACAATAGACATGAAATCCCCGAACCCCATCGCTTGGACCCGATCTTTTAAGTGATCAGGGAGCTCGGTCCACCAGTCCCTCATCTGTAACCAACTCACCCTAGCCCGGGCAAAAGGGACAGGCTGCAACATAAACATCACAGGAAAGGATGTCAACAATAATGAAAGCCAACAAAGTATGAGATTTAAAAAGATAGCTAAGAGTTTACCCGGCCAGCTCGTATCTCATCTGAAAGGTGAGGCTTCTTCTCCGATTTGTCCTCACACTTCTGTTTCTTTTTCGGGGGAGTAATGATTTGATCTACCCCAGCCCCTTCCACAGTGTCCGATGACATAGGAGTGCGCTTACAAGTCTCCTTAGTCCTAGCCATCTGACAAACCTGTACCCAAAGCCAAAATGAAAAGTTGAGCATGAGGGCATAATGTTAGTCCACATAAGCATAAGAGACCATGATCATTGATCCCACCAAAAGATTAAGACAAAACGAATCCCATTTATAGAACTACCCTCATTAAAACACATTTTACAAGCCTGAAAAGAAATGAAAACACATTCATTCCAACTTAGCCCAAACTTCACACCTCTCATTCTGCCTCCTCACCACTATATCATTTCGACATACACATTAGGCTGAATCACATCTCGTCCCACAATCACATCATACAAATAAGAAAAAGGGAGGAAGGGAAACAATGACAACCACAACAACAAGAAATACATAAAGACATAAAAAAAAATAAAATGAATAACCGAATCACAATTTAAACTAAAACAACACCCATAACCTTTGTCCCATCACATCATAACCAACTCACCCTAGCCATCACCACCACACCCCTCAATTACCAAGCTTACTCCTCAACATAATAAAATAAACAAATTAAAAAAAAAAAAAAAAGATAGAGCAGAAGGTTCCCGACATAATTACAAATATGGAAGTGAGCATAAAACACACCATGGTGTAAGAAACAAGTCAAAACCAGTGCACGACAAATTTAAACAAGTCCCTGAATAACATAAGAAGAAAAAAATAATAATTAAAAAAAAAAAAAAAAAAAAGAAGGAAGAAAGCCCAAACCACTTCCCCATAATGACTGAGATCTATGTTAGGAGTCCAAATCATGTTCACCACTCTCTCATTTAAAGTCAATGGAAATGCTCAATGAACTTAACAATCTCCAATACACTAGTTAGCCTCCATGCATCACACCAAACCTCACTCCTCATAATCCCACCAATCCTAACTAGCCACAGAAAATGCCCATTTTCCATCCAAACTGATTCTGCCAAGGAACCCCCACTATGCAATCTTCCAAATTTTAGTCAAGGGGGCTAGGATGGCCAACATCATAGCTAGGACAGCTCCATTCCTTCTTCCCTCACCAAAATCCACCACACCCATGGCTGCCAATAGCCAAAACCGAGCCCCAAAACCCCATGTTGCAGCCATCATCCAAAACAATAATAACAGTAAATCAAAGGGAGAAACAGATGGAAGGGGATGGGATCCACATACCTGAGCCATCAGCTGTCGAGCTCCCCTTTTCTCTTCTCCCTCTCCTTCCTCCTCCCCTCACTCTGTTGTTGGTCCCCCTGCTCAATGTATTCAGTTTCTCCTGAAACGGTAGCATAAACAGATTCTAAAAAAAAAAAAAATAGAAAGAAGATAAAAGAAAAAGAAAGAGAACAGAAACGAAATGGAAAGAAGATGCAAGACCCCTACCTGAACCTCTCTCTCCTCCTTTTCTCCTCAATGCATTCGGCCTTCACCTGTAACTGCCATAAACAGAGTCTAAAAAAAAAAATAGAGAGAAGAGAAAAGAAAGAAAACAGAAATGAAATGGAAGGAAGATAAAAAAAAAACATACCTGAATCTCTCTCTCCTCTCTTTCTCTTCAGCTTACTCGGTCTTCACCTGCAGCTGCAGAAACAGAGCCTAAAAAAAAATAATAGAGAGAAGAGAAAAGAAAGAAAACGGAAATGAAATGGAAAGGAGATGGAAAATGCATACCTGAATCTCTTTCTCCTCCCTTTCTCCTCAATGTATTCGGCCTCCACCTGAAACAATGACAGCCACAACAGCCATAAAAAAAAAATAGAAACAAGAGAAACGAAAAAAAAAAAAAAGGGGGGGGAAGAAATCGAACACTCCACTTGAAACAGCAGCCAGCCACGCACTGCTGCCCTTCCTTTCCTCCTCTTCTTTTTCTCCACTCAGTTCTCAATGCTCGTTTTCTTTCCACTGCTGCTCACTGAGATTTCGCCTGAAGCTACCACAGCAACCATGAAAAAAATATATATATAGAAAAAAGAAGAAGTGGAGAAGGAGGTTGAGATCCACTTACCTGGGCGACGACAACCTTGTGCGTTGCTGCTCTTTCCTTTCTCCTCGCCTCTTTCTCCACACAGCTCCCCCTGATCACTCTCCCCTGCGCCTCACCTAAAGCAATAACCCAAAGAAAGAAACGAAAGAAAAGAAGAGAGGGAAAGAAAGAATAAAAAATGAAAAGAGGGGGAAAGATTGGGGCATCAAAAGCCCCAGCCACTGTGACCTAGCGCCCAGCCTTGGGCGCTGGTCCAGCACCATCACGTGGTGGGGCCATCCCTCTTCAAGGGGGGAGATCCACCTATAAAAAAAAAAAAAAAAAAAGAGAACAACTCAACTGAAAAAAAAAAAAAAAAAAAAAGATCAAACCTGACATTAATTTAAACATCAATGGAGATGGAGTTAAGACATAATCCACTCTTGGGTTAGGATAAAAAATCAATCTTTATTAATGACTATGGTCTAGTCTTAACAAAATTGGACTCATCGAATTTCATAACTCATCATTAACCTCATCATCATTAATGTCATCATCATTCAGTAATAAACATCACCACATAAAATAAAATAAAATAAAAAAAGAGCAAAAGAAAATAAAGTCTAAATCAACTTTTATTAAACTCCAATAAGAGTCTTAAAACAATAACTATAGAAATTAATTGAATCGATTGAATCCTAAACATGGACTAAAATAGAGGTCACAACCTTTGCCCCCAATACCCTAGGTGGAGCTTATAACTAACTAAGATGGTCCTAATGACCTGACCTCTTATTGAAAGAAAATCCTAGCCTAAGATAGAATAACTTTTAGTGAGTCCCCTAGGATGAATGGAACATCCCGTTGAAAGTAGGAAAGCGCGCCATTTGTGCCTCCATTTCAATGATATGAACTTCGAGTTGTCCTTGCACTTCTTTCAAGTTATCCGGCGGATTCCTCAAGACACTGCAAATATCCCGAATTCGCTGGAAGTCATTTAGATAAGCCGTGTATACTGGATGAATAAGCGCCGAGAGGCTAGTGTTTTGCATCTCGAAGTACTTCCTGTAGCGCCTAGGAACGGATGATTCAGCTTCGTGAGGGCAAGACATGACCATGAGTTCTAGTTGATCCATCCGCCTATGTAGGGTGTTAAAGTCATCAATAGGAGCTCGTTCGTTGGTAGATTTCATAGCCTCCCAAACTTCAAACATCCCCCTGACATCCAACATGCTCCATAAGAGAGATTGGAGCACGTTGTTGACAAAAGGTGGCAAGTCTTCCAGAAGCCCATCATAACCATTCAGCCTATTTAGAGCAGTCCTGCCCACAATACACAAATCCCCATACAACTTGCAGATACCTTTGTACTTCATAGCCAGTAAATCATACCTGCGGCGCCTAATCTCCACAATGCGCTGGTCCATAGTTTCTTCAAATTGGAAAACGCAATCATAGGTAACAGGCAGGGAGGATTCATGCTTGAGGTAAAATTCTGCCCGTTCCTCAGAGTCATAATACCCTACTTTGTCAGCTTCAGGGGACCAATATTCATCCCCTGGCGAGTAGGGCTTGCAAGCGGAAGAACCCTCAACACCATCAACAACGAATGAGAAGATCGGAGAGCCGGCCATTGGAATAAGAAAAGACCTGTAGGCATATGCACAAGGCTTTAGAAACCCTTTACAGAATAAAAACAACCCAGAAAAGTTCATAATTAGGGGAAATCCAAAACAAAAAAAAAAAAAAAAGGGTCACTTGGGCGCCCCAGGGGTGGCGCCCAGGTCTGTTTTGAGGAATTCACCGCAAAAGGTACGGGTTTAGCCATGATAATTTTATTAGGCCTTCTCAAATCCGTGGGAGATATTTCCAGAGATACTGCTAAGTTATCCCAAACCCTCTGGAGAGTCAAGAAGTCCAAACTACACTCCCATACAATACAACATCTTAATATTCATAAAAAAAAAACAAAAAAAAACAGAGAGTCAGCTAGGCACCACAGGGGTGGCGCCCACCCCAGCCTTGAAATATCTCCCATAAGGACATCATTATTTCGCCAAGTTAAAGACTTTAGTGTCCCTGAGTCATGTTTTCATAACATATTGTGAAGCCGGAGAGAACCAGAATATGAAAAGATGCCCCAAAATTCGGGTTCACAAGCCCTTAGTGTGAAAGATAGGCACCACCAGGGTGGCGCCTAGCCTTCCCTGCTGGTGTTTTTCAACTAGGGCACCCCAAATTTTACCATGATAGACTCGCCTATGCCATAAAACAGTCTTGACAAATTAAATAAAGAAAACGTGGGACAAGACATCACCACAACCAAAACAAAAGCCAACATGTACGTAAGAGCATAAGACTAGGCTCAAATTCAAATCAAAGATTGTGCATGTGCATGACGAAAACTGAACATAATCTTGAAATATCAGATGTAAAAATCACCAAAAGAAACAAAAAGGCCAACACATGATCAAAAGGATTAAAAAAAAAAATAAATAAATAAAAAAATGATCAACCACATAACCTAAGGAGGATAAAAGCGAATTTAAAAAGAGAAAAAGAGAACATACAAAACAAATAAAAAAGGATGCTTTAATCTGAAATCATATACCAAGTTGATCAACTAAAAAAAAAAAATAAAAAAAAAATCATACAATTAGAAGTATATACATGAAACATGCCATTCATCTTAAAAAAAAAAAAAAACAGAAAAGGAGAAGAGAAAACTTACTTGGGAGCAAGGAAGAGCTTGAAGGCTTTGAAATCCGAAGTCTGAAAGAGTAGGAGTTGTGGGAAATTCGTGGCTTTGATACACTTATATAGATTAGAGTCTGAACCCCATGAGAATTTTAAGAGTACACGAACTGCAGCTTGGGCGCCACCCTCTGGGCGCCCAGGTCACTCATTCTTCCTAGAATCCAGGGCTTCTCTTTGACAGGGACTCTAAGTGTTGTACATGCAATTCCACGTAGGCGCCACACCGCGGGTGCCCAAATCGCCTATTCTTTAAAGGTTAGGCTTCTACTCCGACGAGGACTCTTGGTACGATAGGCTGAACACGAATCCTACTTCGAGACTAACTCAAAGTGCAGTCTGGGCGCCACCCCTTTGGCGCCCAGGTCACACATTGCCTTGAACCCGAATCCTACTCCAAGACTAACTCAACATGCAGTCTGGGTGCCACCCCTTGGGCGCCCGGGTCACACATTACCTTGAATTAGAATTCTACTTCGAAACCAACCTGAAATGCAATCTACTTCTTTGAAGTTAAAACTACATTCTAAAACGGACTAGGACTGCATCTTGGGCACCACTTCTTGGACGTTTAGGTGACTTGTCTTCCAAATCCACCATTCTACTTTGAGACAAACTTCATCCATGCATTCCGCCTAGGCACTATCCCCTGGGCGCCCAAGCTGTCTCTTTTCATAATCCTTGAACCAAAGCTCGAACAGGCTGGGCACCACCCCTGTGGCGCCTATCTATCACCTTAGAGAACCAAAGGACTCTTTGAGCCAAATTGTCCTAGAATTTTGAGAAGTTGAACCCGAACAAGAATTAATGATGATCGATGATTAAATAATAATGAAAAAAAAAAAACAAGAGAAGGAAAAAAATAAAAATAAAAATAAAAACAAAATAAAAACAAAACAAAACAAAAACCACAAAAAAAAAATGAATAAATAAATAACCAAAAAGAGAAAGAGAGAAAACAAGTTCAGAGAGGCACAAAGAAATGGTGCACATTGCCAATCAAACATTGTCCCATCACATAAGATCCCGTCACAGGCACATTAGTCCCATCACGCATACATCTGACATTGTGCATTGCATGTCATCTCCATCAATGAAATTTGAACTACAGAGCACTAACAATGAGAAATGCAGAATCTTTTAGTGTTTGTTCAATACAGGTTCCCAAAGCAAAAACGAAGACACCAAAGGTGAAAGACATTCAAGTACACTGATGGAGGTAGATGACTCAAACTTCGGCAAACTAATGATGAAAGGAAATGGCAGTGGTCCCCAACGTTGGACTGACGAAAAGCTCTAGAGGTAAGTACCCTTGACTGTGATTTTCATGATTTTACTTCATGTCTGGAAATTGAGTCGCCGTAGGCCTCCCTTAAGCGCTTATAACCGGTATGGCAACCATAATATCATGTTCTCATGAATTGTGCGTTTGCCGACTCAAATCTTGACGTTGGAAGATGGAAACCGTGTAACTTGAAACTCTCCATGATAAGCACCAAAAAGATGATCGAATCTATCCCAGGTTCTCATTTAAGCTTGGGTGAAGACCAAGATCCCTAGAGAGTGATGGCTTTCCCGGTGACCGTCTTCCGTTGATTTAGCTTTTTCGATGCATACCTGAGTTTTAAAATCAAACATCTTTGAAAGAAAAAAAAAATGCATCTCATTCTCATATGCACCTCACACTATTGCTTGAACTATGTTTGTAATTGCTTTCAAGATCCCCATTTTTGTTAGTTAGTTTTAACTATGCCTTGAACATTCAACTGTGGATGAAAGTTAAAAGATGCTATATATGACCATTTGAATTAAACTCTATTGCATGAACAAGTGAAATTCTAATAATGACTTAACCAATCGAAAGATCGACTTCTGATTCAGACCACCGGGGCACAGTTCCCGCCATCATTTTAAATTTCAGCAACCGGGGCACAGTTCCCAACCCGCCACGTGGCAATACCACGGGCACCGAGGCACAGATCTCGGGTTTCCAAACAAATCAGTAGGCACGTAACTTCTTCTTTTTTCTTTTTCCCCCTGAATCAGGATCTATCCTAGAAAAGTGAACCTCATCTTTAGAATGAATTTGCAATTGCATACATCCATAGATGGCCACTCCCGCGAGATCAAAAGCTCCCGTGAGTCATGAGTGGTGTGTCTACTTTCTTTGGAGCACAACTCTCCACGTGTTGCTCTCCAAAGAGGGGCATACTGTAGACACCTCATTTGGCCCCTATGATAGCCTTAAATACCTATCATATATAGTGGTGCCCCCATTTCACCCACAATTGAATGATTAATGACATAATTCAGATTAATTAACAACGATGAAGATGCTTGTTGCTAATTTTAGACTTAGTTCGACGATTTCTAGAAATTCGCGAGAGAAAAGCCAAGTCGCGTCGAGATCTTGAGCCCAATTCACTACTCACACAAGAAGTGAACCATGACACCACTCAAACCCTTTTTGGACCACTTAAGACATGCTTAGGCCAATCCCTCTAAAGACCATACTTAGTTTGCCAAAATGTCACCCGATTAGCCTAAGTTAGGAAATCGAATTCATTGGTCCAGAGATCCCCCATATTTTTCAGCACCTATTTGTCAAGACATTTATACCATTGAATTCCTCACTTCAAGAGCTTTCCGGCGGTATGTAGAACGTCCAAATCTGATAAGCGAGTCAAAAGTTATGAGCTTCCGAAGTTTGTCCTAAGAAGTGATCATCTGGGCACCACCCATGTGGCGCCCATCCCACTAAATTTCACCTAGGCGCCCCATGCTGGGCGCCCACACAGCTTGGGACCACCTAGGCGCCCCATGGTGGGCGCCCAGCCTCCAAATTCCACTAGTTAGCCTAAAAGTAGCCCGGGACCACTCAACGAAGGGGCCGAACTCCGAAAATGAACCGACTCCACCTAGGCACCATCCATGTGGCGCCTACCCTCCTAAGTTCCACATAGGCACCAACCCTGTGGCGCCCACACTTCCTAGAATCACCTAGGCACCCCATGGTGGGCGCCCACCTTAAAATTTATTTGTTTGGCTCGAGATTAGACCGGGACCACTCATACGTAGGACCAAGCATCGAAGACGAACCGAACCACCTAGGCACCACCCTGTGGGCGCCCACTCTATCCAAGATCACCTGGACGCCACCCTGTGGGCGCCCACTCTATCCAGGATCACCTGGGCGCCACCCTGTGGGCGCCCAGCCTGCGCAGGCCATGTGGGCGCCACCCCATGGGCGCCCATCCTCCCTCCAAACCCTAGTTCACCCTAAAACAACTTAAGTTGCCTAGGGATGCGTGAGACCTTCTAGAAACACGAATTAATGAAGCCCTAGCCCCTTCTAAACTCGTCCCAAACCTATATAATCCCTTTTAACTTCATTTACAAGGGGAGGCTACCCAAAAACCCTAAGAAAAGAGGCAAAAGGAGAGAATAAGAAAAGAAGAAGAAAGGTAGCCACCATTAGAGAAGAACTTCAGATCTATAGTAGAAGAAGGAGAAAGAGAGGAGGAGGCTTCCATATCTTCAAGTAAAGCTATGGATCTTTGCGAAGGTTTCAATCTAGGAACTTGAGAAACGTTTCTTCATACCGGTATTCCTAGATCTCCCTTTTTTTACTACACTCCATCACCATTCATGCTTAGAAACATGCTTAGGGCCATTTGAGCATCATAGATCTACATTACCTTGAGATAAAAATGGTATTAGCATCTCATCATATTAGAAACATGTTTAGGTTCATTCTAACATAGTAGGTTTTCTTTGATTTCATAGTTCATATCGCATAGCTAGATTAGATCTCGCATTAGCATCATCATCATTATCATTTATATTGAAAAGATCGCAAGCGACCATTGGCAGAAAGGCTGGGCGCCACCCCCTGGGCGCCTGCCCTTTCCAGAACACCTGGGCGCCACCCCCTGGGCGCCTGCCCTTTCCAGAACACCTGGGCGCCACCCCCTGGGCGCTTGCCCTTTCCAGAACACCTGGGCGCCACCCCCTGGGCGCCTGCCCTCTCCAAAATCCACCTAGGCGCCAACCCCTGGGCGCTTGCCCTTTCCAGAACACCTGGGCGCCACCCTCTGGGCGCCTGCTCTTTCCAGAACACCTAGGCGCCACCCACTGGGCGCCTGCCCATCTTGAATCACCTGGGCGCCACCCCCTGGGCGCCTACCCTTCTGAGACAGGGTCCGGCTTTAAACTCGGTTAAAGTTTAAGTTAATTAGTTAAGGCTTTAAACTAATTCGAATCAACACAGTAAAACATTTTAAACCTAGAATAAGTAAACCTTAATCAACTTAATCTCTAATTAACTCAAAAACTCAAAAACCAACAAAACTCTGAAAAGTCCACCTGGGCGCCACCCCCTGGGCGCCCAGCCTACACTGCCACCTGGGCACCGCCCTCCTGGCGCCCATCTTATTCCATCACTAAAGAACTTTAATTAAAACTTCTAATTAATCACAACCCGAATTTCATCCTATTTAACATAACAAAACACTTTTAGACCTAAAAGAACCTAAAACCTCAATAAATTCAGACTTAAACCAAGAAGCAACCCGAAACCACAAAACAGACCCCTGGGCGCCACCCCCTAGGCGCCCAGCCTGTCTATCCACTTGGGCACCACCCCCCTGGCGCCTATCTTATCCCATTCCCTTAGAAACCACCACTTAATTAAACTTAATTGATTAAACCCGAATTAACACCTTAAAACACTATTAACCTAAAAGACTCGAAACCTTAATCAATTTGGACTCAAACCAACTTAGAAAGTACAAAACAAATAAACCACAAAACATCCACGTGGGCGCCACCCCCTTGGTGCCTATCCTTCCGCATCCACTTGGGCACCACCCTCCTGGCGCCCATCCTACCCAACCACTAGGAAACCCTAGTTGAAATTAAAATCGAATTCAATCACGATCAACACACCGGAACACCCTTGAAATCTAAAACAATCGAAACCATAAGCCCGAATAGATTTAAAACATCGAACCAACTCGGACGCACAAGACAGACACTTGGGCGCCACCCCCTGGGCGCCCATCCTGTCACCTCCACCTGGGCACCACTCTCTGGGCGCCCAGCCTCTCCCGTCACTAAAGCCAAATTAATTGAAACGAAATTTAATCTTAATCATCATAACAGAACATTTTTAATTTAAAATACATCAAACCGTAAAAGCTCAACCGCAAATCAACTTAAAAAATATGGAACCGACCCGAAGCACAAAACAATTCATCTGGGCGCCACCCCTTGGGCGCCCACCCTCAAAATCCACCTGGGCGCCACACCCTGGGCGCCCAGCCTACCTGTCTTCATAAAGTACCCCAACCGACAACTTAACATAATTAATTAACATTTAAACCAATCCGAATCAACATATTAAAACACTTTTAACTTAAAACGTTTGAAACTTTAATCGATTCAAGCTTAGCTCCCAAAGCCTTTACGAAGAAACAAACAACCACCTAGGCACCACCCCTGTGGCGCCTAACCTACACTATAACCTTGGTTCACAACTTCAATTTAAAATGAGTAATTAATCATCATATAATTTAAATTAATTGAAACCAGAACCTAAAACAACCCTCGAATCCAAAAACCAATAACTAAGTCCCAACGAAACCTGAAAATCTCAAGCCATCCACCTGGGCGCCACCCCCTTGGCGCCCATCCTCTCATTTGCACTAAAACGCGAACTCTTGGTTTCGTCTTAAAATCCGAATCCGAATCCCTTTGACATTTAAACACCAGAGAATTAAAACAATTTAGAACATTAAAACTCACCCAGTAAGAACCCCTTGGATTTCGAAAACAATATCGATACCATCGTCACTTGCCAAACCACCCAGAAGCAGCCACTTAGGCGCCACTGTCTGGGCGCCCAAGTCACCAGAATATCCTAGGCGCCACCCCCCTGGCGCCCAAGTCTTCTGCCAACCCCATTTCACGGATTTCGACATCATTTCACGTTTTAAATTAAAACCATAAATTCCAGAACCTTAAACGACTTAAACAAGAATCCTAAAATACATTTAATCCACCTTTTAATCAATCTTCAACTCAAAACAAACCGAACCAATCACAATTAATAAGTTGCTTAGGCGCTGAACCATCAAACTCAGGCTATTCATACCCTAGGATTAGATCGGATTTCCCCGTTAGGTAGCTTAGCGCATTAGGCTTCGCCCCATCACTTTTCCTGTTCCGTGGGCGGTCTAGGACCTTAGGTTAGGGTTAATCCGATGATCAGTAGTAAAGCACTAATCACGTAAATCCAAGTAAAATCCCCTAGTTAGGCCCTTCTAGCCCCCATATTGAAAAGTCATAAAAACTATAAAACCAACAAAATAAACCCAAAAAGATTTTCCTTTTATTTCTTCCTCCACCTCAGGTGCCAGATATTTAATCGAACTTAATGATAAAGGGAATAAAGAGTTGATTTCTAAAATTGAATAAATGAGAATAACGAGATGAGATGAGTGATTTCACACACACTTTTAATCAATCACGGCCCATCGGCCACCCTAAAACAAACACTGGCCCATCGGCCATTTTCAATCAATCCTGACCCATCGGCCACCTTCAATCAATTACGGCCCATCGGCCTTTTACTTTTATCACTCGTGTATCGCACACGAAAAACACAGAAATCATAAGTCAAAGTCTCATTTGCATCATCATTTTGGTTTGAAAAATCAGCCTTTAAACCCTATTTTGCCAAGGGATCAGAAGGGGGTACCCGGGAACGGGGCCGATCCTCTTCTTAAATATTTGGCACCTCCCCCTCTTTTAGTTTATTTTCTTTATTCTAGTTATTTTATTTTACTTGGATATACTATGATTATGCTATGTGAGGATTAACCTTTATTCAGACTTTAACTCATGACCCTTAATTGACCCAAAAATTAAAGAGACCCAAAGAGACCCAAATTAATATGACAGGATAACCGTCGTGTGTTGCCGGCAGCACATTAGACGAGAGGAAGAACCCACCTTATTAATTTTCTCCCCATATTTCTTTGACTTTTGTCGAAGAACGGTGTTACGGCCGTACCGTAGCTGGCGATCGTGATCCATCGATTTTGAGGGTAGTCGGAATCCTCATTTTCGATGTAAAATTTAAATAGCATATATATATATAGATGAATGGAGATTTCCCCAAACCATGCCTCTCTTGGAGAGGAAAATTGGGGGGGTCGAAATTCACGTCCGACAGTGGGACCCTTTGGAGGTTCCTTTATCGTGTTTTATGTGATTTTGGGATTTAATTGATACTCGAAAAAAATTGTATTTTTGCCCCGTTTAATTTTTTTTATTATTTCCGACAACTTTCGTATTTACCCCGTTTCCATTCGAGACATCTAGACCTTACTTTGCTAATGATAGGGGTAAATCAGTCATTTGCACAAAAATCTGGACACTATTTTCAATATCCCCGAAACCCGTGAAATATATACTTTTTGGAAACTAGAAATTTCGGCGAACAATTCTTCCTTCTTCGTCGAATCCGTTTGAGGCCCGAAAGATGGTGTTTTAAGCCCAATTAGTTGTTTAAGTTTTGGGACCTACCTCTATTTTCTATAAAAAAAGACCCATTTCACTTTTTCTTCTTTCTTGCAACTCTCATTGAGGAAGAGAAGGAGTTCCAGCCATCTAGGGTTTCTTGTTCTTCTTCTTGTTTTTCATCTTCAATCAATCACCAATCTATGGCTAAAGGAGAAATGGTGACTACAATCTTCTTCCGCTCCATGCTAGCTTTCTATTGACACCATTTGTGGAGGAATCCATCTACTCCAAGGTTCACTTTGAACAAGTTCTTGCCATTAAAGGACCTTCCATGTAAGTGATCCTTCCCCATCTTCTAGATTGTGCTTCTACTAGCTCTAGAGAGTCTTCATTTCCATTATTGGAAGCTATCTCTTCCTATTTCTTGATTTGCCATTTTAGGGTTTGTAATGGATGTTATTTTGGGAGTTTTTGTGTAGTTGTGGACTTTGAGCTTGGAGAGTGTGCTTAGAGCTTGATTAGCTTATTTGGAGCCGAGGCAAGTGGATGAATAGAGTGTTTTGATGATTTCATGTTTTATTTGAATTTTCACTATTTGTTTTCATTTATGTTCCATGGTTTATACAAGTATGCAAATGAGTGTTTTGATGAGCATCTCCTTTTATTTAGTCTTTTGGAAACAAATGAGTGCATTGCTTTTGGTTAAAAGTTATTATGTCATTCTTTACATTTTCATTTATGTGGGTTATATCTTGCATTGAATGGAGTGGACATCACTGTGAATTAATGTGGTTTTTGGTTTCAAATGGATGGTTGTTGGAGGACTTGATGTGGTTGAAGTGGGTAGAAGGAGGGCCATAAATATTGAGTTAATGGTTGGCTTGAATAGGGTTTTGAAGAGAAGAGGAGCAAGGTCCGGACTGTTGAAATGGAGTGTTTCTGAAGCAATTCGCTCGAGCGAACCCTCACAGAACATAGGTAGCTCTAGCCAACCCCTCCCAGAAGTTGGTTCGCTTGAGTGAACCCTAATTCGCTCGAGCAAACCCCTTCCAGAGACTTGTTCGCTTGAGCCATTCTCCCAGTTCGCTCGACCCTCCTTGACTCGGATTAGTTCGCTTGAGCGAACCCCTCCCAGAATGTTGTTCCCTCTAACGAACCTTTCAGCTCGCTCGAGCGAATTGTACATAATTACTGGGCTATTTCCAAACATGATTAAAAGGTTGTTTAAGGTCTAGTTGTAGACACCTCGTTTTGGCACCCTATGAGGGGCAATTCAGTCCACCCTATTTAATGATGTCCTGATTAGGCCCCGAGTCAAAAGTCACCTATCACCTCTAGACCTCTGATCTCCCCGGGAGTTGGCTCATCGTGATCTACTCATCGAGAGCTTTCTGTCCATATATAGAACTCCAAGATCTGACGGGCGGATCAAAAATCATGACAGCGGGTCCCACAACCCGGGGCGCCCGCGTGAAAAATCACCCATCGTCTCTAAGCCTCTGATCACCCAGGGAATTGGCACATCTTGATCTACTCATCGAGAACTCCAAGATCTGACCGACGGATCAAAAATCATGACAGCGAGTCCCACACCCCCGCGGCGCCCGCGTGAAAAATCACCTATCATTTCTGGACCTCTGATCACCCAGGGAATTGGCACATCATGATCTACTCGTCGAGAGCTTTCCGCCCATATATAGAACTCCAAGATCTGACGGGCGGATAAAAAATCATGACAGCTGGTCCCACACCCCCGCGGCGCCCGCGTGAAAAATCACCTATCATTTCTGGACCTCTGATCACCCTAAAAATTGGCTCATCGTGACCTACTCGCCGAGAGCTTTCCGTCAATATGTAGAACGTCGAAATCCGACGAGCGGATTAAAATTTACGAAACCTGCGCCCGAGCGATGATAACCCAACCATCCTCCACCAGGACCCCACCTTCTGGGCCAAACCTGCTTCGACCAGACCAGGCTCAGGTCAAGCCCAACCTGAAACCCAACCCACCTAAACCTAGCCCACCCAATCCGACCAGACCCGGCCCGGATCCTAACCAAACCCAAGTCCAACCCAACTTTGGACCCAACTCACCCAAACCCACTCAGGTCCGACCCAAAACCAACCCGAACCCGACCTGACCCGCCACCTAGATAAGGAATGAGGAGTCCCAGATCCACGAAACACTCCAAACCCCCCTTAAACCTCTCTCCCCATTCCCATCCAAAGAAAATGCACAGAAGCCCCCCCACCATCTCCCTCATCTCCATCCGACGCAGACCCCAGGCTCCCCATCATCATCTCTTGCTCTCGTTCTCTCCCTCTCCTCTCTCACGCTCTTTTCAAGACTAATCCCACACATGCACGTTTGAAATTTTGTTAGTTTTATTCATGAGGCTTAACTTTCTATTTATCTTATGCCTCATTATTCATATATAAATTTTGCTCATGCATTTAATATGTTCATTCATTTAAATAGGCATTTTTCTTTCCTTTTGCCATGGCTTGTTTTGATTTGTTCCTGATTCATGCATTAAAACATGCTCATGCATTCAACCTGCCCATGCATTTTAACTTAGTTGCATTTTTATTTCATATTCTTTTAGGTGCAATTTAGGACTGCATAATTTATTAAAAAATAAATAAGTAAAAAATAAAAAAACAAACAAAAACCCCAAAACAAAAACAAAACCAAATAATAAAATAAAAAAAAGTAAAGATTAAAAATAGAATTTTAGCTACCCTACTAATTAGAAATACTTAGGCTAAATCCAATAATTGACTTCTCTTCTCTTCCCCCACGTCGTTAGGATTAGGAGATCTCATTTAGGAAACTTTAAATAAATTATTAAATAAAAATTAAGAACTTATTACTCCCTCCTCACCCCATTTCATTAGGCTAAATCAGTTTAGGATTTAAGGCTTAATAAATAAATAAACTCAAAAACCAAAATAAAAACAATAAAAAAAAAAGACCAAAAACAAAGTAAAAGATATTAAAAAAAAGGAAACCAAAAATATTAATAAATCAGAGTTAGAAATTATACAGAAGCCTAGACTGATTAGGTCAGACCCCGGACCCAGATCTAGGTCTCCCCCTAGCCAGCTTAGACTACCCTAATTTCTTAAATTTCAACTGATTCGGCCCCACTTTCTCTCCGGGCTCCGCTAAAGGACCGGGACAGCGGATGTGGGCGGTTAGGACCTTAGGATAGGGTAGAGATTCATTAGGGAAATGGAACAGTTAGACTGAATCCAAGTAGGAACTCCCTTAGTTAGGCCATTCTAGCCCCAATTATTAAAATTAAAAAAAAAAACTATAAAAACAATAAAACCAATCCCAAAAATATTTTATTCTGTTTTCCTCCACCTCCGGTGCCAAATATTTATCTAAACTTAATGATTAAAGGGAATAGAGGCTGATTCCGAGAACCTGAATTAATGAGAATGATGAAACGAGACGAGTGATTTCACACACCCCAATATCAGTTTATTTACTACCGGCCCATCATCGGCCACCCTCAATCAATCCCGGTCCAACATCGGCCATTTTTATCTTACTTCTGGCCCATCATCGGCCATGCACTTTTCACCTGCGTATCGCACGCAAACCCACAGAAATCACAACTCGAAGTTTCGTCTGCATCATTCTTTCGATTCGAAGAATCAGCCTTTAAACCCTAGGTCGTCAAAGGACATTGAAGGGGGTACCCAGGAATGGGGTTGATCCTCTTCTAAATATTTGGCACCTTTCCCCTTATTTTCTTAATTTATTTTCATTTTAATTCGCTTATCCCCTAGAATACTTGGATTTAACTTTAATTAGTCTGTTCAACCCTGGATGTTGATTTCCCTTGCCTAGTTCATTATGGTCCTATCTTGAAGCCCATAATTTGACCCTTGACCCAAGTTCGACCCGAATTGAAAGACCCAAATTAAGTGACAAGACAACCGTCGTGTGTCGCCGGCGGTACATTAGACGAGAGAAGAACCCACCCCATTTTCCTCCCGCATTCTTTCGGCTTTCGTCGAAGGACGGTGTTACGGCCGAATCCGTAATTGGCGATCGTGATCCGTCGATTTTGAGGGTAGTCGGAATCCTCATTTTCGATGTATTTTTTTTATCTCACACTGTTGAATGGCGATTCCCCTCTCGGGGGGATCAAAATTCACATCCGACAGCCTGGCGATCGTGATGGGACATCTTCTGTTGTCTCGTCACGAATTTGGGTCTTTTGCAGGTCCCACGATCTCCATGCCAACAGCCTGGCGATCGTGATGGGACATCTTTCGTTGTCTTATCGTTTACTTGGGTCTTTTAGAAGCTTTATTATAGAACACGAACCTTCGATCAATGACTGAATGTCCGTGTCTCGTTTATTTAAGGGTCATTATGGGTACAAATCAAATATGAACTGGCGTCCGCATAACCGCCCGCTGAAGCTCTCCCCTTTACAACATAAGAGCGTAGCCCTATTAGTCTTTCCTCTTTCCCGCATTAATTCCATAAAACATTCTCTTCTTTCCTAAATTCTTTCCATTCTCATATTTTCTAAAGTCTTTCTCTTCTCACCCCCACTTTCTTACAAATGGCGAATCACCCATGGGGAATGCCGGACATTCCTATTATTTCAGCCCCGGGAGCAACTCTAGCCATCGGTGAGGCTTATTTCCCCCCATTTGATACTGAGATCTCTAGATCTCTTTCTACCCCATTATCTGAACCGCGCTATTCCCCACGCATATCGGGCCCTCCGATTGTCGAACGGGTCCCTTCTCTCATGAACGCAGTAGTCGCGAGAAAAAGTCACTCTAGTCCTCCAACTCCAATAAGGAGGAACTCATACTCTGCCGACTCTCGAGTCACGTATAAGGATTTGGTCGGATCGAGCAAACAGACGGTAGAGCATAAGATCTATGCCAACATCACAACACGGGCTCGCCGTGTGCTTCAACCGGTCACTTCACAAGTCATCCATCATTCAGCTACGGTTACCCGAACTGAACCGATTACCTCTATGGTCCCCCAATATAGAACACCTTTTGATACATCCATTGTGACCACCACTAGACAAGAAGACAGCAACCAGCCCCGATCCCATATGCAAGTACACGCCTCCATATAGGCTAAGAACAGGTGGGCCCGGCTCGATCACTCACGCCGAGGGTCCCGCGGCGAAGCCCTGCTGTTTACACCAGCGCACAGAACGCACACATAATCCACCATCAATACCAGCATGAGGTAGTCCAACCCCAACTTCAAGCAATGACTCCTCCGACTGTCTCCGTAAGCCGATCGATCCCAAACTCATCTGGCCTTAGGCTAACCTATCATCAACCGACGGGATATGAAAGATCACCTCTAACGTATCAAGATCAATTGACTCCGGCTTACAAAATGTTAGACGAGGAGCAGGGTCCCCCGTTTATTATGATGAAGTTGCGGACGATGTAGACCCTCATGAGCTTCACGAGGAACATCGGCCGGACCATCTAGCCCACGAGTTCTCCCGCCAATTGACTTACGTGGGTCGACGATTAGGATTAGCTCATGACCTGAATAGAACTTGAAACCAAAACCAAATTCAGGTCCTTAGGAGAACACGAGCTAAGGAAAGCTACCACTATGCACCTTTGGGACCCCAACCGAACCCTCAACATGATCTTGTAGAACCGATTTATTATCGAACCCCAGTTGAGGCCCCGAGACGTGGCCAGGCGCACGAAGATCAAAACCCTGATTCCCAGGCAATTAGAGAAATGCGGAAGGAAATAGAAGGGCTGAAGAGTGAAATTAGAAAGAAGTCGCCGTCACGACAAGGCAAAAGGTTAGGGTTCTATGACTTCACGAAGAAAGAAGAGACCAAGAAACCACCCTTCCCAGCTAAAGCCCCAAAGTTCGTAGCATATGACGGGACTACAGACCCTCAACACCATTTGGTGTCCTTTTGTAGTAAATGCCATATAATTGCTAACGACGATGCCCTCCTCATTAATTACTTTCAAGAATTGCTAGCCGGAGATGCGCTAACTTGGTACACATCTGTGCCCTCACACGAGATCAATACCTTCGAGGATGTGATAGAAAAATTTCTGGTGCGATACCAACACCTAACTAAGAACAAACCCCTGTGGCATGACTTAGCCAACTTAAAGCAAAAGAACAATGAGGATTATGAAGAATTCGCCGCGAGATGGCTGAGTCAATTCAGGAGGTCTGACTGCAATATGAAGGAGGAGGAACAAGTCAGGATGGTCATTTCGAACATGAAAGAACCGATGAGGACATTGATGACGATCGGGGAAGTCATGAATTGGAGTGGCCTACACCATCGATTGTCGAGAATGAAACAGAACCTAGACGATGGAATATTGAATAACCTAGGCATCTCCGATCAAAAAAGGATTGTCCGTCGCGTGACCAATCAAGTGGAAAATAGCGCGACCCCGGAAGTAAACTCGACCCAAGAGGTGGTTTATCGCCCATATAATCTTGGTCAGGAAATGAATTTCAACCAACAGCGGAATCAAGGACAAAATCGGGATGTTAATTTCCAAGGGAACACGCAAGGCTTCCGGAACGATCAAAGCTACCGGGATTTTCCTAGGAATGATCAAAGATATAACCAACAACCACATGACCAAAGGGGACCCGTTCATCCAAGGAAAAACATAAATCCGGCACGACAACCTATGAATCAGCCGGTGATGCCTCAAAACCCGAATCAGAGTACTAATCCTCGGCCGAATTATAACGCAGTCTCGTTCAATTATAACGACAATTCAGGCCAAAACAATGACGGGAACAAGAGAAGGCTTGGACCATAAAGGGCTAACTACCCGCCCCTCCCTCAACCTTGGATCACTGTTTTCCGGTCGCTCATAGAACAAAACGCTATCCAGCTTCCACCAAAAAGACAACAGCAATGGCCAAACCACCTTGATCGGACGAGATTCTGTGCATACCACAGGGTGCCGGGATATGACTTAACCCATTGCTATACGGCCAGAGACCTGATCTACGACCTCAGTGATGAAGGGTCGATTGAGTGGAATAGCATCAAACCCATGGGAGTCTACAGTCCGCAGAAAATGCCACAAGCCCAGGGTCCGCTTACCGGTACGACACAATGAGTACCGAACATACAAATCTACACAAACCCGATGCCACAACACGCTGCGTCAACCTCGACACAACCGTTGCAGGGACCGTCGGCCAATGTCGCCACCGTGTCACATCAATCAACTGATTTTCCGATCCAGCCAGCCATTAGTCAGAATCAACCCTACTATGATGATTTTTTTGAAGATGATGACTATTGGAAATACGTCAATTGGGACGGAAAAACTAAATTTAGACTAGATAACATCAAAACCGGCATGGTAATCGACTCCCCGGACCTCTACAAGGTGTTCTTTGATGATGATATCGTGTACAAGGGGTCTCGGACCAGCACTCACTCCCAATTTAATCACCCCCAGGATGTTGGGTCATCACAAGCACACCTCCAATCAGGACGGATCCGCCCACCGCGGCTACCTCCGATCGCCAGTGCCTCGAATCCGGGCTTACAAATCCCTAACGCGCAGACCGAAGAGGTTGTCGAAGAGAGAAGTCATGTTCAGCTGGAGACTGGGATAGAGTATGATCTCCTAGGGCATCTAACGAAGATACCATCTAAGGTGTCAATCCTCGATCTGATCAAGACTTCCCCTATGCATCAAAAACAGTTGATGGACACCATCACCCACTTACAAGTTCCGGAAAATATAACCCCA
Organism: Persea americana; assembly: GCA_029852735.1. Lineage (NCBI taxonomy): Eukaryota > Viridiplantae > Streptophyta > Magnoliopsida > Laurales > Lauraceae > Persea > Persea americana. Next base: position 22,424,856 of record CM056812.1, on the reverse strand, counting down.
GAGCAACTACGGGCGTCCATTGCGTCCTTGTTGTCTGAGACATCCTTGCCAATCCTCAACTTTACCGAGGAGGAACTAAAAGAAATACCACCTGAAGCGAGGACCTCACCCCTACATCTCACAGTTAGGGTGGCCGAGAAGGAGATATCCGGTGCTTTGGTAGACACAGGGGCATCCCTAAACATCTGTCCACTGAAAACATACAAGACGCTGGATCTAACTGCTAAAGACCTAATCCCAGCTCCGTTGGTGGTGACAGGATATGACGGAAATAGGAAGAACGTTTGTGGGAAGATCATGTTATTGGTGCAAGCAGGCCCGATCTCAATACCCGAAGAATTCTACTTCATGGATATCCCAGAGACCTTCAACTTGATATTAGGGCGTCGCTGGCTGAATCACATGAAGGCGGTCATGTCCACTAGGCACCAATGTATTAAGTTTCCCCACTTAGGAAAAATCGTGAAGCTAATGGGGGACCCGCCTGTGATCGAACCAGAAGGACTTCAGATACTTCCCACCTTGCGACCAGCCCCTATCCCGCCTGGAACCAAAACCCATGGATACAGGGTTGATCCCACGATTTCCCTGACGGACATCGATCCCATCCGGAGTATGATACCAGATCCGGTCCCTCTACCTGAACCACCATTAAGAAAAGAATGCATACATGGTTGGAACCTCATGAGAAAACTTGGATATCAGCCCGGATTGGGGCTAGGTAGGCATGAGGATGGGATTCTTGACCCCGTTATCCTGGAAGCAAGGATAGGAACAAAAGGATTGGGATTCAACCCTTATGATCAGGTAACACTCTCCAGAAAGGATTGGAAACTAGGGGAACACTTCATCAGGCATAGCAAGCTCTTGGACCCCAATGAACCTCCCAACGGAGAAGGATGCCATCAGATCCACTCCCAGGAAAAAAGGGAAAGAACTATTGATAGAAGGTATAACTGATTCGTTGTCTGACGACGAGGAGGTCGAAACTTACGATGACATCTTTGGTACCTGGGAAGAATTCCACGAATCTGACGAGATTAGAGGTTCAAGTTTCCCCATGGAGGAAAGTTTCCAAATGCTGTCTTGTAACATGATTGGTACTAGTGATTCGGTGAAATTGCCCAAAAAAAAAAACGCCGATTTCTGAAAAGAGAAACGACTATGAAACCTGGGAAATCAAAGGCCCCGATAGGCAAGAAGTCGTATACTGGCCAGCCGCGTGGCGACACTGGAGAGTAGGACCTTCAGAAGAAGACATCATAACCTGGGAGATCGAAAATCCTGAAGGTGACGAAGTGGTGTATCGCCCCGCAGTTCGGCATTGCCTGGGGCAGGGATGTTCCTCCTTAGATAGCCCCTCCTCAACCCAACCTGTACCATATCATTCTAAAAACCCAAAAAAATTACAAAACTCCACAAGCCCAAAAAAAAGTAGAAAACCAAAAACCCAAAAATGTAAGTAGTTTAGGAGTAGAGACCTTTGACTATTGTAGGGCCATAAGAAGACCTGAGCGCTGGAAAATTCCCCCGGTAGAGCAATCACGGCTAGAGGAAATCATGAGTTGAATTAGCAAGATAGGGTATGAGTCGATGCCCATTATTTCAGAGCCAGAATCATCTCCGGGAACCGAGAACGTAAAGGATGAGATGGGCGTTTACGAATTAGTAGATGCCGAAGGAGAAGACGATGAAGTCTCGAAAGAGTTCCAAAGGGTCATCAAGAGATTTGACAAGCAAACTCAGTCGACGGCCGAGAAGACAAAGGAGATCAACTTGGGGACTGAGGAAAGGCCCAAGCTAGTCCAGATTAGTGCATGCTTGGAACTCGGCGAAGAAGAAGAGATCCTTAAAGTCCTGGATGAATATCAGGACGTATTTGCATCAGACTACCATGACATGCCAGGACTAGACCCGCTTCTGGTAGAACATCAAATTCCATTGGAAGAGAGTGCGAGACCGGTTAAACAGAAGCTGAGAAGAATGCTCCCTGATGTCGCGGTGAAGGTGAAAGAAGAAGTTGACAAACTTCTCCAGGCCAAATTCATTAGGGTAGTGCTGTTTCCTTAATGGATTGCCAACATTGTCCCAGTTAAGAAGAAAGATGGACGTATTTGGGTCTGCATCGACTTCCGGAACCTGAACAAGGCCTCACCTAAGGACGACTTTCCCTTACCACACATAGACGTGCTTGTTGACAACACCGCTGGGTATGCAATGCTCTCATTCATGGATGGATACTCGGGGTACAACCAGATAAAGCTTTCAGAAGAGGATCAAGAAAAGACCTCGTTTACTACCCCCTGGGGGACTTATTGCTACGTTGTCATGCCCTTTGGATTGAAGAATGCAGGTGCAAGCTACCAAAGAGCCATGATGGCGATCTTCCACGACATGATGCATGATTGTATGGAAGTATATGTCGATGGCATCTTAATTAAATCCCAAACTCGTGCAGACCACGCCGCAGCTCTGAAGAGGGTCCTCCAAAGGTCAAGGGAGACAAAGTTGAGAATGAATCCGAAGAAGTGTGTCTTCGGGGTGTCGTCAGGAAAACTTTTAGGGTTCATGGTCAGCAATCGGGGAATCGAAGTCGACCCCTCGAAGGTGAAAGCTATCCTCGAAATGCCACCCCCGAAGAACCTCAAAGAATTAAGAGGCCTCATAGGGCGACTACAGTCCATTAGAAGATTCATTTCACAGCACTCATAAAGATGTGAGCCGTTCTACAAATTGCTAAAAGGAGGCGTGGAATACCACTGGGACGACGACTGCCAGAAGGCATTTGAGGATTTGAAGAGATATTTATTGAGTCCCCTCGTTTTGAAGCCCCCTGCTAAAGATAAGCCTCTCATTTTATATGTGTCAGCGACGGAATCCGCGATAGGCATAGTCCTGGGTTAACATGATGAGACTAGCCGGAAAGAGAATGCAATTTATTACTTGAGCAAATCTCTCCTGCCATATGAGCGGAAATACTCCTCGATAGAAAAAACATGCTTAGCGGTGGTTTGGGCTGCACAGAAACTCAGACACTACTTCTTAGCCCACTCAGTCAAACTCTTGGCCAGAATGGATCCTTTGAAATATATCTTTGAGAAACCTATCACTTCAGGACGAGTGGCACGATGGCAGATGCTCTTGGCAGAATTCGACATAACATACGTAACTCAGAAGTCAATAAAAGGGCAAGCCATCGCTGACCACCTTGCACATCTCCCCCTACCACGGTATGAGCCGGTCAAAACCGACTTTCTAGATGAAGACGTGTTATGTGTAGACATAGAGGAGATAAAGGACCCCGAGTCGTGGACGATGTACTTCGACGGTGCCTTGAATCAGAATGGAAAAGGGATCGGGATAGTGCTTTTATTCCCAGAAGGAGTGGCGATACCGAAGGCCTTCAAAGTCGGCTTCCCAGCCACCAATAATGAAATGGAGTACGAAGCACTCCTAGCAGGTTTAAGACAGGCTGCGAAGTTGGAAGTTAAGAAACTCCGAGTTCTCGAGGATTCAAAGGTGGTCATATCCCAAGTGGCAAGTGAATGGAAGGTGAACGCCCCTAAGCTCGCTTATTATCATGAAAAGGCCAAGAAAGCTATGTCCCAGTTCAAGAAAGTGTCCTTTCTTTATATCCCGCGAGCTTTAAACCGGCTGGCCGACTCGTTGGCCACCTTGGCCTCGATCGTGGAAGTCCCCCTTGACAAGGGATCCGAAACCTTTCACATCCAAAGGATAGACACTCCCTCGGTTGAACTAAAAGACTTGGCCCTCGGAGATCCAGATGAGATTCCATCCAAAGATGAAGGACCGAAAGTAAGGAAAGCGAAAAGGAAAGAAACAGAGGCAGAGGAACCTAATCGAGAGCGGATACTGGCCCCCCTAGAATATGACGAAGAACTCACAGACGACCATCCATCGTACTTCGATATCTGGAACTACCTGCGCGATGGATACATCCCTGAATATGCCACCAAATCCGACAAAAGGGCACTGAAAGAAATGGTTCAAAGATACGTCGTTGTCCGAGGACTGTTATATCGCCGATCATTTAGTGGGATCCTCCTGCGATGCGTGACGGTTGAGGAAGGACGAGAAATAATCGAAGAGGCTCATTCCGGCATATGCGGAGGACACGTAAACGGCCTGATGCTCTCCAAGAAAATCATCCGGTTAGGATATTACTGACCGTCATTGGAATCAGACTCCGTGGACTACGTCAGAAAGTGCAAGAAATGTCAGCTGCACGCTGACTTGATTCACACTCCTGCATCTTCGCTGCATCCCACTACTGCTCCGTGGCCTTTTTCGACTTGGGCGTTCGATATCATAGGACCTCTGGTCCCGATCGTGGAAAACACCCAGAACAAAGCTTTCATATTAACGACAACGGAATACTACACCAAATGGGCAGAAGCTGAGGCATTTATCCATATCAAAGCATCCACGGTGGTCAAGATCATTCAAAAGAACATAATAGCCCGGTTTGGCGTTTCGAAAGTGTTCATAACTGACAATGGCCCCCAATTCATATCTCAAGTAATGGAGGATTTGTGCATAAAATATGGTATAGAACTACATCATTCAACCCCTTATTATCCCCAAGCAAACGGACAGGCCGAAGCTACAAACAAGACACTACTCAAGATCATCAAGAAGACAGTGGAAACAACCAAGGGCAGTGATTGGCCAGACCGTTTGGTCGAGGCATTTTGGGCATATCGAACCTCCATTAGGACTTCGACAGGTGAGACCCCATATGCATTGACTTACGGGATGGAGGTGGTCGTTCCGTTCGAGCTCCTGCACCCATCTTTGCGGATCCAATTAGATGAAGAGATGACAGAAGGCCAAAGACGAGAAGCATTGCAAATACAGCTGGACCTCCTCGATGAGAAAAGGATGAAAGCAGCAGAGCACGCTCAGGTGTACAAGAAGCGAATCGCAAGAGCCTACGATAAGCATGTCATAGAGAGGAAATTCAAAACAGGTGACCTTGTATTGAAATGCATCACTCAATCACAACTCCCACACATTAAAGGCAAATTGCGACCTAATTGGGAAGGCCCATATGTAGTTAAAGAAGTATATTCTTGCAATGCATATAGACTAGTAAATGCAGAACGGGAAGAGCTCCCCGATCCATGGAATGCTATGTACTTGAAAAAGTACACCACATGACCCTTCCCCACTTCTTGCGAAGTATGACCCTCGATCTCTTGATATGGCTGTATAAATCCCGTAGGGAAGACCGAGGAGAGGTGCAATAGCCAAACTTGGAAGTCAAACACACACTGGCACAAACAAAAAGAAAAGAAAAGAAAAAAAAAAGAGAAAAAAAAAGAGAGAAAGGAAAACACTAGAATAATGAGTCTGCCCCCACACAATGTTCTGCACGGTTGAAGCCATTCAACGCAAAAGTTTATAGGCGAGCTTGCCCATGTCATGAAAGCTTCCCCTCATCATTCACAAAAGAGAGAAAAGAGAAACCACGGTGGAGTTGCATGAGATGTGGGTGTGCTCCCCATGCCTGATGCTTTAGAAGCCAAAACCCTAGGCACCCCTCTCCCAAACCAGTCCAAAAAAAAAAAAAAAAGAGTTTAGTTAGAAGTCCTGAAAAGAATAAAAAGTTTTGTGACTAGTTTGGGTTCGTAGCCTTTTTAACCCAAGTCAGTAAGCTCGTAGGGGTATTTACATACCTAGTGCCCTAAAGCCATTTGGTTTGGGAGTCATTGGCAAAAACGCTCGTTACATGGGTTAATTAGAAAGCTTAAAGGACTCATGCATTGCACAGTCATAAAAAAAAAATGAATTGAAAAAAAAAAAAAAGAAAAAAGAAAAAAAAAGAGCAAAGGGCCAAAAGGCCAAAGTAACGGAATAACATTCATAAAACCCAAGCCCGCTCGAATGACATGGGCCCTTGCCTAATGAACCAAGCAGAGAGCGGCCGGTAACCACAACACTGAGGAAGCACAGCGACTCACTATCTCCCACACACGAAACTCGTGCTCACACATGAATTCCAGGGGCAGCCTAGCGCTCTCCAAAGTTCAACTAAAAGGACCAAAACGGCTAGAAAAGAATCATGAGGGATCGATCTCCAAAGGATAGTTGGGGAAGGTCATATCATAATCAAACTAGCAGCCACGGATCAGAGAGCTAGACCACCTTCCCTCTCTCACTCCCAGCCAGAAAGCACGCCAGCTTCACGCTGGGGCATTTTTATATATACATATATGTACATGCGTACACGCACACGCATATGAGTACTTACTTATTCTGCACTGCTTCCCAATTCAGGTCCCATCACATGCACAGTTGTCACAAACACTCACCAATCCACACACTCTCACCTCATGCATGCTTTTGTTACTAATGCCTTATGGTTGAATGCAGGATAGGTTATACATTGTTTTGTTTCAGGGATCGTTCACATATGTCACCCCATATGCTGGGGCATTTTTTTTTATTTTATATATGAACCTACGTAAACATACCTCACACCTCCCTGGTTAACCCTTGATCCAAAACCCCACGCGGATACCATGTTTTGTGCACGACTCCTCTCGAAACGAGATATACTATCAGTTGGAAAATGATCACCCCTTTGTTTCGGATTAGCCCACAACGATTTGCCTCTAGTCTTGGTATTGGATGTGTACTGTTTCAAGCTATGTGTGTGCTATAGATAAGTTTTAGATATCTCTCGATCTCAATTTCCTACTCGATCTACCTACATCCAAAGGATGGGCCCCCGCTGTTTATCTTTTATTTTTTTTTCCTTGCATGTGGTGGATGCATTTTTGTTATTTTCTTTTATCTCTATTGACTATCATGGTAGTGGTTGATTAATGTCATGACTACAGGATGATGTCGAGGACATGCCTTGCATTAGCACTAACATTTTTAAATTTATTCTGCATCACAATTACAAGCCTTCTTAACATCATCATATGCATAACACACTTGGCACGTTTATGTACTAACTTCAACGCAAGGTGAGCCGTTGCTCCCTTTTTTCCTTCTAGCCAGGATTTATTGCAGGTGAAAATGTGAGGGCCACCACACCAAAAGGAACAGGATCCAAGAGGTAAGTGTTGCTGAACTGAAAAACCCAAACTTAATCTTCCAAACTTGTGCTCTTACATTTAATATCATTGCCGTAACATGCTCTTTCAGAATCTTGCTTTGACACTTTGTGCACCCCCCGAGTAGGATGACCCACTTTGTAGGGATTTAATTTTGGGTAGAAAATGGAAAGGCACGAGGTGACATCCTCATATCACGTGATCAAGCTCAGACCTAAAAGGAGACCTAATTAACTGGATGGCCTAGAACAACCTTATCCCGATTCCCTCGAGCCAGTTCAACCTCACCCTCATAGGCTGCCACTCCCTTGAGCCCAAAGGCTCAAATGGAGGCATGAGTATGTGTCTATTTATCTTTGGAGAACAACTCTGTACGTGCTGTCCTCCAAAGAGGGGCATACTGTAGACACCTCGTTTTGGCACCCTATGAGGGGCAATTCAGTCCACCCTATTTAATGATGTCCTGATTAGGCCCCGAGTCAAAAGGCACCTATCACCTCTAGACCTCTGATCGCCCCGGGAGTTGGCTCATCGTGATCTACTCATCGAGAGCTTTCTGTCCATATATAGAACTCCAAGATCTGACGGGCGGATCAAAAATCATGACAGCGGGTCCCACAACCCGGGGCGCCCGCGTGAAAAATCACCCATCGTCTCTAAGCCTCTGATCACCCAGGGAATTGGCACATCTTGATCTACTCATCTAGAGCTTTCCGCCCATATATAGAACTCCAAGATCTGACGGGCGGATCAAAAATCATGACAACGGGTCCCACACCCCCGCGGCGCCCGCGTGAAAAACCTCCTATCATTTCTGGACCTCTGATCACCCAGGGAATTGGCACATTATGATCTACTCGTCGAGAGCTTTCCGCCCATATATAGAACTCCAAGATCTGACGGGCGGATAAAAAATCATGACAGCTGGTCCCACTACCCCGCAGCGCCCGCGTGAAAAATCACCTATCATTTCTGGACCTCTGATCACCCTAAAAATTGGCTCATCGTGACCTACTCGCCGAGAGCTTTCCGTCAATATGTAGAACGTCGAAATCCGACGAGCGGATTAAAATTTACGAAACCTGCGCCCGAGCGATGATAACCCAACCATCCTCCACCAGGACCCCACCTTTTGGGCCAAACCTGCTTCAACCAGACCAGGCTCAGGTCAAGCCCAACCTGAAACCCAACCCACCTAAACCTAGCCCACCCAATCCGACCAGACCCGGCCCGGATCCTAACCAAACCCAAGTCCAGCCCAACTTTGGACCCAACTCACCCAAACCCACTCAGGTCCGACCCAAAACCAACCCGAACTTGACCTAACCCGCCACCTAGATAAGGAATGAGGAGTCCTAGATCCACGAAACACTCCAAACTCCCCTTAAACCTCTCTCCCCATTCCCATCCAAAGAAAATGCACAGAAGCCCCCCACCATCTCCCTCATCTCCATCCGACGCAAACCCCAGGCTCCCCATCATCATCTCTTGCTCTCGTTCTCTCCCTCTCCTCTCTTACGCTCTTTCTTCTCTCCTCTGCCCCACTGCGCACCACCCTCTTCCACTCTCCCCGTCCTCCCTCTTCCCCATCTCTCTGTCTCCCTCTTTCCGTTCTCTCTCCCTCTCTGATCCGCCCCTCTCCTTCTCAGACCCATCACATCTCCCCTCTCGTTCACATCCCTGCGCAGATCCCAGACCTCCCAGACACCATCCTCTGCTTCATCTCCCTCCTCAGCACCGCCAGACGCCCTCAGAGACACCGCGGAAGCCCGGACCACCACACCAGCACCCATCTTCGTATGCCACAGCTCCTCTCCGTCCTCTGCTGCAGTCAACGCTGCCAGAGAACTCCCCACCAGGTACGCCCTTCTTCCCCTCTTTGCACTACCTTGCACCCACACGCACCCAATGCGCACCGTCCCTCTCTCTCTGCTTCCCTCTCTCTCTCCCTCCCTGCAACTCTCTCTCTTCCGCCCTGCCCCTATCTCCCCTCTTGTTCTCTCCTCTCCATTCCCTCTCTCCCTGCCTCTCTACTCTCTGTCACTCTCTCTCCTTCTCTCCATTCCCTCTACCTCTCTGCTCCCCATCTTCCTTTCCCTCACTCTCTCCCCACACCCACCTGCTCATTCTCTCTGTCTCCCCTGCTCCTTCTTCCTCTCTTCCACTCTACGACCCATCTCCCTCTCTCCCATCCACTCTCTTTCTCACCCTCTCTCTGCTCCGCCCACTCTCTCCCTCCCGTTCGCTCCTTCCCCCCCCTCTCTCTCTCTCCGTGCTTTTCCTCTCTCCCCTTCCTTGTTCTCCTCTCTCCCTCTCCTTCCTCTTCTTCCTCCCCTTCTCTACCACTTGCACCTGCTCACTCACACCTCTCTCCTCTCCCTCCTTCCTCCCTCTCTTCCTCTGTTTTCTCCCTCTTGTTCTTCTTCTTCGTCCCTTTGCCACACGCACCACTGCCACCCACCACACACCTTCACCGCCCTCTACACATACTAGCACCTGCACCTACACCTACACGCACCCCTCCTCTCTCCTTTTCCTTTCTTTCTTTCTGTCTTTCCCTCTGCGACCCATCTCTCTCTCTCTCCCTGCAACTCTCTCTGATCTTCTGCCCCCTCTCTCCTTCTTCTTCTTCTCTCTCTCTCTCTCTCTCCCTGTGCTTTTCCTTTCTCCCCTTCCCTGTTCTCCTCTCTCCCTCTCCTTCCTCTTCTTCCACTCCCCTGCAACACCACCTGCACCCACTGCACACCATCCCTCTCTCTCTCCCCATCTCTCTCGCTCACTCTCTATGTATCTCCTCTCTCACGCTCTTTCTTCTCTCCTCTGCCCTGCCCTCCTCTCCACCTCTCTGCCTGCTCGCTCTCCCACACCTCTCTGCTCTCCTGGTCTCCCTCCCTCTCTGCACTCTCTCCGCCCGTCGTCTCTCCAAGCGTCATCCCGTCTCCCTCTCTGCCAGCTCTCTCCTCTCTCTCTCCTCCCTCAGCTCACACCCATCTTCCCCGTCCTCTCTCTTCTCCTCTGTTCCGTCTGTCTCTCTCCCCGTGCTCCCACTCTCCCTCTGCCCTTCCTGCTCTTCCCATCTCTTTCTCTCTCTCTCTTCCCACCTGCGTCCCCTGCCTGCTGCTGCATCACTCCATCCTTTCCTTCTTCCTTTCTTCCTCTCTCTCTCTCTCTCTCTCTCTCTCTCTCCCTGCTTGAGCCCACTTCCACTGTACCCACCTCGCCTACCTTCTTCTCCACTTAGCCCCTGCACCCCACTTACTACCATACACCACCAACACCCACACCTCTTCTTCACCACACCACCCTCCACCATCTATGTCCCAAAAACGCCCAACACCATCCAGCACTCCTCAGCCTCCCCTCTTTTCCTCCTCCCTTTTCCTCTCCCCTGTGCTACACCCAACCAGGCAGACTGGGCCTAGTTGATCAACCCACTCCCCCGGACTAACCCATTTTCAGGAGCCCAAAACCCACTTTTCAAGACTAATCCCACACATGCACGTTTGAAATTTTGTTAGTTTTATTCATGAGGCTTAACTTTCTATTTATCTTATGCCTCATTATTCATATATAAATTATGCTCATGCATTTAATATGTTCATTCATTTAAATAGGCATCTTTCTTTCCTTTTGCCATGGCTTGTTTTGATTTGTTCCTGATTCATGCATTAAAACATGCTCATGCATTCAACCTGCCCATGCATTTTAACTTAGTTGCATTTTTATTTCATATTCTTTTAGGTGCAATTTAGGACTGCATAATTTATTAAAAAATAAATAAGTAAAAAATAAAAAAACAAACAAAAACCCCAAAACAAAAACAAAACCAAATAATAAAATAAAAAAAAGTAAAGATTAAAAATAGAATTTTAGCTACCCTACTAATTAGAAATAATTAGGCTAAATCCAGTAATTGACTTCTCTTCTCTTCCCCCATGTCATTAGGATTAGGAGATCTCATTTAGGAAACTTCAAATAAATTATTAAATAAAAATTAGGAACTTATTACTCCCTCCTCACCCCATTTCATTAGGCTAAATCAGTTTAGGATTTAAGGCTTAATAAATAAATAAACTCAAAAACCAAAATAAAAACAATAAAAATAAAAAAGACCAAAAACAAAGTAAAAGATATTAAAAAAAAAAAGAAACCAAAAATATTAATAAATTGGAGTTAGAAATTATACAGTAGCATAGACTGATTAGGTCAGACCCCGGACCTAGATCTAGGTCTCCCCCTAGCCAGCTTAGACTACCCTAATTTCTTAAATTTCAACTGATTTGGCCCCACTCTCTCTCCGGGCCCCGCTAAAGGACCAGGAGAGCGGATGTGGGCGGTTAGGACCTTAGGATAGGGTAGAGATCCATTAGGGAAATGGAACAGTTAGATTGAATCCAAGTAGGAACTCCCTTAGTTAGGCCCTTCTAGCCCCAATTATTAAAATTAAAAAAAAAAAAACTATAAAAACAATAAAACCAATCCAAAAATATTTTATTCTCTTTTCCTCCACCTCCGGTGCCAAATATTTATCTAAACTTAATGATTAAAGGGAATAGAGGCTGATTCCGAGAACCTGAATTAATGAGAATGATGAAACGAGACGAGTGATTTCACACACCCCAATATCAGTTTATTTACTACCGGCCCATCATCGGCCACCCTCAATCAATCCCGGCCCAACATCGGCCATTTTTATCTTACTTCTGGCCCATCATCGGCCATGCACTTTTCACCTGCGTATCGCACGCAAACCCACAGAAATCACAACTCGAAGTTTCGTCTGCATCATTCTTTCGATTCGAAGAATCAACCTTTAAACCCTAGGTCGTCAAAGGACATTGAAGGGGGTACCCAGGAATGGGGTTGATCATCTTCTAAATATTTGGCACCTTTCCCCTTATTTTCTTAGTTTATTTTCCTTTTTAATTCGCTTATCCCCTAGAATACTTGGATTTAAATTTAATTAGTCTGTTCAACCCTGGATGTTGATTTCCCCTGCCTAGTTCATTATGGTCCTATCTTGAAGCCCATAATTTGACCCTTGACCCAAGTTCGACCCGAATTGAAAGACCCAAATTAAGTGACAAGACAACCGTCGTGTGTCGCCGGCGGCACATTAGACGAGAGAAGAACCCACCCCATTTTCCTCCCGCATTCTTTTGGCTTTCGTCGAAGGAACGTGTTACGGTCGAATCCGTAACTAGCGATCGTGATCCGTCGATTTTGAGGATAGTCGGAATCCTCATTTTCGATGTATTTTTGTTTATCTCACACTGTTGAATGGCGATTCCCCTCTCGGGGGGGATCAAAATTCACATCCGACACCAGTGGGGTTGGTTTGGAACCCTAATATGATGTGGAGGAATAAGATGTGTTTTATGGAGACTGATTTGGGAAAGAACCCCAATTTCGGAGATTTATTGAGGATAATGGACTCATAAATTTGTATAAGGAACTCGAGATGTCTCAAACCTTCCGGAGTACCATGCAATAAACTTTAATCGACATACGAGACCCTTATACCTATTATTTAAATCCCGAAACCTCAATGTATGGTCCGGAATTAGGTGGGGGTCCATAGTGACTGCTTTTATTAAATTTTATACGTTTTCGACAGTTTTCGCATATTAGTACAAGTGGCATTTCAAAACCACTGAAATCTGTACTTTGAATATTTGATCAGCCTTATGCATTTTGATATGATATTATTGTGTTAAATGCGCTTACGAGCCTTCAGTTCAGTTTGTTTTGGGTGTTATACACTCCTTTAGATAAGTATATGTTTTGAATGCGTTTTGACCTATGAGTCGGCACTACTAAGCTTGGACGACCTTGTCGGTTTGATCCACCAACTTGGGGTCCCCTTTTTTAGCTTTTGTCAGCTGCATTCTGAATTCTGTTCTGTTTTGTCACCCAATTCCGTGGCCGTGGTTTTGCTCAGTATATTATATATGTATATAGTTGTTTCTTGCCACTTTTTGTGCTCCGAGACCAATGCCTTTAGTGTGCTCGGAGGACTTAGCTTAAGTGTGGTTGCCGTCTCGTCAGTTCCTGTTCCTTGAGTACCTTCATGATTTATATTGCATTTGTACTTCAAAATAAACAATGCATCCTGTTTTGTAACAAATTACTGTTTTAGTAAGATTTCATTATGTTTTAAGTTATGTTTTGATTTCCTGTTTGGTATTATCTATTCACCCACCTGCCAGACCGTCGTATCTGACCCATTTTTGTGGTACTTAGGTCCAGTCCCCGTTATTGCCTTTGAGGAGAAGCAGGAGGAGGCGGTCGGTGAGCCGCAACGTTTAGTAGAGTGGCAAGCTGACAATGTCATTTAGACATTGGGTCGAGCTATGAGATGCGAATCATGTTGAGAATTGAAAATTACATTTTGAGATATTCATTTTTTGTTGTACTGGCCTTTGTTGGCCATTATTTTGGGGAATGTTTAAATTAACTTACATTTATGTTTAAACTTCTAACTTTATGTTTGGGAACGCCAATGAGATCATTACTCACTTTGACGTCATGTCATTTAAATGCGTTTATCAATCTTGTATTATGGAATGATTACGAATTTGGTTTGCTACACGCATCCGCACCAATGTAAATGTTCTGTGAGTGTGTGTGAAATCCTTACCGCGAAAACCTGTGAGAAATTAACAAAGTATATATTTGTATGTCCATTGTTGAATGTATGTATGTTCATCATCATCTATTACAGTTCGCGGGCCCGGATCCCTGTCCAGGGTCGCGACAGACTGGTATCAGAGCGAGACATGTTTCAGGCAATTAAAAGAAACTAGAAATCTTAAGGACGTGGTGAGGATTCGTTAGACTTTTCGTTAGTTAGACTCGTGTGAGCAATGTGTGAATCTTATTTGATTTTTATGTGATAACAACTTATTTTGCAGTGATATGCCACCTCGTAAAAGAACCATAATCGACAATCCCACTGCAAGCAATAGTGAGTATACAGGACCACTTAAGAACGGTACTCCTGATCCAACCATGCAGAATCAGTTTCAGCAGATGATGTAAGCTATGCTTGATCAACAGCGTCAGGCTAATGAAAACCAAGCCAGATTGCAAGAGCAGATGGCTAAGAAGGATGAAGACCATGCTAGGGAGATGGCACAGATGCAAAGACAACTGTTAGATGTGTTAGAGAGAAGGCCTAAACCAGCACCAGCTCAACCATTAGGCCCTTAAATAGTCATCAACAATAGGGAGAATGACCCCAATGCATTGTTTGAGCGGTTCAGAAAGAGGGGTCCAAAAGAGTTCACTAGGCATGAGGACCCATTGACTGCAGATGATTGGTTGGAGCACATGGAGAACATCTTTGAAGTATTCATATGTACGGGAAGGCAGCAAGTTCAACTCATCGCTTCCATGTTCACCAGTCTAGCAGACATATGGTGGAAAACGGTCAAGACTGAATATAGAATTGTAGCAGATGCAGAGGCTTGGGGAAAGTTCAAGAGGCAATTCAGTGATAAATATGTGCCTACGCATGTCAAGAGGCAAAAGGCCATTGAGCTCTAGCAGCTTGTGCAAGGCAACATGATTGTCCAAGAGTATCTCACGAAGTTTGAGAGGTTGTCTTAGTATGCCCCTGAATTGATCGACACCATGGAAAAGAAGATAGCGAAGTTCCTTGAGGGACTTAACCCGATCATTGAGAGGGATGCCACAGGTGTTGTGCTACCTGCCGCTTTTGAAGAGGTTATGAGAAGGGCATACAAATTTGAGAATCTGAACAACAAGATCCTTCGAATCCAAGGAAGGACTCAAACTCACCAACAGAACAGCCAACAGAGGAACCATCAAAACAAGAGACAGAGGCAAGAACAACAAGCTCAAAGGCAAGATCAGAATGCCCCAAGACAAGTGGTTTGTACGCATTGTGGCAAGAACCATGATGTCTCTCAGTG
Source organism: Persea americana (assembly GCA_029852735.1). NCBI lineage: Eukaryota > Viridiplantae > Streptophyta > Magnoliopsida > Laurales > Lauraceae > Persea > Persea americana. Next base: position 22,409,831 of record CM056812.1, on the reverse strand, counting down.
TCAGGCAGTGACAGGAGCATGCTTCAGGTGTGGTTCTATGAACCACCAACTCAAGGATTGTCCAACGCTAGTTGGACAAGGTATTAGGTAGAATCAGCAACCACAAGGAGCACAGCGTCCAGCACCGCCCCAGAATACACTGGTTGTTCAAAACCAGCCAAGGCCACTTCAGCAACAAGCCCTTCAGCAACAGTATAGACCACAACGGCAGCAGCAACAGGCCCGTCAGCAAGGGCAAAACCGTCCTCAACAGAATAGGAATGCACAACAAGGCAAGCAGCAACAAGCTCCTAACAGACCACAGCAGTGAGGACAAGTGTATGCGATCAATCAGGCTGATGCAAAGGCTGCATATAACGTGGTGGAAGGTACACTCCTTGGTTTTGGAATTGAAGCTAAGATATTGGTTGACCCTGGCTCTACACACTCTTTCATGTCTTCAAATTTTTCTAAGTTGATTGATATGCCTGCTAGAGAACTTGAGTTTGTTTTGACTGTGTCCGCCCCAGTAAGCAAACAAGTTGTGTGTAGAAAATATCATCATAGATGTGCAATCAAGATAGGAGATGTGGTGTTACCAGTAAATCTTATTTTATTGGAGATGTATGATTTCGATATCATCCTAAGGATGGATTGGTTAACTGGGTACCATGCTTCTATGGACTGCTTTCATAAGACCCTAACTTTTAAATTAGAGGAGACACTAGCAAGAGTGATATTTCAAGGAGAGAGGAGGAATCTTTGTCCAAGGTTTATTTTAGCGTTGAAGGCTGATAGACTTCTGAGAAGCGGATGTGAAGGTTACTTAGCGTTTATCACGGAGGATAAGCATTGGTTTGCAGACGGACATTGCTGCAATCATTACTTTATTTTTCACCATCTCAGTGGACACATGCAAATCTCTGAATTCTTCAATCAGATTCCATTCACCAACTAGCGATGTCAAGTCAGCAGATTTCTGACTCAAAGCATCCGCTACTACATTACCTTTTCCGGGTACATAGGTGAATAGAAAGTCATAATCCTTGATGAGCTCTAACCAACGATGCTGTCTCAGGTTGATGTCTTTCTGAGTAAACAAGTACTGGGGACTTCAATGATCACAGTGGACTTCAAAAGTCTCTCTGTACAAATAATGTCTCCATTGCTTCAAAGCAAATACAACCGCCGAGAGCTCTAAGTCATGTGTCGCATAGTTCTTCTCATGCTCCTTCAATTCACACGAACCGTAGGCAATTACCCTACCATTCTGCATCAACATGCATCCCAATTCAATACCTAAAGTGTATCAATAAATCACGAACCCTCCTCTTCCTTCAGGTAATGCTAAGTAAGATTGTGGCTGAAACCAATCTTTGCTTCAAAATCTAGAAGTTAGACTCACATTCATCATTCCAATGGAATGAGATGTTCTTCCGAGTCAACTTCATTAATGGAGCTGTCATATTAGATAAGTCTTTCACAAACCTTCTGTAATAGCTTGCCAACCTTAAGAAGCTCCGAACTTCCGGCACATTCTTCGAACTCTGCTATTTGGTAATTGCTTCAATCTTAGCTGTATCAACAGTTATTCCATCTCTGGTAATTATATGACCCAGAAATGCCACCTGGTGCAGCCAGAAATCACATTTCTCTAACTTTGCATGTAGTTGATTACCTCTGAGTATCTGCAAAGTTGTTCGTAGATGATGTGAATGCTCTCGCTCTGACTTTGAATATACCAGAATGTTGTCAATGAAGACCACGACAAACTGGTCCATATACGAAGCAAAAACTTTATTCATTAAAGCCATGAAAATTGCAAGTGCATTGGTTAGGCCAAAAGGCATCACTAAAAACTCAAAGTGACCATATCGAGTCCTAAACGCAGTCTTCTGCACATCGTGATCTTTAACTCGTATCTGATAGTATCTAGATCGAAAATCAATCTTGGAAAAGTAAGCTGCACCCTGGAGTTGATCAAACAACTCATCGATTCTAGGCAGTGGATATTTATTCTTGATTGTTACCTGATTTATTTGCCTATAATCAATACACATACAAAGGCTACCATCCTTATTCTTTACGAACAATACAGTTGCTCCCCAAGGTGAGATACTTGGTTAATCAAAAATTTTGTCTAGCAAATCATGTATTTGTATCTTCAGTTCAAACAATTCCGATTGTGCAATTCTATACGGTGTCTTTGATATCGGTGCAGTACCTGGCACGAGTTCTATAATAAAGTCTACTTCCCTTGCTGGAGGTAAACCTAGCACTTCATCTAGAAACACTTCTGGAAATTCACAGACTATAAGAATATCCATCAATTCCTGCACAGGCTTATTTTCAGAAATAAATGCGATGTAGCCTTCACAATCGCTACACGTCATACGTTCAACCTTGAGTGCTGAAACAAGCCTGGTATCATACTTTTTTCGGACTCCTTCAAACATCACATTGGCATTGGCCTCATCCACTTTAAAAGTGATGATTTTGTAGAAAAAGTCTAAACAAGCCTTGTACTTCACAAGCCAATCCATGCCAAATATTACATCGAAATCATTCATTGCTAAGATTACTAAATTAGATGGCATTGCTACTTCCCCAATTTTCACACTACATTGGGGAATATATAACTCACACACTACTCTCTTCCCTAATGGAGTAGTTACGACAAAATCATAAGACAATTGCATTACCCGTTCTTGAATATCATAACAAAATGAGGGTGCCACAAATAAATGCATAGAACTAGGATCAAATAATGTAATGGCAAGTCTATCATCTATAAGTATTGTACCTTTAACCACATTGGTGGCAACCGACGCTTGTTTTCTATTTACAGCATAAGCCCTTTCTACAAGCTGTGGCCTATTTGGCTGTGGTTGCTGCCTTTGTTGCCATTGACGCTGCTGGCCTTGACATCGAGGCTGCTATTGCCTAGGAGGAGCTGGTAAAGCTAATTGCTGTGGAGGAGCAGGAAGTGCTGCTTGTACTTGAGCAGACTGTTGATATGGAGCTCTATTATCTCTCCTGCCTCTTAGACATTGAGACATTCTGTATTTCAAAGAACCACAGACTAAGCATACTCCAGTAGTCCTCCAACATGCCTCAGTCCTATGAGCTTTACCACAATTCTCACAAACTAGTCTATTATTCGTTCTTGCAGCGAACTTCTGCTTCTTGTTCTTGTTCTTAGATTGTCCTCCTCTTTTAAACCAGGAGCCTATAGCAGTGCCACTACTACTCTTCGCATTCTCAGCCAACTCTTTTCTATGCACATCTTCAACCGTAAAGGCTTTATCAACTGCATCACCAAATGTAGTGGGCTTATTAGATGCCACTACCATTTTCTTGTATGTAGAGTTCAAGTCATGGAGAAACCTTTTCACTTTCTTTGTCTTGGTATCTACCAAAACAATAGCATACTTAGACAATTGTAAGAAGTGTACACATAGACTGATACACTCATCTGTCCCTGCTTTGGATTCAGGAATTCAGATTTCTTCCTCTGCTAGACATGTTCTGGCACAAACTTCCTTCCAAACTGCTCCTTGAAAGCTTCCCAGATGTCCTCTATTGGCACAAACTTTTCCACCATGTTTTTGCTACCTCTCTTAACATGGAAGAGGCATGCAAGACTTTCTGCTTTTGTGTCCAAACTGTAGTGCCAAACACATCACCGGTGTGTTCTAACCATTCGTCCGCCTGCATGGCATCTTCAATGCCATGGAACTCAGTAGCTCCTCTTTTTCAGAAATGTTCATAAAGGATATTGGGATCCTTTTCCTTGGATTGTACCACCACTTGTGTCCTAACATTAGGAGGTTATTAAACTGGCGGTACTGGTGGAGTCTGTAATTGAGACTGCATCTGGCTCTGCACTTGCAACATAGAGGCAATTTGGGCTTGCATACCCATTTGGGCCTCATGGCTCTTGGCCATTTGCTCTCTATGTTGAGCTTGCATAGCCACTTGTGTCTCATCGCTCCTCACTAACTGCTTCAGAATAGCAGTAAACCATGCATCAGCATCCATCACCGAAGGGAAAGGTGTAAGACTTTCACTGACAACTTGGATAAAGTCATCATTTCCAGATCCCGATCCAGATGCCATGCTATAAACAATACGGAATGTAAGATATACATCTCAGTGCTTCCATCACATATACATCACATATATTGAAAGCAATAACACAAATCTCTTTAGAAAAATACAAAATATAACAAAAAGCAAGAAAATGAATTCTAACTTCTCAGGAGAATGTGGGGACTCGTTCAAATTGACGGTTGCAAGTCATGTATGGACTTTGCCATCATGTATGGACTTAAGAAAAATACAAAATACAACGAAAAGCAAGAAAAAGAATTCTAACTTCTCAGGAGATTGTGGGGACTCGTTTAAATTGACGGTTGCAAGTCATGTATGGACTTTGCCATCATCCTTCAAATGAGAACATAGGATGCCTTGATTTTCTTGGCTTAGCTTGGTCCTCACATTTTTAGAGGATAAGGACCAAGGAGAGGTCCTATATCCAATAAAAAGCTGAGTAGACGAGCTGAAAAGCCACTTTTAGCCATATGGATAGAAGGAGAGGGCCTTGGGGGGTAGACCCCCAAGGGACTTCGGTTACCTTGTGGTGTTTGTTGTAGACTCTCTTAGACAGAGGAGAGGTTGTTGCAACAACTTTTGCAGGTTTTCTGACTTTTTTTTTTGTATTTCGATCGATCGATTCAGACCCGTTCTTCTTAGAATGACTCCCTTTTTATAGGCTTTTGGTAGTCATTAGGAGAGTTTATTAGCATTGATTGCATTAATGCTCCATGGTAGGAGGAGTTACATGTTTTTAATTCAGGATTTTGTAACTCCTTTTTCTTGGCTTTTGATTGGCCAATGGAGAATAATGGACATTTAATCGCCTTTAGACTCCATGATGAGAGGAGTTACATGATTTAATGCCATGATTGCTTGGACTTGTAACTCCTTTTTCCTTACTTCTGATGGGCCGTCCAAAATAATGAGTTAATGACCGCATTAACTTGTCATAAAACGGGTCATTTAACTGCATTAAGTGGTTGCCAGGGCGCTCGAAGAGTTGCGGGTCATGCCGTATCTTTTGGAATTCTTCTTGCAATGATTGCTGATGGATCTTTATGTTGTTTGATGTTGGATGGCAATGCAACTTCAGACATTGATTGATACCAGTGAGCTGGCAACATCTGTCGTGTAGATTTCTTAATCGGTTGGACAGAAAGTGTGCTTTCTTGGTCGGCCGGTTGGCGATTTTTGAAGTGTCCGATGATGATCCAATGATTTCGGCGGCGGATCCATGATGTTGATGAAGATCAACGGATTTTCTACCCAACAAATCAGATTTTTGGAAAACCACAGGGGCCAATCATCTCGAACCGCGAAAAGGACCCGAAAAAGTGGGTTTTTGGGCGAAATCTGGCGACCCTGGCCATGCACCCATGGTCACCGCCGGTGACCATGGGCCAAGGTTGTCGGCGACCATGGGCCTCCTTTTTGGGCTAAACCATTTCGGAATGGCCTGGAATTGATGTAGAGCCTCCTAGGGGCATTTTGAGGCCAACTATGTGCTCTATTTTGTGTATCAGGGTCTCTGGCTTTACTGTCACCGGAAGCTCCTGTTTAACTGCTAGAATAGTGAAGCTAGGCCAAATGATGTTAAAATGGCCTGAAACTTCATGTGTACCCTTCTTATGCCTATTTTTTTAAGGATCTTGTAGTTTTTCTTCAATTATGACAACATCTGATGCTTGAAGTGGCATTTGCCTATTTGTGGTAGAATGCAGCTCCATGTAGCTTTTGGTGTTGAAGAGGCAAAGTGACATTTTTTGTGTCAACAAATGTCCCCTCGAGGTACAACGATGATAGCTTTTGTAGTCAATGTGCCTCGAAGAGAATTTTAAAGGAGAGTTTCTTGACTTGACCAAGAGTCTTGAGCAAAAATTTTGATAGAGTAGCCTTTTGAGTTTCCAAGGGAATTTATGGTAGTGAGAGGGATCACATACGATCTTAAGGCTAAGTTTTGAAATGACATGAGGGATTTGGCTTTTTGGGTTTTGGATTTTGGATTTTTTCTTTTGACCTTGTGAACAGGGCTTTATGTGGCGTATCAGGCGGTCAAGAAGGGTTTTTTTTTTTTTTGGGTTTTTGACCTTGTGACCTAACAAGCTGTATATGACAGGTTAGGGGGTCGGGATTTGGTTTTTATTTTTGGCCTTGTGACCTAACAGGTTGTATGTGCCGAGTTAAGGTACTATGGTTAGGCTTTTTGGTCACTCTTTGGGACAATTTTGGGTCCATTGGAGTGGTTTGGATTTTTGTGGAATGTCAATTTCAAGATTTTGGATTTTGATTTTGACCTTGTGAGCTAACAAGCTGTAGTGGCAAGTTAGGGGGTCGGGATTTTGTTTTTATTTTTGGCCTTGTGACCTAACAAGCTGTATGTGCCAAGTTAGGGGACCATGGTTTGGCTTTTTGGTCACTCTTTGGGACAATTTTGGGTCCATTGGAGTGGTTTGGATTTTTGTGAAATGTCAATTTCAAGATTTTGGCTTAAATTAGTTCATGAGGTTGGATGGCTTGGATTTTTGGAAACTCATGAGGCTTAGATTTTTTTGGTATGGTCCAATCAACTCAAAAGAGGCATAGAACCATTTTTGCATGCTCTTGGTAAGAGGAATTTTTTTAGTAAAAGCCATTTTTGATGCCTAGCGGTCAAACCTAGCTCATATAGGCTAACCCATGGGACCTTAAGCTTTTAAAGATGGCTTAGATCTCATGTGGTATCATTTTTGTAAAGAATATCTAAAAATATCCCCTTTGGATAAAGAATATCTAAAAATATCCTTACTTGAAGAGAATCTCTCAAGTTTCCTTTCTTTTAGGAGAGAATATCTTAAAGCATCTTTCTTTTGGGAAGGTTGCTAATTTGTAGCACTTACCTCCTTGCTTTTCTCCTTGTTTCCCCTTTGGCTTGCTTTCTTCTATAAAAGCAAGGGGAGGTTGGATCTCTTGCTCTTAGTGCTTACCTCTTGCAAAAGTCTTCAAGAGCGCTTCAAGAGTTTTTCTTCTTCAAGGATCTTCTAGCTTTTTTCTTCTTCTTCTCCATTAATGGCTTCAAGTAAGTTTTCTTCCTCAACAAGAAACTCCATATAGAAGTAGAAAAACTTTCTTCTTTTTTTTCTTTTTCTTTTTTTTTCTTTTCCTTTCTTTTCTTTCTTTCCTTTTTTTTTTTCTTTCTTTTCCTTTCTTTTCTTTCTTTTTTTTTTGTTGCTCACGATGTTTCTCTTTTTTTTTCACCGTTTTTTTCTTCTTCTTCTTTTTTTTTCACGTGTTTTTTTTTCACAGTGCAATGCCCACCGGGTATGCCAACTTGATGGGCCCGACTTCTCTCTTGTTCCACCTCGGGGCTATCGGGGGTCGGCAAAGAAAGCTAGCATAAACATTTTTGTACGGGTATGCCAGATTTTCTACTTTACATGGAATTTGAAGTGGTGGTCCGGAGATCCACCTTCACAAGTAAAAAAGGAAATCAACTTTTTTTTAGCTTTTCATTGCACATATATTTAAGAAAAGAGACATAATTTTTTGAATGCCGCGAGAGGCAATTTTTCTTTGTTTGCTATGAAAGGCGGTTTTGCCTTAAAAGGCGATTTTTGGTGCCGTGAAAGGCGATTTTGCCGTAAAATACAATTTACAAATCTCATCAAAATGTAGATACAAGAATTTTGATTTTTTTGTCTCTTTAGAAAAATACAAAATACAACGAAAAGCAAGAAAATGAATTCTAACTTCTCAGGAGATTGCCAGTACTCTTTCTCATTGACGGTCACAAGTCATATATGGACTTCACCATCATCATTCAGATGAGAACATAGGATGCTTTGATTCGCTTAGCTTGGCTTGGCCTCAGATTTTTAAAGGATAAAGACCAAGAGAAGGTCCTATATCCACTAAAAAGTTGAGTAGGAGGGCTGAAAAGCCATGTCTAGCCATGTAGAAAGAAGGAGAGGGCCTTGGAGGGGTGACCCCCAAGGGACTTTGGTCACCTTGTGGTGTTTGTCGCAGAGTCTCTTCGACGGAGGAGAAATTGTTGCAGCAACTATTGCAGAAGTTCTGGATTTCTTCGAATTTTTCTGACCAATCATGATTTCTAGGTTTCGATCCCCCTTTTATAGGCTTTCGGCAGGAGAGTTTATGAGCATTGATTGCATTAATGCTCCATGATGGGAGGAGTTACAAGTTTTTAATTCATGATTTTGTAACTCCTTTTTCTTGGCTTTTGATTGGCCGATGGAGAATAATGGACATTTAATCACCTTTAAACTCCATGATGAGATGAGGTACATGTCAGACCCCGACCCAGGATTAGTGCGATTAGTACCGATTAAGTGCGTATTTAGACTTAAGTAGGTTTTATGTTCGTTGGGCTAGAATATGGTTCTATTTAGTCTTAGAATTAGCTTTGGGGAATTTTGAGAGCGTTTTGTGTTAGTTAGACACGCTGAGGGAGGCCCTGAGTATGCGGGTAAGTTTGGGAGAAAATTTTAGTTTTTCGAATTTTAATCATGATTCCGATCTCATTTGAATGATTTTATTTCATTTTACAACTTTCGTATTCAGCTCGTTTGTGTTTGAGGCTCAGAGACCTAAGTTTTGGCCCAAAAGGGGTAAAAATGTCTTTTCACACCAAAACTGGGCCCAAATTTCGAAATATCAAAACTATGTCAAATTTATACTTTTTGGAAACTAGATTTTTCGGTAATCATTTTTGTCTTCTTCATCGATTTTATCCGAGACCCGCAAGATCATCATTTAGCCATTCCAAGTTTTGAACTCAATGGGACACACAAACCCATTTAACTTTAGTAGACCATCTCCCTCTTCATTCTCACGTTTCAGAAATCCTGCAACTGTTTTTAAGTGAGAGTTGAAAGAAGAAACTCATCTTCCCCTTCCTTTTTCACCTTTCATGCCCAAGCTACAAGGCTCCAAATGAAAATCTAATTATACCTTCTTCTTCCCCTCACCTTAAGCTTTCTTTTGACACCATTTTCTTGGAGTTTTCAGCTGGGTACCCACCATCTCCTTTTCCTTTCTTCTTGTTTGAATAGCTCCAGGTAAGGGCCTCTTTTCATCTTGCCAATGGAGTCTTTTTAGCTCCTAGAGAGCTTGTTTTTCATACATGCAACACCCATTTCGAAATGGGTTCCTTGTTTTCAAATTTTGTTGGATTTGTGAGGTTTTTCCATGGGGATTTTTGTAGATTTCATGGCTCAGCTTGGGGTAGGACTCTTGAGAGATTTTTGGGATTAGTTATTGTCAAGGCAAGTGATCTCTTTAGTTATTTTAATGCTTGAAATGTTGGACTTTCTTTGAACTACAAATGGGTTGCTCTTCTTGTTTTAGTTTTGAAATGAATTGATCTATCATGGTAGAATGCTTTGGAACTTTCCTTTATATTTGAAATGCATATGTTATTTGTTTCATCTTGAATACTTTCCATTTAATTAAGTTATATTGGTTTTGTTCAAAGTTCTATGCATGGATGGAAGATTCGAGGAGTTTGATTGTGAAGTGTTTGAATGGGTTTAATTGTTGTAATTGTATGGAAATGGTCCCTTGGAGAGCATGAAGGCTCAGGGAATGTGCAATGATTTGACAAAGAATGAAAGGAAGTGGAATGGGAAAAGAATGGAGGACGAAAAAAATAGAAGTCTGAACTTGAACCGGGCTGTCGCACAGAGTCGGTCAGCTGGAGGTCAGTTGTCAGCTAGCCGACCTGCAACACTTCGGTCAGCCGACAGCCAACCGAATCAGTTCAGTTCCAATTCCAATACCTTGCTTGGGCAACAGGGGAACGTCGGTCAGCTGTCGGCTAGCCAACCTGCAACACTTCGGTTAGCCGGTAGCCAACCGAGCTCCAGTTTGGTTACATTTCCAGAATAATGATTTTCCTGACCTGAGACCAGGCGGTTAGCTGATGGTCAGTTGGCGGCTAGCCAACAGTCATTACTCGGCTAGTCGACAGGTAACCGATAGTTGACCGAGTTTCAAATTGGACATGTTTTGTGAGACCTTTCTTGGGAAATGAAAACCTGAATATGATTAGGAACTTTTAGCTTGAAATTGTGCGCTTGAAACCTTAAAATGTCCTTAACTTCCGGGACACCAATCCTTTTTAAAAATTCGACATTTAGGGTTTCAAACACACGAAGATCAAATGAAAGGTCTCAACGTATACTTGACTAACCTTTCTTTGAGATCGCAATTTCGATACGACGAAGACCGTTTAATACTTGTTTTGTCTTGCAAATATAAGCTTCGCTTTGAATTGTTCAAGATCTATAGTGGGGAACACTTTTTCAGCCTTGTTTTGTTATAGCTTATGCTACTCTTGTTTAGTCTTGCCTTATTTTGTCTTGATGAGTGAATCCCTTATTTTCGATAGGTTTTGTACAATATCGCTATGTTTTGTGCATACATGAATATCGTTCAGTCTGATCCACTAGTTAAGAGGTCCTTAAACATAAGGACTATCTGCAGATTAGTCGTGAATTTATACACACCTTTGTTCCGGTTCCGCGGCCGGTTTTCCCGCTCACCTTGTGTGGCTCGGGCTTTCGTTTTGTTTCGTTTCGTCTTGTTTTGTCTTTGGTTGCTCTTGTCATCATGTATGACGGAGAAAGGATGAGCTCAATGTGGATTCATGAATCATGATGTTTTTCTTGTAACCATGCTAGTCTTGCCTTGCATACTATTTAAATTCTGTTCTGAATTCAGTAATGGTTTTGAGCACTGTTATTTTGGATTTTTAAATGATTTATCTTATGTCTAAATTGATCACCTGTCATACCGTCGTGTCTGATTCATTTGTTTTGGTGTTCAGATGTAGGCGCCGATGCCATTGAGGAGGAGCACCCGGATGAGACTTTTGAGCCACCCCTAGCCCGTGAGTGGCAACCTGACGACGTCATCTAGACGTCGGGTGGGGTCATGAGTTACGAAGTGCTTGGATTGGGACTTGTTTTGTTATTTTGGGATGTATTGGCCTTTGTTGCCCTTTTCTATTTTTGGGACGTAAACTTAAACTTAACGCACTTTTGTTACTTTGAAACTTGGAACTTAAACTCTATGATTATGTTATGCTACATTTCTACCTTTGAATGTTTATATCCTTTGAACTATTTAACTTATGCATCTGGGAATCATTTGATTTACTTTGATAAGTCCTGATTAAGACTACTTGTACGCTTCCGCAAACCATTGTTCGTGTGAGATTGTCCCGTGCTTGTTTTCGAATCCTCACAGCGAAAACCTCTGGGATAATTATATCACACATTGGGTAGCGGTCCCGGATCTCGGTCCGGGGTCGCGACAATACATGATTTAATGCCATGATTACTTGGACTTGTAACTCCTTTTTCCCCACTTCTAATTGAGCCACCCAAAATAATGAGTTAATGACCGCATTAACTTGTCATTAAACGGGTCATTTAACTGCAATAAGTGATCGCCAGGGTGCTTGAAGAGTCGTGGGCCGTACCGCATCTTTTGGAATTCTTCTTGCGATGTAGGGGCCTTGATCGCCGATGTTGTTTGATGCCGGATGATCGTGCAACTTCAGACATTAATTAATACCATTGGGCCAGTAATATCTATCCTGTCGACTTCTCGATCAGTCAGATAGAAAGTGTGCTTTCTTGGTTGGCCAGTTGGCGATTTTTGAAGTGTCCAATGATGATCTAATGATTTCGGCATCGGATCCGTGATGTTGACGAAGATCAACGGATTTCATGCCCGAAAAATCAGATTTTTGGAAAATCATGAGGGCCAATTATCTCGAAACGCGAAAATGACCTGAAAAGTGGGTTTTTTGGCGAAATCTGACGACTCGGATTTTCAAGGTTGCTGGCGACCATGGGGGATTTCCCCTCTTTTGGTCGCCGGTTTTCGGCCTTTTTTCGAATTTTACTAATTGTTTTTTCTTTGGTATTTTTCTTGACATTTTTCCTCATGTATTTGGCCTGACTTCCCTGAAGAAAACATGACGAGAAGCCGTGCAAATCAGAGGACAAAGTTTCTTATTTTCTGGAAAAGCCAAAGACTTTGCTGCCAATTTGCAGTCAGAAGCCAAAAAGTAGGCCAAACGATGTCGAAATGACCTGAAATTTGAGGTGAAGCCTATTGAGCAGTAGATAGGACCAACCATGGGCTTTTATTTGAGTTTTGAAGCAGTACGAGGTCTCATCGCCAATAGACTTGATTTTGTCCCGAGGAAGATGTCGCGCTTTGATGTACGGTTAACCGATGTTTGATTGACCTGAAATTTGACAGGGAGATTATTGGAGTCATTTTGAGACGACCCATTAGCTTCGATTTTGATGTCATGGTCCTGGGGAGCTCCGCTGCTGGGAGGCCTTTTTTAGCTTCCAAGCGTCAAAGTTGGTTCAAATGTTGTCGAAATGACCAGAAACTTGACGAGTAGCCCTTTGGAAGCATGTCGAAGTCACCCATGTGCTTTGTTTGATGAGTGATAGCCTTAGTGGCTCTCGCCGCCGAAAGGCTTGTTTTTGTTGCTCGAGAGTTGATGGGGGGATAAACGTTGTCGGTTTGACTTGAAACTTGACATGGAACATTCTTGAGGTATTTTGAGACCATCCATAGGCTTTGATCGAATATTTGATTCTTTGACACTATCGCCTTCGGGAGAGCTGACTTTGCTGCGCCGTTTCTTTTTTGGGCCAAATAATGTCGGAATGACATGGAATTTGATGTAGAGTCTCCTAGTGGTAGTTTGAAGGGAATTGTGTGCTTTATTTTATGTGTTAGGGTCTCTGGCTTCACCGCCACCGGGAGCTCCCTCTCAGCTATTGGAAGAGCGAAGTTAGGCCAAATGATGTTGAAATGGCCCGAAACATCATGTGTACCCTTCTTTTGGTTGTTTTGAAGAATCTTGCAGTTTTTGTTTGATTCTGACAAAATCTGATGTATGAAGCGGCATTTGCCTATTTGTGGTAGGATGCGGCTCCATGAGCTTTTGATGTTGAAAAAGCAAAGTGACATTTTTTTGCTTCAACAAATGCCCCCTTGAGGTACAGTGATGAATTGCATAGTTTTTGCAGTCGATGTTTTTCGAAGAGAATTTTGAATGAGAGCTTCTAACTTGACCAAGAGTCTTTGAGTATTTCTTTTGGTAGAGTAGCTTTTTGAGCTTTTAGGGGAATTTATGGCAATGAGAGGGATCATGTACCGTCTTAAGGCAAAGTTTTGAAAATGACATGAGGGATTTGGAATTGGTTTTGGGTTTTGGAATTTTCCTTTTAGACCTTGTGAACCTAAGGCTTTATATGGCGCATTAGCTGGTCAAGAAGGTCTTTTTATTCTTGTTTTTGACCTTATGACCTAACAAGCTGTATGTGGTAGGTTAGGGGATCAAGTTTTGGATTTTGATTTTGACCTTGTGACCTAACAAGCTGTATGTGACAAGTTAGGGGGCCAGGATTTGGTTTTTAGTTTTGGCTTATGACCTAACAAGTTGTATATGGCAAGTTAGGGGACCATGGCTTAGTTTTTTATGGAATGTAAATTTCAAAATTTTGGCTTAATTTGGTTCATGAGGTTGGATAGTTTTGGATTTTTGGAAGCTCATGAGGCTTGAAAATTTTCTTTTTTGTAGTCCAATCAACTCAAAAGAAGCATGGAACTATTTTGTATGCTCTTGGTTAGAGGGATTTTTGACTAAAAGCCATTTTTAGTGCCTAGATGGTTAAATCTGGCTCATATGGGCTAACCCATGGGACCTTAGGCTTTTGAAAATGGCTTAGATCTCATGTGGTGTCATTTTTGTGAAGAATATTTAAAGATATCTCCTTTGAGTAGAGAATATCTAAAAATATTCTTACTTGGAAGAATCTCTCAAGTTTCCTTTTTTTTTTGGAGAGAATATCTCAAAGCATCTTTCTTTTTGGAAAGAATCCTTCAAACTTCCTTTCTTTTGGGAAGGTTACTAATTTGTAGCACTTTCGTCCTTGCTTTTCTCCTTGTTTCCTCTTTGGTTTGCAATCTTCTATAAAAGCAAGGGGAGGTTGGATCTTTTGCTTTCATTGCTTTCTTCTTGTAAAAGTCTTCAAGAGTGCTTCAAAAGCTTTTCTTCTTCAAGGATCTTCAAGCTTTTTTCCTTCTTCTCCATCAATGGCTTCAAATAAGTTTTCATTTTTCAAGAAAACTCTATGTAAAAGTAGGATGGCTAAAAAAAATTTCTTTTTCTTTTCTTCTTTTCTGTTTTTTTTTTCTTTTCTTTTCTTTTTCACGTGTTTTCTTCTTTTTTTCTTTTTTTGTCACATTCTTTTTCTCTCCTTATTTTTTTTCTTTCTTCACATTTTTTTTTGTTTTTTTTTTCATGGTTTTTCTCTCTCTTTTTTCTTCACCGTTTTTCTTCTTCCCTTTTTTTTTTCTTTTCTTGTGACTATACGGACAGGGCCGTACGGCCATGTGGCCTGTGGGCCAGCCCATTTTTTTTCTTATTTCTTTTTTTTTCCTCTATTCCCCACCTTGTTTTAGGAGGTTTCTCTTCCTTTTTTTTTTTTTTTGTACTCACTATGACAATGGGGTTTATGCATTTTGAATGCTCATGCATTTTTTCTTTTGATGTATCAAATAAAAGGCTAGGGTTTCTAGGTCAAGTCAACACAAATTTTAACTTGAACAAAGTTTGATTGGTTTTGACCAAGTGTGGTTGGAATTGGTCAAACTTTGGTCAAGGGTTTCCTAGCATCTATTGCATGACTACTTTCTTTTTATGCATGATTTTTGTAAATTGAATTGGAAGCATGATAATGCACAACTAGAAATCTTTTGCAAGTTTTAGGAGTTGGAGCTTGCAGCAATGTTGAGCCCTTTCCCAGTCTTGCGGGGTTTTTAGGAGCTTTACAAGTTTTGGAGTCTGGAGCTCGCAGCAATGTTGAACCCTTTTCTAGATCTTGTGGAGGTTTGAGAAGGTTCATTTTATCTCACATCGATGTTTGAGTTCGAGCCTTCTTTGAGAATCCTCCATTGACTATGAGTTCGCAACGATGTTGAGCTCATTTTCACGCTTTCTATCTTTTTAGGGTGCTTCACTTTTCTTTGGAATTGCCTAAGAACCATGCCAAAATTTCGCTTGGATTTTTTTAGCAAAATTCTGTCATTTTGGTGATGATGATTTTCTTTTTAACCTTTGCAGGTGGTTCCTTTAGAACAAACAAGGGTAAGGGGCCTGTTACTGACGCACCTCGCCGGTCTGTCAGATCTTCCAATGTGGCGGTACAACAGGTCTGGGAGAAGGTCCAGTATATGGAGAAAAACTTGAAAGAGTGTGACTCACTCAACTGGGATAAGATGAGGCAGCGTTTGATTGCCATCAAGGATGAGAAGTTCTACTAGACTATGGTAAGCAATCGTCCTTGGGTCATAGACGATTAGAGCGTTGTGCCCAAGCCTACCTTTTTCTTTGGTGATGTAGTCCCTGACGACTTGACATACCAAAGGAAATGTTTTCAGTTCTCTTACGCAGCTGGTGGTGAGGAGAGAATTGTTTCTACCCGGTCGACTTTCGATTGTACCATCTCGATCATGAGTCTTTCTCCCACATGCTCTAAGAGAGAAGATCCTCCAAGCTGGGTGAAGAGGACCAATGTGCTCAAGACCGAGATTTTCGTTGGTGGCCCTTTCGGATATACGGGAAAATCGCCTGTCCGTATGGACATGCGAATGCCGACCAGCGGTTACCAAGGTTCTGATTATCCGTCGATCGATTTAAGACCGGTGAGCCTTGGCATTTTCCGGGGTGACAACAGCAATTGGTGAAGCCTTTTCGACTTCGTGGCCGTTTTAGTGCTGACTCAAGTTGGGAGTCATGGACTGATCATATCATGCATATTAGTGGCGCCAATCTGAAGGAGGCCCAGATCTTTGATGTCGTTCTCGCTTTTCAGAAGACCGTGGTTTTCTCCGATGAAGCCTCTATGGCCATGTTGGATTCATTCCTTCCACAAACCAACACCTTTGTTGTCACAAATGGTGAGATTGGTTTCTCTTTGAAGGAGTTGAGCGCCATCACCGGGCTGCTATTCTCGGCAAACTCTATGAGGAGTTCATACCCATTAACATCGTCCTTCAGGAGCAGTCTGAGGAGTTTAGGCTCCTGTTATTTCAACTTGTTGCGTTCTACGATTTTTTGAAGGAGAATGAAGGCTAAAAAATTAGGTCCAGTAGCTGGAAGAGTTTCAGCACTTTGTCCCCCAACTTCTTTAACAGTGGGCAGTCTTCTGATAGCATGACCCAAGAAGCCAGGGTTAAGAATCTGGGCTCTAAAAAGATCTCATCATGCAAGAAAATTTGAAGAACTTCCTCATGAGCACAGATGCCATTTGTTCTGATATTGCGCTACAGAGAGATGTCGTTGTTTACCTCACTTACTGGCTGGGTGAGGCTATTTTTACTGGTGGAGATGGAATGCATATCAGGTTGTATTGTATTTTTTCGGTTTGTCAGATGGCGTTCGGAGAGCGACTTGCTTTGGTGCCTGCCCTTTACTCTTACTTGTGTGCCAAATTGCAGGCTGCTGCTTTTTTGGTTTGGCTTGGGCTCCCTATGAACAGGGGTATTTTCAGCCCATATTTTCTGTTTGTGGTATGTGTACCATTATCTTGGCTTCCACCAATTAGGCGTTGCGCAAAATGATGACTCATTTATGATTCATTTGGCTAGATAGGGCAACCATTTCCGAATCACTCTTGTCTGCCCGTTTGAGGATCCGACGGTTCATGGATGTCAAGATAGGGTAGTCTTTGGTAAAGCTTTCTTTGCATTTGCGGAAGAAGGCTTTTGACTTTGGTGTCTCCCGTGATTCTACCAGGGCAGGGTCGGGAAGACATTACCTCTTAAACAACGCAAAGAAGGGTGGCTTTTCAACATACGTGTTGGTACAATGGTGTACCGCAAACATCTTTTTGTTGACATTTAGTCGTATGTCCCATCGCATTTTGTGTTGCAATTGGGCTTCTCTCAATGCGTTGTTGGAGCTCCTTTGAGCATGGTGAAGCGCTTTGGAGGTTTACAGGATGGGAGAAATGCATGGGCCTTTTATAGTGCGGAGGACACTATTGCCATGATTTCTTATCATGAATTGCCCACTTTTCGGACTGCTGGCTTCGTGAAATGGTTCGTGGAGAGTTTTTCAATGTATCGGGGGCTTTGCAAGAAGGAGCTCGATGTAAAGCAGTCTTTTGGGAAGGGTCTTGGTAGATTAGATGGCATCCGTCGAAAGGAAGTTCTGGCTTTCCTTTCTGGAGAGAATCATGAGATAGGCTTTCTCGATGAACATGGTGTCATCAGATCTGAAGCTGTGTAAGAAGTTCCTGGTGAGGTCTTGAAATAACTGGAGGAGGAGGAGGCCGAGATCGATGCTTGGATGTAAGTGGGACGAATAAAGGCTTCCATGGAGTCCACTAGCAAGAGCAGACCATCCAGTGAGGGCTCTAGTGAGAGACCTGACTTTGATAGCGAGGCAGGTACTTCAAGCAAACCAACCCATAGAGGCAAGAGGAAAAGAGAACAGCGCTGTGATAAGAGACGGCACGAAGACTCTCCCGATCTGGAAGTCCCTCTCACCATTGCCGAGGAGGTGTCAAAGGATGTTGACGAGCCTCTAGGAAAAAGGAGCCAAGAAAAAGAGACCACCGATGATGGTATGATTTTCCTTTTTCTCTTTTTGTTTCTTTTCTTTCATGGAGATTTTTTTTTTGATCCGCTTCTTTCTTTCTTTTAGCAGAAGATGATGAGTCGGCGATGCTTGAGGTTCTAGCCGATGAGGCGGTAACGGATCCGATCGCGGCATTTGAAGAAGGACCAAGGGACTCTACTGGTTCTAGAGTATTCCATCAGTTGTCGAAGAAGGTATTTTACAATAATCTTGATAATAATTTTTGACAAGATCATATTCATACCTTTTTCGTCTTTTCATTGGCAGGTTGTAAAGCGATAGGAGAAGTTCCTTTGTCTTCCTCATAGTCAAAGCAGGGGACGCTAGTAGCTGATCCAGAAGTAGGGACTTTTTGTACCCAGCTTTGGTGCGGCAAAGGTGAAACCTCATGATGAGATTCCTTTATTAGTGTCTTCAACTGGAAAGAGCTTGTTGATTACTCCTCCAATAGTGCATGACACTGGTAGTCGGCCGATGGAGCGGGGTGAGACTTCATTTGGACCGTCTCTTCAATATGTGAAGAGGGTGTTGAAAAGCGTCTTAAGTTCATGGATCGAGACTCACTCTTCTGGTTATTTAGAAGTTGGGTTTGGCATGTTCAAGCATATGCAAGACATTCTTGCTGAGAGCGAAGAAGTCGGTCTGGACATTGCAAGTACTAAGGCTTTTGTTGATGAAGTCATCGCACTGGGCAACAAGTGGACTGAAACCAAGAGCTTTCCAAATGGTGACTTCTTCAGGGAGATGTTTTTGAAGCCTTCCGACAAGGTCAAATCTAATTTGGATGAGATCTCGCGGACTCAGAAGCAGTTCATTCGGGAGAGGAACGTCACCGAGTTGGCTATCATTGAGCTGACACTGGACCTGCACCGTCTTGATAGGGAGGCCGTCGAGGTCAGGCAGCGCCTTGAGCAATTGGAGGAACAAGCTGCTGCCAAGTGGACTGCCATTGTGGAAGCTCGTGCTAGAGAGGGAACTCTCATTTGCCAGGTTGAAGAAGCCGACAGTAATCTCCAGAGGAAGACTTAGGAATATGAGCGATGGAAAATTCTTTTGGAAGAGCTTCCTTGTGCTGAAGATGGGTCGCGGTGTTCTGTTGCATTTTATGGCAAGCTTTTGAAGCAGTGTGGCCTGGAAGCTTTGGAGGCTAAGGCCAAGAGGTTGCTTGAGTTGAATCTTTGGCTAAATGCCATGCTAGACTGAGCTCCTAGTTGGTTTTGTAACAAACTCTTTTTTTTCTTCTTTGGTAGCTCCATGTATAAACATATTTGGTACTCTATTTTTTTGTATTCCCTCCTTTCACTTAAATCATTTTTGATGAAAACAAATTTAAGCAAGAGCTGAATGGGAATGTTTGTTTGAAAATTTGATCAAAAGGCTGTCGTTTTGTGAAAATCTTTTGTCAAAGGGTTGCTTTAGCATGAAAGCCAGATTTTGTAGCAAAAAGCCTGGCTTTTTATGGCCTGAAAGCCAAATTTTGAGATGACATGAAAGCCGAATTTTGGTTTATGGCATGAGAGCCAAAATTTTATTTTTAGTATGAAAGCCAGGTTTTGTGGCGTGGGAGCCCAAATTTTATTTGTGGCATGAGAGCCAAAATTTTGGGGCATGGAAGCTGGTTTTGTGGCATGGGAGTTAATTCTGTTTGTGGTATGGTATGAGAGGCAAAATTTTGTGGCATGGAAGGCGAAATTTTTTATTTTTGGCGTGAAAGCCGGTTTTGTGGCATGGAAGTTGGGTTTTTGGCATGAAAGCCAGATTTTTTGAAAACCAAGTTTTGTTTTGTTGATGTGGAAGCTAGATTTTGATTTTTTTGGTGTGAAAGCCTTGTTTTTGACATGAAAGCTAATTTTTTGGCAAAAAAGGTGGATTTTTGGCATGAAAGCTGAGTTTCTTGGTTTTCAAAAATGCAAGTATTAACTAAGAGTCGCCTCTCTACTGAATGGTATTGCAAGTACCAATGGAATGTCGCCTCCTTGTTCATTTGGTTGCGAGTATCGATGGAATGTCACCTCCTCGCGAATTTGGGTGCAAGTATCAACTGAGCGTCACCTCCTTGCTGAATGGTTTTGCAAGTGTCGATGGAATGTTGCTTCTTTGCTCATTCGGTTGCGAGTATCAATGGAGTGTTGCCTCCTCACGAATTTGGGTGTAAGTATGGACTGAGCGTCGCCTCCTTGCTTTTTCAAAAACTTTGTTTTGCGGGTATCGACTGAATGTCGCTTCCCCACGATTTTTGAAATTTGGGTTGTGGATATCAACTAGAATGTTGCGTCTCCATGATTATTTTGAAATCTGAATAAAACAAAATTGGGTTGTGGATATCAACTGGAATGTTGCTTCTCCATGATTTTTGAAATTTGAAATTTGGGTTGTGGATATCAACTGGAATATTGCGTCTCCACGATTTTTGAAATTTTGTAAGTATCGACGAGGTGTCACTTCCTTGCGTTTTTAAAATTTTGGAAGTATCGAATGTGGTTCGCATTCTTCCGATTTTTGTGAGTATCGATTGAGCGTCGCTTCCCCCCGATTTTTGTGAGTATCGATTTTTTAAAAAAAAAATAATTTTTTGTTTAAAGACACGAGGGTCATAAATTTTGACCTAAAACCATTTTTAGTGGTAAAAGTTAGGGTGGACTAGGGTGGAAATCCTTGGGTCATGATTTTTGTTTCAAACCATGAATTTGTAGGTTTAAGGATAGAAAGTTTTGGTCAAGTTAGAAGAGGCTCCTAAACTTGGATTTTTTAATTTGATTTTTTTTAACAATGAAACGATAAAAGTGTGCATTGTTTTGAGTTTTTAGAAATTTCAACATAAAGATGAAAATTCCAAAAGGAGTGGGTTTGACGAGCCAATACCTAGGAATAGGCTTTGGCTGTGCAGGCATCGCTCTGACCCGATGCAAGAAATCTTCAAGGGTAGTACTGCTTCAAGAACTTGTCATTGATAGGCAACATACATCTGTCGCTCTCCATGTTTAGGAGAGCGTATGCGTTGTTGGAGAAGACTTTGTCGATGACGAAGGGTCCCTCCCATTTTGGTTCGAATTTGCCTTTGGATTTGTGGGCAAAAACCATTGGCCTTTTTACTGCAAGAACCAAGTCACCATTTTTGTGGGCGCGTTGCCTGACCTTCTTGTCGAAAGATCTTGCCATGCATACTTGGTAAAGCTCAATGCTTTGAAAAGCTTCGAGCTGTCTTTCATCAAGATTATCTAGCTCTTGGAGTCTCAATTTCACAATGCTTTCTTGAGTCAAGTCATTTTGCAGAGATACCCTTAAGGAAGGAATTTGTATTTCCTAAGGGACAACAGCTTCGCATCCATGGACCAAAGAGAATGGTGTACTATGGGTCGGTCCTTGAATAATAGTTCGATAGGCCCACAAAGCTTCAGGTAGTTTGTCGCCTCAGTATCTTTTGTGACTAGAGACCATTTTCTTGAGGATTTTGCAGAGTGTCTTGTTGAAGGCTTCTGCTACTCCATTTGCTGTCGGATTATATGGAGTCGAAGGACAGCTTTGGATTTTGTATTTGTCGCAGAACTTGTAGAATTTGTGATCCCGGAATTGTGGTCCGTTATCATGGATGAATCTTTTAGGTATGTCGAAGAGACAAACAATATTCGTGAGCAAGAATTGAAGGACTGATGAGGTCTTTATTTCACTGAGCGCAAATGCTTCAGACCACTTGGAGAAATAATTCGTAGTGGCGAAGATAAAGCTATGACCTTTGCTTGATGGGGGAGAGATATGACCTGTGATGTCCATACCTTAGGCTTCGAAAGGTCATGAGATGCTGTAGGATGTAGCCATTCTGGAGGCATGCGTCCATACCCCAGGGCATCTGCACGAATGTTTTCACCTCTAAGGATGTGGATGATGTGACGGATGTCAAACTTTTGTCGAAGCGTAATAAGGCAACAGATCAGGCTTCTTGATTTCGTATTTTTGATTCATCTGGTTGACGATCAGTTGAGAGTTCCCAAAGGCTTCCAGCATGGTGATGCCAGATTCGAGGGCTGGTTCCAATCGATTAGAGCTTGGTATTTAGCTACATTGTTTGAACATGGTTCCAGTAGGAAGAATGCGTGTAGAATCATGTATTTTACAGGGCTAACAAAGAGGATGCCAACTCCCGATATCAGCTTTCCTTTTTCAGTTGTCCTGGTTGCGCCATCAAAGTACATGTCCCAAGAAGCAGAGGAAGTCTCCACATTGTAGACAGGTTCATTTAGGAGATCATCCCTGAGTGGAGAATCTTTAGGCAGTGGATGCTCTACAAGAAAGTCTGCTAGAGCTTGGCCTTTGATTGCGTTTTGTAGTACATACCTAATATCAAACTGTGACAGAAGGATGGACCATTTTGCCAGACGGGCATTGAGGGAACCTGCTTTTGTGACAAGGACCTTTAAGATGTTGATCCTCGAGAACAGGTGGACTGTGTTGGACAGCAGATAGTGATGTAGCTTTTATACGACGAACATTATTGCAAGGCATTCTTTTTCGATTGGAGAGTAGCGATGCTCTGCACCTATTAACATGCGGCTGAGGTAATACAAAGCAGCTTCTTTTCTCCATCATTTTCTTGTGCGAGTAGAGCGCCCAAAGAATGGTCGAGGCCTCTTGTGTACAAGATGAATGGTTTTCCAATTGTAGGGGCGTTTACAACATGTTTTCCCGAAGGATTTACATAAGCGGAAGAAGAAGGTTGGTTATAAGTCATGTGGTAATCCCGGCCATAGCAGGTACCTCTACCAACTTCAAGAGCTTCTGGAGAAGGTTCTTTGTTTAAAAGATTACCTTTGGGATCAAGGGGTTGATCTTTCTCATTTGCTGAAGACGTTTCTTCATCAGCATTACCGTCTTCAGTGATTGCGTTGCACGGAGCATTTTTCGAGAACAAGTCCTGAACAGCATTCAGCAACTTTTTTTTTATTATTATTGAGTAATTTATTGGTCTAGACATCTCCTATGAGGTTGGGTGTCTGGGACCAGTTGACCGGGTTTTCGTTGAAGAGGACTTCATTGGACGGAGCTTCTTCAAGGTGATCAGTCGAAATAGGCTTGAGTTCCAATGTCACTGTTTCAGGAGAAGACACCTGAGAAGGTGATATATCAGTGGAAGTCACTTGAGAAGATGTAGCTCAAGAAGATATACTATCAGACGTGGTCTGGAAGCATGTGGTCTCGGCAGATGAGGCCTCAGAGGAACTATCATCCTGAACTATCACATTGCAAGTTGCTCCGATAGGAGACATTCCTAGAATGGACTGTTGGGAATCAGAATCATCCTCTGATGTGAGAGGATCATCAATCCAGCAGCCTTCTTCGTTTTTAGGAGTTACCAGAGGAGATGCTTGTATATTTTTCGAGACTTCCGGTTTTGGATTTTGATTGTGACGAAGCTTATTGATGCAATCTTGTTCTTGCTCTATGGCAAGACACTGCAAGATCCTCGCATATTCTTCGAGATCGGGCATAGGAGTCAAATCTTCTTATTCTCTTGCTCCTTGTGGTTCAACATGGTTGGATTCCACTAGAGCATTGGCATGTGCTGGATCAACAACATTTTCTTGAAAAGCTTCTTGGTCTACTTCATCATCAGACCAGGATCCCTGTGGCTGTAAGGGGTTATACCAGATTACTAGCATAAGGTGAGATTCAAGAATTCATTCTTCATTGGAGAGGTATTCTCCTGTTTCAAGGGATTCCTCCCACTCGTTGGTGTCATTGGACTTGTATCCATCCATGGAGAATCCGACTACCGAGTTGCAAAAGTATGATGCTCCCTGCGCAGTTTCATTTCTGTAATGAGATGGAATGAAATCACTGAGAGTGAATCTCCTTACTACCTTTGAAGTCTCGGGAAAGGACTCTTCTGTTGCCCCCAGTGAAGCGGTAGAGGAGGTCTCTGCCTATTTCATGGACTTCTTATTTTTTCTGAGCTTTCTCCTGCTATTTGAGCTCACGGAGATTTCTCTTGGCTTGACTTTGCTGTTGAGCTGTCGGCTTTGTTTTGACAACCTCCCAGTTTTCATTTTCCAGGAGATCGGGATGCACCCATATGGGTTGTTCGTCTGGTGTTGGATAAGGAACCAGCTCTTACGACGTTTGAGTCATTTTTATCACCTTGAAAGAAGTAGTGATCTTCTCCTTTGGTGACTTTGATGTTTGTCCACATGACACCATGTTGAGGAGGCAGACCTGTAGTTTTTGTCAAAGGTGATGACTCCATTTTTCCACATCTCGTTGATCTTCTCTCTCACAACAAAGTATTGATTTAGAGGATGCGAGATCATTTGGTGGTATGGACAATGCCGGGGATCATTGGTTTTGCCAACATCTCCCGGTCTTTTGTGGTCAAGTAAAGTGAGTTTGCTATTTGTTAAAAGAGCCTCGAAGGTTTCTTCAACATCTTCACCGAACGGGTATTTCTTCTCTACTCATTCTTTGAAGGCATCAAAGAGTTCATGTTTCTTACCTGCAGCTTTGTTTTCAGCTTTCTTTGGCAGCTGAGGAGTTGATTTGGTTTGCACATTGAGAACCTCTTTTTTCTTTGGTTTTGAGGTTGTAATGGCAGTCGGCTTTTTCTTTGATGATTTCTGACTGTTGAAGTCTTTGATCACCGTTTCAGGCTCCATGGATGCTTCTAGGAGTTCTCCTAGATTCTTTGATTTTTTGGTGATGATCATCGAGCGGATCCTTGCTCTCATGTTGTTTTGGCAAATGTCAACCAATGACGGTTGTTGCAGTACATTTGAGCATTTGTATTCCATTGCCTTTCACTTGTGAATAAAGTTGTATGTTGACTCATTCTCTCCTTGTTTTAGGCTGCATAGCTGAGTCATAGTAACATGATGATCCTCACCTTTGAAGTGGGTTAGGAAGCGTGTCTCTAGCATGGTCCAATTTTGGATGGAGTCCTCTGGCAGGGTGGAGTACCAATCAAAGGCCGTACCTTTTAGGGTACTTGCAAATAGACGGATCTTGAAGGCATCTTGATCCGTGATTGCTCCCATCAATATCTTGAAGTGTATGACGTGCTGTGTGGCTGAACCTTTCCCCGCATATGTTTGGAGGGTAGGCTGTTTGAATTTTGCAGAATACATAACCGAGTCCATCCATAAGGGATATGGTGGCTTCATCCCATGCTCCTTTAGTGTATCATTTTCTTTTGCTTTGGCGAGAATATCATTCATGTCCTTTTTGGTAAGGGCGCGTGACTCATCATCCCCCTCGTTTGTTTCATCAATTGGAGGGACTTCATTATTTTGTGGTCTTTGGAAAGTGAGAAGGAGGTTTTCTATTTGAGCCTCTATTCTCTGTTGTCCTTACTCCAACTGCTGGATGCGTGTGGTCACATCATCATGCGGTGGAAGTTGCTCAGAGTTTGTAACCAAGACATGCACCATTCGAGAGTTAAATGAGGATATCGACTTAATGACTGAGTTGGAGCTCATTCTTTTAGATGAAGATCCCGAGGAATGGTCACTCCGGTGTCCTTGGCTTGATGGAGCGGGAGAATCTTCCTGATGTCTTCGTGTCCTGGAGACGTCGCGAGTCACCGGTCGTCTAACATGAATTTTAGTTGCCGACTTCTAGCGCCTTCTAGTTTTTCCAACCATATGGACAGCAACAACTTGGTCGGGCCTTTCTTTTTCGACCCATTTTTTTAGAGACTTGAAGTGTAGAATGCTGGGTTCTTTGCTTCTCTAGTCTCTTTTGTCGATATGTCGTGTGACGATGTATATGACGAGCAATTTGAGCTTCAGTTAGCTCTGGCTGGGCTCTAGCAATGAAGGATGTAGTCTTTCGTGCACAGGAGCCGAGCTTATCTTCTTTGAAGCTAGGAATGGACAGGATCTGGACACGGTCCTTAGTCTGTCGCAGTGAGGCTTTGAATTTTACGAGTTCAGCCCTTGTTGAGATGAAGGGTCGAACTGCAGGAGTGCAGGCCTTGGCAAGTTGTTGCAGAGGCTTTGTGATGCACGGCTTGATTTTGGGCTTATAGGAGCAAGCCGGTTCATGCTTGGTTGAGTTTGTTGTTTGGCGGAGCGTAGGTCTCTCCTCTTTCATGTAGGCGAGAGGATAGAACCGGTTTTCCTTGAGAGGAGTGTAGACACCTCATTTGGCCCCTACGATAGCCTTAAATACCTATCATATATAGCGATGCCCCCATTTCATCCATAATTGAATGATTAATGACATAATTCAGATTAATTAACGACGATGAAGATGCTTGTTGTTAATTTTAGACTTAGTTCAACGATTTCTAGAAGTTCGTGAGAGAGAAGCCGAGTCTCGTCAAGATCTTGAGCCCAACCCACTACTCACACAAGAAGTGAACCATGACACCACTCAAACCCTTTTTGGACCACTTAAGACATGCTTAGGCCAATCCCTCTAAAGACCATACTTACTTTGCCAAAATGTCACCCGATTAGCCTAAGTTAGGAAATCGAATTCATTGGTCCAGAGATCCCCCATATTTTTCAGCACCTATTTGTCAAGACATTTATACCATTGAATTCCTCACTTCGAGAGCTTTCCGATGGTATGTAGAACGTCCAAATCCGATAAGCGAGTCAAAAGTTATGAGCTTCCGAAGTTTGTCCTAAGAAGAGATCATCTGGGCACCACCCATGTGGCGCCCATCCCACTAAATTTCACCTAGGCGCCCCATGCTGGGCGCCCACACAGCCCGGGACCACCTAGGCGCCCCATGGTGGGCGCCCAGCCTCCAAATTTCACTAGTTAGCCTAAAAGTAGCCCGGGACCACTCAACGTAGGGGCCGAACTCCGAAAATGAACCGACTCCACCTAGGCACCAACCCTGTGGCGCCCACACAGCCCAGGACCACCTAGGCACCCCATGGTGGGCGCCCACCTTAAAATTTATTTGGTTGGTTCGAGATTAGACCAGGACCACTCATACGTAGGACCAAGCATCGACAACGAACCGAACCACCTAGGCACCACCCATGTCGCGCCCAGCCTTTAAATTCATCTGGGCACCACCCATGTGGCGCCCAGCCTTTAAATCCATCTGGGCACCACCCATGTGGCGCCCAGCCTATTAAGTGCTAATGTAGGTCCCCCCAGGTGAAGACATATCCGTTCAATCTCGACTCCAAATGGGACCAAGGACCAAAAGCGAAGCACGGACCAGCTGGGCACCACCCTGTGGGCGCCCACTCTTTCCAGGATCACCTAGGCGCCACCCTGTGGGCGCCCAGCCTGCGCAGGACATGTGGGCGCCACCCCATGGGCGCCCAGTCTCCCTCCAAACCCTAGTTCACCCTAAAACAACTTAAGCCGCCTAGGGATGCGTGAGACCTTCTAGAAACACGAATTAATGAAGCCCTAGCCCCTTCTAAACTCGTCCCAAACCTATATAATCCCTCTTTACTTCATTTACAAGGGGAGGCTACCCAAAAACCCTAAGAAAAGAGGCAAAAGGAGAGAATAAGAAAAGAAGAAGAAAGGTAGCCACCATTAGAGAAGAACTTCAGATCTATAGTAGAAGAAGGAGAAAGAGAGGAGGAGGCTTCGATATCTTCAAGTAAAGCTATGGATCTTTGCGAAGGTTTCAATCTAGGAACTTGAGAAACGTTTCCTCATACCGGTATTCCTAGATCTCCCTTCTTTTACTACACTCCATCACCATTCATGCTTAGAAACATGCTTAGGGCCATTTGAGCATCATAGATCTACATTAACTTGAGATAAAAATGGTATTAGCATCTCATCATATTAGAAACATGTTTAGGTTCATTCTAACATAGTAGGTTTTCTTTGATTTCGTAGTTCATATCGCATAGCTAGATTAGATCTCGCATTAGCATCATCATCATCATCATTTATATTGAAAAGATCGCAAGCAACCGTTGGCAGAAAGGCTGGGCGCCACCCCCTGGGCGCCTGCCCACTCCAGAACACCTGGGCGCCACCCTCTGGGCGCCTGCCCTTTCCAGAACACCTGGGCGCCACCCACTGGGCGCCTGCCAATCTTGAACCACCTGGGCGCCACCCTCTGGGCGCCTACCCTTCTGCGACAGGGTCCAGGTTCTAGATCTCCGCCCGTTGCATCGTTTGCTTATAATTTCGTTAGTTGCATCGCTAGTAGTTCGAATTAAGACATTCGCATCAGTCGCTGATTATTGGAAGTTGTGTCGAAAACACTAAGATTCTTGTGCGTTCGTTGTGTTCTGTTGAAAACCCTGACTGAGCAGGGTAGGCGCCACAGGGGTGGCGCCCAAGTGGATTTCTCCACTTTTGTGCACAACTTCAAATCTTCCGCATTTAGTTCATTTAGAAACTGCATAATGATGATATGTTTGGTTGTATGATCTGTTCTGAACTTTGAATTACCATCTTTGTCACACTTCACATCATATCATTTGAATTGCATAACCATAGAAAATCCCAAAAAAAAATCATAAAACATAAAATCCCTTCTTCTCTTTCCTTGCTCTCTAGTAAATTAGAGGAGAAACCAAAAACAAATTAAAAGATATCCAGAAAACCCAAAAATAATAATTAGATAGTCTAGGTTATTGAGTTTAGCGCCTAAGTAGAATAAATCATAAGATTAATTAAAACATCATAATTAGATAACTTAAGAAACATCAAATCATTAAGAACCCTAAAACCTTAAGACCCTAATTAATTCGGATTTGGAAGTAGTTAAGAACTTTAAAAACACAAAAAACCTAAAACCCCAAAAGACAGTCACCTGGGCGCCACCCCCTGGGCGCCCATCCTTCCACAGCCACCTGGGCGGCACCCAGAACCTGGGCGCCACCCTCTGGGTGCCCAGCCTGTTCATTCCCTAAGACAACCCGGTTAAAGTCTAAGTTAATTAGTTAAGGCTTTAAACTAATTCGAATCAACACAGTAAAACATTTTAAACCTAGAATAAGTAAACCTTAATCAACTAAATCTCTAATTAACTCAAAAACTCAAAAACCAACAAAACTCTGAAAAGTCCACCTGGGCGCCACCCCCTGGGCGCCCAGCCTACACTGCCACCTGGGCACCGCCCTCCTGGCGCCCATCTTATTCCATCACTAAAGAACTTTAATTAAAACTTCTAATTAATCACAACCCGAATTTCATCCTATTTAACATAACAAAACACTTTTAGACCTAAAAGAACCTAAAACCTCAATCAATTCAGACTTAAACCAAGAAGCAACCCGAAACCACAAAACAGACCCCTGGGCGCCACCCCCTGGGCGCCCAGCCTGTCTATCCACTTGGGCACCACCCCCCTGGCGCCTATCTTATCCCTTTTCCTTAGAAACCACCACTTAATTAAACTTAATCGATTAAACCCGAATTAACACCTTAAAACACTATTAACCTAAAAGACTCGAAACCTTAATCAATTTGGACTCAAACCAACTTAGAAAGTACAAAACAAATAAACCACAAAACATCCACGTAGGCGCCACCCCCTTGGTGCCTATCCTTCCGCATCTACTTAGGCGCCACCCCCTTGGTGCCTATCCTTCCGCATCCACTTGGGCACCACCCTCCTGGCGCCCATCCTACCCAACCACTAGGAAACCCTAGTTGAAATTAAAATCGAATTCAATCACGATCAACACACCGGAACACCCTTGAAATCTAAAACAATCGAAACCATAAGCCCGAATAGATTTAAAACATCGAACCAACTCGGACGCACAAGACAGACACTTGGGCGCCACCCCCTGGGCGCCCATCCTGTCAACTCCACCTGGGCACCACTCTCTGGGCGCCCAGCCTCTCCCATCACTAAAGCCAAATTAATTGAAACGAAATTTAATCTTAATCATCGCAACAGAACATTTTTAATTTAAAATACATCAAACCGTAAAAGCTCAACCGCAAATCAACTTAAAAAATACGGAACCGACCCGAAGCACAAAACAATTCATCTGGGCGCCACCCCTTGGGCGCCCACCCTCAAAATCCACCTGGGCGCCACACCCTGGGCGCCCAGCCTACCTGTCTTCATAAAGTACCCCAACCGACAACTTAACATAATTAATTAACATTTAAACCAATCCGAATCAACATATTAAAACACTTTTAACTTAAAACGTTTGAAACTTTAATCGATTCAAGCTTAGCTCCCAAAGCCTTTACGAAGAAACAAACAACCACCTAGGCACCACCCCTGTGGCGCCTAACCTACACTATAACCTTGGTTCACAACTTCAACTTAAAATGAGTAATTAATCATCATATAATTTAAATTAATTGAAACCAGAACCTAAAACAACCCTCGAATCCAAAAACCAATAACTAAGTCCCAACGAAACTTGAAAATCTCAAGCCACCCACCTGGGCGCCACCCCCTTGGCGCCCATCCTCTCATTTGCACTAAAACGCGAACTCTTGGTTTCGTCTCAAAATCCGAATCTGAATCCCTTTGACATTTAAACACCAGAGAATTAAAACAATTTAGAACATTAAAACTCACCCAGTAAGAACCCCTTGGATTTCGAAAACAATATCGATACCATCGTCACTTGCCAAACCACCCAGAAGCAGCCACTTAGGCGCCCCTGTCTGGGCGCCCAAGTCACCAAAATATCCTAGGCGCCACCTCCCTGGCGCCCAAGTCTTCTGCCAGCCCCGTTTCACGGATTTCGACATCATTTCACGTTTTAAATTAAAACTATAAATTCCAGAACCTTAAACAATTTAAACAGAACCCCAAAATACATTTAATCCACCTCTTAATCAGTCTTCAACTCAAAACAAACCGAACCAATTAAAAATCACAATTAATAAGTTGCTTAGGCCCTGAACCATCAAACTCAGGCTATTCATACCCTAGGATTAGATCGGATTTCCCCGTTAGGTAGCTTAGCGCATTAGGCTTCGCCCCATCACTTTTCCTGTTCCGTTAGGGGACTGGGAGAGCTGATGTGGGCGGTCTAGGACCTTAGGTTAGGGTTAATCCGATGATCAGTAGTAAAGCACTAATCACGTAAATCCAAGTATAATCCCCTAGTTAGGCCTTTCTAGCCCCTATATTGAAAAGCCATAAAAACCATAAAACCAACAAAATAAACCCAAAAATATTTTTCCTTTATTTCTTCCTCCACCTCAGGTGCCAGATATTTAATCGAACTTAATGATAAAAGGGAATAAAGAACTGATTTCTAAAATTGAATAAATGAGAATAACGAGATGAGATGAGTGATTTCGCACACACTTTTATCAATCACGGCCCATCGGCCACCCTAAAACAAGCACTGGCCCATCGGCCATTTTCAATCAATCCTGGCCCATCGGCCACCTTCAATCAATTATGGCCCATCGGC
This sequence comes from Persea americana, assembly GCA_029852735.1. Taxonomy (NCBI): domain Eukaryota; kingdom Viridiplantae; phylum Streptophyta; class Magnoliopsida; order Laurales; family Lauraceae; genus Persea; species Persea americana. Next base: position 22,378,751 of record CM056812.1, on the reverse strand, counting down.
CTTTTACTTTTATCACTCGTGTATCGCACAAACACAGAAATCACAAGTCAGAGTCTCATTTGCATCATCATTTTGGTTTGAAAAATCAGCCTTTAAACCCTGTTTTGCCAAGGGATCAGAAGGGGGTACCTGGGAATGGGGCCGATCCTCTTCTTAAATATTTGGCACCTCCCCCTCTTTTAGTTTATTTTCTTTATTCTAGTTATTTTATTTTACTTGGATATACTATGATTATGCTATGTGAGGATTAACCTTTATTCGGGCTTTAACTCATGACCCTTAATTGACCCAAAATTAAAGAGACCCAAATTAATGTGACAGGACAACCGTCGTGTGTTGCCGGCAGCACATTAGACGAGAGGAAGAACCCACCTTATTAATTTTCTCCCCATATTTCTTCGACTTTTGTCGAAGAACGGTGTTACGGCCGTACCGTAGCTGGCGATCGTGATCCATCGATTTTGAGGGTAGTTGGAATCCTCATTTTCGATGTAAAATTTAAATAGCATATATATATAGATGAATGGAGATTTCCCTAAACCATGCCTCTCTTGGAGAGGAAAATTGGGGGGGTCGAAATTCACATCCGACAAGGAGTCAAGTATGCTGGCTTTGTGGATGCTTGGGACCTTCTTTGCTTTGGTGAAGGTTTTGGGTACCAAGACTTAGGGTAGACCTGGTTTGGTTGAGGCTTCGTGGGAGTGCCACGGGCTTCAGGCTTTTTGATAGCCGCCTTTGGTGTCGGGGCAGTGACACGTTCAGGGGTGATTTTCTGCTTTTTGGCTGGTACAGTTTCTTCTACGGGGAGTGGGAATGGTCCCAGTGACCCGAAGACAATGGTCTGGGGAGTTGAGGTCCACCTGGTGTTTTCAGAGTTGTCGAGGGAGATGACATTTCGGCAGCTAGCAGGGCGTTTGTTTTACTTGTCCTGAAGCATGATTTGGTACTTGTTCTCATCGAAGGTGATGGTCAATGAAACTGCCATTATTAGATTGGAAAAACTTTTGAAACAAGACCGCATCCATTAGTAATCACAAGAATATGATTCATAAATGGAAAAAGAACTATGGTTTTGTCTTTTCAAATCGCTCGAGGGGACATGGCCCAGCCCAAGCGAAGTGAAGAAGGCAAAAAGCCATAGATGGTACAATTGTTCTAAACGCAAGTATAGGAGGCCCAGAATGAGCGTTCCAGTGACTGCTGATAGAAGTAACTGCAAAACCTTAATTCAAATTACCGAGAAGCGATGTTCACTCAAGGTGAGATGATATAAGGTTGGAGGTACAAATGTGTCGGTCACGAATATAGAAGACCCGCAAGGGTGTAGTAGCACCACTAGGCACAAATGTTGCAAATTGCATCCTTGGAATGGACATGAGATGGGATTTTTTGAAGGGCCAAGATTGGATTCATAAAAGGGAGCAAATGGTATTCCAATAAGAACGCAAGATACAAACAATTTCTGCGAGCTATTGTTCGAAAGGGAAGGAGCCAAGATTTCTCAGATTTGAACCCAAAAATTACGGAATTTTTTTTTGAAAGGTCAAGATCGAATTCATCAAAGAGAGCAAGTGGTGTTCCAATCAGAACGCAAGCTACAAACGATTTCCGCGAGCTATTGTCCGAAAAGGAAAGAACCAAGATTTCTCAAATCTGAACTCAAAAGTGATGAAAGTTTTTTTTTCAAGAGATTTTCTTTTGAAGATTTTTTTTAGAGGTTGGAGAATACATCGAGGTCTCCCTATTTGATCTTATGAAACCTTAGTTGATAGATAAGCCCCTAGGTAAGGGTAGGATTACTTATTGAACCCGTTTGGAGGACCCTTGCTTAGAACAGTCTAGCTGTCTCCACACTCTGGACAAGGCTTTTCTTGGATCAACTTTGGTCAAAGAATGCAATCGACATACCCTTAGTGTTCTTAGCTCCCCCTTTTCTTTTTTTTTTCTTCTTGAAGATCACTAATGGATCCATCAAAGAGAGCGAATGGCACCTCCCGATCTGAACGTTAGCTATAAACGATTTCCGCGAGGAAAAGAAACAAACCAAAGTTTCTCAAATTTGAATCCAAAAGAGAGAAATATGAAAATTTTGTTTTTCTTTTTTTGGGTTTTTTTTTTTTTTTTGAAAGATCTCTAACAGACCCATCAAAGAGAGCGAGTGGCCCCTCTCGATCCAAACGTTAGCTACAAATGATTTCCGTGAGCTATTGTCCGAAAAGGAAAGAACCAAATTTTCTCAAATTTGAATCCAAAAGAGAGAAATCTAAAATGTTGTTTTTTTTTTTTTTTTTTAAAGATACCTATCGGACTCATCAAAGAGAAAAGATGGCCCATTCCCGATACAAACGATAGCTACAAACATTTCTACGAGCTATCAAGTTTAAAGAGGAAATGACCAATGTTTCTCAAAATTGAATCGAAAATAAGAAATCATATTTTTTTTAATGAGTAAGAATGGAAATAAACTCAAAGATAGAAGTTTCCAAAAAATCCCTTCTCATTTTTTTAGATGCAAGGTCCAACATAGGCCATCAACTAGAAAGGAGCCAAAGAATCTAAGCATCATGTTCTCAAATGAACGGGTCCCACCGGGTATGCCAACTTGATGGACCCGGCTTCTCTCTTCTTCCGTCCCGGGGCTATCAGGGTCTGCGGAAAAAAGCAAGCATCGATATTTTTTCTACGGGTATGCCGGATCTTATTCTTTACTTGGAATTTAGAAGTAGTAGTCCGGAGATCCACATTCATAAGTAGAAAAGGAAATCAACTTTTTTCTAGTTTTTCATTGCACATATATTTAAGAAAATAGACATGTTTTTGCCGTGAAAGGTGATTTTGCTATGATAGGTGATTTTTTCATTTATTTGCGGTGAAAGGCAATTTTGCCGTGAAAGGAGATTTACAAATCTCATCAAAATGTAAAGACAAGAGTTGTGATTTTTTTGTCTCTTTAGAAAAATACAAAATACAACGAAAAGCAAGAAAATTAATTCTAACTTCTCAAGAGATTGCGAGTACTCTTTCAAATTGACGGTCGCAAGTCATGTATGGATTTTTGTCATCATCCTTCAGATGAGTTAATGACTGCAGTAACTTGTCATAAAATGGGTCATTTAACTGCATTAAGTGGTCGCTAGGGTGCTCGAAGAGTTGCAGGTTGCGCCACGTCTTTTGGAATTCATCTTGCAATGCTCGCCGATGGATCTTCATGTTGTTTGATGTCGGATGGCAATGCAACTTCAGACATTGATTGATACCAGTGGGACAGCAACATATGTCCTGTTGATTTCTCGATCGATTGGACATGAAGTGTGCTTTCTTAGTCAGCCGATTGGCGATTTTTGAAGTGTCCGATGATGATCCAATGATCTCGCTGCCGACCATGGGGAATTTTCCCCTTTTTTGGTTGCCGGTTTTCGGCCATTTTTTCGGTCTTTTTCATTTCTTTTTTCTTTGGTATTTTTCTGATTTTTTGAGCATGTCTTAGCCTAATTTCCTTGGAGAAAACTTGACGAAAATCCTTGCATATCAGGACGCAAAGTTTCCAATTTTGTGGAAAAGCCGAAGACTTGGTTGCGCGGAGTTTGCCGATTTTTCGTTAGAAGCCGAAACTAGGTCAAACGATGTCGGAATGACCTTAAATTTGAGGTGAAGCCTCCTGAGCAATAAATAAGACCAACCATGGGCTTTTTTTTGAGTTTTGAAGCCGTATGGGGTCCTGTCATAGTAGACTTGATTTTGCCGCGAGGAAGATGTCGTGCTTTGATGTGCAGTCAACTGATGTCCGATTGAACTAAAATTTGACGGAGAGCCTATTGGAGTTATTTTAAGACGATCCATTAACTCTGATTTGGATGTCATGGTCCCGAGGAGCTCTGCCGCTGGTAGGCATGATTTGGCTTCCGAGCGTCAAAGTTGGGTCAAATGTTATCGAAATGACATGAAACTTGACAAGTAGCCTTTTGGAAGCATGTTGAAGTTACCTATGTGCTTTGTTTAATGAGTAATGGCCTCGGTGATTCTTGCCACCGAAAGGCTTGATTTTGCTGCTCGAGGGTTAATGGAGAGTTAAATGTTGCCGGTTTGGCTTGAAACTTGACATTGAGACTTTTGGAGGTATTTTGAGACCATCCATAGGCTCTGATCGAAGATTTGATATCTTCGACACTGTTACTGCCGGGAGAGCTGTCTTTGCTGCGGCCGTTTCCTTTTTGGGCTAAACCATGTCGGAATAGCCTAGAATTTGATGTAGAGCCTCTAGTAGCATTTTAAGGCCAACTGTGTGCTTTGTTTTGTGTGTCAGAGTATCTGGATTTACCGCTGCTGGGAGCTCCTGTTTAGCTACTGGAAGAGTAAAGTTAGGCCAAATGATGTTGGAATGGCTTGAAACTTCATGTGTACCCTTCTTTTGGCTGTTTTTAGGATTTTGCAATTTTTGTTTGATTTTGATAAGATCTAATGCTTGAAGTGACTTTTGCCTATTTGTGGTAGAATGTGGCTCCATGTAGCTTTTGGTGTTGAAGAGGCAAAGTGACATTTTTGGTGTCAACAGTAGTAACCTCTGCTTGTTCTCTATTTACAGCATAAGCCCTTTCTACAAGCTATGGCCTATTCTGTTGTGGTTGCTGCCTTTGTTGCCATTTACGATGCTAGCCTTGTCGTTGAGGCTGCTGTTGTTGTTATTTAGGAGGAGATGGTAAAGCTAATTGCTGGGGAGGAGCAGGAAGTGCTGCTTGTCCTTGAGCAGGTTGCTGATATGGAGCTCTATTATCTCTCCTGCCTTTTGGACATTGAGTCATTCTATGTTCCAAAGAACCATAGACTAGCCATGCTCCAGTAGTCCTCCAACATCCCTCAGTCCTATGTGTAAAGTCCGCGACCTTACTGGGTCAGTTGGGCCCAATAGTAAGCCCGATGACCCGTTTATCTTGTATTTATTATAATTATTGTATTTTTAGACAAATCAGTGGGTTTAGATCATAAACGAGTTTCTTTTAGTATTAGAATAGTGTCTGCGAAGTTTTGTGCGATTCCGAGTTCGTTTGATCATAGCAGGGGGTAGTTTGCAATTTCGGGAAAATTGAGTGTTTTTCCGGAAAATTCTAATCGCCGTGATTTTTAGGTTCGTTGGAAAGGTTTCGTCGTGCTGATCATTTTTGTCTCCTGACTTGTTGCGACCCGATGATCAGAAACCCTTCAAGTGGCCCGTTTCTTCACCGGACCCACTTAAGGGCAAACTAGTCATTTTTCCTCTCTTCTTCTCTTAAGCAGGGATTAGCCCTAATCTTATTACGAAACTCTGCAACGAAGAGCTACAGCAGTCCCTTCTTCTTCCTCTTCATCTTCTCAAGTCTAGAACTTTTGGGAGAGACCTTCTCGAAGATCCGAACCGCTAGTCTTCTTCCTCGCAATCTCTTCTTTCCATTGATCCTAGTTTGGTAAGATTTCTCTCACCCTCATCTTTCATTCATTTTCTCTTTTGGTTAGATTTAGGTTTGGTCTCGATCTTTTCCTCTCTTTTCTTCTTCTTTGCGATTTAGGTTGCGTTTGGTTGGATTAGATCGTGGTTTTCGCGTTATTAGAGCTTCTCCTCAAATTTCCCCAATTGCATCTTCTTCTCGGTTGAGGCAAGTAGATTTGCATTATAGAATTAATCATGTGTATATATTTCTTATTGATTGGCTACGTTTTCTTGATAGATTACCTTAATTCCACGCTTGTTTATATTATTGATTTGGGATTCACACGTTAGATTAGGTTTGGGGATTTGGGTTGGATTAAATGATTAAATTGATAGCCCTTAGATGTGTTTAATTTGTTGGAAATGTATGGAAATGATGAATGTGGTGATTGGGGAGCATGGAGGCTCAGTGTGTGCAGGTTTAGCCATGGAATGGCTTGAGAAAGAATGCAGAAAAAACTCAATTTCGGGGTTGCGGGTGCAGTGCCGATTGACCGGACACTCTGTCTGATCGATCGGAAAGGGTTTCTGTCTCAGTTAACTGAGACAGTTCACTGTCCGATCGATCGGGCAAACTGTCCGATCGATCGAACAGAAAACATGTCTCAATAACAGCTTTCTTGCACTGTCCGATCAATCGGATAGTAAATTTCTGACAACACTTGGAAACTTCGGAGGCTCATAACTTTTAATCCGCCCGTTGGATTTTTACGTATAATATACCGTTGGAAAGCCCTTGAGACGTAGAATCCGATCGTTTTAATTTCGTTATGATTGGAGATCGAGAAGTGATATAAATACTTGGATTATTGCTTCAGCTCATATTTTATTGGAAATGAGACCGGTAACCTAGGTTTGGGCCTTAGATGCTGGAAACCAGGAAACCATGAACATATTCTCATAAGACCATTAATGGGATTAAAATCGTAGCGCGTAGCTTGGTGTGCTTCGATTGGGTGTCTAGGTATTCGTGTAGTATGCATAGGTTAACCGAATGCGTATGGAATTATTTCAACAGATGCTTAACATGATTGTACACCAAGGAACTCTCCTAGAAGCATCATTGAATCAATTTTCCCCACGCACTCCATTAAAACAGGTACAATACATGAATGGCACCGCTTGCCTGAGTTTGGTTTGTAATTCCTCCTTGACTTATGAATTGTATCCGTTGTTATTGCTTCTTGTACACTCTCTTGGCATAATATACCTAATTAATTATGAAACATAAACTCTTGTAGAATTAGGATATAGACCTGACTTAGAGTGTACCTTAGGACCTTGTGTCATATAATTGATAAACATGACTGGCTAGACTGAAGGGATTATCCTGTGATTGGATTGGTCTTGTATTGGCTTTAATGAGATAATCCCTCTAAGCATGTCTTGTATATTGAGCTAGCCAGACTTGGTTGTCTTGGGTTCCTTATGTCAACACCACTTATTGTTATTATTTGCATGTCATGGCCAACTGCAGTCTCAGGATTTATTGATGGGCCGGTTATTCGGACATCAGGGTGGGTAGTCGGTTTTGGATGGCGTCCATGACGTTGAATAGTTGGGAGTGGGCTTGGAACATGCTACTATTTCTTAGGACCGGGAGCTTGGATCCCCCTGGAGCCGGACTTTGGTATCAGTAGTCCGGATTGGATTGTTACTGGTACCCCGGGAGATGGCTTGGACATCCTCGGAGTCTCCTTCTTGTTACTTCTATTGCATTGCTTGTATAGCGGTGATTGTTAGTGTTGCTAGGATTCATGTTATTATTTATGATGGTTATTTATTCATGCTTTATGCCTAGCATTGTTCCTTGTATTCTCATCACTATTATACCTGTCATTATTCTAATACTTGATGCATGTCATGTTCATTTATATTTTGCTAATCTATTGCTCAACATGTCGTTGACTCTATTCCTTGGTGTGCAGACACCCCAGGTGAGTACTACTATGACGACCATGCAGGTGAGGAGATCTCAGAGGATCTCCAACCAGCAGAGGAGGAGCGAGAGTGGCGTGCTGATGACATAGAGTAGCGTTATCACTTCCGGCACGAGAGAGACTCACTTGGGAACATTGATTAGATTTTATTATTCTTTTATTGATTATCATTGTTGAACCTTTCTTTCTTTGATTCTATGGTATTTAATGGCCTTAGTTATTGGGTTGGCCATTGTAATTAAATTAACTTTTGATTAACTTTAATTGTTCTTTGCAACTTTAAATTAATAAATGAGATTTAGTATCCATTGTTTGTTATTTAAATATGCCTCGAATTGTATAAATTCCACGATGTTATATTACTTGAGGTTTGAAATGCAATATCCTCACAGCGGACTTACGATCCTTGGGCCTAAAGGGCAAAAATTTTAATTAGCCATAAATTTCACTCCCCGGATCAGGTTTATTTTCTAATCGGGTTCGGGGGACGTGACACTATGAGCTTTGCCACAAGTCTCACAGATTAGTTTATTATCCATTCTTGCAGCGAACTTTTGCTTCTTGTTCTTGTTCTTAAATTGTCCTCCTCCTCTTTTAAACCAAGAGCCTGTAGTAGTGCCACTACTACTACTCTTCGCATTCTCAACCAACTCTTCTCTGTGCACTTCTTCAGCCATAAAAGTTTTATCAACTGCATCACCAAACGTAGTGGGATTATTAGATGCCACTACCATCTTCTTGTATGTAGGGTTCAAGCCATGGAGAAACCTTTTCACTTTCTTTTTCTCGGTATCTACCAAATCAGTAGTATACTTAGACAATTGTGAGAAAGTGTGCACATAGACTGACACGGTCATTTGTCCTTGCTTCAGATTCAGGAATTCAGATTCCTTCCTCTGTTGGACATATTCAGGAACAAACTTCCTTCCAAACTGCTCCTTGATAGTTTCCCAGATGTCCTCTACAGGCGCTACCAAGAGTGTATCCCTGACCCTCTTCCACCATGTTTTTGCTACCTCTCTTAACAAGGAAGAGGCAAGCAAGACTTTCTGCTTTTGCGTGCCTGACATCTTCAGTGCCATGGAACTCAGTAGCTCATCTCTTTCGGAACTGCTCATAAAAGATATTAGGATCCTTTTCCTTGGATTGTACCACCACCTGTGTCCCAACATTAGGAGGTGGTTGAATTGGCGATACTGGTGGAGTCTGCAATTGAGCCTGCATCTGGCTCTGCACTTGCAACATGGAGGCAATTTGGGCTTGCATACCCATTTTGACCTCATGGCTCTTGGCCATTTGCTCTCTTTGTTGAGCTTGCATAGCCACTTGTGTCTCGTGGTTCCTCACTAATTGCTCTTGAATAGCAGTAAACCTTACATCAGCATCCATCACCGGAGGGGAAGGTGTAAGACCTTCATTGACAACTTGATTAAAGTCATCATTTCCAGATCCTGATCCAGATGCCATGCTGTAAACAATACAGAATGTAAGATATACATCTCAACACTTTCATCACATATACATCACATATAGTTAAAGCACTAACACAAATCCAATAGTGGATTTGTATGCAACTCAACGTACCTCACAATGCTCTTACAGTTTTCTAAGTCTTTTAAGTTTCCCCTTTTAACTTAACTCTGTACCATACAATAAGTATGTCACGACCCGGGCCCGAGGTTCAATAACCCCGAGCCGTGATCCCATACTTATTCTCGTAAACTTTGAATTAACTGAAGTTAAAACAGAATCTACAAGAAGAAGCTCCCAAATCCTTGGACGTTGACTCCCACGGTTGGAGAAAGTGAGAGTGAAAGTGAGGGAGAAAAGAGCTTATTTAGAGTTGAGTGAGAGTGGGTCCCATTAGGTCTAGAAATTCTAAGGCTTAAAACATGATCTTGCGGGCCCCGGACGAGATCGACGAAGAAAGATAAAATGATCCTTGAAAAATCTAGTTTATAAAAAGTATACTTTTGACATGGTTCCAAGATATCAAAAATCGTGTCCAGATTTGGGTGTGAAAAGACAATTTCTATCCTTTTTGGCCAAAACATAGGTTTCTGTGTTCCAAACACTGACGGACTAAATATGAAAGTTGTAAATAAAAATAAAACCATTAAAAAAAATCAAAATCACAATTAAATTAGAAATCCAGAATCATCATCCCATGCTAACATGTGCACTTAGGGCGTCCCTGAGCGTGTCTGACTTGACCAACGCTCTCAAAATTCCTAAAACTAATTCCAAGACTAAATCAAACCATTCTAACCCAATGATTACTAAACTCTCTCAAGACTAAACACTCACTTAATTAACACTAATCGAGCTAATTTGGGTTGGGGTCTGACATGAAACAAAGAAAATACCTTTCAGTAGCACCTATTAATAAAAGAAATCAAAAATAAAATTCATAACAGGCCATCATGTATGATTAATATCATCTCTAAGGAGTCAAAGCCAGCTGAGAGTAAATTTGATCAAATCTAAGGTTGCCTTTAAATGTTTATACTCCCCTTCAATCCATTCTCTCCTTTTATCAACACTTTGACAATGATGGGTACAAAGAGAAGGTGATTTTACCAATTGAAGATAAACTTCAAGGGAAGGATTAGTCAAGCTTTAAATGATCAAATTATCAAAATTAAGAACAAGGTCAAGGGGATGTAATGGGGGTTACATAGCATAACATCAACTACTATACCTATGAAAATCATATGTTATGTATTGAAATAATTTCATCTGTCATTAAATATTACAATAATGTGCAATGAGAATGAAATGAAATTCAATCATGAAGCCAACCTCAACCGTTAATCAACCAAGATTTTGATCACATAAAAAGGGTGGTTACGAGATTTACCCAAATGTTCATGAGAGGTGGCAAACATTAATGTTATGATGCTAAAGGAATGTGACATGAAAAGAAAAGCATATTGCTATCAACTACAATCCAATGTGTATAAGGTCTATCACATTCTCAAGATATACCAATTGAATATGATACCAACTGATACTAATTATCAAAACATGATTAAGAGCAAGGATGTGATAGACACAAAATTCCACTAAGCATCAATAATGGCACATTCATCACTTTAATGATATAATAACTTGTGAGCATAGTGATAAATATGAGAAATTGCATTTTGAAAATATATGACTTGGAAGAGCATGCAATTTGTAAAATCATATGAATTCAACATGAAGGACATCCATCAACAATAGATATATCTTTAAGATACAAAGAATGGATTTTGATGAGTTTCATATGAACATAATTATGACATTGAAAAGTGCACAACAATGATATTACTAAAGTGAACATGCATGAATCAACATCATGGTCATCTATCATATTAACATATTTTACTTTTAAAAACCATTTGATAGACATTGTGAGATTGCATTTCAAGATTTTACTATAAGTTAAGAAGCAATCTCATTTATCTCAATATATATGACAATATGCACATGAGATGATTGGGTTCCAATATGGTTTCTAAAGATGTAACTATGAGCAAAAACCATATATGGAACAATTCCACATTTGCATAGAGATGATCGATCAACACTCAAGATCTAACTCATACCATATCATCAATAAAGAATATAACCATGCATGCACAAGAAGGTATGAAGTTAGAAGGATATCATGGATCACATATAGATGAAAATGGATCTCATATATGTGTATACTTATGAAGAATAAGAGTTTAACACCAATTCATCTAAAATGATCCATCAATCTATCATGCAAAATCTCTACTCTAACCAATGTACTAAGCTTACAATGCAATGGACAATGGTTGTAAAGATCATACCACATGAGCTTAGCACACAAAATCCCATATGTACTTTTGAGGCTCAAATGAACTTGAAACAAAAGATTTTGCTATAAAGAGCATAAACAACATCAATTTGCATTAATGAAAAGATATACAAAGTTAGGCACAATATGCAAATCAATGACACCATTCCCATCCAAACAATGTAAGACACAACATCACAATAAATTTGCATTTGAAAGAATGTAACTTTGTTGAGCAAAAATGAAAATTGCTTGGAACAACATATATTTCCAACTAAGATGTTTTCACCACAATAAGCACATGGAAACATGTTCAAGGAAAGTGCTTTTTATAATGGTAACTTACGAAGCTTGGAACATTTTCCAAAAAATCTTCAAATCACTTTAACATTCAAAATCCAACAATGAATCTTTTATAAAAATTATGACCAAGTGATTTTGAAAACCATGAAGTGAACTAATATCAAATTTCAATTTGCATTCAAAAAATGACTATTGGCACACATTCAAATTGAACACATATTTTCCATACCAAAAGATATAACATGTGAGTTCATGGAAAATGCATTAAGAATTTGGGAACATATGGGCAAACTAGAGAACAACAACAATCAAAGGTCTTATTCAAATTAATTGAGTTCTCACAAACATATAGTCATCTAGCACAATACCCCAATAACCATAAAAAGATATAGCACTAAGTACAAAACAATTTTCAACTTGCATTTCAAAAGAAGTAACTACATATAAGTTGATTTTACAAAAGCAATAATTTTCCATTTGAAAGTATGACTTAGAAATCTATGGAAAATTCAAATTAATTCAAATAATTTGTTTTTCCAAAATGATCTATGATATCCAAACAATTGATTTCGCAACATTAATTGATCATGAATAATCTAGCTTTTGAAACCATAATCAATTGATCATGAATAATCTAGCTTTTGAAACCATAATTAATTGATCGTCATTAGACATGCGTTACAATAGCTATAACAATATGTGAACAAAAGGAAAATCTATCATGAGGATATTGCAATCAAATGATTTTGAGAACCATGAGATAGAACCAAGTAATTCTTGAAAACAAAATCAATCGATTACAAAGAACATTGCATTTTAAGAGATGTAACTATGTAAGAACAAAATGCAAATGTAGCATGACCAACAATATGATGTGAAAAAAAATAAAAAAGGTTGGTCCAACGAGGTTCAAGGCGTTAAGGTTTGTCTAATTGTCAACCTTTGAGAATCCGCCTAAGGTATTGATAGGTTTGTCCTTGAGGGTTTACTTTTATCATCCCACCAATCTCTAAAAATTTTCACTTGAGAAGGTATAGTTTGGTGAGATTGTTTCTTAGGAGAAAGAGTGAGCTAGAGGAGAATCTCCATTTTCAACAATAGTGGAATCCGTTTTTAATTATTCTCTATAAAGCACAATCTAGGGTTCTAACTCTAGGTTTTTACACATAATCAAGATTTTTAATGTACTTGATCCTAATATAGAGCACCTAGGCTTTGATACCAATTGAAAGTCTGGGATCCGAACTCTAGAGGTGGGGGGGGGGGGGGGGGGGGGTGAATAGGGTGAGCTTCTAATTAGTGACCAATTAATGCCAAATTTTAAAGTTCTTTAAATCAATTAGTCACAAGTGATGATATAGAACTAAAGTGCAGAAGCTAACAAAAATAGTCATCACAAAGCATTCACAATAACACAATGATTTATAGTGGTTTGGCCTCAATGCCTATATCCTCTACCGGCTTGTGATCTTACACCCCACTGGATTTTCACTATCTCTGCTTTTCAATAGGCTAAGTAATAACCTTTGCAAAATATTTTTCAAGGCTAAGCAATAACCTTACAACATGCTTTCCAAGGCTAAGCAATAACCTCTTGGGTTTTATGGTTCACCCCTAACCATACACTTATGCTTTTCTAAGGCTAAGCAATAACCTAATGCACCCAAAAGGTTTTCTCAAGAAAGTATCTACATAACACTTGAAGAGATACAAATTTAAGCTCAAATACAATGCCTCTTAATTAGGCGGATATAAAAGTGTAAATCTAACCCGCACAAACACTATATGAATGCAAAGATGAATGCTCAATGTTTATGTATGATGTCCTCAATTAATTTGAAAATAAAAGCTCATAAATGTATGCCAAAGGCTTTTAAAAGCTTTAGTTCATAAAAACATTTATGATTGAGGAAAGAATGTTAATCACATGTTAAAAACAACTTGTAAAAGATATACTTATTCATTCCAAACAAGTTGTGAAATTTTAAGAACAAAACATGTGATGCATGGGATCTTCAATCAAATTTAACAATGTAGCTCAATACATGTATGTTGAAAGCATTTGAAAGTCAAAACACTAAAAGGTATTTGATTGAAGTGAAGAGACAAATCACATGTAATTTAAATATCAACTTGAGAATGATAAACTTATCAATGCCAAGCAAGTTGTGAAACTTTAAAACAAAAATACATGTGATTTGAGTGTGTTGTTGAATCCAAAACATGAGATAGATTGAAAATGATTATCTTGTCATGGAAAATAACAACCTATGATTCAACCAAGTATAGGAATCATGTTACATATGATTTCAAAGATGATTCCAAAACATAATTAACTTAGATATACCAATTTGAGTCCTATTTGGTTTGAATCAAGGTGATGATTAATGATTATCCTACAAGTTCCTGCGGTGAGGATCCAGACAAAACATACAGAACGAAACTCATGGTATCCAGCTTGTGTGAATGTGTGAATGTGCCATGTTGTGTACCATCAAAACAATATCTCGTGGTATCCAGCTTGTGTGAATGTGCCATGTTGTGTTAGATTAGATATTATATTTACCCTGATTCTCAATGTTTATTTTACTCAACTGCCTAGACTATGTACCATTGCTACTCTTATGATTACCATGCTTGTCTCTATTCTTTTGATGCATACATCCTACGTTATCTGTATATGGTGCATTGCCAGATCTTTGGATCTGACTCATCTTTAGTGCTTAGGTCTTGACCTTGACTACGAGGACGACGCGCTTGTCGAGACGGTCATAGCAGGTGACTACAGGTGGGGACCGGCTGACCGAGAGGTCGAGCTGGAAGATGGAGTGCCTGCACAAGGGGTTTGATTGGGCTTTGAGTGTTTCTGTTCTGTGCAGTGAGGTAAATTGATATGTTAATTTATTAACCTTAACACTTTGATATTTAGGCTTGACTTTAGCCCTGCTACATTTGATATATCTTTTTAAGATACCTTATGCTTCCGCTATTATGTTAAATTGCTTCCCCTTTATTAATTATACTTCCACAATTTAACCATTAATTAAATGTTGGTCAAAAAGTTTTTAATTGGACCTCACCACGGACTTACGATCTTGGAAGTTCTCTAATTTTCCGGGAAGTAGCGCTTCAACTTCGGGTACCTTGACGGAAATCTCGGTATTTGGAATTGGGGCGTTATGGGGAGGTTCTTTGTGATTCCCAAAAATTCCCATTTTGGGTTTGTTTGACTACTCTCGTCATTCTCTACAACTTTCGTGTTCACCTTGTACCCATTCGAAGCTCCGAAAATAAGTTTTTCCAGCCTTGGGGGCAAATCGGTCTTTTCATATTGAATCTGGACCCAAATTTCGAGATCTCAGAATTATGTCAAAATTATATTTTTTGAAAAATAGATTTTGTGAGAAACATTTTTCTCTTCTTCGTCGATCGCATCCGGAGCCCGAAAATTGATGTTTTACCCTTGACAAGTTTAAAGTGTGGTGGGGCCCACACCACCCATTATAAAAAGGGCAACCCTCCTCTCTTTCTCCCTCATTTGTTGTAGCGTAAGTTGGGGGGGGGGGGGGGGGGGGGGGGGAGAGCTCTGCAACTGAGCTCCCCCCCTCCCTTTCCTCCTTGTTTTCTTCCCCATTCATGGAGAAAACCTTGCCAAATGGAGATTGGAGCTTACCATCTTCTTCTCCTCATCTCAAGCTGTCTTTAGACACAATTTTTGTGTAGAGCCAAGGTGGGCAGCCCCTTCTCTAAGCTTCTTCTTGTTGAGTGATGGTCTTAGAGGCAAGAACTTCCTTTCCATCTTCCATTTTTATGTAATAGCATCTCCTTAAGTTCTATTCCTTAGCTTTGTTTGAACCCATTCCTTGTTTTTCTTGATTTTCCATTTTAGGGTTCTAAGATGGGTGTATTTTGGGGGTTTTGTGTAGCTTGGTGATTTGGGCTTGTGAGTGGTGATTAGGAGCTTGCTTAGTCATCATTGAGGCCAAGGCAAGTGGATGAATGGATTATTTTTGTAATTGGCGTGTTTTATGAGAAAAACTTGATTTTCATTAATGGTTTTGGCGATTTAATACTTCCTTCTTAATATGAGTTTTATGGATTTTAGGAATGGCATGTTTATGAGTCTTTCCCTCTTACTTAATCTCTTGAAAATGTATGCATTGTTATTTTCTTAAATCTTACTCTATGCACACATATGGATTTCCATGGGTGGTGGGTCTCTTGTGATGAATGAGGTGGAAAAAGGAAGTGCTTTGATGGATCTTGTGGAATGTTTGATGGAGGATTAGTTGGGGTTTTGAGAAGGCAAAGAGACCTACATTGTTGTGACAAAGTGGTGGCTCAAAGGAGATTTGGAAGAAGAGGAAGAAACATGGTGATTTCGGACGTCTGGGGAGGGTTTCTACTGGATGCCAGGGTTCGGGCGTCCAGATGCCGGGAACCTGCAGGTTGCAAGTGATTAAAATGTCAATCTTCCAGAAGCCATAACTTTTGATCCGTTTGTCGGAAATTGGAGTTCTATATACCGTTGGAAAGATCTTGAAGTGTAGAATCCAATGGAAAAGAAAGTGGGTATTGGATCAACGAACCAAGCCCTTATCTCTTTTGAAAAGGGATTCTAAACCTAGTTTGGACCCTAGGTTGGAACCAATTGACCCTATACTTGCATGACCAATTAGGGAAATGAAAACGGAGCACGTTTAGCTTGTTAATGTGTATAAAGACCTCAGAATGTTTTTAATTTTAAGGGGTACCAAGTGAATGACTAAACTGACATACGGGACCCTTATCCACGTCGATTTAAATCTTGAACCCTCAATGTATGGATCGGCAGTGTGTGGAAATCCATGTGTAATCTCTTTTAAATTGAACTACTGATGTAGCCTTCTGTTTTCACGTGTTAATACCAGTTTTGTTTTAAAACCATTGAAATAAACGCTTTAAGCATCCTGCTAGCCCCGTATGTGCATGACTAGATATGAATGTGATAATTGTGCCTATAAGTACCCTGTTTAGCATGTTTGGGTGTTACACACCATATAGATATATGTATATGTCCTGATTTCCTTCATGTAACCTATGTGTCGGCATCACTAAGCTTGGACGACCTTGTCGGCTTGATCCACCGACTTGGAGGTCCCCCTCTTACTCCTGCTAGCTGCAGTCTGCGTCCTGTCCTGCCTTGTTACCCGGTTCCGCGGCCATAGTCTTATCTAGTTATATGTATATATATTTCGTTGGCTCTCGTCACTTCGCGTGTCTGAGACCAACGCCCCGAATGTACTCTCAACACATTAGTGATGGAGGATTTAGCTTTGTGTGGTTGCCAGTTTGTCTCCACGATTGTGGCTCCCCTGAAGAAGGGCAATTTGCAGGGTTCGCATATGGACTGTGTTTGCAGTGTGAGGAATACATGTTTTGCCAAATATCCATATTTTACACATGCTTCAAATGAATACATGTATTGTTAGATATACACATTTTACACAGGTTTTAAATTTATGCAACTTTTGATAAAACACCATGATTTATCATATGTTTTATTATTCAGAATATTGTTTATATCTTTTCACCCACCTACCAGACCGTCGCTTCTGACCCACTCTTTTGGTACTCAGGTTTAGACTTCTTCGCCTCGAGCTAAGTGCACGTGTTAGCTGTGGAGTCATGAGCTTGCAGGTTGTAGTGTCAGCTATGTTATGTAGACATTGAGCTGGACATCGGAGCTACTTCATATTTGGGGTAGTGTTTATTTAGCTTGTTGCTTGTATGGCTTTTATTAGCCTTCTCATTGGGATTTAATTAATACACATTGATATTTGTAACATGAACATATTTGGGAATGAAATATCCTGTTATTGTCAGCTCTGTATTTTATTGTGATGGTTTGTTTCAGTCTTGTATGGGCATTGACATGATAACTATATGCTAGTGGTTGAGTGCGACGCGGAATCCAATGGCCACGGACTCCGGGTCGCTACACCACGAAAGCTTCCGCAAAATATTTAGAGTTTGTTGGAATTTGTCATCCTCACACACGTGGATCTTGGGAGAAATATAATTGTTACTTAAACCCCAATTTCACGCTCCCTGAGGTTGGGCCGCTACAGCGTCCAGGTTCGGAGGCGTGACAGAGGGGGCTACTTATTCTAGTTAAGTTCCTTTTAGTGAAAGTGAATGGAGATGGGTTATGTAAAACTTAAAAGTGTTTTGGACGAAAATGACCTCATGAATTTTCAAAATGATCCAAATGATGGGTGGGTTCTAAATTATAATTAGAAAATAAAAATGGCGTCCAATTACTAGAATTCCTAAAGGTGTGCCCCATGTTGACAATCACAAAAAGGAGGTCCCACTTTGTAATTCTTAGAGGTGCTTCACATGTTCCATATATCAATTCATGGGCCCACAATTTAAATGTGGGCCCACATTGCAAATCCTATAAAGGTGGGCACATGTTCTTATTAAAGGAGGGCCCAACGTTGTAAGTCTAAAGGTGGGTCCCTTGTACAATGATTCCTACATGGGTTGGAAGTCCTACGGTGGGCCCACATTCTAATTCCTAAATGGGGGGCTCATGTTATATTTATATAAGAGTGGGCCTACTATTTTTAATACTAAAGATGAATTTATGAATATTCATATTAAATTTAAAATCAATATTGTTGAGAAATATGATTTTCTTGATTCTATTTGTTAGAATAAAACTGTTATAATGTTGCCAAACAAGTTCCCTATAGAACATTCTTAATGGAACAAAGTAATATAATATTGAAAAACAAGTTTCGCACAGCTTGGTCTCGGCACAACCGAGTCTCAACATAACCCGGTCTCGGCACAAATTCAGGAACAACACAAAAACGATGCCAAATGGGGCCTTAGTTTTATATCTTGAAGCTCCAGTGAATTTGAGTAACTTATGAAAACATCCAAAACATCTATACACATAAAAAATATATGCACTCACTCACGTGAAAATGATAATTTTAACAAATGAAAAATGTTCTAAAAGTAGACTATACGTGACTAATATGTAGTTCAGCTCGTGCAGGCCACCTAGATAGGCGTTCGTCAGTGACAAGAGAGCAAATGTAAAGGTCTCCTTAGAGAAAAGAAGAAGCCAAAATAATATTCCCACCAAGTCCTTGCTTTAATAGCCTTATAATTTAATGGAGTTTTAATGACTTTTTCAGTGAGCTTCGATCCAACTTGAAGTGACGGCTCAGTAAGTGTAAAATTGATCTTGGTACCATATCATGGGTTGACAAGAGTACAAAGGCTGCATTCATCAAAGGTGGGTCCAGGGATCTCCATCTAATTTACCAAATGGATTTAATGCATTGAGAAATATTAGCCGTTGGATGTACTTTCCAACTGATGCCAACCCCACCTTTCTCCCCCTCGCTAGTCATCCCAATTTTAAGCCAGTCTCCCAAGTCCGAAAACCTCTCTAGCGGCGAAAACGCTTCTTCCATTCCCCCGTCTCTCAACGGAAGATTTTGAAGATTGGAGCCTAAAACGCTTCAAATCTTAAAAAAGTAAGTGCATGTTAATCTTTTCTTCAATCCCTTATTTCTCTGAGTCAAACCTCTTCTCTCTTCCTATCTTCATGCTTCATTTCTCTCACTCCAAACCGATGGATGCTCTCCAATGCAGGATTATGGGTTTTTATTCACGCTTG
Source organism: Persea americana (assembly GCA_029852735.1). Lineage (NCBI taxonomy): Eukaryota > Viridiplantae > Streptophyta > Magnoliopsida > Laurales > Lauraceae > Persea > Persea americana. The sequence goes on along the minus strand of CM056812.1, from coordinate 22,359,558 downwards.
ATGCCTGTATCGCATGTTCCTTGCATCAAAATTAGGTATCTTCGCTCTAGAGATTTTTCTTTTTGGTTATTTACTTCAGTGCCTGTAAACACGAGTCTCTGTGTCGAATGATTTGTACCATTTCATGGATTTTGTGGTTTGTGTTAGAATCTATAATTCCATGATGATGATTGTTCGTGTTTTGGGTTTGGGGTTTATTTGATTTTGGATTTTGGGATTCTTTGGTCGGGAGTTTACTGTTTTTTATTTTGTGATTTCGGGTTCTTGATTACAAATTTGGGGAAGTTTGGGGGAATTAATGCTGCATACTTGCCCTTTCTTTTGAAGTTTATGATTTGGATTTTTTTATTTGGGAATTTTGGATTGGTTTAGAGGATTCGGGTTTTCTCTGAAGATCTGAAAATTTGGGTTGATCAGGTTGGGCTCTGGTTATGGAGTCTGTGGGTAGGTCGGGTTGGGGTTGAGGGATTGGGTTTAACTTTGGGTTCAAATTTGGGTTGGGTTGAGGGGATGGATGCTTGGGTTGGACCTAACCCACCCAACATGGCCTTAGTTGCAGCCCTAGCTGCTCTATGCTTAAAGCCTTGGCACATTAGATATATTTTGCACTTATGAATATTTGTTTTTCTTCAATTTTTATTTTGAATGGGCTAAAGCGGGGCTCAACTGTTAACCCTGTGGTTAGAAAAATCAATGGCAAGAAAAATACCTGATAGAACCATGTATTATGCTTACTTTTATTCGAGGGTACTAAGCATAGAATCATTTTGGATGGTTTGTTCCTTTTTTTTTTTTTTTTTTTTAAATTTCCAAATTTTTTTTTTTCTATAATTTTCTCATTCATTTCATAGAAAATTAAATACAATGGAGCCACTATTCTAATTTAAATTACTCCGATGGGAGGACCATTTTTTTTGTTTTGAAAATGGTGAGTATATATTACTCAGAAAAGTTAAATAGTGTAAGTGAATTATACTGATGAAAAAAGAGCCCCCAACAAAAAACATAGGGGACTCCAATGGGACCTTCAAGTTGGAACAAGCTTAAATGCAAGCCAGATTAAATAGATTGTGGAATAGGGGTTTTGACTGATTTGAATTTAGCACATTGGCTCGTGCTTTTGAATTGCTGTGATCATAAATAATAAAATCACTCCTTTAAATTGTTGTCCAAAGTAATAACCCTGATACAACCTAACTTGGTCATTGCAACTCCATGAGCCTAACTCATTGTCTAACCCAGCTTGGGTTTTGCTGGGTTGAGCAGGGTCAAGTTGGCTTCGGGTCATTCTTGAGTTTACAGAGGTCAAACCAATGGAATTAAGATTGGGCTTGGATTAGACTTTGCTGGTCAATTTTAGATCTCGGGCAACCCTACTCAACATAACCCAGCTCGACCCCTAGTGTATAGCCTCCTAATCGTTTACTATAATCGAAAAACCCCTAACCCTTTTTAATAATTGTACAAACCCTTCCCCCCTTTACTTCAGAATTACTTTCAAACAGCCTTTTTGACTGACTCCGTCATTTTTCTATTGTCAAGTATAGGAAAAAAAGATGGTTTCGCCACTTGAGATAGTATTAGCATTTAGAAATTAGAATTTAAACATGCATCTTACTCACAGTTTATGTATCTAATCAAAGGTGTATTCTGTGTTGAAAGTGTGGACATTGTCATTTGTATTGTTTCTTCACCATCAACTGGAATCATGTAGGAATTACCCTAGATGATGTAATATCATGAACCAAACCAATTAGTAATAGTCTTTGACCGACTTAATGATGGGTTGACTTTGGCAGGCCTCACTCAAATACTGAGATCATGTGGGACCTATTAGTCTAATTGTGGAACCATGCTGACCTTAAGATGAAATAATGTGGGACCCACCAGTCTATTGGCATAGCTGTGTTGCTTAATTAATGATGGACTAATGTGGTGTCTCTACAGAATCATGCCATTTTGTAGCTAATTTGAGTAACATCGTTCATCAAGGTGGGACAATAAATCCTTTCTTGAAGTTGATAAAAATGTGCGGACTATGCATGAAAATGCATCACTATTTTAGATAGTCTAAGAAAGGAGTGCAACAACTTTATGTCGTGATTGGCCATGTAAAGGCAATCAATCTATTTTATTTGAAACAAAAACAATTGAAGTCGAACTTCAATTAATGAAATTAACACATTAATGTAGACACTTTCACAAATTTAAAAATTGGTTGATGTGGAATGGGATAAGAGTTAAATAAATATTTCATGAATGACTTGTAGGATCATTCAAGTTTATATATTATCATCATCATCGTCGAAGCCTACTCCCAACTATGTTGGGGCCAGTTACATGAATTCTATTTCTCCATTCTAGTCTATCCTGAGCCAAAGCCTTGGATAGGTTACACTTCTTCAGATCTATCCTTTCTTCCGTCGACATTCTATTTAGCTTACCCCTTTTTCTTGGGGGGCCATTAATCTATATAGAAAAACTTTTTCTCACTAACGCTGTCGTTGACTTGCCTTAGACATGTCTGAACATCTCAAATGAGTTTCTCTTAATTTATCACTTATTGATACCACCCCTAAATGCTCCCAAATGCACTCACTGCTGATTCTATCTTCCCCAGAGTTACCACATCCATCTAAAACATTTTCATTTCTGCTAGACTGCTTTACTCTTTTTTACGTGTTGTTTCCTGATCAGTCAATATTCTGCTCCATAGGTCATAGATGGCCTAATTGCTATGTTATAATTTTTTTTTTCCTTCAATCTTACTGTTATCAGCTGATGACAAAGCACTCCAATAGCAAGATCCTACTTCAACCATCCAGCTCTTATTCTATGTTCGAATCTCCATCATGACTAATCAGAGAGCCAAGGTATCGGAATTCGGAAGGAATCTCTTAGTAGTATCTGTTGAACTTCAGTTCTCATAGAAGTTACATCTCTTTGCACATCCTTACTAAAGTTGCAATTTATATGTATTTTTTTTTTTTTTACAACTTATTTTAAGCCCTTCGATGCTAAAGCCTCCTGCCATCTCTTGCTTCATCGATCAACACTTTATCATATGCAAACGATATATACCTAGGTACCTCCTCTTGAATATGAGCAGTTAACTCGCTCATAATCTTTGCAAAAAGATAAGGGCTTAAAGGGGACCTCGGACAAAACTCATCTGTTTGTCCACTAGTTGTTCTTACACTAGTTACTCTTACATATCATTAATGATGTCAGTATAACCTCTTGAGACAATCCATTTATCTAAAACCGACCAAATCAAAGTTTTAGGTACTCTATTGTTGGCTATCTAGATTGATGAAGACCATATGAATTTCTTATTCTATCGATATTTTTCCTTAATTGTCTAAATGAGAAGATAACTTTCATAGCTGACCTCCCTGGCATGAAACCGAATTGATTTCAGATATCTTGGTCTTTTCTTGCCTTTGCTCCATTACTCTTTTAATAGTTTCATACCATGACTCATAAGATTAACACCATGATATTTGTGCAACTTTATATATCTCCTTTGTTCTTACATATATATATTTATATTGAAAGATTGACTGAAATTCATTGAAAAAAGGAGCCACAGAAACTTTATAGTATGAGAGATATATACTAAACCATTAACCCTTGTTCTTATATAAAGGTACTGTAACACTTCTCCATTCATCTAACATTTTCTTTGTCCTTAATATCTTGCTGAAGAGCCTAGTTAATTAAACTCTTTTAATTTCTTCTATGCATTTCCAAACCTCTATCAAAATTCCATATGGCCTCATAGCCTTTCTTGTCTTTAGCTGTGCCAATGTTTTCTTCACTTCTGCTACTTTAATTCTGCGGTAAAGGGTATGTCCTGCGAACAAACTACCTGTCTCATTCCTAAGTCTCCTATAGAATCTTCCTTTAAAAGTTTATTTAAATATTTTACCCACATTTTTGAAATAATGTTTTGATATTTGTAAAGTACGTTCAACTATGTAGTCGTATATGTCAAGGTTGTTCTTTTCTTTTATTTATTTATTTTTAATGTATTGATGCAGCTCATGCAACCAAGAACAAAGTGTTCTTCTCCCATGAAGGCATCGGTCGATTTGGTTCACGTGTCATGCCTTGCCATATGAGTGCAATATATCACAACCATTATCAAACCTCCCCCAAGTACCCCCAACAACTACTACTTCGTGTTTTTCGAGCTAAAAAACAGCAGTGTCAACAACTCCATACAACCTCTACAACGAACACCACCGGCCATAGCCCTGGTCCTTACTTGCCCCTATCGAAAAACATCTCCTGCTTTATCTTGAGAACCGTTGACATTGACACCCTTACCCATACTCTAGAGGAAACAGCATGCAAGATCCCCTGGTCACCTCCTCTTGTTAACTGCATCCTCAAAAGGCTTTGGAATCATGGCCCTAAGGCCCTCCTCTTCTTCAACGTCCTTGACTTCCTGTCCCCTAGAAGTTACACCCATGCTGCCTCCTCATTCAACCACGCCATTGACATTGCCGCTCGAATGCGTCAGTACAATGCTGTTTGGACTCTTCTCTCCCGCATGCGCAGCCGCAATATAACCCCATCCCCCCTTACTTTTGCCATCATTCTTGAGAGGTTTGTATCTGCTGGAAAACCTGAGAAAGCTCTTCGCATTTTTCTCTCCATGCATCACCGTGGCTGCCCTCAGGATCTATCTTCTTTCAACACCTTCCTAGATATCCTCTGTAAATCCAATCGAGTGGAGATGGCATCTTCTCTCTTTCGGGCTTTGGGACCCAGATTCCGACCTGATACTGTTACTTACAACATAATTGCAAATGGGTGGTGTCTCATAAAGCGAACGCCTATGGCGTTGAGAGTTATGAAGGACATGGTGGAGAGGGGACTGACTCCAACGCCTGTGACATACAATATCTTGCTCAAGGGATTCTTTCGAGCAGGGCAGTTGAAGGAGGCATGGGACTTCTTCTTGCAAATGAAGAGGAGAGGTTGTGAGCTTGATGTTGTTACTTACACAACAGTGGTTCATGGGTTTGGTGTTGCCGGTGAGGTTGAAAAGGCTCAGAGAGTCTTTGACGAGATGGTTGGACATGGGTGCCTTCCGTCAATTGCAACGTACAATGCGTTGATTCAGGTTCTCTGTAAGAAGGATAATGTTGAGAATGCGCTTGTTGTGTTCAATGATTTGTTAAGAAAGGGCTATCTCCCGAATTCTACGACTTACAATGTCTTGATTCGGGGACTTTGCCATGCCAGTGAATTTGATCGAGCTGCAGAGTTTATGGAGAGGATGAAGGGCGATGACTGTGAGCCCAATGTTCAGACGTTCAATGTTTTAATCCGTTACTTATGTGATGCTGGAGAGATTGAGAGGAGTCTTTCTGTATTGGTGAAAATGGGTAATGGAGTTTGTTGCCCACCAAACTTGGACACTTTTAATGTTCTAATTAGTGCATTGTTTGTTAGAAAGAAACCAGATGATATGCTGACAGCTGGAAAGTTATTGATGGAGATGATGGAACGAGGGTTTTTGCCTCGAAAGTTCACATACAATCGGGTTTTGAACGGGCTTTTACTGACTGGGAATCAGGCACTTGCAAAGGAGATTCTGCGAGCCCAGAGCAGGTCTGGGCATTTTCCTCGTGAGATCAGATTGTAAAATGCAACCTTTGGACGTGATTAGCACATGCGCTTATAATGGTTTCCAGCAGTGAAAGCAATGTCAGTAAGGTCTCATTGTTGAAAGCGGAGGCATTGACATGGTATAATGACTGGTTATGTACATAAGCTCTTTCCAATGGATTGAGCATCGCTAGAGAGGACAGGTACGATTAATGTTACAATTACCATTCTAGTCTATTTATTTAAAGCTTGAACATAGAGTTATTGACGCAAGTACTTAATGCATTTTTATTCAATGTATTTGCTGTTAGGTTATAATTGTAATTGAAAACTTTTATTCTAGTGAGATGAAAACAATAAAGTTCATAATTGATTCTGTTCCAAGTTGGAGTGACAAATTTTTAAATGCCAGAAGTCTGGTCTTATGGCTCATTCTTAGTTTCAATTCTTTCAACAATGACTGACTCTCAGAGATGCCTTCTCATTTATAGAGGTGCAATGAATTAGTGTAGTGGTGAGACTGTCAATGGATCCTCTATTACACAAGATGGACCCATTTTTCGGCGCCAACACAGATTCAAAACTAGGAAGAAATCAAAAGGGGGCGCACACCCAATCAAGGATCACGCAGCCAAATTGGTTATTAAATAAGACCTATCTGTGTGTGCGCTTGCGTGTTTTAGAGATCGGGAAATTTCATGCTTTCAAATGTTGCTCGATTGACACAACTAAGTGTTTTTTCAGTTGTCTATCAATAAGCCTAGATTGTGTGATTCTGACCAGGATTTCAGAATTTATGATGCATTCTAATAAGTCTAGTATCGAATTTTTTAGTCTTCTTTGAATGGAAAGTCTACTCGTATTTGTTGTCTTTTGTCATCTTAACTCTTTTAGTTAGAATCATATTTCATTTCTTGAGATGTAAGTCAAGAAAGTTTTTGAAATTTGAATACAAAGGATTTGTCATCGTCATCACTTGAGATCCAAGTCAAGAAAGTCTTTAGACATACGCACCATATTCAATTCTGTTCTCCTTAGTGCATTTGAATATTTCTAGATTGCTGCAGAATGTAGCTTCCCTCCATTGGTGAAGATTCCTTTGGAACCTTCTTTTGTGTTGAGTCCAAGGAATAAATTGTTGTAGATTGAGTACTGGCTCCTGTTCTTCTCCCAATAAAACTGATTAGCAATGTGGTCCAATTTGGGTTGGTTGAAAACTTGAGTTCATGTCCAGTTAAGTACATCTTAAATACTTGTTTACCTGAATGGTATTTAGTAATTTACACACATGCTAAGGCATGTCATATAGGGTCTGGTGCTAGCTTATGGGCTTAATGGGTGTCAGGGGGAGATGGATAATAAGTAGACCCCACACGGGCTATTGCTCATGATATTTCCATGGGTGAGGTTGCTTAGAGGATCATTCATATGATCCTAGTTTTTCAACCTAGCTTGTCAACTCGGTAGCTTGCTGAGTTGACTAGGCTCAGTCTCTAATTGGGTAACTGGGTTGGGTATAGCAATTGGGGCGATTCCCCCCCTCAACTAGGAGTTAATTGGGTTGGCCTTTTAAGCCGAGTTGGCAAAGTCGAACTTTAAGTGAAAAGTTTTTAAAAATTCCTTTATATTTTGAGAACCCGACCCTTCAAAATCCTCCATTTTCAAGAGAGAAATCAATAGGCGAGTTTTTTGTGCTTTTTTGTCATTTTATGCTTGCAACGTGCATTCCTTATATATATATATATATATATATATTAGTTTTTTGCATTTGTTCTCCAATGTTGGCTTTTATTTGCATTGAGAGGGATGCAGTAAGGGAGTTTGTAAGGTTTCAGTTTGCAATTTGGAAATTCTTTCTATTGATAGAATACGCTTTTGTAGCTCTGTAATTGGCCATTCTTTATTTCAATTTTGTTTTCCATTTTTTTTTTCCAATTCCTTTTGTCACTGTTTTCTTACATTTACCTGCACAATTATGTAGACCTAGATATGCATTAGAATATATGAACTTTATCTGGAATATACATATAGACATGTTTATGGATTTTTTTACATGTTTTCTTAATTCATTTTTTGTAAATGTATATAGTTTTAATAAAAAAAGATAAAATTTTATCTACTGCTCCACTTGACTGGCAGTCTGGCACACAAAGTCTCTTGGTCAACTTGTCCTGGTAACCGGCAAGTTGGTTGATTCACTGGGTAGGAAAAATTTTTATGGCCATTTTTAACACTTTCTCCTAAGTGACTTATTTTGGGCTGACACTAAACCCAATTTGAGCTCCTTGTTGGCCCTCATGTAGCTCTTGCCATTTTCCACATGGACGATCTCTCCCAGGTGAACAACCCTATGTGTGTCAGAATTTTCACGAGAGAACTGGTTCCTTATCTTCTGCCACCACCTATATGATGAATCCAAACCCTTTTTGCATACCTCCTCGTGTATTGGCAGGTTTGGCTCTCACCAATTTTGTCACTGACTGGACTAACATAAACCATTGAATTTGAAAGACAAAATAAATTCTTCACGCTTTAAGGTATTGGACGACTTGATTGGGATCATTTTTATTACAAGAATTTACAAGAGTGTATTGGGCTCCTTGTTTTAGAAAAGTAACATCTGAGGCGGCCAACCTATGATGAATCCGAACCCTCACATACACCCCCACCCTCCATGCAGTGGCACTCAAACTAATCTGACACATTTAACTACTATGAATTGTTGGATATAACAAACAAAGAACTCATGTTATCCAAAGTATTAGTCTAGGATGATTTGATTGGGATTGTTTTTGATGCACGGTTAATCCACAAGTAGCTACCATTTCTTTTCTTTTGTTTTGAATGATTTCCTCTCTCTCTCTCTCTCTCTCTCTCTCTCTCTCTCTCATTATGAACATGATTTGATCAGGACAATGTCAAGGTTGCAATGGTGAGCACCTTCTGCTGTGCCATGGGCTCTTGTCTCTCCAGAATGTTGACCCGTGCGAAAGTAAGACTGAACAATCTTGTTTCTCTTAACCACTATTGATGTCCGATGCATCGAATCTCAAAGAGCTTTTTGGATGGGATAACCACTACGAAATATTGACTTTCGCACCAGTTAAAAGATTTGCAATGTTGGGTAGTGAAAGAAGCAAAGACTCTAGGTGGCGCCGTCTAGCGCCGTCTAACTCTTTGTGGTGGTCTCTTCCTTATCTTCAACTCTTTATAATTTTTAAATGTATATTATACTTGCTATGTGCCTCCTTGTCATTCTTTTCTCGTGTGCATTGAAATTTGAAAGCATGGTTGTCAATTTTGATTTAGTTCGACCAAAATGGCCGAATAATTTCGATTTGGACCACTGGCTGAAACAAACTACATGTAACTACACATTAAACTTTCGTCCTAGATTTCGTCAATTCCAGCATTTTGGCCATTTCAGTCATTTCCGCTGAGATTTTATGTTTTTTTCAAAGTAACTAAAGAGTATGTTTTCTTTCTTTCTTTTTTCTTTCTTTTTTTAATATTAAAATAGATGTAAAGTCCCTAACTTTATGCATACAAAATAATTGCATATTATATTTTGAGTTGAGATTTGGGAGTGCATGTCTAATTTTACATTGTCAGGTATATATAGCCTATAAATTATTCACTTGGCATGTAGAAGTACCATATTGCATCATGGATTTAGTAGAATAAATTGAAATTGTGTAATTCTTATGCTATTTTTAAGTTTTAATGTTTCTTTTATTTTTCTACACGTGTATAGCTGATAAAATTAGGAAAGATAAAATCAGAAATAAGCACATTCAGGAGCATTTAGAGTAGCGTAAATAGGTGATAAATTAACGGCGACTCATTTGAGATGGTTTGGATATGTCCAAGCAGGCCAAAGATGATGCGGATGAATAAAAAGTTGTTTGTGTAAATTGATGGCCCCTCAAGGAAAAAGGGGTAGGCCGAAGAGTACATGGTTATAAGTAGTAAGGATACATTTGAAGAAGTGCAATCTGTCTTAAGATTTGGTCTAGGATAAGACCGGAATGGTAAAACAGGATTCATGTAACTGACACCAACATAGTTGGAACAAGACTTTGGTGGTGGGGGTGGTTGTGATATTGATATTTTATTGTATTTTATTTTTTAACATTTTTGAGAAATGTATTCACCAAAATTTCAAATAGGCCGAAACATTTTAGTATGGAACTAAGCAAAAATGAGGTCTGAAATGACATTGACGACTATGATTGAAAGCCATGAAAGATGATTCCTCTTTCTAGGGAAGACCAGTAAGAAAAGAAAGAGGAGAAAATTTTGGTTTTTTGTTATTCTTTTCTCATGTGGACTTGTGAAAGACGATTCCTTAAAACAAGAAAAAACAGCAGATAAAAGCGAAAAGAAAATTGAATGCAAAATAGTAAGGATTCTCAACCAGGCTTACAAGTAGTATCTTTCCTTTTCCCTTTAATAAATTATATTCTAGAGGGAGAACTTTTTGAGGCTTTTGACTTGACTCTAGATGGCCATGAAGAGATGAACATCTGTAGTAGTCTGAGAGAAAATTATGAGCTTGACCTATGTGTAAATGAAGAGTTTTGATACCAAGAATAATGGCAACAACTTCGTGCTTTGTTACTAGTGGAGTTTTCTTTTGTACTTGTGCCTTTTAGTTTCTACTCCAACCTTTACAAGAGGGTTCCTATGGTTTCTCACAACTTTTTTTCACTGAGTTTGTTAGGTTGGTTCTTATGGTTTCGCATGAAGGGCCCATTTGTTTGTTCGCAATTGCATTGCTTGGAATTATAGTAAAATGGATTTTAATAAAGGAGCATTAAAGAAATGAGGAGTGAGGGATTCAAGGTAGAGAGGATTTTCACGAAGTTTATTAGGTTGGTTCCTATGGTTTCTAATGAAGCGCCCGTTTGTTTGCTCGCAATTCAATTCCTTGGAATTATAGCATAGTGGATTCTAATAAAATAGTGGGAGAGAGGGATACAAGGTCGAGCTGCAGATGGGACCCTTACTTCTGCGGAATTTGATTTACTAGGGTATGTAAGTGTAATCATTTCCTACCAAAGGAGACTATTTGATGTGCATTTGTGGACCATTACCTTTTCTTGTTGTAGTTTTGTCACCTTGATAAGAAATCATTTCTCAGAATTCCTAGGAATTCAACAATGATGATACAAATGCTGCCATGTCTTGTATCTTGCCCAGAATCTAGACTGACCATCCACAGTTTAGATCCACCATTGTTACATTCTGCTCATCTCACCTTACTTTGATTTTTGTATCCTGCTACCAATAAAGAACATTTGAGGGTAGATGTTATTCCTTGGTGCCAAGGTGGTTCATGAAGGTCTGTATTGGTCATCCATTCGCATTTCTCTAGTGATGGACCATGACCTAGAATCCTAGACAGGGAATCACAAGCATCCAAGTCCTTCTGTCTTTCTTTCTTTCTTCTATTTATTTTTTATACGTAACAAATATGGACTGTTGTATTTCTTTCTTATCATCCATAGGCTGTCATAGGTTAAATCATGTCATCAAGAGTGTTGAGTGGAAAGTGTCCTTATTCAATTGCTTATCTGATGCAGTACGGACCAGGCCCAAGTCAACTGGGCAAATCCATTGCCATGAGTCAACTCGGTCTATTGGTTTCAACCATAGGCTTAATTTGACTGCCGGCTACTATGGATTCTCTTTCGATTTCTATCTTTATTTGACTAGACATTGTTATCAATAATTTAGGATTACTAGAATATCAATGTTTCCTCTTTTATTTGATTAGACAATTAATTACAAGTCTGAAAAATTAATTACAACCAAAGAAAATAAAATTCTAATATAGAAATTTAATCTAACTACTGCATCCACCATAAGAATTATCAGTCCAATAAATTGCAATAATTGTTAAGATGCATAAAAAAAAAATAAAATAAAATAAAATCAGAGAATAAAAAATATGGATTTTAATTCTAAAACTTTGTAATAATTACTTTGCTTGATGCCATCAAGAAAACTCAAGACCACCGCACCAAGTGCGCTTTGTCATTACGCAAAAAAATTCGATATTGACCCATTGGTGAAGACGAAGACCCCATAAACTTGATTTATTAATGAGAGACCCATTACAAGCAAATAACCATTACAAATTTTTTTTAATCAAAATAAAGTGCATCTAGCCTTACCCTAGACACATGAAACACTAAACGGAGGAGAGGGACTCGCGGTTTCGAACGACGATCCAACCGGCTTTAATTTTGCGATCTGAAATCCAAGCAAGGGAAGATGATGAAAGGTTGGTCCAATGGTGGAGTGACGATAGCAACGGCGGCAGTAACGGCCTGGAAATCCAAGTGGCGGTGTGTCTTAGGGAAGGCCTTGGATGAAATATTTATGGAAGGATAAGAGATGGAGAAAAATTAATGGAAAAGGAGGAGAATAATGTTGCTGGTCGTCCAAGGGAATAGGGGGAGATGAGATTCACGTTCAGCCCCTTTGTGGCTCTTTTTATGTATTTTTGATGACTTGGCTTGCAACGTTTTGATTTGGGTAAGGATTAGTAGTGTGGGGTCCAAGTTGGATTAGGATTAGGAGGGTTTTGAGAGAGTTTTAGGGGTTAGCCACACTCCTAGTGAAAATAGGTTTGTTCTTATCTCATGCAACTTCCTCTCTTGGGCCCCACTTTGAAGAAAAACTTGCAAATCTGAAATTTTTAGATTTAATTCAAACTTTGAAACCAATGTGGCCAGCCCCCTTTTTGGACATGTGATATCTTCTTTGGAGGTGTTGGACGTGCAACTCCATGTTTGGAAGAATCTTGGGTTGCAAATTTTCAAAATTTGAGGCCTATCTATTTGGAGTTTAAGTGCTAAAATCTTGGATTCTTTGAATTTGTTTACAAATTGGATTGCTAATCAAGGTCTTCCAATTTTTTTGAACTCTTTATGGCTGGAAAAATATCCTTAGATGGGTCCCAACTTGTTTGCAACAAAGCTTTAAAATTCAGATTTTGCTAGGATGGTGGGACCAATTGGGCGGCGTGTGATAAAATGGATTGGGGATGCTTGGACGTCCTCCACCCTCTCATGCAATATCTCTTCTTTGCTTTATCTTCCTTTCCTCTTTTGAATTATTTTCTCCCTTAGCTATATTAGGACTCCTTGATCCTCTCGCCTTCTTTTTTGACTTTTGAATTTCCAAGAATCTTCTCTCAAAGAGGTAAGGATGATTTCTGAAATTTTGCAATAATGCGGGCTCCACCTTGGCTAGAATAGTCCCAAATTTGAAATTCAGATTTGTATTTGCAATTGGAACACATGATGGGCCCCACTTGTGTGTGCAATGCTTGAATTCCCGTGTCTTGCATATGAGAGTGGACCCTACCATGGCCGCCCCTACCTTAAAATCGATGCCCAAGGAAGGTGGGTCCCATGGTGCATTTGATTCATCAATTCTCTTCTGCGGACCCCAATTTCTAAAATTCCCTAGAAAGATACAAATAGTATAATCAATGATCAAAGAATTATTTATTTATGTAGGAAAAGAATATTGCAAGATGCGGGCCCTAATTCACACTAAATAGATGCATAAAATTTCACAATTTTATCAAATCTTCTTCAATTAAATCAATGGTGCAAAGAAAATCCATCATTTCATGTGTGCATAAAAAGTTAAGAGCAATTTGTGACTTCCAATGCCAAAAATAGAGAAATTCATGATTTTATGTGAAAATGCAATTTTTGGATGAATTTTGACTCGAATTTAGACTTAGTTGCGCACCAACATAAAATCATGATTTTTTACTAAAATGGTGTACGATTTGATGATTAAGTCCTTAATTACCCTTAAATGATGAGGAAATTATGCATTTTAAGGACTTATCACACCCCTCAACCAGCATTTTGCTAGTTCCGAGCAAAATATGCGAACAAGGGTAGGTCTTCTAGACTAATCTAATATAAACTGAATGCAAAGACAAAAAGAAAATCGCCACTTTCGCCGGCACTCTCGGTTGCATTTAGCGTATGCAGCATGCCCTTAAACCCCTAGGTTACCTCTAGTGGACTAGTTGTGCCTCATGAGGGTTTGCAGTGAATATGGCCACAAAATTCATTTATCTAAAAGTAAAAGAAAGTCAACAGAAGGTTTTTCAAAAGACGATTGAGTCAAATTGGATGCTTCGAATCCTCGAATAATCAAGATTTCAGACTTTTCAAATTCAATTCACGTTTTAGTTTTCAAAGATTATACCAAAACTATGGGTGTCTTGTGCAAGTGTATACATCAAAACAAAAACTTTAAATGTTCTATGATAATGCCATAAAAACAGAATTCTCCCTCAGAATTTCCAACTTTCGTAGATTCGGGGAAGATACAAGTCTCCTCTCAAGGCTACTATGACGGCTTTTGCACTATTGTTTTTTCAAAGGCCGCAAGATGCATCTATTTTTCTTTTTAAACACACATGTAACTGTGCAACACCTAGGTCCCTTAAGCTTTCTAATTAACCAATATAACAAGTGTTAGGCCAATGACTCCCAAAACAGATATCTTTAGGGCACTAGGTATAGAAATATCCCTACGGGCTTACTAGCTTGTGTTAAAAAGGCTACGAACCCAAACTATTCACACAACTTTTTATTATTTTCAAGACTTATAACTAAACACCTTTTTTTTTATTTATAATGCAAACACCTATTTGTGCATCCTTTATCATTTATTTATATATTTGTTCTTATTATTATTATTTTTTATGGTCCCCAACAATAAGCAGACCTTTTCAATTCGCCCAAATTAATTCACTGGTTTTGGTTGGCCTAACCTTACCGATGAACCAGGAGAACTCATATGGCCAAATTTCAGAAAGTCGTCCATTTTTCTCTCTTGAAAGAACTCTGAAAATGACACTTAAATCTTTTTATCCAAGACCTTTGAAATGATGTACATGTGTTACAATGAAAAGCAAAGTTCGGTATTCTTTTTATTTTTCAGAAAATACTGAACCTTCATTTTACTTCCTTCCAAAAATTCTGAAATTCCAGATTTCTAAGCATCTTTGAATCGTCAAGTTCTTTTGAAAACCTCGTTTTCTTTTTTTAAAAAAAAAAGACTACGAAGAAATGAAAAAAAAATGTCTAAAATTGGACAAGTGTGCTTGTTCCCACCCCCCAACCTAAACTAGACAATTTCCTCGATCTCATACATGAAATGTGAATTGGAATGTAGCATGAGGTGAAAATGTAAAATGAGGAAAAAGGGTAGATACCTGGAGTAATGAAGCTTCTGCATAGAACCCTGTCCAATGTGAGACAAAGAACACACAAAGAAAAAATAGGAAAAAAATATATGCATAATGTACAAAGGTGTGGGCCACTGTCAGATCCAGTGCCTGTCAATCCTGATAGACGGGATCGATCAGAGGAATTTCATTTTCTTCTGGAGGAACAGTCTCCAAGAATGGTTTTAAACGGTGTCCATTAACTTTAAAAGAGGTACCATTCAATGACTCAATGAGGGTCATTGCCCCATATAGAAACACTTCTAGAACAATGTAGGGGCTTGTTCAATGAGATCTTAACTTTCCAGGGAAAAGATAAAGTCGAGAATTGTACAAGAGGTCTTTTTGAGACAGATGGAATGACTTTCTTAATATCCGTTTATCATGAAAGGCCGTGGTCCTGTCTTTGTAAATTCTTGAGTTCATATAAGCCTCATTTCTCAATTCTTTTAATTCATTTAAATCAAGGGCTCTTTTCTCCCCAATCTTGTCTAAGTCAAAGTTCAGTTGTTTTATGGCCCAATAAGCTTTATGTTCTAGTTCCACCGGAAGGTGGCAAGCTTTCTCATATATAAGTCGGTATGGAGACATCCTAATTGGGGTCTTATACGCAATGCGATAGGCCCACAAAGCATCATTCAACAGCATTGACCAATCCTTACGATTTGGTTTTTACCGTAGCCTCCAAAATTCTTTTTCCCTATTGAGACCTCTACCTGCCCACTTGTTTGAGGGTGATAGGGGGTAGCCACTTTATGTGAAACACCGTAATTTTGAAACAAACTCTCAATGACGCAGTTACAGAAGTGAGTGCCCCCGTCACAAATGATGGCACACAGAGTTCCAAAACGGGAAAAGATATTGTCTAAGATAAACTTTTTGACCGTTTTAGCATTATTGTTCGTACATGGGATTGCTTCAATCCATTTGGACACATAATCGATTGCAACGAGGATATAATGAAAACTAAAGCTCGAGGGAAAAGGTCCCATAAAGTTATACCCCAAACATCGAATAACTCAATGACCAAAATTGGGTTTAAAGGCACCATATTCCTTTTGGAAATGGACCCTAATTTTTGGCACTGCTCACATGCCTTACAGAAATCATATGCATCTTTAAATAAAGTGGGCCCGTAAAATCCAGATTGCAAAATTTCGTGAGTGGTCTTTTTAGTACAAAAATGACCACCACAAACATGAGTGGCAAAATGATATTACACTGTTCATTTCATGGTCAAGAATGCATCTCCTAATGATTTGGTCTAGGCAGTATTTGAAAAGGTATGGTTTGTCCCAGAAAAACTGTTTCACTTCAGTGAAAAACTTGTTTTTATCTTGCTGCGTCCATTCTTTTGGAATTTCACCCAAAGCTAGATAATTAGCAATGTTAGCATACCATTGTGAATGGGAAAATGTGGGAAACAATTGCTCATCAGGGAAAGTGTCCTGAATTGGCAAGGGTTCTAAAGTTTTGGAAATGACAAGCCTAGAAAGATGATCAGCCACCATGTTTTCTACTCCTTTCTTATTCTTGATTTCAATTTTGAACTATTGGAGTAGAAGGATCCATCTGATCAGTTTGGGCTTTGCATCTTTTTTAGAAACAAGGTACTTCAGCGCAGAATGGTTAGTAAATATTACAATTTTGGATCCAATTAAGTAGGAACGGAATTTATCCAGTGCATAGACCACAGCTAGTAATTCTTTCTCTGTTGTAAAATAATTGATCTGTGCACTGTTTGAAGTCTTATTAGCATAGTAAATCACATATGGCCTTTTGTCCTTACGTTGCCCAAGAACTGCCCGAACTGCATAATCGCTAGTATCACACATAATTTCAAACGGCAGGCTCCAATCTGGAGGTTGCATAATTAGAGCAATCGTTAACATGTCCTTAAGCTTGGTAAAAGCCGCTTGACATGCCTCCGTCAACTCAAATCTGCTTCCTTTAGCAGAAGGTTGCATAATGGTCTAGAAATGACATTGAAATCTTTTATGAACTTTTTGTAGAATCCGGCATGCCCTAAGAAAGATCTTACATCTCTTACAGTTTTGGGGTGGGCAAATTGGAAATTAAGTCTATTTTGGCTTTATCCACTTCCAATCATCTAGATGATACAATGTGGCCAAGGACGATCCCTTGTCGTACCATAAAATAACATTTTTCCCAATTCAGTATTAAGTTCTTTTCTTCACACCTAGAGAGGACCTTAGGTAAGTTGCTCAAACAATCTTAGAAAGAATCTCCAAAAACGGAGAAATCGTCCATGAAGACTTCAAGAAAACGTTCCACCATATCACTAAAAATACTCAGCATGCACCTTTGAAAGGTTGCAGGAGCATTGCACAGCCCAAAGGGCATCCGTCGGTAAGCAAAGGTGCCAAAGAGGCATGTGAAAGTTGTTTTCTCTTAGTCTTCCGGGGCGATCTCTATCTGATTGTATCCAGAATATCCATCTAAGAAACAAAAATACTCATGGCCAGCTACCCGTTCTAAAATTTGGTCTAAGAAGGGTAGGGGGAAATGATCCTTTCGTGTGCAGCATTTAACTTTCTGTAATTGATACAAACTCGCCAACATGTGGGTACGTGGGTTGGGACGAGCTCATCATTTGCATTAAGGATTACATTTACGCTGGCCTTTTTAGGTATAACTTGGATAGGGCTGACCCATTGCCTATCCGAAATTGGATAAATGATACACACATCTAGAAGTTTTAAAACTTCAGCCCTAACCGCTTCCTGCATGGTGGGGTTTAACCGGCGTTGCATCTGACATGAGGGTTATGCATTCTCCTCCAAATAGATATGATGTGTACGCACAAGGGGAATAATTCCCTTAATGTCAGCCACGGTCCAAGCAATTGCACCTTTGTGCAGTTTGAGCACTTCTAAGAGTTGGACTTCTTGGTCCTTGTCAAGGTGTGCAAAAATGACTACATGAAATGTTTCATTTTCTCCAAGGTATGCATATTTCAGGTGAGAGGGCAAGGGTTTCAACTCAGGTTTGAGCGGCCTCACCTGAGATGGAAGAGACAGAGTACCAGTTGGTAATAGCTCTTCAAAAGAGGGTTTGCCTACAGTGTTGACCACTTTAACAATGTTATCATGTGTTTCTTCACAGAGGGTTAGGTTCTCAATTGTGAATCGGAGATCAATTTTTTCAAAAGTTTTTGCTGTAAGAACACCTATCAAATCTAGTTCTTCAAGGTCAATGTTATCATCCCGAGGTTGTTTGCAAAGGTAAAAAAAAATTAGCTCTAATGTCATGTTACCAAAAGATAGCTTCATTTTTCCATTCTGGCAATTGATCAATGCATTAGATGTGGCTAAGAATGGTCTCTCCAAAATTACCGGAATCTGAGCATGAGGATTTGCCACAGGATGAGTGTCTAGCACAATGAAGTCTACTGGAAAGTAGAACCTATCAACTTGCACAAGCACATCCTTTACTCTTGGTCTTTTAACCGATCAATTTGCTAGTTGTAGGGTAACTTGGGTGGGTTTGAGTTTGCCCAACCCCAATTTTACATAGACCGAGTAAGGTAGTAAGTTGACACTCGCCCCAAGATCAAGCAACGCTTGTTCAATTTGATAATTTCCAATAATGCACGAAATTATGGGGCATCTTGAATCTTTGAATTTAGGGGGAGCGTCGTGCTTTAGAATTGCACTAGTTTGCTCAGTGAGGAATGTGAGGACCCGTCCCTAGAATTACCTAGTGGGACCCAATTTGACCAAGTCAACCCTTGATTATTCTATTTAATATGGTGTTTCCTACTTTAATATGCTAATTAATAGGAATTAGTGGAATAGATGGCTAATGTTCCTAAGTTTAGAACTAGCTCGTATATAATTCTTAATAAATATTAGGTGTTTATTGTTGATTTAATAGGTTTTGATTAGATTAGGACTTAGTTGATATTAGAATTAATAGGAAGGACATTGAGAGTTAAGGACCTTCTAGAAACCCACCCAATGACCTATTTACCCATGGCCCCATTTCTTTCCCATTTTAAACTAAGTTACCCTTTTGCTAATTATTCTAAACCCTAAGCTATAAAAATAAACTATTGCAAACATTAGCTTAAAACCCTAATTTACTCTCATCTCTCATTTAACCTATCTTCCTCCCCAAGCAAACCCTAATTCCCCAAATCCCAGCCCAAGGAGAAGCTAGGAGACCACCCCAATTGCTTAATCAACACCTTAGGAGCTTGGAATTCACATATCTCTCTCTAAACTCTATCACCAATTTCGAATAGAGGCAAGTAGACATGTTTAGATTCTTTCATTTAATTGATTAATATGCTTAGAGTTATAATTACTGTCTTTTATGGATGTTTAGCATGATTTCTATTTATGGGTGGTTGATTGGATGATGTGATTTGTGGAATTGTTGTTCTAAGCTCTTTTATGTGATTTTTGGCCATTGATGGATGGGAATCCCCCATTTGGAAGATCAATGGCCCATTTGTGATGAGATCATGATGTGGGATGTGTGTATGAAGTTTGGAGATGATCAGTGTAGATCTGGGTTGGATTTGATGGAGTTTTGATTGAGAGTGAAAATGTCAGAAGTCTGAAAATAAGGGATTCCATGTGTACCCGGTCGACTTGGTCACCCAGGATGTCGATTGGGCACACAGAGAGGCTCCCTCACAACTAGGAGCAGAAAATCACAGTCTGGGTACAGACCTAGTGTACCCGGTCGACCGGCCAAGAGCCCTGGTCGACCGGCCACAATGCATTTTGCCCCACTTGCCAGTTGTTTGTGGAAATGCTCGCAATGTACCCAGTCGACCGGGTGACCATGATGTCGACCGGGATACTGCAGAATGTGATTTATAACTCTCAGTTAACTGTCAATTTCCACAAAGTGCCAGGTCGACCTGTAAACCCATGATGTCGACCTGGTACACTGTAAATAGTGAATTCCCAGATTTAGTTCCCTTCTATGATCTGATCATGTGTGGGCCCCGTTGACCTTTCATTTGGACCGTTTAGGATTCGCTGAACACGAGCCAAGGGCCGGGCTTAACCTTGACCCGCGTAGCCACCTAAGTAGGGTCTATGGTTGTAAACGAAACCTGATTCAATGGTTATGGATGTCCTATGATGCTAAATACCTTCAGGAGCACCAAGGATACATAATAAGCATCTAGGACTTCGTGATCACTGTCTTAGGTGAAGGAGGGCCCTACACCTGAATGGAGGGGCAGCGATTATCTATGGATTTGTGACATATGGTACTTATATTGATGAAACGGACACTGAGGCTGGCTGGTAGGTCCGAATCTGGGATGTTGGCCTTGAGAGGTACTATAATCAGGGCATTGCACTTAGGTTCTGATCCATGATCACGGTCCGTATTGGATGAGATGTCAGGACATGGAACTTGAAGTCCTGACCTGTAATATTGGGAGCTTAACGGTAGATATTGATGGACGGACTATATAATGAGATAATGTTAATTAAGCGCATCGAGAAGCAGAGTTTACAAGGGTATGCATTATTAACTGTTGAGAAACGTAAGGATAGATTATTTATACCTGAACTCCGTGCCTCATGCCCTTGACTAATATCGTCTCATATTAATTATGATAAGGCTATCTAGTTTGGAGTACCCCCACCTTGTGGTCTGTAGGGTTTGTGGATGTACGATTGGTCTGTCGATGGTTATGATGCCTGCATGGACATTGATATTGAGATATTGTTGGTTGACACAGTAGGTACCGGTGTGAGAGGGGTACTGAGACCGCCGGCGCTCGGACCGAGTGTGGATGGACGGTGATGTTGATCTAGCACATAAGACCAATGGTTGGGACTTGGCTGTGGCTATGGATGAGTGATTGATGTTGATCTAGCACGCAAGACCAATGGCTGGGAGTTGGCTGTGGTTATGGATAAGTGATTGATGTTGATCTAGCACGTAAGACCAATGACTGGGACTTGGCTGTGACTATGAATATTGATGGACTCTTGTATGCTTATATTTGATGAGATAACATCGATGGGTGGCTATAACCCCCATGGTTGATGTCCATCGACAGTTGTCGGGACGACGACGACGAGTTGGCTCTGACTCCCACTTCCCTTGTACTTCAACTGTGGACGTACCTTGTGTGCTCTCATGGATGTATATTGGATGTATTACTATTATGTATTCAGGATGTCATTACTTAGTGTCTTTGACTGTCGACGTTGACACGGTTGGATCCAAATACGAGGATTGTGGATATGGCAGGGTTACTTCCTCTGGTTACTCCTGTTACTGGTGACACAGATGTATTTGCATGGTTTATACGATATATTGAGGATGATGGCTTCTCTTGTCTATCTGATATATTGTATCTAATATCTGTTATATTATTATCACGATTGCCATTAATGCACTACACTCCACACTGTTTATGTCGCACTCTAATATCCTATATTATTATTGAGGTACTAATCACGCAGGTACAGCTGGGATCAGGTATGGTCCTCGTCCTTATTTGTTAATATAATGTATTGCCATCTAAACATGCCTATTTGCCTGGCTCATTGAGCTTGACCCAATCCTTGGTGTTTTCAGGTATATTATCTTCCGCTTTCTTCGATTAGTAGGATTGCTTGGCGGCTGATTTGTTGCCGCAGGGTTCAGAGAATGGTGCAGTTGGTGCACCGAGAGGCGTCTATAAAATAGATCTTTATTCTTTCCTTTTATTATAGTTGGCCGTGTTGGCATAGGATTGAATAGTTAGCTTAATTATAGAAAGTACCCTGTTATCCCTTAAAGTGAAATAAAATTTTAGGACTTCGTCTATCTACTTGCTGATATAAGATTCAAACTTGATTATATTATTGGATTTTTCCGCATCTCTTGGGTACTTTCTCGTAGCACCCCAAAATTCGAGGCGCCCGAATTTTGGGGCGTTACAAGGAATGCTTTCTTTTGTACATGTATCTTACGCTTCAACGTGTACAATTCTTTAAGCAACTTTATGTAAGATGAGACTTGTTTGATTGCGTTTAACAACAGGATGTTAATTTTGAACTCTTTAAGTACATCCAAGATTTCCTGGTTCTGTATAGTTGGCTTGGCAGGAGCTAATCGATTGAGAAAAGGCGGTAAGGGCTTGAGTCCCGGACGAACTGGGCTTTTCTCCTTGATTGGAGGGACTTCATTTTCTTTGCCTTCCTGATCTGAGAATGCAGGTTGTTTATCTTTTTTCAGATCAGGCTTTTCAATCTCTTTACCACTACGTAGAGTAGTAACAGCTTGAACCTGTTCCTTTGAATTTGACGGATCACCTTGATGAACCTTATATTGCCCTTTTGGATTGGGCTGTAGTTGGGCTGGAAAAGCCCCCTTATTTTTTGCTTCAATCAATTTGCAGAGGTTTTGCATAGTGTTCTGTAAATTCTCAAAGTTCCGATCATGTTTCTTGTTGATGGACTCTTGATTCACCATAAACTTAGGCACAAGTTCATCCCAAGGTGTCGTTTGAGTTGTAAAGGGTACCATTTGCTGTGTGTTTTGAGCATATGTACTAGGAGTACCCCCATATTGATTTGACATTTGGTTGAAATTAGGCTGAGTAGCATTTGGGCCATTCCTCTAACTAAAGTTGGGGTGATTCCAATTAGGGTTGTACGTGTTACCCAAAGAATTGTTAAACTGTTGGTTGTGTGTGTTAGTAGCATTTGCTTGCTCATGAAACACTTATTGGAAAGCAGGGAGCGTGGGACACACCAAAGTAATATGTTTATCACTAGCGCAGATGCCACAAACTATAGCAGGTTCCTTATTCTTCACAAATTTCAATGACTCAACTTCTCTTGTAAGATAGACAATTTTCGCTTGAAGATCATCATTTTCTTTTAATACATATAACCCCTCTCCTTTGGCTTGATTCGATTGCTTTATGAGGTCTATAACTTCAATAGTGTCCCAATTTTGTGCACTACTTGTCAAAAACTAAAGGTGGGTCTATGCTTGATTTGGGTTCTTCGCCATGAACTCCCCATTGCACATCATCTCCACGGATTGATGTGTTTCTGGACTAAGTCCATCATAGAAGTGACCAATTGTATTGTGCAATTCAAATCCATGGTGGGGACATGCAAGGAGTAGTTCATTAAAGCATTCCAAGCACCTATAATAAGACTCCTTGTCTTTTTGTTTAAAATTCATAATATCTTTTCGTAAGGTATTGGTCTTATGTGATGGGAAAAATTTCTTCAAAAATTCCTGGACCATGTCGGACTATAGAGCAATCGAATTGGGCTGTAAGGAGTGAAGCCATGCCTTGGCCTTATCTTTGAGGGAAAATGGAAATAAACGAAATTTGATAAGGTCTTCCCTCACATTATTGAAGTGTAGTGTTGCGCACACTTCTTCAAACTCTTTTATGTGCAAATATGCACTTTCCGACTCAAGTCCATGAAATTTGGGGAGAAGTTGGATTACACCCGGTTTGATATCAAATTGACCCACACGTGTGGGTATAACCATGCACGATAGTGTGGCTTGTCGTGTAGGGTGAAGGTAATCACGTTGACTCCTAAGAGGTTGATTCATCTCCCCATTATTATTGGCTCCATTCCCATTACTGTTCTCATTCCTAATTTTATCATTATCATTATGCTCATCAACTATATTGGAAATCCTATGAGAACCAGGAGATCTAGATTCGTAGAATTTAACCAAGCTATTGACAGGTGATTTCTTTCTTTCTAACCTATTTGAGGTGTCCCTCTGCTAAAAAGATGGGGCTCTTTCCTTCTTTTTTGGAAATTTGAAAAGTGTTTTTAAAAAAAAAAAAAAACCTAGAAAGAAAAACTACCTAAGGCCCGTTTTTAGATTTAAAAAAAGATTTTCAAATTCTTGCAAAGTCTTAATCTTAGAGAGTTTGATACCTCTAAGGAAAGTTCTCAAACTCAATTCTATAAAACTGGCCTGACTAGGTAAGCCCGTAGATCAGTGGTGGGTTCGCGATGCGTTGCAATGGTCCCGCTTAAAAACTGCCTTCTAGAACAAGAGACTTGTCTCCCTTATCTAATGGAACAAGACTTGTCTAGACATCGAACCAATCATGAAATGCAGTTTGTTCGGCTTTCCAAAGAAATAACTAAGCTTCTTAGAAAAAATTCCAGCAAGTTTTTAAGAGTCCTTCTAAATTTAAAAACAACTAAGACAACTAAGTTTCCAATGAAAGTTCTAGAATTTTCAGATTTTGGCAAGTTTGGTGGCCAAAAAGCTGAATTTGCGCGATTTACGACTTACCTTTTTGAGGAAAAGTTCTAGAATTTTGTTTTTGGAAACTTTGAAAACCTAAAAATATGAAAAATAGCTGATTTTAACACACCTTAATTAATCCTAACCAGCAACTAAAAAAATCGTCCTAAACTAGTTCAAATTAGAACAAGTAAACTAGCCAATTTTCCGAAATTGATGTGGTTTTTGAAAAATCAGAAAAAATAATTTTCCAGATCTGAAATTGTTCCAAGTTTATCAAAAATCATAGATTAAAAATCCACTTTTTAATGCAATAGGGCTGGTCCAACCAAACATTCCATGCATGCTACCCTTAGATCTAGAATGATTGCGGAATAGTAAAGGCACACCCATAAAGAAATTAAAAAAATAGGTTGGAAAAATTACCTTAAGCGAAGAAAAACTCGCCGGCAACGACGCCAAAAATTTGATCGTAGCCTCAAGTGGAAGGCCGCGATTGTAGTAATAATCGGTGAAACCGGGTCAATCCGCTGAGAGTTATTTATCACAAAACCTGTCCTACCGAAAAAAACTAGTTCTAGCCTAAAAAAAATCTATACAAATCAATTGTCTTACTTAGATTAACAATTAATTACAAGTCTGAAAAATTAATTTCAATCAAAGAAAATAAAATCCTAATATAGAAATCTAATTTAACTACTGCATCTACCATAAGAATTATCAGTCCAACCAATTGCAATAATTGTTAAGATGCATAAAAAAAAATCAGAGAATAAAAAAAAGGATTTTAGTTCTAAAACTTTGCAATAATTACTTTGCTTGATGCCATTAAGAAAAATCAAGACCATCGCACCAAGTGCGCACAAAAATTCGATGTTGACCCATTGGTGAAGACCAAGACCCCATAAACTTGGTTTATTAATGAAAGACCCATTACCAGCAAATAACCATTTCAAACTTTTTTTTTTTAATCAAAATAAAGTGCATCCAACCTTACCCTAGAAACATGAAATGCTAAACGGAGGAGAGGGACTCGCGGTCTCGAACGACGATCCAACCGGCTCTCGTTTCGTGATATGAAATCCAAGTAAGGGAAGAAAATGAAAGGCTGGTCCAATGGTGGAGTGACGATAGCAATGGCGGCAGCAATGGCTTAGAAATCCAAGTTGTGGTGTGCCTTAGTGAAGGTCTTGGATGAAATATTGATGTAAGGATGAGAGATGGAGAAAAATTAATGGAAAAGGAGGATAATAATGTTGCTGGTCGTCCAAGGGAATAGGGGGAGATGGGATTCACGATCAGCCCCTTTTGTAGCTCTTTTTATGTATTTTTGATGACTTGGCTTGCAAGGTTTTGATTTGGGTAAGAATTAGTAGTGTGGGGTCCAAGTTGAATTAAGATTAAGAGGGTTTTGAGAGAGTTTCTAAGGGGTTGGCCACAATCCTAGTGAAAATAGGATTGTTCTTATCTCATCAACTTCTTCTCTTGGGCCCCACTTTGAAGAAAAACTTGCAAATCTGAAATTTTCAGATTTAATTTAAACTTTGAAACCATGTGGCCAGCCCCCTTTTTGGACGTGTGATATCTTCTTTGGAGGTGTTGGACGTGCAACTCCATCTTTGGAAGAATCTTGGGTTGCAAACTTTCAAAATTTGAGGCCTATTCTTTTGGAGTTTAAGTGCTAAAATCTTGGATTCTTTGAATTTGTTTCCAACTGGGATTGCTAATCAAGATCTTCTAGTTTTTTTTTTTTAAACTCTTCATGGCTGGAAAAATATCCTTAGATGGGTCCCAACTTGTTTGCAACAAAGCTTTAAAATTCAAATTTTGCTAGGATGGTGGGACCAATTGGGCGTGTGATAAAATGGATTGGGGATGCTTGGACACCCTCCACCTTCTCATGTAATATCTCTTCTTTTTATTTTTATTCTTGCTTCTTTGCTTTATCTTCCTTTCCTCTTTTGAATTATTTGCTCCCTTAGCTATATTAGGACTCCTTGATCCTCTCGCCTTCTTTTTTAGCTTTTGAATTTCCAAGAATCTTCTCTCAAAGAGGTAAGGATGATTTCTGAAATTTTGCAATAATGCGGGCTCCACCTTGGCTAGAATAGTCCCAAATCTGAAATTGAGATTTGTATTTGCAATTGGAACTCATGATGAGCCCCACTTGTGTGTGTAATGCTTGAATTCCCATATCTTGCATATGAGAGCGGACCCTACCATGGCCGCCCCTACCTTAGAATCGATGCCCAAGGAAGGTGGGTCGCATGGTGCATTTGGTTCATCAGTTCTCTTCTGTGGGCTCCAATTTCTGAAATTCCCTACAACGATACAAATAGTATAATCAATGATCAAAGAATTATCTATTTATGTAGGAAAAGAATATTGCAAGATGCGAGCCCCAATTCACACTAAATTGATGCATAAAATTTCACCTTTTATCAAATTTTCTTCAATTAAATCAATGGTGCAAAGAAAATCTATCATTTCATGTGTGAATAAAAAGTTACGAGCAATTTGTGACTTCCAATGCCAAAAATAGAGAAATTCATGATTTTCTGTGAAAATGCAATTTTTGGATGAATTTTGACTCGAACTTAGACTTTGATGCTCACAAACATAAAATCATGATTTTTTTACTAAAATGGTGCATGATTTGATGATTAAGTCCTTAATTACCCTAAAATGATAAAGAGATTATGCATTTTTAAGGACTTATCAATTTCATGTCCAATGATTTAATTGATCTTGTAAAGGCATGCTTGATGAGTTTCTTTTTTTTGTTGAGCTTACTTAAAGTGTTAAGTTATGTCTTCATTATATGATGTGTTAAATTTCAATTGGACTTCATGTATGATGGGTTTTGGGTGATGAATTATATTGGGAATGGGATGAATTTTATGTGTTAATGTGGAGTGTTTGATGGAGGATTAAGTGCGGTTTTGAGGAGGCAAGGAGGGCCCTTTTTATGTAGATATGTTGTGGCTCAAAAAGGCTTGAAAGAGAGGGAGAAAGAAGCCCCAAACAACACTGAAATTGGGCTCCGGCAGAGTTGGCTCAAGCCGACCCTCCCAGAGGCTTGTTGGCTCAACCCAACCTTGGGTCCGCTCAAGCCGACCTTTCCAAAAGCTTGTTAGCTCAAGCCAACTTTGGGTCCGCTCGAGCCAACCCACCTTCTAGTCTGGGTCTATTTTGAAGCTGGAGAATGGTGCTTTTAAATGTTGGGAAATGTTTGTTTTGAGCCTTATCTCTATAGTGGGACCTAGGAAGTGTTGTATGGAGTTGGAATGGAAAAGAAACCTCATCTTGGAGATATGTTGAGGACGTTTTGATTTACCAATGTGTATGGGATGCCTGAAATGTCCTTGATCTTTTGGAGTGCCAAGCTAAAAATAAAAATTGACATACGAGATCTTTATATGCGTTAAACTAAGTCTTGACGCCTCAATATGTGGTCCGGCATACATGTGGAAAGCCCACCTTTCATTCTACTTTATACACCCGGCTTATGTCCTGCTATGTTAGCTCGATTTATACATGTTCTTATTTGGAGATTTCAGTTTGAGACCACGTCATGTTTTATATGCACATCATATTGTAAATGTACTTCATATTCACTCGCAGCCCTTATTAAAATACATGTTTTGTCAGATAGTCTTGTTTTATACATGTTTTAAATATATTTATATTTTGATCAAATAACATGATTTATCACATGTTTTATTATTCAGTATATGTATTATCCATCTTAGTCACCTGCCAGATCGTCATGTCCGACCCTGTTTGTTTGGTGCTCTAGGTAGTAAGTTCTTCGCCCCGAGTTGAGTGCATGTGTTGGCTGTGGAGCAATGAGTTTGTAGGTTGTAGTGTCGGCTATGTCATGTAGACATTGAGCTTGACATCGGAGTTATGTCATATTTGAGGTAGTATTTATTTAGCTTGTTATTTGTATGCCTTTTATTAGCATTTTCTTTGGGATTTTAATTAATATACATTGTTAATTGTAACTTAAATATGTGGGAAATGAATTAGCCTGTTACTGTCAGCTCTGTATTTTATTGTGATGGTTTCTTCCGGTCTGAGGTGGGCCTTGATATGATAGCTATATGCTAACAGTTGTGTGCGACGCGGAATCCGATGGCCACGGGCTCTGGGTCCCAACGCCACGTAAGCTTCCGTGAAAATATGCATGTTGTGTTGGAATTTTGATATCCTCACGCACGCGGATCATAGGGAAACACAAACCTTTTACTTAATCCAAAATTCACGCTCCTCAAGGTCGGGCCGCTACAGGAGTCCGGGTCCGGGGCGTGACAGGCTAGTATCAGAGCAGGCAAGTTTTTGGGAAATAAAACACTCTAGAGACTTTAAGACGTGTGGTGAGGAATCGTTAGATTTGTTGTTTTATTTTGGTTAGATGTCATGTTGTTGGGTTCGGGTTTGTTTTCTTCTGGTGGGAGAGACTATCTAGTCTCTTATTGTTGTTCTTGTTGTTAGGGAATTTGGAGGATAAAATTCCTCTCTAGTGGGGGAGGATTTAATGTCTCCATACCCACTTTAGTATCTTTTGCTCGTGTTCGCGTTGAAGTTTGAGAGTTTGTCAGCTCAGCAGTTGGTTTCAGAAGGATTTTGGCAGAGTTTACAGCTTCTTTAGCGTCACAAATGGAGTTAGCGAAGGATTTTGTGTACACTTGTTAGTTAGCGAGAAACGTGAGCAGCACTTCAAGATTGTTTGCAATTGATTGCGGACCATCATGTGG
This sequence comes from Persea americana, assembly GCA_029852735.1. Classification (NCBI taxonomy): domain Eukaryota; kingdom Viridiplantae; phylum Streptophyta; class Magnoliopsida; order Laurales; family Lauraceae; genus Persea; species Persea americana. The sequence goes on along the minus strand of CM056812.1, from coordinate 22,330,680 downwards.
CAAGCCAACGCAGGTAAGTACAGAAGTTTGGGTTGAACTTGAGTCATTTTCCTAAGTCAGAAGACCTTAGAAGCCTAGTAAGTGGTTGATTTCATGAAGTTAGAGACGATTTTCAGTTGGTAAAGCTCCAAGGAGATGTCAAGAGTTAGAGATTTCTAGAATTTGATGACTTCTGTTAGAGAATTAATTGAGGATTTTTAGCAAGTGCAGCCATGTGGTAGAGTAGACCTAGCAGAATACGTCATCTGTGTGGATAGAAGCATTTGAAGTCAAATTTCAGCAGCTAATGAAGGAGTTGACTGTAGAAAGGATCTCCTCCTAGACGTTTGACGACAAAGATTTGTGGATTTTATTGACATGAAGAGCATCGGATTAGACAATGTATAGATACTCGAAGTAGGAAGTCAGTTATTTTGGTTTGTTGGGGGAAGCAGATTTGGCAGAACAATTTCAAGAGTGAGTGTAGAGCTTTAAACGTTGAAGAATGGTGAAGGGACAAGCATGTTAGTCTCAGAGACCGACTATTGTGCAGAGGATCAAGAGCAATGAGAAGAAAGAGTTAAAGTTAGCAAGAGTTCACCTTGAAGATTGTGCATTTGATATGAGACCTTAGCTTTGACAGTTGTGATGAAGTTGATATAATTGTTCCAAGAATTTTCTTTATCAAGGGGGCTAGAAACGAGAGACTCAGTGGAACTTAGAAGGAGTCAGAGTTGGCAAATTTCTTGAGCAGTCAGGCTGGCAGGGCAGTAACAGATTCGAGCCAATGGAAGAATGTCTTACGACTGTAAGAAGTAGACCAAAGAGTCTACAACGAGGTTGACCCAACAAGTTCAGGTGCTTCTAAGAGGATCGAGTTGGAGCAGTTGTTTGAGGTTTTGCGCTCGAGTGCGGGATAAATATCCCCACTTGTTTTTTTTTTTTTTTGGTTGGTTTAGTTCATTTGGAGGACCAAATGTTCTGAGGGGGGGAGGAAGTAAGACCCCGACCCTTAATTTCCAGGATTAGTGTTGATTAAGTTGTGGATTAGTTCTCTAAGTGGGATTAGTGGTTGTTTGGTTGAGTTTGTGAGTTAGAATGACTTTTCATTAGCTTTGGGGAGTTTTCAGAGCTAGTGAACTTAGTTTGTGACCGTAGGGTCCTATGTGTTTTGCATGGTCAGCGTGGGGTGGTTCCTTGTGATTCCCAAAAATTCCCATTTAAGCTTTGTTTGACTTGTCTTGTGCTTAAGTACTCTTCATGCTCTTCTTTGGACTTAGAATAGATTAAAATGTCATCAATAAACACTACAGTGAACTTGTTGAGGTACGGCGCAAAGATTCGGTTTATTAAAGCCATGAAAACTCCGGGCGCATTGGTAAATCCGAATGACATTACTAGGAATTTGTAGTGCTCATATCTCGTTCTGAAGGCCGTTTTAGACACATCTTGATCTCTGACCCTTAGCTGATGGTAACCTGACCATAGATCTATCTTTGAAAAATACGCTGCGCCGTGAAGCTGGTCAAACAACTCATTAATTCTTGGCAGAGGAAACTTGTTCTTGATCATGACTTGGTTCAACTGCCGATAATCTATATACATTCTTAAGGATCCATCATTCTTCTTGACAAAAATTACTAGTTCTCCCGGTCTTATAAAACCCTTGTCCAAAAGTTCTTCCAACTGCACTTTTAATTCTCTTAACTCTGTTGGAGCCAATGATCGACACTTATATGTGCAAAGCTTAACCGCAAGACTACGGTGTCGTCAAGTAGTAGAGGACTAAAGAGTTCGAATTATCGATCCCACGGAGGGAGGATGGGACAAGCAATGAATCCAATTAAGTAGAATTAAATTAAGATTTAGCTAATATTGACAATTGAAGTGAACAATTAAGACTACTAAACTATGTGTAAAAAATAGAATTAAACTGATTAGAAAGTGAAATAAAACTAAAGTAGCAACTAAACTACTTTAACTAACAATCTAAAATTTGAAATTAATGAGATCTAATAAACTACACTAAACTAGTAGATGAATGGTGGTGGAAATGGAAGATTTAAGGTGAAAATGTAGTATGAAATGTGTAGGATTTTAAAACAAGTTATGTGAAGTGTAAATCTAACAATCTAGAAGTGAAAATAACAAATTAAACAAAGATTTAAATTAACAACAATAAAAATAAGAGATTAGGTAATCCAAAATCTACTAAGTATGTAATTAATTCAAACAATGCATGTTTTAATTCAACTCCAAAATCTACAATCCAATTAGCAATCTCTTGCCTAATTAGGTTGTGTGATATATCAATAAGGATCAAAGTAAAGAAAATCAAAGGCCCAGATCATAGATCATAACTCAACTATCCTAACAATTAATCATCAAAATCAAGCTACAAAAGATCAAAGATAAGGGCTCTAGAGCATGCTATGTGAGAGAACTTAATCAAACTACAAAGCATCAATTGAGATTATCTAAGCATCAAGTGTAGAGATAGAGCATGAGAAATGAGAGAGATTAGCACAATTAGATTTAAAATCTACTAATCATTCAAGGCATAAGTAGGGAATTTAAACTAAACCATGCATGGAATTGAACTAATCACGTTACTTCACTTCAAAGGAGAGCTTAATCCAAGAGCTTTAGCTACTAAACATCAAGAAAGAGCTCCAAATCTTCATTAATGATCTTTAATTACACACTCTCTAGATTAGTTACAAATAAGCTCCTAATTACAATCTAAAAGTAAAAATAAAATTGCAAAAAAACTAACTTACTAAAAAGAGCTCCCTTTCTCTACAAATACATCCCAATTTATTGAAACATTAAGGACATTTGATTGGCTCATTTCCTTTCACAAGGATTACTTCCAATTTGATTTGGAGGCTTTTCATTTGCTCTTTTGCTTTCACATGGATTGCTTCAATTTGATTGGTTGCAACAATTTTTCCTTCCAAAAACTAAAAGCACATGTGCTTTTTTGCTTTTTGTGGTCCTTCATTTCATTTTGGAGGCTTTTGATTGGCTCATATCATTTCACATGGATTTGTGTCATAGCAAGCTTTGATGAGAAGTTAGAGTTGGATTAAAATATTTTCTATTTAGAAACAAATATGCAATTGTTGGAGTTTGAACCCATAACCTCCTTCATACCCACCAAAGCTCTAACCAATACACTAACCACTCCTTTGTGTTAGAAAATGACTTCTTTTATCCTTAAAGTCTTTTCCTCTTATTTTAGAATTCTTTAACACTTCACCAAGATTTCTTCATGTAACTTCTTTTATTGAAATCTCTTTTTGATGACTTGGGACACTAGCGGGAAGGTTGGGGTAGTCACGGGGTCCACCTACAGAAAAGAAATTACATAAAAGTGCACTATAAATAATCATATTTATGCATGATAATCTGATAATCCGTTAATGTGATAGAATGATAAAATCTCTATGTAAAGTGAATGATATGCATATGAGACACTAATAAAACTCGGACTAATGAGGGGTAAAATATGCAATATTTAACACTCATCAGCCATCCGATAAAGCGCTTTGGAAATCGGCGCTGTCCTTGGTTGCAACTCTATCGTAAAATCAATATCTCGAAATGGCGTTAAACCAGGAATTTCTTCCGGAAAAACATCGAGAAACTCATAAACAATAGGGATATCCTCTACCCCTTGGGATTGTTTATCCTTCGTGATAAACGTTATATATCCTTTACATCCCGTCTTCATCAGATGCTAGGCTCTCATAACTGAGATCAAATTGGTGGAAACACTTCTCTTAGTCCCTTCGAACAGTGCATTGCCTAAATCGAGCTTAAACGTGATTGTCTTGCCAAAACAATACATACTCATGTGAAAACCCGCTAACCAATCCATTCCAAGTACAACATTGAAATTGCGCATATCGAGGATAATTAAATTCGCTGGCACAGTAAACTCGCCTATCTTGACATTGCACTTGGGGTAAAAGAAATTACAAACCACTTGTTTCCCTACTGGAGTGGGAACATTCAACACAAAAGGCAGTGTAGATGCATGCATGCCTAACTTCTTGGCAAATGCAAGGGACAAATGGGAATGAGTAGAACCAGGGTCAAACATGCATGATTGTTGATAAGAAGCGTACCTTCAATCACATTATCAGTGGCATCAGCATCCGCTTGGTTGAGGTTATACACTCTGCCAATTTGTTGTGGTCTATTCTACTGTTGTTGTCTTTGATGTTGCTGCTGAAACTATTGCTGGTTCCTCTGTTGTCGCTGCTGTGGTTTGCCTTGCTGGGGTTAATGTCTGCGAAATTGTTGCTGCTAAGCGGGAGGAGCCTGATTGACTGGTGAAGCGTTAACCGGGTTCCTGCAAGTCTTGGTTGCTGATGTTGCTGTTGACGATTCCTTTGAGCCGTGCAGTCCTTGATCGTATGGTCTTTGCCCCCACACTGGTAACATGTGCCACTCATCATACGGCAATCATTAGAGTTATGTCCTTTGCCTCAATGAATGCAATTTCTTTATCGATGTTGTTACTGTTGTTGATTTTGCTGGGGTTGTTAGTCACGACGATTCCTCTTGTTGTTTATGTTCCTCTGATAGCCTTGTCCTTGGTTGTTCTTGTCAGCCTAAGGGTTGTTCTTCTGTCACTTTTCCTTAATTTCGGCAACTACATTTTCATCCTTGTCTTCAGCCCATTGGGCTTGTTCCACTACATCATCAAAAGTAGCTGGGTGCTGCGATGTCACTTCCTTATGTAGAATGGCCCTAGGGCCTTTGATAAATCTTTTCTTCCTCTTCCCATTTGTATCCACCAATTCTTTTACAAATCGGGACAGTCTATTGAACTGAAAAAAAAAATCCTTGACTAGTAGGTCTCCTTGTTTCAACTGCTCGAATTCCGAAAACTTTTGTTTCTTTTGTTGACACAAAAAATGTCACTCTGCCTCTTCATACGCCCTCGACATCAAGAAGCTACATGAAGTTGCATCCTACCACAAACAGGCAATGCTACTTCAAGCATCAAATCTTGTCAAAATTAACAAAAACTACAAGATCCTTCAAGACAACATTAAGAAGAGTACACATGAAGTTTTGGGTCATTTCAACATTATTTGGCCTAACTTCACTCTTCCAGCGCTGAACAGAAGCTCCCGGTGGCATTGAAGCCAGAGACTCTGATCCAGAAAACAGAGCACATGGTTGGATTCAAAATATCACTAGAAGGCTGTACATCAAGTTTCAGGCCATTTCAATATCGTTTGACCCAAAAAGGAAACAGTCATAGCAAAGTTAGCGCTCACAGCGGTGACGGCACTAAAGACATCAGGTCTTCGATCAGAGCTTATGAATAATCTCAAAATACTTCCAAAAGGCTCTACGTCAAATTTCAGGTCGAACCGACAACGTTTGACCGTCCATCAACCCTCAAACAACAAAATCAAGCCTCTCAGGGGCGGGAACCACTGAGGCCATCACTCATCAAACAGAGCACATGGGTAGTTATAAGATACTTCCAAAGGGCTACTCATCAAGTTTCAGGTCATTTTGACAACATTTGACCCAACTTTGACTATCGAAAGCTAAATCAGGACTCCCGGCGGCGAAGCTCCCCGAGACCATGATTTTCAAATCGGAGCCAATGGATTATCTTAAAATGACTCCAATAGGCTCCCTATCAAATTTCAGGTCAACCGGACATCGGTTGACCGTATATCAAAGCGCGACATCTTCCTTGCGACAAAATCAAGTCTATTGGCGACGAGACCCCACACGTCTTCAAAACTCAAGCAAAAGCCTATGGCTGGTCTTATTTACTGCTCAGGAGGCTTCACCTCAAATTTCAGGTCATCTCTACTTCGTTTGACCTAGTTTTGGCTTATGACGCCAAATTGGTAACAAAGTCCTCTGCTTTCCTAGAAAAATCAGAAACTTTGCCCTCTGATTTGCATGGTTTCTTGTCAGGTTTTCTTCAGGGAAATCAAGCCAATACATGAGAAAAAATGTCAAGAAAAGTACAGGAAAAAAAATAATCAGAAAAAATCGGAAATCTGCTGAAAACCGAAAATCAAAAGGGACAAAAGTCCCCATGGTTGCTGGCGACCCTGGCCCATGGTTGCCAGCTACCCTGCCCCATGGTTGCCTGTGACCATGGAAATTTGGGTCACTGGATTTTCGTCGAGGGACCATTTTCTGGTCCTTTTTCGCGTTTCGAGCTATTTGACCCCTGTGATTTTCCAAAAATCTGATTTTTCAGGCACGAAATTTGTCTATGTTCATCAACATCACGGATCTGCCGCCGAAATCATTAGATCATCATCGGACGCTTCGGAATCGCCAACCGGCCGATCAAGAAAGCACACTTTCTTCCCGATCGATCAAAAAGTTGACTGGACAGATGTTACCAGCCTATTGGTAACAATTAATGTCTGAAGTTGCATGGTCATCCAACATCAAACAACATGAAGATCTATCGGCGATCAAACCTCCTACATTGCGAGAAGAATTGAAAAAGACGCGTCGCGGCCTGCAACTCTTCAAATTCCTCGGCGAACACTTAATGTAGTTAAATGACCCATTTTATGATAAGTTAATTTGGTCATTAACTCATTATTTAAGACGGCCCAATCAAAAGCAAGGAAAAAGGAGTTACAATTCAAAGTAATTATGGCATTAAACCGTGTAACTCCTCTTATCATGGAGCTTAAAGGCAATTAAGTGCCCATCATTCTCCATCGGCCAATCAAAAGCCAAGAACAAGGAGTTACAAAATAATGAAATAAAAACTTGTAACTCCTCCCATCATATGGCTTTAATACATTAAAAGCCCATAAACCCTCCTAATGGCTACCAAAAGCCTACAAAGGGGGGGGGGGGGGGGGGGGGGGGGGGCGCGGCCATTCCAAGGAAAACAGGTCCAGAAAAAAGATCAGAATCCATTCAGAAAAGCACAAATTCACTGCAAAAGTTGCTACAGCAAACTTCTCCTCCGTCGAAGAGATTCTACAGCAACAATCAACACAAGGTGACTGAAGTCCCTTGGTGGGGTTTCCCCCTAAGGCCCTCTCCTTCTACATGGCTTAGACGTGGCTTTTCAACCCAACTTAGCTTTTTAGTGGATATTGGACCTCCTCTTGGTCCTTATTCTTTAAAAATGCGAGGTTCAAGTCAAGCCAAGCAAATTAAAAGCATTATCTGTTCTCATATGAAGGATGACGGCAAAGTCCATATATGACTTGCGACTGTCAATCTCCCCGCAATCTCCTAAGAAGTCAGATCTCCTTTTCTTACTTTTCATTATATCATTAGTATGTGTCGGATGTGAATTTCGACCCCCCCAATTTTCCTCTCCAAGAGAGGCATGGTTTGGGGAAATCTCCATTCATCTATATATATGCTATTTAAATTTTACATCGAAAATGAGGATTCCGACTACCCTCAAAATCGACGGATCACGATCGCCAGCTACGGTACGGCCGTAACACCGTTCTTTGACAAAAGTCGAAGAAATATGGGGAGAAAAAATAATAAAGTGGGTTCTTCCTCTCGTCTAATGTGCTGCCGGCAACACACGACGGTTGTCCTGTCACATTAATCTGGGTCTCTTTGGGTCTCTTTAATTTAGGTCAATTTAGGGTCATGAGTTAAAGTCCGAATAAAGGTTAATCCTCACATAGCATAATCGTAGTATATCCAAGTAAAACAAAATAAATAAAATAAAGAAAATAGAATAAAAGAGGGGGGAGGTGCCAAATATTTAAGAAGAGGATCGGCCCCGTTCCCGGGTACCCCCTTCTGATCCCTTGGCAAAATAGGGTTTAAAGGCTGATTTTTCAAACCAAAATGATGATGCAAATGAGACTTTGACTTATGATTTCTGTGTTTTTCGTGTGCGATACACGAGTGATAAAAGTAAAAGGCCGATGGGCCGTAATTAATTGAAGGTGGCCGATGGGCCAGTGTTTGTTTTAGGGTGGCCGATGGGCCGTGATTGATTAAAAGTGTGTGTGAAATCACTCATCTCATCTCGTTATTCTCATTTATTCAATTTTAGAAATCAGTTATTTATTCCCTTTATCATTAAGTTCGATTAAATATCTGGCACCTGAGGTGGAGGAAGAAATAAAAGGAAAATCTTTTTGGGTTTATTTTGTTGGTTTTATAGTTTTTATGGCTTTTCAATATGGGGGCTAGAAGGGCCTAACTAGGGGATTTTACTTGGATTTACGTGATTAGTGCTTTACTACTGATCATCGGATTAACCCTAACCTAAGGTCCTAGACCGCCCACATCAGCTCTCCCAGTCCCCTAACGGAACAGGAAAAGTGATGGGGCGAAGCCTAATGCGCTAAGCTACCTAACGGGGAAATCCGATCTAATCCTAGGATATGAATAGCCTGAGTTTGATGGTTCAGCGCCTAAGCAACTTATTAATTGTGATTTTTAATTGGTTCGGTTTGTTTTGAGTTGAAGATTGATTAAGAGGTGGATTAAATGTATTTTGGGGTTCTGTTTAAGTTGTTTAAGGTTCTGGAATTTATGGTTTTAATTTAAAAAGTGAAATGATGTCGAAATCTGTGAAACGGGGTTGGCAGAAGACTTGGGCGCCAGGGGGGTGGCGCCTAGGATATTTTGGTGACTTGGGCGCCCAGGCAGTGGCGCCCAAGTGGCTGCTTCTGGGTGGTTTGGCAAGTGACGATGGTATCGATATTGTTTTCGAAATCCAAGGGGTTCTTACTTGGTGAGTTTTAATGTTCTAAATTGTTTTAATTCTCTGGTATTTAAATGTCAAAGGGATTCGGATTCGGATTTTGAGACGAAACCAAGAGTTTGCGTTTTAGTGCAAATGAGAGGATGGGCGCCAAGGGGGTGGCGCCTAGGTTGATGGCTTGTGATTTTAAGTATTTCGTTGGGACTTAGTTATTGGTTTTCGGATCTAGAGACTATTTTAGATTCTGGTCTTAATTAATTTAAGTGGTAAGGTGTTTAGTTACTCATTTTAAATTGAAGTTGTGAACCAAGGTTAGAGTGTAGGATAGGCACCACAGGAGTGGTGCCTAGGTGGTTGTTTGTTTGTTCGTAAAGGCTTTAGGGGCTAAGCCCGAATCGATTAAAGTTTCAAACGTTTTAAGTTAAAAGTGTTTTAATATGTTGATTCGGATTGGTTTGAATGTTAATTAATTGTATTAAGTTGTTCGCTAGGGGTTCTCTATGAAAACAGGTAGGCTGGGCGCCCAGGGTGTGGCGCCCAGGTGGATTTGGAAGGATGGGCGCCCAGGGGGTGGCGCCCAGGTGACTGTGTTGAGGTTCGGTCGGTTTGGTGACTCTTAGGTCAATTTAAGTCTAAATTGATTTAAAGGCTTAGTGTGTTTGGGTGTGGGATGCTATTCGTATTCAATTGAGATTTATTTAAACGCCAATTAATTGGGCTAAGTTGTGAATCGGGTTTTTCCGAAAACAGGGAAGCTGCGCGCCCAGGGTGTGGTGCCCAGGTGGACTTTGACAGATGGGCGCCAAGGGTGTGGCGCCCAGGTGAATTATTCTGTGGTTCGGGTCGGTTCAGTATTTTTTAGGTTGATTTGCAGTTGAGCTTTATGGTTTGATGTATTTTAAATTAAAAATGTCCTGTTGCGATGATTACGATTAAATTTCGTTTCAATTAACTTGGCTTTAGTGACGGGAGAGGTTGGGCGCCCAGAGAGCGGTGCCCAGGTGGAGGTGACAGGATGGGCGCCCAGGGGGTGGCGCCCAAGTGTCTGTCTTGCGTGTCCGAGTTGGTTCGATGTTTTAAGTCTATTCGGGTTTATGGTTCGATTGTTTTAGAATTCAAGGGTGTTCTGGTGTGTTGATCGTGATTGACTTCGAATTTAATTTCAAGTAGGGTTTCCTAGTGATTGGGTAAGATGGGCGCCAGGAGGGTGGTGCCCAAGTGGATGCGGAAGGATAGGCACCAAGGGGGTGGCGCCCAAGTGGATGCGGCAGGATAGGCACCAAGGGGGTGGCGCCCAAGTGGATGTTTTGTGGTTTATTCGTTTTGTACTTTCTAAATTGGTTTGAGTCCAAATTGATTAAGGTTTCGAGTCTTTTAGGATAATAGTGTTTTGAGGTATTAATTCGGGTCTAATCAATTAAGTTTAATTAAATGGTGGTTTCTAAGGGAATGTGATAAGATAGGCGCCAGGAGGGTGGTGCCCAAGTGTAAAGGCAAGCTGGGCGCCCAGGGGGTGGCGCCCAGGTGTCTGTTTTGTGGTTTCGGGTGGCTTTTGCGTTTTTAGGTTGGTTCAAGTCTAAGTTGATTGAGGTTTTAGATTTCTTAAATTTAAAAGTGTTTTGTTGTGTTAACTAGGATTAAATTTGGGTTGTGTTTAATTAGAAATTTTAATTAGGGGTTCTTTAGAAACGGGATAGGATGGGCGCCAAGAGGGTGGTGCCCAGGTGGCAGTGCAGGCTGGGCACCAAGGGGGTGGCGCCCAGGTGGACTGTTTTGGAGTTATGTTGGCTTTGAGTTTTTGAGTTAATTAGAGATTAAGTTGATTAAGGTTTCAATTATTTCAGGTTTAAAATGTTTCACTGTGTTGATTCAAATTGGTTTAAGGTCTTAACCAATTATCTTAAGCTTTAATCGGGGTGTTTTGGAGAATGAATAGGCTGGGCGCCCAGAGGGTGGCGCCCAGGTGGCTGTGGAAGGATGGGCGCCCAGGGGGTGGCGCCCAGGTGGCTGTCTTTTGGGGTTTTAGGTTTTTTGTGTTTTTAAAGTTCTTAACTACTTCTAAATCCGAATTAATTAGGGTCTTTAGGTTTTAGGGTTCTTAATGATTTGATGTTTCTTAAGTTAGCTAATTATGATGTTTTAATTAATCTTATGATTTATTCTACTTAGGCGCTAAACTCAATAACATAGACTATCTAATTATTATTTTTGGGTTTTTTGGATATCTTTTAATTTGTTTTTGGTTTCTCCTCTAATTTACTAGAGAGTAAGGAAAGAGAAGAAGGGATTTTATGTTTTATGATTTTTTTGGGATTTTCTATGGTTATGCAATTCAAATGATATGATGTGAAGTGTGACAAAGATGGTAATTCAAAGTTCAGAACAGATCATACAACCAAACATATCATCATTATGCAGTTTCTAAATGAACTAAATCCGAAAGATTTGAAGTTGTGCACAAAAGTGGAGAAATCCACTTGGGCGCCACCCCTGTGGCGCCTACCCTGCTCAGTCGGGGTTTTCAACGGAACACAACGAACGCGCAAGAATCTTAGTATTTTTAAGACAGCTTCCGATATTTAGTGACTGATGCGAATGTATTAATTCGAACTACTAGCGATGCAACTAACGAAATTATAAGCAAACGATGCAACGGGCGGAGATCTAGAACCCGGACCCTGTCTCAGAAGGGTAGGCGCCCAGGGGGTGGCGCCCCGGTGGTTCAGGAAAGGGCAGGCGCCCAGTGGGTGGCGCCCAGGTGTTCCGGAGAGGGCAGGCGCCCAGAGGGTGGCGTCCAGGTGGTTCTGAAGAGGGCAGGCGCCCAGCCTTTCTGCCAAAGGCTGTTCGCGATCTTTTCAATATAAATGATGATGGTGATGATGCTAATGCGAGATCTGATCTAACTATGCAATTAGAACTACAAAATCAAGACGAATCTACCATATTAGAATGAACCTAAACATATTACTAACATGATGATGCACTAATACTATTTTTATCACAAGCTAATGTAGATCTACGATGCTCAAATGGTCCTAAGCATATTTCTAAGAATGAATGGTAATGAAATATAGAAAAAGAAAGGAGAGATCTAGGAATACCGGTATATGACGCGTTCCTCAAGTTCCTAAAACGAAGCCTTTTCAAAGATCCATAGCTCCAGTTGAAGATATGGAAGCCTCCTCCTCTCTTTCTCCTTCCTCTACTATAGATCTGAAGTTCTTCTCTAATGGTGGCTACCTTTCTTCTTCGTTTTCTATTCTCTCCTTCTGCCTCTTTTCTTAGGGTTTTTGGGTAGCCTCCCCTTGTAAATGAAGTTAAAAGGGATTATATAGGTTTGGGACGAGTTTAGAAGGGGCTAGGGCTTCATTAATTCGTGTTTCTAGAAGGTCTCATGCATCCCTAGGCGGCTTAAGTTGTTTTAGGGTGAACTAGGGTTTGGAGGGAGGATGGGCGCCCATGGGGTGGCGCCTACATGTCCTGCGCAGGCTGGGCGCCCACAGGGTGGCGTCCCGGTGATCTTGGAGAGAGTGGGCGCCCACAGGGTGGTGCCCAGCTGGTTCGTGCTTCGCTTTTGATCCTTGGTCCCATTTGGAGTCGAGACTGAACGGATATGTCTTCACCTGGGGGGGGACCTACATTAGCACTTAATAGGCTGGGCGCCACATGGGTGGTGCCCAGATGGATTTCAAGGCTGGGCGCCACATGGGTGGTGCCCAGATGGATTTAAAGGCTGGGCGCCACATGGGTGGTGCCTAGGTGGTTCGGTTCGTCTTCGATGCTTGGTCCTACGTATGAGTGGTCCCGGTCTAATCTCGAACCAAACAAATAAATTTTAAGGTGGGCACCCACCATGGGGTGCCTAGGTGATTCTAGGAAGTGTGGGCACCACAGGCTTGGTGCCTATATGGAACTTAGGAGGGTAGGCGCCACATGGGTGGTGCCTAGGTGGAGTCGGTTCATTTTCGGAGTTCGGCCCCTACGTTGAGTGGTCCCGGGCTACTTTTAGGCTAACTAGTGAAATTTGGAGGCTGGGCGCCCACCATGGGGCGCCTAGGTGGTCCCAAGCTGTGTGGGCGCCCAGCATGGGGCGCCTAGGTGAAATTTAGTGGGATGGGCGCCACATGGGTGGTGCCCAGATGATCTCTTCTTAGGACAAACTTCGGAAGCTCATAACTTTTGACTCGCTTATCGGATTTGGACGTTCTACATACCGCCGGAAAGCTCTCGAAGTGAGGAATTCAATGGTATAAATGTCTTGACAAATAGGTGCTGAAAAATATGGGGGATCTCTGGACCAATGAATTCGATTTCCTAACTTAGGCTAATCGGGTGACATTTTGGCAAACTAAGTATGGTCTTTAGAGGGATTGGCCTAAGCATGTCTTAAGTGGTCCAAAAAGGGTTTGAGTGGTGTCATGGTTCACTCCTTGTGTGAGTAGTGGGTTGGGCTCAAGATCTTGACGCGACTCGGCTTCTCTCTCACGAACTTCTAGAAATCGTTGAACTAAGTCTAAAATTAACAACAAGCATCTTCATCGTCGTTAATTAATCTGAATTATGTCATTAATCATTCAATTATGGGTGAAATGGGGGCATCGCTATATATGATAGGTATTTAAGGCTATCATAGGGGCCAAATGAGGTGTCTACAGTATGCCCCTCTTTGGAGAGCAACACGTAGAGAGTTGTGCTCCAAAGAAAGTAGACACACCACTCATGACTCACGAGAGCTTTTGAGCTCGCGGGAGTGGCCATCTATGGATGCATGCAATTGCAAATTCATTCTAAAGATGAGGTTCACTTTTCTAGGATAGATCCTGATTCAGGGGGAAAAAGAAAAAGAAGAAGTTACGTGCCTACTGATTTGATTGGAAACCCGAGATCTGTGCCTCGGTGCCCGTGGTATTGCCACGTGGCGGGTTGGGAACTGTGCCCCGGTTGCTGAAATTTAAAATGATGGCGGGAACTGTGCCCCGGTGGTCTGAATCAGAAGTCGATCTTTCGATTGGTTGAGTCACTATTAGAATTTCATTTGTTCATGCAATAGAGTTTAATTCAAATGGTCATATATAGCGTCTTCTAACTTTCATCCACAGTTGAATGTTCAAGGCATAGTTAAAACTAACTAGCAAAATTGGGGATCTTGAAGGCAATTACAAACATAGTTCAAGCAATAGTGTGAGGTGCACATGAGAATGAGATGCATTTTTTTTTTTTTAAAGATGTTTGATTTTAAAACTCAGGTATGCATTGAAAAAGCTAAATCAACGGAAGACGGTCACCGGAATAACTGTCACTCTCTAGGGATCTTGGTCTTCACCCAAGCTTAAATGAGAACCTAGGATAGATTCGATCATCTTTTTGGTGCTTATCATGGAGAGTTTCAAGTTACACGGCTTCCATCTTCCAACGTCAAGATTTGAGTCGGCGAACGCACAATTCGTGAAAACACGATATTATGGTTGCCATACCGATTATAAGCACTTAAGGGAGGCCTACAGTGACTCAATTTCCAGACATGAAGTAAAATCATGAAAATCACAGTCAAGGGTACTTACCTCCTGGGCTTTTCGTAAGTCCAACATTGGGGACCACTGCCATTTCCTTTTATCATTAGTTTGCCGAAGTTTGAGTCATCTACCTCCATCAGTGTACTTGAATGTCTTTCACCTTTGGTGTCTTCGTTTTTGCTTTGGGAACCTGTATTGAACAAACACTAAAAGATTCTGCATTTCTCATTGTTAGTGCTCTGTAGTTCAAATTTCATTGATGGAGATGACATGCAATGCACAATGTCAGATGTATGCGTGATGGGACTAATGTGCCTGTGACGGGATCTTATGTGATGGGACAATGTTTGATTGACAATGTGCATCATTTCTTTGTGCCTCTCTTAACTTGCTTTCTCTCTCTCTCTTTTGGTTATTTATTTATTTATTTTTCTTTGCCTTTTTTTTCTTTTTTTTTTTGTGGTTTTTGTTTTGTTTTTTTATTTATTTTTATTTATTTTATTTTTTTTCTTTTTTTCTTTCTCTTGTTTTTTTTATTTATTTTATTATCATTATTATTATTATTTTTTAATCATCGATCATCATCAATTCTTGTTCGGGCTCAACTTCTCAAAATTCTAGGACAATTCGGCTTAAAGAGGCCTTTGGTTCTCTGAGGTGATAGATAGGCGTCACAGGGGTGGTGCCCAGCCTGTTCGAGCTTTGGTTCAAGGATTATGAAAAGAGACAGCTTGGGCGCCCAGGGGATGGTGCCTAGGCGGATTGCATGGATGAAGTTCGTCTCGAAGTAGAATGGTGGATTTGGAAGACAAGTCACCTAAACGTCCAAGAAGTGGTGCCCAAGATGCAGTCCTAGTCCGTTTTAGAATGTAGTTTTAACTTCAAAGAAGTAGATTGCATTTCGGGTTGGTTTCGAAGTAGAATTCTAATTCAAGGTAATGTGTGACCTGGGCGCCCAAGGGGTGGCGCCCAGACTGCATTTCGAGTTAGTCTTGAAGTGGGATTCGGGTTCAAGGCAATGTGTGACCTGGGCGCCCAAGGGGTGGCGCCCAGACTGCATGTTGAGTTAGCCTTGGAGTAGGATTCGGGATCAAGGCAATGTGTGACCTGGGCGCCCAAGGGGTGGCGCCCAGACTGCATTTTGAGTTGGTCTCGAAGTAGGATTCGTTTTCAGCCTATCGTACCAAGAGTCCTCGTCGGAGTAGAAGCCTGACCTTTAGAGAATAGGTGATTTGGGAGCCCGGGGTGTGGCGCCTACGTGGAATTGCATGTACAACACTTAGAGTCCCTGTCAAAGAGAAGCCCTGAATTCTAGGAAGAATGGGTGACCTGGGCGCCCAGAGGGTGGCGCCCAAGCTGCAGTTCGTATACTTTTAAAATTCTCATGGGGTTCAGACTCTAATCTATATAAGTGTATCAAGGCCACGAATTTCCCACAACTCCTACTCTTTCAGACTTCAAATTTCAAAGCCTTCAAGCTCTTCCTTGCTCCCAAGTAAGTTTTCTCTTCTCCTTTTCTTTTTTTTCTTTTTTTTAAGATGAATGGCATGTCTCATGTATATACTTCTAATTGTATGATTTTTTTTTTTAGTTGATCAACTTGGTATATGATTTCAGATTAAAGCATCCTTTTTATTTGTTTTGTATGTTCTCTTTTTCTCTCTTTTTTTTTTGTTTTTTTTTTTTTTAAATTTGCTTTTATCCTCTTTGAGTTATGTGGTTGATCATTTTTTTTTTTTTTTTAATCCTTTTGATCATGTGTTGGCCTTTTTGTTTCTTTTTGTGTTTGGTGATTTTTACATCTGATGTTTCAAGATTATGTTCAGTTTTCATCATGCACATGCACAATCTTTGATTTGAATTTGAGCCTAGTCTTATGCTCTTACGTACATGTTGGCTTTTGTTTTGGTTGTGGTGATGTCTTGTCCCACGTTTTCTTTATTTAATTTGTCAAGGCTGTTTTATGGCATAGGCAAGTCTGTCATGGTCAGATTTGGGGTGCCCTAGTTGAAAAACACCAACAGAGAAGGCTAGGCGCCACCCTGGTGGTGCCTATCTTTCTTATTCGCACTAAGGGCTTGTGAACCCGAATTTTGAGGCATCTTTTCATATTCTGGTTCTCTCCGGCTTCATAGTATGTTATGAGAACATGACTCAGGGACACTAAAGTCTTTAACTTGGCGAAATAATGATGTCCTTATGGAAGATATTTCAAGGCTGGGGTGCGCGCCACCCCTGTGGTGCCTAGCTGACTCTCTGTTTTTTTTTTTTTTATTTTTTTTTTTTATGAATGTTAAGATGTTGTATTGTATGGGCATGTAGCTTGGACTTCTTGGCTCTCGAGAGGGTTTAGGACAACCTAGCAGTACCTTTGGAAGTATCTCCCACGGATTTGAGAAGGCCTAATAAAATTATCATGGCTAAACCCGTACCTTTTGCGGTGAATTCCTCAAAACAGACCTGGGCGCCACCCCTGGGGCGCCCAAGTGACCCCTTTTTTTTTTCATGTTGTTTTGGATTTCCTCTAATTATGAACTTTTCTGAGTTGTTTTTATTCTGTAAAGGGTTTCTAAAGCCTTGTGCATATGCCTACAGGTCTTTTCTTATTCCAATGGCCGGCTCTCCGATCTTCTCATTCGTTGTTGATGGTGTTGAGGGTTCTTCCGCTTGCAAGCCCTACTCGCCAGGGGATGAATATTGGTCCCCTGAAGCTGACAAAATAGGGTATTATGACTCTGAGGAACGGGCATAATTCTACCTCAAGCATGAATCCTCCCTGCCTGTTACCTATGACTGCGTTTTCCAATTTGAAGAAACTATGGACAAGCGCATTGTGGAGATTAGGCGCAGCAAGTATGATTTACTGGCTATGAAGTACAAAGGTATCTGCAGGTTGTATGGGGATTTGTGTATTGTGGGCAGGACTGTTCTAAATAGGCTGAATGGTTATGATGGGCTTCTGGAAGATTTGCCATCTTTTGTCAACAGCGTGCTCCAATCTCTCTTATGGAGCATGTTGGATGTCAAGGGGATGTTTGAAGTTTGGGAGGCTATGAAGTTTACCAACGAACGAGCTCATGTTGATGAGTTTAACACCCTACACAGGCGGATGGATCAACTGGAACTCATGGTCATGTCTTGCCGTCACGAAGCTGAATCATCCGTTCCTAGGCGCTATAGGAAGTACTTCGAGATGCAAAACACTAGCCTCTCGGCGCTTATTCATCCGGTATACACGGCTTATCTAAATGACTTCCAGCGAGTTCGGGATATTTGCGGTGTCTTGAGGAATCCACCGGATAACTTGAAAGAAGTGCAAGGGCGACTCGAAGTTCATATCGTCGAAATGGAGGCACAGATGGCGCGCTTTCCTACTTTCAACGGGATGGTCCATCCATCCTAGGGGACTCACTAAAAGTTATTCTATCTTAGGCTAGGATTTTCTTTCAATAAGAGGTCAGGTCATTAGGACCATCTTAGTTAGTTATAAGCTCCACCTAGGGTATTGGGGGCAAAGGTTGTGACCTCTATTTTAGTCCATGTTTAGGATTCAATTGATTCAATTAATTGCTATAGTTATTGTTTTAAGACTCTTATTGGAGTTTAATAAAAGTTGATTTAGACTTTATTTTCTTTTCCTCTTTTTTTTATTTTATTTTATTTTATGTGGTGATGTTTATTACTGAATGATGATGACATTTATGATGATGAGGTTAATGATGAGTTATGAAATTCGATGAGTCCAATTTTGTTAAGACTAGACCATAGTCATTAATAAAGATTGATTTTTATCCTAACCCGAGAGTGGATTATGTCTTAACTTCATCTCCATTGATGTTTAAATTAATGTCAGGTTTGATCTTTTTTTTTTTTTTTTTCAGTTGAGTTGTTCTCTGTTTTTTTTTTTATAGGTGGATCTCCCCCCTTGAAGAGGGCCCCACCACGTGATGGTGCTAGGCCAGCGCCCAAGGCTGGGCGCTAGGTCACAGTGGCTGGGGCTTTTGATGCCCCAATCTTTCCCCCTCTTTTCGTTTTTTATTCTTTCTTTCCCTCTCTTCTTTTCTTTCGTTTCTTTCTTTGGGTTCTTGCTTTAGGTGAGGCGCAGGGGAGAGTGATCAGGGAGAGCTGAGTGGAGAAAGAGGAGAGGAGGAAAGGAAGAGCAGCGGCGCAAGAGTTTGCTGTCGCCCAGGTAGGTGGGTCTCAACCTCCTTTTCTACTTCTTCTTCTTTCTATTTTTTTTTTTTTTTTCGTTTCCCATGGCTGCTGTGGTAGTTTCAGGTGAAGTCTTAGTGGGCAGCAGTGGAAAAAAAACGATCATTGAGAACTGAGTGGAGAAAAAGAAGAGGAGGAAAGGAAGGGCAGCAGCGCGTGGCTGGCTGCTGTTTCAAGTGGAGTGTTCGATTTCTTCTTTTTTTTTTTTTTTTTTGTTTCTCTTGTTTCTATTTTTTTTTCATGGCTGTTGTGGCTGTCATTGTTTCAGGTGGAGACCGAATACATTGAGGAGAAAGGGAGGAGAGAGAGACTCAGGTATGCATTTTCCATCTCCTTTCCATTTCATTTCTGTTTTCTTTCTTTTCTCTTCTCTCTATTTTGTTTTTAGACTCTGTTTCTGCCACTTCAGGTGGAAGCCGAATGCAGTGAGGAGAAAGGGAGGAGAGAGAGATTCAGGTATGCATTTTCCATCTCCTTTCCATTTCATTTATGTTTTCTTTCTTTTCTCTTCTCCCTATTTTTTTTTTTTAGACTATGTTTCTGCCACTTCAGGTGGAAGCCGAATGCAGTGAGGAGAAAGGGAGGAGAGAGAGATTCAGGTATGCATTTTCCATCTCCTTTCCATTTCATTTCTGTTTTCTTTCTTTTCTCTTCTCCCTATTTTTTTTAGACTCTGTTTCTGCCACTTCAGGTGGAAGCCGAATGCAGTGAGGAGAAAGGGAGGAGAGAGAGGTTCAGGTATGTGTCTTCATCTTCCTTCCCTTTATTTCTTTCTATTCTCTTTCTTTTCTCTTCTCTCTTTTTTTTTAGAATCTGTTTATGTTTGCTGTTGCCGTTTCAGCTTGTGTGTGACTGGGCTGAACAAGGAGACCAGCAACAGAGTGAGGGGAAGAATTAGGAAAGGGAGAAGAGAAAAAAGGGGGTGTTTGACAACTTGGTGGCCCAGGTATGTGGGTCCCATCCTCTTTCATTCATTTCTTCTTTCTCTCTTTTATTTATCATCATTATTATTATCATTTTGGACGATGGCTGCAACATGGGGTTTTAGGACTTGATTTTGGCTATTGGCAGCCATGGGTGTGGTGGATTTTGGTGAGGGAAGAAGGAATGGAGTTGTCCCAGTTGTGGTGTTGACAATCCCAACCCCCTTGATCCAAATTTGAAAGGTTACAGAGTGGGAATCCCTTGGCGAAATTGGTTTGGGTGGAAAATAGGCATTCATTGTGGTTAGTTGGGATATGTGGGACGATGAGGAGTGAGGTCTGGCGTAACCTATGGAAGCTAACAGGTGTAGTGGAGATTGTTTGAATTTATTGAGCGTTCCATTGGCTTTAAATGAGAATGTGGTGAATAAGATTTAGACTCCTAACATAGATCTCAGTCACTGTGGGGAAGTGGTTTGGGCTTTTTCTCTTCTTGGTTGTTTTCTATTTATCTATTTATTTTTTATTTAGGGGTTTGTCTGAGTTTGTGGACCGCTTGTTTTGACTTGTTCCTTACACCATGGTGTGTTTTATTTTATTTTTTTATGCTCATTTCTATATTTGTAATTATGTCGGGAACTTTCTGCTCTTTTGTCTCTATCTTTTCTTTCTTTTTTTTAATTGTTTATTTAATTATGTAGAAGAGTAAGCTTGGTAATTGAGGGGTGTGGTGGTGATGGCTAGGGTGAGTTGGTTATGATGTGATGGGACAAAGGTTATGGGTGCTGTTTTGGTTTAAATTGTGGTTTGGTTATTCATTTTTTGTTTTTTTTTTTTTTTTTATATCTTTATATATTTCTCGTTGTTGTGGCTGTCATTATTTCCCTTCCTCCCTTTTTTCTTATTTGTATGATGTGACTGTGGGACGGGATGTGATTCAGCCTAATGTGTATGTTGAAATGATATAGTGGTGATGAGGCAGAATGAGAGGCGTGAAGTTTGAGCTAAGTTGGAAGAGTTGGGTTGGAATGAATGTGTTTTCATTTCTTTTCAGGCTTGTAAAATGTATTTTAATGAGGGCAGTTCAATAAATGGGATTCGTTTTGTCTTAATCTTTTGGTTGGATCAATGGTCATGGTCTCTTATGCTTATGTGGACTAACATTATGCCCTCATGCTCAACTTCTCATTTTGGCTTTGGGTACAGGTTTGTCAGATGGCTAGGACTAAGGAGACTTGTAAGCGCACTCCTATGTCATCGGACACTGTGGAAGGGGCTGGGGTAGATCAAATCATTACTCCCCCGAAAAAGAAACAGAAGTGTGAGGACAAATCGGAGAAGAAGCCTCACCTTTCAGACGAGATACGAGCTGGCCGGGTAAACTCTTAGCTGTCTTTATAAATCTCATACTTTGTTGGCTTTCATTATTGTTGACATCCTTTCCTGTGATGTTTATGTTGCAGCCTGTCCCTTTTGCTCGGGCTAGGGTGAGTTGGTTACAGATGAGGGACTGGTGGACCGAGCTCCCTGATCACTTAAAAGATCGGGTCCGAGCGATGGGGTTCGGGGATTTCATGTCTATTGTCGCCTTCCGCACCGACCGTGCCCTCATTTGTGCTCTTTCCGAGAGATGGAGGGATGAGACACACACTTTCCATTTCCCGCCCGGGGAAATGACGATTACACTTGAGGACATTGCGCGTTGCTGGGGGCTGAGGGTGACAGGCCTCCCTGTTTTCTCTAGAGCGAATGATGCCAAGGCTTCTATCACTCGATTACGCCTACATAGGATGTTCGGGGCTCGCCCCCAGTCCGGTGTGGGTCAGATTGACGCCGAGTGGCTGAGGGAGGCGTACAGCCCAGAGAGGAAGAGAATCCTAAATAGTAAGTATTCCATTGTTGCCTTTGTAGCATCATATCTTTCTCTTCTGTTGCTCCTACTAATCATTCCTCCCTGCTTCATTTTAGAGTGAGCTCGGAACCAGGCGGACTTTCTCGCCAAGTTGAGGGCAAGGGTACCAGATTTCGAAGGCTTGCCGGTTAGAGGATGTGAGGGAGGTCCTGTCCCCACAAAGGCCGGGGCTCGGGCCGATGCTGGTAACATTTTGTCCCCTCTCCTTTAGATTGATTCAGAGTAGAAAAATACCCGTGAGACCTGCATATTCGATATTTATCCTTTATTAACAGTGTTCATAATTCCTTTGACAGGTGAGGGCCCTTCTTCTGGTGGATCCCGATCTGCGGCCGGCCCGGCTGATGACGATGTAGCAGTGGTGGATGAGATTGAGAGTGATGATGAGGTGGACGGGAGTTATGATGAGGATGCAGATTATGATGAGTTGGAGGGTGAGTTTATCGCATCTGATGATGGAGACGACGAGATTGATGATGGGGACAGTGAGGATGAGGGGGTGAGGCCTCACCGAGTTGTTTCTGTTGACTTTGATGAGAGGAGAGATGGAGGTACGGGTAGAGGTGACGAGGGTGACGACGTCGGACCCTCTGAGCGTAAACACTCGATCTAGTTTCTTTTAAGTGATCTCTAGCGTCTTGTATGTTTCTCATCCTTGTTTCTTACGTTCTTTCTCTCTTGCTGCAGGGTATGAATGGCGGGAAGTGCCGGTTGATGGGTACGCTCGCCGAAAGAGGGTAGGGATACCTTGTGAGGTTTTCCCGGTCACGAGTGAGTACCGAAGCATTTGGTAGCTACTTTGTTCCTTATTCTGATTATATAATGAATTTCTTATGTCAATTTGGTATTGTGCAGAGAAAAAACAAGGGAGGCAGTCTGAGGTTCGTTTGAGGAGACCCAGGCTGGTTTCGGCACGATTGGGTGATGATGAGCATCTCCGGGCTTTCCTTCTGTTCTTTTTGGGGAGGTGTCTCTTTGCCAACGCGACTGGCAATAGAGCGTCCGGTACTCTCATTCGGTTTGTACAGGACCTGGATAAGGTCGGCGACTATGCTTGGGGCGCGGCCACCCTTGCCTTTCTTTTCCATAGTCTAGACTCGAGGTGCCGCCTCCAGCCCGGATGCAAGAGCCTTCGAGGGTTCGTGCCGATCCTACAGGTTTAAACCCTATCCCCCAAATGTGGTGACCTATTGTAGTCCACCCTTTCTTATCATGGGTCATTTTTCGTCTTTTGTAATAACTAAGCTTTGGTTGTGTATAGATATGGGTTTGGGAGCATATCATCCAGTGTCGGCCTGAGCGCTTGCCTACGAGGTTGAGTTGTACTCCCCGGGCTTCGCAGTGGTATCCTAATGCCAATTTGCGGAGTTTTGCCGACATTCTGCCTCCTGAGATGGCGGAGCGTATTAAGGCTCTAGGAATGAGACCGGGCGAGCAAGGTTACCGGTTCATCTTAAATGAGTTGAAAAATCGCGAGGTATGCTCCTTTTCTCTTTTTGTTTGTCATGTTAAATGTCTGCCTCTCTCTGTTCTCATTTGCTACACATCACGACTTGTCAGGTGATCTGGCAGCCCTACCGGGGTGGTCCGGATGATGAGATGGCTGTTGTGCAGGAGGGGCGTACACTATTTGAGAGGGACATTTGGCTCCACGCTCCCCAGGTGGCGGTCAGGTTGGTTGTTAGCCGAGTTGCGCGCCAACTGGGACACCATCAAGTTGTCCCTGCAGAAAAGTCTATCATGCATCGGTCGTATCCAGGGTCGGGTTTGAAAGCGTTCAAACGCCGCCATCCGTGTCGGAAAGAGATAAAAAATTGGAGAAGGAAAGGGAGGAAGGCCACCTTCGGTGTAGATGCTAGTGCCTGTAGTGACTATGAGGTATATTGGAGGACAGCTTTGCATCGGTATATACTCCCAGAGTCGTATTCTTGTGGGGCTTCGTATTCTATTAGTAATTGCGCGGAAGCAGCTGAGGCTTCGTCATTGGCTCGGGTGAGCATTGAAATTTTGTTTGCTCTAATGTTGTCTTCCTTTTTATCATTGCTAATATCGTTTCTTCTTTTACTTTTCAGGAGGAGATACCGGCTGTAGCAAGGGATTGGCAGGCACATCCATCATCCGAAGGACGGGGCGAGGTGAGGGCTTATGAGGTTTCCAACTTCAATTATGAGCCTTGCAATCTCAACGATTCATGCTCTTCCCATTCTCTAACCGTGGCTCTCATGTGTGACAGGGGACGTCTGGGTGTGTAGCGTCCGATGCGGAGTCCATCCTTAGGGGAGAAACACTTCGACTGTCTCACCTAGTGGAGAAGAAGGTATGACTTCTTGATTTAGTGTTTGAATCCAATGGTGCTTATCTCCATAGTAATGTTGATCATTCTCGATGTAACGGCATGGTTTATATTTCATAGGATACGGAGATCGTGAGACTGAGGGCACTATTGACAGCTGAGAGGGTACGAAAATTGTTAAACCTAATTAGCCACGTGCTACCTTATTTATACTTTCCTTACTAAAAATGCTTTGGTAACAGGAGCGCCGCCGGGAAAATGAAGCGATCATCGAAGCGTTGGCGGATTCTCGCGAGGTATGAGGTCATGGAGTTATTTGTTCATTTTGAATTTGTGTTTATGACCTTTGGTTACTATGCAGAGCAACAGAGAGCAGGACATGTCCGAGGTCACGAGAATTCGATTGGAGAGCGATCTTCTCACCCTACAGGCAGAGGTGGACCGACTGCGGACTAGCGAGGTTTGCGTTTTGTTTTATCGTTTTGTGTTCAAGACGTATGATGACAACTCTTAACCCTTTCTATTCGTGATCCTCAGGCAGAGGCTCGTGGCGAGCGCGACGGAGAGAGCTGCTTCTATGGCACAGGTATGAGCGCTTCTCATGTGATATTTCAATCTTAATTCCTCATCCATTATTGATGTTGTTTATAATTTTGCTGTGTGCAGGTTGACGAGTTACGTGCCAGGCTTAGGAGCTTTGAGGCCCCTGCGCAGGTAAAGGTCTTTTCTTCTTTTAAAATTCCATGTTTGATGCTACAAGGTTTGTTGAACGTAATGTTTCTATAAACGTTGTACTGTAGAGCGGTGCTATCGTTGCTTCTATTCCTCCACCTCCTAGCTGGGGCGAGGAGAAGGCCATTATTCATGATCATTACGCTCGGCGCATGGATCGCATGGAGCGACAACATGATGAAGTGGTTACTGATTTGCGGGGGCGTCTCGCTAGACTTCATCGGAGGGCAGAGGAGAGAGGTTATGCATTCTCAGACTCGACCCGCACTCCTTCTCAGCGTGCTCCTGGTCCGACCTCATTCGCGTTGTCGGCTCGCCGTGATGGAGCCGTTCCGTAGAGTCATCGTTCTTTGATTGATCTCCCCAGGCTGCATCATTAGTGTATCCTTGTTCCATGTATCCATATTTGCTAGTCATGTATTTTTGTTGTTTCGCCCCATCTTTGGCTTATGGTGAGAGCTAATATGTATTTGATGTATGTTGTGCATACGTGTATTATGTATGTGTAGTTGAGATAATGTGCTTGATGCTTTAGAAGTGCCATGGGAATGTGTTTGATTGATAAGGAGTTGTTGTGGGGTACCGGGGAATATATGAAGTGTTTTTCTTTCACAGGTAACAGGTTCTGTGTATCCGGAAATTTTCTGGGGTCCAAAAAACAAGGGGAAGTGCTGCCGAAATTTTTCTAAAATTTCTCGAATTTCGTGCCTCAACAAAAAAAATCTCATGGAATAAGAATAATAGCAATACGGGATAAACAAGATGAGATATAATAAACTAAATGAATGCAATCCCATGCCAATTTTGATGTGGAGAAGGCAACATAGCCACAAGGTTCTCAAACAATGAGGAGTGCGTGAGTGTGTGACATTTGTGGCCTAAGCGATTCTATGTTCTTAGAGCATTTACATCGTCAGCAATAAATATTAAGGCAAGAGCTCAAGATATTTGCATTTTCAAATCAAACATGATATCATAAAGGGTGTGTATAGCATACATCTATAATCAAATTCATCATTATATATCATAACAACCATAATTCATACTTCCCAAGTTTGGTCATCAGCATTTTGACCTTTTCTGGTTTGTGTGCAAAATAATACCCGTAGATAACAAAAAAAATGCCCTAGCTTGTGGGATGTTATGAATGTAATCGGGGTTGGTTTCCCTGCAAGGTCTCAAAGCAAATTTGTTAGTTTAATATTTTTAGGCCCCCTGCATAATTTAGCTAAGGTGGCATCTTTCTTTCTCGGTAAAAATGTCAGGGGGCCATTTTGGCATTCAAGCTTTGGGAAAAGAGATGGAATTAGTACCTTAGTGTATGTGTTCTTTCCTGCATTCACTCGGAAATGGTTAGCAACAAAAGCATGCATGAGGTGAAGATGTGTGCAGTCCAGTGAGTGTTCGTGGCAATCGTGTATGCGATGAGGGCCCATATTGGGAAGCCGTGCAAGATAGATAGATAGATATAAACATATATATAAAAAAAAATGCCCCAGCATAAGACTAGTGTTCATTTTGGCTGTGGGCAAGAAAGTACCCTCGTTCCATGATTGTCACCTTGGCGGTAATGTGATACTCCCTAACCATCATTTGGAGGTCGAGCCCTCACAAGCCCTCCTCTTGTAGTTGCTTAGTCTTTTCAGTTAAACTTCAGAAAGCACTTGACTGTCCTCGGGGCTCGTTCGTGAGTTGTGTTTGTGTGTGGGGTGGTATGTCACCGTGCCTCCTTAGTGCTGTGGCTTCCGACCACCTTCTGCTCAGTTCATGCAATGAGTACCCATGTCACTCCAGCAGGCCTAATTCTAATAGAGATTTTTTTTTATTTTTTTTAAAGCATGCAACTGTGCAATATCTAGGTCCTTTAAGCTTTCTAATTAACCCATGTAACGAGCATTAGGCCAATGACTCCCAAACCGGACGGCTTTAGGGCACTAGGTATGCAAATACCCCTACGGGCTTACTGGCTCGGGTTAAAAAGGCTACGAACCCAAACTAGCTACGTCTTTTTTTTTTTTTATTTTTTATTTTTAGCATGTAACTGTGCAATGTCTAGGTCCTTTAAGTTTTCTAATTAACCCATGTAACGAGCTTTAGGCCAGTGACTCCCAAATTGGACGGCTTTAGGGCACTAGGTATGCAAATACCCCTACGGGCTTACTGGCTCGGGTTAAAAAGGCCACGAACCCAAACTAGTTACGACTATATATATATATATTTTTAGCAAATGGTCGAAAGGCTTTCATGACATGGGCGAACTCACCTTCAGACTTTCACATCGAGTGACTTTGACCGTGCGGAATTTGTGCCGGGCAGACTCACCTATTTGTGTATTTTTAAGTGTTAGTGTGTGTCCGAGTTCCAAATTTGATCAGAGTGCATTTCTTCGGTCTTCCTATGAGATTTCTACAACTACACAAAAGGGCAAGGAGGGTCATATTCTACAAGAAGTGAGGAAGGGTCATACTGTGTACCTTTTCAGGTACATAGCGTTCCATGGATCGCAGAGATCTTCCCCTTCTGCATTTACTAGTCTGTATGCATTTCCAGGATATACTTCTTTAATTACATAAGGGCATTCCCAATTGGGTCGTAACTTACCTCGGGGATGCGGAAGCTGAGAAGGAGCAATGCGTTTCAGCACGAAATCGCCAACTTTGAATTTTCTTTCTTTGACATGTTTGTCGTAGGCTCTGGCAATCCGCTTTCGGTATACCTGTGCGTGCTCTGCTGCTTTCATTCTCCTTTCGTCAAGTAGGTCCAGCTGAAGTAGCAATGCTTCTCTCCTTTGGTCCTCTGTCATGTCTTCATCTAGCTGGATGCGCAGCGACGGGTGAAGGACTTCAAGGGGAAGGACTGCTTCAATTCCGTAAGTTAAAGAGTATGGGGTTTCTCCGGTGGGAGTTCTTATTGAGGTTCGATACGCCCACAACGCTTCGACCAAACGGTCTGGCCAATCACTACCTTTGGTGGTTTGCACAGTCTTCTTGATGATCTTTAGTAGGGTCTTGTTGGTTGCCTCGGCTTGACCATTTGCTTGGGGATAGTATGGGGTTGAATGATGCAGTTCTATGTTATATTTTGTGCACAACTCGTTCATTTGTTGGGATATGAATTGTGGACCATTGTCTGTTATGAATGCTTTAGGGATGCCAAACCTAGCTATTATATTCTTTTTAATGAATTTGACTACGGAGGTTGCCTTAATATTAACATATGCTTCTGCTTCTGCCCATTTAGTGTAATATTCTGTTGCTGTTAATATGAATGCCTTATTTTGTGTGTTCTCTACAGTAGAAGTCAGGGGTCCTATGATATCAAAAGCCCAGGTCGAGAAAGGCCATGGAGCGGTGGTAGGGTGAAGGGATGATGCGGGGGCATGAATTAGGTCAGCATGCAGCTGACATTCTTTGCATATTTTGACATAATTGACTGAATCTGATTCTAGGGACGGCCAATAGTAACCTAAACGGATGATCTTCTTAGCTAACATCTGGCCGTTGACATGTCCTCCGCACTCTCCTGAATGTGCCTCTTTAACTATCTCTTGCCCTTCTTCTATGGTCATGCATCGTAAGAGAACTCCACTAAATGATCTACGGTACAGTAGCCCTGCGATTATGACATATCTCTGAACCATCTCTCTTAATGCTCTTTTATCCGATCGGGTGGCCTAGTCAGGGATGTAGCCATCATGCAGATAATTCCAAATATCATAGTACCACGGGTGGTCATCTTCCAGGTCATCATCATGTTGTATGCGAGCTAAGATCCCTTCTTTAGGTTTAGAATCTTCCTCCTGATCGGAATGCGGGGGCATGAATTAGGTCAGCATGCAGCTGACATTCTTTGCATCTTTTGACATAATTGACTGAATTTGATTCTAGGGACGGCCAATAGTAACCTAAACGGATGATCTTCTTAGCTAACATCTGGCCGTTGACATGTCCTCCGCACTCTCCTGAATGTGCCTCTTTAACTATCTCTTGCCCTTCCTCTATGGTCATGCATCGTAAGAGAACTCCACTAAATGATCTACGGTACAGTAGCCCTGCGATTATGACATATCTCTGAACCATCTCTCTTAATGCTCTTTTATCCGATCGGGTGGCGTAGTCAGGGATGTAGCCATCATGCAGATAATTCCAAATATCATAGTACCACGGGTGGTCATCTTCCAGGTCATCATCATGTTGTATGCGAGCTAAGATCCCTTCTTTAGGTTTAGAATCTTCCTCCTGATCGGACTCTTCGGCCTTAGCTTTCTTACTCCTGTTTTTTAAGACTTTCAGCAGGACTTCGGCGGGGTTCCCCTTGGTCAGGTCTATTGGTTTGACGGACGGAGAATCTAGCCTTCTAATCAGAAATTCTTTGGAATCCTTATCATCAGGCATCTCTATGATTGAGGCTAAAATCGCTAATGAGTCAGCCAATCGGTTCAAGGCGCGGGGGATGTAGAGAAATGAAATCTTCTTGAATTTTGACATCAGTTCTTTGGCTTTCTCGTGGTAGTGCGCAAGTTTAAGGGCGCTAACCTTCCATTCTCCAGCTATTTGGGAAATAACGACTTTAGAATCACCGAAGACTCTTAGCTTATCAACACCTAGGGCCTGGGCTTCTCTCAACCCTGCTAATAAGGCTTCGTACTCCATCGTATTATTGATTGCTGGAAATCCGATTTTATAGGCCATTGGGATGACAACTCCTTCCAGGGAGAATAACACTACACCAACTCCTTTTCCATTCTGATTCAAAGCTCCATCAAAGTACATGGTCCATAAATCATCATCATTTGCTTCTTCAATATCCGCAAATAAGATACTTTCGTCGGGGAAATCAGTTCTAACCGGCTCATACCGTGGCAGAGGGAGGTGTGCCAGATGGTCGGCAATTGCTTGTCCCTTTATAGACTTCTGGGTAACATAGGTTATGTCAAACTCTGCCAAGAGCATTTGCCATCGCGCGACTCTTCCCGAAGTAACGGGTTTCTCGAAGATGTATTTTAAGGGGTCCATTCTGGCTAAGAGTTTGACCTGGTGAGCTAGAAAGTAGTGTCTCAGTTTCTGGGCGGCCCAAACTACGGCTAAGCAAGTTCTCTCCATTGGGGAGTATTTCCTTTCGTAGGGTAGGAGAGATTTACTCAGGTAATAAACCGCGTTCTCTTTCCTCCCAGTCTCATCATGTTGACCCAGGACCATGCCTATTGCAGACTCTGTCGCTGACACATACAAAATGAGGGGCCTATGTTTAGCAGGGGGCTTCAGGACAGGAGGACTCAATAGATATTTCTTTAGATCTTCAAACGCCTTTTGGCAGTCGTCATCCCAATGATATTCCACGCCTCCTTTTAACAATTTATAGAACGGCTCACACCTTTGTGAATGCTGCGAAATGAATCTTCTGATGAATTGTAGTCGCCCTATTAGGCCTCTTAACTCTTTAAGGTTCTTTGGAGGCGGCATTTCAAGAATGGCCTTTACCTTAGAAGGATCGACTTCGATTCCTCGATTACTTATCATAAAGCCTAGGAGTTTTCCAGAGGATACTCCGAAAACACATTTCTTCGGATTCATCTTTAGTTGGGTGTCCCTGGATCGCTGAACAACTCTCCTGAGAGCCGTGACATGTGTTTCACATGTTCTAGATTTGATCAGAATATCATCTACGTAAACCTCCACACAGTCGTGTATCATATCATGAAATATTGCCATCATGGCCCTCTGATAGGTAGCACCGGCATTCTTCAAGCCGAAGGGCATAACAATGTAACAGTAAGTCCCCCAGGGTGTGGTGAATGAGGTTTTCTCCTGATCCTCTGGTGATAGTCTGATTTGGTTGTACCTTGAGTAACCATCCATGAATGATAGCATGGCGTGCCCTGCGGTATTATCAATAAGCACGTCGATGTGAGGTAAAAGGAAATCATCTTTGGGAGATGCCTTGTTCAAATTTCGGAAATCAATACAGACTCGGACGCGTCCGTCTTTCTTCTTCACCGGGACTATATTGGCAACCCATTGAGGAAACAACACAACCCTGATGAACTTCGCCTGGTGGAGTTTGTCAACCTCCTCTTTTACTTTCAGTGCAACATCAGGGAGCATTCTTCTCAATTTCTGTTTAACTGGTCTAGCATTTTCCTCCAATGGAATCCTGTGTTCCACTAGGTCTGGCGCGAGTCCGGGCATGTCATTATAATCCGATGCGAACACGTCTTGATATTCTCGTAGGACCTCAAGGATCTCATTCTCTTCGTCAGGTTCTAGGCATGCACTGATTTGGACCTGCTTGGGTCTTTCGTCCGTTCCCAGGTTTATCTCTTTCGTCTTTTCGGCAGCCGCTTGTGTTTCTTTGTCAAACTTCTTAATTACTCTCCTAAATTCATCTGAAACTTCATCATCCCCTTCTTCAGTGTCTACTAATTCGTAAACACCCATTCCATCATTGACGTTCACATGTTGCACAGACAGTTCGGGTTCTGGAATGACAGGCAGAGATTCGCAGCCTAACTTCTCGATGTTTGTCATAATTTCTTCTAGTCGAGACTGCTCCACTATGGGTATCTTCCATCGCCTTCGGTTGCCCATATTTGGATGATGATCACAGTCTTCTACTCCTACGGTTCCTATGTTTTTGGGTTTTCTATTTCCTAATTTTTTTGAGTTTTTGGGGTTTTCTAATTTTTTTGGATTTTTGGGATTTTCTAATTTTTTAGGATTTTTGGAATTTTCTAATTTTTTGGGATTTTTGGAATTTTCTAATTTTTTGGGATTTTTGGAATGATATGGTACAGGTGAGGTTGAAGATGGGCTATCTACTGAGGAGGATCCTCCCCGCTGGCGTGGCCAGGCAGTGGGGCGGTATACCACTTAGTGATCATTGAGGTCATCAGTTTCCCAAACTTCGTGGTTCTCTCGAGAGGAGTCTTCTCGCCAATGGCGCCAGGCAACGGGCCAATATACCACTTCTTCGCTAGTAGGGTTTTCGATTTCCCACGTCTCGCGACTTTCTCGGACTTCGGCGATCGACGTTTTTTTTTGGGTAGATGAGTTAATTCACTCGCATTCAGCATGTTACAAGATAGGGTCTGGAATCTCGGATCGATAGTGTGGTCTATATTGTTCACTCCTTTTGGTGAATGGAGCTCTTTCCAAGTGCCGAAGATTTCCTCGTGAGTCTCACTTTCAGATGAAGTCGAATCTTCCCAATCTTCTACTAAAACGGTCTTGCCTTTATCATTTGGATCCAAATTGTAGCATCCCCTTCCGAATGGAAGTGTGTTGGGGTCCAAGGTTTTGTCATGCTTCATGAAATGTTCATTTAAGGTCTAGTCCTCTTGTTTATACCTTATGTCATTGTATGTGTCGTACCCTAATCCTTCTGCTCTCGCCTTAGGGTCCGGTATGTAAGGGTCGGTAATGCCTTCTCCATTCTTTCCTAGCCCAAATCCGGGTTGATACCCCATCTTCTTCATTAGAGTCCATCCTCGAGCTTGACCTTCGTTGTCAAACATCGGATTTTGCGGGGAGGATAATTCGGAAAATATATTTTGCACAGGGTCCATATCCATCAAAGAAATGAGAGGATCGACCTTGTACCCATGAATCTTGACCTCTGCTGTAATGGGAGCAGGTTGTAAGGTCGGGAGTATTTGAAGTTCTTCCGGTTCAATGACAGGCGGATCTCCCATCAATTTCATGATCTTACCCAAATGGGGGAATTTGACGCATTGGTGTCGGCTTGACATAATGGCATTCATGTGGTTCAACCATCAGCGTCCCAAGATCAAATTAAAAGTGGCAGGGATGTCCATAATATAAAATTCTTCCGGCATTGAAATTGGGCCCGCTTGGACTAATAACATAATTTTTCCACAAACAGTTTTCTTATTCCCGTCATAACCAGTTACGACCATAGGGGCTGGAATTAACTCCTTTATTATGAGCCCTAAGGCTTTGTAGGTTTTCAACGGACAAATATTCAGTGATGCACCCGTGTCAACTAAAGCTCCTGACATTTCCTTCCCTGCTATCTTGACTGTTAGATGTAGGGGAGAGGTTCTCGCCTCAGGTGGTATTTCCTTTAATTCTTCCTCAGTAAAAGTAATGGCAGGGAACGAAGCTCCCGGGGCCAAGGCTGAAATAGACGTTCTCAATTCTTCTGGAGTTATGCCTACCGGGACTTGTAAGCGTGTAATAGCCTCAAGTAATTGTTGCTGATGTTTGGGGGAGGTTTTAATCAGATCAAGGACAGATACTTTAGCTGGGATCTTTGTGAGGTGTCCTAAAAGGTCATATTCTATCCCTATTTCTATCGAACTATAAGCTCTTTCATCAACTATCTCCTCAACCTGAATATTGGGATTTTGCGAATCTAAGTTCTGAGAAACAGGGTGAGGGGGTAGTCGGGGAGGACGGATCCATCCAGATCGTAAGTGGGCCTGAGACGCATTTGTGTCTGGGTAAGGATCTGGTTGGGAATTCGTGATGATCGGCGATTCTCGGTCATTTGGCTCATCAAAATTTACCTTGTAAAGGTCAGGGGAGTCAACGATCGTATCCATCCCTGAATTGAAGATTTTGAATTTAGTCTTCCCATCCCATGGCGTGATGTATTTTCGATAATCCTCTTCTTCAAAGAAATCACCATGACATGATTGGCAATGGTTTACACTCCCTTGGGCCGGGGCATCAATGTGTTGGTGCTCTATTACGGCGATGTTTATTAATTGGGTCTGTGGGCCCTGTCCAGAGGTTGATGCTCCATCTGAGGTAAAGGGTTTGTATAAATCTGCATGTTGGGAATATTTTGTGCGGGATTTGTGGTTGGATTTTGATTGGGAGGGGCATTCCGTGGATCATTCCCACCTATTGGCCTAATGTTACTCCAATCAATTCTACCTTCATCATTGAGATCATAGATCAAATCTCTAACCGTATAACATTGGGTGAGGTCATGACCTGGCATCCTATGGTAGGCGCAAAACTTAGTCTTGTCTAGGTGTTCGGACCATGCCTGCGGTCGTTCTGGCGGAAGTTGGAGGGCATTCTGATTTGAGAGAGACCAGAAGACAGCAGTCCATGGTTGAGGAAGGGACGGGTAGTTTGCCCTTTTAGGTCCGAATCTTCTTCTATTTCCATTGTTCGGGTTATTCTGGTTGCCATTGTTGTCTCTATTGTAATTGAAGGGGACTGTACTATAGTTGGGTTGAGGATTCGCGTTCTGGTTTTGCGGCGGAGCTATCGGGTTCGAGACTGGCTGTATGGGATTAGGATTCTGGTTTTGATTCACTGGAGGCCCTTGGTTTCTTGGTAGTTGGTCATAACTTTGATTATTTCTCGGAGGGTTTCGGTAGTTCTGATTGTTCCGTTGATAGTTTTGATTATTTCTCTGATAATTCGGGTTACCACCTTGGAAGTTGGGATTGCCATTTTGCCCTGAGTTTTGGTGTTGGTTAAAGCTAATGCTGGTACGCTCCTGATACGGTCGGTAGACCTCTTCCTGATTCAAGCTAACTTCAGGGGTCGTGCGGATCTCTGGTTGGGTGGTTGTGCCTACCCTACGCGTGTTCTTTTTATGGTCAATGATGGTGTTCAATACCCCTTCATCTAGATTTTGCTTCATCCTAGATAACCTACGGTACAGGCCACTCCAACTAATGACCTCCCCAATTGTCATTAGGGCTCTCATGGGATCCTTCATGTTCGATATGGCCATTCTTACTTGTTCTTCCTCTTGCATGTTGCAATCTGACCGTGCGAATTGGTTTTGCCATCTCATTGCAAATTCCTCATAGTCTTCATTGTTCTTTTGTTTGAGATTAGCTAAGTCATGCCATAAGGGTTTGTTTTTAGTTAGATGCTGGTATCGCGCTAGAAATTTCTCTACTACATCCTCGAAGGTATTGATTTCATGGGAAGGCACGGATGTATACCAAGTCAATGCATCTCCAGTTAACGATTCCTGAAAATAATTTATGAGCATGGAGTCATTGTTTGCGATGGCACGACATTTGTTGCAGAACGAGACTAGGTGATGCTGAGGATCAGTAGTCCCATCATAAGGTACGAACTTAGGGGCTCTAACAGGGAAAGGTGAATCTCTTTTTCCTCCTTTTTGGTAAAGTCGTAGAATCCTAGTTTCTTGCCAGTTGAGCTCGAGGATTTCTTTTTAATTTCGTTCTTGAGTTCCTCCACATTTTTCTGCAACTCCTTGAATGCTAGAGGATCTAGATATTGAATTGTCTGTGGTTGACATTCTCTTTGTGGTTCTAATGAAGTAGAGGCGTAGGCCGGTTCTTGGCATTGGCCTTGGAAATACGGTTGCGAGATAGGCTGATAGCTTTGGTTCAACTGAATTCCCTCATGAGTAATTGGTTGTCCCCTATATGGGTCAACTATTGGGCTTAAAGTGGGTGGTTGATATGCTTGCTGATAGCGCGACTCATTCGCTTGGTGTGTTTGATAAGGATTTCCAATGCTCGTGGGGTTAGTAACTTGCACGTTCTGGATTGGGAGGTTCTGGCTCGCATTGGGCATTTGATAAATCGGGATTGTTTGATTTTGATAAGTGAGAGGCCCCCTCTCGTATTGAGCTGATTGGGGATATAACATACTAGCGCCAACCGTCACAAGATTGTAACGAACTTGATCCGTTGGTGGAGAAATCATTGCTTGGAATTGGGGCCGAGCCATCTCGTGTTGTCGGTAAGCATCTAGCGCTCCTATATGTGTCGAAGGGTTTTGGTGCGAGATGCTGGATGTCGCCAATCGACCCATGTTCATTGGACTATGACTTGTCTGGTGATATGGGTTTTCATTTATCGCAAGAGTCTGGGAAGGTGCGATGGCCCTAACCGGGGTTATGATAGGTGCGTCAGTAGGCATCCCATACTGCGGGATAGAGGACTTGATTGGCTCGGTTTGACTGATCATGGAAGAATAGGGTATAACATGTGAGACAACAGGATCACTTGCGCGAAGAGGGTAGTCTGTTGATGAAACGTTATCATGGACCCTATATCTTATAACTTGGCCGGTAGGACTAACCAGATCTGTGTAAGTCACCCCTGAATGCGAGGAGAAATGATTCTCTCTCGATGAAGGAGATGGGGTGGATGTATTGGAATGATTCCTTCCCATTGTTATGGTATTGACTGGTAACGGGCCTCCTTCGAAAAGGGACCGTCTTATCTGTTGTGGGTCATGGCTTGAAGCTGCTAAGGATCCATCTAATACCCTAAAGGGTTCTACACTTTGCGTGGTTTGGTGTGACTCGCCAGTGGTGCGGATCAATAGTGGGGGTGAGAGGGGTTGAAAGTCGGACATTCCGAACGTCTGACCCTCCATTTGTGAAGAAATGTTTAGATGAGAAGAGAGAGAAGGAGAGGAAGAGAAGAGCACTTGTTATGTAGTTTTGTTGGTGAAGATTTGTTTCTTATGGTGTAATGGGGGAAAGCTTAGTGGACGGTGCATTCGGACCTTTGGTTTAATTTTCAGACTACTCATAACAACCCTAAACTGAATGGGACACGAACATCAAATCATTGATTGGATGTCTTAGAATATTACTCTAGGAAGACCCAAATAGGTGACAGGAAAACATAAGAGGTCCCATCACGATCGCCAGGCTGTCGGATGTGAATTTAGACCCCCCCCCAATTTTCCTCTCCAAGAGAGGCATGGTTTGGGGAAATCTCCATTCATCTATATATATGCTATTTAAATTTTACATCGAAAATGAGGATTCCGACTACCCTCAAAATCGACGGATCACGATCGCCAGCTACGGTACGGCCGTAACACCGTTCTTTGACAAAAGTCGAAGAAATATGGGGAGAAAAAATAATAAAGTGGGTTCTTCCTCTCGTCTAATGTGCTGCCGGCAACACACGACGGTTGTCCTGTCACATTAATCTAGGTCTCTTTGGGTCTCTTTAATTTAGGTCAATTCAGGGTCATGAGTTAAAGTCCGAATAAAGGTTAATCCTCACATAGCATAATCGTAGTATATCCAAGTAAAACAAAATAACTAAAATAAAGAAAATAGAATAAAAGAGGGGGGAGGTGCCAAATATTTAAGAAGAGGATCGGCCCCGTTCCCGGGTACCCCCTTCTGATCCCTTGGCAAAATAGGGTTTAAAGGCTGATTTTTCAAACCAAAATGATGATGCAAATGAGACTTTGACTTATGATTTCTGTGTTTTTCGTGTGCGATACACGAGTGATAAAAGTAAAAGGCCGATGGGCCGTAATTAATTGAAGGTGGCCGATGGGCCAGTGTTTGTTTTAGGGTGGCCGATGGGCCGTGATTGATTAAAAGTGTGTGTGAAATCACTCATCTCATCTCGTTATTCTCATTTATTCAATTTTAGAAATCAGTTATTTATTCCCTTTATCATTAAGTTCGATTAAATATCTGGCACCTGAGGTGGAGGAAGAAATAAAAGGAAAATCTTTTTGGGTTTATTTTGTTGGTTTTATAGTTTTTATGGCTTTTCAATATGGGGGCTAGAAGGGCCTAACTAGGGGATTTTACTTGGATTTACGTGATTAGTGCTTTACTACTGATCATCGGATTAACCCTAACCTAAGGTCCTAGACCGCCCACATCAGCTCTCCCAGTCCCCTAACGGAACAGGAAAAGTGATGGGGCGAAGCCTAATGCGCTAAGCTACCTAACGGGGAAATCCGATCTAATCCTAGGATATGAATAGCCTGAGTTTGATGGTTCAGCGCCTAAGCAACTTATTAATTGTGATTTTTAATTGGTTCGGTTTGTTTTGAGTTGAAGATTGATTAAGAGGTGGATTAAATGTATTTTGGGGTTCTGTTTAAGTTGTTTAAGGTTCTGGAATTTATGGTTTTAATTTAAAAAGTGAAATGATGTCGAAATCTGTGAAACGGGGTTGGCAGAAGACTTGGGCGCCAGGGGGGTGGCGCCTAGGATATTTTGGTGACTTGGGCGCCCAGGCAGTGGCGCCCAAGTGGCTGCTTCTGGGTGGTTTGGCAAGTGACGATGGTATCGATATTGTTTTCGAAATCCAAGGGGTTCTTACTTGGTGAGTTTTAATGTTCTAAATTGTTTTAATTCTCTGGTATTTAAATGTCAAAGGGATTCGGATTCGGATTTTGAGACGAAACCAAGAGTTTGCGTTTTAGTGCAAATGAGAGGATGGGCGCCAAGGGGGTGGCGCCTAGGTTGATGGCTTGTGATTTTAAGTATTTCGTTGGGACTTAGTTATTGGTTTTCGGATCTAGAGACTATTTTAGATTCTGGTCTTAATTAATTTAAGTGGTAAGGTGTTTAGTTACTCATTTTAAATTGAAGTTGTGAACCAAGGTTAGAGTGTAGGATAGGCACCACAGGAGTGGTGCCTAGGTGGTTGTTTGTTTGTTCGTAAAGGCTTTGGGGGCTAAGCCCGAATCGATTAAAGTTTCAAACGTTTTAAGTTAAAAGTGTTTTAATATGTTGATTCGGATTGGTTTGAATGTTAATTAATTGTATTAAGTTGTTCGCTAGGGGTTCTCTATGAAAACAGGTAGGCTGGGCGCCCAGGGTGTGGCGCCCAGGTGGATTTGGAAGGATGGGCGCCCAGGGGGTGGCGCCCAGGTGACTGTGTTGAGGTTCGGTCGGTTTGGTGACTCTTAGGTCAATTTAAGTCTAAATTGATTTAAAGGCTTAGTGTGTTTGGGTGTGGGATGCTATTCGTATTCAATTGAGATTTATTTAAACGCCAATTAATTGGGCTAAGTTGTGAATCGGGTTTTTCCGAAAACAGGGAAGCTGCGCGCCCAGGGTGTGGTGCCCAGGTGGACTTTGACAGATGGGCGCCAAGGGTGTGGCGCCCAGGTGAATTATTCTGTGGTTTGGGTCGGTTCAGTATTTTTTAGGTTGATTTGCAGTTGAGCTTTATGGTTTGATGTATTTTAAATTAAAAATGTCCTGTTGCGATGATTACGATTAAATTTCGTTTCAATTAACTTGGCTTTAGTGACGGGAGAGGTTGGGCGCCCAGAGAGCGGTGCCCAGGTGGAGGTGACAGGATGGGCGCCCAGGGGGTGGCGCCCAAGTGTCTGTCTTGCGTGTCCGAGTTGGTTCGATGTTTTAAGTCTATTCGGGTTTATGGTTCGATTGTTTTAGAATTCAAGGGTGTTCTGGTGTGTTGATCGTGATTGACTTCGAATTTAATTTCAAGTAGGGTTTCCTAGTGATTGGGTAAGATGGGCGCCAGGAGGGTGGTGCCCAAGTGGATGCGGAAGGATAGGCACCAAGGGGGTGGCGCCCAAGTGGATGCGGCAGGATAGGCACCAAGGGGGTGGCGCCCAAGTGGATGTTTTGTGGTTTATTCGTTTTGTACTTTCTAAATTGGTTTGAGTCCAAATTGATTAAGGTTTCGAGTCTTTTAGGATAATAGTGTTTTGAGGTATTAATTCGGGTCTAATCAATTAAGTTTAATTAAATGGTGGTTTCTAAGGGAATGTGATAAGATAGGCGCCAGGAGGGTGGTGCCCAAGTGTAAAGGCAAGCTGGGCGCCCAGGGGGTGGCGCCCAGGTGTCTGTTTTGTGGTTTCGGGTGGCTTTTGCGTTTTTAGGTTGGTTCAAGTCTAAGTTGATTGAGGTTTTAGATTTCTTAAATTTAAAAGTGTTTTGTTGTGTTAACTAGGATTAAATTTGGGTTGTGTTTAATTAGAAATTTTAATTAGGGGTTCTTTAGAAACGGGATAGGATGGGCGCCAAGAGGGTGGTGCCCAGGTGGCAGTGCAGGCTGGGCACCAAGGGGGTGGTGCCCAGGTGGACTGTTTTGGAGTTATGTTGGCTTTGAGTTTTTGAGTTAATTAGAGATTAAGTTGATTAAGGTTTCAATTATTTCAGGTTTAAAATGTTTCACTGTGTTGATTCAAATTGGTTTAAGGTCTTAACCAATTATCTTAAGCTTTAATCGGGGTGTTTTGGAGAATGAATAGGCTGGGCGCCCAGAGGGTGGCGCCCAGGTGGCTGTGGAAGGATGGGCGCCCAGGGGGTGGCGCCCAGGTGGCTGTCTTTTGGGGTTTTAGGTTTTTTGTGTTTTTAAAGTTCTTAACTACTTCTAAATCCGAATTAATTAGGGTCTTTAGGTTTTAGGGTTCTTAATGATTTGATGTTTCTTAAGTTAGCTAATTATGATGTTTTAATTAATCTTATGATTTATTCTACTTAGGCGCTAAACTCAATAACATAGACTATCTAATTATTATTTTTGGGTTTTTTGGATATCTTTTAATTTGTTTTTGGTTTCTCCTCTAATTTACTAGAGAGTAAGGAAGAGAAGAAGGGATTTTATGTTTTATGATTTTTTTGGGATTTTCTATGGTTATGCAATTCAAATGATATGATGTGAAGTGTGACAAAGATGGTAATTCAAAGTTCAGAACAGATCATACAACCAAACATATCATCATTATGCAGTTTCTAAATGAACTAAATGCGGAAGATTTGAAGTTGTGCACAAAAGTGGAGAAATCCACTTGGGCGCCACCCCTGTGGCGCCTACCCTGCTCAGTCGGGGTTTTCAACGGAACACAACGAACGCGCAAGAATCTTAGTATTTTTAAGACAGCTTCCGATATTTAGTGACTGATGCGAATGTATTAATTCGAACTACTAGCGATGCAACTAACGAAATTATAAGCAAACGATGCAACGGGCGGAGATCTAGAACCCGGACCCTGTCTCAGAAGGGTAGGCGCCCAGGGGGTGGCGCCCAGGTGTTCCGGAGAGGGCAGGCGCCCAGAGGGTGGCGCCCAGGTGGTTCTGAAGAGGGCAGGCGCCCAGTGGGTGGCGCCCAGCCTTTCTGCCAAAGGCTGTTCGCGATCTTTTCAATATAAATGATGATGGTGATGATGCTAATGCGAGATCTGATCTAACTATGCAATTAGAACTACAAAATCAAGACGAATCTACTATATTAGAATGAACCTAAACATATTACTAACATGATGATGCACTAATACTATTTTTATCACAAGCTAATGTAGATCTACGATCCTCAAATGGTCCTAAGCATATTTCTAAGAATGAATGGTAATGAAATATAGAAAAAGAAAGGAGAGATCTAGGAATACCGGTATATGACGCGTTCCTCAAGTTCCTAAAACGAAGCCTTCGCAAAGATCCATAGCTCCAGTTGAAGATATGGAAGCCTCCTCCTCTCTTTCTCCTTCCTCTACTATAGATCTGAAGTTCTTCTCTAATGGTGGCTACCTTTCTTCTTCGTTTTCTATTCTCTCCTTTTGCCTCTTTTCTTAGGGTTTTTGGGTAGCCTCCCCTTGTAAATGAAGTTAAAAGGGATTATATAGGTTTGCGACGAGTTTAGAAGGGGCTAGGGCTTCATTAATTCGTGTTTCTAGAAGGTCTCACGCATCCCTAGGCGGCTTAAGTTGTTTTAGGGTGAACTAGGGTTTGGAGGGAGGATGGGCGCCCATGGGGTGGCGCCCACATGTCCT
Source organism: Persea americana (assembly GCA_029852735.1). Classification (NCBI taxonomy): domain Eukaryota; kingdom Viridiplantae; phylum Streptophyta; class Magnoliopsida; order Laurales; family Lauraceae; genus Persea; species Persea americana. Next base: position 22,289,928 of record CM056812.1, on the reverse strand, counting down.
GCGCAGGCTGGGCGCCCACAGGGTGGCGCCCAGGTGATCCTGGAGAGAGTGGGCGCCCACAGGGTGGTGCCCAGCTGGTTCGTGCTTCGCTTTTGATCCTTGGTCCCATTTGGAGTCGAGACTGAACGGATATGTCTTCACCTGGGGGGGGACCTACATTAGCACTTAATAGGCTGGGCGCCACATGGGTGGTGCCCAGATGGATTTCAAGGCTGGGCGCCACATGGGTGGTGCCCAGATGGATTTAAAGGCTGGGCGCCACATGGGTGGTGCCTAGGTGGTTCGGTTCGTTTTCGATGCTTGGTCCTACGTATGAGTGGTCCCGGTCTAATCTCGAACCAAACAAATAAATTTTAAGGTGGGCACCCACCATGGGGTGCCTAGGTGATTCTAGGAAGTGTGGGCACCACAGGCTTGGTGCCTATGTGGAACTTAGGAGGGTAGGCGCCACATGGGTGGTGCCTAGGTGGAGTCGGTTCATTTTCGGAGTTCGGCCCCTACGTTGAGTGGTCCCGGGCTACTTTTAGGCTAACTAGTGAAATTTGGAGGCTGGGCGCCCACCATGGGGCGCCTAGGTGGTCCCAAGCTGTGTGGGCGCCCAGCATGGGGCGCCTAGGTGAAATTTAGTGGGATGGGCGCCACATGGGTGGTGCCCAGATGATCTCTTCTTAGGACAAACTTCGGAAGCTCATAACTTTTGACTCGCTTATCGGATTTGGACGTTCTACATACCACCGGAAAGCTCTCGAAGTGAGGAATTCAATGGTATAAATGTCTTGACAAATAGGTGCTGAAAAATATGGGGGATCTCTGGACCAATGAATTCGATTTCCTAACTTAGGCTAATCGGGTGACATTTTGGCAAACTAAGTATGGTCTTTAGAGGGATTGGCCTAAGCATGTCTTAAGTGGTCCAAAAAGGGTTTGAGTGGTGTCATGGTTCACTCCTTGTGTGAGTAGTGGGTTGGGCTCAAGATCTTGACGCGACTTGGCTTCTCTCTCACGAACTTCTAGAAATCGTTGAACTAAATCTAAAATTAACAACAAGCATCTTCATCGTCGTTAATTAATCTGAATTATGTCATTAATCATTCAATTATGGGTGAAATGGGGGCATCGCTATATATGATAGGTATTTAAGGCTATCATAGGGGCCAAATGAGGTGTCTACAGTATTGTAAATCGCTTTTTACGGCACAAAATCGCCTTTCACGGCAAACAAATGAAAATCGACTTTCACGACAAAAAACATGTCTATTTTCTTAAAAATATATGTGCAATGAAAATTAGAAAAAAATTGATTTCCCTTTCTACTTGTGAAGGTGGATCTACGGACCACCACTTCTCAATTCCAAGCAGAGTAGAAAATCTGGCATACTCGTACAAAAAAATGTTGATGCTCACTTCGTCTTCAGGACACGAAAGGGTTGGGCCCTGCGGACTCTCACGCCCGCCGACCCCGGTAGTCTCGGGACGGAAGAACCTGGTGGGACTCGTTCATTTGAGAACATGATGCTTAGATTGCTTGGCTCCCTTTTAGTTGGTGGCCTCTGTTGGATTTCACATCTAAAAAAAACATGAGAATGGAATTTTTGGAAATTTCTAATTCTATCTTTTAGTTTATTTCCACTATTTCTTTTTTTCAAAACAAAATTTTCTCAGATTTCTCATTTTGGATTCAATTTTGAGAAACCTTGATCCTTTCCTCTCAGATTTTGAGAAACTTTGGTTCTTTCTCTTTTTCGGACAATAGCTCGTAGAAATGTTTGTAGCCGACGTTCGGATCAGAAAGGGGCCATTTGCTCTCTTTGATTTCAAACAAAAAAAAAGTCTGATTTCTTTTCAGATTTTGAGAAACTTTGGTTCTTTTTCTTTTTCGAACAATAGCACATAGAAATGTTTGTAGCTGACGTTCGGATCAGGGAAGGGCCATTTGCTCTCTTCGATTTCCAAAAAAAAAAAAAAAAATCTCTGATTTCTAACTTTTGGATTCCGATTTGAGAAACTTTGGTTCTTTCTCTTTTAACTCGGACAATAGCTCGCAGAAATGTTTGTAGTTGACGTTTGGATCAGGAGGGGAGCCGTCTACTCTTTTTGATGGGTTCATTAGTGATACTTCGAAAAAAAAAAAAAAGGTTAAAAGCTACTAAGGTTATACCAATTGTGTTCTTTGACCAAAGTCAATCTAAGGAAAGCCTTGTCCAGAGTGTGGAGATAGCTAGACTGTTCGAGCCAAGTGTCCTTCGAACGGGTTCATTAAGTAATTTTACCCTTACCTGGGGGCTGATCTATCTACTAAGGTTTCATAAAACCGAATTGGAAGCTTGGGTGTGCTCTACAACCATTAGATTTTTCTTTTCACAAAAAAAGTCTTAAAAAAATCTTACCAAAAAAAAAATCCTCAAAAAAAATCTTTAAAAAAAGTTTTCAAAATTAAAAATCTTACAAAAAAATTTTAAAAAAAAATTTCGTTACTTTTGGGTTCAGATTTGAGAAATCTTGGTTCCATCCTTTTCGGATAAAAGCTCCCAGAAATGTTTGTAACTTGCGTCCGGGTTGGAATACCACTTGCTTTCTTTGATGAATTCAATCTTGACCTTTCAAAAAAAAAAAAAAAACTTCTGTCACTTTTGAGTTCAGATTTGAGAAATCTTGGTTCCTTCCCTTTCGGATAAAAGCTCACGGAAATATTTGTGGCTTGCGTCCGGATTGTAATACCACTTGCTCTCTTTGATGAATTTGATCTTGACCTTTCAAAAAAAAAAAAAAAAAATTGTCATTTTGGGTTCAAATATGAGAAATCTTGGTTCCTTCCCTTTCAGATAAAAGCTCGCAAAAATGCTTGTAACTTGCGTTCGAATTGGAATACCATTTGGTCTCTTTTATGAATCCAATCTTGTCCTTTCAAAAAATCCCATCACGTGTCTACTCCAAGGATGCAATTTGCAACATTTGTGCCTAGCGATGCTAGTACGCCCTTTCAGGTCTACTGCATTCGCGACCGACCCATTTGTACCTCCAACCTTATATTCACTTTACCTCGAGTGAGCCTTGCTTCTCGGTAATTTGAATTAAGGTTTACAATTGCTTCTAGCAGTCACTGGAACGCTCATTCTGAGCCTACCACACTTGCGATCAGAACAAATATACCTTCTATAGCTTTTGCCTTCTTCATCTCGCTTGGGTTGGACCACGTCCCCTCAAGAGATTTGAAAAGATAAAACCATACCTTTCCCCATTTATGATCATTATATTCTTGTGATTACTAATGGATGTGGTATTGTTTCAGAACTTTTTTCGAAACTAATAATGGTAGCTTCTTTGACCGTTACTTTCAACGAAAATAAGTACCAACTCATGTTTCAAGAGAAGCAAAACATGTGCACTCACAAGCGCCCTGCCAGCTACCGAAGTGCCATCTCCCTCGGCAACACTCTGAACACCGGGTCGACCTCTACTCCCCAGACCATTGTCTTTGGGTCATTAGAACCATTCCCACTCCCCGTAGAAAAAACCGCACCTGCCAAGAAGCAAAAAATTGTCTCTAGACATGTCATTGCCCCGATACCAAAGGCAGCCATCAAGAAACCTGAAGCCCGAGACATTCCCGCGAAGCCTCAACCTGCAAGGAAACAGGTCTACCTCAAGACTTGGTCCCCAAGACCTTCACCAAAACAGAGAAGGTTCCAAGCATCCACAAAGCCAGCATACCTGGCTCCTCTCAAGGAGAATCGATTTTACCCTATCTTTTAAATGAAGGAGGATAGACCCTCCTTCCGTCAAACAACAAGATCAACTCAGCATGAGCTGGCTTGCTCCTACAAGCCCAAAATCAAATCATGCATTACAAGGCCCCTGCAAGAACCTGCTAAGGCCTATACTCTTTCAGTTCGACCCTTCATCTCAGCAGGGGCCGAACTTGAAAGACTCCAAGCTTCACTCCGATAGGCAAAGGACTATGTCCGGATCATTTTCTTACTTTTCATTGTATCATTTGTATTTTTAAAGAGACAAGAAAAAATCACAACTCTTGTCTTTCATTTTGATAAGAATTGTAAATCGCCTTTTACGGCACAAAATCGTCTTTTACAGTAAAAAAAACATCGTCTTTCATGGCAAACAAATAAAAATCGCCTTTCACGACAAAAACATGTATATTTTCTTAAAAAAATGTGTAATGAAAATTAGAAAAAGTTGATTTCCTTTTTTACTTGTTAAGGTGGATCTACGGACCACCACTTCTTAATTCCTAGTAGAGTAGAAAATCAGGCATACCCGTACAAAAAAATATTGATGCTCACTTCGTCCCTAGGTCACGAAATGGTTGGGCTCTGCGGACTCTCACCCCCGCCAACCCCGGTAGTCCCGGGACAGCAGAAGCGGAGTCCATCACCTTTACGTGTTCAGGTACAAACTTCCGGTTGAGCTGCTTAGTAAATGTTTTCCAAGCTGTTGCACGCGCAATCGTGCGGTACGGTGCTCTGACAGTCTTCCACCAGGTGTCTGCAGCACCTCGGAACATATAGGTAGCGAGAGAAACTTTCTTACATCCGGTGTAGAGAAAAACCTCAAAGAGATTCTTAATTTGCACCAGCCATTCAGCCGCATCCAACGAGTCTTCGTTCTGGTGGAATTCCTTAGCTTCTCGCTTCGGAAACTTTTCGACCAAAGAGCTAGGGTCTTGCTCGCATTGAGCACCGATGACTATCTGCTATGCTGGTTGTTGCTGCCTCAGCATAAATTCCATAAATTGTGTCCTGAATTTAGCGCTATCTTCATTAACCTTAGCTTGTTGCTCAGCTTGAGTCTTCTAGGAATCGGTAAACGCTTGAAGCATAGCGGTAAAGCAATCATCATGCAAGTCACTATTGCTACCGGAAGCATGATTAGCGTTCTTGCGACCTCTCGTCCCAGCATCTGCATGGAAAAGCATATGTGAGACACGATATGGTAATGAATATATAACATTGAGAGATATAATGTCACTCTGGAATGAGAAAGAGACAACTATTCATTGTCCAATGTGAGCTAATGCAAACATAAGTTTATCGAATTTCACAGGCGTCTTAATGTTACTAGTTTCTTTTAACCCGAGAAACTTGTCCCGCTTCGATACCTGTCTGTCACAACCCAAAATCCCTAATTTGGATTAAGATGCGATTAGGGCTAAGGGAGCCGCGATGGCGCACGGAAGACGAGGACTTGTGTAACCCCGATCCGTACGCTAAATAATTTCACCCATAGGATTCCGCTATGTGAGATTCTGCAAGGTCCTCGATCCACAAGGATCATCATGGCGGAAGCTTGCAGGGGCTATTTCAGGAAACATGCATAAAAATCAGTGTACAATGGCATTATCAGACTGGATAGCAGCAAGGAATTCATTCCATCAATTAGTATTCAGGTTTAGCAAAAGATTAAGTTTAGTTACATCCCAAAATAAGGCAGTACAAAAACACTGGCCAATAATTACAATGATCAAAAGAACATATTCCCCAAATAACCAAAACCCAAAAGATGATGTTACGAGCGCTGCACCTTTGGACGCTACTCTATGTTGTCAACTGCCCACTCTCGAATAACTGACGAATCCTATTGGACCGCCGCAAGGTCCGGCTCGGGTGCATAGACGAGCTCGTTACTTACGGCATCAAGTGTAGATCAAACAGGAGTCTGACAAGTATTCAAGATAAATAGCATATTTTGCAGGTACAAAACATAATATAAATACATGTGATTATTCAAGAAATTAATGTAAGCGAGCTGAGCAGGTTGATGCAAGAAAATATGATTAACATAATCATAAACATGAATAAAAATAAGACCAAAGATTACTTGGCAACCACTTCGCATAATCCTCAAAAGGGGGAGCGTTTGTTGGCCCCAACCGCATTAGAGTACCTTGGAACTCGCCCAAGAATTTACGGCCGTCTGAAATCATTGGCCCTGCCACGGGGCAATTGGTTTAGCCCGGGTAGGGTAGGTACTTTAGTGACACCGGTCACATACAAGACCCAAACTGCGAGCAATATATATAATATATACTAGAATAACAACTTGGTGGTGCCGACTCAAAAATCAATGCAGAATGCAGGGTTCAGTACTTAAATCTAGAATTAATGAGTAATTTGGTTACTCACGAGATATATTTACAAGTACAGGGGTCATTGGACAATAAGAATGCTTGAAATCATAAACAATGACGATTCGGCTTTTAAAACAGTAAACCGAATTAAAACTGGTTTCCAAACAATATTTTCTAAGTTTAGAGAATTCTAAGGAAAAACGGGCAGCATTTCGGGTAGGAATAGCGGACCCAAAACGGTGGTGGAAAAACAAGGTGATCCAGGTAACTCGAAATGGACAAGGCTATAAATGTGCGCACACAAACCGAAAAACCCTTATGGATTCGAGTACATCCAATGGTCAAGCAGGGCGAGAATTGCGCCCCAAGACCTTCGAAGTCTCTTGTGGCAAGATGCTAAAATCAGGTTTACAAGATGCATGATAAAAGTATGAAAAGTCCAGCTTAAATAATCACAAACATACAAGTACGGTGATTCCTAAAATTACACACTCAAAGAGTACTGGGTTCATCATAATCTAGGTCTCGGTCTTTTTTTTCAAGGAAGAAAATTCCTTTGCATTGCCCGAGTTTTAAATCAAGAGCCCTTGAAAAATTTTTAATTTCCTTTAATCCTTGATTGAGACATTAAAATTTCTGGTTCAAAATTTTAGAATTCCTCATGAGATTAGTCGAGTTAAAAAACGGATTCAAATGACACCAAAATCCACCTTGAAAATGAGTTTCGCAAGTCCAGAGGGCGGCTGGCCGGCCAAATCACTGTGTGCAGCAGCTGGCCGGCGCGCAGCAGTAGCCGGCTGGCCGCTGCACTGCAGCAGCTGTGGGGGAAGTGGCTGGCGAGGAGGACTACTGGCCGCTGGGATTGCAAATGGGTTGGCTGCTGATTTGTTAATGGGACCAGCTGCTGAATTGTTACGGGACCAGCTGCTGAATTATTAAGGGGAAAGTGCTGGCCGCTGGGACTTGCCTCTTGGCTAGGCAGCTGGCAGGAGCTGGTGTGGCCTTGGTTCAAAGGGGGAAAAGGAAATGACAGGTGGGGGGTGCATGGCTGGCCTACTGGCCGCTGGGAGTGTGCAGGTGGCTGGGACAAGTGAATCATGGCCGTTGGGATGAGGAGGTACTGGGGCAGCTGTCTGCAGCTGATGCTGCCCTGGTCCAAGGGAAAGAGGGGAGGACAGGTGGGAAAAAGACTGGCCACTGGGCCAGCCAGCTTAGGTGCTGGTTGCTGACCGCCGGTTTCATCAAACAAATGAGTCATTCTGGGCCCCACAATAGTGCAATTAGTGCAGATTTCTGATGGGGTTATTGCTGATCATTTAAGGGATTCAAAGCCTCGAAAATCAAAGGCAAAACATTAACAGTAGCAACATAATTAGTGAGAGTTCCTTCCCAACTAAACATGGTTAATCTTGATCATGAAAATAAAAATCAAGTTAATCAAGCATATTATGCTAAACAAATTGAAAACTTGCCTCTACGCAGGAACAATACACAGCCTTAATCCCACGGTCAATCCAAGCTCCACTAAGAGCTCTCTCTTCCAAACAAAGTCCATCAAAAACTTCCTAAAAACAAACCCTTACACTATCAAAACCCAACCCAAAAACAGTAAACTCCAATGTGCAATAGATGGGTTCTAACAAAGAGGGAAGAGGGCCTACCTCTTTGGATATCAATGAATGAGAAAGGTGACCGAAAGAGAGGGCTGCCGCAGTTGGATCCACATCAAAACAGATGATATTGCGAAGAGAGTGATGAGGGGTTGCTTGGCTGGGTAAGATTTGCAGGAGGAGCCTCCAATGGGAAGTGCTTCAAGATGTCATGGAAGGAGAGGAAAGGAGAAGAAGAGAGACAGACTGTTTTCTGTTTTGCTATGGCCGGTGGAAATGAGGAGTAAATGAGTTGTAGTGGTGGTAGGTAGAAACAGTAACGAGGTAGGTGGGCATTTAATGAGTTGGGTGGGATAAGTTGGGATATTTTGCAAGACTTATGTTGTGAGTTTGCTACATTCTATTCAATCTTGAGATGCATGAACAAAAGTCTTTGGGACCTTAGACGAATTGGGTCAAAGAAGAAGAATTGTAGGTTTAGGGAAGAGCTTTCCAACAAGCCAAGAATCAAAATTTTTTGAGATTGGTGATAGATACTGCACTTTCTAAACTGCCGTAAATACCTCAAAAAGTGTGTCAGGGCTCAAATTAGGCCTTTTGGGCTTCGGATGACTTCAGACTTAACATGAAAGTTGTTGGGCAGGTTGAGACCGAACTTTTGAGCTCAAGAAGCAATATTTTGAGACCGGTGACAGATACTGCACTTTTCAAGATACCCTGGAAAAACCTCAAAATTCTAACTTAACATGGGAAAAGTCAAATTCTCACAAAACGCCTCGAGACTCTCCGGAACTAATCCCAACTAAGCTCTAACCATAAGAAACTCTCGATTAACCTCTAATCAAGATTCATTAGCCAGTAAACGCAATTAATTAAAAATCGGGTTCTTACATGAACTTTCTTTTAATGTTGAGACTTCATTTAGAAATTGTTTAATTCATTTCTCAAATTTAACCATGAATGTTTATCTGGTTATATGCTTGGTCTCATTTATAAACCTTGAATACCAATTGAATAAAGCTTCCGCTGGTTTAAATGAAATTTATTTTGACTCACCACTGGTTGAAACACTTTTGGGAGCTTGTATTGTATTAAATGCAGAAAATTTGAATTTTATTTATTTTATCATGTTTTTCCCAATCCTTATTTTGGGGGACGTGACATGTATCCTATATCTGAATTGAATTCTTTCGGGTTAAAGAATATCTTTCTAGTTGCTTTGGAACAATTAGGTGATTCTCTGGAAGAAATACAGGATTTTGCTTTCGGCGGCAACATGCTATTGGGTGGTGGTTCTGCCTTTGGGGTCAAATCAATACATTCTAAGAAGATATGTTTGAATATCAATCTCTTTGATCTCCCATCAATCGAATCACTTTTTTGAGAAATATGTGATATCTAAGTCGTACAAGTAAAACGATCTATTCATTGATAAGAAAAAGAAAAAACGCAAACGGCAATTGGATTGATGATAAAATAGAATAATGGGTTGTGAACAGTGATTCGATTATAAGCCCAACCCATTCCCATTTTGGGCGGAACGGATCTACTAATTTGTTTACTCCAATTAGTAAAAGGGATCTTGAAGGGATCTTGAACTAAGAAATAAACCCTAGAAGCTAAAATAGGGTATCTTGAGCAATTGAAATAATTGAATTTATTGATATTCTTGGTATAGTAGATGCTATCACACATTCAATTATACTCAATTCGATGAAATTGTTTGATCTTAAGGGGGGTCTTCTATAATTTCACACGTGAGGGATTATTTCTTAGTTTCGTCTAGTCATTAATAACTTGATTATTTTTAGATAATAGCAGATAGAAACAATGCTTGTAAGGAGTCCTATTAAAACCAAGAAATATAGGCCTGCCTGCCATCCACACCGGAATAAATGGAGTTTTTCAAAAAAAAACCTGCTGGTGGAGGAAGACCTCCTAGGGATAAGAGACATAGGGCTGAAGAGAGAGCCAAAAAAGGATCTTTCATTTATAATCCTACATAATTTCGAAGGTTATCAGTTTCGGTACGTAGATCAAATGAGACATGCAAGCAAAAGTTCCTAGATTCATTGGAAATATAGAACAACATATAAGTTATAACGCTAGCATATCCATCATCTAAGTCTCCAAAATTTATTCCAATAATTACATGTCCGATTGTACCTCGGACGAATATGCATATATATATATATATATATATATATATATACGGGACTCCCTCGCCAATATATATATTTTATAGGGCAGATCCCTATTTGTCAATAATGTATGTACGCGCTGATACAAGCTTATTATACTTACTGTCACTTTTTTCTAAGTTAACATTAACTCACATAGAAACAGCCAATACATTAATTTTTCGCCTAGCTGAATGAGTGTGATATTAGTGATTTATGAGTCAGTCACATTTCACAGTTTGCCTTCCTGTAGAATGCAGTTGCCAAGACAATCTTCCTCTTCTCAAACCAACGAAGTTCTGTAATCCAATTTGGAGGCTGTCACCAACTTAAATCAGATGCAAGTAAAATGATTAGAGTTCAAAGTGGATTAAGTTAGCGGTGAGACATCACTCTACTTAGATAATCCCAATTCTTAACCATTTAATTTAAGGCCTCAAAGTTTTAACAGTCTGATGATTATAGTTGCTGGTGTCATTCAGTTGATAAATTAGTAGTTGAACTTAATATATATGATATATGGAGTGAAATGCACTGCTGTTTGCAGGCACGATGGGACTGATATGAAACTTGCCGAATTCTGACCTGTTAGTTATTAGACCCAATATTCAGTTCTGAATCCAGCCCACAGGCCTAGGACCAACTAGTAAGCAATATCTAAATAGGTTTTTGTGCTAAATATGTAAGGGTGCTGGCAATCACAAGGTGGTCCCAGGGATTATTGCTTGGGTGGGGAGGTTTCCTTGCTCTGCCCTAGCCACTAGGCCTACTTGGCAAAGAAAAAAGAAAAAAAGGGTTCTCATAGATCTGGCCTGAGCCTGATCCACATTATGCTCTTGGCCTTTATACACAGGCGTATGACCAGCCTGCTTAACTACTGGGCTAGAAAATTAAGCATACATCCAGCCTGTTCAGCTATTCCACAAAATTAGGCCCAAGGCCTGTACAAAGGCCTAAAATTACAAAACCAGCCCCAGAATAGGTTGGGATGAGAATAATGAGTGATCTCAGGCTGTTCGAGGTCGCATCCGTGGTCTCTCACAGTCTCGCCTATAAGTTATTAACATCTTGTTTCCTTTATTGATCGTTTCTCTCACTTGGTACTTAAAACAGTTTTAATTACTCCAGTTATCCTAACCAATCTCATGGTCTCCAAGTGTATGTATACAAGGCGGAACAAGATCAGCCTCCTGTGGGCTGTGGCTGAAGAACCAAATACCAGTTCTACTCAATCTTCAGGTAGTAATAATAATATACAGTCCTGAACTCGTCTCTTTGAATAATCGTATCTGGTATTATTATTCCTCATTCAGAACGTCCTGTTAACAACTTCGTGCTCAAAGCTTCACCATCTTAGGACCTTCTTTTCCACTATTGATGATAGTGCCAGTACTTGTAATAAGGAGCATTTGCATTTGAAATGGAGATGGCAAATGGACGAGGAAGCATTAGCTTTAGAGAATCGTATGAAGTATATCTGATGCCAACCGTTTTTTTCGTGAACCAGTCTTCCTAGAGTGCGGTTTGACACACTCATCAAGTAGGATATTACAATGTAATTATTGCTCAGTGTTTCTTGGGCCTGTTTGTTACTCTGCGCAAAAGAAAAGGGCCTGCTTTGTTTCATGTTATTGAATTCTGAGGATTCCAAAGACTTTGTATTGCTATAACTGGGTAAAAAAATAAAGAATTAAAGGTGAATATTAAAAAATGACCATCAAATAACCCTTTAATGGAAGGTGAATCAGAGGAAGAGAGAAAATGAACCAGCAATCACCCTAGCACCCTAGTAATTCAAATTCTAGGAATGATAAGGTCCCATCTTCATCGCTAACATATATCCTTCACACCTCACCTCTCTAATAATATCATTCAGCTGACCTCATGATCATGAATTCCTATTTCTATGCAAACAAACAAAGGCCCTTGGAAGAAGATTTTGACAACAATATTTTTATTATTATGGAGAGAGTTGGAACAACAAAACCCACGAACTATAATGAGTAACAAAAGAAACCCACCTACTATAACGAGTAACAAAAGAAAAAGAAACCTAAGCCAAAGACTAGGAGCCATCCAGATAAATAACAGAAGACTCCTTCCTCAGTCAAATGCCAGGCCACTAAATCAGTACTCTTAAAGTGAGAAAAGGATGCATCCAAGGCTTTGGCCAAGTCAACCGCCGCCGCCGCCACCACATCTTTAATGGTCCAAGGAGCTCTACACAAGCCAAATGTCCATTTGTTGACATAAAGAGAATCACCTTCCATCACTGCAGATTCAAAGCACAACTTTTGGGAGGCCAATATACATTGCTTCCATTTTCGCCTCATTGATGAAGCAAAAAATCAATCAGACCTGAGGAGAGTGATTGCTTCTGCACTATCAGAATAATCCTTCCCATACCAATAAGGCCTAGATTAGCAATCTATGATACCGAGATACTTGTCCAAGCCCCAACGCATCCGTATCGGTCTGATACGGCACTTGTATTGGTACATGATATTGCATCAATACTTCTAGGAAACAAGTTTAACATATCATACTTATAAAATATTTTATTTCATATACTTTTACTATTTTTACTTCTCACCATAAAAAATACTAGAAATGGACAAAAACAATGATAATTTCATTTATTCAAAAGTGATCTAAAGAAAAATTTAGGACACCCGTATTTGTATCCATGTCCTAGATTTTTGAAAGTGAGAAGTGGTATCCTCGATCCCCTTATCAGTGTCTGAGTCCATATCCTATCTGGGCATCATAGTCAGCAATCGTACTTCCATCGAAATTGAGCTTGAAATGGCCAAATGACAGGACACCATCTGTGGTGGCATTGAGGCTTAATTTTACGTGATTGATGCTATAGAGATCCTGAACGTGTGGAATGGCAGACACGCAAAAGGTGACATAATTTAATCTTCTTTAGCAAAGATTCCACATAGCCAATTTGCGACAAAGCATCATTAGTTCCTCTCTTTCCACAAAACCCAGATGATAGTCAGGATGTCAGGAAATGAACCAGCCACATCCCTCCTCCCAGAAGAACCCACTGCCATACATTCGAACAATTAGCAATTTAGCATAGCTAGTTTAGGAGCATGAAACTACAATTGAACCACTCTAATACTGATTGATCCCACACGACCTGGATTCTAAGGTCCAACCCTATCGGGTAATTCTGCACTATAGCATGATGATTCAAAGCACCATGGAACAAAATATCGGAATATACTGGATGTAGCAGCCCACAAAATATCACTGCTACAACTCAAATCTCGTGTAAAACCCATCCGATTCGAATAGTTCTCATTTAAAACACTAATTTTCCTATCCCTTCTCAAGAGCCTTTCATAAAGTTTTCTTTTACCCTTATATGGTTCCAAATCACTAAAAATTAAAACAAAATTACAAAAAACACAAGATTGCCCACAACACAGAATTGAAACTTTCTTTTACCACTTCAAAAAATTACGCCACTACGTATTGCCCGCTACATAGCGTTTTGGCAGCCAGCTACTAGGCTTTCCATAACCACAATTTTGATCCTTGCTAAGCACAATGCAAGAGATGGAAAATGGATGGTAAAAGGTCTGTCTTTAACACAGAATCAAGCCACAACAAAATGCAATCGCTAGAACCAAGGTGGTATCTCACTTAAGAACATCTCCCTAGCCGACAAGCAGCCTCTCCAAAGAGAAGATTGGCAACCATTAGGAACCGGAATATCCCATCCACTCCTTCGCACTTCACACCTAGCTACAATGATCTACTTCCGTAAACCAACAGGTCCATCACCAATCCTCCATGGCCATTTCTCCAACAAAGCACGATTCATTTCCTATACTGGTCTAAAGCCCAAACCACTTTCCTATTTAGACCTGTACACTGTGAACCGATTCACTAAATAAAATTTCTTCCCAATTTCTCTGAATTTCCCGAGGAATTCACCCAGTAGCATTTCTTCAACTCACTTGATAACCACCAATGGGCATTTAAAAGAAAACTCAAGTAAATTGGGCGACTGGAAATGGCTGATTTTATTAGAGTGATTCTAATGCAACCCCAAGCCCCCACCCCAAAAAAAAAAAAAAAAAGAGGAAAATAAAAAGCCCAAAGGATAAATACTTAGCCTTCCATGTAACCAAGCAACCTACTGACCAGAAAACTACAAAGACGAGATAACCTGCTAAAAGTTCTAGAGCCCTACATGTTCATGCATGCTAAAATGCCCTTATCAATTATGGGAATTACAATCTACTCCTATGCAGTACTGAGGCGTCACATTCCACCCCTCTTTTAAGTTTAAACCTTATCCTTAAGGTTTGCTTTCAGAACTGCTCAGGAAAGGTCCACCTCCACCACAATTCCCAAGAGGCATCTTTTGGGGCCATATTCAACCATTGCACCAAAACCTCTGTAACAGTTGGTTGGATCGCTCGACGCAACAGCAATAAAATAAGAAAATGGGTTCCTCTTTTCTTTTTCTTTTTCTTTTTTTACTATTATACCATCTTTAGTGAAAGTGGTAATTTTTCCATGGTAGTGACAAGAGTGCCAAGCCTTTTCTTTTAACTAGAAACATCGAAAATGGGTCAATCCGGGCGCCCTCTGACAGCTGCAGCCGATAAGGACTTGTCCAATTCGTTGAAGGACGTGCAAAGGGCCATAATAACACGGAGACAACTTCATCAAACTTTGCCTGGCAATTGTAATGTGACGATAGGGTATCAAATATAAGTACACCACGTCACCTACCTGAAACTCTCCCCCATTTGTTTCATATGACTCTGAGCTTGATGTAAGTCTTCCTTTAACTTCCTTTAAAATTTGGAGGATCATGGTTCATGTCTTCAATGAATCCTCAACTGTACCCACTGTGGTAGATCCGGGTGCATAATTGCTGATGGCAAGTGGTAGTTGTCCAAATGTGGCCTTATACGGAGACATCTTTGAAGCCGGATGATACAAAATACTAAACCGCCACTGTGTTAAGGGGCAACCAATGCACCCATCGCCTGAGGCGTTCACTGCAGAAACATCAGAGGTACGCCTCCAAACACTTGTTGACATTCTCATCTTGCCCATCGGTTTGGCTGTGGTATGCCAAGCTCATTCTATTGTATTCCATGCAAATGAAATAGTTCGGACTAAGAAGTAAAAACAACATCCCTATTACTAACAATTGATCTCAGCAATGATGGATTTTGAAAACATTATCTATTTTTCATTATCTATAAAGCTTGAGCAACCAAGAGGGCTATGTATGGATATTTGAATCAAATGAAATGAGCCCCTTTTGAAAATTAATCTACGATGAGCAAGATTGCTGCATACCTGTGAGAAAGGAGTTGATCACTGATGAAATCCATCGAGAGATCCATTCAGACTTCAAACACGGTCCAGTAATGGCAACTGTTGTAGTAGACTGGAGCAGCAAACGTTTCACCTTTGTGATGTTGGCATCTGTCTCATTATGCTACAAAACATTCAATATCACCTTCATTCCATTCTAATAAAATGATCTTGAAGCACACTTGTAAGATTTCAAGGACCAAGAGTGGCCAGAAATGGGCGATGCATGAAATTTGGCAACAGTTCAGGGTGAAGATGAATGAGGACACTATCCAATGTCCATTATACCTCAGCTCATCATTCATACAAGTGTAGTTGAGATTTGATGTAGGGTCACACCGAAGATCTTCAATTAGGGTTCAAAGCTCATTGATTGTTGCCACTCAGATTTCAATTGTCAAGCCATTGCACACGAAGATGCGTGCTGAGCTGCTTTCAAATTGCCTAGATAACAAATAAACAACTATATTTATAGCCTTCTTCTGATAAATAATCTCACAATCGTACATGAGGAGCTTTGAAGCCCATCGTTGTTGTTTCTCCGTGGTGACATGCTGCTCCATAAACATTTGTGTTTGCAGTGACCAGTACATATCTTGAAGTGTCATCCAAGTACATAGGGTTCCCAGTTCATTATAGTATGTATTATTACAAGTATCACTTTCTCATATATAGATGGGTCAAACACCGTCCAGATGCCTTCATAGGGTGACAACAGGAAAGATTGTAAATTTAAGATCTTGAAAGATTTTTTCTGCTACATCACTCCATCAAGGAGTCTTTCTTTGGAAGTATTGTAAGAGGGGTGCTTGTGCAATGACAATTCTTCATAAACTTCCAATAATAACCATGAGGTTGAGGAATCCACAAAGCCCATTGATGGTGGTGGGCTTATGCCACTCGATCAACTCGCAATCTTTTGTGGATCCGCGGCAACTCCCCCTGTGATATGATATGGCCTAGATATTCTAATTTAGTTTGGTCGAGTATGCACTTCGAAAGCTTTACATGCAAATTGTGCTTGTGAAGTACTGATGATGTGGCTTGAACATGGTAAAAATGAGATGCCCAACTTGAACTGTATATAAGGATGTCATCGAAAAACACCTAAATAAATTTGTGAAGATAGGGTCGAAATATCTCATTCATAAGGCTCTTAAGGGTTGAAGGAGCACTGCCCAATCCAAAGGACATGACGAGGAACTTGTAGTGACCCATATGCATTTTAATGGTTGTCTTAGGAATGTCTAGTTGATGAACTCAAATCTAGTGATGCTCATATCGTAGAACAATCTTTGAAAAACAATGGGCCGGGTGCAACTCATCTAGTAACTCATCGATAACCAGTATTGGAAATTTGTCTTTGATGGTGACGTTGTTGAGTGCTCAATAATCAACACACACCCACCACGAACCATCCTTTCTCTACACTACTAGCAAGGGCGATGAATACGGGTTCATGCTAGCTGAGTGATTGCAGCATCTAGCACTTCCTTCACAATCCTCTTAATCTTGTTTTCCAGACAATGAGAGTACTGATAAGGTCGCATATTAGTGGGTGGTTGTCCATCTTGGAGTGGAATAAGGTAAGTATGAGATCGTTGAGGTGGAAAACCTATTGGCTCTCGGAACATCGATGAGAAACCAACATATCCATTGTAGGTCTGCAGGGTTCAATGTCGGATCTATGTTGGCATCAATACACTTGGTGCCCCTTTCATTATTAGATGCTCTATGTGATTGCATCAATGAATCTATTTGGTCCATTCCTTTCTCCTGTCAATGTGAATCTTTTGCCTCCATCGGAATATTGCACTTTTAACTCTTTGTAGTCCCACGGAATTGGACCAAGAGTTCTTAGCCATGTAATTCCTAATACGACATCGCAATTCACATCCTTCAAGAGGAAAGACGTACAGGTCCAAATGAAGTCGATTACCTTTCATTGCCAATTGTAGATTTTGGCATTTCCTGCTGCATGTAGCTTCCCACCAATTGCAACCATGATATTCAATGGTTCATTAGCTTGCTCACACGTCCTATTTACTTTGCCACGTTTGGATCCACAAAATTGAGGGTGCAGCCAGAGTCAATAAGGATTGCAACAAGACGCCACTTGATGCATCTGTTCACCCTCATTGTTAGCAGGAATGCATATTAAGAACATGTAAGCACGGAATTTCTACCATTTCTTCTTCCAAAACCTCTATATCATCAATACTGCCCTCCTTCGCTGCTCGCAAGATCTGAAGGATCTGAAGGCTTTGGATCAAGGAGAAACAACATCAGTTGCATGTATGAGTGGCCAGGCCTGAACTGCTCATCACAATTATAGCAGAGGTCTTCATTGTTTACCAAATCCCTAAGAGTTATGTAGCTTATCAACAAACTTCAATCAAGGAAATCATGATGATATCCTGATTGATGTGAAAACCAAGTAAACTACTAAAAAGGAGAAGTACAGAGAGAAGAGAAAACCTTCTAAAAGTACTAGAGAACCACATGTGCATGCATGCTTAGACGTAAATGCACTCATACAATTTTGGGAATTACTCCTATGCAATGATGAAGTGTCACAAGTAGGTTAAATTGGTTTGCTTTTTTCTTTGTCGGAGTTGGGTTCAACTTTGGCAAGTTCAATTAACTAATTCATCTATGGCCGCACAACAAATCCATTGTTAGGGCCGCATCTAAAATTGAAATCATTAAAAATAACCATCCTTCCTTGTACTAACTTTGGGCCACATTTTATTTCAATCAAAGTGGGGTACACCATCAAATTGATCCAGTGTAAGTCACATGGTTAAATAAAAACCAAAGTAAAATTCCATAAATATGGATGATCAATATGAATGCCTGGCCAACTCTAACATGAGTTAGATACGGACAAGCGTTAATAAATAGGATGCAGTGCATTTGAGCTGCATGGATATCTTAGGAGGATAACACTGATGAATTTATAGGGCAAACCCGTCCTCAAGAAATTATCTCCAACCTGGATCACACTAAAAGGGACAATGCCGCTTTGGGACAATGAGACAAGTCATCTGTGACCACAGAAAATCAAATGGGTGATGTCTTTGAAAAGGCACATGGACAAACCCGTCCTCAAGAAATTATCAGCAACCTGGTGAAGCAACGCGGGAAGGGAGAATAGCCAACGGGCTAATCTCCAAGCTAAAGGCTTAGGGATAGGGATCCATGGGATCCAAGATGTCTTGGTCTCACACCACAGACAAATAATTGAGAGAAAACTCTCAATGAAGAAATTTTATTGATCACTGAACTTGTCCCTGAGAAGGGATTACAATTCTTTATATAAGCTTCACACCCTATTTTAAACTTGGAAACAAATCTAATTGAAATAAATTCTAATGCAAACGTTCTAATTAAAGTCATAAATTTCTCTAACTATTAACTATTACTAAAATAAAGTAGAAACTTGGATTGCACGATTGTGGGAAGTCTTCTTTTATGGGCTTGGGTCCAACAAGTCCCCCCCTCCCCTCCTCTTGGAGGGAACTCGTCCTCAAGTTCAGCAGATAACCGCCTGAAACGCACAAAAGTTCAATTCTCTGGATCTTCAAACTTGTCAGATGGTTTGTAAGCTTCACTAAATCTTTTGCACCACAAAAGTTTCAGATATTGCCTCATTTGATTGTCAGATTCTGCATGGATGCGCGCTCGAACAAATTGATGCTTCAATTTTTGAATTTGTACCATCTGCTCACAATTGTCTGATATCAACAGTCAGATCCCGAAGATGAAATCACAGTGGGAACCACAACTGTTTGATCTTCCTTTTCAACCTTTGAAACAATAGCCTGTTCTTCTGATGATTTAATTGACTCTTTAGGAATTGAACTTATGATGAAATCCACCAGTTGATCAGGCTCTTGGTTGACTACATTCAATTCTTCAAAGTTTGCCTTTTCTTCCTTCAGTAAATTCACTTACCGATCATCATTGTTAATAGAAATGGAATCAATTTCTTTTTCTTCCAATGTACCTAAAATAGGACCTGGTGGAGTAGTTTGTCTATTACTTCATCGGAATTTGTTGGGAAATCATTTATTTCTTGCTTTTTTTCTTCAACATCAGTTTTGACATTCTCCATGACCGGTTCCAACACAGGAACTTTTGTGGTTTGTGCGGACTCTTCTTTTTGCATCTTAGCTTTTCGGAGGCGATAGCATTTTATCGAGTGTTCGACACGGATTGCTTCCCAAAAAGCCTCATGCATTTCTTTGCATTCTTTTTTCATATTTTTCAATATTCTCGTGTGCAAACCTTCGAGAAACTGATGGGAATCAAGTGTCTTGCCTAAGTCACATAAATAATGTAGCCGTTCAAATCCATTGGCATATTGTTCGTCAGACAAGTTTCCTCATGTCAAACTAAGATACTGCTCAAAATGGGCTTCATTTCTATAAAACAAAGACGGGGAGAATGGATCTCTTCCATGTATATATTTATCCTCCGGTAGTAATTTTATCTCATTCCATGTCGGTGGATATTGATACAACCGACATTCTACTTCTCTCCACCATGCTTTTGCATCTCCTTGAAGTTTTCTTATGGCATAATCTTTACATGAATTACCTCATAATTGACGCCATGTAAAATACTCTTCAAGTAATTTAATCCAATTCAAGAAAACACATGGATCTCTATTTCCATAAATAAAAAAAAATGGAACTTCAGGAGCTTCTCTACGAAACATGTTTGAAAATTCACCATGATGAGCAATGAAAAGGGATGGACTGTTTGCTGCTTGATGATGCTGAATGAAGTGGCAGACCATGTACAACTTCTAGATGGGTCCAGTTGGGCTCACTGGATATGGCTTGCTAACAAGATTAAGGTAGTGTGCTGGTATGCTAGCGCTGACCTGTGTGCCAACAGTTTCTGATATGTCTCAGACCCCTTTTGTTTCTTTTAAATTACTGCTGGGCCCACAATTTTTTTATGTTGTGGCTGATGATGGGTCACGTTTGACCTGAACTCAAGCCCAAGAGGACGGGCCTGCCTTGCGTCACTTGGAGTGGGAGTGTGGGAGGACACGGGGAGGACATGGGAGTGAGAGTGTGGGAGGACACGGGAGGGGGATTTTGCCTTGGGCCTGATGCAACTCAAGAAGAAAGGAAAGGTTTCTGCCCCTTTTCAGTTTCTGTTCGACTTGAAGGAAGAAGAGGCGCAGAAGCTTGGACGATGATGCCGGCCGGCCTCTCTGATACCAATTGAAGCAGCATGGGGAAGGGAGAATAGCCAACGGACTGATGTCCAGGCCAAAGGCTTAGGGATAGGGATCCATGGGATCCAAAACATCTTGGTCTCACACCACAAACAAATAATTGAGAAAAAATTATCAATGAAGAAATTGTATTGATCACTGAACATGTCGTTGAGAAGGGATTACAATTCTTTATATAAGCTTCATACCCTATTTTAAACTTGGAAACAAATCAAATTAAAATCAATTCTAATGCAAACTTTGTAATTAAAGTCATAAATATCTCTAACTATTAACTATTACTAAAATAAAGTAGAAACTTGGATTGCACGATTGCGGAAGTCTTCTTTTATGGGCTTGGGCCCAATGGGTTGGCCAATCATGGATCTGACCTGCATCACCTGGGGGTCATTTACATATATACACCGGCTTGAGCGAGTGTGAAGAAAAATACTGGTTTAAGGGTCACCAAGGGTATATTTTCACCAAATGTCTGAGGCTCACGAGTCTATATCTACGACGTCAAATTTGAAGCAAATTGTGTCGCCCGTACGCCACGGGTCCCACGTCAGATCAAGCAGGGCAGAGGCCTGCCAAGAATACAATCCCACTTAATGTAAGACTTGATCTGTCCCCACAAATAAAACTCCCAATAGGATCTGTGGATGTGGGTTTCTTGGCGAAGAAGTCTTCAATAAGTGTGACTCTTTGGGACTTATCTATATAAGATAAGGGACCCCAAGGGTTTGATACTCTCCCATTCCCATAGGTTAGACAGATGCGAAGAGATCCGCGGAGCTTCCCAATCACCGGAACTCATATAGATCTCTGGTCGTGTGTCGGAGTCTCCATATCCAAATCCATCAATTAATATCAAAGCCTAGTCTCTGTGCGTTTGACGGTTTAGATCTTGTGATAGGGTTGCAGGTCATGCGGATTTTGGTGGCTTCATCCTCTCGTTACATTCATAGTTTTTGTTTTCTTTGTTCTGTAACCCAGTAGGAGGAGGAAGAACACCATGGGAGGTTTTGCTTTTCGGACATGGTAACCGAAGAGAGATTAGAAAGACCATGTGGTGGTGCTTTCTCCTTTTCCTCTCATATGGAGAGAGATGAGTCAAACACGCCTTTTTAACTTTTTCATGTGATGGAGAAGCCTCTGGTTTGTCTTGGGCCACATAACAAAAAAGAAAGGGTTTTTATTTTGTTTGTCCTTTTCTGCAAAGGAGAGAGACATGAAAAAGTTCAAGAAACAGAGTCATTGCATCCAAGTCGAGTGCAACAAAGAGTTGTTGCCGGAACCACATGCCCACCTTGACTTGCGCATAGAGCAAAAGGATCTCTGTGTGCTTGCAATGGACCTTAGGCCGGGTCCAATGGACTTAATCCAATCTGAGGTTGACCCAGGCTATCCAGCGAAGACCACACACTAGGAAGGAGTTGGTACTGTACAATGGGTGACATAACCACGACGACTACTAATACTGGTCTTGCAAATTCGGTCCTAAAGCATCTCACACATGATGCAACTCTCACCATCTTTGCGCAAGACTTGTTTATTACCAACAACCTGCCCTTTAAGGCAAGCAAATCTATGATTGTTGGACAATTTTCTACACATGCAAATGGGAGGGTCGATTGGCCTGCAGTTAGCATTATCAAACAGTTTCAACATATTTTCAAATAAGATCCCTTGTGATAAAGTCAATAACTAAATTGGCAGATCATGAGTTACCTTTATGCCAAGCACTCATTGTGCCCCACCATGTCTTGCATCTCGAATCTTGACTTTATCTACTGTTTGATTTCATTGACTGCTTCTAATTCATCATCAACAATCAACACGTCGTGTAATGACAAGAATAAAACCACTCCCACTGGCTTGACATAAACACATATGTCACTATTTAGGGATTAAATAATTTTTAAATTCTACTTCATGAAATTTTCATGTCACTGTCTCATGCATTCTGAAAATACATGCAGTGTCACAAAAAAATTTGTACACTTCTATCCTTGCAATCTTGCACCACAAAACCACTAGATTACTTGTAAAGCTTTTCCTAAATCCTAATCTCTGTTTTAGGAACAATGTAGCGTTTATATTCATTAGGTGCAACTACTGGTCATCATCAATTACCACTGCCACTAGGATCACTATGAATATGAATCTCACAACTGGAGAACATCTCCTCATGATCTATTCCTTCCACTTGTAAATTCCTTAACTGCGTGATCGTGTTCTGTATTTTCTTAAGGAACCGTCCGACTTAGATACCCCCTCTTAAGAACCTATGGCCAAGATAGATTGTCCATCTGCCGTACCTGGTTCTTATAAATCATTTTATTTCCTCTCTCATAGTCTCTAGCCAATTTTACGCATCCTACGCATTGACCGCTTGAAAGTAGGTTGTCAGATCCAATTCCTTCACTGTTTTCATTAAATTGCAGCAATCTGCCACTCTCGTCGGATGTTATCATTCCTAAGATTCCTAGATCATACAGGTCTTCTCTTGTCAAGTGGGCCTGGCCAGGACTTTTATATTCGGCATTAACTACGTCGAAAAACACCCATCATCATCCTGCGATATTGTGGTTTATCTCGATGATTGCTTTGGGATCCAATTGGAAGTAACCATTCCGACATTCATTTATATCCACTTATCGTGATTACAGACACAATATTCCTTGGGTAATTCTAACGAGAAAATAATTTCCATTATTCTCGTTTATAATTAAAATTTTCTTGTGGCTGCAATAGTAAGTGCACGACATATCCCCAAATCTAGATCTGGCACAAGTCCTATAACTCTTAGGAGGGTATCGGGCACAAATCTGGAGGGTGCATGGATCAACATACATCGTGCAATCAATATCTCGTCCCCACAGGTACAACGGAAGACTATGGCTAAATACGGACCTACCATGGTCAGTGAAGAATGGTTTCACTTTTAGCCATGCTATTTTCTGTGGGGTGTACAGAAAGAAATTCCATACATACATAAAATTGCACAATATTCAATGTTATTTGGTCCGCATAAGAAATTCACACACCCCTCCACTCGGATCAAATCCGTTCATTTCTTCCCCCTTTTGGTTTTGTACTTCAGCGGCATAGCATTGAAATATTTTTAAAAAAAAAAAACTTTAAGTTCATGCCAATCAAACAAACTGTCTGGATCTGCTTAAGCCACCAATATGAATAACAGTTTCCTACTCTTTTAAGTTATGGACTTTTTTTATTTATTATTAACGGTCAACATTCACTGGGGTGAATGATATCACAACTATCACAACTCCCCACTTCTAGTTTATGCTAAAATAGCTCTCTCGGTCTTTTTCCACGTAGACATGGTTGACATGTAGGATCTTTCTCATGTCAAGGGTCAACATGAGTTTTACTCAACCAGTCTATTTATTCTGTCCCTTTGGATGTGTTTCATAGTTGTGCTAAATCATACATCCAACACATACAAAATAATCACAAGTAGAAGATTTTATCACAGAGGCTATACCTAAGACAATACAAATTATCTCGAATATTCAAAAGACTAACAATCTCTTATGCACACAAAATTACATCTACAATGTCTCTAATCAAATTCGTTTAACACTAGTTGTCCCACGGAATTCTCTCATTTCCCAAACCGGGCATAATTATAACATCTACCAAGACCAATTATTTGCACAATGTAATGGACCCAAATTTTGTCATTTTTATCACTTAAGATTTTACACTTTGCATAGATGCTCACAACTCCGGATTTTTATCCTTACCCTAGAGATTAAATGGAAAATCCACAATGGAATCACCAGTTCTATTCACTTACCTCTCACGGATCCACGATTATAGTCTCCGTGTCTAATCCTTGAGGTTGTCTAATTTATCATTTTCTCTTATCCCCATGATTTAATCAATTATCACATTCTTTGCCTCAAAGTTTCTAATTTCTCATTTTATAAGAGTCCTGGGATTTAAGAGACACACTACCACTAAAGTGGAATTGTAAGACCCCGCCCCAAGAGATCTCCGATTAGTGCTAACTTAGTCGTGTTTTAGTTTTAAGTGAGATTAGTGGTTTTTTGTTAAGTTTGGGATTAAAACAGCTTCTATATAGCTTTGGGGAATTTTGAGAGGCTTTTTATTTTGTGGGACCCTTTGGGGGTTACTTTGTAGTGTCTTTGCGTGACGTGGGAGATTATCTGATATTCCAAAAATTCGTGTTTTAGCTCCAATTGATTGATCTCGTTATACTCTACAACTTCTGTGTTTACTCCGTTCCCGTTCAAGACCTCAAAACTCTACTTTTCCAATGTTAGGGGCAAAACAGTCTTTTTACACAAAATCTGGACATAATTTTCAATGTCTCCGAAACCCGCGAAATGTATACTTTTTGAAAACTAGAAATTTCGACAAACATTTCCTCCTCCTTCTTCGAACTCATCCGAGGCTCGGAAACCCATGTTCCAAGCCCATCAAGTTTGTAAGTGGAGGGACCCACCTCAATTCTCTATATAAGGAGAGGTCTTCTTCACTTTACCCTTTCTTGCAACTTTTCATTGGAGAAGAGGAAGTTCCAGCCCTAGGGTTTCCCTTGTCTTCTTCTTGCTTCTTCATCTCCAAAATTCACACCAAACCCTTGCTAAACAAGAAATGGAGGTCATCTTCTTCTTCCTCATCTTGAAGGCTTCGCATTGATGGAAATTGTAGAGGAAACCACCCATTTTAGGGTTCTTGTTGAGCAAGATTTCTCTATTTAAGGACCTTCCAAGTAAGCTCTCCTCCTAATCTTCTAGATTTGTATTCTTCTAGTCCTAGAGGAGCTCCATCTCCATTATTGCAAGCTCTTCCTTCCTATTTCTTGGTTTTGGCTATTTGGGGTTTGTAATGAGTGTATTTTTCGGGGTTTTTGTGTAGCTTGGAGATTTGGCTTGGAAAGTGGTGATTAGAGCTTGCTTAGATAGTTTGGAAACCAAGGCAAGTGGATGAATGGAGTGTTTTAAATGATTTCATGTTTTATATGCGTTTTTACTATTCATCTTCATCTATGTTCTATGGTTGATATAAATTTTGAAATGAGTATATTGATTAGACCTCTTCTCTTATTTAGTCTCTTGGAAAATGTGTGCATTACCTTTGGTTAAAAGTTGTTTTGTCAATTTTTGCATCTTTATTAATGGTGGTTGTTTCTTGCAATAAATGAGGTGGAAATTTATGTGATTTAATGGTTTTGGTGGGGTGATTGTTGGAGGAATTGATAATGGTTATTGGGAGGCATGGAGGCCTATTTGTGTGCAGGAAAAAAGGTTTTAGAACAAGAAAGGAAGAAGGCTTGAAAGCAATGTTCGGGCAACAGTTAGACTGCTCGCTCGAGTGGACGTCAGGCCGCTCGAGCGCGCAGTCTAGCTAACTGCAATGCTGGGCACAAGATGACTGCCCGCTCGAGCGCGCAGCCTCTCTGTCTGCCAGTCCCCGGGACAGAATGTCTGTCCGCTCGAGGGGGAACTTGGCCGCTCGAGCAAGTAGATTTTCTGTCTGCAGCACCTTCAGGTGCGCTCGAGCTCGCTCATGCCTGCTCGAGCGCACCCACTCTCGGGCCTGGGCCATTTCTGGGGTCTGGAAAAGGAGATTTTTAGAGGAAGAAGGGATTGTTCGAGTCCTACTTTTTCGATTGGAGGTATGAAAGACTGTGGAGCCCGGTTGAAGAAGAAACCCCATTAAGGAAATTCATTGAGTATTTATGGAATTGTCAATGTGTATGGGAAGCTCGGAATGTCTTAAATTTTGAGGAGTACCAAGTGAATAACTGAGCCGACATACGGGACCCCATCCACATAGATTTATATCTTGCATCCTCAATGTATGGACCGACATTTTGCGGAAATTCATTGTGTTTTCTTCTACTCGAATTTCACATGTTCTTGTTTGTTTTCACAAGACATTGCTAGTTTTGTGTTTTGCTTTAAAATATTGATACGTTCACTGAATGTGTCCTACTAGCCCCGAAATTTCATGACCTGATATGAATGTGATAATTGCGCCTATGAGCACCCTGTCCCGCCTGCCTGGGTGTTGTACACCAATATAGATATGTATATATTTTGATTTTCATGTGACCTATGTGTCGGCACCACTAAGTTTGGACGTTCTTGTCGGTCTGATCCACTGACTTGAACCTCCCCCACGTGCTCCTACCAGCTACAGCCTGGATCCTGTCTTGCCCCGTTACCCCGTTCCGCGGTCATGGTCTTGTCTAGCTATATGTATATATATAATGTTGGTTCTTGTTACTTCGTGTGTTCGAGACCAACGCACTGAATGTGCTCTCATCACACTAGTGATGGAGGATTTAGTTTTTGTGTGGTTGCCATCTTGTTAGTTCCCTGTTCATTGTTACCTTACATGTTTTATCTTGTACATGTGTTTTAAATAAATGGTGCATCTTATTTTATGCAAATTATTGTTTTGACAGGTTTCAATGCTTTCCAAATTACGCTTTTAATTTTCTTTATTGTTATATCTATTCATCCGCTTGCCAGATCATCATGTTTGACCAATTCTTGTGGTACTCAGGTCCAGACCCCCTTGCCTTTAAGGAGGAGCCGGACGAGGCAGCCGGTGAGCCACAAAGTGTAGGCGAATGACAAGCTGACAATATCATTTAGACATTGGGTCGAGCTCTGAGATGCGAAACATTTTGGGGGTCTATTGATTGACACATTTTGGAAGATTCTTTTGGGTAGTATTGGCCTTTTTTGGCCATTATTTTTTGGGGAAATGATTAACTGATCTTTTGTATAAACATTTAACTTAATATTTTGGGAATGCCTTATGATCATTGCTCACTCTAACATCATGTTATTATATGGATGTTATCGTCTTGTATCTTAGAATGAGTTACCGGTTTGATTTGCTACATGCTTCCGCAATCTTGAAAGTGAATAATTCGTGTGCACGTGTGATATCCTCACCGCAGGACCTGTGGGAAATTAAATGTGTATTCTTATGTGTATTCTTGTAACCATCACATCACCTAGCTCACCGATCCCGGACGAGGAGTGCTTCGGTGCGCTAACCCGGTCCGGGGTCGCGACAGGAATACTCGACAATAGACACAGGTCCTGGAACACTTTGGTCCATTGATTTTCCCACTGTGGTCAATACTTTGTCAAAAAAAAAAAAAAAAATGATTGATCAACCCAATTGTCAATCAAGAATTGATCAGGCAATTTACATGTATGCACCTTAGATTGTTTTCAATCGAGATTCAGTGGTTTTTTTTTTTTTTTATCATATTTACCACTATCTACAGATCACGGATCTGATGTGCCATTGGATTGTGCATGCATTACTTCTATTCGGGGGTTCAGTCGCCCCCACTAGACGTGGGTCCACTCTAAAACACATATAAAAGAAAATGTGAGATTGTCCACAAAATCCAACTACCTGTCTTGAGTCCATCCTTTTTCAAACAAAGATCCTGGATCCATGATCCTATGATCAAATCCATGATCATGGCTCCACACATCAGATTACGTTAGATGTCCTGTGGACCATTCATCCACTCTCACTGCTTATCATATTTACCAAATTAAATGGTTCCGCAATGAGTCTCAAGAATTTTAAAAAATTAGTTGGATTTTATCACTATAATGTTGCACATATCCACCAAAAGAACGCAACTGACGTCTTCATGAGTGGGGTCTTCCCTTTGAAGAACCCATCTCTAATATGGTCATGCAAAACATTCATTAAAGACATATCCATAATATAAATCAAAAAGGAAAGTTTAGATACACTGACCGTTCATGGTAACCAAAACCTTTTTGAGCCGTTGGATTGTCACCCTTTTGCTTTCATCACATGGATCTCCTAGCAAAGAATCAGTGGGCACAAACAATTCACCGAATGGACTTTGGATGACCAAGATATCTCGTTCTAAAGTTTGAATGCCCATTGCACTCTCTGCCTATGTCATTATTTGCGTCAGTCGTCTGATGGCATCACAAGCGCGTCAGCGCTTAACGTTTGCCTACGTCAGCAGTTTGCAACTTCGCCTGGGCTGGGCGGTACAGGTTAGGTGAAGGTCAGGGTCAGGTTGGGTCCACCTGACCCAAAACTTTTGTGCCTGCATCATCGATGACGTGACAAGACGATGTCAACCACTATACACAGTACCAGCTCCTTCCAAGCATCTGGTCTTTGTGGGACGGGCTGGGTCAACCTCAGTTTAGGTCAATTCCACTGGACCCGGCCTGAGGTCCGTCGCAAGCACACAAAGGTCCTTTTGCTCCGTACGCAAGTTGAGGTGGGCATGTGGTTCCAGCAACAAGTCTCTGTTGCACACAGCTTAGATGCAATGACTCTGTTTCTTGGACTTTCATGTCTCTCTCCTTTGCAAAAAAGGACAAACAAAATAAAAACCCTACCTTCTCTGTTACGTGGCCCAAGACAAGGCAGAGGCTTCTCTAATACATGAAAAACTTAAAAAGGCATGTGTGACTTATCTCTATTCACATTAGAGGAAAAGGAGAAAGCACCACCACGTGCTCTCTCTCTCTCTCTCTCTCTCTCTCTCTCTCTCTCTCTCTCTCAGGTTTCTGTGTTCGAAAAGCAAAACCTCCCATGGTATTCTTCTTCCTCTTACTGGGTTGTAGAACAAAGAAAATAAAAACCGTGAATGGAAGGCAAGAATGAAGCCACCAAGATCCGCATGACCTGTAACCCTATCACAAACCGTCCAACGCACAGAGATCAGGCCCTGATATCAATTGATGGATCTGGATATCCGGCCGTGTGTCGGAGTCTCCATATCCAGATCCATCAAAATTATATCCTAAACTCTTTCCACCTCTTCCTCCTCTTGCAGTCGCCTACTAGATGTTCATGCAATCATGGAGACTAACAGTGGAACTGCTAGCACAAATGCACAGTCAATAGTCATCATCTCTGGTAAGAACTAATGATTTAAGGTTAAAAACTAAACAATAAAAGAATCCCACTCAATGTTGTTTCTGAATTCCAAGGTCCTTAAACTGACTAATTTAATGTGCTCATCCAAATTCCAAGAATGAGATCTGGATACATATTCTTCAATGAAATTCAGATTCTAATTGATTTTTATTATATTATAGTAAAATTTCTCTACATTATTAAGAGAGAAAACACTGAAACATTCCACATTCAAATCATTTAGGGCCTGTTTGTTCAATTTGGATTAAATTCCTACAAATTATAAGGAATGTCTTCCTATCAAAGGGGACGAACATTGTAGAAGTAACACAAACAGCCATCAGACAGTCTCCCCATCAGTCCAAAGATTACCCAGCCATAACCCTAGTAAAGACCTAGGAATTCAATACAAAGTAGGCAAACAGGCCCATAATAAATATAGACATAGATAATCTATCTATACAATTACAGACCATAGGCCATCTGAAACAATCAAAATTCGGTTGAAAACGCACCCGAAATGTTCTTACCCTTATGAAGCTGGTAACGCTGCCGCAGCCGAAACTCTCCCACGGCAGAATCCGAAACTATCTCTCCTCCATCACCAATACAACCATATTCCTCTTCAGACCCTTGGCCAGCTGCAACTACTTCAACTTCTTTCTCTTTCAGCAACATCAGCATTCTCTTGACCTTCTGTTGTGCCCTCTCGCTCCCTTTCCCTACCACCTCCATCAAAACCTCCACCGCCCCGGCCGCCTTAGCTGACCCTTTAAACCTCAAGATGCTCTGGCTCAACGCAAACAGCGTCGCAATGCAGTTCTCTTGCACTGAGCTCTCCAAATCCTTTCGCCTAAGCATTTCAATAAGAGCCTCAACTGTATCAGCATCAAGCAGCGCAACACGCCCCTCTGACCCCGACGCCAAATTGCATAGAATTATCAGCACCCTGCAGGCCAATTCACTACCCTTGGTGAGCGCCAGGAGTGCGGGGATTGCCCCCAATTTCACGAGCTTCGAGCAGTTGCTCTGAACCAGAGTGAGGTGGTATAGAGCAAGGGAGGCATCCTGGCGCCCTCGCTCACTCTTCGACTGAAGCATGTGGAGGAGAGGCGGCAGCGCGCCAAGAACCCCAATGGCCATCTTGTTCTCCTCCTCGAGCGCGAGGCTGAAGAGGGCACCTGCCGCATGCTCCTGTGCCTCCGGTGACCCACTCCTGAGGGCATTGATCAGTGGCGGCACTGCACCCGACCGGACGAGCTTCACCTTGTTGGGTCTCTCTAGCGAGAGGTTTACCACCACAGCAACCGCATTAATGAGTACGGAGGAGTACTTAGAGGCAAGCAGCGACCGCAGAGCTGCGAGCAGCTGGGGTGTGCAGAGAGGGACTCTCTTCTCCGGGCAGGTTCTTGAAATGTTCCTTAATCGGATCACAGCTTCTTCTTGGTCGAAAATCTGAGGGCTTTTGAGCTTTGAGACGATTTCCTCCTCCACCTGTTCTTCCTCATTGTCCTCTTTTTGGGTGGAATTGGAAGAAGGAGAGGAATAGCATGAGGGTTTTGTAGCCAGGGGGAGAGTAGTTACAAGCACTGATTCTTCCAAGCTCGAATTGCAGAAATGATTGAGCCTCCGATTCACTTCCGTGGCCGCGTAAGAGAATTTTCGATCTGGGTTTTCTGAAACGCCTCTCAGAAGCAGCTCTTGCTCTTTCTCGAGGACTCCTTTATGAGTTTTCTCTGCTTTGGGTTCTTCATCTTTCCCCTTCTCTGTCTCAAACGAAAGATGCTCTTTTTTGTGAATTCCTATATGGGTTTTCTCAGTTTCGCCTTCTTCATCTTTCTCCTTCTTCGTCCGAGGATTTTCTTCGTGAATACCATTCTGGGTTTTCTCAATTTCGACTTCTTCGTCTTTCCTTTCCTCGGTTTCTCTCAAACCAGCCTCTTTCTCGTGAATTCCTTTATCGGTTTTCTCCTGCTCGTCTTCTTCCTTCTCCCCTTTCTCTGCTTCTTTCAAAATAGTCTCTTCCTCGTGAATTCCCTTCGGGGTTTTCTCAATTTCATCTTCTTCATCTTTCCCCTTCAAGGTCTCCGTCAAAACAGCCTTTTTCTCTTGAATTCCTTTCTGGGTTTTCTCAACTTCACCTTCTTCTTTCTTCCCCTTCTCCGCCGCCTCCACGAGAGCACGAACGAGCTCAATTGCGGCATGGGATTCGAGGGGATTCGGAAGCTGCGAGCCCGAGAGATTGCACCAATTGAGTATGGCTGATTTGAGAGCGCGATTGGGGATAAGAGCAGAGAATTCGGGACGTGAGCCGTCGGAAAGGAGAGGGACGAATCCGAGGTCTCTGCAAGCTTGTGCGCAGGCGCGTTCGAAGGTCTGACCGGAAGAGACGATGACAGGATCTGCCATGAGAGAGGACGAGATGGGGCAGATGAATTCTGAAGGAGCCTTCTTTTGGACTCGAGAGGAAGAGCGATAGAAAGAGATCTTCCATCTGTTCTTTGCACCAATTCCCATCACTGCTACTCTCTTTCTCTCTCAAAGATGAGGTTTGGGTTTGTTTTTGTAGGTTGAGAAGAAGAAGACGACTGCAAAAGCCATCACCTATCTATCTTCCTCTTCCTCTTTCGTTTCTGCTTCGCTGGAAAGTGGAAATGAGCTCTGGAAATTGAAAGTGGAGTTGAGAATAGGATGTTTGGAATGTGGTTTCCAACAATTACAAATAACCCCCTACATTTGTTTTTTTAGGAAGACGTAACATGGATATTGTTTTAATAATACATTTCCCGGCCTTTTGGCTAAGATCAAGTATATTGTCTTAATAATATCTAAAAACCTGTTGTCTGGTCTTCACCCCCTGGCGTTGTATGAATACACAACCATGCGGATTGTGACGACGCTGTGTTTATGGAAGGAAGAGTTGTGACACCTAATTTAATTTATTATATAAAAGCATTTATATCATCTTAATATTATTACATTGACTAATATTCAAACCGCTGCAGTGTCTATCATCTTAATATTATCAGATTGACTTGATAGTCAAACATTGACTTAATATTTAAAGATTTGCACTCTCCTCAGTTTGGCAAATGGTCGTTGGCCTTTTGACCCATGTAAAAGGAAAATGGGTTTTATGTTAGTAAATCGTAATAAGGGAAATTCTCGAAAACTCCTCTATCTCAAGAGGGGAGTTCTGCCCATATTTAATAGCCAATAATTTAATAGTATTTTAAGAGATCCACCTTTGTAAGATAATATTTAGGAGAGAGAATCGAATATGTGTATCACTGATGACACATGTCACACTTTTATTGGCTAAAAGAGGGGCTTTTTTCTTTAGAAAAATGCCTGGGGAGTTTTGTAACGCAACTCTCTTTATATAAATTGGCAGCAGAAGATATTCATAACACGGCATTGATAACTCCAAATGGCTTATTTGAATGGCTTGTATTACCATTTGGTCTAAAAAAATGCCCTAGCTCAATTCCAAAAGCGAATGGATGAGGTTTTCAAATCCTCCAGTCATTTCATTGCTAACTACATTGATGATTTTCTTGTTTATTCTGACTCCATGCAGGAACACTTAGAGCATCTCAAGTTGTTCCATCATTTAGCCACAACACATGGGATTGGCCTTTCTGCTAGCAAGGACAAATTTCAAATTACTCAAACCGACATTGAATTTCTAGGAGTCCATCTTAAGAATGGTAAAATCTATATGCCGCCACATGTTCTCAAGAAAATTGATCGATTTCCTGATCAGCTTAATGACAGAGCAATGTCAGAAATTTCTTAGCTGTCTGAATTATGTGCGAAAATACATCCCAAAGCTATCACAGAAAACAAAAGAAATTCGCCAGGCTATGGTCTCTCAGCCGTTTAGTTGGACACCCGCAACCACCAGAGCCGTTCAGGAGCTCAAGCAAACCACTTAGAAGCTTCTTCCACTAGAGTCTGTTTTTAATGGTCCCCTTGTGCTATCCACGGATGATCTGCTGACACCTGGACTTCAGTTTTATTAAAGAAACATCAAAATGGCGAGAAATTGTGTTGATATGCTAGTGGCCAATTT
Source organism: Persea americana (assembly GCA_029852735.1). Lineage (NCBI taxonomy): Eukaryota > Viridiplantae > Streptophyta > Magnoliopsida > Laurales > Lauraceae > Persea > Persea americana. Next base: position 22,256,435 of record CM056812.1, on the reverse strand, counting down.
AAAAAGAATGAACTAAATTATTGGCCTGCTGAAAAAGAAATTCTTGCTGCCATTAATGGTGCAGAAAGATTTCATCCATACTTAGTAGTCGAGGAATTTATACTGCGAACAGATTCCACCACCCTAGCCTCCTTCATGAAGAGAAAATTCGTCTTCCCCAAATTGCAGTGATACGCTTGGTAGCAATACAGATTGTCCCAGTATGTATTTACCATAGAAACAGTTCCTGGCAAACAATGTTTCTTACCCGATGCTCTCACCAGAGAAATGAAGATGTTTTAAACACATACACATGCGTGGAATGAATGGTCTCTTGTTACACCCAGAGACCGACCGCTGTGGTGCCAAGGCACACGCTATGCCTATCCTGATCATGCTAGCGCCCTTCGAGGAGAATACCTCAATATTGACTGTTTCTACACTTCATCAGGCCGTATCAGTGTAGCAGTCAATAATCAGAAATGGTCAGAATTGGAAATTGGTATTCTAAACTGGCTCATTGTAAAAAGGGTTTTAGATGATATTCTCTTATTTAGAAGATAGCTCTATGCTAATCCTCTTTTCCAGAATTCTTCAACAAACTCTTAGGACACAACAAATAGAAACAATCACTCTGCCACCAGTTTCAGTGCATAAATTATACTGATCCCAGTGAGCTCCGCTACTACCAGGATGAAAAGCCTGTTGAAAGCACAACAGAAAAGGCACCAACCCTAGACCAGCTTGAAGCATTATTACCTGATGCCCGTCATTGTAAGGTCTGCACCAAAAGAGTGAAAGGTCTTTGTCTCCATCATGAAAAAAGCTTACCTTGATGCCCTCCATTATTTGACTAAGGACTAATCCAGCTGTCACAAGTCAACGATTTCAGCCATCCCTCATCACCATACTGCAACTACATGACAAGGGCCACGTGATCCTGTTCGCCATCAAAAGGATAAGCTTATCCTCCCACTGTTCACCACCATAATTGCATAATACTGTAGAAGAGAAAATTATTGCAAATACTATAGCAGGGACTTTAAAGTAATTGTACATTACAAATTAACCCTCTCTATATAAAGGGTTCTTAGCTTGTAACATAAGATATCGAATGAAATTTGATCACTTGTTTGCATTTGCAATAAACTCTCCTTACTCTCTCCCACTTATATATATAGGGAGGCGGTCCTCATATATATATAAGTGGGAGAGATGGGAGATGCTCTTTGTGAGAGTAAATCTTACTATACTGTGAAAGTAAGGTGAGGGCCCCCACATTTTCTTATAATGCCAACAGCCTAAATGTGAGAGCTCCCACCCCTTACTCTTACAATACCATAAGAGTTACTTTCACAAGAGCACCTCGCCCCTTCACCTGCGCTCATGCACTTAACTAAATTATGTGTGATTGAAAACCCTTTCGGTTCTCGTATGTTCAACAGTTTAGTTGAGCGCACGTGCAAGTAAAGGGGCCTATATGTATATATGGGAGAATATTCATGTGCATCTATCCCTTACCATAGGATGAGAGACACTTCCATAATTGGGAAATTTTAAGTACAAAAGAGAATTTTCGAGTACATAGGGTGAGGGACGCTTCCATAATTCATGTACAAAAAGGGAAAAAGTTCACTCATTATATGGTGAGAGATGGATGCACTTGAATGTCCACCGTATATATATATATATATATATATATGAGAGTAAGGGGTGGGGACCCTCATATTTAGGCCGCTGGCATTCGATATGGATTTAATGGATCCTTCCTTTAATCTCATAGTAGTGTGAGAGTTACTCTCATTAGAGTATTTGAGAGAGAGAGAGAGAGATAGAGAGAGAGATTCTTAAGAACTCCCTTATCTCAAAAGGGGAGTTTCTGCCCCTATCTAATAGTCAATGATTTAAGAGAATCAATAAAAGATCTACATTTATAGGAGAATAACTAGGAGAGAGAATGAATTAGTGTACCATTGATGGCATGTGTTACACTTTCAGTGGCTAAAAGAGGGGCATCTTTTATGTGGAAAACACCCAGTGAGTTTTGTAGTGTAACTCTTATATATAGATGTATATATATATGGGTACACTACAAAACTTTCTAAGCCAATTTTCACAAAAAAATGCCTAGTTTTTAGTCAATGAAAGTGTCATCAATGATACATATTATCATATTCTCTCTCCTACATATTCTCCTACAAAGGTGAATCCCTTTTAAATTCTATTAAAATATTAAAAAATCATTGGCTATTAGATAAGGGCAAAAACTCCCATTTTGGAATAGTGAGTTTTTGAGAATCTCTCTCTCTCTCTATCTCTATCTCTCCCTCTCCCTCTCTCTCTATATATACATAAGAGCACTACACAGTGTCCGAGCATTTTTTAGGAGAAAATGCCCCTACTAGTTGGGCCCACTGGGATGATGATGATAATGGAAGTCCATTTGATGGAAAGATCTATATGAGGCCTATCTAGATGCAAAATCTTGAGTCCAAAAGATCATCCTAACATTTTGACCAATAGCTATAAGATTTAATGGTTTAGAGGCATCATTTTATCATGGTTTCAACCAAACGGTGAGAAAAAGTTAGATAGGTGTCAAACTTGGACTTGTGACTGTTCATGGGGGGTAGTGTGTGTGAAATATTAGATTGACTCAACATGGGCTCCATGAAAAAAAACAAGTGGGGCGGAAAAAGAGGCGTTTTTTAGAATTTTCCACATATATATATATATATATATACTCAACATGGACTCCATGAGAAAAAAACAAGTGGGGCCGGAAAAAGAGGCATTTTTTAGAATTTTCCACATATATATACATATATGTATGAGAAACTCTCCAAATTTTTCCATTTGAAAAGGGTCGTTTTTGCCCCTCTTTAGCAGCCAATGAATGTGTGACAAGGGCTACCACCAATATTTGCTATGCCTTGAAATCTGGGCACTCAATAAAAGCTCTCGATCCCCATTTGACTTGCAACTCATGAGAAATTCAAATTTTCTCAAGATAAAAATGATGAGGCCTAAATAATAGGGATTCAACCTCTTAGCTAAATAATAGGGATTCCATGTCTAGTTTTACCAAAAGAGATGTGATATGAAGAGCTTTAAAATGGAAAAATATGTAACTCTCAAAATAGGGATTCCATGTCTACGTTTTTTTTTTTTTTTTTGGTAGATAAAAAATGATGTATCAAATTCAAGTGTTGAATGTATCATGTTTTCCTGTATATGATATGTAAGACCCTGACCCAATTTATTAAGATTAGTACTAATTAAGTTGGGTGATTAGTCTTTTAAGTGAGATTAGTGGTTGCGTGAACTAGAGTGTGGATTTGATTAAATTTGGCTATGGCTTTGGGGAATTCTAAGAGTGTTTGAACTTAGTCTGACACGCCCAGGGATGCCTTGGGTTGCTCGTGTAAGTGTGGGGGAATTATTCCTGATTTTGGAAATTTCAATTTTGATCTCTTTTGATAGGTCTTGTTAGTACCAACAACTTTCATATTCATTCCGTCCATGTTTAAAGGCTTGAAACCCAGTTTTTAGCCAAAAGGTTACACCAGTCTTTTCACAATAAAATTTGTGCACGATTTTCAAAGTTTTCAAACCATGTGAAATTTATGCTTTTTGAAAACTAGATTTTTTAAGGAACAATTATTCCTTCTTCGTCGATCGCATTCGGGGCCCACAAGTGGGGTTTCCAAGCACTTGTAGTCTTAGACCTGGTGGGGCCCACTCCCCACATATACTTCAACGCACCATCCCTACCTTTCTCGTTCAAAACTCTTCTCTACCGCAAAAAACTCAGAAGCTCTGAGAAAAACACAGTTTTCTCATTCTTCCTCTTCTTGCATGCCTCCATAACTTGGCCTAAAGTGGATTTCCAAATTCACCATCTTCTTCTTCTTCCTCTAAGCTCCACATAGATGTCATTTTTGTAGAAATTCAGTGGAACTCCATCTTATTCTCAGTGTTTACTCTTGCTTAGGACGCCTCTAGGTAAGAACACTCTTCAATCTTTTAGAAGTGGTTTTATAGATCCTAGGGAGTCCTAATTTCATACATGCAGAGCCTCTTTGGAAATTGTTCTTTGTTTTCCCTTTTTGGGGGGTTTTAAGGTGTGTGAATTTTGGGGCTTTTGTAGATTGGTTTTCCAACTCTTGAGAGGAAGTCTTGGGAAGGAGTCTAAGTGTATCTTGGGCAAAGGCAAGTGATTGATCTAGTTTAATCTTGTGCATGCTACTTATTTTGATTATTTTAGTTCTAAGGCATGTTTTCCAATTATTACATGTTTAGTTGTTCTTGTCTATTATCTACTCTTGTTATTAGCGTCAAATATATGCTTGCATGTTACATTTTCATTGTTATTTCTATTGATTTTTGTCTAAGCTTTTCTGAATTTCTTGTTTAATTTAGGTTTTTGAAATTGATGTTTATGGGAATGGATGTTTTATGGATGAATGGTGGTTTTGTTTTGGAATTGTTGGAGAATGGAGGTTTTGGAGAGCATGTAGGCTATGGAAGTGCAGGTGGAAGTTAGTAGAAGAAGGGTTTTGAAAAGGAGAAGAGTTTTACCTGAAACAGAGTTTGAAAACTTCATTTTTCATGAAGTTCGGCCAACTGTCGATTCACCGACATGAAATTCGGTTTCTATATCAGAATGCTGAAAAATATAGGAAATCCAGTGTCGGTTTACCGAAATTTGAGTTTGGTTAACCAATACCTGATCGACAGTCACCGAACTCTTGTCGGTCTAGATATCAGGAGGCCATTTTCCAGTCAAGATGACACTTGGTCAAGTGCCGGTTAATCGAACTCGGTTAACCGACAGTTAACCGAGGACTCCTGAATGGTGTTTTTAATGTGGTTTTGTTGGGATAGAATCCGAGGATACGTTAAGACCTGTTAACTTGATGATGTGCACCTGAAACTTGGAATGTCGTTTATCTTCGGGAGCACCAACCAATATAAGAATTAGACATTCGGGCTTTAGGTACACATAGTGCCAAATGATGTGGTCCTAACATATGTACGGGGTGCGTGTTTTCAAAACCAAAGGTCAATTTAGAAATTTACCGGCGTGTACCTGTTTTTGCTTGTAAATACTAGATTTTTCCAATTTTATTCCAAAAGCCAATGGAGTCTTGTTTTCTTGAAACTCTTGACTAAGGAACCATTGTGGGAACTACGCTTCGTGCTTGTACATGGTCATATTTATACGCATACTTGTTCTATCTTTCCAAGTAGTTCCACTTTTCACGACAAGTCTTGTAAAACTATTTTATCTCGTGATTTCATGGATTTCCAATCAGCACGACTGAGCTTGGGCTACGTCATCAGCCTAATCAGCTAGCTTGGGGTCCTTAAATTTCCTGTAACGTCTGCATACTGGTTTATCTTAATTGTTCATGCTTTCCGGTTCCGCGGTTAGACCTCTTGCTAGATGCCCAGTTATAATAGGTTATGTTTGTATATCTTGCTTGCCCTGACCACCTTGCATGGTGGGGAACTATCTTGCTTGCTTTATCTTCTAATCTCGTATGGTCGAGAAGGATGAGCTCCATGTGGTTTTTCCATTTGTATTATTGTCATTATTCTTGCAAGATTTCTATCATGTATCTTCATGTATTTTACTCGATTGCTAAGTCATTTAAGTTATGTATTTGATTTCAATTGCATATTTCAATTAAATAGTGTTTTACTCAATACAACTTATGTGTATTATTTGTATGCTCAACACCTATTTTGATCACCTGCGAGACTGTCGTGTTTGATGCTTTTAACTTGGTGCCCAGGTGCAGGCCTCGTTGCTCCTGCGGATGAGCATGAAGAGGTGGCAGGGGAGCCACAACCGCTAGTTGAATGGCATCCTGATGTTGTCATCTAGACATCAAGTCTAGCACGAAGTTGTGAAACATCTTTTAAGGATATTTGTGGATGTACGGCCTATGTTGGCCTTTTACTTTTGGTTTGTATAAACTTAACTCACTTTTGTGTAAATATTAAACTCTAACTGCTATGGGAATGCTACGTGTAACATTTCTCTCTCTGACATTATCTTCTATGATATTTATGTTATGTGTCGTGATGCTTTGCTACATCCTTCCGCAAACATGATCATGTTTGTTCTTGAGGTTTGTTTGCATGAAATCCTCACCGTGGAAACCTGTGGAAAATCGCGTGTGGAAAAGGTGCTGTGCCTCATTCTGTGTGCGCACCGCCACGATCCCGAATTAGGGACCGTCATTAGCACTGACCCGGTCCAAGGTTGCGACATGATATGCTGTAGCACATTTTATTGTTTGGGTCATAGGTTTAAATGTGATTCTATCAAATGTGTGGCTATTGATGATGGGTTTGTAAAGTCTGCTATATATTTCATGACAGATTGTTATCGGAACATTCCAGTTGAAATGCTTGATTGGAACGGGTGCATTTGCAATATAGTCGAATGCGAATATGCGATACCTGTTGAGGAATCCTTCATCACAAGCTGAGAAGTGATTCCCACCTTGAAGTCTTAAACACTTAGATGAACTGAGTTTTTACATTTCTAAAATAAGGAATTGAGTTTTTTTTTTTTTTTTTTTTTTTTTAAATGCTAACGATTGCATGTGTTCTTGAGTTTTTATTTCTTTACATTAAGAAATGTTAAGCTGTAACACTTCCAATTTCCCAGTCCCAAACGAATACTTTTCATAATATACTTTTCATAATAGAGAACAAGGACCCCAAAATCAGGCAAATCAAGTAACTATACAATTATTTAGAATCAAATCATCACAACACACAAGGCAATTTAATTTCATTTTGGTAGACTCTGCTGCCTCAATGTGTGAATGCTGAATTGAGGATGGATGCTTATCTGTTGCTGCTGAATCATCTAATTCAATACTAATTTCATGAACATCCAACAAATTACAGTGGGAATCCACCGTAGCAGAGTTCTAGCAAGCAGGAGGGAGGGAGGGAGAGAGAGAGAGAGAGAGAGAGAGTTCTGAAGGAAACAAAAAATTTCTTATGAACCAGCGAAGGAAACTAAAACATTTCTTATGAACTAGCCATCCACAACATATCATCTGGAACCTAGATGAGGACAACGCCATACGGTTGAACTTGCATAAAATATATCAAATATTCAATCTCTCACAGACATAACAAACATATTCTCAAAAGCAGGTAAATCTCGGTCAAACACAAACAATTGAAAATAATAAAAATTGAATAATTGATCTCAATCAAAATACAATTTTATTAAGAGAGCGTTTTGTTGTTGTGTACAATCTGAAGTCCATAATTAATAGGTAATGATCAAGGAAAAAGATATAAAGGAACATAAAATCCATTGATTCATGTTCCCCAGCCTCTCCCAAGTCGGACTCTATTAAATGGACTCAGTCTCTCACAAAAGTCCATCTGATCCAAATCCTGCACACCATCTTTCAAACCCTATAGGCCTAAAAGAGTTGAGTTCTTGTTCAAGCTCTTGGAGGTGATGACCACTTTTTTCCTATACATAAACATAGAAACAAAAAAACACATAAATAGAATTAGAGAATATAATCTTATTCTCATAACATGAAACCCACATCACATAAAAAAAAAAAAAAAAAAAAAAACGCAATTGTAATGGATTAAAAAAAATCGACCTTGAAGTCTAAGCCTAAAATGAGATGAACACGCTAAATGTTGAGATGAAACATACATGTGGGAAGTTCAATGAAATCAGAGAGCCCCCAATTTGGAATCCATACCCCTAAAATCCCCATTTTAAAATCAATAACACTAAAAACTCCAATTTCAACAACTAAACATCTTAAATCTCTAATTTCTAAACCATAAAACCTAAAATTTCTGATTTTAGAATCATAAACCCAAATAGTCAAAAACCAGAAAAAAAACTCTAAATCTTTCCTAGAGAAAAAAAACCCAAATAGTCAGAGTGCCAACCGAGAGAGAGTGCATCATAGAAAAAAAAAAAAAATAGATGGGGTTGTAGAACTATGGCAGAGAGAGAGAGAAATAAACTAATAGGAGAAAGACAGCATCACAAAAGAAGGAAAAGATAGGGTTCCAGAACCTAATCTGAAAGAGAAGACTCTAATAGAAGGGAATAGAGAGAATTGTTTATGGGGAGGGAGAAAGTACCTGCCAGGGGTAGATGAGAGCACATTCTTCTTCTCCATCCTCCTTTTACTAGTGTGCTTTCTTCTCCGTTGTCTCTCCCTCTGCTCTCGTTTTGTCAAAACCAAAATTTGGACGGGGATTTTAGGAGGGGAAAAATATGATGACGTTTTGTTTCTTAATTATGCGGGTTTTTTTTTTTAAAGACAACCCAACTGTGGACCCACAATGAGCTGAGCGAACATTAGTCAAGCGGGCTGGACCTCTTTAATGAGTCTCTGCTTTCCACGTCAGCTGTCCGGGATGGATGCACCTGGATATCTCCTTTAATATATAAGAGAATATTCATGTGCATCCATCTCTCACCATAAGGTGAGGGACACTTCCATAATTGGAAATTTTCATGTGCAAAAGAGGAAAAGTCATATATGGTCATATGCATAAAAGGAATATTCATGTGCAAAAAGGGAAAGTTCCCTCACCCTATGGTGAGGGATGGATGCACATGAATGTCCCCCTTATATATATATATTTATATAGGAGCTCTCCTAAACTACAACTTATGTTATCCTAAGCTTAAACAGTGCTGGTCCCACAAATCAAAGTCAACTAATTCTGTTTTTGGCCTGATGGAGCTGGAAAATCCAGTTCTAATTAGATTTATCTTATTTTGCAGACGATTTCAGCTTATGATAACATAAGTTACAGCTTAGGAGAGCCTTGCTCATATATATATATGAATGGTTATTAGATGTGCTCGGTGCGCATTTTGCACGGCAAGGGTGGGACCCACCTGATAGTCCATCTGACTAGACCACACCCCCTACTAAATTTCACACATCCCCTGGGGTTTGCACCCATCCAAATAGACTGGATCGTTGGATCGACTGTATATCCATTCGAATAATTTATACACTGTTAAACTTGTGAAGGCCAAACGGAGATGATAGGGTTTAGGGTTGGGGCCGATTTTTTGTAGAGATGAAGGTCCCAGGTAGATCTTTCAAACCCCTAGGTCCCAGTCCCAAGTGGGGCCCCATGGGCCCATTGAGGTACGCACGAGTTGCGCACTAGATCGATACTCTACACATACATATTTCTATTTTATGTATGTGTGTGTACGTATGTGTATATATAAAAATGGTTCGGCGAGATGGTGTGGTGTATAAGAACTTTTTAGGGCCCACCTGGATTTGTGCCAACCATGAAGGTCAGGAAGATAGAAAGATCATGATGGGGAACTAAGTAGGTGCAAAAAATCCTAATAGTTGCCGGTTTGGGTTTGGCACCAATCCGAATAGACTAGACCATTAGATCAATTTTGTATTCATTTTCGATAGTGAAAAATTGCCGACCATTGATCAAGAAGTCAGAGGGATGATTAGATCCTCCATCACCAAACATACCTTAAAGGGGAGGAGATATTTTGATCCCCTGGTCTCACCCTTATGTGGGGCCCCAAGTGGGTTCCACAAGAAATGGATCTCACCTTTTTATGTGCATCAATGCTCAACAGAGGGGGCCCATATATATATATGTAATATTACCATATTTGTCAAAATTGTTATTTTCCAATGAGTGAATGAGTACATCCAAATATCTTAGGTATGGTTTGATGTTTTCAATATTATTCACAAATCTCTCCAAATTTTTAGAGATTTAAGTTATGAACTAAACATCTTAATACCAATCATTAATTTGAGAATGTTTTTATGGTTAGGATCATGAATTATGGGCAATAAAAATGAAAAAAATTAGAACTATATATATTGGAATTTCTTTTTGTACAAATTACTCAAAATCTATGAAGATTTAATATAATTAGCCTAAGGTTTGGGGTGTATGAGTTCAATGAATGATTTGAATACTTTGAATTACAAATATAGAGAGCCCGCAACAATGGAAAAAGGGTAGTTGATGAGATTTTTTTTTTTTACCTAGGGTATCTCCCGCCCATCCCCGCCCAGGAGCCTTTGGCCTTGAGCTCGAGGGATACTTGATTCTGGACAGTTGAGAACTAATTCCTAGGGGCACATGCAAACCCTCCCATCCACATGCTTCGAGTAAAACATTGGGAAATTTAAGATAATCAGCCTAAAGGTTTGGGGTCCAGGAGTTCAATGAATGAACTGAATACTTTGGATTGCAAATTTAGAGCACCCAATAATGAAAAAAAGGTAGTTGATGAGATTTAAAGATGTGAAAAAGAGATTCACATGATGTAAAAATGGTCTTATTTACACCATTTTTACACCTCCTTTATGCATCACATGCATACATGAGCGCAAACAAATATCATGACGTATAACTATTTTACATGTGAATTACTTACATGTATAACTCAATGCAAACGAGTGCCTCTTTTGCCCCCACTTTATTGATCAACCCAATTTCTTCGTGAATTACAAGAATTCTTATATGGAGAATTTTGAAACTCTCAGACATGGTGGAATTCGTGAATGCTCCCTTCTACTTGAGCATCCAAAAACCACACAAAATAGCTAAGGGTTGGAATTCTTAGAATTTTGAAGGTCATTTGAGACCTTTTAGATAGCTGAAATTTTGAAATGCATATAGAGAAACATAACATTTACAAATGTCAGGGGACAAGATTCACATTATATTCCAAAAACCCCAACATGGCAAATTCTTGACAGAAATTCTAGTAAAGAATATGGCCGCAGGGGGCTTTGAAATTCCCTCTTTAATTAATAGAATTCTAGAATTAAACATTCTGAATTGTCACTTTTGGCCTTGAAATTATCCAAATTCTAACGTTCTAGTGTTGGATTGTAGTCGAGCATTTAAAAATCATATTTGGAAACCATTCGGTGAATGATCTATGCCTTATATAGAAACACGCGTAACAAGATCCAATGAGCTTGATGCATGGCTTTGGATCCTGCAAGTTAAGGATTCTAGACCTCTCATATGGATCCGGCTCTGCCGTGGTGGATTCCAATGAATGTCCAAAGTCTGTCTAAACGAACTCCAATTCAAGCTGTACCTAGACTAGATTCAGACCCACTGACTATCTTGTACCCAACCTATTAAAAACTGCTCAAACATGTTACAATTTGAAATAAGATGAGGAAAAAGGAGACGAGAGTTTGGAGAGCATACTCGATGCCTCAATTGAGGAACGTCTGTTTATTTATAATGTTATAATACCCTAATCAAGGGCTCTAAATATGCCAATCAATACAATCAGAATCAAAATTAAATCAATCTCCAAATCTATACATTACGTAATATGAGAGAAATCAAGGATTTTATATACAACAGTGTATGGGCCTTGATGGGCTGGGCTGGGCCTCGTGGGCCTAAGCCCATTATCTTCTACACTCCCCCTCAAATTGATGTGGTAAAGCAGAAAACAACAATTTGTGAGTGAGTTCATGATGGCGCGGCTTGGGAAGTGCCTTAGTGAAGATATCCGCTAGCTGGTCATAAGTAGAGACATGAGGCAAGGCAATCTTCTCAATGACAACATGTTGACGGATGAAGTGACAATCAATTTCAATGTGCTTCGTCCTTTCATGAAAGACAGGATTATTAGCAATTCTAGTAGCACTGGTATTGTCCCCATGAAGAGGTGTAGAACGACCAATACGGACACCGAATTCACAGAGAAGACGACGGAGCCAGATGATTTCAGCATTGGCGGAAGACATCGCCCGATATTCGGCCTCAGCGAAAGACTTGGACACAGTGGTTTGCTTCTTACACTTCCACGAGATGAGAGAGTTGCCAAGAAACATACACCAGCCAGTGGTAGATCGCCGAGAATCAGGGCAACCCGCCCAGTCGACATTGGCATATGCGGATAACTGTAGAGAAGTATCAGAAGGATAGAAGAGACCATGAGTAAGAGTGCCTCGAACATAGCGGAGTATGCGCAAAGCAGCAGCAAGGTGGGGTTTGCGAGGATTGCTCATAAATTGGCTAACCGTATGAACTGCATGAGAGATATCAGGTCGAGTCATAGTTAAGTAGAGCAAACTACCAACTATCCGCTGAAAAATAGAAGGATCTTCCAGGGGAAGGCCATCATCTGCACTGATTTTGCTGTTTAATTCCATCAGCGTATCAAAAGTGTGAGCATCAGCAAGTCTTGCTGAGGTGATTAAATCAGTAGCATATTTACGCTGATGGACCCGAATGCCTGATTTGGTTCACAAGAATTCAAGCCCCAAGAAGTATGTTAGAGGACCAAGATCCTTCATTCGGAAGTGGCAAGTGAGGTGGTGCTTGAGAGCCGTAATGCCGGAGAGATCATTGCCACTGATAATCATATCATCAACATAGACTAAAAGGAATGTGTAACCCTTCGGTGTCCATCGAAAAATAGGGAACTATCAGAATAACTCTGATGAAACCCAGCTTGAAAAATTGTTGCCCGGAATTTATCAAACCAAGCCCGGGGAGCCTGCTTAAGGCCATAAAGAGATTTTCTCAACTTGCAAACATGTTGAGGAGGACAAGCATATCCCGAAGGGGGTTTTAAGTAGACAGTTTCTTTCAAGTCGCCATGAAGAAAAGCATTTTTGACATCCATTTGCCAGAGAGGCCAGTTGCGGGCTGCAGCGATACAAAGGAGAGTACGAACAGTGGTCATTTTAGCCACGGGGTGCAAATGTCTCCTCATAATTGATGCCATACTCCTGCTTGTAACCCTGCGCAACCAATCGGGCTTTGTAGCGATCAAGACTCCCATCAGAGTTAACCTTTACAGAGTAAACCCATTTATTGCCAATCACAGAGGCGTGTTCAGGAGTCGGTACCAAGTCCCATGTGTTGTTTGCTTCAAGAGCAATCAACTCCTCAGTCATAGCATCCTGCCAGTATGCAATCTTCGAAGCTTGGGAATAAGAGGTGGGAATAGGAGCACTATCCAAAGAAGTGAAAAGAGCAGGAAAGCCATATCTGTCAAGAGCAACAGAAGGACGACTAGTGCGTCGCAAGGGTATGATACTATCAGTAGAGGAAGTATTAATACCTGGGGGAGCAGGAGGCAGCATTGGGATATGATCAGGAGAAGGATGCACCACAGGAGGAACCGTGTTACGCCGGACATAGACATTGGTAATCGGTGGCGGGGGAGAAGTAGCCGCAGAAAATTGTGGAAGATAAGATATAGCAACAGGATGAGTGGCCAAACGCAAAGAAAAGAAAGGAATGTGTTCCAAGAAAATGACATTGCGAGATATGCACATGCGTTTCTCGAATTGGTCATAACACAGAAATCCCTTGTGTTCAGTACTGTAACCTAGAAAGAGACACTTGGCATCCTGAGGTGACAACTTAGTACGCTCTGTAGGCGGAAGATGGACAGAGCATAAATAACCAAAAACACGCAAGTGAGAATATGAAGGGGTATGACCAAAGAGAGCTTCATATGGAGTAGTCTTTCCTAGAATGGAGCTAGGATGGCGATTGAGGAGATACACAACAATCTGAGCTGCATCACACCAAAAGTTTGGAGGAACTAAGGATTCAAGTAGGAGAGTTCGAACAGTTTCAAGAATGTGCTAATTCTTCTTCTCCGCAACACCATTTTGCTGAGGAGTATGTGGGTAGGATTTTTGGTGAAGAATGCCTTTATCAGAAAGGAAGGCAGAAAAATCATGGGACATATATTCTCCGCCGGAGTCAGACCGAAGAATTTTTATAGCTTTCTGAAATTGTGTGTGGACCATATTGTAAAACTTTTGGAAAAGAGAAAAGACTTCAGATTTGAAGCGCATGAAATAAATCCAAGTGAATCGTGAGTGATCATCAATAAAGGTCACATAATACTTAAACCCTATCCTACTCAATGTGGGTGCAATGCCCCAAACATCAGTGTGAATGATGTCAAAAGATGATAATGCACGAGCACGATGAATAGGAAATGGAAAAATATGACTCTTACTCAAACAACAGGTTTCACACTTTGATGAAAGTAAAAAGGACATCAGTTTATTATCAAAAGTGGGTTCCAAACAACCATTTTTAAACAAAGAATGTAAATAAACATTGTTCACATGACCAAGACGACTATGCCAGATTGTCCACAATTTATTGAAATTAGGAGAAGAAGAAGAAAATAGGGAACGATGTCCAATGTCCAGCAGAAACAGTCGACCATGTTTACTCCCCGTCGTGATCACCTTCCCAGTTGGCCGCTCCTGTATGACACAACCAGTGGAAGAGAAGTTAATATGGTACCCATCATCAATAAGTTGGCCGACAGAAAGTAAGTTGGCTGATAATTTGGGAAGAAAGTAGACATTGAAAAGGTGAAGGGACTGGCCAGAGACAATAGATAAAGTAATGGTACCAATTCCAGAAATGATTAATTGGTCACCATTAGCAGTAGTGATTTTGTCTTTGCCAAGGTATGGGTGAGAGGCTGTAAAGCTACATTCCACGGAAGTCATGTGATTCGATGCTCATGAATCTAGAAACCAGGTAGAGGGGGTAATGGAGGAAGACTGAGAGATAGAAGAATGAAAAGCAGGAAATGCTAGAAGAGGAAGAGATTGATACCGACCACCATTCAAACCCATGGAAGCATATGCGGATGTCACCGTGTTCTGAATGAGTTCTTGAATCTGGGCTGGAGTCATGGAGACAGCTCCAGAAGAAGTGTTTCCCGTGTCAGGAAGAGGTGCTTGAACTTGCAGCCGGAGCATTTTGTCTTGTCACGGAAGGATTTTGCTTCTGGTGGGGCCCATTCTTTCGCTGTAAGCTGCGACAGTCATCAATAAGGTGACTAGAGCGTTTGCAATATCTACAAACTAATTTCTTCCGACAGTTCTTGGCCAGATGACTGAAGCCTTTGCACTCATAGCATTGAGTAGGCTTCTGATTGGGGGCTGCCAGAAGAGCAGACTCAGCCTGAAGAGGAGCTAGGGAGGCCGTTGGTGCTTCAAGAATGGTACGCTGAGAGTTGAGGCGAAGTTCTTCTCGAAGGACTTTTTGGAAGCATGTATCCAGGTTCGCTGTGACTTCTCTATTCATGAGAGCCGATCTAACAGATTCAAATTCAGGTCTGAGATTCATAAGGAACTGGCTAATGTGGGTTTCCTCTTGCAATTTAAGAGCTTCAGCTAGAAACCCAGTAGTCACCGACTGAATAATCATAGCATCCCTCTCAGTCCATAAGGTGAGAAATCCATTGAAGTAGGCCAGATTGATCGCCTTGACTGAATTTTGCAATTTCACTATCTAGTTGAAATTTGCGAGCTTTATTTGTTTGATGGTAAACTTTCTTGAGATGACCCCACATATCGAATGCAGTAGTATATGCTTGAAGAGCAATGGCAAGAGAAGGTTCAATAGAGTTCAAAATCCAAGTGACGACCTTAGCATTTTCTTTAGACCAGATAGCTAATGCTTTGGTGTCAGTAGTCGTAGTAGGTTTAGTGATCGAACCATCAAGATAACCAAACAGTCCTTGGCCTTCTACAAAATTCTTTAGATGAAAGGACCAGGCCATATAATTAGTCCCATTAAATTTAACGGGAATAACATCGTACTTTTCCATTGATATCAGTTTCAACAGGAAGGAGAAGACGAATCAGCAGTAGAGAAACAAGCGACACAGTAGCAGAGAAGAACCAATAACAATGCAGAGATAGATGGAATCTTCTTATTATTTCCCGAATAGATGCTTTCAGCAGAAAACAACACAAAACAGAGAAGGATAAAGATTATAATTGCACACAGCACACACCGGTGCAAAGAGATGCGTGCAAGCAACTACACAGGGGCAAGAAGAGTTGTCCAAACAACCACCAGTGCCAAGACAGCACTTCGGTAACAGTGGATGAGGCTTCCAAGCAGACACAGCACACACAGATGCAACGAAGAAGAAAAAAAGGCCAAAAACCAGCCCAGGCGACCAAGATTTTCTTGGTTGGAATCCTTCGTGGGCCCCACAGATAGATCTGATTGATGATCAGATGAGATGCAAGAATCCAAGATCAAAATCCCTTTCCCACAGTGAAGGTCGCAACAAAATCCAGTCAGAACCCAGGATTTTGTGCGGCTGTGATGAAAACTATCTCAAGAAAATGAATAAGCACACGATGGAGCAAAACACCTACCTCTGATGGCTGAAAAATTCCGGAAAAATCTCCAAAAAGATGAGGAGAGATGGGCGACCAATACTGGAGAGAAACTTGAGGATTTTGTGATGATAGCAGGTGTGCCACTATGATCACGATGATGAACCAGTAGGTTTTCAACGACGATCTGCTTCCAAAAAAGCAAAGATCCTTGACCTGTGTTTGATTTGATGGTGTAGATGAGATCTCCAAGATACTATGGCTCTGATACCATGTTACAATTTGAAATAAGATGAGGAAGAAGGAGACAAGAGTTTGGAGAGAATACTTGATGCCTCAATTGAGGATCGTCTGTTTATTTATAATGTTATAATACCCTAATCAAGGGTTCTAAATATGTCAATCAATACAATCAGAATCAAAATTAAATCAATCTCCTAATCTATACAATCAATCTCCAAATCTGTACAGTAAGTAATATGAGAGAAATCAGGGATTTTATATACAACAGTGTATGGGCCTTGATGGGCTGGGCTGGGCCTCGTGGGCCTAAGCCCATTATCTTCTACAAAACATACCCCCATCCAGAACACAAGCCTGAACCAAAAGAAACCCATTAAAGGCCAGCTCATATCAAGTCTGAGCCAGCTCATCAATAGCCTACCAATAGGTACTTGGTGGGGATTTGGTATCAAACAGAAATGGACATTTTCTTTTTTATTGGTTCTTTTTAGTTCTGTCCTTAAAATAAAAGATCACATCTTGGTGCTGATCTTTGTGTTAGCTTGTAATCCCAGGTGAGGCCTCCCTTCAAGCAACACCCCTTGTAAATTTGATCTCCCGGGCAATGTAGCCCAAGACCTCTATAGGGCCCACTCTTAGGACTCCTTGTGATCCTTCCCTCCCATATGAGGACCAAGAATTTTTAAAAAAAGATTTTATAAGACCCATATCTTTGATCATAATAGATCCATCTGATATGAAAAAAATTGCGTAAACCTACTCAAAACAAACTCCAATCTGTAAAGTGTAGGTTCTCTTCCATAATTTATAAGGGGCACATCTCTATCATTGATATATCTGTACACAATTTCAAGTGTTAAAAAAAGACGCTGCCATTGCATCGTGAATATATCTATCGGCACTGAAAAGTTCTTAATAAGGGCATTTTTAGCCTTTTCTAGATTAAGCACTGAAATAATCAAATGGAGTTTTTGAACATATTAATGAAAATGTGAGGTTTTGTAACAATCAATCAAAACAACCAATGCAGGAAAATCTTCGAAACTGAGAGAACTTAGCCATCCCTTCCGGTTGGACATGAAAACATTACCATTCCTTCATTTTTCTGCCACCAGGCATGAGTAAGCCTCATCTGTGCATCAACCACACATAGTCCAGCTAATCAAATGCTAAATTGTAAGAACTTCGCCATGATCTCAACACCCACCCCCCACCCCCGAGGATACGAGCCATTGCTGTACTTCATTTTTTCTTATGCCACTATCAGTTCATTATTTAATAAAATAACATAAAATCAATATAGTATTTATTTTATGTAATAACACCACAATATCTTATACATCACTTAGGTAATTGGATATTTTGATGTAGACTTGGTCTGGATCTGGACCAGGGCTCAATTATCAATAGGGTCCAAAAGGAGGGTCAATACCTGAATTTTTGAGTGAAAACCTAGGGGCAACTGGGTAAAAGGCCCTTAATATGGGCATATTTAGGACATGCTACCGGATATGGGCAAGTAGATTTTCTATGACAGTTCTTTTTTTTTCATAACCCAAGGTATGTCCCGCCCCGCCCAGTCCAACCCAGGTGCCTTTGGCCCTAAGCCCCGAGGGACACTCGATTCTGAACAACCGAGAATTAACCCTAAGGGCACATGCAAACCCTCATATCCACATGCACTGGGTAAAACTATGGAAATGAAATGTATATTTTCCAAAAAAGGGGTTTTAGAATACTGTATTGGCCAGGGTCAAGACCGTTGTTTAAAATCACGCTATCGGGTAACTCCAAAAACTGATACGGTATCAGTATCGGTCCTAGTTCCCAGTCTATCACGGCTTTATTTTTATTTACTTTTACCCAAAAGAATTTTGGAAAAATATCCAAAAATCATAATATTGTAAAAATGCTTAAAAACAACATTTGTTTCTCCATTAGTAACGACTATAAATCAATTCTCGATTCCCCTAAGTCATAACATCTTGTATATCGTTATTTCATCTTTGATTCTTAAATCTGATAATTTTTACATTCTAATTTCTTAGGCATGTCCTTATAAATTATACATCCATCAATGTAGCCCATGCCTAAAATCAAAACCATTAAAAGTTATTACCATCCTTTGTATATCATGCTAAGTCCCTTATATATCATGTGAAAACTTTCAATCTGATTAGAGTTGGGCCAACTATTAAACTAATCAATATGAAACCCTTGAATTTATTAAATACCTCATCCACATATTTAATAAGTTATCAATTTGAAAATGGGCCTATTTGAGTAAAAATTATTGAGGGCCAATTGATCAATCTTCATATTTTATTTGTAAATTTTATAAGTAATTAATATGACCTTGGCCCAATTCCTATAGGAGTAAAATTGGAGGGTGAGGCAAGTGTTTAATTCGAGTTTTCAAACATGCATGCAGTCTAGTATGAATTTTCCATGGAATCTTCTTCTTGTTGAAACTACTGTTCATGTACTTTACTCACTTTATTCCTTACTTGTATGATGATGAAAATCGTGTAATTTTAGTGCCTAAATGATGGAAAATGATGTCCCTAAAATTCTCCGAGATTTGCCCCAAGCTTCAGGCCCCAAAATCCCTCGTGCCCAGAAATTGCCCGGTTCGGCAGTTCCTGCATGGCACAAGCAGGTAAGGTGCTCGGCTGTCCCCTGCAGGGACTGTCGGGCCCCGACCTGCTTCCCGGCGCCGGTTGTGCCAAACCTTTTTGAGCCCCTTCACACCCGTTCAACCCCCGTTAGGTTCGCCTCACCAGTCCTTCCCAATAACTAACTTAGGACTTGGGCCAAATTTTATCTAAGTTGAAGGGTTGTCCGGAGGCATTAGGTGTACCAAGACTTGGGGATGAGCATGATTAGGGTTTTTTGGGGGACCAGACAACACAAATCAGCACTAAGGAACAAAATACCGGCGACTGGACCCTAAGTGTGCCCAATGCCCAATCCTACTACCCCCGACATGTCAATGGCAGCCCGCGCCATAGGTTTAGCAGTTTGTAATGGTTCCTCGACCGTGGTACTGATTTATCCCGTCTAACCCGTAAGTTATGGTTTATTCGCGGTGTAGGTTGTCCTTGAACTTGCATGACCCCTCCGTATACCTTCTGTACCCAACCTTCACACAACATGTATGCCTTGTCACTTGCACAAGCGAGCATTTATTTTCCTTGCTTGCCCCTAGGAGTTAGGATCCAAGGTATGGTGTCTCGGGTTGTGTAGCGCGCATTCAGTTGCCCTGCTCTTCCTGGTGACCCGGATCCGCCCTTTTTCCTTCTTACCCATTCGGGTTGAGTAAGCCCCTGCTGAAATGTTGCCCGATTTTCTAGAGACCCTAGGACCTTGTAGTCATGTTAACTTCGGCATGTTTTCCCATCTTGTAGTAGTACGGCGATTTTGCCTCACATATGCTTGTCATGTAATTACTAGGTCCCTAAGGGGTGCTAAATTGTGCATGATTGTTCTAGTATGTCTTCCCTTGTCTGAGAGACACCCCTCAGCCCGTGAGTCATTTTAACTTTGGCATGTTTTCCCATCTTGTAGTAGTATGGCGATTTTGCCTCACGTATGCTTGTCATGTAATTACTAGGTCCCTAAGGGGTGCTAAATTGTGCATGATTGTTCAAGTATGTCTTCCCTTGTCTGAGAGACACCCCTCAGCCCGTGACCATTTCTAAGCATGTCCCATATGTTCAATATTATAACTCAAGTCGGCACCACTAAGCTTGGGCACCCTCTTTGGTCCGATCAACCGATTCGTGGTCCTTAAATCTTGTAACTAGCTGCAGTTTGGGATTTATTTTTCGTTGAGATTTTCTCCAAAGCCATGATCGATGCCTCATATGTATGTATATATGAGCCAGCTATACAGCCTCCTCGTGATGTCTGGCTTACTATAATTATTTATGTTTCCACATATGTATGCTCTCCTTTACCATGTGTATTGGCGATAATGTAGCTTTATGTGGATTACCATGTTGCTAGGACTTACAAGATGTTAAAGATGCTTTATTGACAATCATGTTCCTATTTATTTTAGTATGCTAATCGAGTGTGCTGATGCCTTGTCACATGCTATGGATTATTATTCCTGTTTAATTGTTATACTGCAAACATGTTATTTACTCTTATTAAAAACTTGCCGGCTGTCGCGCTTGACTAGTTCCCTTTTGGTGTTGTAGGTATCAAGGAGGAAAAAATCGGCCGCTATGCTACCACTACGTAGCGTAGCGGCCGATAAATCAGGCATAGCGGTGGACTATATGCTATTTATTGGCGCTCACATATGTAGCGGCCGATACGCAACGATACGATACGTATCAGCTGCTACAAGCAATGAAATGTACAAAAAAAAAAAACTTCTGTCGGCTCAGGTAGATGAAGAAAGGGAGGAATAAGGAAAAAAAAAAAAAAAAAGACAGCAGTTGCATAAACATACCTGGAAGCAGTAGCAATAGCAGCATCACGAGGCACCAGTGGAGTTGCGACGCACCAGCGGAGCAATGACACCATCACTACCAGGTAGCACCGTCTCCTCTTCTATTCTTCTTCTTCTTCATTTTCTTTTCTTTTTCCTCTTTTCCTTCCCCTATTCTCTATCTTTCTCTAGCCTTGTTTTTTCTTTTCCCTAGAATTCTCGAGCCTTTTGTTTTGGGAAAAGAATTAGGGCAGCAAAAGCCTCTCTTTTGGTCCCTCCAATATTTACTAGTAGGTTAACCATGGGCCCCACATTGGGCTCACCTTGTGAAAGATATAAATAAAGATTAAATGGGCCCCACAGCGGCCCACCTTATGAAAGTTATAGAGAAAAATCAAATGAGCCCCTTAGGTATTAAAATAGAAAAAATCATGGCTTAGCCAAATAAATAAAATGGGCTTAGCCAAATTTTACTCTAATTGGAAATAGAGCCATAGCCAACTTTCACACTAATTGAAAATAAAGTTTCGTCAAATTTCACAGTAATTGAAGAAAGGCTCTAGCAAAATTTTACTCTAATAGGAAATAGGGCTCGACCAAATTTCCATTTAACAGGAAATAGGACCCTAACCAAATTACACTCTAATAGGAAATTGTGGCTCAACCTTGGGCCCTAATCAATTTTCTCTTTAATAGAAAATTTGAAACTATACATATAGATTTCAAAATACAATTCAGAAATGTGATATTCTAAGCAACGATGGTGATAATATTTTGATGACATTGTTTGATTGCAAACATGAATATATGTGGAAAAAAAAATGATCATTACTACTATTTTCTATTCAGACAGTGATACAGGACCTCATAATGAGGGGTCCGTTACGCCCTCTTATCTTAGTTACTCTTGCAAAAAAAATACACTTTCTATCATTTTCCAATATTCTAGATTTTCTAAAAAATTCACATTTTTTTTGCGATTTTTTTAAATCGCACTGCTACACTACATAGCGCCCGCTTTGTAGCGTTTTGGCAGCAGGCAGCTACGCCTGCCGCTACCGCTATTTTCATCCTTGGTAGGTATTTTCCCCAATACTTTTGAGACGCAGCCACACAAGGCGGCTGATGAGCCGCAGGATGTGAATATTTGGTGCACGGAGTGGCCGCACATTTTGGGAAAGTTTATTTCATTTTGGGATTTTGTTGTTATAGCCAATGTTAGCTTGATTTTGGGTTGTAATTAAACTTGTTATTTTGTGTAAATATTCTAACTTAACATTATGGGAATGCCATTTTCTAAATGCGCCTATCTTTGATGCATGTCTCCTTTATTGTATATATCTCGTATGTATGATTTGCTATAAGCTTCTGGTAAAATATAATTCATGCCAGTGTATGATTCCATATGGGATCCTCACTGTGGGAACCTGTGATATACCGCGCCCGCCAGCGAAATATTCTGCATCGTCCCGTGTGCACGATGTCGCGATCTCGAGCCGGTTAGTATAATGACGGTGTTTACGGTTTACCCGTAGCCTATCCGGGGTCGTGACAGAACCGATATTTTATGGCAAAATGGTTCCATTTTCGACATAGTAAAACACATAAAATATCGGCCAAAATATTAGTTTTATTGAACGATATGTTGGCCAAAATATTGGTATCAGCTTATATATTCACCGTAACGATACTAGGGCTCAAAAACTAGAAAAAAAATAGAGAGAGAGAGAGAGAGAGAGAGAGAGAGAGAGAGAGAGAGAGAGAGAGAGAGAGATTTACATGTTGCACTTACGGAAAAGAAAGGGGGAGACCGGGATAGATTACAAGAAGGAAAAAGATGGAAAGAGAGAGAGAGAAGGGCCAAAGACTAACCTGCACAAGGAACCCAGTAGGGAATCTGATAGTGGCTAGGAATTTGCAGTTGCTCCTCTTATTCATTCCTTCCTCTCACTCTTCTCCTCTTCTCCCTCTCTTCTCCTTTCCCATCTCTTTTTCCTTTTTCCCTCCCCTGTGGGTCCATAGTGGGCCTACCCATAAATAATCCAAACCACTCAAAATTAATGGCCCCCAAATTTATCGGATCTAGCCAGATTTCACTCCAATAGGAGATTGCCCCATAGTCAGATTTGATAAACTGAAAGTGGGCCCAGCTCCTATAAATCTGATAGTGGGCCGATCTTTAATTTTTGAAATTCCTACTTAAAGTTCTTTAATTTTGTTTTTCTTTTTTTTTTTTTTACCAGTGAATTCCAATAAGGCCCACTTGAAAAAAATAAAAATAAATAACCAATTAGAATACCCCTCTTGAATCACCCTCCACAAATTTTACTCCTATAGGAACTAGGCCGACATCATATTAATTACTTACAAAATTTACAAATAAAAATATGAAGATTGATCAATTGGGCCCTCAATAATTTTTACTCAAATAGACCCATTTCCAAATTGATGACTTATTAAATATGTGGATGAAATATTCAATAAATTCAAGTGTTTCATAGTGACCAGTCCAATGGTAGGCCCAATTCCAACTCTAATTAGAGTGAAAGTTATCACATGATATATGAGGGATGATACTTACATTGAGTTTCCAATAAAAAAAAAGTTACTTTGATTTTAGGCATGTTATAGATTGATAGATATATAATTTATAAGGACATACCTAAGAATTAGACTAGTAAAAATTAACAGATTTAACAATCAAAGATGAAACAATGATATACAAGATGCTATGACTTAGGGGGACCGATTATGGGGGAAAACATTGTTTTCCAGCATTTTACAATATTTTGGATTTTTTTGGATTTCTTTCCAAAACATTTTGGGGTGAAACACAAATTCACACCGAGATGACCCCAACGGACAGTGACCGATACCCATCATAGTTGTCAATTTCGTTTCGGTCCCCATTTTGGTTTTGCCATGTGGAACGCTTCGGCTTTCCGGTCAATTCCGATGTTCCATTCCGAAAAAAGGCATGATTGAAAAATAAAAAGTATAAAAGAATACCTAAGACTGAAAAACATTAAAGCTTATGTCTACACTCGAGACATTGAAAAGTCCAAACAAAATATACAAACCATTAAAACTACTCAATAAACAATCAAACACAACGAAATGAAATTTTATTCTTCTCATTCTCTCACAAATTTGAAAACCAAAAATATTCCAGCAAAAGTCCCAAACTTATAGGGGTAATTGAGAAAGTAACTAAAAAATCGTAATAATAATTATGAATGGACGTTTCCGGCTGGAATGACTGGAGGACCCAGTTTCAGCCAGATTTGTCTGAAATGGACGTAATTGGCCAGAATTGTAGGTGGAACCTTTTGGGAGGGCATCCCATTCCACCCAAGACCAAATCCAGAACATTCCAGTCAATTTCAGCCAGAACGGTACGGAATTGACTACTATGATACCTATACCGTATCGTTTTTTTGAGTTGGCCGATACGGCAATTTTTAAACCATGCATAACAATGAAACTTAGGATCCTGCACCTTTTTTAAATGGTAGCGTCAAGGAAAAACCAAGTTTTTAACAGCCACAATTTTATGTTAGCAGTAAAATGAGGACTTTATGCCAAAACATACACAAACTATCAGATTATGATGCTGTATGAATCTTGGAGCTCTGCTCATAATCAATGTGCAGCAGCACGCCATTTTCTCGGCACCGTGCAAGCATAAAATCATCACAACCGTCCCCAACAACGGGGACTGTCAAGTGCCAAGGGCTTGCAACAGGTGTTATGCCAATGAGCGGAAAACAAAAAACAAACAGGTAAAAGAACATTCACAAAAGCAGCGTGGACAATAATGATTCAGTTAAAAGCAGGACATACCTGTTAATTTTTCTTCTTCTACAAATGTATATCCTCTTGAGGTGCCTGCAATCCACATTCAAGTCTAATGGCAGCTAGGAGTTGAGGAGAAACTCCTTCCTTCACACTGCTCTTTCCACCTCTGCATGTTTTTGTTCCATCTACTTTCTCCTTCAGAGAAGTACCAATGGGTCCTCCCTCCCCCCAACCCCTGTAGAGTATGACTTTGTTGGGCTCCCGGGATACTAGAACAGCACCTGTCGCTTGCTGTAAAGAAGGAAAAATAAGAACTTGAATAAGAAAATGGAAGTTTCAGCTGCATCATTAACGAACAGACAAAAGAGAGGCACTCTCCAACAGGATGCACACCTCCAACTCAAAAACCACCTCTTCGACCGTAGTCCCCTTGGCTCTACCTTTGACATTCACAATAGCAAGGGGATTCTTCCTGAAGTGTGTGTTGATTGCTTTGGCAACACCAGTAATTACATTGTTCCTCCCTGATTCCATTAAACAGAACACTACATTATTCAACAATTCCATAATTTTCAATAAGGGTGAGAGACATCCCTGATCTTCCATAGAATGCACAAATTCAAGAAGAAACATTCCAATTAAAGTAAGGAACTCCAGAGATAAACTCATAGAAACTACAGCCGGTTTCTGAAACTAAATGGTCCAAATGCAGGAGATGATACAATTTTAGATTATCCAGTAACTCCGTGGTCACTACAATGTTGTTTGATGAACTTATTCATGAAGTTAGGGTTAAACAGAAGTGAAGTTTTTAGAGGCAGTTCCAGTTAGGGCAATGTGACTACTGTTTGTATGGTTTATCCCTGTGCAGAACCCTTCATATGAAGCTGGATCTCTGTGTTTTCAACTTAGCACTGTCCTTGCTCAAGTCTAGTGGCGTTCGGAAGGACCCATCAAAAGTTCGGTTTAACCTGTTTATGGCTGTTCTCAGAAGTCTTGTTAAATATTATTTTGATTTAACACTAGCATTGGCAACAGTGTTAACTTTTTATGACGATTCTGTGGGGCACACTAAGTAATTTGAACATCTGGAACTTCAAATTATGATTATCAAATTTAATGGAAAAAAATAAATTGGAGTCTCATTCAGTGAGAGCAGGTATTGGTGGGAAAAAAAACTCTTGGCTATAAAGATGGGAGGGAAAAGGGCCCATCTTTCCCAATAGAGAAAAAAGAAACAGGAGGAATCAACAGGGATGAAATGGACTAGGGCAGGTCCATAATGGACACATGCCTGTAACTGAACTGCAAGATATGTACCCATAATTGAAACCATACGCAATGTGGGACGCAAAACCAAAAAAATGGAAATAATCTAAATCCACCTGTTTTCAGAGGAATGGACTCAAGATCTCAAGATGGAATTAATTGGGTCCTAGAAACTTCAAAGCCTTAATTTCCAGAAGAGATGAATTAAAACCCTAATACAATGTCAAGAAAGATGGCTCAACTGAAGAAACCTAGGATTGTTGAATACAAGAGTCGTCCTCCAGGAGTGAAGAAGTAAATAGGAAAAGAGCAAGCAAGCAATGAAATCCTCGATCATTTACCGCCTTTCAATGAAAAAAATAATAAAAAACCTTGATCATTGAAAGCTATGTTTCAGAACCATCTTCCTTTCATTGGACCGATTTCCAAGCATCTAATCCTCCTGGTTCTAGAAAAAGAAAACCTAAAACAAAACGACTCACAAAATGATACATGTGCTCGCACGCCAAACATTGGCTTTATCTCAAATATTTGCTAGTATTTCTGCAACTGGTTATTGAAATGGCAAAAGAGAGGGAGATGATGGCTTGAGGATGGAAAGAAGATGAAATGGCAAGACAGACTGAGTCAATACTCATATGGCAAAACCTCAAAATGAATGACATAAGAATGGAAAATGAAAATGCAATATAAAATACTGGGGTATTTATTGTATTAGACTTTATGAATTAGGACTTATCTGTGAATATAAGAAAATTTGGATTGCTTTGTAAAAACATAAAATATGCAGTCAGTTTTTTGTAAATACAAAAGTTCCAATAAATTATATCTAGAAGAGTGGTTACCCAGTCCCAGGCACAAGAACAAAATTTTTCATTTCGTAAAAAATTTCTCTTATTCTCTCTATTTTTTCTCATATGTGAATTTGGGATTTTTTTATTTTATTTCTTCCGGAAAGAAACACTGGGATCTATCAAAACTAAGGTTCCAATCTGGTATCAGAGCCTTTCAATTCCTAGAAGAGCCATCTTAGTAAG
Organism: Persea americana; assembly: GCA_029852735.1. NCBI lineage: Eukaryota > Viridiplantae > Streptophyta > Magnoliopsida > Laurales > Lauraceae > Persea > Persea americana. The sequence continues at coordinate 22,229,484 of CM056812.1, read as the reverse complement.
AAGTTTGATGTTAAAGACCTCGGAAAGCTGGAATACTTTGTTTGGATTGAAGTGCGAGGTCTAAGAAAATGAATTATTATCTCATACAGCAAATATGAATTGGATCTACTTGAAGAAACAATAAAATTAGGAGCTAAACCAGTTGACACTCCTACTTAGAAAAACCATGGATTGCATTCTGAAAGTGGCAAGTTGCTTCATAATCGGAGAACGTACCAGAGATTAATAGGGAGGTTGATTTATTTGACTATCACATGACCAGACATCTCATATGTACTTTATTTGGTAAGTCAATTTATGCATGCACCACACACTAAACATATGCCTGCACTTCATAGAATTCTTTGCTACTTGAAAAGAGCTCCAGGACAGGCTATTTTGTACACATAATGGACGCCTAAATACAAAAGCCTAAGCATATGCTGACTGTGCAGGACCGAAGAAAAATAGGAGGTTTACTATTGGGTATTGTACATTTGTTGGTGGAAAATAAGTCTTGTGGAAAAGCAAAAAACAAGTAGTAGTCATACGATAAGTTTTGAGGCTGCGTATCGAGCGACAACACATAGAAGTCGTGAGTTACTACGGCTGAAGATTTTGTGATGTAAATTAGGATTTTAGCAGAAAAAAGGGTCCATGATCTAGCATTGTGACAGTACTTCAGCTATAATCAGTGCCAAAAATCAAGTGTATCACGAGCGAACTGACCATATTGGTGTTGATTGTCATTTCATTAAGAGAGAAGATCACGACGAAATAAATCGAGTTCATATGTTGAGAGCCCAGATGACTAAGAGACAATTGTGTATTTTTTTTCTTTATTATTATTATTAGGTTTTTCTTTTTTTCTTTATCATTATTATTATTATTCTTATTATTATTATTGTTGTCGTCGTCGTCGTCGTCGTCCTCCAAACTTGGCATAGTAAATTTCTACACTCCAGCTTGAGGAAGAGTATTATGAATAGGATTTATATATAAATATAATAAAGATATGGAATATTTTGTAAATACATAAAATGGCAGGTGGTTTCTTTTTTTAAAATTAGTTATACCATAGAGTATCGCCATTTGTAGGCACCACAACAGATTTTTACTTCATCAAAATTCTCTCTTTTCCATCTATTTTCTCTCTAATGTGAATTTCAGGGGTTATATTTTTTAGAAGGAAATCCTAGGATTATCAAAATTAGAGTTTCAATCTTAGATAAAGGTCTGTAAACATCTGACCTATTTAGAGTTATGCCATCAGGTGTCGGTGATCCTCAGGCATAAACTGGCTGGAGTACTTTGGACCCAAATTAAAAATGGGCCTAAATCCTGTACACTGTCATGGTGTCTTTTGGGTATTTGGGTACTCAGACCCATTTTCATCCCTTGGAATCAATAAAAGGGGAAAAAAGATCAGTAGCTCACACTGTTCATAGGATGAGGGAAAAGATCACACAGATCAGATTATTTCAACTATCCATTAGTTTGATAAATTTCATTAAAAAAGCTCAACTAGCTATCTGATTCATTGACTTGCTGGGACCAAGTTAGACTGTTCTGATTAAAATAAACACCGCCAACCATTTTTCACTTTGGACCTTGAAATTTAGCAGTTCTTATTAAGATGGGTCAATTTCTTGATTGTTAGGATCACCTGATCAATGTGATTCTCAACAGTCAGCCCATATGAGAAGCGGACAAACTAAATGAACAGCCCTCTCAGGGAATGAAATGAAATTCCTGTCAAGTTGTATCAATACCAGGGTAACCAGGTCAAACCCCAGCACTGAGTTCATTCCTCTACTTTCGAGTATCCAGTGGGACCCATCTTTCACCAGAAGTTAACCTTGGGAATTCAACGTCCCTCCGTGACCACTGAATCTCACCCTATGGCATGATTCAATGACTATCACTTAGATTGGGGAAATTTCAAAGCACAAGCCAATTTGTATGTAAGAGAGAGTATCAACCGTCTGCAATTGTCAAAAGTGGGCCACTGCCATACTCATGATAGTTAACTTGTTCCATTGACTTCGTATTAACAAAACCCAAACAACAGAAGTAAGAAACTGCAGGAGATTTGAAGCAAAAGTTGAGGAACAGAGAATGCTTTTTAATTTAAGGAGAGCAACAAGAGTAAAGATTACCTACAGCAAGTACAGGACGCTTTTTCATCTTAAGGGCTTGCTTTCTTAAAACAAGTCTCTCTCTATTTGAAAGTTGTATAATACTAGAAGGCATTTCATCTTCAGCTGGTTTCTTCATTTCTTCATTGTGAACAGATGGATCATGTTGTTTCCCTAAAGGTTCTGATGAGGCAACTCTAAACTCATTGTTAGAGAGGTCAGCAGTTTCTTCTGTCACAGACTGTGCCTCAGTCCCAATATCCATCTGTGAAATTGTCACAAAATATCACCAGAACCAAAACAAATAAGTAAATATAAAGATAAATCTAGATATTAGTTGCATATTAGCAGCAAATTAAGCACAGTAGAGTCTCTAGCTCAGGCTGTTTAAAAGGTACTATCCTCAGCTCCCACCTTAAATTTATTCCAAATTGATTGTTTGAGGTAGGTGCTATAGGAATGTCCAACCATTGATTAGGGTTTACCCAAAAATTATTCTCGCTGAATGATGTAGCCAACAACTTAAGGGCCCAAAATTTTGAACAGTGTAAGCTAAAGTTGACTTACTACAATGGGGAATCTCATCTCTGATTATATTGAAAACAGCTTCAAGCCAATCGATAAGGGAAGGAGATAGTCTAACTCATGGTATAAAATATCGGCCCATACCGGTTCATATCGGCCGATATGAACCGGTATCGGCCGATACCAAGCTGATATTTTGCCTGCGATATCAGTTTCGGTATCGCAGGCAAAATATCGCCAAAATATCGGCCTATATTGGCCGATATTTTGATCATCTCGGCAGAACTGATATCTCAGCCGATATTTTGCAAAATATTACGAGATAATATATATTAAAAAAACCCTAGTTTTTGTAAAAAATTCCCCCATCTTCCTCTTCTTCTCCTCTCCTCTCATCTCCTTACTCCTTAGGGGCTGCAACCACACATCCCTCTTGCATCTTTTCAAATCCCACATTTATTTCTTAAAGAAAATATTATTCAAGACTTAAGGTAAGAGAAAATCAACTTACACCACGATATGTTAGTATTACACTCATGGTCTTGAATTTCTCAACTTATTTGTTGATTGAGTTAGTATTAAATGATGATTGATATGTTATCTTTATTTTTTTATATTTTACACTAATAAATTGATCATGAGCATCAATAATGGTTGCATTATATGAAATACTGGAGAAGACAGCAAACTGCGATACAGACAGGACTCATAACTTAAGGTGACCGAGATTTTGACTTACTGTTGTTACTAATGGAAAAAAATATTGTTTTCCAGCATTTTCTAATATTCTGGATTTTTTGGATATTTTTGCGAATTTTTTTGGATTAAAAAAAAAATCACACCGCGAAGACCGCGACGGACCGATATCCGCGACCGATACCGATATCATATCGGTTTTTCGGCCAGGCCGAGACCGCAACCCAAACTGAGATTTTAAACCATGGTCTAACCTCTATGCACCCCATTTTATTTTGCCCAATGTTTCCATCTATGATTAATCAACTCCCTCATGCTCACTTCCCCATGAATTGACACCTACACCCACCACAATTCAAGACGCATCTGATTCCGACCAATATTCAGAGTTGGATTAAAGGCAAAAGTTCGTACCTCCTATTTGGTAGCATGAGCAACTCGGTTCTTGCAGCAATGAGCACCTTCCAAACTCTGCCACAGGCTTGTCCCAAGAAAACCACAACCTTAAAAAGAATTAAACTTTGGAGGCCATGAACCACAGGGTTAAAATGAAGTGACGGAGCACTGATTTTTACTCCAGTCATGATCCACATTGAGTTGTTTCCAACTCCACTACCCTGTGATTGTCATGCATATAGGTGGGCCCCACAAGGAAGGCGCAGGGCTATACACCTTGATGGCATGCTAGTCAGTGTGGTCGGAGGGATGGACAGAACTAGTAACTGTTAACACAAGGCCTTGTATTAGGATCAGGCCCAATTGTATTTTAAATGGGTCTTTACCCATAATACCATAAGTGCCCACGTGGGATTGATATAGTCAAATGATGGGCTGTAAGAATATTTACTTTCCCCTTTTAGATAGATATTTCAATTGTACAGATTGTAGATATCTTCATTACAGCCATGATTAAAGCATTTAGTGAATATAAAAAGGAGGAAGGATGGACCATCGAGGATCCAGTTTTTCCATAAAAACTACTTTCTTCATTTCTCTGCTTAATGAATGTTATGATCTCAGAGACTCTTGAAAAGGCTACTGGTTGTTCGTTTTTTGGAAAACCTCAAGGACTCGATCAGAGAGAAATTCTTCTCTCTCGTGCAGCAAACAGATCACTGTTCCAGGAATCTGGTTCCAGGCAAGGATCTCCATCAAATCTCTCTTTTGTGCAGCAAACAGATCAAGGATCTTTCTCCAGGAATTTGGTTCCAGCAAAGCCAAGGAACTTCATCAACAGTGACCCAACAGTGGCCCACCACTGATCATCATGTCATCTTCAAGAAACATTCCAGCCACCCATTTCTTCTAAGTATTCTGGAAATTTATTCAGAATTTTTGGAGCACTTCAAGGTCAGTTTCAGAGTTTTATTTTCTGTCATCAGTTATTAGAGACGGTTTTGATTGTTGCTATGGATCTCCGTGTTTAATGGTCTGATTTGAGTCAAATTCTGTACCAAGGCGCCTTAATATAATAGTCTGTTATCCTTAGAATTGGATCTAGATTCGAGTACCACATCAGTGACTAATCAGCATTCTTGTGGCTATCATACGGTTCGCCCAGCCTGATTTTTTTAATCTTTTGTGTTCTGTTTCAAAAAAAAAAAAAAAAAAATCTCGTCACGGGATACCTTTTACCATCTATCTGTTGGTTTTGGCTTGAAATTTGTTCAGTGTGCATCACTGATTTTTTACACGAGTGCTGTGTTTTGGTTTGACTGGTTCTATTCAGATCTCTGTGAAATTGATAATGGATAAGAGTGAGATTTCTCTTATTAAAGTTAATGGACAGAATTACACATCATGGGCATTCCAATTACAGACTTACCTTAAAGGCAAAGAATTGTGGGGTCATGTTGATGGGTATGATACTAAACCCAAAAATGACCAAAAAGTTGTGGCAAAATGGGAGACAAAAGATGCTTAGATCATGAGTTGGATTCTAGGATCTGTCGACCCTCAATTTATTCTGAATCTTCGCCCTTATAAGACTGCAAAAGACATATGGAATTACTTGAAAAAAAAAATATCAACAGGGAAACTCTGCATGCAGATTCCAATTAGAACATGAACTCTCACAATATGCGCAAGGGAGACTGTCCGTCCAGAATTATTATTCTCAGTTGGTTCGTCTGAGGACTGACTATACCGAGATTATTTATTCCAGCCTATCAGGAGACTCCTTAACTGTGGTACAAGATATCAATGCGATTAGTCAGAGGGATCAATTCTTAATGAAATTACGACCGGAGTTTGAAAATGTCCGATGTAATCTCATGAGCCGAGTGCCTTTACCTTCCATAGAAACATGCTTGAGTGAGCTTTTACGAGAAGAACAGCGCTTAGAAACACAGGCTGCTCTTGTGCAGACTGCAACTGGGGGTCCTATAGATGTTGCCTATATTGTTAAAGATAAACCGCAAGGCCGGGATATGCCCAAGGTTCAATGCTATTGCTGCCAAAAATATGGACATGTTTCTACTCAATGCAACCAAAAGTATGGTACTTAATGCAAACGCAAGGGCCATGTTCTTCCCAAATGTGGGAGGCGTCCTCAACCTCAGAAGGCCAACCTTGCAACCATGGATGAGTCCTCTTCTGCATTAAGATGTGTTGCCAACACATCTACACCTGCACCACTTGCTTCATCCTTTGCTTCTATGACTCCAGAAATGGTACAACAGATGATAGTAAATGAATTTTCTTCTCTTGGTCTTTCAGGTAAAACCAAACACTCAACCTCCACCTGGTATCTTGACTATGGGGCTTACAATCATATGACAATTTCTTCCTCATATTTATCTCACCTAAAACATTATGATGGAAACCTCCGAATCAATTAAGCTGATGGGGATAGTATTCCAATAACTGCTATTGGTAATATCCCTCATTCCTTACCTTTGCATCACGTGTTTCTATCTCCACAATTATATACAAATCTATTGTTTGTTGGCCAACTTGTTGATAATGACTGCTCCGTTTCATTTTCTCGTTCTGGTTGTGTTGTGCAGGATCAAGCATCGGGGACGGTACTAGCGAAGGGGCCTAAGTGTGACCATCTCTTTCCACTACAACTGTCTACACAAGATAGGAATAAATCTGCATCCGCTTTACTTTGTGCTTCCAGTTCAAATAAATGCCAATTGTGGCACAAAAGATTAGGGCATCCCAATTCTAAAACATTGATGTTCTTGTTAAATTCTCCTTTGTTTAATGACAATAAAAACTCTTTCAAAGACATTTCTTTTTATTGCGATAGGTGTAAAATGGGCAAGAGTAAAACTCTCCCTTTTCCCATGCATGATTCTTTGGCATCAACATGTTTTGAGCTTGTTCATAGTGATATCTGGGGTATAGCACCCGTAGTATCAATTTTAAATATTTTGTTACATTTATTGATGATTACAGTCATTTTATGTGGATTTATTTTTTACGTTCCAAGTCGAAGTATTTGCCACTTTTCAAGTTTTCCTACCTTATGTTGAAAACCAATTCTCCACCTCAATTAAAACTCTACTTTCTGATTCGGGTGGAGCATATGTATCCAAGGAATTTCAACAATGTTTACAACAGCGGGGGATCATATCCCAAAGAACATGTCCTTACACTCCACAACAAAGTGTAGTGTCAAAAAGAAAAAATAGACACATTTTGGACACCGTTCTTTCCCTTCTTTTAGAATCCTCTGTCCATGCTCAATTTTGGCCCAAAGCTCTCTCAATTGCAGTTCATTTATTGAACCAGTTACCCTCCCATCGTACCAAGTGTCAAACACCTTACTACCGTCAGTTTCAAAAGCCTCCCACTTATTATCATCTTTGTACCTTTGGGTGTGTGTGCTTTGTTCTTCTTCCTCCAATGGAAAGAACAAAACTATCCGCCCAATAATCACGATGTGTTTTTTTAGGATATGCAAATGGCCAAAGAGGATTTCTTTGTTATGATCCGGAGGTGAAGTGCATTTGGATCTCCCGAAATGTTGCCTTCTTTGAAAATCAATATTTTTTCCAGCATCATGTTGATCCTCTTTCCATTTCATTTGTTCCTAATTTTTGTGATAATGATCTACAATTTAAACCTAATATTATGTATGAGAGATGTAGATTGCAAAGAGACACTGCACCAGAGCCACCTGACACTACTACCTCTTCTGCACTTGATCCCACTTCTGTGCCTGATCCAAGTACAGTTGTGCCTCTTCGCAGGTCAACTCGAATTTTGTGGCCTCCTGATTAGTTTGGTTTTACCCATACCGCCTTACTTGCCACTCTCTCTTCTGTTCATATTCCTAACTCCTATTCACAAGCAGTGCAATATGATTGTTGGTGACAAGCTATGCAGGAAGAACTTGATGCACTCAAGGAGAACCACACCTGGGATGTTGTACTCTATCCTAATTATGTTAAACCCATTGGATGTAAGTGGGTATACTCTATCAAGTTGAATCCTAATGGTTCTTTGGCACGCTATAAGGCTCGATTAGTGGCACTTGGCAATCGACAAGAGCATGGTATTGACTATGAGGAGACTTCTGCTCCTGTAGCCAAGATGACATCTGTTCATACGGTTCTTGCCATTGCTGCTTCTCAATCCTGACCTCTGGATCTCAAGGAGGAGGTCTACATGCGCCTTCCTCAAGGCTACACCTCTAGCTCTAAAACTGTTGTTGCTCGGCTACGACACTCATTATATGGTCTTTAAACAAGCACCCAGGGCTTGGTTTGAGAAGTTTCCTACTACTTTACTTCAGCTGGACTTTATGCAAAGCCCCTATGATTCCCCCATGTTCATTACAACTTAAAGCACTACCATACTTTTGGTGTACATGGATGATATCATTATCACCTGTAGAAGACTGACTTTAAGAAGTCTAGAAGCCCATTGGGCCCATGTATATAATATCACACAAGTGATATCTAGAAGTACTTGTAGCCAAAATCTGTATAGATGTACCTTCTCTTCTTCGAAAATATTGTAAGCTAAAATAGTAGGTAAATATTCTGTTTACTGTAATTCTCATTAATTGTAGCCTTGATTAGGCCATTCATGTATATAAAAATAGAAGTCCATCCTCCATTGAGACATGACCAATTCTTCCAAAAAGTCTTTTCTTCCTCCTTTCTATCTCTCAAGTTCTGTAATATGGTATCAGAGCGTTTGTTCTGGAGAGTAGGTTCTTCTTAGTTTGAGAAATGCCCCATCTCTCATTGATCAAGTGTTTCTTCCTCTCTGATTGATCCCTACTAGCATATTTCTTCTCTCTATTGCTGCTGATCTTGTCTGGAGTGCCCCTAATCAACAGTGGCCCACCTCTGATCAGCCACTTGTTACCAGCGGCTTTCATGTTTATGATCGACAGACCTTCTAGGTTATTTTGAAGATTTTTCTAGATTTTTTCATCGTCATTTGAGGTAGGTTCTAACCTCTTCTTTCTCGGTTGATTTTGGGTGTTCTTTCTCAAATAAATTTCATCAAGACTGTCCAGAATTGTGGATTTGTAACCAATACCAATCAAATTTGGACAGAAGGTAGTAACCTTGAACTCTTCCAAGAAGATAAAACTTGATCTGTGAACGGACCACTGTGTGGGGCCCACGCATTGATTCTGCCAAGAAAATGAAAGTCGCCTGGCATTTTTTTTTAATATTCTGGATGGTATTGTTACAAGAGGAATCTCACATTAGCCAGTTTCTCATGAATCTAAGACCAGAGTTTGAATCTGTTCGTTTTGCTCTCATGAATAGAGAGGTCTCTGCTAATCTTGATACTTGCTTTCAAGAAGTCCTTCGAGAAGAACTTCGACTCACTTCACAGCGTGCCATTCTTGAAGAACTTGCGTCTCTTCTTGCTGATTCTGCTCTTTTGGCAACACCAAATCAGAAGCCTACTTAATGTTATGAATGCGAAGGCTTTGGTCATATTGCCAAAAATTGTTGCAAGAAATTGGTTTGCAGATATTGCAAACGCTCTGGTCATCTTATTGATGACTGTCGCAGCTTACAACGGAGGAATGAGACACTACAGAATAAGACTTCTTCCACTCTGCCAGGGCAGAATGTTCCAGCTACGTTTCAAGCTCAAGCACCTTCATCTGATACAGGGAGTACTTCCGAGGCTGTATCCATGACTCCTGCCCAGATTTAGGAGCTAATTCAAAACACGGTGACCTCAGCACATGCATCTATGAGCTTTAATGGTGGTCGGTATCAAACTCATTCTCGTATAGCATTTCCTGCCTTTCATTCTTCAGCCTCTCTTCCTCCATCACCCCATCCACATGGTTTTTAGAGCCTCAAACCACATGACATTTGTAGAACATAGATTTACGGACTCTCACCCTTACCTTGGAAATGAAAAAATAACCACCGCTAATGGAGATCAATTACTCATTTCTTGGGTTGGTACCATCGCTTTATCTAATGCCTCTGACCAATCCATCATCCTTCCCAATGTCTACTTTGTTCCAAAACTGTCAGCCAATTTACTTTCTGTTAGGACAACTTATTGATGATGGATATGTTATAATATATGGAAGAGGAAGAAGAAGAAGAGTGGAGAGAAGGTCGTACCTCCATAGAGGATCGAAAGTCCTATTTATAATCTCATTATGCCTTAATCAAGGGTACAAATCAGAATAATGAAAAAATAGAAAGAATATATCCTAATCTAAACAAGGAAATAAAAGGAGAGAAATTAGCTATACAACTTTAGACAATATCCCACGTGTGGGATTTATACATGGGCCTTGATGGGCCGGGCCTTCTTAAGGCCTGTTATCTTCTACACTCCCCTCAAATTGATGTGGTAAGGTAGAAAACATTAATTTGCTAGTTAGATCATGATGACGTGTTTTGGGAAGTGCTTTGGTGAATATAGCCGCCAACTGATTAAAAAAAGAGACATGATGCAAAGTTATCTTCTCAGTAACAACATGTTGACGAATGAAGTGATAGTCAATCTCAATGTGCTTTGTTCTTTCATGAAAGACCGGATTGTTGGCAATTCTGGTAGCATTGGTATTGTCCCTATGAAGAGGTGTAGAACTACCAACAAGAACACCTAATTCACAAAGAAGACGGCATAGCCAAATGATTTCAGCACTAACGGATGACATCGCCTGATATTTTGCCTCAGCAGAAGACTTTGATATAGTGGTTTGCTTCTTGCACTTCCACGAAATCAGAGATTCCCCAAGAAACATACACCAGCCAGTGGTAGATCGCCAAGAATCCAGACAACCAGCCCAGTCAACGTCCGCATAAGCTGATAAGTGTAGAGAAGTACCAAAAGCGTAGAAGAGACCATGGTGAAGAGTTCCTTTAACATAGCGGAGTATACGCAAAGGAGCAGCAAGATGAGGTTTGTGGAGATTGCTAACAAACTAGCTAACCGTATGAACTGCATGAGAAATATCTAGCCTAGTCATAGTTAAGTAGAGCAAACTACCAACTATTTGCCGAAAAATAAATGAATCATTCAGGGGAGGGCCATCATCAGTACGGATTTTGCTGTTCAATTCCATAGGCATATCAAAAGTGTGAGCATCATCAAGCATGGCTGAAGTGATCAAATCTGTAGCATATTTGCTCTGATGGACCCTAATGCCGGATTTGTTACGCACAAACTCAAGCCCTAAAAAGTAGGTGAGAGGACCAAGATCCTTCATTTTGAAGTGGCGAGTAAGATGGAGTTTTAGATCCGTAATGCCGGCAATATCATTGCCACTGATAATCATATCATCAACATAGACTAAGAGGAATGTGTAGTCCTTTGGTGTCCATCTCAAAAATAGGGAGCTATCAGAGTGACTCTGACGAAATCCGGCTTGAAGGATTGCTGCCCGGAATTTATCGAATAAAGCCCTAGGAGCTTGTTTAAGTCCATAAAAAGCTTTCCACAATCTACAGACATGCTTTGGAGGACAAGCATATCCTAGAGGAGGTTTTAAGTAAACTGTCTCTCGCAAGTCCCCATGAAGAAAAAGCAATTTTGACATCCGTTTGCCATAGAGGCCAGTTGCGGGCTGCCGTGACACAAAGAAAAGTACGAACGGTGGTCATTTTAGCCACTGGGGCAAATGTTTCCTCATAGTCAATTCCATATTCCTGCTTATAACCCTACACAGCCAATCTGCCTTTGTAGCAATCAAGACTCCCATCAGAGCATACTTTGATGGAGTATATCCATTTACTGCCAATCACAGATGCTCCATCAGGGGCAGGTACCAATTCCCATGTTTGGTTTTCTTCAAGAACCAGCAATTCCTCATTCATAGCATCCTGTTAGTAAACAATCTTCGAGGGCTGTGAATATGAGGTGGGCATAGGAGCACTATCCAAAGAAGTAAAAAGAGCAGGAAAACCATAGTGGTTAGGAGCAACAGAAGGACGACTAGAGCTTCGAAGAGTGATGATGCTATTAGAAGAAGCGTTATTACCTGAATGTTCAGTAGGCGAAACTAGGAGATGATCAAGAGAGGGAATCACCATAGGAGGGACCGTGTTACGCCGAACATAGACTTTGGGAAGAGTTGATGGAGAAGCAGAGTCCGGGAATTGTGGCAGATAGGACACAGCAATAGGATGACTACCCAATCGTAAAAAAAAGAATGGAATTTGTTCCAAGAAAATCACATTACGAGATATTCGCATGTGTTTTTCGAATTGATCATAACACAAAAACCTTTTGTGTTCATTACTGTAGCCAAGAAAGATGTATTTGGCAGCATGTGGTGATAACTTAGTGCGCTCAGTAGGTGGAAGGTAAACAAGCACAAGCAGCCAAACACACGCAAATGAGAGTATGAAGGGGTATGACCGTATGACCAAAGAGAACTCTGTAAGGAATAGTCTTCCCTAGAACAAAACTAAGAAGACGATTAATAAGATATACAGTAGTTTGTGCAGCTTCACACAGAAAATTGGGAGGAACTAATGATGCAATTAAAAGAGTACAAACAGTTTCAAGAATGTGTCTGTTCTTTCTTTCTGCAATTCCATTTTGCAGAGGAGTATGTGGACAGCATTTTTGGTGAAGAATGCCTTTATCAGAAAGGAAGGTAGAGAAATCATGAGATCCAGAATCTGATCTAAGAATCTTGATAGCTTTCTGAAATTCAGTTTGGACCATGTTATAAAATTTTTGAAAAATAGAAAGCACGTCAGATTTCAAGCACATGAAATATATCCAAGTATAATGGGAATGATCATCAATAAAGGCCACATAGTACTTAAATCCCGTCCTACTTAAGGTAGGAGCAATTCTCCAAACATCAGTGTGAATAATGTCAAACGATTCCAATGCATGAGAAGTATGAATAGTAAAAGGCAAAATATGACTCTTACTTAAGCAACAGGTTTCACACTTTGATTGAGACAAGACATCATTTTATTATCAAAAGTAGAGTCCAAACAACCAATCTTAAACAAGGAAATTAAATAAGCATTTTCACATGACCAAGATGTTTATGCCAAACAGTCCACAATTTATTGAAATTATTAGAAGAAGCAAAGAAGGAATGATGTCCAATGTCCAGCAAAAACAAACGCCCATGTTTGCTCCCCGTCGCGATCACCTTCCCAGTTTGTCGCCCCTGTATAACACAACCAGAGGAAGAAAAGTGAACAAGATGTCCATCATCAATAAGTTGTCTATAGAATGTAAATTAGCTGATAATTTTAGAACAAAATCGACATTGGGAAGGGTGAAGGATTGGCCAGAGATACTAGATAAAGTAATGGTACCAACTCCAGAGATGCGTAATTGATCTCCATTAGCAGTAGTTATTTTTTCTTTTCCAAGATAAGGGTAGGAATCTGTAAAGCAATGTTCTACAAATGTCATGTGCTTTGAGGCTCCTGAATCTAAAAACCATGTGGATGAAGTGATAGGAGAAATAGATGCTGAAGAATGGAATGTAGGAAATGCTATAAGAGAATGAGTTTGATACCGACCACCAGTAAAGCCCATAGATGCATATGCTGAGGTAACTGTGTTTTGGATCAGTTCTTGAATCTAAGCAGGAGTTATGGATACAGCCCCGGATGAAGTACTTCTTGTATCAGATAAGGGTGCTTGAGCCTGGAATGCAGTTGGAATATTCTGTCTGGGCAGATTGGAGGGAGGCTTCTTCGATTGTGTCTCATTCTTGCTCTGTAAGCTCCAACAGTCATAAATAAGATGACCAGAGCGTTTACAATATCTGCAAACCAACTTCTTGCGGCAATTTTTTGTAATATGACCAAAGCCTTTGCATTCATAACATTGAGTGAGCTTCGGATTGTGGGTTGCCAGAAGAGCAAAGTCAGCTGGAAGAGGCATGAGGAAGGCCTTTGGTTCTTCAAGAATAGCACGTTGTGAGGGGAGACAAAGTTCTTCGCGAAGGACTTCTTGAAAGCAGGTATCAAGATTAGCAGAAAGTTCTCTATTCATGAGGGCAGACTGAATAGATTCAAATTTCGGCCGTAGATCCATAAGAAACTGGCTAACATGAGTTTCTTCTTGTACTTTGAGAGCCTCAAATAGAAATCCAGAATACACTGTCTGGATCAACATGGAATCCCTTTCGGTCCATAAGGTAAGGAAGCCATTAAAATATTCTTGCACGGATTTATCCCCTTGAGTAAATTTAGCAATTTCACTATTTTCACTATCCAAGTGAAACTTCCAGGCTTTATAGGTCTAATGGTAGACTTTCTTGAGATGAGCCCACATATCTGTTGCTGCGGTATAGGCTTGAAGAGCCACGGCAAGAGAGGAATCAATAGAGTTAAGTATCCAAGTAACCACTTTGGCATTTTCCTTGGACCAAGTGGCTAAGACTTTGGAGTCAGTGGCACTTGGAGTAAAAGGCTTAGTTATTGTTCCAACAAGATAACCAAATAGCCATTGTCCTTCTATAAAGTTCTTCAAATGGAAGGACCAGGACAAATAATTATGCCCATTAAACTTAATTGGGATAACATCATATTTTTCCATGATCTCAAACGCAGGAGAATGCGACAGAGAGAGATAAAGCAGAAAATCAGTTAAGAATAAGTTATGTGCTTCACTAAACCACGCCTAGAGAGAGATGAGGATGAAACAGCAATCAGTCAGCAATATGGAGCAAAAGAGTCTAAAATCTGGTTCAGATTCGTTGCTGGAGCAGAAGGATGAATTCCAAAGAAAAACAGAACCCAAAAAGGGCTAAAACAGGGCCTGACGACCTTATGTTCGGTGCTGGAGTGGTCATGTGGGACCCACAAAGAGATCAGATCGCTGATCAGTGGATGTAGCCCTCTGTATAATACTTCCTACTATCTTTTAGATCAAGTTGCATCACAAAAGATTGAAAATCCGCAAGATGGGACGGATATGATGAAAACTATCTTGAAAAAATAGGTAATCACAAGTAGTAGTAGTTGGCCTACCTCAGATGTGCCAAAATTCTGAAAAAATCACAATAATTCCTAGAGAAGATGGGTGACCCATGCAGTGGCGCTTTTTTTTTTTTTTCTAGATGATCGGATGATGGCCCACCTTTGATACACACCCTGCAAAGGTCGACACAGCCAATCTGCTGTGATAAAGGGTCTTCTTTTCAGATCCTTGAGAAGGGATTGCACCTTAGAGATGGTTGATATGGAGTGATCCCACAGAGCTCTGATACCATGTTATAATATATGGAAGAGGAAGAAGAAGAAGAGTGGAGAGAAGGTTGTACCTCCATAGAGGATCGACAGTCCTATTTATAATCTCATTATGCCTTAATCAAGGCTCTAAATATGTTAAGAGCACAAATCAGAATAATGAAAGAAAAGAAAGAATATATCCTTGTCTAAACAAGGAAATAAAAGGAGAGAAATTAGCTATACAACTTTAGACAATATCCCACGTGTGGGATTTATACATGTGCCTTGATGGGCTCGACCTTCTTAAGGCCTGTTATCTTCTACATAGTGTTAGCTTTTCTTCCTCATTTTGTGTTATAGAGGCGCGACAAACTAGGAAGGTGATCGCGAGGGGGTGTAAACACAGTCGTCTATTTCTGCTAGACATTGAACATCATTCCTTATTTGCTTCTTCCAGTAATTTCAATAAATTATGGACAGTGTGGCATAGACGTCTTGGTCATGTGAACAATGCTCATTTATTATCTTTGTTTAAGATTGGTTGTTTAGAACTACTTTTGATAATAAAATGATGCCATCTTTACTTTATTCAAAGTGTGAAACGTGTTGCTTAAGAGTCACATTTTGCTTTTCCTGTTCATCATTTTCGTGCATTGGCATCATTTGACATTATTCACACAGATGTTTGGGAAATTGCACATAACTTGAGTAGGGCAGGGTTTAAGTACTATGTGACCTTTATTGATGATCATTCTCGCTGTACTTAGATTTATTTCATGCGCTTTAAATCTAACGTATTTTTTCTATTTTCCAAAGGTTTTACAATATGGTCCAAATCCAATTTAAGAAAGCAATAAAAATTCTTAGGTCAGACTCAGGGAGTTCTTTCTGATAAGGGCATTCTTCACCAACAATCATGTCTGCACACTTCTCAGCAGTGGAGTTGCAGAGAGAAAGAACAGACACATTCTTGAAACAGTTCGTACACTTCTAATTGAATCCATTTTTGGAGTGATGCTTCACAAACTGTTGTGTGTTTTATTAATCGTCTTCCTAGTTCGCTTCTAGGAAAGACTACTCCTTATGAAGCATTTTTAGGTCATGCCCCTTCGTATTCTCACTTACGCAGTTTTAGTTGCTTGTGTTTTGTTCATCTTCCGCTCACCGAGCGCACTAGGTTATCACCACGGGTTGCCAAATGCATCTTTCTTGGCTACAGTAATAAACACAAGGGGTTTATGTGTTACGATTAGTGCAAAAAACGCATGCGAATATCTTGTAATGTGGTCTTCCTGGAACATGTTCATTTATTTTATTTGCGTTTAGATAGTCATCTTGTTCCTGTGCCCTATTTGCCACAATTTCCTTAGTCAACTTCTCCATCACCTATTTCCAAAGTGTATGTCTAGCGTAACACGCTTCCTTCTGTGGTGATTACTCCTGAACATCTCTAAGCGCCACCTACTGTCCCTTCAGGTGTTCCCGCTTCTCCTGATAGTATCATCCCACTGCGACGTTCTAGTCACCCTTCAGTTGCCCCTGACAGATATGGATTTCCTGCTCTTTTTACTTCTTTAGATAATGCTCCTATACCCACCTCATATTCACAGGCCTTGAAGATTGCGTGCTGGCAGGATGCTATAAATGAGGAGTTCTCTTAAGGAAAACAAAAGTTGGGATTTGGTACCAGCCCCTGAGGGAGGCTCTATGATTGGCAGCAAATGGTTCTATATTGTAAAAGTTTACGCTGATGGGAGTCTTGATTGCTACAAAGTTTGATTAGTTGCGCATCGTTATAAGCAGGAATATGGGATTAACTATGAGACATTTGCACTATTGGCTAAAATGACCACCATTTGCACCCTTTTTTATGGAGCTAGAGTCCGCAACTAGCCTCTATGGCAAATGGATGTGAAAAATGCATTTCTCCATGGGG
This sequence comes from Persea americana, assembly GCA_029852735.1. Lineage (NCBI taxonomy): Eukaryota > Viridiplantae > Streptophyta > Magnoliopsida > Laurales > Lauraceae > Persea > Persea americana. Next base: position 22,212,601 of record CM056812.1, on the reverse strand, counting down.
AATTGCAAGAGACTGTTTACTTAAAGCCACCTCCGGGTTATGCTTGTCCTCCACAGCATGTTTGTAAATTGCAGAAATCTCTTTATGGTCTTAAGCCAACTCCCCATGCTTGGTTTGAAAATTTTCGGACAGTAATCTTTCAAGCTGGATTTCATCAGTCATTCAGATAGTTCCCTATTTCTTAAATGGACACCTAAGGGTTACACATTTCTTTTTGTGTATGTTGATGATATGATTACCAGTGGAAATGATGTTGCAAGCAATATTGCTCTCAAACACCATCTCACTCCCCACGTCAGAATAAAGGATCTTGGTCCTCTCACTTGCTTCCTAGGGCTTGAGTTTGTGCATAGCAAATCCAGCATTAGGATTCATCAACGTAAGTATGCTACAGATTTTATCACTTCGGCTAGGCTTGATGACGCCAACATCTTTGATACAGCTATGAAATTGAACAACAAAATCAGTAAGGATGATGGCACTCCTCTGGATGATCCTTCCGTCATTCGACGGATCATTGGTAGTTTGCTCTACTTAACTATGACTAGACCGGATATTACTCATGATGTTCATACTGTTATCTAGTTTATTAGCAATCCCCACAAGCATAACCTTGTTGCTGCTTTGCGGATACTCCGCTATGTTAAAGGTACTCTTAACCATGGTATCTTATATCCTTCTGGTGCTTCCCCACACTTATCAATTTATGCGGACGCTGACTGGGCTGGCTGCCCAGATTCTCGGAGATCTACCATTGGATGGTGTATGTTTCTTTGGGAATCTCTCAATTCCTGGAAGTGCAAGAAGCAAACCACTGTTTCAAAATCTTATGCTGAAGCAGAATATCAGGCAATGTCATCCGCTAGTGCTGAAATTATCTAGCTATACCTTCTTTGTGAATTGGGTGTCCTTGTTGGTACTTCTACGCCTCTCTATGCGGACAATACTAGTGCCACCAGAATAGAGAACAATCCGGTCTTCTATGAAAGGACTAAGCATATTGAAATTGATTGTCACTTCATCCGTTAGCATGTTATTACTGAGAAGATAACATTGCCTCATGCCTCTACTCATCATCAACTGGCGGATATATTCACAAAAGCACTTCCCAAAACTCGTCATAATGATCTTACCAGCAAATTGATGTTTTCTTCCTTCCCACATCAATTTGAGGAGTGTAGAAGCCTAACATTAAGAGTCCAGAAGCCCATTAGACCCATAGGCCCATGTATATAGTATCACGAGTGATATCTAGAAGGACTTGTTGCCAAAATCTATATAGATGTACCTTCTCTTCTTAGAAAATATTGTAAGCTAATATAGTAGGTAAATATTATGTTTACTGTAATTCTCATCAATTGTAGCCTTGATTAAGGCCATTCATGTATATAAAAATACAAGTCAATCCTCCATCGAGGCACGACCAATTCTTCAAGAAAGTCTTTTCTTCCTCCTTTCTGTCTCTCTGGTTTTGTAATATCACCGGTACTCATAGTAATATGATACGCAAACTTCAAACTTCACTTCAGGATGCATTTCATATGAAGGATCTGGGCCCATTAATGGATTTCATAGGCCTCGGAAGTTCAACAAAATAAGAAAGGGATTTTTCTTCATCATCATAAGTATGTCAACGATCTTATTGCCCTGGTTGGTCTTCAAGACTCCACTCCAGTGGACACACCTTCAAAAGTAGATGCTAAAAGTAGAAAAGATGTGGGTGATCTTCTAACTAATCCCATTGTTTACAGGCACTTAGTTGGGAGCCCTGTCTACTTGACAATAACTGGACCAGACATCTCTTATGCGGTTAATGTGGCTAGCCAACTCATGACAACACCAAGGCATCATCATTTGGCCTAAGTAAAATGCATTATTTGATATATTCTTATCTACGACACGCAACTTATTTGTTCCAATTGGCACCCCTCTCACTCTTACCGCTTATTCTGATACCGACTGGGCAGGGTGTCCAGACACTCATAGATCCACGACAAGATGGCGCGTCTACTTGGGTGAAGCATTAATATCTTGGAAGTGCAAAAAACAAGGTAAGGTTTCTAAATCATCCACGGAATCTGAGTACCGCGCTACGTCTTCAGCTTGTTCGGAGATTATTTGGCTTCGTGGTTTCCTCTCGGAGATCGGTTTTCCTCAGAGCACAGCTACTCCTCTTCATGCAGATAATACAAGTGCTATTTGCTTTAATGAAAATCCCATTTTTCATGAACGCACCAAGCATGTTGAAGTGGATTGTCATTTCATTCAGGATGAATATGATCACAACGTTATAAACCTTCCACATGTCTCCACTAACCAACAGCTTGCAGATATCTTCACCAAAAGTCTTCCTCGGCCACATCATGCCTTCTTGGTTCGTAGATTGTTGCTGATTGACTAGCATCAATTTGAGGGGGGATGTCAACACAAGCCCAATTGTATTAGGCTCAGGCCCAATTGTATTTTAAATGGGTCTTGACCCATAATACCATAAGTACCCACGTGGGGTTGATCTAGTCAAATGATGTTTGTAAGAATATTTACTTTCCCCTTTTACATAGGTATTTCAACTATACAGATTGTAATTATCTTCATGACAGTCTTGATTAAGGCATTTAGTGAATATAAAAAGGAGGAAGGATGGACCATCAAGGATTCAGTTTTTCCAAAAAAACCTACTTTCTTCATTTCTCTGCTTCATGAATGTTAGTAATCATTAAGATTGGGCAGAAAATCAGCCCCATCAGAGTAAACTGGCCCTTTATTTAAGGGCATGAAGGTTAAGATTGGGCATAAAATCAGCCCCTTCAGATTATCCTAACCCTTGGTTTTATGGCATCAAAGTTTTAAGGTTTTTTTTTTTTTTTTTCCCAACAGTGAATGTAGAGCAAATGAGTGTCAAATTGAGATGGGATCAAATTCATGGGAGGATGACGAGTGTAAAGGGGTTGGATTGATCATAAGTAGGACCGCCCAATTACATGTCGGTCTAAGCCTCACCTTAACATTCATTTCATGGTAGCTCGATTTCAGGGAACCTGAGCCGCTGGTTTCAAACTCAGTAATTGCTCCCTCAGATTCAGCTTGCTGAAAATGATTAGCCACTGTGTCATCTTTGACCTGCAACACTAAAAACTACTTGTGAAATGAATCAAAATTCACCGTGAGACGAATAATAAAAATGAAGTCTCAAAATGAAAGAACTCACCAACTGCTGCTTCATGCGGTCTATATTTTTGGTAAGCTTCAAGACGTGAAGCTTCAAAGACTGCAGCATTTTGGCAGTCGTGAAAGGGCATAGTATCAGCAACAGAACATCAGTGGAAACAAGTCATAAAACTCCTACATCTTTAATAGTAATAGCATCAAGTTTACCTCACGACGTTGTGCCTCCAATGAGCGATTCATGGCTTGTCTTTTATTTAACAGTGTTCGTGGTCTCAAGTCAGTTGGGCGTTTGTAGTTCTTTCCCCGATATACAATAATTGCATGACCCTTGCTCACTCTCTCCACTGCTACTAATATCCCCCCACTTTCAGCCTCTAAAGTCCGTGCCGTTCTATTTACATCCTCAAAGCTCTTGTCCTTGGAAATTACCTTCACAAGTTCCCTATACTTCCAGTGCAGGTGCATGTTTTCAATGGTTCCGTCAAAAACTCCTCTCCTGCCTGAATCATGAAAACAGTAAAAATAGAAGGTTAAAAATAAAAACAATACATCTTGTTAGGCAAAAGGCTACCTCCAACAGCATGGCTGGAACACACTGCCATCTCAACAATTTAGTGACACAATAGATATCAAAAAAAAAAAAAAAAAAAACAATTTAGTGACACAGTGTTCAGGCAAGGCTGGGCCAGGTTGTTGGCCCAAACTAGTTAGAAGTAGGCCGAGGTTGCTAGGTTATCAGGACCAATCATTTAGTCAATGCTCCACAGGCAGACCCACATTCAAGCCTGAATCCAGCTCTATGGATGCACTCAAGCTGCCTAGTTGCAACTCTAACAATCTCCACCAATTTCCAAATGTACTAAAGAGTATTTAAGGTCCAGAATATTTGCAATGCGTCAATTCATTCTTTTGACCTATTATAAATACAAAAGATCTCATAAAATATGAAATATTAACTAGTAGAACCTGTAACTTGAATAGGGTCATGAATGTCAGTAACAGACACAGATACAAGGTGTCCTATCTGACAACTTGCATAAAAGACCAGGTATACTGACACATCTGTAGTAAATTGATATATCAAAAATATAAATTATAATTTTTTTTAACCCGTAACACAATTACATGAAAGATGGGTGAAAGCTTTCAGTGGTGAAGGGAGACTATTTTCTATCTCCGTGTTTGTTGCTAATCTATCTGCCTTGTTCTACAAATGACCATAGTTCTTAGACAAGTTTAGTTAAATGTTTGTTGTTTATTCTTGTGAAGAGAGTTTTGTGTAGGAATCAAAAATTTTAGTTTCATTCAGTATCAAGAAAGAGCCATAATCCTGTCAGGGTATCAAGAATATTTGGAGAGTTCATGGTTTTTATATTTGCAATCTCTTGTTTTATTTCATAGATGCAAAAACCGCATTATTTTTATTTGAATAAAATTTGCAGAGGATATCCTAAATCTCTTTGGTTGTGCACTGAACATACAGCCCTTCAGTTACATCTGGCTCCAGGGAATTTACCATCCATGAAATTATCAACTTATTATAACTTTCTCCTCAAGCAAAGCACAGACATTTATCATGTTCGGCTTGCCTAATATATGTAAGTAACATTTATCTTCTCCCTATAGACTCATCCAGTTTATGATTGACAGTTCCATACCCCAGTGCCTTCTTTTCCTCTAGTAATCTCGTAAAGTCCACATGTTATTCTTTCCAAGACCACTCATTTCTCATATATTGATGCCTTCCACCGTGGATAAGTTAGTGCCACTGCAACACTAGAAGGAATCTTAACCACAGAAAAAGGACTTAAGAATTGAAAATGAGTAGTGGAAGCTGATGGTAAGAAACAATCCTCTAAATGGGTGATGGACACACTCACACTAACCCTCACATAATGCAAAAGGTAAATCAGAACTTACAACAAGAGACAGAGAACTTAATGAATAACTTGGCAAGGAGAAGAATCACTAGAATCCTTGTAAATCTGATTTAATTGGCTAGAGATGTAAGGAACCGAACCTAGAACCCCCTATTTAATCAATTAATCCTTGCTTGCATTTTACAATTTCTTTTGATTTGGGGTTTAATTTCTGCTTTGTTAGTGCTTGGGCTATTTTAGTAATTTTGCCTAGTATAGGTGGGCGGACCCACGGCTAGAATTTCATTGTAATGTTAAGATAGCTTTGGACTTGTGTTTGGGGCCTAATGGGCTGAGTTGGGCCCTAGTCAGTTCTAAGGTTTAGTAAGTGTAGGATGACTAGCACAGCTGCACAACAGACCCCTAGTTGTGGAACTATATAAAGAAAGAGATGGGAGTCCTTGAATTTTATTCATTGCTAGGAGAAACAAGGCAGAGTTAGAGAGGGAATTAGAGGGGGATTAGGGCTTGTTGAAGCTAATCCAAGCCACTAGAACCCATCAAGGCAAGTGCTAAGTATGATTGGATGGTTCTTTAATTCTTGTTTAGTGTAGATTTTCTTCTTTCACTTACAATTTTTTAAGTTAATTATCTAGAAATCTATTCTATAGTTGATTTATAATAAGGAATTTCATTTTAGAGATCACTATTGCAATGCACATGTTGGGCGAACCATTCTCAGAGATTTTCATCTTGGCCAAATGTCTTCATCAACCGGATAGAGGTGTTTTCCTTTTTTTTTAACTTTACCAATTAATCATGTATGTCAGATTCTGGCAGGGTTTGGATTTTGTTTTATTGATTTCACATGAAAATTTGTCATTTGCATTCCTGCTACAGTACCTTCGACAGAGAGATTTTCTGAATGATGCTCAAATCTTGATTTCAGGCCCTAGAATCTCTGTTATGCGTTTTTTCTGATGTGATTGAGGACATTAGAAGACGATTCAACTTAGATTCTTGAAATTGCATATCATTTACAGCATTTCTACTCACTGTCGACACCCCCCATTTCATGCAAGATGCAAGAATCTCGATTTCAGACCCTAGAAGTTTGATTATTCAATTTCCTATGGTGAATAGAATCAATAGATGTTGAATCCAATTCAAATTGATAAAAAAAAAAAAAAAAAAACTGCTGGAAATTCAAGCCGGAATTGGAATTTACAGAATCCAAGTTGTCAAATGCACTATGCACAATTCTGGCTGTGGGGCCATATGGCCTACCTGACAAAAAATCAGATCCGATGATCTAAAAGTGGGCCCTTGGACAACTCTAGTGCACCGCATGTGGATCGGGTCCAGTGGGGCCCACAGATCCAATGGCCCAAGTCCTCCTGTGAGGTGCATCCCTGACGACTTGAGCTTCTGGCATGAGTTCTGATTTCCTGTAATTTCATCAAATGGCCTGAATTCCTCTGTATTTATATCTGACACTATTTCCAAACCTTTCTTGAGTTCTAAGCATCCTGAAATTACAAATAGAGCCCTGTTATTTATTGTATTCTTATCTTAACTGTTCTGAGTCATTTATTTGAGTTTCAGACTCTCTAAATTTATAAGTAAGCCCCAATTATTCACTATTATTACATCTGAATCTGTTTTTTCTTTTTGGTCATTTCTTAAAGTTGACGTTTCTACAAATTGCAAATAGGCCCTTGCCACTTGCTACTTTTTCAACTAAACCTTTTGTGGGTCATTTTCATGAATTTTTAGATGATGAAAATTACTTATTTCATTATGGCTATAGTTGTTATTTGACATTTTGTGTTCGTTCTTTGATCATTAGCTAAGAGCATGTGGTACTGGGGAATGATCCCCAAGATTTAATTGCAATTTGACGAGTAATATTTATTCTAATTTTGTTAGAGTTAATTTCAGGATGAGTTAAATGCTAGGGTAGATTTACATGTTGGTAGACCTTGATCCCCGTTTGAGGCACCATCGAACAATATGGTTAGCGTAGTAGGTACGCCTATACAGTGACTGCGCCATTGGAGCAGAGAATGTGAGAAGTGTCTTGTGCCTATATGCTAGTCTGCAGATAGTCCCAATTGAGAATTCTTTTTTATTTATTACTTGACTTGGGGCAACCGGGCAAGTAATGTCAGTACTAGATGGAGAACCTTACGTGGAAAAAAAGTGGAAGTTTATTCTATACAAATGGAGACCAGGGTTATCTTCTTTTAATGTATCCTCATCTTTATGGCAAAAAAAAAAAAAAAAGAATGGAGACCCGTGTGCAAAGTTGTCCTGTACAAATTGCAGGCCAGGAGATGTGCCTTTGTTATTTTATTTCTATGAAAATTCACTTGTCACTTATTCCAACAACTTTTTGTATCTAGAGATAAAACATGACATATCATTCCTTGTTTTCTATTTCACACACCTTACATATCATTCTTTGCATTCTATTTCACACCTAATTTACATCATGTCTACCTTCTTGTATACTTCTTAGAAATATAAATTCTAAAATCATCTTCTCATGTAGATTAGCACTTGCTCTTACTAGGCGTTATTCTTATTTTCAGGTTTCGAAGTAGGGGACCCGAGCAAGAGCTTCGAGAATGTTGCAGGAATAAGAGATTGAGCTTCTAAGAACCCTCCTAATGAGACTATCAAAATAACAGAGTGATGTCCATTTTTCACTTGAACAATAAAAATTCAATATAACCAAGTTCAACTATAAGATAAAACATTTCAACTAAATTCTGTCAACATTCAACTAAACTTTCAAAGGGAACATTAAAAGTCTAAAATTCTAAATTTGGATAGTCTCATGAGGAGGGTTTTGGAAACTCAATCTCTTATTGCCACAGCGTCCTCGAAGCTCTCACTCGGGTCCTTTACCTTGAAATCTAAAAATAAAAATAACACCAAATAAGAGCAAGTACTAATCTACATGAGAAGAGAATTTTAGAATTTACAGTTTGAAGAAGTATACAAAAAGGTAGAAATGATGTAAAATAGGTGTAAAATAGAATAAACATAATGATATATCAGGTGTTATGTCTAGATACAATAACTATATGAAAAAGTGACGAGTGGATTTTCATAAAAATGAAAAACAAAGGCACATATCTCAGCCTCCATTTGTACAGGACAATTTTGCACCCATGTCCCCTTTTGTACTGGATAAAACCTACACCATATCTCCAAGTAAGGTTCTCCATTTGGTACCAACATTACTTGCCCAAATTACACTAGGTCAAGTAATAAATAACAAGAATTCTTAATTGGGGCTAGTTGTATACTAGCATATAGGAACAATGGACTTCCCAAATCTCCCGCTCCAATGGTTCAATAACAGCATAGGTGAACCCACCGCGCTAACAATACTGGTTGATGGTGCCTCAAACGAGGATCAAGGTGTATCAGCACGCAAATCTACCCTAGCATGTAAGTCATCGTGAAATTAACGCCAACAAAAATACAATAAATACTACTCATCAAGCTGAAATTAAAGATTGGGGATCATTCTCAAATACCACATGCTCTCAATGAATGGTAAAATAATGGACGCAGCGTCAAATAACAACTCTAGCCATAAGGAAATAAGTAATGGGTATAATGAGCAATTTTCACAATCTGAGAACACAAATGGTAGCCCAGATCATCAAAACATGTCTCCTATGACATGAATTTGGGTCAGTTGATTGGTAGGCCCAACTAGGCCCAACCCATATGGAAACCAGAATCCAACCATCCGCCAGAGGTTAGCTTTCAGATGATCAGATCAGATCACCCATCAGGTGGCCCACATGGGCCCCCACAACCAACATTGGAAATGGCACAGACGACCTTGAAACAGGAAATCTCAATTTTTGTTAGAATTCCTTGCAGATTTTTGGTTGATTTGTGTTAAATTCAGTCCCTAACAATCCTATAGTTGAAACCCTAGATTGGTATAGATCTAGGGTTCCAATGTATTGTATCTAAGAAAACAAAAAAGAAGAAAGAGGAAAAAAAACAAAAACAAAAACAAAAACAGAGAGAAAGAGGAAGAGTTAGAGGAAGAATAAAAAAAATGATTGTATCCCCTTGGGCCGGCGACCATAGTTTCTGAAAATAACGAAAAAAATAAAAGAAAAAACAAAAACCCTCGAGTTTCTGACATTTACACAAAGGTTCCTAGCATATTGTAAATTATAAATAAGTCCTATCCACTAAACTCATAACAGTCCTCAAGCTGTTGCTCAGATATTTACCATGCCCAGCTTGGACAAAATATTATGTAACTTGGCTGTATTTACTGCCTTGGTGAGAAAATTTGCTAACCGATCTTCAGAATTTACTTGGATAAGCAACACATCCTCCTTTTCAATTTTTTCCCTGATAAAATGACAGTCGATCTCCACATGCTTTGTTGTTTCATAATACACGGGATTGTTGGAAAGTTAATTGCTAAGATGCTATCATAGTATAGATTCATTGAACTGCCTTGCTTGAAACCTAGCTCTTCCAACAATATTCTCAGCCATAGTAAGTCACAACATCTAAGAGCCACAGCTCTATACTCTGCATCAGCACTAAACTTTGCAGTAACAACCTATTTCTTGCTTTTTCTAGTAGACTAGATTTCCACCAATCATTGTACAATATCGAGTAGTGGACTTTATATCTATCAACGATCCAACCCAATCAGCATTAGTGTATTCAATGGCTTTAGCATGCCCATGAGATCTGTACATGATTCCTTGACCTGGTGACCCTTTCATATATCTAAGAATCCTTCGCATGGCAACTAGATGATCAGTTCTTGGGGCATCCATGAATTAACTAACCGGCTGAAAGCATAAGAAATGTCAGGTCTAGTGATTGTCAAATAAATCAGCCTCCTAACCAACATCTGATACATTCTCTTATCTTGAAGCAGTCTCCACTTCCGATGTGGAGGCCGTGATTCTGCTCTATTGGAATATTTGTTGGCTTCACACTTAGCTTCCTAGTTTCTGTAAGAAGATCAAGGTTATATTTTCATTATGATATGACAACTCCAGTCTCTGACCTTGTGACTTTAATTCCGAGGAAATATTTCAATAAACATAGGTCCTCGATCACAAACTCCTTTTTTCAAAAAAAACCTTTCAGCCGACATATTTCATCAACATCACTTCCAATAACAACTATGTCGTCAACATACACTACAAGAATGACCGCCTTCATATTCCCTCTTTTCACGAAGACAGTGTGATCCACATAACACCTTTGGAACTCATACTTCAGCAAAGTTCCACTAAACCTTTCAAACCATGCTTGGGGGGGATATTTGAGTCCATATAAGGACCTTCTTAGAAAACAGACTTTGCCTTCCTATCCCTGAGCCACAAATCCAGGCGGTGGATCCATATAAAACTCTTCATTCAAGTCCCCATGGAGAAATGCATTTTTTACATCCACTTGGTACAACAGCCAATCAAAGTTTGCTGCTATGGATAATAACACCTGAACATAAGTCAGTTTAGCAATGGGGGGAAAAGTTTCAAAGTAATCAACCCTATATGATTGAGTAAATCCTTTGGCAACAAGTCTTGCTTTATATCTACTGATTATACCATCCGGATTGTACTTTAATGTGAACATTCATTTACACCCCATAGTATGTTTCCCTTCTGGAAGAGTAGTCAACTTCCATATATGATTCTTTTCCAGAGCAATCATTTCCTCCACCAATGTCTCTCTCAATTTAGGATTAGTCAGGGCATCTGACACATGCTTAGGTATACAGCCAATAGCTAGTTTGGATATATTGGTGACAAATGATTATAAGACACAACGTTATGGATAGGATGATGAGTAACATAGGATCATAATCCTTTGCGTAAGGCAACAGGAAGGTCTGAGTCAAAGGAAATACCTGATTGAGCAGCTTTAAATGGAGAAGGAGAAGAAGTGTCCAGCTATGGATTCGGAGCATAGTTGTGAATTTCGTTTTGGACGCTGTTTCAGTTTGGCTTCCAAACGAGAATTTTGGTTGATCCGTAAATTTCGGTGAAACTTTTCAGACTCACATTTCAGAAAAATAAATAATAAATAAATAAATAACTATAAATATATATATGTATAAAAAATTAAAAGGAATATTAAAATTTAAAGCCAGCAGACAAAGCCCACACCCAGTCCTCAAACTACAATGTCAGCAAAAAAGAAAGAAAGAAAGAAGAAAAATAAAAAAAAAGCAGACAGCAGCCAACCCACTCCCAGCCCCAGCCAAGCCCAGTCATCAAAATAAAAGCAAGAAGAAAGCAGCGAACAGCTGGCCGTCCCACTCCCAGAAAGTAGAGCAACAAACAGCTGCCGGTGACCGGTCTCACTCTAAGAAAGAAGAAAGCAAAATAAATATATAAATAAATAAAAAGAGGAATCACACTTCCAGCAGCAGCAGGGGAGAAAAAAAGAGATGAGTGGCAGCAGGGGAGAAAAAGAAAAGGCAGAATGAAGTACCTGGAATCCGGATAGAAGAGAAGAAGACGACAGCACTACCACCACCACACGATCAGCAGCACGTGTCGCAAGAAACAACAACACAAGTCATCACGAGCTACCCAACAACAGCAGCACCAGTCAACTAATGTCCAAAAGCAGCAGCAGCACATGAGCAGCAGGTAGGCAGCTTCTCCTCCTCCTCTTTTCCTTTCCTTCGATTAGGGCTCCGTCGACTAAAGGGGTCTAGGGCTTTTTAAGTAATAAAATTACAGAAAGCCCCCTCCTTTCTTCAATTTTTTTAAAAATCACAATAGGCCCATTTTGGGCGATATTTCCATCTCGGACAATTTCGCCCAAATTTGGGCGAAATCGACCAAAAATTTTTCACAATTTCACACAAAATGGAACGAAAGATTGATGAAAACTTGTGTGTGTGTGTGTGTGTGTGTGGGTGGGGGGGGCGGCAGGGGCGCACTATGATTCGGAGCTTGAGCGATGGTATAGATAAGAGCAATGGTCTATCTCCCTTTTTCTTCCTCACCTCAAGTGTACTTGTAGTTGTAATATTGTGTGAAGAAGGAGAGGAAGAAGAAGAGTAATGGTGGGAGAGAAGGTCGTGCCTTTGTTGAGCATCGACAGTTCTATTTATAAGATTATTATGCCTTAATCAAGGCTCTAATTATGTAAAGAGTACAAATTATAATAAACAAAAGAATGGAAAGAAGACAAAGAATGGAAAGAATATATTCTATCCTATACAAGGAATGAGAGAAATCAGCTAACAATCTTGAGTATATCCCATGTGTGGGAGGCTGTACATGAGCCTTTGTTGGGCTGGGCCTGTTATTTTCTACACTCCCCCTCAAATTGATGTGGTAAGATTGAAGACATCAATTTGCTAGTTAGATCATGATGACGCCATTTGAGAAGTGCTGTGGTGAAGATATCCGCCAACTAGTTAAAAGAAGAGACATGAGGCAAAGTTATCTTCTCAGTAACCACATGTTGACGGATGAAGTGACAGTCAATCTCAATGTGCATTGTTCTTTCATGGAAGACCGGGTTGTTGGCAATTCTGGTAGCACTTGTATTATCCCCATGGAGAGGTGTGGAACTACCAACAGGAATACCCAATTCACACAAAAGGCGACGGAGCCAGATAATTTCAGCACTAGCGGAGGACATCGCCCGATATTCTGCCTCAGCAGAAGACTTTGAGATAGTGGTTTGCTTCTTGCACTTCCATGAAATCAGAGATTTTCCAAGAAACATACACCAGCCAGTGGTAGACCTCCGAGAGTCCGGACAACCAGCCCAGTCAGCATCCGCATAAGCTGATAATTGCAGAGAAGTATCAACAGGAAGAAGAGACCATGATGAAGAGTCCCTTTAACATAGCGGAGGATGCACAATACAGCAGCAAGGTGAGGCTTGTGGGGATTGCTAACAAACTGGCTAACAGTATGAACTTAATGAGAAATATCCGGCCGAGTCATAGTTAAGTAGAGCAAACTACCAACTATCCGCCGGAAAACAGATGGATCATCCAGGGGAGTGCCATCATCGGAACTGATATTGGTGTTCAATTCCAAAGGTGTATCAAAAGTGTGAGCATCATCAAACCTGGCCGACGTGATCAAGTCTGTCGCATATTTGCGCTGAAGGACTCTAATGCTTGATTTGTTACGCACAAACTCAAGCCCCAGAAAGTAGGTGAGAGGACCAAGATCCTTCATTCGGAAGTGGCGAGTAAGGTGGTGTTTGAGATCCGTAATGCCGGCAGTATCATTTCCACTGATAATCATATCATCAACATAGACCAAGAGGAATGTGTAGCCCTTCGATGTCCATCTGAGGAAGAGGGAACTATCAGAGTGACTCTTACGAAATCCGGCTTAAAGGATTGCTGCGCGGAACTTATCAAACCAAGCCGAGGGAGCTTGTTTAAGCCCATAAAGAGCTTTCCGCAATTTGCACACATGCTTTGGAGGACAAGCATATCCTGGTGGAGGTTTTAAATAAACAGTCTCGAGCAAATCCCCATGTAGAAAAGCATTTTTGACATCCATTTGCCATAGAGGCCAGTTGCGGGCTACCGCGACACAAAGAAGAGTACGAACGGTGGTCATTTTCGCCACCGGTGCAAATGTTTCCTCATAGTCAATTCCATATTCCTGCTTGTATCCCTGTACAACCAATCTGGCTTTGTAGCGATCAAGACTCCCATCAGAGTGTACTTTGACGGAGTATATCCATTTGCTGCCAATTAGAGAGGCTCCATCCGGGGCCAGTACCAAGTCCCATGTTTGGTTGGCTTCAAGAGCAACTAACTCGTCAGCCATAGCATCCTGCCAGTAAGGAACCTTTGAGGCCTGTGAATGAGGTGGGCATAGGAGTACTATCTAAGGAAGTAAAAAGAGCAGGAAATCCATAGCGGTTAGGGGCAACAGAAGGACAACTAGAGCGTCGCAGAGAAATGGTGCTATCAGAAGAAGGATCATTACCTGAAGACTCAGTAGGCGGCGCTAGGAGAGGATCGGGAGAGGGAGTCGCCAGAGGAGGGACTTTGTTCCGCCGGACATAGACTTTGGGAAGAGGAGATGGAGAAGTGAACTCTGAGAATTGTGGCAGATAGGATACAGCAATAGGATGACTATCCAAATGTAAAGGAAAGAAAGGAATATGTTCCAAAAAAATAACATTACGAGAGATGCGCATGCGTTTTTCCAATTGATCATAACACAAAAACCCTTTGTGTTCATTACTGTAACCCAAAAAAATGCATTTAGCAGCCTGTGGAGATAACTTTGTGCGCTCAGTAGGAGGAAGATGAACAAAACACAGGCAACCAAAAACACGTAAGTGAGAGTATGAAGGGGTGTGACCAAAGAGAACTTCGTAAGAAGTAGTCTTGCCTAGAACAGTGCTAGGAAGATGGTTGATAACATACACAGCAGTTTGTGCAACATCACACCAAAATTTGGGATGAACTAAGGATGCAATCAACAAAGTATGAACAGTTTCAAGAATATGTTTGTTCTTTCTTTCCGCAATCCCATTTTGCTGAGGAGTATGCGGACAAGATTTTTGGTGAATAATTCCTTTACCGGAAATGAAGGCAAAGAATTCATGAGACATGTATTCTCCACCGGAATCTGATCTAAGAATTTTGATTGCTTTCTGAAATTGGGTTTGGACCATGTTATAAAATTTTTGAAAAATGGAGAATACTTTAGATTACATGCGCATAAAGTAAATCCAAGTATGACGAGAATGGTCATCAATAAAGGTCACATAGTATTTAAATCCTGTTCTACTCAAGGTAAGAGCAATTCCCCAAACATCGGAATGAATGATGTCAAATGATGCCAAAGCACGAGTATTATGAACAGGAAAAGGCAAAATATGACTTTTACTTGAGCAACAAGTTTCACACTTTGATTGAGAGAAAGAAGACATCATTTTATTATCAATAGTAGAATCCAAATAACCAATTTTAAACAAGGAAAGCAAATGTGCATTGTTCACATGACCAAGACGTTTATGCCAAACAGTCCACAATTTGTTGAAATTAGAACAAGAAGCAAAGAGAGAATGATGTCCGATGTCCAATGTCCAGCAAGAACAAGCGCCCATGTTTACTCCCCGTCGCGATCACCTTCCCAGTTTGCCACCCCTGTATAACACAACCAGAGGAAGAAAAGTGAACAAGATAGCCATCATCTATAAGTTGTCCTACAGAAAGAAGATTGGCTGATAATTTGAGAACAAAGTAAACATTGGGAAGAGTGATGGACTGGCCAGAAACACCAGATAAAGTAATGGTACGAACTCCCGAAATGAGTAGTTGATCGCGATTAGCAGTGGTTATTTTCTCTTTTCCAAGGTAAGAGTGTGAATCTGTAAAGCTATGTTCTACAGATGTCATGTGATTGGAGACTCCTGAATCTAAAAACCAGGTGGAAGAGGTAATAGGAGAAGAAAGATAAGCAGAGGAATGAAAAGCAGGAGATGCTATATGAGTTTGATACCGACCACCAGAGATGCCCATAGATGCATATGCAGAAGTAACCGTGCTCTGGATCAGTTCTTGAATCTGAGCAAGAGTCATGGATACAGCCCCAGATGGAGTGCTTCCTACATCAGATGATGGTGCTTGAGCCTGGAATGCGGAAGGAAAATGCTGGTTTGGCAGATTGGAGGGAGGCTTCTTCGGCTGCGCTGCATTCCGTCGCTTAAGGCTGCTGCAGTCATCAATAAAATGACCAGACCTCTTGCAGTAGCGGCAAACCAACTTCTTGCGGCAATTCTTGGCAATATGACCAAATCCTTTGCATTCATAGCATTGAGTGAGCTTTGGATTGGGGGTTGCTAAAAGAGCAGAGTCAGTCGGAATGGGGGCAAGGAAAGCCTTTGGTTCTTCAAGAATAGCCCGCTGGGAGGTGAGACGAAGTTCTTCACAAAGTACTTCTTGAAAGCTGGTATCAAGATTAGCAGACTGTTCTCGGTTCATGAGGGCAGACCGAACCGATTCAAATTCTGGCCGTAGATTCATAAGGAACTGGCTAATGTGAGTTTCGTCTTGGAGTTTAAGAGCCTCGGAGAGAAAGCCAGTAGAAACTGTCTGAATCAACATGGAATCCCGTACAGTTCATAAGGTGAGGAAGCCATTAAAGTATTCATGCACAGATCTATCCCCTTGAGTAAATTTAGCAATTTCACTATCCAAGTGAAATTTCCGGGCTTTGTTGGTTTGATGGTAGATCTTCTTAAGGTGAGCCCACATTTCTGCGGCTGTAGCATAGGCTTGAAGAGCCACGGCCAAGGAGGAATCAATAGAGTTGAGTATCCAAGTAATCACTTTGGCATTTTCCTTGGACCAGGTGGCTATAGCTTTGAAGCCTGTGGTACTTGTAGTAGAAGGTTTTGTAACTGTTCCATCAAGATAACCAAAGAGCCCCAGTCATTCTACAAAGTTCTTCGGATGGAATGACCAGGCCATATAATTTTGCCCATTAAACTTAAAGGGAATAACATCATACTTTTCCATGTTCTCAAAAAGGCAGTAGAATGTGTCACAGAGAAGGAATGTCAGCAAAACAGTAGTGCTACTTGTCACTAACCACGCCGAACCAGTAATTCGACGGAAATAAGCAGCAAACAGAATCTGAAATCAGGTTTAGAATGGTGTCTGAAGTCTGAAATCTGAAATCTAAAAATCCCTTTGACAGAGAGGGATGGAGAGGACTAAATAGCAATTAGTCAGCAATAACCAGCAAGAGAGGCTAAATGACTGGTTCAGATGGATAACTGGAGCAAAAAAAAAAGATGAACTCCAAACAGAAAATAACCCAACAGTGACACCAAAAGAGCCAGACGACCACTATTTTGGTGCTGGAGTGGTCATGTGGGGCCCACAATGGGATCAGACCTCTGATCAGAGAATGCAGTCTTCTGTGGGAGACTTTTTACTAACTTCCAGAACAGGTTGCAAGGCAAACTGATGAAAATCCGCAAAATTGAGCGGATCTGATGAAAACTATCTTATAAAACTGTGAAAGCACAAGTAGCAGTTGATGGCCTACCTCTAATGTGCTAAAAATCCTGAAAAAATGCCCATGAATCTTAGAGAAGAGGGTCGACCACTGTGGTGGTGACTGTTTTTGATTTCTGGATGATCTGAAGATGGCCCACCTTGGATGGTCACCTTGCAGAATGATGACAGAGATTCTGCTGAGAGAGAAAGAGTCTTCAGATGCGGGAGAAGACCTGGTGCTGATATGGAGAGATCCCACAACGCTCTGTTACCATGTCATATTGTGTGAAGGAGAGGAAGAAGAAGAGTAATGGTGGGAGAGAAGGTTGTGCCTTTGTTGAGCATCGACAGTTCTATTTATAAGATTATTATGCCTTAATCAAGGCTCTAATTATGTAAAGAGTACAAATTAGAATAAACAAAAGAATGGAAGGAAGACAAAGAATGGAAAGAATATATTCTATCCTATACAAGGAATGAGAGAAATCAGCTAACAATCTTGAGTATATCCCACGTGTGGGAGGCTGTGCATGGGCCTTTGTTAGGCTGGGCCTGTTATCTTCTACAGTAGTGACCACTGGAGCTGCTTACCTCCTTTTGGACTGAGGGACTCTGTACCAGCTCCATATGGTGATTCTAGAAACAATAAGGGAGACACACAATCAACAAGAGGTACATTCTCCTTTGCACTTCCTTCTGGAAGTAATTCCTTAGTTGCTGATGAGAAAAAAGGAATATCGTCATGAAAGCTAACATCAATTGTGACAGAATCAACACTGATTCCTACGAGCATAACACATGTATCCCTTCTAAGAACTAGGATAACCCACAAGCATGCATTTGATAGCCTTTGGATCCAATTTATCTTGTTGATGCTTAGAAATGTGAACAAAGCACGTACATCTGAACACTTTTGGTGGCATTTGAAACAACGGTGTAGTAGGACACAACACTTCTATGGGACTCTTTCCTCACAATGTCTTAGAAGGCATTCTGTTGATTAAGTATGCTGCTGTCAGAACTTCATCCGACCAAAAAGACCTCGGTCTCGAAATGAAAGCCCTGGTGACATCCAACAAATGTCTATTCATCATTTTGCTCTGGTGTATATGCACATGAGGTCTGTGATTCAATCCCATTTTCAGCAAGATAACCCTGAAAATCATTGGAGGTGTACTCTCCTCCATTGTCAGACCGAAATGCCTTTTTTTTTGTCAAACTTGACTTCTGATATGTTCTAAAACAATGTAAAACCTCATCTTTAGATTTCAGAAGATACACCCAAGTCACCCTAGTTGCATCATCAATAAAAGTCACAATATATTGATGACCATAAATATATGTTATGGGAGCATAACAAACATAAAAAATGAAAAAAACAAATGGACAAGTACTTATTTTATTAATATTGATAGAGTACACTGATCTCTTATTCTTAGCAAACTGACAAGCATCAAATATCAAAATACTGTCAGATATATTTTCAAAATTTAGAAAAGAAATATTCCTAACACACTTTAGCAAATGACCAAGACAACGATGCCACATGGACACTTTATTCTCATCCACAACTTCAGTTTGAAATGCTTTTGACTCTAGTTTCTTCAAGTCCAAGGTGTAGAGACCATTACTCTCATGACCACCACCAATCTTCTGCCCTGTTCTTAGATCCTAAAAACACAGCAAGAGGGGTAAAAGGTAACGCAGCAATTAAGGTTCTTGGTCAGTGCACTAGTAAATAAAAGGTTGAATGAAAAACTGGGAGCACGGAGAAGAAATGACAAGGATAGGTTAGGTAAGGTGCAGACAGTTCCTTTCCCAGCTATGTGGGTATAGGAACCATCAACAATTCTTGCCCTCCCATCAGTAGTAGAAGTGTAGAATTGAAACTCATAACGTAAATTTGTCACATGGTCTATGGCCCCTGGATCAATCACCCAAGTAGGAGATACAGAGGAGCAAATACAGTAGGATTGTGGGAAGAAGCCATACCAACTGAAGAATCCTTAGTTGGACTCTCTAATGCAGCCAATCTTTGACAAAGAATTGTAAGCTCATCCTTCCAATTCTGTGACTCAAACCTTGAAACTCGTCTCTTGGTCATTAGAACCACTAGGGCATTCCACCTCCGCCGGTGCTACAGATACATTTTCTAGCCTACCATGCAGGTCCCAACAATTTTCCCTAAGTATGTCTATATCATGGTTTAAAAAATCGACCAAGTCCAAGTCTACTCAGTCGAGTCTACTAGAACTCGACACATACGAAGTCGGGTCTCATGGGACTCGGACTCAAATCATGTGACTCGGCCGAGTCCTATGGAACTCAAATCCCAACACCCAAATCCACTTTGAATCCAAGCCCTGAGCTCATGTTCGATCCCATAACCCATCATAGCCGAATCCTAGATTCCAAAACCCCACTTCCAAACCTACAATCCCCATCTCCTTTGAAAACTACAACACCCCAAATCTCAGGAGAGAGAGAGAGAGAAGCAAACAAGAAAAAAGAAAAAATGTCTAGCATACCTGGCACAGGACCGCAGCAGCTAAGCCACCATCGCCATCAACCTCTCCTTCACCATCCTCTGCAAGCCACCATAGCAATCGACTTCATCTGCTTGTGTCATTGTCACTCCCAGCAATCGTTGCACCTTCTTCGTCGAGCCATAGACCTCCATCGAGATCATATAAAAGGGCCTTTCAGCCCTTTTGTTGTGCATCGCTAGTCGCAAAACAAAGACGGGTTTAAGATGCCTTGCACATGATTACCCCCATGACACATGCTGAGGCCATCCTCCATTTGATGGGCCTATGAATGTCAAGTCTAACCCAACTAGAAGCCCATGCCTGTTTAATTTATTAACGGGGCCATCGCTTGGGTGGGATAAACTCCATATGATTTAGAGTAGGGCTTGGACGGCTTGGATTTGATGGAGTATGAGGGTCAGCTAGTGTAGTTCTGCCATTATGATGATCGATGGTTGGATTCTTAGAGTTTAGACAATCAATCAATGGGATTTAAGGCTTATGGTGTCGACTCGCAGATTTGAGATGGTATTGATGTCGCCAGATGGGTTTTATAAGCATGATGCCTAGCTATTGGATTTATGGTAGACGGCCAGTGGGTTCGACTGAGGCAAAGAAGTGAATATGGATGGCCAATTAGGATTTTGGGTTTTATGGGTATTCAGCTAAATGGATTTTGAGGTTTGGGATGAGCATTTGGCTGAAGTGGGAGTCGGTACTAGGTGGTTCGATTGACCGGTATGATGCGGCTGTGATTGTAATGGTTCGGCAACGATTGGTGGAGATTGGGAAGGTTTAGGGCTTTTGGTCGACAAGGGTTTAGGAACAAATGGGTTTAGGAATTTTGTTGGGAACAAAATAAGGAGTGAAACAAACAAGGGGAAGGGGAAAGGATTACCTGATGAAGCCTATCAATGAGGATTTGTTCGGCTCTAAAACCAAATGATGTGGAACGGGGATCAATGTGTGGCGAGTAGGAGAAGTTGGAGTCAATAGGGCTTCACACCCGGGTTCTCCATCTTAATGCCCATCGCATTGCACCATTCCCATTGTATGAGAGATTGCAAAGTGAAAAAGTACTCGAACTTTTCTTTTCATTAACCAATGTCTATTTTGCCAAAAAGGCATTACATCAATATATGAGCAGAAAAAAACCCTAAAGCTAATCTCAAACATCTAAACATTCGTACGTTTGAAATGAAAACATCTTAACTTAAATGAATTAAGAGACATACACCATTAAAAACAACTCTAAATAAAATAAAATAACATAAACTGAATGGGCTTGGACCGAAAGGCCTGGTCGACCCATGGGTCATGGGCCTGTCCTGCATCAAAAATCGCTTCTCCTAACTCTCACTTTCAGCTATTCTGTTCACTAGGGAAATTTTAAAGTTTTTGGTTCTTCCAAAAAATATCAGTATAGAAAAACTTCTAAAATCTAGTATAAGGAGAGTTCTAAAACAAAAACGAATCCAAAGACGGGTAGATTGATTTTCTTTTATAATATTTATGGAAAAATCTCATTAAGATATCTTTAGGGCCTAATTGTTTACAACTTTGCATGGAATTGAACACATAGGAACTCATGTTCAAATGTTAATATATAAGGTGGAGATGGAGATGGGACCTTGAGTTTCATAGAATTTTTATTCAGAGGTCAATGGTTGGGTATTCATTTCCCATCTCCCCTTGATTTAATTTGCAATGAAGGAGGATTAACTGATCATCATTTTGGGTTTATTTAATTTCTTTCCCTTTCTTTTGTGGGCCTTGTACGGTCACATACCCCACACACTCAAGCTACCCCAAGTCCCTATCCAACAGACCCAGGCATCAATCCCTGGTAATATTTGTGGATGGGGAGATACCCCACCACTAGGGTACCAGTCATCAATTCGCTTCAATTTTAACTACTTCTAGAATTCCCAAGAATTCAATTACACGAACAAAATGGGGCCTACAGTTTTCAAACATAGGCAATATGTTGGATATCGCCAATTTATGGGTGATTTGGTTTTATTAAGCTCACACAAAAAAAATTGCAATATTTCTATCACCTCTCTGTATGACATCATGTTAAACAAGTTTTGTTCTATTAATGTTAGGGTAGATGCTGTAACTCACCCATCAGTAAATAAGCGTTCATTCTCAAGCCAACCTTCCTCAACATGTATCTCTCTTCTTCAGTAATACCCTCCTTATCTACTTCTGGTTTTAGGGGTTCAGCCATTTTATCCAGCTCTTCCAATAGTTTTTCTGCCTCGGCCTTCTTTTCCAACACCTGTTAAGTGAAATTCGCAATGCACCAAAAATTGAAGTAAATGATCTAAACCGAAAAAGAAGCAAGTAATAATTAAGAATCATGCACAAAGTCGATGTTTTATATACATTTCCATCACCATGGACAAGAAAACCATCTTAAATATACACACCAGGGAGAGCTTAGCATCTAGGCTTTTAACAGCGGCATCCTTTGGCCTCAATTTGCTCTGTTCTGATGTAAATGCTTTTTTCTGGTCCTTTACTTCTTGAAGTTCATCCACAAACAAATGTTCAGTAGGCGTAACTGTGGCCTCCACAGATGAACCGCTATCCATTCTCATTTTCCTAATACGAGTTCCATTGTTCCTTCGCTCTTCTATAGCAGCAGAAACTGCAGGTGGAAGAAAATCCTTACCTCTATATAGCACAATGAATTCCCTATCTCTTGATATTAGGGTTCCTCCAGTCAATTGCTGCAAGAGTGGACTTCAAAATAAATTGAAGGCTGTGAAGAAGTAAAGACAAAAGACAAGTGTTCGCTGGGAACTAATGATGACTATATCTTTTAACAAGTGCAGATTGTACAACAAAGACTACAAACACTGTCACTCGAGTTAGTTGCAAGTAGGTTAGCTATAATTAGCCATGATTTAGTTAAGGTTTCCAAAAAAACAAACATACAAAAAAATAATAATAATAATAATAATAATAATAATATCCACTTTAAGGCATTCACATTGCATCTTTTTTTTTTTTCTTTTCTTTTAAAGGCATACACCTTGCATCTTTTCTTTTCTGTTCTTCTTTGTTTTAAAAGTAACTCAAATTGTAATAGCAAAAGGCAAAGGGAACACAAGACAAACAAAATGACTAACACGTGATGTGATGTCAATTCAGCCAAAAGGGATGAAAAGAAAACTACATCACTGAAAAGTAGGCATCTCCTTGATGTAACTAGAGCACTTATGATTGAATCATCCGTTCCCCCTCGTTTTTTTACTGAAGCTCTTACCACTACAATCTATCTCATAAACCGTCTTCCATCACCTACCATTGCTCATTTCACACCGCATTTTAAACTGTTTGGTCATCATCCTGCGTTTGATCACCTACATACCTTTAGCTGTGCTTGCTTCGTTCATTTACCTCCCAAAGAACGAACAAAATTAACAGCACAATCTTGCAGGTGTGCTTTTTTGGGTTATGCCACTAATCAGAAAGGTTTTGTTTGTTATGATCCCATTGGTAGTCGCATCAGGGTTTCTCACAATGTTATTTTCTTTGAAAATCAGTATTTTTTCCAAACTCACATGGACTATCCTCATCCCTCTTCCCCAGCTCTCTTACCCGGTTTTTCGGATCAAACAGTTGTTACTAGGTTTAATCCTGATTTTGAATATCACAGACGGGAACAACCTACCACTGCAAATGACCGTCCTCCTAATCCTCCACCAGCAAATGGTTCCAACCCTACTCATGCCTTACGTCGTTCTTCCATAACTTTTAGACCGCCTAAGCGGTATGGATTTACCCATACTTCTTTTATGACAACCCTATCTTCTGTCTCTATCTCAAGTTCTTTGATGACAACCCTATCTTCTGTACAACAAGATTGTTGGAACCAGGCCATGAAGGAGGACTTGGATGCATTAGATCAAAATCACGCCCGGGATATTGTGGAGTGTCCTTCAGCAATTAAACCCATTGGTTGCAAATGGATCTACTCAATCAAACTTAAATCCAATCGCTCATTGGGTAGACACAAAGCTAGACTTGTGGCACTCGGCAACAGACGAGTATAGTATTGACTACGAGGAAACGTTTGCCCTTATGGCAAAAATGACATGTTCGGTTACTTCTCGCCATTGCTGCCTCTAAATCTTGGCCATTATACCAAATGGATGTCAAAAAAGCATTTCTCCATGGGGATTTGAAAGAAGAGGTCTATATGCAAATACCACAGGGCGTCACCTCTCCATCTAAGAAATCTATCTGTCGCCTCCGGAAATCTCTTTATGATCTAAAGCAAGCTCCTTGGGGCATGGTTCGAAACTTGTAGTGGGCGCTTATGCATGAGTGGCTTTACTCAAAGCCCTTATGATCCATCTCTTTTCATGCAAACATCTATGGTGTCACTGTTCTCCTTGTGTATGTTAACGATATTATCACCGGCATTGATGATGGTATGATCAAATCTATCCAAGCTTCTCTCCGGGATTCTTTCCATATGAAGGATTTGGGCCCCTTACATTATTTTGTGGGCTTAGAAGTGCATCAATCTCCCAAAGGCATGTTTCTTAATCAACAAAAATACACATCAGATCTTTTCGAGCTTGTTGATCTCCATGACTCTTCGCCCGTTGATACACCTATAGAGGTCAATCTCAAGTTGAATAAGATGATGGTGATCTTCTTCCTGATCCACATACCTACAGGCGCCTGGTGGGAAGCCTTGTTTATCTCACCATCACTAGACCAGACATATCCTATGCTGTCAATCTTGTGAGCCAATTCATGACATCTGCTCGACATCTTCATCTGATTATTGTCATCAAGTGCATTATCCGGTATCTATTGGGAACTGTCACTCGTGGTTTATATTATCTCAAGGATAATCCTCTTCAGTTGACGGCGTATACAAACGCTGACTGGGCGGGCTGTCATGATACTCGTCGGTCTACTACTAGTTGGTGCATGTACCTCGAAACTTCTCATTTCTTAAAAGTGCAAGAAACAAGAGCGTGTTTCTCGATCTTCCACAGAGGCCGAATATAGAACAATGTCTTCTGCCTGTTCTAAAATCTTATGGCTACGGGGACTTCTATCGGAACTCGGATTTGCTCAATCCTCTCCTACTTCATTGCATGCAAATAATACTAGGGCTATCAGAATCACTGAAAAGCCTGTCTTCCATGAACGCACCAAACATATTGAAGTGGACTGCCACTTTATTCAGGATGAATTTAAGCGTGATGTCATTTCTTTACCTCAAGTCCTTACTGAGCTTCAGTTTGCTGATATCTTCACCAAAGGAATTCCTCGGCCTTGACACCGGTTTATGGTTTCCAAATTGCTGCTCTATAACTCCCCAGCATCAATTTGAGGGGTGGGGGTGTCAATCTAGGATCCAGGCCCAATCGTGCAGGCCCATTTAGGATTAATTATTATATTACCACGTGTACATACCTTATATATTAGCTAAGATTGTGGATCTAGATTGTCTAGATTGTATTACCATAAATTAGGCATGATTAGCTTTTGTAAATTAGGGCAATCAGCCCCTTTATAATGAGAGTTGGTGAACCCTCAAGGGACACAAAAACATTCACGATAAGATATTCTTCTTCTTTTCATGCGTCTATCAACTGTCAATAACTACATGTAACTACTCTGCATTTGAAACTTTGCTTGTCTTCTTTAACATAAGATGAAACGGTTTGGATTCTTCACTACCTCATCCTCGAAGAAATGGCGATAAAGATCAAGGGTAGAGTTTTTTTCTTAGTAATTTCTTTATCATGATTCCCTAGCCTACCGTTCTGGTAATTAAATTTGAGAACTTTCCATTTTGAGAACTTTCCATTTTATCATAAATTGTTGTTAATATGATAATTTTATCATAACTTTCATATTTACATTGCCCGTGCTAAGCATGAGTATGTTTTGCTAGTGTTGTTTAGGCCATTAACATAAATTGTTATCATATTATTTTGGATTTATTTTAATATTATATTACGCAATGAATTCCTTGACAATCATCAACTAAATCTTATTTTTAAGTTTCTACCTTCCATGCACAAATAAACCTTTAGCCTTTAGGTTGCTTTTTCTTGTTATTTGCATTTTATTTTCAGATTTAGTTTATCTATTTATAAATTTTTTTCCAAAATTTTGCCGTGGGTTGAAAACCATATAAATGGGTAAATCACCTAATGTTTTCATATTGTGTTTCAACATTTTGTGGATAACATTGCATGTACACAAAACCCACTTGAACTCATCATCAGGATGTTGAAGGGACCAGATACAGAACTGAGTGTCTCTACTGCCAACTCGCAGTAAGCTGTAGTACATACATTCAATTTTGCAGGTGCTCAAAGACCATGGCTTTAGGAAAAGAAAAGACATCTTTCCTGACAAACATGTATAAAGTAACCTATTCCAAACCCTCGAATAATTTTGTGGAAAAAAGTCTCACATCTCCTATAGTACTAGGTTTTAATTGAATCCTCACCTGCATGGGTGTTAATTTTATCACCTTATTTATATTGTTCTTCCAAAGATGTAGGTGTTTTTATGGCGAACTTGAACGGCTTGTTTACCATGCTGCTAGGTTCTACAAAAAATATGTAGCACGTTCCTGAGATCCGCAAGGAATTAATGGATGAAATTTGAACTCAGTTGTTTTCAAACTTCTAAAGAGGATCAACAATTCGGATATTATTCTTGGGGCCCACAGAAGTCCAAAAATGCAAATTTGAAGTTCAGCCTTTTCCAAAAATATCTCTAGATCCGTGGCAAATCAATGGCTCAAATTTGACATCGTCACCATGTTTGAGGTTCTAAAGATATCCAACGGTTCAGATCTCGTTTCAGTGGCCCACAATAAAAGAAAAAAGAACAAAAAAAAAAAAAAGGACTGGGAGTTCATCACGTGAAAACCCAATCACTCTATACATGAATACATCAGCGGTTAAAAGTTTGTCAAAGATTTCTCAAGATCTACACGGAATAAATGGCTGAAATTTGAACCAATAGCCGTTTTTTAGCCTTCCAAAGAGGATCAGCAGTACAGATATTGATCTAGGGTCCCACAAAGGTCCAAGAATACATATTTAAGGGCCTGTGGTTTTTCACAAATATCTCAAGATCCATGACGAATCAACAGCTCAAATTTGAAATGGTGGCCGTGTTTGAGCTTCTGAAGACATCCAATGGCCAGATCTTAACTCTGAGGCCAACAATTTAAAACAAAAAACAGACGGTTGTCCAGCCATGCGATTCATTGTAGCTCCGCCCCATCTGCATGCTTTAGACATTCATGTTTGATTCATATAGACTCCTTTCTCCTCCTTTTTGCCACAAGCATAAATGTCTATTGCACTGATTCAAATAGACATGCAGAATGCGATTACCAAAAAGTGTATTTTCAAAACAGAAAAATATGTCGATTTGAATGTGCTTTCAGACCAATAGACATGAGAAATAGACATACCAAATGGCACCTTAGTCAAATGAGTGTCCGAGGTGGACATTGGGAGGTAGTGAGTTTGAGGGGTTACATTGATCACAAATGACACCTAGAGGCCAAACCACTTTTTTTACAGGTAAAAGAAATTTCATAGTAAAAAAAAATAACAAAAATAAAATAAGTTGATATTGTACTGTAAAAACAGAACAGTAATGCAAACACTGTTAAGAGAAATATATCAAAAGCAATTTCTCATCGCAAGTCTATCCTCCTCAAATCAACACTACATGCATGTAATTTCTATTGGTAAGTCTGGCCTCTTATGGTAATTAAGTGTACATATATTAGTGGCCACGCGGAACATTTACACATGAAGGCATGTGCACAGCCTCCCTTTCTGGGCCAGAAGGCACACCACCTATGATCAATTCACCCGCCCAACCTACCCCCCCAACACACAGAAAAAAAAAAAAAAAAAACCAAACCAGCAGCCACTCTAATTTGACACACCCAATTGTTAACTCACTGTTATATTAATTAAATGATAAAAAAAAAAAAAGATTTATGGGGCTATTTTTCCCCCAACCTAGGCCATGTTAAGATCATTTATCCCCCCAACAGCCTCATGATGGTCTGTGTCCAGGTGGATCCCATAATCATATCTGCACCTAGCTTATGGTGCACAAGATGCACACAGCGCACATGATCACTAAAACATGTATTGTATGTGTTTCTGTATTAATAGATAAGGATCTGCTGACGATGATGACCATGATGGCGTCTGCATACAAAATTTCCATGTAAGAACCAACCCCAAAAGTTCAAATTTGAGAACTATTTTGTAGAGCCCAAATTAAAGCATGCCAATCACAGGAGTAGTCTACCCAGTACCCATGGTGTCTTTATGATGGTAATGGATAGATGCCGTCCACCTGAAGCAATATTTCATTGCTACAGCAAGCATGTGAGAAAAAGGCGTCCACGATTATCTTCATCTTTCATACTCCCAGACAGCAAGACCAAAACTACCACATATTGCACCATTTTTATTACAAGGTTTAACTGTACTTCTAACATATCATAGGGCATGACGGACCTATACTCACTACTCACTAGCACATTTGATTGCAGAAATCTAAGACAATATGGAAATGTTTAATCATGCCACTTATGTTGTTGTTGTATAAAAGATAACGGCATGAAGCAAACAATGTATTTAAGAGCAAGATGATAGATTAAGACTAGAAAGTAAAAGATTAAAACACCCAACTATTACCCACCTTCAATTCTTCCGCCATCACTTGGCTGTTGGTGTTCTGGACTCCTCTCTTTACAGCAATTTTTGCTATCTCACATTTTTCCCAGAGCTTAACAATAGATATCGCCAGGCCTTGAAGGTTTCTATTTCTCCCTATAACACAAAGAAGGTTGTTATTACCAATTAAAAATTTATATACAGAGAGAAGATTGTTAGCAATGCTACATTCAGGGAATGACAATCCCAATATATGGACTTATAAATCACTTGCCTAATGCAAAATGACATGGTAAAGGTCGTCCAAGTCTCCTCAAAACGGTCATTTCTCGGTCTGTCAACTTGGGCTTTATGCCATAGGGAAGAAGGCGGAAAGGCTTCCGGTACCCAGGAACAATGCCCGATAAAAGATCAGCATCAACAGGTAAAGGGTTGTAACCCCACCAATCAGTAAAGCGTGGGCCTAGACCATCTAAGAGACGATCAGCTTCTTCTTCAAGTTGCACTTCACCTGGAAGTATGAATCTCACTTTCTTTGGAGAACCAACACCAGATATGAATGAAGACGCCAATCTGTTGGATGAGATTGGTTCCACAAGTGACTTTGGACCAACCATGCCTAAAGAATTGTCCACTTCTCGATTAACTTCATCATCATTGCTTGGATCTGGGGTTGATATGTAATCAACATCATGTTTATCTCTTGCACTGTTGTCCGACAGGAAATAAGGGTACTCATAGTTGGCCCCTCTGTACAAGACGATGATGCTTCCTGACCTCCAAACTACTAAACCTCCAGTTTTTCTCTGAGGATGTTAAGGCAAACAACTCATTTAGAACCCACATAAGTGAGAGGCATATTTTTCTAACTACGTGCCTTGGTCAATTAAAATATAACTAAATATATAGGTGATGGAAGAACAACAATAAACAGAAAGTGCATAGTGCATACATGCAAAGAATCATCATCATCAATACAGCCTTATCCCATCAATCTTGGGTTGGCTGGATAAGACATACATACAAAGAATATAGTTGCCAATCTATACAGCTGTCAAACTTCATTTTTATTAGTCACCTTGTTTGTGCTGCATTTGATAGCTATAAGTTTGTTACATAATTCATTAGTAGTAAGCCCTTGGTAGTGTCAAAAGCATAAAGAGACATGAAAACCCCAAAGCCATTAAAACAACTATAACTGCTTGGTGCAAATACTGTATTATTTATATGCAAAACAGAAAATTGATATCATCAGTACAGCTTTTACCTTCTTGGCATCGTAGAGTCGTCACTCCTCAATTCTGTCCTCATTTATGAAGACTTGAGGGGACTCCAGATCATCATCACCATGCTTATTGTAGCGTGCAGACATATCCATGGTGATGGCGCGGCATGCATCAGTTTCAAGCATGGTTTTAATACTAGGACTTTCAGAAGCAAATAACCTAGCCATCAAAACCACACGACTTGATTATTTACTGAGAAGTGAACATGTTGGACTTGTTGGTTTCGAGGAGTTACAATTCAAATGTCCAAGAAGCTTTCGCCTCTGTTCTATGGTCAGCATATAATGGACGTCACTCCATCCCCGCAGTAAAGCTTTCACCTCCATTTCATTAGAATCTAACACTTATTTTTTGGTAAGCAAAATCCAACACATTAATCAGGACAGGTAAGTATCTGACCTCCCTTATGATTTCTTAATACCCCTCCCTTTCCAGCCCATGTACTTTTACTCCCAGGACAGCCATCAAAATTAAGCTTTAAACTCAATAGAGGAGGCATTATATGAGCTCTAAATAAACTCGAAGCAGTAGTTCCTCAACTCCTTTTGAACAACAGCCCAGTAAATTATCTTCCCTTTCATGTCACCAACCACATCTCCTACTGAACTACTTATAATTCCAAAATTTAGTACTTCTAACACAGAGAACAGAAGAAGACGGTAACAATAGTAAGGCCCCATAGAATACTTCTCCAACCTGTTTTGACATTGTTCCAAATCACCAATGCTCAAAAAGATCCTTGAAGGTAGCTTAACCCCATTCATGTTAGAACATAAAGAGAGAGAGAGAGAGAGATTCTTCTGCATCTCAGACACACATAATGAAACCCTTCCCTATTATCTGATGTCCACACCATATTTCATCAATAACAAGATTGCTACCTAACAATAAATCAGCATCAGTGATGCTTTAATATGCCAATATATTTTTAATACCACCGAAAGCTCCAGACCCCCAACACAATTATCACAAGAAAGACTTAACAGAAACATACCCCTTAGGATTTGGCAAATGCGGCCAAATATCAAAACCAACATTAGACTGACAAACTCACGATGACAGAAAAGAGTTTTGAATATACTCTTGAGAATGTATTAATTTTGTGTATATTTCCATGGAGATCGTCCATCAATATATATAGGTATTTACATGCCTTCAATCAAGGCTCTAAGAAAGGAAACTAATCTAATTACATCAATTAGTAATTTAAGTTAAGAAAGCAACTAATTGTTATTCTAAGTTAGGAAGGCAACAGCTGTCTCAATGTTGACCCAAATCAATTCCACGTGAGATATAGCATTGGTATGACTACTGATGGGCTTTGGGCCTTGGGCCTGTTTAACACCCCCCCTCAAATTGATGCGGGAGAATCAACAAGCATCAATTTGTCAACCAAGAACTGATGGCGCGGTCGTGGAAGACCTTTGGTGAGAATATCAGCAATTTGAAGTTCAGTGGAGACATGCGAAAGGCTGATGACATCACGTTTAAGCTCATCACGTATGAAGTGACAATCAACCTCGATGTGTTTAGTGCGTTCATGAAAAATCGGATTTTCAGTAATCCGAATTGCACTTGTATTATCTGCATAGAGGGGGGTAGCTCCTCCTGCTGGAAAACCAATGTCAGAGAGCAGACCACGGAGCCAAAGAATTTCGGAGCATGCAGTAGACATGGCTCGGTACTCGGCCTCGGTAGAGGATTTGGAAACTTTTTCATGTTTCTTGCATTTCCAAGAAATGAGACTATTATCCAAAAAAGTACACCATCCTGTCGTCGATCTGCGAGTATCCAGACAACCAGCCCAATCAACATCTAAATAAGCTTTGAGAGATAGAGGATTGTTGGATGGAAAAAACAACCCACGAGTTGGTGTGCGAATAAGGTACCGTATGATGCGGCGAACAGCAGTCAGATGAAGGTGACGAGGAGCAGTCATAAACTGACTCATCAGGTTGACTGCATAAGAGATATCAGGACGAGTGATCGTGAGGTAGATCAAGCTACCAACTAGCTGGCAATATGCAGTAAGATCGGAAAGAAGATCACCCTCCTCTCGACTGACATTCAGTTCGACCGGCGTATCTACAAGAGCTGAAGCAGTAAGACCGGCCAAGGCAATGAGATCAACAGTGTATTTGTGCTGATTAAGAACTATACCTTTAGTTGATTGATGAACTTCAAGAACGAGGAAATAGTGTAGGGGACCGAGATCCTTCATGTGAAATGTCTCACTAAGAGAAGCTTGGAGTTCTTGAATCATTGTGGCATTAGGACCAGTAATGACGATGTCATCAACATAGACAAGTAGTACAGTGATCCCGGATGGAGCATGATGTAAAAGCATAGAAGGATCATACGGGCTGGGATGAAAATCCAAGCGGAGAAGAGCAGATTGAAATTTCTCAAACCATGCGCGAGGAGCTTGTTTCAGACCATAAAGGGAGCGACGAAGTTTGGCAACCATACCCTTCCCGGACGAGCATCCCTGAGGCAGTCGCATATAAACATCTTCTTTGAGATCACCATGTAGAAACGCATTTTTTACGTCCATTTGATATAGAGGCCAAGACTGAGATGCAGCAATAGCAAGAATTGTGCATACAGTGGTCATCTTGGCAACCGAAGCAAAAGTTTCATCATAATCGATGCCATATTCCTGCCGATTTCCAAGAGCGACAAAGCGCGCCTTATATCGATCTAAAGTGCCATCAGATTTTAACTTGAGAGAAAAAACCCATTTACAGCCAATAGGTTTGACACCCACAGGAGACGGGACAACATCCCACGTATGATTTTGCTCTAACGCATTCAATTCATCTTGCATAGCCTTGTTCCAACATTGGTCCTGCACAGCCTGAGAATAGGATTGGGGAATGGAAAAGGAAGACAAAGTGGCCATTAAGGAAGTATGTGAGAACCCATAACGGGTTGGTGGTACCGAAATACGAGTGGAGCGACGTAGTGAAGGATGTCCAGATGGATCAAGTGCCGGGGGTGGACCGGATGCCGGAGGAAGATTAGGAGGGGGATCCCTTATAGGCGCTTATAGGCGCTTCTCTATTCCGTCTGTGATACACAAATTTAGGATTAAATCGAATAACCGACGGGGTGTCAGAAAAACCAGGTAAAGACACGAAAGAGGAGTAAGGAGGATCAATGTGTTTTTGAAAAAAATACTGTTGTTCAAAGAAAACGACATTCCTAGAGGTCCGTAAACGACAAATGTGAGGATCATAACAAAGGAACCCTTTCTGGAAGGACGCATAACCTAAAAACACACACTGAGCTGATTGTGCGGTTAGTTTTGTTCTCTCAGAAGGAGGCAAGTGCACAAAGCAAATAGAGCCAA
The DNA here is from genome assembly GCA_029852735.1 of Persea americana. NCBI lineage: Eukaryota > Viridiplantae > Streptophyta > Magnoliopsida > Laurales > Lauraceae > Persea > Persea americana. Next base: position 22,179,672 of record CM056812.1, on the reverse strand, counting down.
AAACATGAAGATCATCATAGGATGGAGAGGTCTTGTACAATCGGTAATACGGTGTTTGATTCTCAATGGAGGTTGATGGCATACGATTGATAAGATAAGCTGCCGTAGCCAGTGCCTCAACCCAAAACCGGGTAGGAACCAATGATTCAAGAAGAAGAGAACGAGTGACATCAAGGAGATGTCTATTTTTCCTTTCAGCGATTCCATTCTGCTGTGGAGTATAAGGACAAGTTCTTTGAGAAATAATGCTTTCGTTTTGCAAAAACCGTTAAAAATCTGAGGACACATATTCCCCGCCTGAATCAAATCGCAAGATTTTAATGCAGGTGGAAAATTGATTCTCAATATAAGCTAAAAAAATTTTGAAAAACATTGAAAACATCAGATTATGAATGGAGAAAGTAGACCCATGTGAACCGGCTGAAATCATCAATAAAAGTCAGAAAATATTTATAGTGCGCGTGGGAAAGAGCTGAAACAATTCCCCATACATCACTATGAACTAAATCAAAACACTTAGTGGTGTGTGAAGTGGAATGAGAAAACGGAAGAGTTTTGCTCTTTCCCATTTTACAAGTAGCACAATCAAAAGGCACACACGAAGATAAACCAATAGATTTATTTAATAAACTAGAATTTAACATAAGGGACAAAGCCTTGGAATTAGGATGTCCAAGTCTATTATGCCACAACCGGCAGTTATCTCGAAGAGAAAAACACAACACATTATTGTCAAATTGATTCCTAGAAATTTTAGAAAACTTCAATAGAAACAAGCGTCCACACTTAGGGCCCCTCGCGATCTCCTTCCCGGATATCTGGTCCTGCACAACACAACCAGAAGAAGAAAAAGAGATGTTACATTTATTTTCAACAAGCTACCCGACTGACAAAAGGTTGGAAGTTAAAGTGGGACACATATAAACATTTTTCAACGGAATGGGACCAGGGATGTCACCGACAGCAGTAATGGGAACATGGCCCCCGTTGGCAGTTTGTATTTGAAGAAGGCCATTGTAGCTTTGCACATTGGAGAGTGGTACACTGGAAGATGTCATATGATTAGACGCCCCGGAATCAAGAAACCAAGTAGAAGATGGAGGGGATGTACCTAAAAGACCAAAAGCAGAGCGGGCAGTGACAATCATTTGTTGAACCAATTCAGGAGTGAGAGAGGATGAGGGCCCAGGCTGTGAGGGTGCAGATGTAGGAGTAGGCATATCCAAAGAAGCAACATACGCATGCGGAGGCTAATATTATTGATTCTGAGACTGTGGTGATGGACGTTGTGGGCTACGGCGACATTCAGAGATGATATGTCCCGACTTTTTAAAGTAACTGCAGACCTCCTGTTTGCATTGAGTTGCAATGTGCGCAAATTTTTGGCAACTGTAACACTGTGTTTTGCTCAAGTCTTGAGGCGGAGGCTGAGAAGCCTTATTTGCCGAGAAGGCGACTGAAAAGGTCTCAGTCTTTTGTTGGGCTATATGAGCGGAGGTTGCAATGCGTTGTTCTTCGCGTAGGAGTTCATTCAAGCATACATCCAAGGAAGGTACTGGCATCCGATTCATTAGAGCAGATCGGACACTTTCATATTCATTGTGCAGTTTCATCAAAAACTGATCCCTTTGACTAGAGGCCTGAAGATCTTGAATGACTATCAACACATTGTCAGCCACATCTGCATACTTAATACTATCGTATTCCGACCACAATGTACGGAATCCTGAATAGTAGTCTTGTATCGACAATGTCCCTTGTGCATACTCAGCAATCACACATTCAAGATGAAATTGACGCGCAGAGTTATCTTGATGATATACTTTCTTCAAATACCCCCACATTGCTTTAGAGGTAGAGTAAGGCTTGAGATTCATTCTCAGATGAGGCTCAACGGATCCCAAAATCCAGGATTTGATTTTGGCATCTTTAGTATGCCAAGAGGAGATCTTCTTCTCATCCTCAGTAGGTTTAGGGTCAGTGCCAGAAACAAATCCCCACAATTCCTTAGCTTCTAGGAATATTTGAAATTGGAAAGACCAAGCAGGGTAATTTTTTCCTGTAAATTTGATCAAAGTGACCTCAGATTTTTCCATCTCAATTGTATATTGTGAAACAGTGAAGGAAAAAATGATCAAATCGAGCAATAGTTTGTAGGAAGTACAGTTCGTGAGTGCAGGAGATGGTGCTGGACAGATCCAACCAATCAATCAGACCAATCAGAGAAGAGATGGTGCTGGACAGAACAATAAATTGGAAAAAAAAAACCCTGACGTCCTTGAAATTAGCCCAAGATCCCCTACGTGGGCCCCACAGATGGTGCTGGACACTGATCAAGCCCCTGATCTATGAAATCACACAATTTTCGCACCTACTGGAACAAGTTTGAACTAAATCTGCTGAAAATCCAAACTTCTGTACGGTCTTGATCAAATCTTGTGTAAGTTTTTGAAAAATCACGAGAATGATCAAAAGTCTTACCTGACAGTGTCGAAAAATTCTGAAAAAATCACCAAAATACTCAGAAGGCCTAGACGACCTTGGCTGGAAAGAAACTTGATGGTGCTGTGATGATCGCAGGTGGGCCACAGTAGATCTGAGCCTATCGCAGATTCTGAATGGATGACGACCCTTGAAAACAGATCCTCTATCTGTTTTTTCTTCACAAGAGAGAGAGTTTTCTCTCTGATTAACTCCTTGAATGATTTCTAATATTGAAGACTAGAACTCTGCTCTAATACCATGACAAACTCACGATGACAAAAAAGAGTTTTGAATATACTCTTGAGAATGTATTAATTTTGTGTATATTTCCATGGAGATGGTCCATCAATATATAGGTATTTACATGCCTTCAATCAAGGCTCTAAGAAAGGAAACTAATCTAATTACATCAATTAGTAATCTAAGTTAAGAAAGTAACTAATTGCTATTCTAAGTTAGGAAGGCTACAGCTGTCTCAATGTTGACCCAAATCAATTCCACGTGAGATATAGCATTGGTATGACTACTGATGGGCTTTGGGCCTTGGGCCTGTTTAACATAGACAACCAAGTATTAAAACCATAAAAGCTGTAATCATTATTATAGAGATTGCAGTGAAAATTAGAGATGCAAGCCGCTTTGCCACTTGACACATTAAAATTCTGCATGCCCATGGATTCCTTATTGAGCAGAAGTGTAGAAACCACAAAGATGGAAACATACACTTAAACACTGATCCACAATGAAAATCCCTCCAAAACTCACCTCTAAGGTCTGACAGTACCCTATATCACACCTAAGCTTCAAGCTCATGTGTAACAACCAAAGTGACCACTAGATAGACAGTGCAGATTTAAAGACTCGAAAACTGAACCCCAGAGACAGATCATGAGAGACTCAGATGCAGCATAATATATAAAATTAAGGATTTTATGTCTTTAGAACATTTGTGCATTCAAGGACTTCAACTCCAATATATTTTGTGCATTCATGGAAGACTGGATTTGTCGCAATTTGCTGCGTAAGTCCCAGCTCATATAGTAAAAAAAGCAGCCAAAAAATTTACATGCTCCAAGAGCCATAGCTCGGTATTCAGCTTCTGAATTTGATTCTGCTACTGCCAGTTGTTTCTAACTTTTCCAAGACACTAGATACTCTCCCACCATGATAATTGTTGACCTCCTATCTGCCTTCGATCCTGCCAAGTTCACATCAGTGTAAGCTTCCACAGCTAAATGACAATTTCTTGGATACAGAATTCCTCATCTTGGTGAATCCTTGAGATATTTCAAAATCCTTTATACGGCATTTAAATACTACACTACCCTTCGAGCGTGCATGAATTGACTAACAATACTAACGGCATAAGAAATATCTGGACAAGTGATTGTCAAGACTCAAGTATAACAATTGCCTAACCAGTCTTTGATAAAGTTTGATATCATGAAGTAACTTAACTCTCCACTTTCTGCACTAATACAATGATTCCGCTCATTGTAGTATCTGCAGGTTTTGCATCTAACAATCCCGTTTCTTCCAATAGATCAAGCGTATATTTTCACTAGCATATTAGAATCTCTTTTTTTAATCTTGCAATTCTAAGAAAGTATCTTAATTCACCAAGATCCTTAATTTAAAACTCCAAGCGTAGATCATTAGCCTTTCAACCATATCATTTCCTATGACAAATGTCAACTACATAAACATTCAAAATGATAACCCATAAGCCATTTCTCTCATGAAAATGTGCAGTTTGCATGCCATTTTTTACCTGACCTTCAGCATGGCTTCACTAAATCTACTGAACCATGCTCAAGGAGACTGCTTTAACCCTACATGGCCTTTTTCAATAGCAAGCCTTTCCACTTTGATCTTTTAAAGACATTCTTGGCAGTAATTCAATGTAAACCTATCTCCATGAACAAAAGTGTTTCACCATCCACCAGATATCAAGGTTAATCAATATTAGCAACAAGAAAGAAAATTGCTCTCATTGAATTCAGCTTTGTCACTGAGAATGTTTCAAAACAGTCCATACCCCATTACTGAGTAAACCTTTTAGCCACCGATCTTGCTTTATATCGTTGAACCATACCTTCAGGATTATATTTCAATACACCCATTTGCATCCTACACGCTTTCCCTCTGAAAGATCAACAATAAAAGTTTCATGCTTATAAAGCGCATGCATTGCTTCTATCAATGTCGTTTTCGCTTTGGATCTTTCAAAGCATCAAATACATGTGATTCAAAGCATCAAATACATGTGAGGGTATACATTTGCAGACAATCCTGACATCAAATCACGAAATTTAGGGGTAAATGGTGATATGATACGAAGTGCAGAATTGGATGATGTATAACACGATCGTTTCCCCTTTTCCCGAGCAATAGGTAGATCAAGATCATTGACATCTGTGGTAGGAACTAGGAACACCTGATGGAGAGAATCTGGATCTTCAACCCCTATGCTGGATTTGGAGATAATAATGGCCTTCAATTATACACTTTGATTGGATTTCTATAATCATTTATGGAATGTTCTTTACTTGATTGTCAATCGTTCTTGACACTTCTGGATAGGTCAGCGTTAGTACAAATTTCAAAAGAGGAGGTAGCTCCCCATAAGTACTTGACTTGGTTTCTTTTTACTTTCTGAAGAATTAATAGCATAATTGTCTATTCTGCTCCGGTCCCCATTCCAGTTTGGCCCTGTAATGGAACGTTCCTGCATTTCAATCAATTTCAGCATTCTATTCCAAAAAAGGCACCTGAAATATGAAAGAACTAAAAGGATACCTAAAATTGAAATTTTTAAAATGATAAAATGCAAAAATAATACTAAAAATGCATATTTACAGAAATTAATTTAAACTACATTTTGCTGTGAGTTAGACAATAGGACTTATTTGTAATTAATTTGTAGTGAACCAGGGGCCTATACGTAAATAGTAGAAACATAAGGTCCTTTTTTGTAATTTCCAAAAATAATAAATAACCACATGACGAGGATTGCCTAACTCAGTAGGTTATTCGATTCCTCTGTGGCTTCCCCAACTTCTCTTTCTCTTCCTATTTCACTTTCTTTCTCTTCACTCTTCTTTGATAGTTTAGAATAAAACCCTAAATCTGAGATCATCTAAGGCCATGTTTGGCATCTCTACTCTTTTTCTTACAGACCATTTAAAATAAAGCCATTAAAAAAAGAGCTATAAAAAAAAGAGGGCATTTTAATTTTAGAGGATTTGCCTCTATTTTTCATATGTCCAGAAAGTGGGCATTTCAATTTTAGAGGATTTGCCTCTACTCCTCTAAAATAAGAAGAGGATAAAGTCATCTACCAAACGCTCTAATTTTTCTAACCTCTGTCCGATTTAGACAAATAGACAAATAGAGGTGAAAAATAGAGATACCAAACATGTACTAAGTTTAAAACTTGGTATCAGAAGGTTGGAGGTGCTAGAAGAATCACAGCCTTACAATTTTAGTGGGCCAAATCTTAGGAAAAAAAGGAGTTGAAAGGGTGTTAAGCAAGCACCAGCAGAACAGAAACACGTGTTCAGCTGGGTTACATGTCGTCCGTAGAAAGTCGACTTTCTGTCAACTGTGTTGGATGCTGTTCGCAGCTTTCTTGGTAGCTCATTTGTGAGTTGGTAGTCCTGAGTAGGGCTTCGATGTGCCTGGTGGAAGTGCTTTCAGGGTGCCTTTTTGGTCGTGAGTTGGTTGTGAGTGTTTCTTTGGTCATCTCCTCAATGTATCAACAGTCTTGTGTAAGGCCTTGGTGCATCAATTTTTTTTATTTTTTTTTAAAATGGTTACTTTCATTAAAGCAGCAAACAGTACAAGAGAAAAATACTGACTTGCTCAAAAGAAGCACAAGAAGAACAAAACAAAGAACGAAACTACTTAAACATATCTACATTGACTCCATAGAATAGGAGGCAATCTCCTTCCAATGGTGCATAATCTGATCTATGGAGAAATCTTTGAATAACAGGCTGGTGGACACCCATAGGGCGACTAAAAACTTAGTTCTCTCCACTAAAAATCTTTGACTATTTGAAGCGCCTTCAAAAAATCTAGTGTTCCTCTCCGTCCAAATTGTCCATAAAACTGCCAGAAAAGACAATCTCCACAGTTCCTTGCCTCTAGGGGCCCCAAATGGTGCTTTCCAAGCCTGGAAGAGATCCTAAAGGGATTGGGGAAAAACCCAAGAACAATTGAACCACTCCACCAATAATCTCCAAATAAACAGGGCCGTGGTATAATTCAACAGTAGGTGGTCCACTGTTTCTTCGTCTCTTAAACACGTGGGACATCCATTGACCACTATTCTCCTCTCCTCTTAAGATTATCCATAGTAAGAATTCTTTTCCGAAGGGCCAACCACCCAAATATAACCACCCTGGGGGGGAGCTTTGAGCTTCCAAATGCTACTCACAACACTTTTCTCCCTCCTAGAGTTGGACAAAGCCACAAAGAAGGAAGTAACGGAGAACCGGCCATCCTTAGAGGCCATCCACACCCTCTCTTCCTCCCCTCTTTCCACCACGTGATACCCCGTTAAGAGGTCAAGGAGCAATAAGAGTTGAGGCACCTCATGATCCTTTAAGTTCCTTCTTAAGATAGGGCACCAAATCACCTGACCACCATCTAATGTCATATAGGCTTTAGCCCTAACCCGCTTGTCTTCTGCACAATTGAACAACTTCGGGAACTGAACCGCCAATGGCCTATCTCCAACCCATCGATCTTTCCAAAAAAGAATCCTTTCGCCCGACCCGATTTGATACTTGATGTTCACCATAAAGAGGTTTCTGACCGAGGTAATTCCTTTCCATACTACTGACGAGTTTTTAGTTGCATCCCGAACATACCATCCATTTCTGGACAACCCATATTTCATTTCCAACACCTGTCTCTAAAGGCCATCTAATTCTTCTCCGATCCTCCATAGCCACTTTCCCAAAAGGGCTTGATTCATCTGCTTGAGAGGTCTGATACCCAAACCCCCTTCTTCCTTAGGTCTGCAGATAGATTCCCAATCTACTAGGTGATACTTCCTCTGTGTGCTATTACCAAACCTTAAGAATTCTCTTTGCAGCCTCTCAATTCTCTTAATAACTAAATCCGAACACTTGAAGAGAGAAATAATAGACTGGAAGATTCGACATTACAGCCTTGATGAGAGTTACCCTTCCTCCCATAGACAGGTAGCTAGCTTTCCAAGCAAACAGTTTTCTTTCCACTCTTTCCACCACCGGGTTCCACAGAGATTTAGACACCGTTCCCGAGCATAAAGGCAGCCCTAAATAAGAAGCAGGCAACTCTCCCACCTTGCACCCCAAAATCGCTACATATTGAAGAAGCTTAGACTCTCTGATCTTATCCCTATCAGGTGACTTTTGAGGAAGTTGACTTTAAGGCCTGAAACAACTTCAAAACATAAAAGAGTGGCATTAACATTTCTAATCCGATCTTCATTTTTTCCGCAAAAGACGAGTGTCATCAGCGAATTGAAGGTGACTAATTGCCTGTGAGTTTCTAGCCACTCTAAAGCCTCAAACAATCCTGCTCTCACTGCCCCTTTAATCATCCTCCCTAGAGCCTCTGCCACCAGAAGAAAAAGAAAAGGGGAGAGGGGGTCCCCTTGTCTAAGCCCCTTTTGTACCTAAAAGAAACCTTTTGGAGACCCATCTATCATGATAGAAATCTAGGCCGAAGAGACACACTCCAGAACCCATTTTCTCCGTTTTTCACCGAAGCCCATCCTGCCAAGCATGTACAGAAGGAACTTCCAATCCACCAAATCGTAAGCCTTCTCTAAATCCAGTTTGCAGATAAGACCTAGAATTCTTTCCTTGACCTTGAGTGCACGCACTCGTTAGCCACAAGGATATCATCTAGGATCTGCCTCCCCATCACAAAAGCTCCTTGTTCTCTGGAGATAATTTTTGGCAAGACATTCTTGATTCTCCCTGCTAGGACTTTAGCCAAAATTTTGTAAATACTCCCAATAAGACTAATAGGCCTGTAGTCCTTGATAGTGAGTTCCCCCGCCTTTTTTGGAATAAGCACTATAAAGGAAGCACCCATGCCTTTAGACAACTTGCCCCTCTGATGGAATTCATCCATGACTGCAAGGATATCTTTTTTCAGCATCCCCCAGAATTGTTGATAGAAGGCCATCGGGAAGCCATCAGGTCCCGGGGCCTTGTCACCCACGAGGTCGAACACTGCTTGACAAACTTCTTCCTCTTCAAACTTCCTTTCTAGCCAATTGACCCGATCCTCACCGATAACATCAAATTCCAAGTTGACCAGAGTGGGTCTTTCCCATTCCTCGCTTGTGTAAAGAGAGGCAAAGTAGTCTGTGATATGCTTGATAATTTCCTCTTTCTTCTCCAATCTATTTTGCCCGTCCATAATGGATGATATCATGTTCGTCCTTTTTCTCGAAGATGCCAACCCATGGAAAAATCTCGTGTTTTTATCTCCTTCCTTCAACCATTTGCATCTGGCCCTCTGTCTCCACCTTGTTTCCTCCTCTCTCAACTTATGAAACTCTTCTATCAAACTTTGTCTTTTCTTACCCTCTTCCACTGACAGCCTTGCACCTTCCTCCTTCCTATCTTACTCCTGGATGTCTACTAAAATTTTTGATTTTTGGGTCCTCCAATCCCCAAAGTGCACTTTAGCCCACTCCTTAATTTTTCATTTTTAGCAGCTTCAGTTTAGTGGCCAATCTGTGACCAGCCCAACCTTTCACCTAGATATCCTCCCACAACCCTTGGACCAATCTTGGAAACTGCTTTTCCCCTGACCAAATTAATTCAAAGCGGAAAGGAGTAAGTCCCCAATTCTCACATTCAGAATCTATTAAAATAGGGCAGTGATCGAAGGCAAGCTTCGGCAAGGCTAGCTGGATGACATCTGGATAAACATCCAACCAATCACTAGTGACCAAAAATTGATCCAGTCTAGACATGACATAGTTGCTTTGGTGGTTTGACCACGTAAAGGAAGCTCCCTTAAGTTGCAAGTCCACCAAGGAATGTGAGTTGATCCAATTTGAAAACCGTCGCATGTCACCTGTAAATGAATTCCCACCCATCTTCTCGCTGGGGAACCTTATAACATTCCAATCTCCACCGATGCACCAAGCACCGTTCCACCTCCCCCTAATCGTATCCAGCTCTTTCCAGAACTCCACTCTCCTCTAACTATTATTAGGACCATAGACAAAGGTGAGGAGCCACTTAGAGTTGTTCGTCCGATCCTCCACCAGAACTGAGAGAGAGAATGCTCCCTACCAACTATTAAGCACCGTTACCGACCGAGTATCCCACATTAGCAACAAGCCCCTAGCAGCTCCTACTTCATCCACTGCCACCCACTTGACGTATCTCCTACCCCAAATCTCTGCCACTGTCCTATCCGAGACCCTACGAAGCTTTGATTCCGCAGCATAGCAACCTGGACCTTATTTCTCCTCAGCAAATCTTTCACCACCAGCCTCCGGGAGGCACCCTCCAATCCACGGACATTCCAGGAGAGGACCTTCATTTATAACCTGAGGAGGCCCCCTGATTTTTCCTCCCACTCTTGCTGTAGGCATTATCCCCTGTTTCCTGGTCCTTAGCTTTGTCATAGTTAATTGAGCAACTTAATCCGTTGAGCTCTCTCTCCCCCTTCCTCTTGGCATTCCTTTTACTTTTCCTTGTCTGGTTTTGTTTCCCCCCGCTCCGAGCAAAATCCATCAAAGAGGCCCATCCTCCCTTTGACTCCTCCATGGTCACACCTATCGCCTTTCCACATTGAACTACCTTTAATGGTAGCCACTGGTTGTCACCCTCCTCAAACTCAAAAAACCCAGAAAAATGTTTACAGAAGGTCTCCCCCACCCCCAGGCCCCTTTCTGTTGGACGACTGGACATGTGTTCATCGTCAGCCCATTTTCTTGCCAAGGACGAGGTAGAAGCTCGCTCCTCCCTTCTGTCATTGATGCCCAAAAGAAGACTACAATGACTTCCCATTGGTGGAGCAGACACTGTGCCTTTCCTTCGTCTACCATTTCGCTTTTTCATCATCGAAACCCACCCCTATGAGTCCCTTGGTGGAAATATGTCCAGCCTACTGCAATCGCCCACTTTGTGCTCGTCCCCCCTGGTTAGGTTACGCTCCCCCTCTGTTCTTCCTCCTCCTTCACCGTTAATATGACCTCCCTGGCCTGACCCGAAGTCGCTGGAGTTGATCTGCTCCTTCTTGTTTGAGCCTTCCCCTACCAACTACCACCTGTCATGTCTCTTCTCCTTTTCGAATGAGATGATCTTCTCCGCCTCCTTCTCATTCGAGCACCGGACTATCTCGTCCATGTCCAGCGATCTCCCAACAAGAGTACTCCTCTCTTCCTTTTCGCTTTGGCTTCCCCTGCCGCTTCTCAAATCTTCCTCAAACTGAGATTCCGTCGAGGACGCCAAGCCGAATTGCTGCCTTATTACTTGGATTCTTTCGCCTGTCTCGCCATCAGAGCTTTCTTCTTCCTCTCTCGCTGTTGCATCAAGTTTCCCCTTTTTCCGCCCTATACGCATTTTATTAGCATCTCTCCTATCAGATCCTCCTGACCCGCCACGATATAAGTCTTCAGTATTAGTTGGACCTAGCTCACAATATAAGTCCTCAATATTTGTTGGACCCAGCTCGATGGGCTCATCCATTGGGGTCCGTCTCTTTAGTGCATCTAGACCCATCTCCATGGGCTTATCCACCTCTCTGGCCCATACCCTTTTTCCATTCGAAACAAGGGCGGGCGATTTGAAATTTGAATGGGAGTTGCTGACGTCATCGTCTTCAACCTTCCTCCTGCACATACACCTCCTTCCCATCTGTTGCTTCCCTTCCTTTCCACAACTTCATCTGTTGCTTCCCTTCCTTTCCACAACTTCTCTTCATGTCCTCTTGTAAACTGTCGTCATCCTCTTCCATCTCAACCATCACATTGAACTGCAAATCCTCAACCCAGATTGGGACTGAAAGAGGCAGAGTTACTGACCTGTCTAGCATGAGCCTGATCCTTCCTTCCTTCAGATACTCCTTAGTTCTTTCATCCACTTCCACTCTGCGTCCAATGCATTCCCCTATAAGCCTGAAGGTTTCCTCATGCCAGGCCTGGAGTGGTAGGCCTCTAACTTTAACCCAAAGGGGACGTGGAGGTGAACCCAAGACCTCCATCCATCGTTCTAAGGCTGAAAAGGGTGCATTGTAATCTGTAGCTGCACCTGCCAACACTTCATTTGCTTCTTCCTGTGTGGAGAAATGCATCCAGACCACAAAATCATCCAGCAGCTGCATACTTTGAGGTGTTATCCCCCAGCAACTTACAAACCAGCTCTCTACCTGCTGGAGAGCTAAGTTTGATTTCAAGAACCCCACGAGGCTACTGTACAGTAACCTTTTCTGTTCATTATACACCCAAGGTGCTACCCTAACACCTTTTCTTGATCCTTCTTCCACGATCCACCCTACCACACTAGGGCTCTGCCTTGATATATTTCCTTCTGCACCTCTTCCTGTCCCCTGCACTGGCCTACTTCCTGAAAGCAACATCGCTGCCTGGTTTGTAAACTGAGGACTTTTCTGGCCTTTCCAACTCTCCACAGGTCCCTTCCAATCCCCTCTCTCCCTTCTGCTGCGTGGGAACTGGGCTAAGTTGGCTTGAACTTTCATCCCTCTCCATATTCTCCCCTCTGCCATCTCAACTGCCTTCTCAGCTTCTCTGAGGGTCAAAAATCTAACAAATGCAAAGCCTCTATTGCTTTGGCACCTCTGATCCACTGGGATGAACACATCGATGATTCTTCCTGCTCTCCAAAACATTGCCTCGAGCTCTGTTTTTGAAATCTGTTGTGGGAGACTAGAGACGAAGACAGAGAAAGATTCATCCCTGATTCTACGGATCTGCAATGGAAGAGGATAACTTGTGGCCCTCTCTCTCTCTCTCTCCAAATCTCTCTGCTGATTCCACTATTTGGCCCTGGTGCATCAATAGTAAAGGTGTCGTTGCTCTGGTTTAGTGTTTTTGGTGTTGTGAACCACTTAACTATCAGTTATAGAGATGAAAAGAATTGTGAAGATATGTGCTCAATGCAGTCCTCCTTTTGGACGACTGTTCTTCTCATTATAAAGGGGATGAAATCCCTGATTACACTAATCAGATCCATAATAAAGGGGATGAAATCCCTGATTACAGGTGAATATCACTAATCAGATCCTATAAAAACTCTTTTACAAACTAAGAAGGTTTGACTAAGTAATATGTGAGGTGTGGGCCCAGAATGGGCCTGGGCTTGGATTGACACCCCCCCTCAAATTGATGCTGGGGAGTCATAAAGCAGCAATTTGGAAACAAGAAATTGATGTCGAGGCCGAGGAAGTCCCTTGGTGAAGATATCTGCAAACTGAAATTCTGTAGGGACATGAGGTAGACTAATGACATCCCGCGTAAATTCATCCCGAATAAAGTGGCAGTCAACTTCAATATGCTTGGTGCGTTCATGGAATACCGGATTTTCAGTGATGCGGATAGCCCCAGTATTGTCGGCATGCAATGGAGTAGGAGAGGTTTGAGTGAACCCAAGCTCCGAAAGAAGGCCCCGTAGCCATAGGACTTCAGAACAGGCAGAAGACATCGCCCGATATTCAGCTTCAGTGGAAGATCTGGACACACGTTCTTGTTTCTTGCATTTCCAAGAAATGAGCGAATTGCCAAGGTACATGCACCAACCAATAGTAGAACGACGTGTGTCTTGACAGCCTGCCCAGTCAGCATCCGCATAAGCAGTTAGATGAAGAGGATTATCCTTTGGATAATATAAACCACGAGAGGCAGTTTTTAGCAGATAACGGATAATGCGCTTCACAGCTGTCAAATGAAGGTGTCGAGGAGCGGTCATGAACTGGCTCACAAGATTAACAGCATAGGATATGTCAGGTCTAGTGATAGTGAGATAGACAAGACTGCCCACCAGACGCCTGTATGTATGAGGATCAGAAAGAAGGTCTCCATCATCTTTACTCAGCTTGAGATTTACCTCGACGGGTGTATCAACAGGCGAAGAATTATTGAGGTCAGCCAACTCAATAAGGTCTGATGTGTATTTGTGTTGATTAACAAAAAGACCTTTGGGAGATTGATGCACCTCTAAGCCCAAGAAATAATGCAAAGGACCCAAATCCTTCATATGAAAGGAAGTCCGGAGGGAAGCTTGGAGAGATTTGATCATACCATTATCCGTGCCAGTGATAATAATATCGTCAACATACACCAGAAGTATAGTAACCCCTGTAGATGTGTGGCATAGAAAGAGAGATGGATCATAAGGGCTCTGAGTAAACCCACTTTCGCATAATCGACCCTTGAAGGTTTCGAACCATGCCCGAGGAGCTTGCTTTAGACCATAAAGTGATTTTCTCAGCCGACAGACAGACCTCCTGGAGGGAGAGGGGACACCTTGTGGGATACGCATATAGACTTCTTCTTGCAAATCCCCATGGAGAAATGCATTTTTGACATCCATTTGGTATAATGGCCAAGACTGAGATGCAGCAATGGCGAGAAGTAACCTAACAGAGGTCATCTTTGCCACAGGTGCAAATGTCTCCTCGTAGTCAATGCCATACTCCTGTCTGTTCCCGAGGGCCACAAGTCGAGCTTTGTACCGATCGAAGGACCCATCAGATTTAAGTTTCATCGAGTAGATCCATTTGCAACCAATGGGCTTAACCGCCGAAGTACACTCCACAATATCCCATGTGTGATTCAGATCCAATGCATCTAATTCCTCCTTCATGGCCTGGTTCCAGCAATCGTGTTGGACAGCCTGCAAATAAGAACTTGGGATAGAGATAGAAGAGAGAGTGGTCATCAAAGAAGTATGGGTAAAGCCATACCGCTCAGGCGGTCTAGAATTTCTGGAGGAGCGACGTAAAGCAGGAGTAGGCGTGGAACCAGTTGTCAGTGGAGGATCAGGGGGAGGGCCATCTGCAATGGGAGGTTTTTCCCGTCGGTGGTAGACAAAATCAGGATTAAACCTAGTAACAGAGGTTGGATCCGAAAAACCTGGTAAGAGAGCTGGTGAAGAGGGGGGAGGACAATCAATGTGAGTTTGGAAGAAATATTGATTTTCAAAGAAAATAACATTTCGAGAAACCCTGATACGACGACCAATAGGATCATAACAAACAAAACCTTTTTTATTAGTGGCATAACCCAAAAAAGCACACCGGCGAGATTGTGCTGTTAGTTTCGTTCTTTCTGTGGGAGGGAGATGAATGAAGCAAACACAGCCAAAAGTATGTAAGTGATCAAACACAGGATGATGACCAAACAATTTAAAATGAGGTGTTAAATGAGCAATGGTAGGAGAGGGAAGGCGGTTAATGAGATAGACAGCCGTGGTGAGAGCTTCAGTCCAAAAACGAGGTGGGACTGATGATTCAATCAGAAGAGTCCTAGTGACATCAAGAAGATGTCTATTTTTCCGTTCCGCGACCCCATTTTGTTGTGGAGTATACGGACAGGTACGTTGAGATATGATTCCTTTATTGTCTAAAAATGATTGAAAATCTTTGGAAACATACTCCCCCCCTGAGTCTGAGCGCAAAGTTTTAATGCATGTAGAAAATTGGTTTTCAACATAGTTAACAAAAAATCTAAATGCATTAAGAACATCAGACTTCGAATGTAATAAATATATCCAAGTAAATCTGCTGTAGTCATCAATGAAGGTGACAAAGTATTTGAAATGACTATGGGAAAGGGTCGGAGCAATGCCCCAAATATCACTGTGAATTAAGTCAAAACACGCAGTGCTCCGTGTGTGAGAGTTTGGAAAAGGTAAAGTTTTACTCTTTCCTAATTTACAAGCATCACATTCAAAAGAAGCAGAATCAAGAGGTTTATTTATTAATCCAGATTGAAATAAAGTAGACATGGTAGAAACATTCGGATGACCAAGTCTTTTATGCCACAAACGAGAATTAGGCGGAATTAAAAAACAAAATAATTGATGGAAAGCTTGATCATGAATAAATGAAGACACCGGTAAGGAAAAAAGTCTGCCACGCTTAGGCCCCCTCGCGATCACTGCCCCCGACTCCCGGTCCTGCACAACACAACCAGAAGAAGAAAAGGAGACATTGTAATTATTGTCAACAAGTTGACCCACAGAAACCAAATTGGTAGCAAGATGAGGAGAAACTAAAACATTGGTTAAGGGTAAGGGCCCAGGGGTATCACCAACAGAGGTGATGGGGAGATGATCTCCATTGGCAGCTTGAACAGTAAGATGACCAGTGTAAGGAACGACATTTTGTAATTTTACGGGGGAAGAGGTCATATGGTTACTTGCACCAGAATCTAAGTACCAGGTATTAGAAAGAGAATACTTAGTACCTGCAATGTTCATAGAGGCCAAGGCATTGATAATCATTTGGTTTACCATCTCAGGGGTAATAGGAGCTGGGGATGCAGATTGCATGGAGGAACCAGGGTGTGAGGAAGAATCATACGGCATAGCACTGAATTCAGAGGATGCATAGCGAGGAGTGGTGACTGTGTAAGCACTGGGAGCTGATGGCATTGTGTAAGGTCCAGAGGCTGACGGCACAGAGTTGCGGGATGTAGAATTGCGACCCTTCTTCCGGCATTCATCAATGACATGACCAGTAGCCTTACAATATCGGCAGATCTTGGCCTTGCATTGATTGGCATAGTGACCATATGTCTTGCAATTATAGCACTGAACTGTACTAATATCCCGGGAAGATGGTCTGGTGGTAGTAACATAGGCAAACGGAGCCTCAGTAGAACCCTGTTGTTCCAGAGTAGTTTTCGTGACCATACGCTGTTCTTCCCGCAGAAGCTCCTGAAGACAGTCATCCAAGCTGGGAAGAGAAGCCCTGCTCATTAAGTTAGATCGAACTGTCTCAAACTCCCTACGAAGTTTCATAAGAAACTGATCCCGATGGCTACTCTGCTGTAAGGGAAGGAGTTCAGGTAGGAGTGCGTCAGACACCGTGGCAAACTTAATCTCATCATATTCCGACCACAGGTGGCGAAAACCATTGTAATACTCCTGAATAGACTGGGTGCCTTGAGTGAATTGAGAAATGTCAAGTTCTAATTGAAATTGACGGGCAGCATTGCCTTGTTGATAGATCTTCTTGAGATAATCCCACATCTCCCTGGCAGTTTTGCAAGGTCGGAGGTTGAGGATAAAATGGGGCTCAACCGAGCCCAGCAACCAGGTTTTGATTTTAGCATCCTTAGATTTCCAAGCTAAAATCTTTTTGTCATCTTCCGCTGGTATAGGTTCAGATCCATCAATATATGCCCAGAGTTCCTTGCCTTCTAAGTAAATTTGAAATTGGAAGGCCCAGGAGGTATAATTGTTTCCATCAAATCTAACCATTTTAATTTCAGATTTGTCCATGATGAGAAGACAAACAAATATTCTCACAGTTGCTGTATCTAAGAAGGGAAAATGAATTGTCTCCAGGTACAGAACTGTAGCAAAAAAAAACAGAACGAACCAAAAAAAAATTCAAGTCGTCCCTGCCGTTTAGTGGGTAGAGTCCCACGTGAGCCCCAGCAAATGATCAAGGGCCAGATCAGAGGATGGGGATGCAAGGGTGGACAATTTTCGCACCTAATGGAAGTGGTCCCAGGCTGAGCCAACAAGAATCCAAAAATCTGGACGGCTGAGATGAAAACAAGTTGATAAAACTGAATTTCCACAAAAAATAGCAGAAGGCCTACCTCTGATGGTTCATAAATCTTGAAAAAATGTCTAGAAAGAAGAAGAGAGCCAGGCGACCAAGTTGAGCTGCTTCCACTGATATGAGGCTGAAGATCGCAGGTGGGCCACGGCTGATCGGAGATGATCAGGGATGATCACAGACGATCAGGCGGCAGAAAATGTCTTCCAGAGAAGAAGATGTGTTTGATAATGAAGAAGATGCACAAATAGAGACAGTGCAATCGAAACAGTGCACAGATCTGCACTAAAACTGACTGACGACCATTCCGTCAGTATCATTCCATAAACGGAAGCCCCACCAGATCATCATAAGAAAGATCAGAGGTCGGGGATGAAGGCACAGCATATTTTCGCAAGTGAGGGAAGAAGATTCAGCCAAAAATAACCAAGATCCTTGATTTTGGACGGCCGATATGAAATCAGATCGAGAAATCTGACTTACCACAAATTGCAATGGAAAACCTACTTCGGATGGGAAATAAATTCTTGAAAATTCACCATAAATACCAGCAATTCCAGTCGACCAACATGGTCTGGTTCCGCTGAGTTGATGAAGAAGATCTCCGGTGGGCCACACCTGATCGGAGATGCACTGAGTGCCTCCAAACGTGGAAAATGACTTGACGAATCTAGATATCAAGGCTCTGATACCATATCAGTTATAGAGATGAAAAGAATTGTGAAGATATGTGCTCAATGCAGTCCTCCTTTTGGACGACTGTTCTTCTCATTATAAAGGGGATGAAATCCCTGATTACACTAATCAGATCCATAATAAAGGGGATGAAATCCCTGATTACAGGTGAATATCACTAATCAGATCCTATAAAAACTCTTTTACAAACTAAGAAGGTTTGACTAAGTAATATGTGAGGTGTGGGCCCAGAATGGGCCTGGGCTTGGATTGACATTAACACCTTCATTAGCTCTGCTGGAAAATAAAAAAAGGGCTTGAGATTTACTTCTCTCCTCCTTTTGTTGGTTTTTTGCATTCAATCTTCACATTCCAATGGAGGCAAAAAGTGAGAAGTCTGTTGTAACAGCTCCACAATTTCCCAACATTACAAGTCTCAATGTTAAGATAAAATCTGAACTCTTCAATGGCACCAACTATAAAGATTGGGCTTACTCAACCAGAATGGTCATTGGAGGGTCTAGGAGTCTTGGATATATTGATGGGAGCATTAAATAACCCAAGAAGGATGATCCAAAATACTCACAGTGGGTTTCAAAAAATATGTTGGTTATGAATTGAATCCTGAATTCAATGGAAGGAGGAATTGCAAAATGTTTTAAGTACTTAGACACTGCAAAGGACCTTTGGGATTCCATCGAGGTTCCCTATGCTCAAAAAAAAAGGAATAATGCTAGAGTCCTCGAATTGAAAAAGGAAATTGCTGCATTTGAACAAGGTAGTATATCTATTGGTGACTATTATTTTTCGTTCAGGGCTCTATGGAAAGAGCCAGAGTTGTATGAGTCATGAACTTTGTTGTGCCAAGAAACCATGTTGTGCCAAGAAGGAAGGGAAATTGATAGAAGATCAGCACATATTTAAACTGTTTGGGGGTGTTAATCCAGAATTTCAAACTATTTGTGCACAGGTAACTAGTCAGGATCCTTTGCCTCATGTAGGCACACTGTTTTCCTTGTTCCAAGGAAAAGAAAGTTGTAGGATGGTTAAGAATGCAAAACAAGAAGTAGTGCCAGAACAGTCAGCTCTTACAAATAGCAATGTAGGCAACACAATCATGTGATAGGTATACGTTCTGATTTTTTGTCCTATAGTGTTACCACTCAAGGGTGAGAATTGCCAATGATTCCTATGCTCCAATAGCTGGGAAAGGAACTGTTCAAGTCTCCACCTAACCGTTCTTTATCATTAGTCCTCCATATTCCTCGCTTCTCATTTAATCTTATGTACGTTAGAGCTCTAACCAAAAATCTCAGGGCCCAATTGGCTTTGTTCTCGTGTTGTTCCGAATTTTGTGCTCAGATCAAGTTGTGCCGAGATCGCGTTGTGCCGAGACTATACTCTGCAGAACTTGTTTGGCAACATTATATTATGCTACCCTACTGAGAATATGCTATGTGGAACTTGTTTGGTAACATTATAAAAGTTTTGCTCCAAGGAGCGGACATAAGATTTACAACGTGGGACCCACATTTTATTGTTGACGGCACCCTATTATTATCATACATGGGAACCCACTATAGAAATTACAACGTGGTACCCACCTTTAAAAGTTAGAACATGGAACCCATATTCATAGGATTTACAATGTGGGCCCACCTTTCTAGGAGTTATAATGTGGAGCCACCTTTTTGTGAATGTAACCAACATGTTACCACCTTTAGAAATTAGAATATAGGGCCCACATTCATAGGATTCACAATGTGGGTACACCTTTTGTGATGGTGACCATGTAACCCACATTTGTGAATTACAAAGTGGAGCAGTGGAGCCACATTTTTTTGTGATTATGGACACATGACCCATCTTTAGAAATTACAATGTGGTGCCCACCTTTAAAAATTAGAACATGGGAGCAGTAATTCAGAGGATTTACAATGTGGGGCCACCTTTATAGGTATTATAATGTAGGGCCATTTTTTTGTTGATTGTGAACATGGGACCCACCTTTAAAAATTACAATGTAGTACCCCCCTTTAGAAATCCGAACATGGGGCCACAATCATAGGATTCACAATGTGGAGCCACATTCATATGATTTACAATGTGGGCGGCTCCACCTTTTGTGATCATGACCATATGACCCACCTTTAAGAAATATAAAGTGGGGCCACCTTTTCTATGATTGTGGACACGAGACTCACCTATAGAAATTACAACGTGATGCCCACCTTTAGAAATTAGAAGATAGGGCCCACATTCAAAAGGTTTATAATGTGGTCCCACCGTTATAAGAAATATAATATAGGCCAGTATTTGTGATTGTGACCATGTGACCCACCTTAGAAATGATAAAGCGGAGCCACCTTTTTTGAGATTGTGAACATAGGACAAGTGAGATTCTTTAAAAGTCAAGAGATAAGCAAGAAACAACTATGTCAGCAAGTTGTTTCTTAAAAAAATAAAAGTTTTTTCGCTCCAACTTTCTTACGCCAGCGAGTTAAGATATTGAGATTCCTTCCCATGAGATCAAAATTCGGAACAGTGATTTACACATACCAAACATATTTTCCACACAACCTTATCTCATGGGAACATGGGAACATCGGAATGGCATGATGCTAAACGCACCATCGACTGCCGTGTCATCTTTTATCCTTCTCATTGTGTTTTTCAAGATCTGAGGACGGGACAGAGGATTAGTGGTGATAATGAGAACAATGGCCTTTATACCATGGATTTGAAGAGGAAAGAGCCTAGAGTTTTACATATTGGAGTAGTTGACAAGAATCATGTGCTATTATGGCATCATTGTCTTGGTCATGCACCAGTACAATGTCTGAGAAAATTTTCTTTTCTAAACGTTCAAAATAAAAATGATAGTGTTTTAAGATGTGATTTGTGTCAATTTGCTAAGAAAAAAAGAATTTTGTACTCAGTGAATCTTAATAAAAGAAGTGTCGGTCCATTTGATTTAGTGCATTTTGATTTATGCTATATGCTCCCGTGGTTTCTTATTGACATTGTTATTTTGTTACTTTAATTGACAATGCAACTGGGGTAACATGGGTTTATTTGATGAAATCAAAGGATGACATTTTACATATCTTCAAAACATTTTATAAAATGGTGGATGTTAAGTTTGATAAAAAGATAAACATTAAGATCTGGCAAGGGGAGAGAAAATACCTCACAAGATTTTCAACGGAACTTGGCTAAAAATAGAATTGAATCACAAACCTCATGTGCCTATACTCCATAACAGAATAGGGTAGCTGAACGTCACCTTCTGGAGGTTACACGAGCTCTTTTGTTTGAAATGATTGTTCCAAAGTATTTATGGTCAGATGGTAGTTTAACTGCAGCATATTTGATAAACAGAATGTCTTCAAGGACACAAGAAGAAAAGAGTCCAATAGAGGTATTATGCCCTAGTATGTCAGTCTTCCAAGTTCCATCAAAGGTATTCAGGTGCACTTGCTCTGCACCTTTGTACACGTCCGCAAACACCAGCGGGATAAATTGGATCCAAAAGCAATTAAGTGTGTATTTGTGGGATATCCTAGTAATCAAAATGGCTACAAATGCTATGCTCCGGGAAAGAAGGGCTGAATCTTTGTTACAATAGATGTCAGTTTTTGTGGAGATGTTCCTTTTTATTCATCTGCAAGTGAGGATCTAATACATGGGAAAAGTGAAGAGAACAATCTACCTCTTCTTGATTTAGTCACCCCTCAAGTATCTGACCAAAAAGATTTCCCTTGGAAATTTCAATTCCATTTTAATGAAATTAGGGAGCCTTCGGCCACTCTAAATGTCTCTTTTCGTCATGAGGTTAGGTCAGCCAACTCAATTGCGGACATGGATGAAAATACGTAGCGGCCGATATAGCAGCCATAGCGGTGGCCACCGCCACGCTACAGTCGATTTATCGGCCGTCGCACCCGTAGCGGCCCATAGCAGCCGCTATTTACCCGTAGCGGCCGATACGCACCAATACGTTATGTATCAGCTGCTACAAACAATGAAATGTAAAAAAAAAAAAAAAAACCTCTGTTGACTCAGGGAGATGAAGAGGAGGAATAAGAAAAAAAAAAAAAAAGAGGACAACAACTACATACACATACCTGGAAGCAACAGCAGCACAAGCACCACGCAGCAGCACCAGCACGCAGCACCAGTAGACGCTGGACTTGCAGGCTCCTCCTCCTCCTCTTCTTCTTCTTTTTCTCCTTTCCCTCTTCTCATTCTCTCTCGCTGCTTCTGTTTTGGGCAAAATTTAGGGCAGCTCCTCCTCTCCCTCTTCTTCTTTTTCTCCTTTCCCTCTTCTCATTCTCTATCGCTGCTTCTGTTTGGGCGAAATCTAGGGCAGCATGATGGCCCTCTTTCATTTTATTTAAAGGTCAGCTATGGGCCCCACGATGGGCCCACCTGATGAAAGGAATATATATAAACTAAATGGGCCATTAAAATAACATTTAAAAAACCATTAAGAAAATGACTTACAAACCATTGAAAAAACAATCCATTAAAAAAAAAAACAACCATGAAAAGTCATTAAAAATTTTATTCAAAAAAATCATCCAATTTTTTTAAAGAAACCACTAAAAAAGACCATTCAAAAATATTAACTGGGCCCATCCAAAAGAAGAAAATCTAAAGAACTTTGTAGTCTTTTTAACCACTGATGGACTCCATCATGAGGCCAGGATTTTAAAATAAAAAAGTCATGCCTTAGCCAAATATTACTTAATTGAAATTAATGCCTACGTCAAAATTCACTCTAATTGGAAATAGGGGCATATCCAACTTTCACACAGTCACACTAACTAAAAATATTACTAGAGGCACTACAAATGATAACACTGATGGGATGAGTATAGTGATGTCATATATCCTAATTCTTAAGTCTTAACTTCATGACATGGTTCTTTTTTGTTATGAGCCTTCACAATAATTGGAAATAGGTTTTAACCAAATTTCAATCTAATAGGAAATACTTAAATAAGGCCCTGACCAAAGTACACCTTAATAGAAAATGAGCCCTTTTCATTTTAATAGGAAATAGGCTCTAATCAAATTTAATTTTTAATAAAAAAATCTTTATGAGCTTTTCATTACTTTATGACTAAGAAACATGAATACATGTGAAAAAACTAATCATTACTATTATTTTTTATTTATACAGCGATACAGGACCTCATATATTGAGGGCACCGCTACACCCCATTTTCTTACTTACTTTTGCAAAAGAAACACATTTTCTTTCATTTTACAATTTTCTGGATTTTCTAGAATTTTTTTAGATTTTTTGGGCGATTTTTTCAAATCGCACCGCTGCCCCGCTACGCTACGTATCACCCACTTCGTAGCGGTTTGGCGGCAGGCCTAGCGGCTATTTTCTTCCTTGATCGCGGATGCACTAGCCAAGCAAGGGGTTGAGAGGTTGTCTCCATAGGTGGGTGTGATTATGTAATTGGGTTGGGGTTGGTATAATACTCTTGTACCTTCTCTTTGACTTTTCTCTCTCATACTTTTTCAGCTTTGTACATGTTTTCTCTCTTTAATAAAGTTTTGTTACCGTTTCAAAAAAAAAAAAAAAAAAGTATATACAGGATCAGAAAATGAGATAGATACAAAGGTGCAGGATGGTAAAGACGAAAGGGAAATAGACAAGTTCAAGGAGTTGTTGCCAGTATACTACAAGGGGAGGAAATAATGGAGACCAATGTTCTCATCTATACTATCATCGTCAAACGACCAGAACCTTCATCGTCCCAAGCTTCTCCATCTCAATCAGAGGTTATTCCTCTCCCAGGTACTTCCTCTTCTGATTTAGATCTTCCGATTGATGTAAGAAAAAGACCAAGATCATGTGTTACTCACAGTGGCGGGCGGAGCCACATAGGCTTGAGAAGGGGCAATTGCACCTCCTCAACTTCTCTGTTTCCTTTAATATTGGAAAGAAAGATCTTAAAATTGTGATTCCTATTTAATCTTGATCTTCTTTGCCCCTTCTAAACTTGATTCTTTTCCTTCTTTGCCCCTTAATAAGTTTTTTTCCCTCTTAGTAAAGAATATAACTTTAAAAAACCATACGGGCAATTTCATCATTCTCTTTTATCTAAAAGACAACTCATCAAAGTTATCCAATTACCATTGCCATTTAAATTTATATGGTTTCAATGGTTTCTCCTTCTTTCTCTGCCTATTTACTTTTCACGAAAGCCTAGATACTATAAGTGATCTCCAACATGCTTGACATCAGGGAAAGAGTGGAACCACTATGCGGCCCACTAAATGAAAATCCATGCAAGCTTTAATGGATTTCACACCCCACTAATGAGATTTTCTCAAATTTTAATTAGCACAATCTTATGCAATATAAAATGCTATATTTAATGATATTAATGTCACCCGCATATGCATTTACATGGACTTGATAATTAAAATGTATCAAAACCTATATTCTGACATTCAAGAAAATTATTTAATTTGATTCTTTTTGTAATTATAATAATATGCTAGTAAATTTGTTAAAATCATGTAATTTGCAAGTCTCTAAGCCCATTATTGAATTTTTTTGGTTTGTGGAAAGCAATACAAGTTCATCATTTTTTAAATAATTTAATAACTAATTTATGAGTTAAATTGGATTGAATACATAATTTTAAATTATTGCATTATGTTAACTAATTCATTCATATTATTTTTCTGTCAGTAAAAAAAATTAATTTTTTAAATTATTTCTTAAATCCCTCTCCAGGAGAAATTTTCTGCCCCCCACCCTCAAAGAAAAAATCATGGCTCTGCCACTAGTTACTTACCATCTATACAAAACTTGGTTTCATATTGTAGCCTGTCACTTGTTTTTCGTGCATTTGTCTCTAACCTAGCCAATGAATGTATACCTAAACCTGTTTC
The DNA here is from genome assembly GCA_029852735.1 of Persea americana. Classification (NCBI taxonomy): domain Eukaryota; kingdom Viridiplantae; phylum Streptophyta; class Magnoliopsida; order Laurales; family Lauraceae; genus Persea; species Persea americana. The sequence continues at coordinate 22,154,811 of CM056812.1, read as the reverse complement.
ATAGGGTTTATCACATCATAAGTCGTAAAAGGCGATGGTAGAAGAGATGAATGCTCTAGAGAAAAGCCACACATGGGAGCTTACTATTCTTCTAGAAGGGAAATGCACAGTTGGGTGTAAATGGGATTATACCCTTAAATATAATCCAGATGGCACAATTAATAGGTATAAGGCGAGACTTGTTGCTAAGGGGTTTACTTAATCTTATGGAGTTTACTATTTAGAAACATTTTATCCAGTAACCAAATTGACTTCCATCCGAGTAATCTTATCTCTAGCAGCGAATTTCAATTGGCCTTTATACCAACTCGATGCGAAATATGTGTTTCTTCTTGGAGACTTGTAGGAAGAGGTCTATATGGAACATCCTCAAGGATTTGTTGCCAAAGGGCAGGAAAATAAAGTCTGCATTTTAAAAATCTTTATATGGACTAAAACAGTCACCACGAGCCTGGTTTGAAAGATTCAGCAGAGTTGTAACCAAATTTGGGTTTATAAGGTGCCATGCAAATAATATTGTTTTGTGAAAAGGAAAAACTTGAAGGTTTTTATACTTGTGGTGTATTATAATGACATAGTTGTCATGGGAGATGATGATGGTGAAATTTTCAGGCTAAAGAGTTTTCTCTGATCGGAGTTTGAAATCAAGGACCTAGGATTATTGAAATATTCCTTATGACTTGAAGTGGCAAGGTTGAAGAGTGGAATTGTTATATCACAAAGAAAATATATCCTTGATCTTCTTTATGAAACAAGGAAATTTGGAGCAAAGTCAGCAGAAGCTCCAATAAACCAAAATCATGGTCTACACTTAAAAAGTGGGGAACTGCTTGAAGATAAAATGATATATTAGAGATTGGTAGAAAGACTAATTTGTCTCACAAGTACGAGGCCAGATATTTCCTATGTTGTTAGTTTAGCAAGTCAATTTATGCATGCTCCCAGAACTGATCATTTAACAACAGTGCACAGGATTCTCCGAAACTTAAAAGGATCACCAAGTCAAGGAATTCTATACAAGTCTGATGGACATGGCAAAGGTTATAGCCTTCTCAAATTTTGACTGGGCTGGATCTTTATCAAATAGGAAGTCTACGACGGGATATTATACAAATACAATGGTTCGGGGAAATCTAGTTTCATGGAAAAGTAAAAAACAAGTAGTTACTGCCAAATCTAGTGCAGAAACTGAGTACAGAGTGTAGATCATGGGTGTTGTGAGGTACTATGGCTAAGGATATTGCTGGATGTGTTACGGTTCAAACAAGGTGGTCCGATGTTTCTCTACTCTATTAGTAAATCAGCAATTAAATTGGCTAATAATCCTGTCTATCATGTGAAAACAAAACATGTGGAAGTGGACTACCATTTTATACGTGAAAAAATTGAGAAGGAGGATGTCGTGTCGGTACAGATTCCTACTGAAAAGCAGCTAGCAGACTTTCTCACTAAGGTTGTGAATAAAGCTAAGTTCCATTTTGTTCTGTCCAAGTTGGGCATAGTAAATATCCATGAACCAGCTTGAGGGGGGTGTTGTGAATTAGACAATAGGACATATTTGTAATTAATTTGTAGTGCAACAGGGGCCTATATGTAAACAGTAGAAACTTAAGGGCCTTTTTTGTAATTTTCCAAAATAATGAAATAACCACATAAGAAGGATCGCCGAACCCAGTAGGTTATTCGATTCTTTTGTGGATTCCGCAACTTCTCTTTCTCTTCCTATTTCACTTTCTTTCTCTTTCACATTTCTTTGATAGTTTAGAATAAAACCCTATATCTGAGAAGATCTAAGTTTACAACTCACTTTACAATTGACAGCTTTCAAGTTTTCACTACATATAAATGACAGTATGAAACATGTAAACCAAAAAACTACTTAATAAACACAATAAAATTAAACTTTTGGGGGCATTCTATTCTGTCTGAAATGGTTAGGAATTGTGCTAGAATCGGGGCTTGAATAAGGCCTAGAATGACTAGGAACGTTCCAACCAATTCCGGCCAGAACATAACAAAATTGATAATTATGATTAAAAGGAACGTCCTAAAAGAATGTGACATCCAAGCCGACAAATTACTTCCCATTCTTTATTGGCATATAAACATTTATACTCCTGTGTACTTGTGCATCCCACAAGTAAGAACTTAACTACCTTTGCATCCAACTTGTCCTGCTATTGTTTTGAAATATATTATTAATCTATTTATTTTAGACGAGTTATTACTTAGAATATATGCCCTAGTTTTGAGTTTTGTTACAAATCAAAACTTGGAAAACCATTATTTATGATGGAAAAAGGGATGTAGAAACTAAAGCGATCAACAAACAAAGAAGAGGAAGCATGACAGTGCGAATCTGTCAAATTGTGAATCAAGTAACTATAGTTTGGACTTTAGATGTGAACCCTGAAGATAGTAGACTTATAGCATGTGCACAGTGATAGGCTTTAGATGGTTTTGGTTGAAAGCATGAAAAGCCAATGAGTGTATAGGCATAACAATTTCCTGGCACATTTAGAAAATGTGTAATGCAAATCTGGTCTGATCCCAACTAAGGGTGGCAAACTAGCCAGGTCGGGTAAAAACAAATTGGGTTAACTAGGGGTGTTTGCTCAATAAAGCTCAACCCATATCCAACCTGTCATTAAAACGGCTCAAGTAATCTCAACCTACACCTGATGCACCCGACCCGACCGCATAACCCGTAGAGAAGAAGAAAAAAGGAGAGAGAAGGAAAGACAGAGAAAAAGAAGCAGCTAAAGTTTAGGAATTACGGCTTTGGAGCAGCAGAGACAGACATGCAAAAAAGGTGGAATCGTTTTCACCATTTTTAGGAGATGGGTCCGCTCCACCCTTTGAGGATGTTTTTTAGATTTTCTCTACAATATCTAGATCACTGTGTCCACTTGATGAGTCAAGACCTGCAAAGCTAGGAAGAAGATGCCTCTTACAGAGACACTCATCTTCAATCACTTGCAAGGAAGAAGAGGCCCCTTTCTTTTTCATATGCCTGTAAGTAAAAACTAAAACAAATTGTAACTGTTTAAATCAAGATCTAAAATAGAGGCACCTTCATGGATTCTCGAGGCCCACTCCCAACCTCTCGAATGTTGCACCATCTGCAGGGTGTCTTAAAGGTCTGACCGGGAAAAGAACCGCAAGGCTTGGAGATGAGGCGCATCCGGAGCCAGTGGTGGTTTGGCAGCATGGTACAATGGGCATTTCAAAATTCAAATGGGAGCCAAGATCCTCTGAGGCTCCTAGTCATGACAATTTTGTGAGGCTCCTTAGTCTGGCCCACTTAAGGAAAAATCCCAACCTCTCAAACAAAAGGCCTCATTTTCTACAAGTCTTCCAAAAATTTAACTCCAACACAAGGTGGACCCACAATGAGGCTCATCTTTTTAAAACATTTGAATCTTAATTTTTTATTCATGGGTTATAAAAGTGATTTATCTGATGGTGTTCCAACTCCATCAACTCTTATTTGAGAGGCATCCGTTAACGATATAAGAGGCAATTTGTTTTTAGGATTTAGTTTTTTTTAAGTGGGCCCCACTTAAGAGACTCACAAGATTCTCATGAGTGAGAGCCTTAAATAACTTGGACACTTGGATATGGATATCTTTCCTGAGTAGCTAGGCTTTGGACTATTCCATATAAATATTACAATGCATGCTCCTCACATCATCCATTACGTTCTGTGTTCTAAGCTGGGGATGCCAAATGCTCACCCTGGTCCTTGACGTATTTTATGGAAATAAAGGATTGAGTGAGATTAACGATCACATATGGAGCAAGCTATGGGCAGTGTATCAAGGCTATCAAGAGAAATGAAGAGAAAGACGCCAAGGAAGGGCTTTGCTTGCTTGTCACAGAGAATCAAGCTTTGGAAGAAGAAACTTGTCTGGAACAACAAAAAAGAGGAGAAATAAGAAGAATAGAAACAGGTCAAATGGGTTCTATGGGTCAACCCTAACCCGGCCCGTTTTACTCAGGTCATATATCCCTAACCTGTGACCAACCCATAGCTTATGCGTGTTGGTTTATGTGAGTCAGATGTGGGGCGGATATTGGTCATTTGGAGGTTAGCAGGTTGGGGTAGATTTTGCCACCTCTAATCCCAACCCATATTCCCTCCAATGTTAGGCACAAAACCATTCATGCCATTCTAAAATGGAATATGGCTAACATTTGTCCTCTATCATTGTCTCTAGTGGGTTTTCCTAATGACCAACGTTTTTCACCACCGAGTGAGCATGTTAAGCAAAATTTTGATGGCTCTTTAAACCCATTTACTCACATTGCATGCATAGGTGGAATAATTCGAGACATGAGTGGGTGCATGGTGGCTGCCTATACAGAACATCTGATTGAGACCAAAATCCAAGCTTTGCACCTGGGTTAATAGTTTGTCAACAACTTGAGCTTCAAAGAATTATTATTAAAAGGGGAATGCTTCTTATTAGTTGGCGCGTTGCAGAAAGCTTTAAGTTAACAATTACAGGGCCTTATGGTGTCTTGGAGTGGATTACTCAAATGTCTGGCAAGCTTTCAATAGTCGAAGATTAAGTTCTATCATCGATTGGGTAATCAAGTGGCAAACCTTCTGTGTAAATTTTTTACCCATTGTTCACTATTTTAAGAGATTATTTACCTCCATTTATTAAAAAAATTTACTTGCAGAAACAGATATACTTGCAGAATGATGGATGGCGATACATATGCAGCTGCGGGAACTGAAAAGACAAGGTCACGATATCAACAAAGTCTAGCAGGATCTGTCACCAGAAAACCAAGGAGAAAATGGAAATATTTTGGAAGCCAACAATGCGTGATCTGTTTGGGAATATTTGGAATGTATTTTGGGTTGATGAGCAGGACAAACTTTTTAACTTTGGTTTAGTTGAGGGATGAATCCTGTTCTTATCCAGAAAACAAAATATTTCATCAAACTTGTGAAACTCAAAACTCCAAATCAGAGAAATCGAAAAAGTGCATCAAATGAATCTACTCCATCCAATTTCCTTATCAACCTAAGACTCAAATTCCGAATTGCAAACTCAAATCTAAATTAAATCAAACAGCTAACTAGAATCCGAATTAAGTTTAGATAAGAATGGGAAGAACGAATCCAACCTCCAAGGTTTCATGTGTCCTCTTCATGTTTATCCTGCACAGATCCTCACACTTAATCTTCACAACTTCGGAGCGCCGCCACCGCTCATGAATCCCATTCACAATGCCCTCTGTGATTCCCGCCTTGCCAACTATAATCTTCTTCCGTAGACGGATCCCAACGCTACGTAGCCGCCTCAGCTCCTCCTCCGGCACAGTCAGCTCCGCCACCGTCGGAGGCACCGTCCTCTTCCTCTTTTTTCCCTCCGCCAGCACAGCGAGCTCTTTCTGCTTCTCCAACTCTCCCTTCACCTCATGGTATCTGGTTATTGCAATTCCCGAACCGGGCTCCGGAACCGGGTTCGCCGGAGTGCTCCAGCTGCCGTCTATCGTGTGACCGATGCGGCGGACCGGCAATTGGTCGGGAGGGGGGATGAAGATCTCGCCGGCGGAGCCGCTGCCCGTTTCGAGGTGGTGGGTTTCTTGGGTTTCTTCCAAAAACCCTAGATTGCGGAGTTTCTCTGCAATTCTCTGGATTGCGGTTTTGCTGACAGTTTTGATGCCGGCATTGGGAGATGGAGAGTTGCGTGAGAGGGATTTGGGAGGTTTGGGGGTGTTGAAAGAGCAGGATGATTTGGGAGATGATGAAGGGAGGAGCGATGGGACTGTTTTTAGGGTTTTGGAAGAGAAAGTAGGGTGGTAATGATAGAGAGGAAGCAACATCTCTGTGCTTTGATTATTGGTCGAGACGGATGTGGTGAAGCAAAATGGCCATGACGCGGATATAGCTATTCAAAAGTGTGGGCGGGAGAGGAGAGAAGCCAGTGACTGCCTGAAGGGAACAGGATAACGGGTTCCTCATTTTATGACAGTTGACGTGCTGTAGTCTCTTGTTCTCCCTTTTTTTTTTCTAGTAAAATAAAAAAAGGGTTCGAAGCAGGGGCTGATAGGTTGTCTCCGAGGGCAATGTCATGCGTTGGTTGGGTGGTAAAGGATATATTTCTCCTGTAACTTTTTTATTTATTAGAAGTTTTTTTTTATCCTGTTTGTCTTTTTAATATATACTTTTGTTACCGATAAAAACAAAAAAAATGTCTCAAAAAAATATTAAAATTTTGGAGATTTAAGAAGAAATACCCTTAAATTAGACTAGCATAAAAGCCCGTGCTATTCACGTGTTGAGTTTCATGTTAATTAAATACCTCATCTTTTGCAACATGTTTATCTCTTTACCTTTTATCACTTTATAGGAAGGTGTCTTTATTTGATTTTTCCAGGAAGTATCGACCGTACTGTGGTTTTCGCCTTCTTGCTATTGTAGTTTTTTTACAAGCTTCTTAAACACAAAATCCTTCTCCAAATACTTCTTCTCCGAGATAATTTAATTTAGCCACCTTTTATTATAATCATCATCCCTGTCAATGATCTTCTACAGCTTCTTAAACACCAGATTATCATCATTACCGCCCATTCCTCTTGGCAAATCCCTTAAAACTGACTTGGGCGCCGTCAATGAAGCCAACTTCCTTGCAACCTCGCGCTCCCCCGCATCTTGATCTTCCTCATATCCCTCGAATTTGTTGCCGATGCCATAGAGATCGACATCATAGATGGACGTTGTGAGAGAGGCGATCTCCTTATTGTTCCTCTTCTCTTGGATTTTAGCGATGTCCACATCGATTGTCTCCATCTTTCTCTTCCTATTCAAAACCCTAACTCAAATTCTTCTAACTGGTGATCTTCTCCATGTAATTAAAAATCCTAAATCCTAACATTTTAAAACAATAGAAGATAGATCAAGAAATGAATCAAAATCAGAATCAGAAACCCAAGTTTAGAAATGGAAATAAAATTGTCCAACAGTTGATTGATAGAGAGAAGAATCTGTGCTTGTCTTCTCATGCAACACTGCAACCTCCTCTTCTGCACTGCAACCTCCTTGTTCTTTTTTCCTAGTGGGTCCTCTTCTCTGCAGCGTTCTCTCTCTCCAACTGAGGGAACCCAAGCCTCCATTGCAACAACAGCACCCCCGATTTATCTTTTGTCCGCATCGATCCCCAGCCCAAATCTCCGATCTTGTCTTCTAAAATGGTATATATACTTTCTATGAACAATTAAGAAAGTGCAACAAAATGGGTTTTGAAATTCTTAAAAAGACCTTCAGTGAATGATCCACCAGCTAAGAACATGAAATCGAAAATCCTCTTCGAGTGACTCGTTCGACCCTGTTCGTGGTTCATTCGGGACTATCAGGGTCAGCAAATGTGAGAATCCATGGTGTCCAACCCTTTTATGACCAGAGATGAGCGAACAGCTGCCTTCTTTTTGTATGGGTATGACAAATTTTCTATTGTACTTGAAAATAACAAGTGGTGAACTGTAGATCAGCCTTTTCATGCAAAAAAAAAAAAAATCTAGCTTTTATTGCATTTGTTAAAAAAGAGCTATTATTTGAATTTTTAATGTCGTGAAAGGCAAATTTCATTTGTTTGCCATGAAAAGCAATGCTCTTGCTGTGAAAGGCAATTTTTGTTGCTGTGAAAGACGATTTACAATTCTTATCGAAAAAGACAAGATTTGTGGTTTTTTGTGTCTCTTTTAAAAAAACAAGTACAATAAGAAGAAAGAAAATGATATTTGACTTCTCAAGAGATTGCGAATACTCGTTCAGATTGATGGTCGCAAACCATATTTGGGCTTTGCTATCATCCCTCTGATGATAACAATGGATGCTTTTAATTATTTGGCTAGGCTTGACTTCTCTTTAGATCTAAAAGAGATTATATATTCAATAAAAATCCAAGTAAACAGGCTAAAGAGTAGCATCGAAGCCATGGAGATAGAAGGAAATAGCCTTAAGGGGTGGACCCAAGGGTCTTCAATCACCTTGTGGTGGTGGCTATTACAGAATTTCTTCAAAGAATGAGAGATCGCCATAGGAGCATCATAGCAACGATGGAGAATTTGAGTGTAACTTGTATCATTCAACGTTGGAAAAGCATGCCTTGGAATGGTGGAAATGACATCCTTTTATAGACTTTTTGTGTGCACAAGGGGAGTTACATATTTTGGCTTTATTGTTTTATAACTCCTTTTTTTTTAAATTTGATTGGCTGTAAGACAAATTGATGGTTAATCTCGATATATTTTGTGCGCTCATGGAAAACTTTATTGTGTGCAATTTGGACAACACTTTACAATAGCGAAGGGTGTGAAGATCACAAGGAGAACCCATATCAGCAAGTAACTAGTGCTGCCAAACCAGTTCTGAAGTAGTATGCATGAGAGCATGATATTTGGCTTCGGTGGAAGAGGGAGAAATGATTAATTGCCTTTTACTCTTCTAAGATACAACAGATGGGCTATGAAAGGCACAATAACCAGTAGTGGCTCTTCGGCTAGTGACATTTGAGAGAGCTGTTAGAGGAAAGGAATAGTTCCATATTGTCCTGTTACCACGAAGATATCGAAAGACGTGCAATACTGCAAACCATAAATAGAAGTCGATGCAGTGACAAAATTATTAACAACATGTGCAACAAAAGTAATATCTAGCTGAGTTACCGTAAGGTAGACAAAGCTACTAACAATTTGCCATTATTGAGGTGGATCAGGTATGAGGTTGCCATCGATGAGAGCAAGTCTTGATTCAACTCAAGTGGAGTGTCAACAGTTATATCATTAGACATGCCTGTCCACTGGAAAATATTATGAATGAATTTCATTTGTGCAGGCGGTAAAAAAGACACCTACTTAGATTGAGATGAGATCGAGGTAAACTTCTTAGGATGGGAAATGCTGAACGCCAAGAACCTGAAAAGGAAGGAAAAAGGCTAGAGTCAGAGCCCCTGGCTGCCGTGAGCCGAAGGCACTCCGATGCCTGAGTTAGTTCTGAGAAAACTAAACAGGAGGAGGAAGAGGGGAATGAGACGATGTGGAGTATTGTGAGTTGTGTATTGCGTACCTTTCATGGGACTGATCCCATGTGTATATATAAGTGAGCGTTCCTCGTTCATTCTCTCTGTGAGTGGGGGTAGGTGAGGTGAGGTCCCATCAATCCTTACCCTGACTGGCAGCAGTAGGTAAAATGGGCAACACCCCATCCTCACTTTCTATGCCTTCAGTCAGTTGACGTACAGGGCTGTTAAAGCAAACTTCTTATCGCCATAAATGAGCGATCCTATCGTCATAAATGAATGCTCATATCTGTCTGAGCGCGCCGTATTTCCAGGAGGAAGGTGGTGGCCCACTCTGACTCTAGCATTCTGGTCTGAGACCAAGGATGGCTTGGCCGTGGTGTGCCTTTGTACTGAGCTGGCATCTATGCCGAGCTGCCGAACTGTGGTGCTGACCTACTGAGCTATTGACCGAGCTGCCGAGCTGACGGGCTATTACCACAGAGGCCGAGGTGATCGGCGAGTCTAGCTGTAATCTTTGCTTAACTTCGTCATTACGGTGTTTTACCCACACAATTACCCCCTAGCTTTTGACTTCTGAGAGCCTTTCAGCTCGAGGAGGTCAGAAGCTTGATGACCGTATAGCTGGCTCCGCTACCGAGCTCGAGTGAGGGTTACTGTCATACGAGGGAAATACCGGGACGAGGGAGCTTCGGATCAGGAGGGTCCCCTTAGGCCTGGTGGTCGTTGCTAACGTGCGGTCCCCTTCGAGATGTCTCTTCGCCTGTCCTGGATATTTAATAGCCCTCGAATATCGGGCTAGTGGTGGCACGTGTCGCCTCTTTTGGCTGTCTCGCAATTACTTCGAGGAGACGTTAGGGCTGCGAGATGGGACGTTAGGGCTGATTGAGGGGACGCCTCTTAAAGGCTCTCTTTCAAAGTCGAATCGACGCCCCTAGGCCTTATAAATCAGGGCGCCTCCTTCGTCTTCACTTTCCTCTGCTTTCTTCAAATTTTTACTGCGCTCTGCAAGAGAACTTCTCCGGCGCCTGCGAACTTCCGACGATCCTGCTTGTGCAGTCCCCTTTCGTAGGACTCCTTTCCGTTTTTCTCATCTTTTCTTTTAGATAGGCCCTCGTCTGAGTTGAGAATGGGGTCTATAGACATCTGTTAGGAGACCTAGGTTCCATAGATCATTTTAGAAATTTATACAAGGTCCCCGCCAATGTGGAGGTCAGACCGGATGGCCCTGATGACGGCCTCACCTATCGTGATGGCTGGATGTCGTTCTGGCTGGTCCCTGTAGTGGAAGGGGGGATCCGCTTTCCCCTGCACCCACTGGTCCGGGACTGCCTCTGGGAGTGGAGGTTGTGCCCATGCCAACTACTTCCCAATGGATACAAAATCATAATGGGAGTAGTGCGGCTCAACCAGATTCTGAAAATCGGCCTTGGTGTCCCGGACATTGAGGACACGTATGACCTCTGCAAATCCGCAGTAGGGGACACTTAGTACCTCCGGCTGAGGGTCCGCCGGACTAGGTTCGTGACCGCGCTGGAGGACTCCAATAAGTACACGGGCGAAGACCGAGTACTCGTCAGAGGAGAATGGGAGTTTGGTGAAGCAGAGCCTGCCACCACGGTCCGGGTTCCTCGAAAAATAGGAACTCCTCCAAGTAAAGACCGAAGTCCTTTCGGTTTGCAGTTCTTTCCTTTCTTTCTCTGTCTGACCCCTGACACGGTTTTGTCTATGCAGATTTCCGCGAAAAGAGGGAGCTTGCAGGAGGAACCGCTGGAGGGTGAACAGCGCGTGGCACGAGCAGGTGAGAAACTACCGCGGCCACAACTGTCGTGCTGCGTAGTCTCTCCTGGGGTACGTGCCCCACTACAGGTCCTTCAACACCTCCAGAAAGGTATTGGGAATAGACTCCGTGCTGAGCGGGGAAGGCGTCAGTCAAGGAACAGCGACGACCGCGGTGCCCGGCTCGGCGGCGGTGACCGTCGCGATTCCCACCGGACGTCTGATTGAGTCGGGAGACCGTGCTCCAGCAATCTCCGCCGCGGAGCCTGTCGGGACCTCGAGAGCCGAGCCCCGGCCTTCCCGAAAGAGGCTAGTAGCTTCCAGCTCGGAGGAAGAGGAAGAGGAAGAGGAGATGCTACGCCAGCGCCGGCGACGCTACGCTGCAGAAGACCTGTCCGCGGCGGCCTTCGGGGACATCGGAGGCGCGGTCCGGGATCCCCCTCAGGCAGTGGCTGCGACGCCTCCGGCATTTCCGGGTGGCACTCCTGCCCCAGACGCCGAGACGGTCGGTATCGCCACGACCGGGGCTGCTCGGCCCGACGAGGCAGAGGTCGTCTCAGCTCCGCCTCCGGCCGTCGTTGTGGATGACTCACCCCCAGAACATGCTGTGGGGGCTGGAGGTCGGGCTCGCTCCGCCGAGGTCGCTGAGGGCGGGCGGCCCAAGAAGAGGGCAAGGGTTGAGGCCTCGCCTTGCCCCTCCTCGCCTCCGCCTGCTGGTGGGACAATCTTGCCTCCTCCTCTGGCTCCGTGGAGGCCGGCCATCGAGGAGGTTCTGGGGAGGCAGCTGGCCGAGACAGACCGCGCAACTGATCCCCAAGTGGTCGCAGCGTTAGGACGAGCCTGCGCCCTTCCTCAAGACATGGCGAGGTGGGCCGGGATGGACAACGAGTCACTCCTGCTCTCCTCGATGCGATCTCTGGTGTCGGTAAGTGCAATATTCTTCCCCCTAGCTTTTAGTCCGGTGTCGTTTTATTGACTTCGGGTTCTCATCTTGCAGCTGTTGCAGAGATGCCAAATGGGCATTGAGAGGCTCGATGCAGCCGAGGCGCGGGAGGCGGAATGGGTGGTCGAGAGGGACGAGCTGCGGGCGTCCTTGGCGTCTAAGGACGCGATGCTGGCAGAGGAGGTGTTCCGGAATGCCGGCCTCGTCTTTGATTTCGAGGAGTCAAAAGTCAAGGTCGAGCGCCTCAAGGACGAGCTGGCGGACGAGAAGACCCAGAACCTCCACCTTGCCTCTGAGCTTGATGATCTCCGGATTGCGGCAAAGCGACTGGAAGACGACCTGCAGAGTGCGAAGGGGATAAACAGGAGGCTCCTCTCTTAGCGGAACCAGGCGCAAGGCTTCCTGGAGATGGCGCTGAGGGGGAAGGCGGCCGAGATTGAGTCTGCTCTGGCAAAACAAGAGGCCAGGCTCAAGGAGGAGTTCCTCGCTGAGCATGACTCCATCATGGGGGAGGAGGTCGGTAGGCTGTCCGCTGACTACAAGGCTCATCTGCCGGGGATCCGGGACCGAGCCTGGGAGCTTGGGTGGAAAGCAGCCTTGAACAAGGCTGGGGTCCCCGAGGATAGCCCTCTCTTCCTAAATCCCCCAAAATTCTCCTGCTCGGACTCGGAACTCGCTGCCGTGTCTCGGGTTTCTTCTAACCCTCCTTCGCAAGCCTGTCCGGAGGCGAGCACCGCCCCCGGGGCGCCTCAAGAGGCTCCAGCTGCCAACGCTGCTCCGGAGGGCTCCCAAGTGCCCGCAGTCGTCGAGGCCCCTCCAAAAGCCGTCGCTCCCGAGGCTAGTGTTCCTGAAGCGAGCACAGTTGTTTCTGAAGCTACCCCGACCGCTCCCGAGGCCAGCGCGGTCGTGGCCGAGGTCCCTCCTGAGGTCCCTCCAGAGATTGACTGCAATGTGGAAGCTGCAGCCCTCTGAGGCTTTTTGTAATTTTTCTTTTAATGTATCTCCATTTACCTTGTAATCAGGACCTTCGATCAATGAAAAACTTTCTTCGCATTCTGGCTTCCTTTCTCCTTGTCTCTGATGAAATGGGTGTGGTCGACCTTATGTCGCAATGCTTTTCTCTGTTTGAGTTGTTGGTCCGGATAACCGAACTCCTGGCCATTCTCAAAATTGGGACATACGCCCATGACCAAGACCCGGTGTATGAACCGTGGTCTCGGTCTGCTGTGCACCCACAATCTCCCCCCGAGCTTTTGACCTATGAGCTCATTCGAGTAGGTCGGAAGCTGAGTGGCTTTGTCAGGCCGGCATTGCCACTGATCTTTAAGAGTACCCGGAGTGTGAAGCATTGTCGAGACGGCGGAGTCTCGGTTCAGGGAGGGTTCCTCCTTATCACCTTTTGCTCTTCGCCAGTCAAGGCATTTGCCCTTTCGTCTGTCGAGGCATTTACTCTCTCGTATGTCGAGACATTTAATAGTCCTCTGGAAGTGCGGCGTCGGTGCCACGTGTTGCTTCTCCGAAGGGCACGCAATCATATCTGCAAGACGCCTGGGCTGCCCGAGACGGCGTTAGGGCTATTCGAGGTAATGCCGCATTAAAGGCTTCTCTTGAAATCTGAAACGCGCCCCAACCCTTATAAATTAGGGCACCTTCTTCGTCGTCCTTCTTTTCGATCTTCCGGAGCTCCTGTCGCATTCTGCTGAAGAACAATACTGCCTGTGAGCGTTCCTGTTCGCACGGCCTTCCATCGTAGGATTTCTTCCTTCCGTCTTCTCCCTTTTTAGTAGGCAGTTCTCTGTTTAGGGTAGAGAATGGGCGTTCACAGGCACTGGCTAGGGGATCCACTGTCCATAGGCTTGTTTAGGGAAACATAAAAGATCCCTGCGAATGTAGAAGTTAGGCCAGACGGCCCTGACGATGGCATCTCATACAGTGACGGCTGGATGCCATTTTGGCTAGTGTCCGTCGTGGAGGGAGGGGTCCGGTTCCCCCTTCACCCACTCCTTAGGGACTGTCTCCGGGAGTGGGAGTTAAGCCCCTGCCAGCTACTTCCCAATGGGTATAAAATCATCATGGGAGTAGTGCGGCTGAATGAGATACTGTCAATCAACCTCGGTGTCCCGGACATCGAGGAGGCGTATGACCTCTGCAAATCCGCAGAAGGGCATACCTATTACCTCTGGCTAAGGGTCCACCGAACTGCCTTTGTGACCGCGCTGGAAGATTCCAATAAATACGCGGGGGAGGACCATGTCTTTGTCAGAGGGGCATGGGAGTTCGGCGAGGCGGAGTCCAGCACCACAGCCCGGATCCCACGAAGAATAGGAGTCCCCCCAAGTAAAAACCGAGGCCCCTTGGGTTTTGTAGTTCAACATTATGTTTCTTTCCTTCTGTTAACATTGCTCTGTTTCTCCAGATTTTCGGCAGAGAAGGGAGTTGGCCAGAAGAAACCAGTGGAAGGTGAACAGAGACTGGCACGAGAAGGTGCAAAAGTACCGCGGCCACCACTGCCGAGCTGCGTTCTTGCTTCTGGGGTATACGCCTCATTACAAGTCTTTCACCACCTCGAGGCGGGTGACCGGGATTGACTCCGTGTTGCCCGGAGAAAACATCAGCTCGAACACTGTACAGACCGAGTTCCCCATCTCGGAGACGGTGACTGTCGCGATTCCCAGCGGGATTCCGGCAGAATCGGGCGAACAGTCTCCAGGCCGTGAACCTGCGGGGACTGTGAGAGCCGAGACTGGGCGCAAGCGGCAGAGGCAGAAATTTGTCGTTTCCAGCGCGTCTCGGAGCTCATCCAGCTCGGAAGAATCCGAAGTTGAGATGTTACGGAGTCGTGGCCAGCGCTTCGTGGCCGAGGACCTGTCCGCCGTAGCATTTGGGGACATAGGGGGCGAGACCTTGGACCCTCTTCGGGCCGCCCGTGGCTGCTGCAGAGGTTCTCGCTCCCGCGGCTGAGACGGGTCTAGGAGCCGTTAACGGGGCCGAGGCCGGACCTCCCGCCGCGGTCGAGGTCGACACTGATCTTCCGGCCATAGTCGTTGACGAATCGCCCTCCGACTCAGGCAGAGAGGGTCCTGCCGAGGTCATCGAGCCGCGCAGGCCGGAAAAGAGGGCGAGGGTCGATCTCCCACCTGCCCCTGAACCGCCTATGTCGTTCGGGGAATCCGCCACTCCTTCCGAGTTTGTCCCTTGGAGACCGGACATCGAGGGCATGCTAGGGAGGCAGCTCGCCGAGTCGGACCGAGCGGTCAACCCTGAAGTGGTTGCCGCACTGGGACGAGCTTGCGCCCTTCCCCAGGACATGGCGAGGTGGGTGCGGATGGACAATGAGTCGCTGCTGCTCTCCTCAATGCGGTCGTTGGTAGCGGTATGTAACCTTATTCTTCATATTCCTCTCTTTTTCTGCTGCGTTCTTTCAGCTGACATTCTGTTCTTACTGCAGCTCTTGCAAAAGTGTCAAACTGGCATAGGGAGGCTGGACGCAGCCGTGGCCAGGGCAGCTGTCTGGGCGGCGGAGAAAGAGGAGCTGCTGAAGTCCCTGGCGGCAAAGGATGCAACGCTGGCGGAGGAGGCGAGTAGGAATGCCGATCTTTTTGCCGAGCTCGACACAGTGCGGGCCTTGGCCAAGCACCTCAAAGAGAAAGCAAAGGAGGAGGCGGACCAGAACGCCCACCTTTCCTATGAGCTAGACGAGGTCCGGCTTGCATTGTCGCGGCAGGAGGAAGATATGCAGATGCTGCGGGGGACGAACAAGAGGCTCACCTCCGAGAGAAGGCTAGCTGAAAGAAAGCTAGAGATGGCTCTGGAGGGGAAGGCGGCCGATCTCGAGCTGGCTCTGAGAGGGCAAGAAGCCAAACTCAAGGAAGAGTACCAAGCCGAGCACGACGCCGTGATAAACGAAGAGGTCGACAAACTGGCAGCTGACTATAAGGCGCAGTTGCCAGGAATCCGAGATCGGGCATGGACACTTGGGTGGAAGGCGGCCTTAAAAAGGGTTGGAGTTTCCATGGACATCCCCATTTTCTGGAATCCGCCCAGGTTCCCTCGCTCGGACTCGGAGTTGCGTGCCGTCTCAGAATTTGCCCCAGCTCCCTCCGCCTAGGAGGTCGCCCCAGCTCCCTCCGCACTGGAAGTCGCCCCCGCTCCTCTGGTGGTTCCCGAGGCTGCCTCGGCCGTTCCCAGCGAGAGCGCTACCGGGACCGATTGTAATAAGGAAGCTGTAGCTCCCTGAATTTTGTACTTTTCTTCTTTCTTTTTACATTGTATTCCGGCAGGTTCTTATGTAATAAAACAGCATTCTTTCCACATGTTCTGTGCATGATTTGTGTCTTGTTTGTGGTGGAATGGGTGTCGACACAGGTAGTTTGCCAAGTAGTTTAATAGGCACTAACTGAGGGCGGTTGGCCCTCTGAACAGAGGCGCCTAGCCGCGAGGGAGGTACTGCTACCGGACCTTGATGTGCGTATGGCTGTGCCGCCCAGGCTGGTGCAGGCACCGAGCTGAGGGCGGTTGGCTCTCTGAACAGAGGCGCCGAGCCGCGAGGGTGGTACTGGTACCGAACCTTGATGCGCTTTTGGCTGTGCCGCCCAGGCTGGTGCAGGCACCGAGCTGAGGGCGGTTGGCGCTCTGAACAGAGGCGTTGAGCCACGAGGGTGGTACTGCTACCAGACCCTGATGTGCATATGGCTGTGCCGCCCAAGTTGGTGTAGGCACCGAGCTGATGGCGGTTGGCCCTCTGAACAGAGGCGCCGAGCCGCGAGGGTGGTATTGCTACCGGACCCTGATGTGCATATGGCTGTGCCGCCTAGGCTGGTGCAGGCACCGAGCTGAGGGCGGTTGGCCCTCTGAACAGAGGCGCCGAGCCGCGAGGGTGGTATTGGTACCGGACCCTGATGCTTTTGGCTGTGCCGCCCAGGCTGGTGCAGGCACCGAGCTGAGGGCGGTTGGCCCTCTGAACAGAGGCGCCGAGCCGCGAGGGTGGTACTGCTACCGAACCCTGATGTACATATGGGTGTGCCGGCCAGGCTGGTGCAGGTACCGAGCTGAGAGCGGTTGGCCCTCTGAACAGAGGCGCCGAGCCGCGAGGGTGGTATTGGTACCGGACCCTGATGTGCTTTTGGTTCTGTCGAAGCTAGCGATGGCACCGAGCTGACAGTTGATACTCTGAACAGAGGCGTCGAGCCGCAGGGAATCTCGAAGCAATGCAACGACTCATTCCAGAAAAATCGCCTTTTATTGATATTTGATTTCTTTAATACATTTTTCAGAAGTAGAATTTTTTGAGATGCGTCGCATTCCATGGTCGCGGGAGCGCCTTCCCCTCCATGTCTTCAAGTCGGTAGGCAGATCTCCCAGCTGTTAAAGTTATTCTGAACGGTCCTTGCTAGTTGGGCGCCAGCTTGCCTTCGTTTGGATCTCGGTCGCCAGGAAGTGTTTTCTTTAAGACCAACTCTCCCATCGCGAATTTTCTTTCCTTGACCTTCGGGTTGTATCCCCTGGCCAACTGTTGTTGATAGGCGGCCAGGCGGATAGCTCCCGCCTCTCTTCGTTCTTCAGCCAAGTCCAGCTCTCGTGCTACGTTCAGATCATTCAGGCCCTGGTCACAGAGTTCCGACCTCAAGGTCGGGAGGCCGACCTCAAGGGGACTAACTACTTCCATGCCGTAGGCAAGGGAGAACGGGGTAGCTGAGGTGGAACGCCTTGGAGTAGTTCGGTAGGCCCATAGAACACTTGGCAGCTCCTCTGCCCATCGACCTTTGGCTCGGTCGAGTCTCTTTTTAATTCCGTCGAGGAGCACTTTGTTCGTGATCTCGGCCTGATCGTTGCTTTGAGGATACGCCGGGGTGGAGTAGACATTTCGAATGCCGTACTCTTGGCACAAGCTTTTGAAGAAGTTGGAATCGAACAGCGTTCCGTTGTCGGAAATGAGAGTACGGGGAATTCCAAATCTTGTGATGATGTTCTTCCACACAAAGTTCTTCGTGTCTAATTCGGTGATGGAGGACAAGGGTTCAGCTTCGACCCATTTCGTGAAGTAGTCCGTGGTCACTATCAACCATCTTTTGTTCGCTGGAGTTCGGTGAAGTGGTCCAACGATGTCCAGGCCCCACTGGGCGAAAGGCCACGGACTGGAGAGGGGGCTCAGGTCCTGGGCTGGCTGGTGGAGAGAGTGAGAGAACTTCTGGCACTTTTTCGCATTTTCTGGCATAGAGCTGGGCGTCCTTTTACATGTACGGCCACCAGTAACCTTGGCTGATAGCCCGGTACGCAAGAGACCGACCTCCTATATGACTGCCGCAGATTCCTTCGTGAATTTTGTAGAGGAAATCGTCGACTTTGCTGGGGTGAACGCACTGGAGGTAGGGCCCTGTGAATGACTTCCTGTAGAGCTTGCCGTCTGGGGAGAGCCAGAACCGGGTCGCCTTCAACCTGACCTTACGAGCTTCAGTCCTGTCCTCGGGTAGCTGGTCGTCCTTTAGGTATGCAATGATGGGGTCCATCCAGCTCGGGCCGAGATCAAGGCACATGAGCTGCCGAGGTTGCTGGAGGTCGATGCTGGGCTCCCACAGCGTTTCTACTTCGATAGTTCTTTTATCACCGGCTTCGACAGCCGAGGCGAGGCTGGCGACGGCGTCTGCATGGGAGTTGGATTCTCTGCCGATCTGCCGGACCTCAGCCCTTTCGAACTGGGAGAGAAGTCCCCTGGCGCTGGCAAGGTAGGCCGCCATCCTGTCATCCCGAGCTTGGTAGTCTCCGTTGAGCTGGCTCGCCACTAGCTGGGAATCGCTGAAAATCACTATGGATCGAGCTTCCAAGATTTTGGCACTGTTGAGTCCGGCAATGAGCGCTTCATACTCGGCCTCGTTATTAGATGCCTTGAAACCGAGTGTCAGAGCTTGTTCGATGACGAGGCCTTCTGGAGACTGGAGGACTATGCCAGCGCCAGCTCTTTTGGACGTTGAGGATCCGTCGACAAAGACTTTTCAGGACGAGTCTAGGAGCTCTCTCGAGGACTGTTCTTGCTTGGTCTCGGTGACAACCTCTGCACCCCTATCGCCCCCTAGTTCGGTGTCGAGCGAGGTCGGTGCCGAACTCTGAGGAGTAAATTCCACAATGAAGTCCGCTAGGACTTGAGCTTTAATGGCCGTTCTGGGCTGATAGCTGATGTCATATTGCCCCAGTTCGACAGCCCATTTGGAGATCCATCCGGAGAAATCTGCCTTCCGGAGGAGAGCCTTCAGTGGGTATTCTGTTACGACCACTATCGTGAAGGTTTGGAAGTAGTGGGAGAGCTTTCGAGAGGCGCTAACGAGCGCCAAGGCAAGCTTTTCGAGCTGCAAGTACCGGGTCTCGGCGTCCAGCAGGGTTTTGCTCGTGTAATAGATAGGCCTTTGTTGGCCGTTGTCTTCTCTGATGAGCACCGAGCTCACTGCATGGTCCGAGACCAACAGGTACAAGAACAGTGCTTCTCCAATAGTCGGGGTCGACAGCAGCGGTGGAGAAGAAAGGTAGTGTTTAAGCTGTTGCAGCGCCTGAGAACAATCCGACGTCCATTGGAACTTGGAGCCCTTTCGCAAGAGTTGGAAGAAAGGTCTGCACTTGTCCGAAGCTCGGCTGATAAATCGGTTCAGGGCGGCAGCCATTCCGGTCAGCCGCTGAACTTGTTTTGCCGAGGTCGGACACTGGAGCTCCTGGATCGCGGTGATCTGGTCAGGGTTCGCTTCGATCCCCCTTCTTGTGACCAGGCTCCCTAGGAACTTGCCGGAACCGACACCAAAGGCGCACTTGGATGCATTTAGCTTTAACTGGAACTGGCAAAGGATGTCAAAAATTTGGCGGAGGTCGGTCAAGTGGTCCTGCGACCTTTCGGATTTGACGACCATATCATCGATATAGACCTGCACCATCTTGTCGAGCTGGGCCTGGAACATCTTTGTCACCAACCGCTGGTACGTCGCTCCCGCATTCTTTAACCCGAAGGGCATCACCTTGTAACAATAGGTGCCCCTGGGAGTGATGAAAGCTGTCTTGTCCTGGTCTGCCGCATACAGGGGGATCTGATGGTACCCTCGGTAGGCATCCAGGAAACTCATTCGGTCGTGTCCGGCAGTGGCGTCGATGAGCTGGTCTATCTTCGGAAGAGGGAAGCTGTCTTTGGGACATGCCTTATTGAGGTCGGTGAAATCCACGCAGACCCTCCATTTTTCCGTCTTCTTTTTGACCACCACGGTGTTAGCTAGCCACTGCGGATAGTGGACCTCCTTTATTGCGCCTGCCTCGAGGAGTTTCTGAACTTCCTCAACCACGGCCTCGGTCTGCGGGACCCCAGTCCGGCGAGTTTTTGAAGCACGGGCTTATGGTAGGGATCCACCTTCAGTTCATGGCAAATGACTGTCGGGTCAATGCCGGGCATCTCATAGGGTGTCCAGGCAAAGACCGCCTTATTCTCCACGAGGAGGTCAAGCAGTTCTGTCTTCTCGGACTCGGGGAGCTGGCTTCCAACGAGGAAGAATCTGTCGGGGTCGGTGGGATCAATGTTGACCTTGGTGAGGTCCTCGATGCTTTTCTGCGCCGGAGCCCTGCCGACGTCCCCGAGCTCGGCCTCTCTATCCAGTTCGGTCACATTGACTTGGGATGGCTCGGCCTCGCCAGGTAGCACGGCCAGCAGGTATTGCCTGGCCATGTGCTGGTTGCCTCTGACGGTGATCACCTCCGTTCGGCCCGACCGGTTTTCCAAAGGGAATTTGAGCTTCTGATGCTGGGTGGAGGGCACCGCCTCCATGCTATGCAGCCACGTCCTCCCCATTATAACATTGTATGGGGAGGGGACATCGACCACTAGGAAGTCAACTTGCCTGCAGGCGCCACCCACTTGGACTCTGAGGGAGATCTTACCCTTGGGATAAACAGGCTTGGAGCTGAAGCCGACCAGAGGGGTACGGGCAGCCTGGAGGTCCTCGTCCTTTAGTTTCAACTTCTTGAAGCAATCGTAGTAGAGGACTTCGGACGAACTGCCTGGGTCGACAAGGGCTCTCTGAACCAAGAAGTTCTGCAGCTTCAAGGTGAGCACTAGAGCGTCGTTATGTGGGAGCTCGACGTCTTCCAAGTCCTTGTCAGAGAACCATATTCTGACCCCCTCTGTTTTGGCTTTCTTCGCGGCTGGCTCTGGTGCCGCGGTCAGCACCTGGCCTCGGCGCGAGCCTGAGAGCTCTTCTTTGGTGGGGCGGCAAGGTGAATGACGTTGATGATGCTTTCTGGCTCGCTGTCCTGGTTGTCAGCGTCCCGCCGCGGAGGTCGGTCATCACCTCGACCCTCGTCCTTGATGTAATCCCTGAGGTACCCCTCCTTCATGAGGTTCTCCAGGTGGAACTTGTAGCTCCTGCATTCGTCGGTTCTGTGCCCATTTTGCTTGTGGTATGCACAGAACTTACTCTGGTCCCGAGAGGAGGGGTCAATCGTCATCGGCCGTGGTCGTTTGAAGAAAGGCTGCACTTTTATTTTATTGAGGAGCCTATAGATTGGCTCCTTAAAGATGGTATTTACCGCCACGTGGGAGGCCGGCTCGTGGCCTGACCTTCTGTCGTTCTTCGATCCCGCTGCCAAAGTAGAGGGGGTTCGGCGCTGCTCCGAGGACCGGGCCTTGCGCCGATCCGGGGACGGGTCTCTGTGACAATCCTCCCTCTTGGAGGACCTGCTATCTCCCCTGGCTGGTTGGCTCTTCTTGGTGAGGCCGAAGTTTTCGCGACCTCGCACCTCGTCTTTTTCCGCCAATATGAACCGATTCGCTCGGGTCATCAACTCCTTCATGGTGGTCACGGGGTACATGACCAACTGTGCCCGAAGCTGGATGCCCGGCCGAAGAGCCAGCTGGAAGGATTTCACTGCTAACTCTTCAGAAGCGCACTCGATCTGGCTGTAGACAGTCCAGAACCGACGAGCGAACTGGGTGACGCTCTCGTCCTCCTGCATCCGGAGGGCCATTAGGTCAGCATCGGTCTTTGGGACGACGCGATGCGCCTGGAATTTTCCCAGGAAGGAGGTCCGGAGCTACCGCTAACTGGAGATGGAGTCTTCAGGAAGCGAGCAAAACCACCGCAAGGGGAGATCCGCCAAACTGGAGGAGAAAACTCGACAGTTTAGGGAGTCGTCATCCCCCCAGACCGACATCCTCTGGACGTAATGTCTGAGATGAGCCGCAGGGTCCGAGGTTCCGTCATACAGGGCGAACCTCGGGACGCTGAACTTCTCGGGGAGTGTGTATTTTCTTATCTCCCTAGAGAAAGGAGACGCGCCAGTGTCCTCGGCTTCGAAGGCGCTAAACTGGTCTCGGACGATACCAGCAGTCTCCATATTCTCGCGGATCGTCTGCTTCACCCGCTGGTCGATCCACTGCTTTAGCTCTTCATCTTCCGAAACCTGGCGCTACTTCTTCGGCCCTTCATGCATGTGACTGCTGCTGGAGCCTTATTCCCCGTGGTCTCGGTCGCGCCTCTTGTTATCGAGGACGTGCCTCAGGTCTCGCCCGTAGCCCAGGCGCCTGGGTGGCGGACTCTGACCCTTTTTGTCGTCGAGCTGTCGCTTGAGCTGCTGGATAAGCTCATGCTGCTCCTGGATGAGGCGGTTCTGAGCCCTGATGTCATCCAGGCGGGGGTCTTCATTTTGATCGAGGCTGGCTTGATGGTGTGACTGCGATCCAGCTCGTGCTGACTTCTCGCGTGGCTTGGTGACCGATTTGTTGCCTTGCTTGGAGGGCTGTTCCGGAGGTGGGACGTCGCGAAGGGAAAGCATGGTCACTCCCCTAGATCGTGACTGTGTTTGGACCGTGGGAGACCTCCCCCCTGACCTCCTTTGTTGAGGGGGTGGAGGTGGAAGATTCTGCGCCAGTGTAGGCTGTATGGACAAAGCCTTGCCTTTGGAGGGTCCTTCGCCATTTCTGGTTTTTGGAGGCATACTGTTTACAAGCTTTTTGTTCAGTTTCCCATAGACGGCGCCAAACTGTAAGCGGTAAAAACGACACCTACTTAGATTGAGATGAGATCGAGGTAAACTTCTTAGGACGGGGAATGCTGAACGCCAAGAACCTGAAAAGGAAGGAAAAAGGCTAGAGTCAGAGCCCCTGGCTGCCGTGAGCCGAAGGCACTCCGATGCCTGAGTTAGTTCTGAGAAAACTAAACAGGAGGAGGAAGAGGGGAATGAGACGATGTGGAGTATTGTGAGTTGTGTATTGCGTACCTTTCATGGGACTGATCCCATGTGTATATATAAGTGAGCGTTCCTCGTTCATTCTCTTTGTGAGTGGGGGTAGGTGAGGTGAGGTCCCATCGATCCTTACCCTGACTGGCAGCAGTAGGTAAAATGGGCAACACCCCATCCTCACTTTCCATGCCTTCAGTCAATTGACGTACATGGCTGATAAAGCAAACTTCTTATCGCCATAAATGAGCGATCCTATCGTCATAAATGAATGCTCATATCTGTCTGAGCGCGCCGTATTTCCAAGAGGAATGTGGCGGCCCACTCTGACTCTAGCATTCTGGTCTGAGACCAAGGATGGCTTGGCCGTGGTGTGCCTTTGTACTGAGCTGGCATCTATGCCGAACTGCCGAACCGTGGTGCCGAGCTACCGAGCTATTGACCGAGCTGCCGAGCTGACGGGCTATTACCACAGAGGCCGAGGTGATCGGCGAGTCTAGCTGTAATCTTTGCTTAACTTCGTCATTATGGTGTTTTACCCACACAATTTGTGACGGAAGACAACCATTTGGTGGGTAGGCTACTTCGATGCCAAGAAATTAGTGGAGACACCTGAATCTTTTATTTCAAATTGTTGATGAATAAATGATATGAGAGCAATAATACCTTCGTATCATCACTAATTATAATCATATCATGAACTCTTTATTTGACGAGTATGGCAGGTTGAAGTTGGCCAACAACTGATTCATTTGTAATATGAGGATGAAATGGAATTGTTTACTCAATTTCAATCTCATAGACTGCTTTAGCGTTCACTCTTTTCGTGTCAGAAAACTACAATGTTAATAGCTAGGTTTAAAGCTATTGAAATGTGTGTGTTCTCACATTCTAAGAATAACATTGTAATACATGGGTTGGTAGATTTAACATTTGTTGTAAATTGTAATAGTTGAAGCCTATTAAGCAACTGTGTCAATCCATGTTCTACAACGCTATTTATTAGAAAAATTGTTTGGAAGAAGGTTTTCTCTTAGAAAGTGAGAACTCATGCTCTTCAATTGATTAACACGTTGTCTTTTCTCGTTCTGTTTCTTTGAAGCAAAAGGAGTGACTTCAGGAGCACACTGACACCAAAGTTAGATAAACCAAAAAAGGGGTTTCATCTCCATATTATAGATGGATCAATGGCGGGTCAACTTCAACTTGTCATATCTCATGAATTAATGATTTTATAGCTCCTCATTTGTTAGAGATCAGTTGTCTGTCATACAAGTATGTCATACCCCCAAATCCGGAATCCTGAAACCACATGGAATACCCAATCCGGGGTGTGGACAGCTAGGATCTTAGTCCAATGTGAGATTCGATTTAAAACTTTTCTCATAATCAACAATGAACATTTAAGGGGAAGCATTTATAGAAAATTTTGTGGAACCGATAGTAATTATCAGCGGAAGCAATGAATACCATAGATCCAATGATATCGGTCCAAACAACACATGTAGCAAATATAGAAGTCATGTCTCGCTACAAAGTTCAAGTATATAAATAACATGTTTTATGTACAAGCCTTCTCATCAACTACAATTGATATCTCAACCATTATGACAACCACACCCAACTCAGCATGATATCATCCGCTTTGGCCACATGCACGCGCATGACTTCCCAGGTGGTCACCCATCCTAGTACTGCCCCCATGCCGAGTACGCTTAACTTCAGAGTTCTTATGAGATCTGGGGCCGCATGAGTTTAAAACGCATCATATTGAGTTAATACGAAGTTTGATTTATGAGCCCAGGGCCAGGACTTGGTTATTCCCAATGTTGCAATGATGGAGTCTCGGATATCCTGGGTGTTCTTTGGTGGGTGATGGGCACACCGGATTTTAACTGGATCTGCCACCTCGACCCAGGCCCACCAGATCTCACAACCTTAAGTAGCAATGCCCTCCAACGGCCAAGTGACTAAGCTATATCATCGGCTCCCCACATGTAGTCCACTGCCTTTAGCGTTTCAAGGAACACCTCACCCTCTAGGGTAATGGTAATGGGCTCACCTACAACACTAAGGGTAAAGGGAGTGAGATCTATAAGATCCAACAAAAACAATAAGTAAAACATAGGATGAATGCATAAAAGTAGAATAAGACAATGAACATGATCAATAGAATAACGATAATAGGTAAAGTAGGCAAATTGTGCCATAGAATGGAATCCATCATGAATCAATATAAATAAAGATCCTACAATCCATCCATCCATCGAGCAATAGGCCCATCCACATAGGCTACTACAACGGGAAATTATGATGTTGCTCTCCCGTATTTCCTTTGAGTTGCGGTGGGGAATGCATAGGATAAGAAGCTCGGCCAAGAAAAGAAATACCAGAATAGCCGGCCAAGCATTTGGTATTGTGCAAAGTGCGAGTGTTAAGCATCATGTGTGGTACCCGATGGTGTACATCCCTTTCAAGCAAGAATCCTAATCTATAGATGACAAGAAATTAGTCCCTACCAAGTGTGTTTGGCCAATGGCTAGAATTAATCAGCCGAGTGGTGCCTTGACTCAAGGTATCACAAGCATATTGTCCGGCTAGGTTCCTATTGCGTGAACACAAATCCCAATCCAGCTAAAGGAGCTATTCCAAGGTACCCATTATAACCTTTAGATGAAGGTTAGAAGCGCGGAGTGACCATTATCTCCTAAATTACTGTTCCTTTATGTCACAAACCATTCTTTTATGTAAGAAAATCATCATTCTGGCTGAAGGAATGGTTGTTCCATTCCTTTATCATTTTTCGCTGGACCAAAATACCTTTGTTCACGTTAACCCTAAAAAAAAAATTTCTCCCTGTCACTCTCCCCGTTCCAGCGAAACGAAAACCCTTCCTCTCGCTCTCCATCTCCCTCCTCTCCGTTTTCAGTCCAGCGAAGCCGTCGCCGGTTCCACGACCAGTAGGAGCCAAGGTCTCAGCCACGCTGTCTCTGGTTGCAGGTACACAGTTTCTTCTTCTTCCATTGTTTTTCCCCTTTTTTTTTTTTTTAATACTGCTGCAACTGCTCTCTGTTGAACGCCTAGGCCTCGTTTCATTCTTTTTTGTCTTTTATTTGTATGAATGGGTTCTTCTTATTTCGATCATTGGATCTAATCACTAATATGTTTTTGGAGAAATCTAGAATTCGAGGTTATTCTCTTTTAGGTTTTGGTCTAATGGAACTCTTCTTTTGTGGGTCTTATTAAAAATCTAATCTTTTTTTTATTTTGGGGTTTTTGTTTCTTATTCCTATTGAAGAAGTTCCCATCTTTTTTCTTTGATCTCTGATTTCTCCTTTCTGGTTTTTCTGCTGTTTCTGTTTCTAAACTGCTGGCCCTCTCGTTTGTTTCTCTTCTTCTTCTCTGTCACCTGTTTTCTTCTCTCTCGTTTCCTCTTCTAAATCTCTCTTGCTTTTCTGTTTTTCTTTCTATAAAAATACTGGTTCTTCAGTTCTTCTCCCCTCCCTCCTCCTCTCTCCTTTTTTTGTTCACTGTTTTTTTCAGTTGCTGTTTTGGTTTTTCCCTTTTTGCTTGTTTTCTGTAAGTTGATAGTTGATTAGTTGATTGTGTGCATTTTCCCTTGTTCACTGTTCTTTCCAGTTACTGTTTTTTGCTTGTTACTAGATTGAATTGTACTCGTAACCACTCTACAAGGCACTTCATTTTCTAAACATTTGCTACTATTGACTGTCATGCATATTTCAGATACACAGGCACGTTTCAATTGCAATAGTTGGCCAGAAAAAAATATCTTCCATTATGATATTTTGGTAGCATATATATCTACTTATTGATAATTAAATGTGTCCAATCCTATCATATACACTACAATGTAGTATTTTTGTTGTATTTTCAGATGTTGTGTTTTGTGATGGTCCTCTACATGACTTCTTGTTTCCTTGCCTGACATCAAAGCATATCTGTATGCTCAAGTTTTACCAAGTATACTCCCTTTTCTGAAAGAAATTGCCTATTTTGATATTTGTATCTTTGCCAAACACATGGACACAATTGAAAACTTGCAATATAAAACATTACCCTGTTTGAACTTTTTTATTGATATATTAGCTGCATTTCTATGCTATCAGTGAGACCCAAAATTCATAAATATATATGTGGCATTATTACCTGCATTTGAAGCTGTCATGTGATCAAAGAAATTACCTCAGATGGTTTATCTTTTTTCTAATTGGATGTCAGGTATTCATGATTGGATCATATCCAAATTTGTCTTCAATTATAGGATCTGGTCAATAACAAACTTCCTACATCTTCCAGTTGTGTGTTATGTAAAAAATTCATACAAGGGTATTTTGGTCAGTTTTATATAAATTTTATTCCATTCTGGGCATCATTCCAGCGTGCCAAATGCAAGAATAGGAATCCAGAGCTCTATTACTGGGTTGATTCCTCAACGTACCAAATGCTGGAATGGAAATTACTATTCCTGCCTCATTCCATTCCAGGCTCATTCCACTCTCCATTCTATTCCTGCCTAAAACCATTCCAGAGAACCAAACGCTACCTTAAGAATTATCTCAAGACATTCCAAGCATCCAAGTCATTTCAAGACATTCATCAATATACAATCCATTCCAAGAGATAGTTCCTTCACCTAAAGGCCATTGAATAACAAACCTAGCCCAAAACACGGGTAAACCATCTCCAATTATCAATACAAGATCTCCTTAAGGTAAACCCTAGGTCAAGGTCCTCGTTATCCAATTACAATTAAGGTATCAAGTGTAACATCTTAAACCAAGAGACAAGAGGTCAACAATAATGAGGCGGTATAGAGATCCATCCATCCATCCCAATCAATAAATGAATAACATAAACAAGCCCAACCTAGGTCAAAGTCATCTCCTTCACGTATGAGTGTTGAATCATCCAGCACAGTAGCTAAGTTGAGTTTCGGATATCCAATAATTGGCGCTTGGTGCTCTGATGGTGTTTGACATCCAAAGGCCTCTCATGATTACCCTCTTGGCCTAACTCCACATCCCATACCCTACTTTAAGCAACCGATGAGTGGATGTTAAGCTCCACCATACACACACACACCTTAAGTCTTCATTTGCAAGCTATTTAACAAGTTAAATTGGGAAAAAAGGGGTAAATTTTGCAAATTCTGCACATTGAGAAACCTAGGTCCACGGTTAGCCGTAGTCCTGTTTCGGCTAGCTGTGTATGCACTACGGTGAGCTTTATGGATGACCGTGGGATGACCTACAACTAGTCGTGAGGTCGCTGACATGTATTTTGGCCATTTTTCACCTCTCTGGAAAAGCTTGCCGATGTACAACCATTGTAAGCTTTTTGGAACCCATACGGCTAGCCGTAAGGGAGCTATGACTCACAGTAGGTTCCCAGAATTCAATCTCCTTTGATTCGAATTGATGTGAAACCCCTCCAAATCACCTCCAATCACCACCAAACTTCACCCACACCTCAAATTCATGATTTCCAACCTATCCCCATTCATAGTTTCCATAATTGAAAGGGTTTCCATCGATTGGGCTCCAATCCATACAGAAGGGTTTCAAAACAAGCAAAGAGCTTAGAAAAGAGAGGGAATTGTACCAATTCATCAAGATCTTTGGAACCCAACACAAGAATCATAGAAAAGGAACATGCATGCTATGTAATTCATATATTTTACTTGCCTTTGGTTAAAGCTATGGGAATTCTCCAATCCAAACCCTCAAAAGCTGAAGAAAACCCCGGACTCCGCAAAAATCTCAAGAATCCAAGACCTGCCACTCCTACACCCAAATCCAAGGGAAAATCATGCATTAGGGCCAGAATTCAAGAAGAGAAACCCTAAGGAAGCCTAGAGATGGAATTAGGCTTGAAACTTACCTTGAATGAGAGAGAAAAGAGAGATCTAGATGAGATCTTGGAGAGAAGGGCTGGAATTCCTTGAATTTCAATGATCTCCAATGAAATTGGCTCTTGAATTGCTTGCTCTAACTCTGGCTTGTGGAGGAAGGAAGGGGAGAGAGAGAAATGGGAGGGAAATGAGAGGAATGAAATGAAAAGTAGTTGGGAAGGGAGGGCGGTTATATTGGGTTTTTGCAATGAGAGAGGATATGGCCAAAATGCCCTCACTTAAGTCATGTTGCAACAAGGGCACTCAAGGGGGAAAACTCAAGGTTTCACACAATTTCTCCCAAGCACTATAGGTCACCCTAACCCACACCCAAGGGCCTAGCCTCCTACACTTGCTAAAATTACAAAACACCCCGTATACTAATCTATAATTACAAATAACACCTAAACTACCAAAATTAAGCGCAAAACACCCCAACTCTCAAAATCAAGCATCTAACCCTTTTAATAACCCCCAAAATCATACAAGCACACATAATTGACAAAACTAAGGCTGGAAAAAAGGGCTGGGACCTTGCAAAGTAAATAAGAGGAAGAATATGATTTGTTGTAATGAACAGTTGTTAAATGCAATCACTAAAAACTCTATCCCTGGTACTGGCTCTATAACATTGTCAATGGTGTGATGCCCTGTTACTCAAGTGGTTCAATGGATGCTTAAAGTATGCAATGCCAACTTGTGCCAAACTTTGTAGGTTTCTAGGTAATATGAAAATTGTAGCTGTTTCTCATCTGATCAAAGACGCATTTGATAATTTTGAGCTTCTTCTTCTTCTTTTTATTTTTTATTTTTTTGTTGTGCATGTGTATAGCCTTAGCACACAAAAGTTTCTGTTTCTCTTTTGTGGTGCACCTTAGGTGGCATGCATAGGTTGTTTCAGCAATATTAAGTGACAACGTGGTGGGTAAAAAGCTTGGTAATTATATTTTGTGTTTCATGGAACCTTACTATGTTGAATTGAAATATTGTTTTTATTCACTGATAACTAAGTGCTGAGGGATCTCCCTCCATAGAAACAACCAA
The DNA here is from genome assembly GCA_029852735.1 of Persea americana. Lineage (NCBI taxonomy): Eukaryota > Viridiplantae > Streptophyta > Magnoliopsida > Laurales > Lauraceae > Persea > Persea americana. Next base: position 22,124,897 of record CM056812.1, on the reverse strand, counting down.
GGATTGATCCTTGATTGCGCCTTGTTGGTTAGGGACTTGGGGTAGTGTGTGCATGTGTATTTGAGAGTTAGGGACTTGGGGTAGTGTTGTGCATGTGTATTTGATTGAGAGAGAGAGAGAGAGAGAGAGAGAGAGAGAGAGAGAGAGAGAGAGAGAGAGAGTTGAAATATGGGTTTTAAGTAAAAAAGTTTTTATTCAACTAGGCTAAAAGATATTTATTTAACAATTGATTTTGATTGTTTGGTTTGTGCCGAGTATTTAACAATAACATTCCCTGTTTCTTAAGTTTCCTTATATATGGTCAAGCAAATATTGATCCAGTCCACAATGTGTTTGCTGACATCAAGCTGAATGATGAAGACGGATGTGTATTTGATAATCTTTTCAGAAAGGATGGAGGCCATTAAGGATTGGATTTCGTGCCAGTTAGCATCCAAGTCTTTGCTTTCCACGAGACCTTTAACCAGTAACTTCTTTGGAGAGGAGCCTTTGGTTGAAGAACCTGGTGATCAAGGTACTTTAGTGTTACAGTTGTCTTTCATTTTCTGTTGCATGTTATGATTTTACTAGGTCATTGGAGATTTCCCTTCTCTCTCTCTCTCTCTCTCTCTCTCTCTCACACACACACACACACACACACACACACACACACACACACGCACACAGTTTCTCTACATATATGGGTATATATGTATGTGTGTGAAATATTTCCCTATGATCTGTATGCCTGTTTGGATGCTGACATTGTGCAAACATTCACTCTAGTTGCTGGATGAGTTTATGCTATGATGTACTGAACATGGCCTGACTTGAAAATTAGCCAACTTATATATATTGTAATTGTGAATTAAAATGCACAATACCTGTTGGTAATTAAGTTGGCTGCTACAGAATCCCTTAATTCATTCTCTTCCTAAAAAAGGTGCATCCCCCCTCTTATTCTTTTATAGTTACCAAGAATCTAGAGCAATCCCTCTCACCCCCCTAATTCATAAAAGTGGCGCAGTAACTTCTGTTGTGTTCCTCCCCTCTGTCCTACTACGGCCACCTAAACAATGTCTATCCTCACATCTCTCTTTCTCTCTCTCTCTCTCTCTCTCTCTCTCTCTCTCTCTCTCTCTCTCTCACACACACACACACACACACACACACACACACACACACACAACACCCACTCCTCTTTTGTCTACTTATTTGTTAAATTTTTTTCACATAAATTTATCAATTTTTCCTTTTTGTTTTTGTATGTTTCAGCCTGTCTTTTTAATGAATAAATCCTGTTGTTGGACACACATCTAAGCTCTCTTTCTGTTTATTTATCTTTCAATCTTTTTACCATTGCATTCACTAACACCTAAAATTTCTCATGCCGTGTCATAAATATTATTGAGATATTGGGATATTGTGCATATAGGGGCAAGCCGAGTTCCAATTGTTAATGTTTCAATTAGTTTTTTTGGGAGATATCACATATACTAAATTATTTCCACTACGCTTCATTAGTGTGCTTGTAGTTGAAAATTGATTTTAAACAATTGGATTCAGGTCATACGTTTCTGTCATTCTCTTATGTGTTGTTTATGTTTGAATAATAGGTAGTTCAGTCAAGCTGCTCACTTGAACAGCTTTCTTTGGTGGAGCTATATAATGCATGTCACATTTGTCCCAACTCCTGATTTTAATTTTGGGCTTTTAAGTGAAGGGTTATTTTCGTTTTTGCTTTCAGGTTCAACAGTCAGGGCTACTATATCAGAATCTGCAACTGCTGATGCATCTACAAGTATCTCTGATAGTCAAATCATTGAAAATGCTTCCCTCTCACGGCCTGTTGCTGCTGAGGATTCTCAACTATCTCATCATTTCATGGATGATAAAAAGAGGGATCCTTTGGCTAGAGTTGAGGCACTCCAGATCAATTTTCTGCGTCTTGTCTGTCGGCTTGGACAGTCATCGGAAAATCTTGTCATTGCACAGGTTTTATATCGGTTACAACTAGCAATCTTAATACGAGCCGGGGAATCTGGCATAAGACGATCTGGACTTCAAACTGGTAGAGCTAGATCTTTAGCAGCGGCACAAGAATCAGCTGGCCAACCCGACTTGGACTTCTCTTTTAAGATTCTTGTCTTGGGGAAAACTGGTGTTGGCAAGAGTGCAACCATAAATTCTATATTTGATCAAATAAAAGCAGCAACTGATGCATTTCAACCTGCCACTGATCGGATCCAGGAGGTTGTAGGGACTGTGAGCGGAATCAAAGTCACAGTAATTGATACTCCAGGTCTTTTACCTTCCTGCAGTAATCAACGCTGGAACAGGAAGATCTTGCGTAGTGTTAAGAGGCACATAAAAAGATCACCACCTGACATCGTGTTGTATTTTGAGCGCCTTGATGTCATCAACATGGGCTACAATGATTTTCCACTGCTGAAGCTTATAACAGATGTTCTTGGTTTTGAAATCTGGTTCAACACCATCCTTGTTATGACGCATTGTTCTTCGGCTCTTCCTGAAGGTGCTGATGGTTATCCAGTCAGCTATGATGCATTTGTAACTCGGTGCACAAAGCTGGTGCAGCATTATATACAGCAGGCAGTATCTGACACACGGCTTGAGAATCCTGTTCTACTAGTAGAGAATCATCCTTTGTGTAAAACTAATACTAAAGGGGAAAAAGTTCTCCCTAACGGCCAGGTTTGGAGGTCTCAGTTCTTGCTGTTATGTGCATCTTCCAAAGTCTTGGGGGATGCAAACACGCTCTTAAAATTTAAGGACAGCTTTCAAATGAGTAGACATACTAATAATAGGTTGCCTTCGCTGCCTCATCTCTTATCCTCTCTTCTTCATTCCCGTTCCCTGTTTAATGTGAATGACCCTGAAAATCATATGGATGAGGTTTTGGATGAGGACGATGAAGAAGATTACGACCAATTACCTCCCATTCGCATTCTTTCAAAAGCCCAATTTGAAGAATTAAGTGAATCTCAGAAGAATGATTATCTAGATGAACTAGATTATCGTGAGACCCTGTACCTGAAGAAGCTGTGGAAAGCAGAGCATAAGAGACGGAGAGAAAAAATGCTTGCAGAAAAAGAATCCCTGGAAAATGATGATAGTCAAGAAGATGCTGCTCCTGAGGCAATCCTGCTGCCGGATATGGCTGTTCCACTTAGTTTTGATTCTGACTATCCTGTGTACAGATACCGGAGTCTTTTAGGTAATGACCGGTGGATTGTGAGACCGGTTCTGGATTCTCAAGGTTGGGATCACGATGTAGGGTTTGATGGAATTAACTTGGAGACTTCTTTGGATATTAATGATAAATTACGTGGTTCTATGGTAGGACAAATGAGTAAAGACAAACAGGATTTCACTGTTCAAACAGAATGTGCGGCTGCCTATGTGGATCAGGAAGGCCCCACGGCATATGCAGGAATTGAGATTCAAACTGCCGGTCGAGATTTAATTTGTACTGTTCGAGGGGATACTAAGTTGAGAAACATGAAGCATAACATGACAGGATGTGGGTTCACTCTGTCATCATTTGGAAATCGTTATTTTGTTGGTGCCAAGGTTGAGGACTCCATTACAATAGGCAAGAGGTTGAAACTCATTGTAAATACTGGCCGTATGGGAGGGCTTGGTCAAGTGGCATATGGCGGGAGCGTTGAAGCAACTTTAAGAGGGAAAGATTACCCAGTACGGGATGATAAGACGGGCATTGTGATGACGTTTCTTTCCTATGAAAAAGAGACGGTTTTGGGGGGAACTATTCAATCTGACTTTCGTCCTAGACGTAGTATGAAAATGTCAGTTAGCGCGAATTTGAACAGCAGAAGAATGGGGCAATTTTCGTTAAGGACCAGTACCTCTGAGCATTTTGAGATAGCGCTTATAGCACTTGTTCCGATTGTCAGGTCCCTGTTCCGGAAAAGGGCAATTGATGATGGTTTACACTCTTAATTGAAGGAGAGAGCGGCAGGGTAATAAGTTGGTCAATCGGCTGTTGGATTGTACTATTTCTGGCGAGGAAATTTCCATTTGGAGTTCGTATTTACAAATCTGTATCAATAAAGAAGGTTTTTGGAGCCTTGATTTCATTGATGGCTTCTGTAAGAGCAATGAAACTAGTGAATCTGAGCTGAAAATTGTACAGTTAACAATGGTATTAAGGCAAGATGTACTTTTTTGAGTCTTGTGGTGACAGACATCACCCAAAAGTTCTTGGTAACATTTTTCGCTTTCGTAAGTAAAATCATCAGTCATTCCCTTTTTCCATTTCAATGTGTTTTCTGTTTTCTTATTATTTTAAAATTTGCTAGATGCTAATTAGTCCCAACTTGATAAACCCATTTGCAGGTATTGTTTATAGTAAATGGATCCACTGTGGCCCCCGAGCAGACAAACTGGTCCCACTTTTTGCTGTACATGTGGCATGTGCACATATCTGTAGGTATTGATGATTCAAACCATTGATAGTGTACCTTTTATTAGCAAATAACCTTAACTTGGAGAATCCTATGGAATTTTGCTTGGAGTCGATAGCTGTTTGTTTTGTCTTGTCCTATCATCTGTAGTCTAATATATTGAATGTCTGCCGGTGCAATTGTTTATGGTGATATTTCTTTTGGTCCGTGGCCCTTTCACTGTTGGGCCAGAAGTTTCAGGTCTTGCAGATGAGAAATTTGATCTACAGTATTGACTCTGGAGCAAAATGGCAAGACAGGGTACATGTATGACTATCCCGTGTAAATGTTCATGTTCTCTTCTTTATGCTAGTATTTCCCATTCTACCTTTGTCTGAATGTATGCATTTGAAAATGGTTGTATACCAAACTGTTGACAAATAACATAAATAGTATCTAGAATGTTGTGATTGATTGTAAGCATGAAAGGCATTTCTCCCCTCTGATTTTTGACCAAACTGCTCATCCCATATTTCTTTCTTTTAGGAAGAAGCCCAAATTTTACTTTAATCAAAGAGTGTTTAATATGGTTGTATTGATCATGAATGAAAGTATATATTTCCAATGGTATGTACCACTCCTATTAAAGTGAAACCTGGACTGGTTCCTATACTATATACGGAGGTATCTGTGTGATATGAGCAGGTTTGATCACACTAAGACCGCCCCACCTAAGATAAACCAGGTTTTAACTGTGATCTGTACCATCTGCTGCATAGTATCCTCTCTCCTTTGTATTATCATCAATTTGTGTGTTAATATGGCATTGTCTGTATAATTTCTGGGCCTATCAGCTCATGAAGTCTTCCAGTGGTCATCGACGATGTTGCTCCTAGAGTGGTAACTGCATTAGCTACAACACATCACATTAGGAGCATATGAAGCAGGCAACTGAAGGAATTCCAGAAAATTAGGGACTATTGAGATGGGAATTCGGTTCTGTTGCTGTATAGGGGGTTGGCAGTTGGTGTAAGGGCTCTATTAACCATTGCTACAAATTTCAGCAGTTATTCGGAAATATCGTGATATCATTGCAATGTTATCATGAAACAATAATTTCCTAATAATAAATACAATGGTTTATTTGGGATATTATGGGGTTCTTTCTGCTAATAGGTGCTTTTCACGGCTTGTGTGAAAGGTAAATATTTTTACTCCCATATGGAACTTTCCATGATCAATCCAAACTCCTCACATTCACTAACCCCTTACGAATTGTGACTCACCCTCGACTTAATTTGCATTATACTAACTATTGGATTGAACTTCATTTAAAAATCAATAGTTGTGATGGTCTCATTGAGATTATTTTTGCCCAAATTCATATCCTTTATGAGACCTTTTCATTGCATTAGCCTTTCATGACGTGCTTGCTTCCAAGTGGGTCTCAGAAGGGGCTTTGATTTTTTTACCCCTCATGCAAGCGGTCACAGGTCTGGTAGTCAGATAGGTTTTTAGAATTCTTAAGAGGTCAAGGGTCCTTTAGAAATAAAGACAACCATAGAACTGCATTAAAAATCATAGTTGCAAAAAGTGGCTGGTAACCATACTCTCATCTTTACCTTCTCTTGTAAATGCGTTCCCCTTAATGTAAGGACGACATGGCTCCTGGCCTTGGAAAGGACAGCCCAAAAAGTGCGAGTGGCATACCAGGCATTTGGATCCAGGGCAGTGAGGTGACAACCGGGTTTGCCAACTGGAGCAACTCCCAGTCCGTTTCTTTGATAAATACTTAAAAAGAAATGCAAAAATAGGCAGACTAAAGCATATAGAAGTATCCGACATGGCATGACAGGATTGACATCTTATATATAGAATCCTTGTAAAAAGCACAAGTGGGGCCTGCATTTTGAAAATCCAGACCATTGATACACTCCGAACACCCATTGTGATCACAAATGTATAAAATATTTCTCTATTAATGAAATGACCACCATAAGATTAATGGCATCTTGAACACATGCCAACTTCCTTCACTCTTTATCTTCTTTTTCGAGAAATTAATGGAGTCCATCATCAAACTATCAATCTGATGGTTGGTAAACTGAAATTGACTTTTAATATTTATATAGCTTAATATGATGGAAATTAGGGATGAATCAATGGTCTGATATTGACTTTTAGAAGGGTGCTGCGCTGTACTTATAATGCAGTGCCGCTGCATTGAAATTGTAGTTCTGCCCGGAAAGAAAAACAAGGCCTTCAACAGAATGGTTCTGGTATCGATTCTGCATCCAGTGGTTGTTTCAAAACCACATTGTCGGTGGGAAAAAGAGGTTTTTTTTTAGGACTACAAAATGTCAAGTAGCTTTGGTTTTTTATGTTACAAAAAGACAAGGAGTTAAAGTGTGCATCGGTTTATGAATTTATCATTGAAAGAGAATCATGGATCTATATTATCTAATCTTTAAAATAAAGAGGTGCGTTTTTATCTCTTTCTTGAAACTCTCCAACTTTTACGCTCTATGAAGAATCAAAGAGATTCCTTCCAAGGCGGAATCTAAGCCTTTTTATCACTAACATCAACACCAGCTGCCCTGAATACCATAGAGACTGTTTTAGAGTAATAGTTTTTTTAGAAGGAAAATACAAATGACCGGATGGGTTTGCCATCTTTTATTTACATCCATGAGAGGCTTGCCTTGGCTTATCTAATTAGCATTTCATGTCCTCAACAAACTTCAATCAAAAGTGATCTTGACCATCGAAACCTTGTATGAAAAATTGGATGAGCTATTTAGTTTCACTTTCCTTTTGATGATTTGATTAATTTAACGGTGGGTATTATGCTTAATGCATCTGTCATCAGACAACGGTTTACATGAATGATACGAATGGCTAGGTTTTTATTTTTTTTTTATTTTATTTAGAAATGATAATTCATGATCAAGTTTGGTACCAGGAGAGGAATTCATGGATCTAATGATTCTTCATTACCACTTGACCAAGGATTCCTCGTTAGAGATTTGTATAGTTGAGGATTTCACATTGATATTGGTGTGTATTGATTTATATAGCTGAGAAAAGTAGGGAAAAATAGGGTTTGGTGTACAAATTCATTTAAGTGAGGGTTTTCAAATCTTATGGGGGGTGGTTGGATCTGAAAATTCTAACAAATGAATATTTTTATTTGTCCAAATCCTTAAGAATTTACAATTGTCAAAAATGGAATTAGCACAATTTCAGGGAAACCGAAAATCTTTTCCCTAAAAAATTTGGTTGCCAACGTGACCTAAAAGAGACATAAAACAATCAAAGTAAAAAGAGCCACCCACATTACATAGGAACCCGTCCCCCCTTCTCAGCATGCAAAGGCACCCAATGGCTAGGTTAAAGCAATTGCGAGCACACTTGGGTGTGTAGGAGATTGCTAGGCAAAGTTACATCTGGTCATTGCTGAACCCATGTTTTTTCCTTTTTTTTTTTTGGGGTAATTCACGAAGGGGCTAGGACCTCATGAGATCTTTGTATAAGCGAGGTAAGGACACAACTCACGTATATGAGGTGATGGAAACTCACACATGAGAGGAGAGATAGAAATAACTCGCACATGCAAGGTGATAGACATTCGCACATGTGAGACATAGACACAACTCACACATATAAGGTGATAAAACTTACACATGCGAAGAGACATAAACACAACGCACACATGTGAGGTAAAAAACTCACATATACAAAGAGGGAAGAGCCGGTTCAAAATCAAGACCTCCCAATAATAACTGCCACTCCTTACCACTACGGTAAGGGGCCGTTCTCATAGCTGATCCCGTTGAGGGCCACATAGGACATTCACCTTACATGAGCATGAATGTGACTTTGATTTGGTCCAATCCATTTATATAACACATCCTCAAATGGGCAGATAAGTTTTGGTCATTTGAAGTGAAATATGCAGCAGGCTGATGGCACGAGGAAAGAATGACCCGTGATTTTAGGTGAAATACACCGCAGGCATTGCACAGAGAAAAAAATAACATTTTTTTGGATATATAAAATAATGACTCTGGGCGTGTTGTAATTTGTAAACTCGTAATTCTCTCAATCCTGCTTTCGGATTTCCAAATATCATTGCCCATCCAGCATTCACAATGCTTGAAGTCCTGAGCTGGGAAATTCCCCACACTAGTAATTCTATTAAGAAACCCTGAAATTTCATGGAGGAAAATGCCTTTCCAAATGATGCAAAACGGATAAGCCTACATGTGGGACCACCTAAGATAATTTAGAAATAATTTTTATTTCCTTTCATTTTCCTAAGTCTCTATTGCTTCATTAGGTTTTCTTAGCCCCTAACTTTTGCTTTCCCTGTTTAAATTGCATAAATTTTGCTTTTCCTATTTAAATTGTATTGTAGAGAGAAAATTCTCAAGACTAATTATGATTAATAGAATTTTGCGTGGGTGTTTTATCCATTGCGGTAGAGATCTTGTAAGGACGGAACCACCGGGACCGAGCTGGTGAAGACCGAGCTGGCCCGCAGTGGTGTCCCCACACCTGGAGGGAGGACCCACACAGGAGGTATTGTATACACTTCAGGAGACTTACCAAGGCTGCTCCCTAATCATGCATTTGTCCCACATCGAGTGTGGACGCCTCCCACCCTTGCTATATTAGCCTTGGCGTAAGACAAGGGTGTACCACCATGAGCTAATTGTGGGGGTAAAAGACCGTAATGACGAAATTAAGCAAGGATTACAGTAGGACTCGCTGACCACCTCGGCCTCTGTAGTCATAGCCCGTCAGCTCGGCAGTTCGATCAAGAGTACCAGCACGGCAGGGTAGCTCGACGTGAGTGCCAGCTCGGCACAAAAGCACAGCACGGCCAAGCCATTCTTGGTCTCGGAACAAAATGCTGAAGGCAGAGTGGGCCGCCACTTTCTTCCGGGAAATGCGGCGCTCCTTGACAGATAAGAGCATTCATTTATGACGATAGGATTGCTCATTTATGGCGATAAGAAGTTAGCTTTATCAGCCCTTAACATCAACTGACTGAAGGCATGGAAAGTTAGGATGGGATGTTCCCTTTTCACCTACTGCTGCCTGTCAGGGTAAGGATCGATGTGACCTCATCCCACCTACTCCCACTGACAGAGGGAATGAACGAGGAAGGCCCTCATATAGGCACGGGGGATGACCCCATAGAGGTACGCAACTCGCAACACCGACTACATCGTCTCATTCCCCTCTCCTGCCTCCTCCTGTTTACTCTTTCTCTAGAACTAACTCAGGCATCGGAGCGCCTTCGGCTCACGGGAGCCAGGGGCTCTGACCCAAGCCTTTCTCCTTCCCTTTTCAGGTTCCTCAGCCCCGTGGAGGTTCCCGGCGTTCGGTCTTCCCTGATCTAAGAGGTTTATCTCCTCAATTTAAGTAGGTGTAGTTTTTACCGCCTACAGTTTGGCGCCGTCTGTGGGGATCACTGAACGAAAAGCCTTCCAATACCATGCCTCTGAAAACCAAAAATGGTGAAGGACCCTCCAAGGGCAGGGGACCGACCATGCAGCCTGTGCTGGTACAAGGTCCACCCCCTCAACAGAGAAAATCAGGAGGAAGGTCCCCTACAGTCCAGTCGGTATCACAGTCTAGGGGATTGACGATGCCTTCCCTTCACAATGTTATGCCTCCAGAGCAGCCCCGCCACAGCAGTGAGCACGTCAGGCGAGGTGACAGGTCAGTCACCAAGCTGCGTGGAAAGTCAGCAGGGGCTGGACCTCAATCCCACCATCAGGCCAACCCTGAAGAAGATGAAGACCCTCGCTTGGATGAGATCAGAGCCCAAAACCGCCTCATTCAAGAGCAGGACGAGCTTATCCTACGGCTCAAACAGCAGCTCCAGGAGAAGAAAAGGGCCCGGAGCGCACTCCATGGGCGCAGCCACGCCTCTGGTCCTCCACCCAGGCAGAGCCAGGCTCCTCCGGGGCACGGGCGAGACCTGAGGCACGTCCTCGATGATAAAAGGCGTGATCGGATCCGCGGAGAGGACTCCAGCAGCAACCACGAGCGTGTGGAGCCAAAGAAGCAGCGGAGGATACCAGAAGACGAAGAGGAGCTCAAGCAGTGGATCAACCGGCAGGTCAAGCAAACCGTTCGCCAGAATATGGAGACTGCTGGTATCGCTCGAAACCAATGCAGCGCCTTTGAAGCTGAAGGCACAGGCGCATCTCCTTTCTCCAGGGAGATCAGAAAGTACTCCCTCCCCGAGAAGTTCAACGTCCCGATGTTCACCCTGTATGATGGAACCTCGGATCCTGCGGCTCACCTCCGACATTATGTCCAGAGGATGTCGGTATGAGGGGAGGACGATTTCCAGAACTATCGAGTTTTTTCCTCCAGTTTGGGAGATCTCCCCCTACGATGGTTTTGCTCACTCATAGGAGGCTCCATCTCCAGTTGGAGACTGCCTCGGACGTCCTTCCTGGAGAAGTTCCAGGCTCACTGCGTCATCCCTAAGACCGACGCCGACCTGATGGCCCTCCGGATGCGAGAGGACGAGAACGTCACCCAGTTCGCTCGTCGCTTCTGGACTGTTTACAGCCAGATCGAGTGCGCCTCTAAAGAGAAGGCGGTGAAATCCTTTCAGCTGGCTCTGTGCCCAGGCATCCAACTTCGGGCACAGCTGGTCATGTATCCCGTGGTCACCATGAAGGAGCTTATGGCTCGAGCAAACCGGTTCATTCGGGCGGAGGTGGACGAGGTCCGCGGGCGAGAGAACTTCGGCCTCTCCTAGAAGAGCTAACTACCCAAAGGGGAGACAGACAACAGGTCCTCCAGGAGGAAGGACCGCCGCAGAGACCCGTCCCCGGATCGGCACGGGGCCCGGTCCTTAAATCGTCGACAGAACCCCTCCACCCGGCTACAGCCTCGGGGAGCAGCAGGAGGGCCGGGAACGATGCCGCCACCTTTAAGGCGGTAAACACGATTTTCAAGGAGCCCATCTATAAGCTCCTCCACAAAATAGAGTCACAGCCCTTCTTCAAATGGCCGCAGCCCATGAGAGGTGACCCCTCTTCCCGCAACCAGGGCAAGTTCTGCGCTTATCATAAGCAGAATGGGCACAGGACCGATGAGTGCAAAAGCTTCAAGTCCCACCTTGAGAGCCTTGTGAAAGAGGGGCACCTGAGGGATTACGTCAAGGAGGAAGGACGGGACAGCAGCCGACCTCCGAGCCGACATGATGCCGGACAGGATAGCGAGCCGGAAGGCATCATCAATGTCATCCACCTCGCTCCCCCAGCGAAGGGGAGCTCCCAGGCCCGTGCCGAGGTCCAAAGAGCCTCCCATCAAAAGCAGGTGTTGACTGCGGCGCCGGGACCAGCTGTAAAGAAGGCCAAGATAGAGGGTCCCAGAATATGGTATTCCGACAGGGATCTAGAGGACGTAGAACTCCCACATAACGACCCTCTGGTGCTTACCTTGAAGCTGCAGAACTTCTTGGTCCAGAGAGTCCTTGTCGATCCAGGCAGCTCGTCCGAGATCTTGTACTACGATTGCTTTCAGAAGCTGAAACTCAAGGACGAGGACCTCCAGACTACCCGAACTCCTCTCGTCGGCTTCAGCTCAAAACTAGTGTACCCGAAGGGGAAGATCTCCCTCAGAGTCCAAGTAGGAGGCGCCTCCAGGCAGGTTGACTTCCTGGTCGTCGATGTCCCCTCCCCGTACAATGTCATAATGGGAAGGGCGTGGCTGCATGGCATGGAGGCTGTGCCCACCACTCGTCACCAGAAGCTCAAGTTCCCCCTAGAGAACTCTTCCGACCGGACCGACGTGATCACTATTAGAGGCGACCAGCACATGGCCAGACAATGCTTAATGGCCGTGTTGCCTGGAGAAGCCAAGTCATCCCAGGTCCACATGGCCGAGCTGGATAGGGAAGGCGAGCTTGGGGATGTTGGCAGGGCTCCGGCGCAGAAAAGCATCAAGGACCTCACTGAGGTCATGATCGACCCCGCCGACCCGAAAAGATTTTTCCTAGTCGGAAGCCAGCTCCCCGAGGACGAGAAGGCATAGCTGCTGGACCTCCTCCTCGAAAGTAAAGAGATCTTTGCGTGGATGCCTTACGAGATGCCCGGCATCGACCCAGCAGTCATGTGCCACAAGCTGAATATGGACCCTAACCACAAGCCCGTAATCCAAAAAGCTAGCCGAACCGGGGTCCCACAGACTGAGGCCGTAGCGGAAGAGGTCGAAAAGCTGCTCGAAGCGCAGGCGATAAAAGAGGTCCCCTACCCGCAGTTGCTAGCCAACACAGCAGTGGTCAAGAAGAAGACGGGGAAGTGGAGGGTCTGCGTTGACTTCACTGACCTCAATGCAGCCTGTCCCAAAGACAGTTTCCCCCTTCCAAAGATCGACCAGCTCATTGACGCCACTTCCGGGCACGACCGCATGAGTTTCCTCGACGCTTACCGAGGATACCACAAGATACCTCTGTTCGTACCTGACCAAGAGAAGACAGCCTTCATCACACCTCGGGGCACCTACTGTTACAAGGTAATGCCCTTCAGGCTGAAGAACGCAAGGGCGACTTACCAGCGGCTGGTGACCAAGATGTTTCAAGCACAACTCGGAAGGACTGTGGAGGTTTATATCTACGATATGGTCGTCAAGTCCAGAGAGTCGCAGAACCATTTGGCCAACCTCCGCCAGGTTTTCGGGATCCTCCGCCAGTTCCAGCTGAAGCTGAACGCATCCAAATGCGCCTTCGGTGTCGGCTCCGAAAAGTTCCTGGGGAGCCTGGTCACGAGAAGGGGGATTGAAGCAAACCCTGACCAGATCTCGGCGATCTAGGAACTCCAGAGCCCGACCTCGGCTAAACAAGTTCAAAGGCTGACCGGCATGGCTGCCGCGCTCAATCGCTTCATCAGTCGAGCTTCCGACAAGTGCAAGCCTTTCTTCCAGCTCCTACACAAAGGTTCAAAATTCCAATGGACGCCGGAATGCGATCAGGCCCTGCAACAGCTCAAGTGCTACCTCTCTTCACCTCCGCTACTATTGACCCCAACCCATGGTGAAGCACTGTATCTGTACCTCGCGGTCTCGGACCACGCAGTGAGCTCGGTACTCATCAGAGAAGAAGATGGCCAGCAGAGGCCTATCTATTACACCAGCAAGATCCTGCTCGATGCCGAGACCCGGTATTTACAGCTCGAGAAGCTTGCCCTGGCGTTAGTCAGCGTCTCACGAAAGCTCTCCCATTACTTCCAAACTTTCACTATCGTAGTCGTGACCAAGCACCCACTGAAGGCTCTTTTCCGAAAGGCAGACTTCTCCGGTCGAATCTCCAAATGGGCTGTCGAACTGGGGCAATACGATATCAAGTATCAGCCCAGAACCGCCATCAAAGCCCAAGTTTTGGCAGACTTCATTGTCAAATTCACCTCTCAGAGTTCGGCGCCGACCTTACTCGACACCGAACTAGGGGGCCATGAGGATACAGGGGCAACAACCGAGACAGAGCATCAACAGTCCTGGAAAATCTTCGTCGACGGATCCTCAATGTCCAATAGGGTTGGCGCTGGCATAGTCCTCCAGTCTCCGGAGGGCCTTGTCATCGAGCAAGCTCTAACATTCGGCTTCAAAGCATCCAATAATGAGGCCGAGTACGAAGCACTCATTGCCGGGCTGAACAGTGCCAAAATCTTGGAAGCACGACATATTGTGGTTTTCAGCGATTCCAAATTGGTAACGAACTAGCTCAGCGGGGACTACCAGGCTCGGGACGACAGAATGGTGTCCTATTTAGCTCACACAAAGGAACTCCTCTCCCAGTTCGAAAGGGCCAAGATCTGACAGGTCGGCAGAGAGTCCAATTCCCATGCTGACGCCCTTGCCAGCCTCGCCTCAGCGGTCGAGGCCGGTAATAGAAGAACTGTCGAAGTAGAGACACTGCGCGAGCCCAGCGTCGAACTATAGCGACTGCGGCAACTCATGTGTGTGGATCTTGGTTCGAGCTGGATGGACCCGGTCATCGCCTATTTGAAGGACGACCTGCTGCCTGAAGACAGGTTGGAGGCACAGAAGATTAGGCTGAAAGCAGCTCGGTTTTGGCTCTCCCCAGATGGCAAGCTCTACAGGAAGTCGTTCACCAGACCCTACCTCCAGTGCGTCTACCCAAGCAAAGTCGACGACTTCCTTTATGAAATTCACGAGGGGCTCTGCGGTAGCCACATCGGAGGTCGGTCGCTCGCCTACCGAGCAATCGGTCAAGGGTACTGGTGGCCGTACATGCAGAAGGACGCTCAAATCTATGCCAGGAAATGTGAGAAGTGCCAGAAGTTCTCACACTCTCTCCACAAGCCAACGCAGGACCTAAGCCCTCTATCCAGCCCGTGGCCTTTTGCTCAGTGGGGTCTGAACATCGTCGGTCCGCTACTCCGAACTCCAGGGAACAAAAGATGGCTGATAGTAGCTACGGACTACTTCACAAAGTGGGTTGAACCGGAGGCTTTGTCCTCTATCACCAAACAAGACACGAAGAACTTTGTATGGAAGAACATCATCACGAGATTTGGAATCCCTTGAACTCTCATCTCCGACAATGGGACCCAGTTCGACTCCAACTTCTTCAAAAGCTTCTGCCAGGAGTACGACATCCGAAACTTCTTCTCCACCCCGGCGTACCCACAGAGCAATGGCCAGGCCGAGATCTTAAACAAAGTGATCCTTGACGGACTCAAGAAGAGACTCAACCGAGCTAAGGGGAGGTGGGCAGAAGCGCTTCCTAGTGTTCTATGAGCTTACAGGACAACTCTAAGACGCTCCACCTCGGCTACACCATTCTCCCTTGCCTACGACATGGAAGCAGTCATTCCCCTTGAGGTCGGCCTCCCGACCTTGAGGTCGGAAATTTGTAACCAGGGGCTGAATGACTTGAATATGGCTCGAGAGCTGGATTTCGCGGAAGAACGAAGAGAGACAGCAGCTATCCGCCTGGCTGCCTATCAACAACAATTGGCCAGGGGATACAACCAGAAGGTCAAAGCAAGAAGATTCGCGGTGGGGGAACTAGTCCTGAAGAAAACGCTTCCTGGCGACCGAAATCCCAATGAAGGGAAATTAGCACCCAACTGGCAGGGGCCATATAAAGTGCTATCAAAGGCGGGAAGGGCCGCGTACAGGCTCGAGGACATGGAAGGCAAGGAGCTGCCGCGACCATGGAACACAATGCATCTCAAAAAGTTTTACTTTTGAAAACATGTACTTAAGGGTTCAAACAGCAATAAAAAGCAACATTCTTCAGCAGATCTTTTTCAAAATTGCCCCCTATACCAGCTTGTCTTCCAAGTTACGCAATTCGGCCGCTATACCAGCTCCCTAAGGGTCCGGTGCCAGCACCACCCCGTGGCTTGGCAGCTCTGTTCAGAGCGCCAACCGTCCTCAGCTCGGTGCCCGCACCATCTTTGGCGGCACAGCCATAAGCGTCCAAGGGTCTGGTGCCAGCACCACCCCGCGGCTCGGCAGCCTTGTTCAGAGCGCCAACCGTCCTCAGCTCGGTACCCGCACCAGCTTTGGTGGCACAGCCATAAGCGTCCAGGGGTCCGGTGCCAGCACCACCCCCGGCTCGGCAGCTCAGTCGAGTGCCTGCCATCCTAGCTCAGTTCTAGCACCAGCTGCGGCGGTAAAGCCAAAAACTTCCAAGAATACCTCGAGTTGTCAGCTTTCGCTCTCAAGGGTTATGGACGCTGATCAAGACTACGGTTCATAAACTAAATCTCGGTCATGGGCAGATATCCAATTTTGAGAATTATAAGGAGTTCGGTTATCCAGACCAACTACTTAGCAAATAAAGCGTAGCAAGATGACGTCGATCACACACCCATTTCATCAGAGACAAGGAAAAAGAAAGCCAAAGAATGCGAAGAAAGTTGTTTCATTAATCGAAATCCTGATTACAAGATGGATGGAAATACAATGAAAGAAAAATTACAAGAGGGACTCAGAGGGCTGCAGTTTCCACATTGTAGTTAATCTCTGGAGGAACCTCGGCCACGACCGCGCTGGCCTCGGGAGCGGTCAAGGTGGCTTCAGAGACGACCGTGCTTGCTTCAGGAACGCTAGCCTCAGGAGCGACGGCTTCGAGAGGGGCCTTCAAGGTTGGCGCTGGCAGCTGGAGGAGCCTCGGGGGCGGCGCTCGCCTCCGGGCAGGCTTGCGGAGGGACGCAAGGGGAAGCCCGAGACACGGCTACGAGTTCCGAGAACAAGCGAGGGAACCTTAGGGGATTCCGGAGGAGAGGGCTATCCTCAGGGACTCCAGCCTTCTTCAAGGCTGCTTTCCATCTGAGCTCCCAGGCTCGGTCCCGGATCGCTGGCAGCTGAGCCTTGTAGTCAGCCGACAGTTTGCCAACCTCCTCCCCCATGATGGAGTCATGCTCAGCCAGGAACTCCTCCTTGAGCCTGGCTTCTTGTTTCGCTAGAGCAGACTCAATCTCAGCCGCCTTCCCCCTCAACGCCATCTCCAGGGAGCCTTGCGCCTGGTTCCGCTCAGAGAGGAGCCTCTTGTTTGTCCCCTTGACATTCCGCAGGTCCTCTTCCAGCCGCCCCACCACGGTCCGGAGGTCGTCAAGCTCGGAGGCAAGATGGAGGTTTTGGGTCTCCTCGTCCTTCAGCTCGTCCCTGAGGCGCTCGACCCCGACCTGGGACTCCTCGAGATCGAAGACAAGGCCAGCATTTCTGCCCACCTCTTCTACCAGCATCGCATCCTTAGCCGCCAAGGACGCCCGCAGCTCCTCCCTATCGACCACCCATTCAACCTCCCTCGCCTCGGCTGCGTCGAGCCTCTCTATGCCCATCTGGCATTTCTGCAACAGCTGCAAGAAGAGAACCAGAAGTCAATAAAAGAACACCGAACTAAAAGCTCCGGGGGGGGGGGGGTGGGGTGGGTGGGGTATTGCACTTACCGATACCAGCGAGCACATCGAGGAGAGCAGGAGCGACTCGTTGTCCATCCCCGCCCACCTCGCCATGTCCTGAGGAAGGGCGCAGGCGCGTCCCAGCGTGGCAACCACTTGAGGATCGGTCGCATGGTCTGTCTCGGTCAGCTGCCTCCCCAGTACTTCCTCGATGGCCGGCCTCCACGGAGCCAGAGGAGGGGGCGAGATCATTCCGCCAGTGAGCGGAGGCGAAAAAGGGCCAGGCGAGGCCTCAACCCTTGCTCTCTTCTCGGGTCGCCTCCCCTCAGTGACCTCGGCAGAGTGAGACCGACCTCCAGCCCTTGCAGCATAATCGGGGGGTAAGTCATCCACGACGATGGTCGCAGGAGGCAGAGTCGAGGCGACCTCAGCCGCGGCTGACTGAGTGGCCTCGGTCGCGGCTGCACGGACCGTCTCGGCATCTGGGCCAGGAGTTCCACCTGCAACAGCCGGAGGCATCGCAGCCATTGCCTGAAGGGGATCTCGGACCTCGCCTTCGATGTCCCCGAAGGCCGACGCGGACATGTCTTCTGCAGCGTAGCGTTGCCTGCGCTGGCGTAGCATTTCTCCCTCTTCCTCTTCCTCAGAGTTGGGAGATGCCGAGCTCTCAGACGAACTGGAGGCTACTAGCCTCTTCCTTCGTGAAGGCCGGGGCTCGGCTCCCGAGGTCCTGTCAGGCTCTGCGACTGGGAATGTTGGAGCTTGGTGTCCAGACTCAATCAGACGTCTAGTTGGGATCGCTACAGTCACTGCCGCCGAGCTGGGCACCGCGGTCGTCGCTGATCCTAGGCTGACGCCTTCCCCGCGTAGCATGGAGTCTATTCCCGACACCCTTCTGGAGGTGTTGAAGGATCTGTAGTGGGGCACATACCCCAGGAGAGACCACGCAGCACGGCAGTTGTGACCGCGGTAGTTTCTCGCCTTCTCGTGCCATGCACTGTTCACCCTCCAGTGGTTTTTCCTGGCGAGCTCCCTCTTTTCGCGAAAATCTGCATAGACAAAAAAAATTGTGTTAGGAGCCAGGAGTAGAAGAGAGAAAAAACTGCAAACCGAAAGGACTTCGGTCTTTACTTGGAGGAGTTCTTATTTTTCAAGGAATCCGGACCGTGGTGCTAGGCTCCGCTTCATCGAACTCCTATCCTCCTCTGACGAGTACTCGGTCTTCGCCCGCGTACTTGTTGGAATCCTCCAGCGCGGTCACAAACCCAGTCCGGCGGACCCTCAGCCGGAGGTAATAGGTGTCCCCTTCTGCGGATTTGCAGAGGTCATACGTGTCCTCGATGTCCAGGACACCGAGGCCGATATCCAGAATCTCGTTCAGCCGCACTACTCCCATTATGATTTTGTATCCATTGGGAAGTAGTTGGTAGGGACACAACCTCCACTCCCGGAGGCAGTCCCGGACCAGTTGATGAAGGGGGAAGCGGACCCCTCCTTCCACTATGGAGACCAGTCAGAACGGCATCCAGCCATCGCGGTAGGCGAGGCCATCATCAAGGCCATCCGGTCTGACCTCCACATTGGCGGGGACCGTGTATGCATCCCTAAAATAGGCTATGGAACCTGGGTCTCCTAACAAATGTCTATAGATCCCCATTCTCAGCCCAGACGAGAGTCTACCTAAAAGAAAAGACGAGAGAAACAGAAAGAAGCCCTATGAAGGGGGATTGCACAGATAGGATCGCCGGAAGTTCGCGGACGTTGAAGAAGTTCTCTTGCAGAGCGCAGTAGAAATTCGAAGAAGGTAAAAGAAAGTGAAGACGAAGGAGACGCCCTGATTTATAAGGGGCAGAGAAGTCGTTTCGGCTTTCGAAAGAGCCTTTAAGAGGCGTCCCCTCAGTCAGCCCTAACGTCCCATCTCGCAGCCCTAACGTCTTCTTGAAGTAATTGCGTGGCAGCCAAAAGAGGCGACACGTGCCACCATCGGCGCGATATCTGAGGGCTATTAAATATCCTGGACAGGCGAAGAGACATCTTGAAAGGGACCGTACGTTAGCGATGGCCACCAGGCCCAGGAGGGACCCTCCTGATCCGAAGCTCCTCTGTCCCGGTAACTCCTTCCCACACGTTGGTAACCCTCGCTCGAGCTCGGTAGCGGTGCCGGCTATACAGTCACCAAGCTTCCGACCTCCTCGAGCTGGAGGACTCTCAGAAGTCAAAAGCTAGGGGGCAATTGTGGGGGTAAAACACCGTAATGATGAAATTAAGCAAGGATTACAGTATGACTCGCTGACCACCTCGGCCTCTGTAGTCATAGCCCGTCAGCTCGGCAGCTCGATCAAGAGTACCAGCACGGCAGGGCAGCTCGGCGTGAGTGCCAGCCCGGCGCAAAAGCACAGCACGGCCAAGCCATTCTTGGTCTCGGAACAAAATGCTGAAGGCAGAGTGGGCCGCCACCTTCCTCCGGGAAATGCGGCGGGCCCTGACAGATATGAGCATTCATTTATGACGATATGATTGCTCATTTATGGCGATAAGAAGTTAGCTTTATCGGCCCTTAACATCAACTGACTGAAGGCATGGAAAGTTAGGTTGAGATGTTCCCTTTTCACCTACTGCTGCCTGTCAGGGTAAGGATCGATGGGACCTCATCCCGCCTACTCCCACTGACAGAGGGAATGAACGAGGAAGGCCCTCATATAGGCACGGGGGATGACCCCATAGAGGTACGCAACTCGCAACACCGACTACATCGTCTCATTCCCCTCTTCTGCCTCCTCCTGTTTAGTCTTTCTCCATAATTAACTCAGCCATCGGAGCGCCTTCGGCTCACGGCAGCCAGGGGCTCTGACCCAAGCCTTTCTCCTTCCCTTTTCAGGTTCCTCAGCCCCGTGGAGGTTCCCGGCGTTCGGTCTTCCCTGATCTAAGAGGTTTATCTCCTCAATCTAAGTAGGTGTAGTTTTTACCGCCTACAGATCTCATATAATATTTGCATAGATACTTCCTTCTGCATTTCCGCGTAAGCCCTAACCCTAAAAAGGTTTCCGTCACCGAGCCTCCTCTCCTCTCCTCTTAAAAATATTTTTCCAGCCTGTCACTAAGAATAAGTGCAATGCAATGCAACTTTCCCCCGAAGAAACACAGGCACAATAAACTAGAAAAAAGGGTTGATGCAAAAACACAACATTTTCCTTGTGGATTTCCACAAAAGGAAAATCTTATACCAATAGTTCTGATCAGTAAAGCTGATTCCCCAATGGGTCTAAAAATATCACCAAAAAGTGCATTTTTGCATAATTATTTTAGCCCTAATAGCCAAAAGAAAAAAAAAAAACCAAAAAAAAAAAAAAAAAAGTCTAAAAAATAACTTCATTTTAAGTTTTTAACTACCAATTCACAGATCTAAAATCCAAATCCTCATAACCACTTAACAAAGGAAAGAAAAAATAAAAAAATAGAATGAAAAGCAAAGTATCATGTACAATAAGCTAATTTACCCACACCTGAAAGAACATCCAAGAAGAATAAGACATAGATCAAGGTGAAGAGCCCCACAGAACCTCAGCCAGAATAGTAGCAGCCTCGGCATCAGAAATCACAGCTTCTCTCACCCTGTTCAAAACCTCCTGCTTAAAAGCCCTCCTCTCCCTCTGCCTCAGCCCTTCTCCCACCTCCATTTGTATAGCAAACCTCGCCACGCAGCTCGCAAACGGATGCCTCTCCAACCACCTCCTCTCCTTGCTCTTCTCCTCCTTCTCCATCCTCTCCACACTCACCCCTTCTTCCTCCTCATTAAAACCATCACCCCCAATCTCAATCAAACTCCCTCCACCGTCCGATCTCTGCAGCTCCACCAGCTTCTTCACCAATCCCTCCTCCAACATGGCTTCGATCGCCTCCTTTCGCCCGAAATATCCAATCTCCATGATCAGATCTATTGCGGCGATTCGAATCTCCGTATCTTCCACATTCAACAGATTAATGATTTTGGGGATCTCGATGTCGTCGACGAGTGCAGACTTGATTGAGCGGACGAGGCCGCAGAGGACGACGATTGAGTCGGCGGTGGCCATGGCGACCAGGGCTCGGACCGTGGGGCCCATCAGGACCTGACCCACGAACACGTCCTTGTTGAATCGGACGAGCGCTGCGATCACGCGTGCCGCTCGCTCCCGGACTCGCTTCGACTCGGCCGAGTTGCAGAGCGCTGACTCGACCGACTCAAAGGTTTTCGATTTGAGCACTAGGTCCTGCAAGTCCCTGTCGAAGCCTTGGGAGATTCGGATCTCAAAGGCAGCGAGAAGTTGGTTTTTGTTGTCGTCGTCGGCGGAGGAGGCGGAGGAGGAGAGGGAGAGGACGAGGCGGTTGACGGTTTCGCGGTCGATCCAGGACTGGATCTCGGACTCGATGGAGGCGGCGACGCGGGAGATCTGGTGGTGGGAGGCGCGGCGGCGGAGGAAGGAGAGGAGGGAGGGGATGGAGGGGTGGTGTGGTTGGTTGTGGAGGAGGGATTTGAGGTGGGTGAGGTGGCGGGAGAGGGCGGAGAGATTGGGGTCGGTGGAGAAGAGGTCGGATTCAGTTTCAAAGTCTAAGAGGGCTTGGATGAAGGAAAATGATGAAGGGTCGTTGGGGTTTTGTTGGGGCTTGTCTTGGAGGATTTTAGAGGCTTCTTTCAGAACTTGAAGGACTTGCATCACTTGGTTTTGTTTTTGATGGTAGTGGGGGTTTGTTGTTGATTCTTCTGCTTCCATGGTTGATCTGGTTACTTGCTTTCTGGTTTTTTCATTTGTTGTGTTGAGAGAGAGAGAGAGAGAGAGAGAGAGAGAGAGGAGTTTCTGAGAAAGAGGGGGGAAGAGAGGTTAAAAGAAAGAGGGGCTTCAACGACCAGTCTTCGGGTCATCCTGGAGAGGAAAGGGTGAAGGGGAGCAACACATGAGTTTTTCGTTCGACACGCGAGGGATGACGATTCTGTTCGTCGTATTCATGTGTGCAAAATGTAAGAATTCGGAATGGGCAATGGGTAGGGTCTGGTTCGGGTTCAATCAAATGGTGAATGAAGATTCGAAAAATTGGTCATAATACTGAATCATGGGATGAGAAGAATATGCAAGAGGCTGCATTAATCAAAAGGTGGGCTCAAGTCGGTCGATAGAGGTAGACTGTAGCTCAATTGTAGGAAAACATCCCCCATAAAATTAAATGGCCCACTTAGTTATGGGCTCCAGCTAAATTTGATTATGTTAGAAGTTGGCTCCCTATCAGACAAATCACTTTATAGAAACATGTAAATGAAATATTAAAGTAGATCATGATCCTCTAAGTCCATGACTCAAAAAATTCCCTAGTTCATAGGAGTGGACCTACATAGAGACCCGCCCCGCCCTGCCCCTAGTGAGGGCGGGTTTGGTAATAGTTTTATTGGATTGGGATGGGTTTGGATCTTACTGTTATACCCGGCCCGCCTCGTATGTGTAATATATATTTATTTTTTGAAAATTATATAAAAAGAAACTTATGTAGTTCTAAGTGGTGTTAGGCATAAACTTAATGCATGTGGGAAGAAAAGGTGGCGTTTTTAAATTCGGTGTGACCCCATAATGGGGCGGGGCGGGGCGGGTTTGGTTTTGGATGAGAAAAACTTAAGATAGGGCAGCCTTAGGTTTACCTTAACTTGTACCAAAATGGCCCCATTGTCATCTCTAAGTGTAACTGCACAGTGGGGTTGTAATCCAATGATCACTTTCCACTAGAAATTTTCTCATGACATGCGAGATGACCCAAAACTTTACTTCAAAAGAAGTTTTCTCTCAAAGCATAAGAGATTCCTAAATTTTATTGGAAAAACAATATAGAATGTGGACGCGTTTGGCTCTGTTATCAATAGGTGGTCTCCACTATGAGCTCTACTCTATAAGTCAAAGAATTGGAGTATCTGGACTCCTTATGATGATTAATCTGATGGATGGCAACTCTTACTGATATGCAGTAAATTTTACTCAGCGACGGTTAAATTTTAATTGGTGGGCTCTATTGGCAGCTGCTGGCAATTTCTCGAGAGTTAGGCCCTCATTGGATCTGGATTCTCAACACAAATGACAATGTCATTAAATTTTCCAAGTCCCATCTCATTCCTACGGCCCATATCCGGCCTAATGAAGTCAAGGGTTTTCCTTTTTTATTTTATTTTATATTATACTGTAAAAGATGCAGCATATGCTCATATACGTTTGGAATATTCAAGAAGGATATTTTAGTGATGAAAAAGGAACTTTTTCGTTGGATGGATCCCAATCAAAGAAATGGGGGCTGAGTAGCAAAACGAGCCGATTTAGAAATAATAGCCATTAAATCATTTTACCCCTTAGTCTAGTGAAGTTAAAGTTTTAGGACAGAACTACCAGGCAGCAACGGTGCAACACCCTGTTACAAACATGGTGGGGCCCACCTTTGAAAAAAATCCAAACCACTTCACAGCCCTAGTACCATTGTATTGATCAAATGAAATTTTTTTCTTCAAATTGGTGAGATCACCATAGTGTTAGGGATCGAGAGAACACACACACGATCTTCGAACAACAATCAATCAATCACACAATCAATCCACGAGACACAGATTTACGTGGTTCGGCAACATTGCTTACATCCACGGGAGATTCACGCCGTTCACTATTATTAGAGATTCCTACAAGAGTATAAGCACTCACTGTCTCTCTCGTTCTCTCTCAATTTTCACAGTAATAACAATGCTCTCACCACCCAGTATAAATACATGAAACCCTAAACCTCTAGACAACCACAACCGTCGGATCTGGCCTCATAACAGATGGTCCAGATTAAACCGACACATTACAAATAAACCCCTGTAATTAAATAAGGTCTAAATCAGGCTTCACCAACCCATCAATCTCCCACTTGAAGACTGATCATACTGAATGGCTTTGACAATAACAGAACACGGCTAAGAATCTCGATACCTCATCTTCATGCTTGAAGACCAACTGAAGCTGAGCACAGCTTCAGTTTCTCTGTAGTTACCACCTTAGTGAACATATCTGCAGGATTCTTACTTGATAAAATTCTCTCCAGTTTCAACACTTTTTCTTCCAGAAGCCATCGCATGAAGTGATATCTGATCCGAATGTGTTTGGTTTTTGGATGAAAGGCTGAATTCTTTGCAAGATAGATGGCACTCTTACTGTCACTGTAAAGTCTGCTAGACTCTTGCTTCTTACCCAACTCTTCCATTAACTCCTGTAACCAAATCATTTCCTTACTAGCTTCTGTAGCGGCAACATACTCTACTTCTGTGGTTGAAAGTGCAACGACATCCTCTAATTGAGACTTCCAACTGACTGCTGCACTACCCAATGTGAAGACATATCCTGTAGTGCTTCTGCTTCTATCAAGATCTCCTGCTAAGTCCGAATCAACATAGCCATGCAATTTAATCTCTGATCCTCCAAAATGCAATGCTGCCTTTGTGGTGCCTCTCAGATATCTGAGAATTCACTTAACTGCTTCCCAATGCATTTTTCCCGGATTACTCATAAATCTGCTTACAACTCCTACTGCATGAGCAATGTCTGGTCTGGTGCAAACCATAGCATACATCAAGCTACCAACAGCTGAAGCATATGGGACCTTGGACATGTTCTCCTTCTCCTGTTCTGTTTTAGGAGACAACTCTTTTGAGAGTTTGAAGTGGCTGGCTAGCGGAGTGCTAACTAGCTTAGCACCATGCATGTTAAACTTGTTTAGAACCTTTTCAACATACTCTGCCTGAGACAACTTCAATGTGCGATTTTTCATGTCTCTACTAATTCTCATACCAAGAATCTGATTTGCAGCACCCAAATCCTTCATTTCAAATTCCTGTGACAACTGTTTCTTCAAATTATTTATTGCATGCATATTTGAACCTGCAACGAGCATATCATCTACGTACAAGAGTAGAATAATGTAACAGTCATCAAAACTTTTGAAATAACAGCAATGGTCTGCATGACATCGTTTGTAACCTGTGTTGTACATAAAACTGTCAAATTTAATATACCATTGTCTTGGGGCTTGCTTCAAACCGTATAAACTCTTTTTGAGCTTACGCACCATTTCCTCCTTTCCTGGCACAGCATATCCCTGTGGCTGATGCATATAGATGTCTTCTTCCAAGTCACCATGGAGAAACGCAGTTTTCACATCTAATTGCTCAAGGTGTAAATTTTCTACCGCCACAGTGCTCAACACACTTCTGATTGTGTTCAATTTAACCACAGGAGAAAATAACTCAGAGTAATCAATACCTGCCTTCTGCTGGAAGCCTTTTGCAACTAATCTGGCTTTGTATCGCTTGCTACCGTTATGTTCTTCCTTCAATTACACCCACTTGTTGTGCAAAGCTTTCTTTCCCTTAGGCAACTGAACTAAGTCCCATGTCTGGTTTGATGATAAAGATTTCATCTCATCTTCCATGGCTTGTTCCCACCTTGCCCGAGTTTCAACCTGCAATGCTTTTTCATAACATTCTGGCTCACCACCATCAGTTAACAACAAGTAAAACAAAGAAGGTGAATAGCACTGTGTAGGCTTAGGAGTCCTAGATGACCTTCTTACTGGGGGCAGGTGTTTGAGGGTCCACCTGCGGATTTTCATTTCCATGTACTTCAGGTACATCATTTTCAGAAGTGTCATCCAGTTCTAAATATTCATTGCTGTCCTCATGCACCTTGTCCTTGTTTTTGTGCATCACTTTCTCATTGAATATAACATTTCTGCTTCTAATGATTTTTCTATTTTATTCATCCCAGAAGCGGTAACCGAACTCATCAGAACCATATCCAATGAAAGTGCATTTCCTAGATTTAGAATCTAGTTTGTCTCTTTTTTCAGCATCAACATGAACATAAGAGATACAACCAAATACTTTTAAGTGTGAAAGGTTTACCTCTTTTCCGGTCCAAGCTTCCTCTGGTAGTCCACCATCCAAAGGTACTGAAGGCCCTCGATTGATCAAGTATGCAGCAGCATTCACTGCTTCCGCCCAAAACTGCTTGGGCAATCCAGCATGTAGCCTCATACTTCTGGCACGCTCAACAATTGTCTTGTTCATGCGCTCAGGCACACCATTTTGCTGTGGTGTATTGGGAATGGTTTTTTCTCGCTTAATGCCATTTTTTGCGCAATACTCCTCAAATTCTTTGCTGCAGTACTCTCCCCCATTATCAGACCTTAGGCATTTCAGTTTCAAACCTGTTTCGTTTTCAACCAAAGCTTTCCACCTTTTGAAAACATCAAACACGTCAGACTTGTGTTTCATGGGATATACCCATAATTTCCTGGTAGCATCATCAATAAATGTAACAAAGTAAGAAGATCCACCAAGAAAAGGTACCTGAGTTTGTCCCCATACATCCGTGTGTACTAGTTCCAACCTTTCTGACTTCGGTGGCCTGCCTACTTTAGAGAATGTAACTTTCTTCTGCTTTCCGAAAACACAGTCTTCACAGAACTCTAAGTCCAAGGACTTGAGTCCTTCTAGCTTTCCTTTAGAATGAAGAATCTTCATCCCTTTCTCACTCATGTGTCCGAGTCTATAGTGCCATGTGTTTGAGTCAATGCCTTTATCTGCAACTGCAATGGAACTTGTAGAGCTGTTGGTTAAATAAAGAGTTCCTTCTTTCTTACCGCGAGCAACAACCATACTCCATTTTGTAACTTTTCAGAAATTATCTGCAAAAACAGTTACGTGACCAGAGCTAGCAAGCTGACCAACTGATATGAGGTTTCTCTTCAGGCTAGGTATATGCCTGACATCATTCAATTGCCATATACTGCCATTTGACAATTTAATCTGAACATCTCCATTGCCAATTATGTCACAAGGTTCATCACCACCAAGATAGACTTTTCCAAAATCACCTTGTACATAATTTTTGAGATATTCTTTATGTGTAGTGGCATGAAAGGACGCACCCGAATCTATAACCCAAGATTCAGACTTATAATCAAAAGCAAGAATTAAGGCATCTTGAACAGCATCACCTGCGACATTTGCGGAAGCTTCGTTATCCTTATTACCGTTCTTTTGCTTATTCTTCTTTGGTGAAGCTCTGCAATCCTTTTTCAGATGTCCCTTTTTGCCACAATTCCAGCACTCGATTTTGCCTTTTGAAGATCTTGACTTACTCCGTGATTTTGATCTTCCATGACTTTGCTCTCTCTCAGATGACCTCCCTCTGTTCTGTTTCCCACATTCAATGCACTTCCTGATGATTCACCTGAAGGTTTCCTGCGAATTTCCTCATCGAGGATGGCACTCACAACATCATCAAATTTCAGTTTGGTTGATCCTGAAGAATTACTCAGTGATGTAACCATACCATTCCAGCTGTCTAGTAAAGAAGACAAGACCAACAAAGCCCAAATTTCATTTTCGAATTGTACGTTAACAGAGGATAACTGGCTCATGACCGTGTTAAACTCGTTCAGGTGTTCAGCAACAACCCCACCTTCAACCATCTTCATGTTAAACAACTTTCTCATCAAGAAAACTTTATTTGAGGCAGAAGGTTTTTCATACATTCGAGACAGGGCATCCATAACATCTTTAGTGGTTTTCTCCTTAGATATATTGAATGTAACAGACTTTGATAGAGAGAGACGAACAGTACCTAAGGCTTTCCTGTCGAGTACCTCCCACTCTGCATCTGACATTGTTGTAGGTTTCTTGGCTTTTCCCCCAAGCGGCAGGTAGAAATTCTTCTTGTAGAGGAGATCTTCAATCTACATCTTCCAGTACGTAAAGTTTGTGCCATTAAACTTCTCAATCGTGAGCTTTATGTCGTCCGTCATTGCTCCCACTCAAATCAAGCTCAATCTACTTGATACGAATTCTGCTGGTCAAACTGTCAATCCATTCCGTCTATCTTGTAGATCTCGTTGATACGAATCCAACAAAAAAAACAGAGCGCAATTCTGAGTCCGGATGGCTTCAGAAATAAAAAAAAAACAATTCTGGCCCTTGAATCCGGTCAAACTGGATTGTTGACCGTACTGCTTCAGGATGACGTCAGCGTCTGCTGGCTGCTGGGCTTCTCCTTCACGGACTGGGCCGGGTCAGACCTGACATGGACTGGAACCTGGCCTGGAAGCTATCCCAAGAACTGCTGGGCTTCTGGAGTGGGTCAGGTCGGACTTGACCTGAACCAACCCGGGCCCAATTGGGTCTTCTTCCTCACTGGCTCTATTTCAGAACAAAGCTGTAGCCTAGTCGCTTTCTTCTTCTTCAGCGGCGATGACGGGCAGGTAGTCGGACTGCGAGGCGGCGACGACGGCGACGGAACAGCGGCGACAGCGGTCGTGCAGGGATGGACGGAGGGTGATCGACTGTGATGGATCGTCTGGATTTTCTTCCGTTCCCGACGACAACAGCAGTTGTGGCTTCTCTCTTCTCCGACGATGCTGGAAGGGCGCCGACGGCAGATGGCAGTGTCCGGCGATGGCTGCGACGGCGATCTAGGCAGCGACAGGAACCCCGGCGATGGCTGCGACGGCGATGTGGGTAGCGACAAGTCGTGGCCCACTGGTTTGATCAGAACCTGTGATCGTCGATTTACAAACAGTGATGTCTGAACCCCCCTTTTTCTGATTACCGTGCTGCGACTTAAGAGAGCAAGATGATCTCTCTTCTCCAGGATTAAACCCAATCTGATCCTGATCGCGCGCGAAACCCTGGGCTCTGATACCAGTTGTTAGGGATCGAGAGAACACATGCACGATCTACGAACAACAATCAATCAATCACACAATCAATCCACGAGACACAGATTTACGTGGTTCGGCAACATTGCCTATATCCACGGGAGATTTACGCCGTTCACTATTATTGGAGATTCCCACAAGAGTACAAGCACTCACTGTCTCTCTCGTTCTCTCTCAATTTTCACAGTAATAACAATGCTCTCACCACCCAGTATAAATACATGAAACCCTAAACCTCTAGACAGCCACAACCGTCGGATCTGGCCTCATAACAGATGGTCCAGATTAAACCGACACATTACAAATAAACCCCTGTAATTAAATAAGGTCTAAATCAGGCTTCACCAACCCATCACATAGTTGGATCGACCAAATCTGAAATCTGTGATTAACTTTCTTTATTTTACTCTTTTTAATGGCATAAATGGAAAAGTTTCTTATATGTGAAATCTAGTGATCAATCCATCGGTTGGCCTACTACAATAGACTTTGAATATTCATATACAAGTATTCAATGAGACAAAGGACTGTCGAGCGATTAGTATTTTCCAAAGGTGGGCCCCACTCATGTTTTTAACCGGGTGCTGCACCCTACTAGCTGTGCCCCAGTTTTAACTCCTAGTATCGGTGAGAGTGGTTTTTTTATTGGAAAATGCTTAGGAAATGAACAGTAATTTGAAATTAGGGAACAAATGCATGCGATTGGCCCTGACGTCTTTCTTTTGCTAGATACAGTGAGGAGTTTTTTCGAGAGATATAAATGCAAGCTGTCTCTCTCTTTTTCTTACCCCATTTCAAAGTCGCCCTTTCTTTTACTCTCTTGCCAAACCTTCTATAAGTGGACCCAGTTATTAGAAATCAGAACTTCTCTGATCCATGTTCTCCTCTTTTATCGAATGTGGCCTAATTTATTCTATCATGAGTCGACCCCACCATAAAATTAAGTTTGTATAATAATAATATATCAAAATAGTATATCTATTTTATATATCAGGATCCACTTTCTCCATCATACACAGTAGAGATTTAAAAGTAAAGCAGAATATCAGTGAAAAGGAAAATTACATAACACTACGTCTTTATTTTTTTGTTATTGTTTTGGTACCCCAGCTTTAGTGGCTGGGACCTTTTTTTTTCTTTTTTCTTTTTTTTAAATATAATTATATAGAGCCCGGTACACCCGGGAAGGAAGCCCACTGAAGTGGAAGAAAGCCCGGCACACCCAGAAAGAAAACCCGCTCATACACATGTAGGAATATATAAGGAGGAGGTGGGGGTTGAACCCTGACCTCCCAAATAAGAACCTAACTCCTTACCAGTGGGGTAAGGAGTGGTTCTTGCACTACGTCTATATTACTGCAACCGAAAACAATAAAAAATAGAAAACACCAACATCGATCCCAAATATAGAATCAGAAACTTTCACCTAAGAGTGGACCACATATTGTTTCTATGTAGTCTTCCTATGGGGCCCACCTGGCCCTCCTTTGATCACTCTTAACCTTTCATTCACCTCTCTTAGTGAATTGGAAAGAGGACGGATTTGACTCATGCGACCTTCACTGGTCATTTGGTTGAATCTCAGAAAAATGTAGTTAGAAGACCATTAAACACTGAGGTTATTAAATTAGGGGTTAGGATAATTCGGTAAGGTTGTGTTTTTTTTTTTTTTTTCACTTAACCAACCATTACCTGTGATGAGATTTTTCCAGCCCAATGCATCTATCTTGGCCCCATGAGGTGGAATGTATATTAACAGTATAGGGTATACTTGTGGGAGTAAATTCCCCCTTTAATAGAATTTATACACTGACAAGATAAACAAATTATTCAGCATAAAAATATACAAAAATGCTATTATTGATAAAAAAAAATCCAGAAGAAGAAATACTGGCATGGGCATTCACTTCCAGAGAAAAGTTTGGAAAATCCAAGATTTTTTTTTACATAAAGAAGAAATCATATTACCAAAACAAAGTCATCAGTTCGAATTTACAAGGCAAAAAGAAGCTATTTCAAGAAATTGAAGAATAATTTAATTTAAGCCCATAAAAGACCAAAAAGAAGTAAATTATGAAATGATCAAATCCTGCCATACCTCCAAATCTCTTCATATCTAGAAAAGGACAAAAAAAATAAAAAAATAAAAAAAAATTGAAGCCTGGACATGAGATTCCAAGCATATATAAAAAAAATTCGAATTCATAGGCAAAAAGAAGATATTTCAGGAAATTGAAGAATAATTTAATTTAAGCCCATAAAAGACCAAAAAGAAGTAAATTATGAAATGATCAAATTCTGCCCATACCTCCAAATCTCTTCATATCTGGAAAAGGACAGTAAAAAAAATTGAAGCCCTTGACCTGAGATTCCAAGCATATATAAAAAAAAAAAATCATTGCAAGTCCAACAAAAAACCCATCATTTTTCTAATCTACACAGAGCAACCCAAAACAAGTTCCAGCGTGCCCTTAAAGCCCATTCATAGAGAGAGAAGTGCCGTTGCTGAGAATGGAAGAAGGAGAATTTGAAAGTGAAAGATCGAGAGAAGGGGGAAAGAAAGGAAAATGATGATACATGATCTTCTTTGCTGTTGTAGTTGGAGAGGAGCTTCTTTGTTTGGGGCCGGTGTAGTGTAGAAGAATGGAGGGAAGAAAGGAAGAGTTGGAAATGTGAAATGTGAAATGTGTTAAGAATATGCATGTAAGTAGGGCCAACAGAGGAGATGCATGTGAGTGGGCCCACATGGTGTAGAGAAAATTTCAAGCTGCACACTTCTTCCCTTTTATTATAAGGGTGTAGATGTGGCCTAATTTTATTCTATCATGAGTTGACCCCACCATGAAATTAAGCTTGTATAATAATAATATATCAAAATAGTGTAACTATTTTATATATCAGGATCCACTTTCTCCATCATGTAAATGCGATATAAGCAGGGTTAAAAGAATCGAGAAATCATATTTATTTTCACTATTTTGATCATCTTAGTTCTCGTTTCCACTAGTGTTTTGTCACCGTAGCACGACTCTTTTTAATTTTTCAAATTCAATGATTATATTTAGTGTTGTTAGTGTCAATAAAACTACTGATGTCAATACCGGAGGAGGTGTTTGCGTGCACGTAGAAGTTGGAATCCATCAGGTGGGCCCGCTGTAAATCCTCTTTTGAAAATAAGAAATTGGTTTTCTCTTAAAAACCCACTTTTGTCTGTTTCAAAAGTACATAAACCTTGTCTCCAACCCAAGTATTTGGTTCCAATCTTTTAGAACTGTAGGCGATAAAAGTATCACCCACTTAGATTAGGATGTAGGATTTGGGAAGACCGAACGCTGAGAACTTGAAAAGGGAAGGAAAATGGCTTGGGTCAGAGCCCCTAGCTGCTGTGAGCCGAAGGCACTCTGATGCCTGAGTTACGTCTGGAAAAACTAAGCAGGAGGAGGTAGAAGAGAATGAGAAATTGTTAGAGTTTACGTTCTGGGGGTTAGAGTGCTGTATATTGCATACCTTCATGGGGCTGATCCCATATGTATTTGTAGATGATTCTTTGTTCATTCTCTTCATGAGTGGGGGTAGGTGGGGTGAAGTCCTATCGGGCCTTACCCTGACATCCGGCGGTTGGTAAAAAGGTCACATCCCATCAGAAACTTCCATGCTTTCGGTTAGTTGATGTTAAGGGATGATAAAGTCAACTTCTTATCGCCATAAATGAGCGATCCTATCCCCGCCCGTACTTCTCCTAAGAGCGCGATGGCCCACTCTGCCTTTAGTACTTTTACTGGGACAAGGAATGGCCCGGCTGAGCTGGCATTTAGCTGGCACTTATGCCGAGCTGCCGAGCTGATAAACGTTGAGTTGGCACTCTTCTTACCGAGCTGCCGAGCGGGGGAGCCTCTTGAGCCGACGCTTTTTACCGAGCCGCCGAACTGCGGGGCTATGATCACTGTAGTCCTCACTTAATCTCGTCATTACGGTATTTTATCCACACAATTGCCCCTTAGCTTTTGAGTTCTGAAAGCTCTCCAACTTGAGGAAGTCAGAAGCTGAGTGATTCTGTCTAACTGGTACTGCTACCGAGCTTGCCGAAGTGTGAGAAGGGGTTACCGAGATGGCGGAACCTTGGCCTGACGAGGGGGTCCCTCCTTATCTTGATGACCGTTGTTGACGTGCGATCCTCATCAAGATGTCTCTTCATCTGTCCGAGGCATTTAATAGTCCTCAGGAGTTGCGCCGCTGGTGGCACGTGTCGCCTCATCAGTTGCCACGCAATCGTTTCAAAAGGACGTTAGGGTTGCTCGAGGTGACGCCTCATTAAAGGCGTGCCCTACTGAAGGCGTTCTTCATTAAAGACGTTGCTCGAAAGCCAAAATGGCGCCTCTAACCCTTATAAATTGGGGCGTCTCCTTCGCCCTCACCTTCTTCTACGCTTGGTCATATTTTCTGCTTCTTAAGCTCTCTGCTCCTTAAGCCCTCTGCTACCTGTAAGTCGCTAGCGCATGCTTCTGTGCAGTCCCCCCCGTAGGGTTTCTTTCTGGTTTCTTCTTTCTCTCTCTTCTGGGTAGATCTCTAGGTACAAAATGAGAGTCTATAGGCACCAATAGGAGACCCAGTTTCCATAGCAGTCTTTAGGAACTTATACAGTATCCCCACCAACGTAGAGGTCAAACCAGATGGCCCTGACGATGGCTGAATGTCATTCTGGCTCGTCACCGTCGTGGAAGGGGGGGGGGGGTCCGGTTCCCCCTCCACTCACTCCTCAGGGATTGTCTCCAGGAGTGGAACTTGTGCCCCTGCCAACTGCTCCTCAATGGCTACAAAATTATTATGGAGGCTGTGCAGTTGAACAGGATCTTGGGGATCGACCTCGGTGTCCCAGACATCGAGGAGACATATTACCTCTGTAAGTCCACAGATGGGAATTTCTACTATCTTCGGTTAAAGGTTGGCCGTGCTGGCTTCGTCACCGTGCTGGAGGACTCCAACCGGTATGCGGGCAAAGATTGAGTATTCGTCAGAGGGGAATGGGAGTTCGGCGAGGTAGAAGCTGGTAGAACGTCCAGATCCCTCGTAGAATGGGAATCCCTCCAAGTAAAGGATGAAGTCTTTTCAGTTTGCGGTTTCCCTTTTCTATTTTTACACCTGCCGGACTAACATCTTTCTTTCATGCCGATTTTCGCCAGAGAAGGCAGTAAGCCTAGCGAAACCGCTGGAAGGTAAACACTGCCTGGCACGAGCAGGTAAGGAACTACCGCGGGCACCATGGCCGAGCTGCGTGGTCTCTGCTAGGGTACACGCCACACTACAAGTCCTTCAACACCTCGAGGAGGGTGACCGGGGTAGACTCCGTGCTGCACAGAGAAGACACCAACTCGGAGCCAGTAATGATCCCAGTCCCCACCGAGCGCCTGGTTGAGTCCGGTGACCGAGCTTCAGTGCCGCTCCCAAACTCGGGCCCTGTCGAGACCGCTGCAGCTGAGGCCGGACCCTCATCGTTGCGGAGGAAGAAACTCGTAACATCCTCCAACATATCTTCGAGCTCGGCATCTTCCAGCTTGGAAGAACAAGCAGAGATGCTGCGCCATCGCCGCCCGTGCCACGCGGCAGAGGACTTGTTAGGGGCGAGGCCCTGGATACCCCCTAGTCTGCTAGCAGTGCTCCGGCCTCACCTCCTCCCGCTGCTGCTGCTGTAGCTGAGGCCACTCTTACTTCCGCCGTCGAGTCCGAGACCACACCCGCCGCCGTGGCTGAGGTCGGTTCTGCTCCGCCTTCGGTAGCCATTATCATCGACGATTCCCCTCCTGGCTCTACTCCAATGGCAGAAGGCCGGGATCGCCCTACCGAGGTTGCTGAGGAGTGCCGCGCCGAGAAGAGGGCGAGGGTCGAGGTTCTGCCCTGCCCGTCATCGCCATCGCCCGCTGAAACTCTCCCGCTCCCGCCCCCTCAGCTGGTCTCGTGGAGACCGAATATCGAGGGTGCGTTGGGGAGGCCGTTGGCCTTGACGGATCGTGCTGGCAGCAGCCCCCAGGTAGTCACCGCGCTGGGACAAGGTTGCGCCCTCCCACTGGACATGGCCAAGTGGGAGACGATGGATAGGGAATCGCTGATGCTTTCGTCAGTGCAGTCGTTAATAATGGTAAGTGTCTGGATTCTTTCAAGTTTTCTAACTTCGGTATTCACCCTTTGACGCTTGTTTTTGTTCCACAGGTGATGCAAAAATGCCAAGTAGGCATGGGGAGGATGGAGGCAGCCAAAGCCATGGCGGCTGATTGGGCGGCTGAGAGGGAAAAGCTGCAGGCTGAGAGGGAACAACTGCAGATTGAAAGGGAGGTGCTGTAGAAGGCCTTAGAGGCCAAGGATGGGCTGCTGAGAGAGGAGGTGAGCAAGAGCACCAGTCTTGCCGTCGACCTTGAGCAGGCTCACGCCGAAGTGGCACGGCTGACGGAGGAAGCGAAGGATGCAGCGATCGAGAGCACCACCCTTGTTGCTGATCTCGAAAGGGCCCAAGCCACGGTGGAGGAGTTGGAGACGGACGCGCATATGCTGAGAAGGTCCAACAATGACCTTTTTGCTAAAGCGCGGCTGGCGAAGACTTAGCTGGAAGACGCTCTGAAGGAGAAGGCGGCCGAGCTCGAATCTGCTCTGGCAAGGCAGAAGACCGAGCTCGAAGAGAAATACGTGGCCGAGCTCGACACCGCCATGGCGGAGGAGGCGCGGAAACTGGCCGCGGACTACAAGGCGCAGCTGCTAGGGATCCGGGACCGAGCTTGGGAGCTCGGATTGAAAACAGCCTTGAAGAAGGTTGGGGTCTTGGGGATAGCCCTATTTTCAGGAATCCCACCAAGTTTCCCCGCTCGGATTCTGATCTCCACTCCATAATCACTTCGCCTCTTGTCCTCGGGCCGTCTCCCCAAGCCCCTCCAGCAGCGAGCGCTGAAGCTCGTGCTGTCGTGCCTCCGGAAGCTCCTCCAATGGCGGACGTCGCGCCTGAAGCCCTCCATGCCACTCCCGAAGTCACTCCCGAAGCCGCTCCCGAAGCCACCCCGATCGCCCCCGAAGCCAGCGTGGTCGCGTCTGAAGCTCTTCCAGAGATTGACTGCAACGTTGATGCAGCGACCCTCTGATTTTTTGTATATATATATTTTTTCTTTTTTGCTTGTAATTAGAATTCACATTAATGAAACAGTAACTTTTTTACACTCTTGGCTTCTTTTTGACTTTTTTTTGCTTGTCCGAATGACGGAATGGGCGTATGGAACGTCAAACTTTCTTTCGCTCAACCAATTGGTCTCGGTAACCGAACTCATAAGCTTAAAATTGGACTTCCCTCAAGGGACCGAGCTTGGTCCATCAACCGGAGCCTTAGAGGCATAGTCATCTGAGGAGAACCCGTCTAGTGTTGACTTGACAAAGGGACCTACCTCGGTTCTCCAACCCAAAGTGTCTCTAAGCGCCGAAGCCAATAACCCTTGGAAGTTTTTGGCTTTGCCGCCATAGCTGGTGCTATCACCGAGCTAAGGGCGGTTGGTACTCTGACTGAGCTACCGAGCTGGGGCTGGGATTGTCATCGTGCCCCTAATGTCTTTGGCTTTGCCGCGGTAATTGGTGCTGGCACCGAGCTAAGGGCGGCTGGTACTTTGACTGAGCTACCGAGCTAGGCGGGGACTGTCACCGTGCCCCAAGATGCTTTTGGCTTTGCCGCTATAGCTGGTGCTGTCACCAAGCTAAGGGCGGTTGGTACTCTGACTGAGCTACCGAGCCGGGGCTTGGACTGTCACCGTGCCTCTGATGTCTTTGGCTTTGCCGCCGTAGCTAGTGCTGGCACCGAGCTAAGGGCGGTTGATACTCTGACTGAGCTATCGAGTCAGGGCTGGGACTGTCACCGTGCCCCCAGGATGCTGGCACTACTGCCGAGCTGTCAGCTTAAAGCAATTTGAGAGAGATCGGTTTGAAAGACTGCCCTTTTATTGATATTTGAATCTGAGTATATTTTTCAGAAGTAAAATTTCTTGAGGTGCATTGCATTGCATTCCATAGCCGTGGCAGCTCCTTGCCTTCCATGTCCTCAAGTCTGTACGCAGATCTTCTAGCTGCTGAAAGTACTTTGAACGGTCCTTGCCAGTTAGGCGTCAGTTTGCCTTCGTTTGGACTTCTGTCGCCGGGAAGTGTTTTCTTTAGAACAAGCTCTCCCACCGCGAATCTTCTTTCTTTGACCTTCTGTTCGTATCCCCTGGCCAACTGCTACTGGTAGGCGGCCAGGCGGATAGTTGTCGCTTCTCTCCGTTCTTCAGTGAAGTCCAGCTCTCGCGCTACATTCAGATCATTCAGTCCTTGGTCGCAAAGTTCCGACCTCAAGGTCGGAAGGCCGACCTTAAGTGGAATAACCGCTTCCATGTCGTAGGCAAGGGAGAACGATGTAGCCTAGGTGGAATGCCTCGGAGTCGTCCTGTACGCCCATAGAACACTTGGAAGCTCTTCTGCCCACCTTCCTTTGGCTCGGTCGAGTCTTTTCTTGAGTCCGTCAAGGACCACTTTGTTTGAGATCTCAGCCTGGCCATTGCTTTGCGGGTATGCTGGGGTGGAGTAGACATTTCGGATGCCGTACTCCTAGTAGAAGCTCTTGAAGAGGTTGGAACCAAACTGTGTCCCGTTGTTTGAGATGAGAGTTCGTGGGATCCTAAACCTTGTAATGATGTTCTTCCATACAAAGTTTTCCGTGTCTTGCTCAGTGATGGAGGACAGAGGCTCAGCTTCAACTCATTTGGTGAAGTAATCGGTGGCTACTATCAGCCACCTCTTGTTCCCTAGATTTCGGTGAAGCGGTCCTACGATGTCCAAGTCCCAC
Organism: Persea americana; assembly: GCA_029852735.1. Taxonomy (NCBI): domain Eukaryota; kingdom Viridiplantae; phylum Streptophyta; class Magnoliopsida; order Laurales; family Lauraceae; genus Persea; species Persea americana. The sequence goes on along the minus strand of CM056812.1, from coordinate 22,086,987 downwards.
TGGGCGAAGGTGAAAGTCCTGGATCGAATCCGAGAGGGGGGGGGGGGGGGGGGGGGTGAATAGGGTGAGCTCAAAGAACTAGACCAATTTTAAAAGTCTATAACCAATTATGCTTTGGTAAATGTCATTTAATTTGAATACATGTGATGACTCTAAGAAGTACATAAGCTTGTGATCTAAACATCAAGCATGTGAACCATAAGCATAGATTATGAGCATCAACCATACACATGTGATCATCATTCATAGACATAAACACCAACCATAACACAAGATTTTATAGTGGTTCGGCCAACGTGCCTACATCCACTCCCGGCTTTCCCTACCGGATTTTCCACTATCTCAATATGAGGTTTGGGTTCACCTCCAACCTTACAAAACACCACTATGCTTTTCTAGGCTTAGCATTAACCTTTACAACCACTCTTTATGCTTTTAAGGCTAAGCAATAACCTTTACAACATGAAAATTTTTTTTCTCTCAAACTTATGCCTAAGTATGCATTTGGAAGAGAATAATTAAGTACAATTTAATGCCTCTAATTAGTCTGATTCGAAAAAGAAATCTCAACTTCTATGTAAGTGCATGATGATTGAAAATTCCTAAGAATGATGCATATACATAAAACTTTCTATCTCTTAAAAATGAATGCACATAAATGATGCTAAGATGAAAAGTATGTATGTGAGATAGAAGTTAATGAGCCACACATGTTTTTCAAGATTGACAAATTAGTTTTTGAAAGTTGTTAATTAATAACTAGCTATCTTGTTTTAGAAAACATGAAACTAAACATGTGGAACTCAAACAAATGTTGAAGACATAAAGCTAATCATGTTTAAAGTTCTAAGCATGTTATGAAGACAACATTTGAATAAGTTAAACAAACATTTGATCATGCTATTAAATGAAACAATGATTTTAAAACAAAGCATGAATTAATCTTGGGACAAAGGAAGCACACCCATTTGAAGAATCAAAGATTGAAATAATGGATTAGCCCTCCTAATCTCCCATTAGCCTAGCTTGGATTGCTCCTCCTTCCTTGGTCTTCAAAGGACTCAAAAGTCACTTTAAAAAGCCAAAGGAAGCACTATATATAAAGGAAAAGAAGGCTCCAACGGCTAGTTAACGGTCATATTTATTTTTGAAAAATAACTTTTAGCGGGGACCAGGGCCACCGGTAAAAGTGGTATGCTGGCCGCCGGTAAAAGTCTATTTTCCCCAAAATATATTTTTCAAAGAATTTTTCTTGTGGGGACTTTGGGCCATGGAATCATACCTGATTTCATGTTTTAAATCATTCTAAAGGAGTTTTAAAAACATGAGCCTAAAATGCTTAAGATTATTTGAAACTTTTAAAACCATTGGCTTACATGATTCAAAAATTTTCTTATAAGAAATTAATACATCCAAGATTAAGAACAAAACACGCATGATACAAAAATTCTGAAAGATTTAAAACAATGCATATTGCAATTTAAAACTTAAGATATGAATGAATGAGAGATCAAGCAACGATGAAAATGAATGTGTCCAATCAAATTGTAACAAATGAAAACCCTAACAGAAGGGCCATGGACTGGAGAGTGGGCTCAGGTCTTGCGCTAGCTGATGGAGAGAGTGGGAGAATTTCTGGCACATTTCGCATCTTCTGGAGTAGCTGGGTGTCTTTCTGCAGATATGGCCACCAGTAGCCTTGGCTGATAGCTCGGTAAGCTAGTGACCGACCTCCAATGTGGCTGCCGCAGATCCCTTCATGAGTTTTGTAGAGGAAATCTTCGACCTTGCTTGGGTGAACGCACTGGAGGTAGGGCCCGGTGAATGACTTCCTGTAGAGTCTGCCATTTGGGGAGAGCCAGAACCGGGTTGCTTTCAGCCTTGTCTTTTAAGCTTCTGTCTTCTCTTCGAGCAGCTGGTCGTCCTTTAGGTAGGCAATGATCGGATCCATCCAGCTCGGACCGAGGTCGACACACATGAGCTGCCGAGGTCGCTGGAGTTCGATGCTGGGCTCTTGCAGTGTTTCCACTTCCACAGTTCTTCTATTACCGTCTTCGACAGCCGAGGCGAGGCTAGCGAGGGCGTCTGCATTAGAGTTGAACTCTCTGCCGATCTGCTGGACTTCGGCTCTTTCGAATTCTGAGAGGAGTCCCTTGGCGTGAGCTAGGTAGGTCGCCATCATGTCATCCCGGGCTTGGTAATCTCTACTGAGCTGGCTCGTCACCAACTGAGAATCACTGAGAACTACTACGCGCCGAGCTTCCAAGATTTTGGCACTGTTCAGTTTGGCAATGAGCGCTTCGTACTCGGTCTCATTATTAGATGCCTTGAAGCCGAGTGTTAGAGCTTGCTCGATGACAAGGCCCTCTGGAGACTGGAGGACTATGCCAGCGCCAGCCCTCTTGGATGTCGAGGATCCGTCGACGAAGACTTTCCAGGCTGAGTCTAGGAACTTCTTCCAGGACTGCTCTTGCTCTATCTCGGTGACTGCCTCCGTATCATTACTGCCCCCTAGTTCGGTGTCGAGCAGGGTCGGTGCTGAACTCTGAGAGGTGAATTCCACGATGAAGTCCACTAACACTTAGGCTTTGATGGCTGTCCTGGGCTGATATTTGATATCGTACTGCCCCAGTTCGACAGCCCATTTGGAGATTCTACCGGAGAAGTCTGCCTTTCGGAAGAGAGCCTTTAGTGGGTGTTCTGTCACGACTATGATTGTGAAGGTTTGGAAGTAGTGGGAGAGCTTTCGTGAGGTGCTGACGAGCGCCAGGGCAAACTTTTCTAGCTGCAAGTACTGGGTCTCTGCGTCAAGCAGGATCTTGCTCGTGTAATAGATAGGCCTCTGCTGGTCGTTGTCCTCTCTGATGAGTACTGAGCTCACTGCGTGGTCCAAGACCACTAGGTACAAGTATAGCGCTTCGCCATGGGTTAGAGTCGACAGCAGCAGTGGTGAAGAAAGGTAGCGCTTGAGCTGCTACAGGGCTTGATCGCAGTCCGGCATCCATTGGAACTTGGAGCCTTTTCGCAAGAGCTGAAAGAAAAGCCTGCATTTGTCGGAAGCTCGGTTGATGAAGCGGTTGAGTGCGGCAGCCATGCCGGTCAGCCTCTGGACTTGTTTTGCCGAGGTCGGACTTTGGAGCTCCTGGATTGCCGTGACCTGATCAGAGTTTGCTTCAATCCCTTTTCTTGTGACCAGGCTCCCCAAGAACTTTTCAGAACCGACACCGAAAGCGCATTTGGATGCATTCAGCTTCAACTGGAACTGGCAGAGGATGTTGAATATTTGACTGAGGTCGGCCAAGTGGTCTTGCGACCTCCTGGACTTGACGACCATGTCATCAATGTAAACCTCCACCGTCTTGCCGAGCCGCGCTTGGAATATCTTCGTCACTAGTCGCTGGTATGTTGCTCCTGCATTCTTTAACCCGAAGGGCATCACCTTGTAATGGTAGGTGCCCCAGGGTGTGATGAAGGCTGTCTTTTCCTGGTCTGCTGCGTACAAAGGAATCTAGTGGTATCCACGGTAGGCGTTGAGGAAGCTCATGCGGTCATGTCCGGTAGCGGCATCAATAAGTTGGTCGATCTTTGGAAGAGGGAAGTTGTCCTTGGGACATGCTTTATTCAGGTCGGTGAAGTCCACGCAGACCCTTCATTTCCTCGTCTTCTTTTTTACCACCACTGTGTTGGCCAGCCACTACTGATAGTGGAGCTCTCTTATAGCTACCTCGAGCAGCTTCTGGACCTTCTCAATCACGGCCTCAGTTTGTGGGACCCCAGTTCGGTGTGCTTTTTGGATCACGGGCTTGTGGTTGGGGTCCACATTCAGCTTGTGGCACATGACTGTGGGATCCATGCCGGGCATCTCATATGGTGTCTATGTAAACACCTCTTTATTCTTAAGGAGGAGGTCAAGCAGCTCCACCTTCTCGGGCTCGAGGAGCAGGCTTCCTATTAGGAAGAATCTGTCCGGGTCGGCAAGGTCGACTTTGACCTCGGTGAGGTCCTCTATGCTCTTCTGCGCTGGAGCCCTGTGTGAGACCCCGACCACAAATATCTGGGATTAGTGTTTTCTTAATTGTGGACTAGTTTTCTAAAGTGAGATTAGTGGCTGTTTGGGTGAGTTTGTGGGTTAGAAAGACCTTTCATTAGCTTTGGAGAGTTTTAAAAGTTAGTGAACCCAGTTAGTGACCGTATGGTCCTATTTGTTTTGCGTGGTCAGCATGGGGAGATTCTTTGTGATACCCAAAAAAAATTCCCATTCCGATTTCATTTGACTACTATCGTCATTCCCTACAACTTTCGTGTTCGCTCCGTACCCATTAGAAGCTCCGAAAATCAGTTTCTCCAGCCCGGGGGTAAACCGGTCTTTTCACATTTAATCTGGACCCAAATTTCGAGATCTCAAAAACATGCCAAAATTATACTTTTTGAAAAATAAATCTTATGAGAAACATTTTTCTCTTCTTCGTCGATCGCATCCAAGGCCTAGAAATGGATGTTTTAATCCCGACAAGTTCAAGTGACGGTGGGACCCACACCCACCCTTTTATAAAAGGGCCAGCCCACTCCTTCTTCCCCATTTGGTTCCAGCAGAATGAGAGAGTGAGAGGAGCCTCAACTCCTTAGGGTTTTTCCCCTTTCCTCTTCTTCTTCCTATTTTCTCACAAAACCCACCTCCAAGCTTGCCAAAATGAGAGATTTGTGCCCATCTTCTTCTTCCCCTCATCTCTAGCTCTCTATTGATGCCATTAGAAGAGAAATCCAGCCACATTGAGGTTCTCCTTGAGCTAGTCTTGTTCATTTGAAGCACTTCCAAGTAAGCAATCCTTTCAATCTCCTAGATTTGTGTTTTCCTAGCTCTAGAGAGTCTCTACCTGCTCTATTGGGAGCTCTCTTCTTCTTGTTCTTTGGTTTGCCATTTTAGGGTTCTAAGATGGGTTTATTTTGGGGTTTTTGTGTAGATTGGAGATTTGTGGCTTGAGAGGGTGATTAGGAGCTTGATTAACTACTTTGGAAACCAAGGCAAGTGGATGATTAGATTGTTTTGAATATTGGCATATTTTGTGAGAAAAGCTTGATTTTATCAATGATTTTGATGATTTAATACTTGCTAATTACTATGACTTTTATGGGCTTTGAAATGACATATTGATGAGCTTTTCCCTCTTATTTAATTTCTTGAAAATATATGCATTGCTATTTTGTAAATCTTGTTTTTTTTTTTTTTTTTTTTTTTTTTTTTTTTTTTTTTTTGTATACATATGGATTTCCATGGATGATGAGTCTCTTGCATTGAATGAGGTTGGAATTGGAAGGAGAATTGATGCCTTGATGGAAGGATGGTTGGAGGATGGGATTAGAGGTTGAATGGAAGGGAATAACCCATTTCATGTTAGGAAATGGATGAAGTTGAAGTGGAATGGTTTGGGAAAGAAAGAGCATAAATCTACACCTGATGTGTAGTTCCCACAACTGGGCGGTCAGCGGGCGGTCACCTTGGCGGCTAGCCGACAGGTGACCGGCGGCTAGCCGACCCAGATTCGGTTACAAACACAGATTGCTGTATTTTAACAGGTGAACCACGATCAGCCCTACGGTCAGACAGCTGCTAACCGCTATCCAAACGCCCTATAACCGTCAGGTAGCCGAAATGCGCGGTCAGAAACACAGAATGCTTTATTTTAGCAGGGTGAACCGCGGTCAGCTGAGCTGTCAGCCAGCGAGTAACCGCTGAACACCTTGGCGGCTAACCGCCGGCTAACCGACAGGTGACCGAATTTCACCCAGAATTCTTGAGTCTTTTCTATCGTTTTCAGATATGGTATTTAAAGGTTTGGATGGGTTGTTCTGATGCCCTACCACCTTGGAAAAACCCAGGGGATGACATAAGGAGATCGACTTAAAAAGAAACATTATTTCGGAAATGCATTGGGAATTTTGGATTCATCAACTTGCATAAGGAAACTTGGTATGTCCTTTATCATTCGAGTACCATACTAAGGGCAATAATAGACATACAAGATCTTTATACATGTTATCTGAATGCGGAAGCCCCAATATATAGTCCGTAACGGTATAAGGATTCATTTCATTGTTTTATCTCTGATTTATGCACCTGACATGTCCTGCCAGCCTCGTTTATGCATGAAAAGATAATGATATGAAATGTGTGCCTACGAGCACCATGCCCCGCCTGCTCGAGTGTTTTACACCGATATAGTTTTGTACATGTTTTGATTTCTCATATAACCTATGAGTCGGCACCACTAAGCTTGGACGTCCTTGTCAGTTTGATCAACTGACTTGGGCCTCCCCTTTGTGCTCCCGCCAGTTGCAACTTGGATCCTATCCTGCCCCGTTACCCAATTCCGCAGCCGTGGTCTTGTCTAGCTATATGTATATGTATATATAATGTTGGTTCTCGTCACTTCGCGTGTTAGAGACCAACACCCCGATTGTGCTCTTATCACATTAGTGATGGAGGATTTAGCTTAAGGGTGGTTGCCAATCTGTTCCCCACGATTGTGGCTCCCCTAAAGAAGGGCAATTTGCAGGGTCCGCCTATGGACTAGGTTTGCAATGTGAGGAATACCTGTTTTGCCAGATATCCATGTTTTATATTTGTTCCAAATGAATACATGTTTTACCAGATATATATGTTTTACACATGCTTCAAAATGAATACATGCTTTGTCAGGTGTATAAGTTTTACACTGGTTTTAAATCTATGCAACTTTTGATCAAATACCATGATTTATCATAGGTTTTATTATTCAGATTGTCATTTATATCTTTTCACCCACCTGCCAGACCGTCGTGTCTGACCCACTCTTTTGGTACTGAGGTCTAGATTTCTTCGCTCCGAGCTGAGTGCACGTGTTGGCTGTGGAGCCATGAGTTGTAGATTTGTTCCGTCGGCTATGTCATGTAGACATTTAGCTCGACATCTGAGTTACGTCACATGTGGGGTAGTGTTTATTCAGCTTGTTATTTGTATGGCTTTTATTAGCCTGTTCTCTGGGATTTTTAATTAATGCACATTGATACTTGTAACTTGAACATATGTGGGAATCAAATATCATGTTACTGTCAGCTCTGTATTTTAATGTGATGGTTTGTTACAGTCTGATATGATTCTTGATACGATAGCTATATGCTAGCGGTTGAGTGCCATGCGGAATCCGATGGCCTCGGAATCCGAGTCGTAGCGCCATATAAGCTTCCGCCAAATATTCAGAATGTGTTGGAATTGTCATCCTCACTCACGCGGATCCTGGGAGAAATATAGTTGTTACTTAAATCCCAATTTCACGCTCCCCGAGGTCGGGCCGCGGTAGGGTCCGGGTTTGGGGTCGTGACACCTTGCCAACATCCCTGAGCTCTGCCTCTGTCCAGCTCGGCCATGTGGACTTGGGATGATTCGGCTTCACCAGGCAGCATAGCCAGCAAGCATTGCCAGGCCTTGTACTGGTCGCCTCGGACTGTGATCACGTCAGTCCGGTCGGACTGGTTCTCCAGAGCCAACTTGAGCTTTTGATGGCGGGTGGAGGGCACGGCCTCCATGCTATGCAGCCACATCCTCCCCATTATAACATTGTAAGGGGAGGGAACGTCGACGACTAGGAAGTCAACCTGCCTGGAGGCGCTTCCTACTTGGACTCTGAGTGAGATCTTACCCTTCGGGTACACCGGCTTGGTGCTGAAGCCGACCAGAGGGGTACGGGCCGCCTGGAGATCCTCATCTTTTAGTTTCAGCTTCTTGAAGTAATCATAGTACAGGATCTCGGACAAACTGCCTGGGTCGACAAGGACTCTCTGAACCAAGAAGTTCTGTAGCTTTAAGGTGAGTACTAAAGGGTCGTTATGTGGGAGTTCGACATCCACTAGGTCCTTGTCAGAGAACCAGATTCTGGGCCCCTCTATCTTGGGCTTCTTTGCAGCTGGTTCTGGTACGGCGGTCAGCACCTGCTTCTGATGGGAGGCCCTCTTGGCCTCCGCATGGGCCTGGGAGCTACCTTTAGGCAGAGGAGTGAGGTGGATGAAATTGATGATGGTCTCCAGCTCGCTGTCCTGGCCGCCATCATCTTGGCGCGGAGGTCGGCTGTTGTCTCGGCCTTCCTCCTTGATGTAGTCCCTCAGGTGCCCCTCTTTCACAAGATTCTCCAGGTGGGAATTGAAGCACTTACACTCATCGGTTCTGTACTCGTTTTACTTGTGATAGGCGCAGAACTTGCCCTGGTCCCGGGAGGAGGAGTCACCTTTCATCGGCTGCAGCCACTTGAAGAAGGGCTGCGCCTTTATTTTGCCGAGGAGCCTATAGATTGGCTCCCTAAAGATTGTGTTCACCGCCTTAAAGGTGGTAGCTTTGTGCCTTGACTTCCTGCCGCTCCCTGAGGCCGTTGCTGAGGTGGAGGGGGACCTGCGCCAGTTCGGGGATGAGGCCCTACACCGATCCGGGGATGGGTCTTTGCGACGGTCCTCCCTCCTGGAGGACCTGTTGTCTCCCTTTGGGTAGCCTTCTGGGTGAGGCTGAAGTTCTCCCGACCTCGGACTTCGTCTTTTTCCGTTCGGATGAACCGGTTTGCCCCGGTCATCAGCTCTTTCATTGTGGCCACGGGGTACATGACCAACTGCGCCCGCAGCTCGATGCACAGCCGTAGAGCTTGCTGGAAAGACATCACAGCCATCTCCTCAGAAGTGCTTTCGATTTGGCTATAGATAGTCTAGAATCATCTGGCGAACTGGGTGACATTCTCGTCCTCTCACATCCTAACGGCCATGAGGTCGACATCTGTCTTTGGGATAACTCGATGGGCCTGGAACTTCTCCAGGAAGGAGGTTCGGAGTTGCCGCCAATTGGAGATGGAGCCTTCAGGGAGCGAGCAAAACCACCGCAGGGGGAGATCTTCCAAACTGGAGGAAAATACTCGACAGTTCAGGAAGTCATCATCACCCCACTCCGACATCCTCTGGATGAAATGTTGGAGGTGTGTTGCAGGGTTTGAGGTTCCATTGTACAGGATGAACCTCGGGACGTGGAACTTCTCAGGGAGGGTGAACCTTCTGATATCCCTAGAGAATGGAGATGCACCAGTGTCTTCAACTTCAAAGGTGCTGTACTGGTTTCGGGCAATACCAGCAGTCTCCATATTCTGGCGGATAGTCTACTTGATATGCTAGTCGAGCCATTGCTTGAACTCCTCGTCGTCTTTTGGTATCTGGCGTTGTTTCTTCGGGCCTTCATGTACATGGCTACTGTTGAAGTTTTCTTCGCCGTGGACCCGATCACGCCTCATATTATTGAGGACGTGCCTCAAGTCTCGTTCGTGGGCTGGAGGAACCTGGCCGTGCTTGGATGGAGGACTAGAAGCACGGCTGCGCGCGGGAGGAGGACTCCGAGTCTCCCTCCTCTCTTGGAGCTGCTGCCTGAGCCTCTGGATGAGCTCTTCTTGCTCTTGGATGAGCAGGTTTTGGGCCCTCACATCGCCCTGGAGAGGGTCTTCATGGTCGTCGGGTTGGCTTGCTGATGGGACTGAGATCTAGCCTGCCCTGAGTTCTCACCTGGCTTGGTGACTGATTTTTCACTTCACCTGGTGTGCTCTTTGCTCTAGTGGGGCTGCTCCAGAGGTGGAACGTTGTGATGAGAAGGCATTGGCAGCCCTCTTGAGAACGACTCTGTCTGGACCGTGTGAGACCTTCCTCCGGACCTTCTCTGCTGAGGGGGTGGAATTTGCACCAGTACAGGCTACAGGGATGGGGCCTTGCCCTTAGAGGGTCCTTCGCCATTTCTGGTTTTTGGAGGAATGGTGTTTGTAAGCTTTTTGTTCAGTTTCCCACAGACGGCACCAAACTGTAGGCGATAAAAGCATCACCCACTTAGATTAGGATGTAGGATCTGGGAAGACCGAACACTGAGAACCTGAAAATGGAAGGAAAATGGCTTGGGTCAGAGCCCCTGGCTGCTGTGAGTCGAAGGCACTCCGATGCCTGAGTTAGCTCTGGAAAAACTAAGCAGGAGGAGGTAGAAGAGAATGAGAGATCGTGAGAGTTTACGTGCTGGGGGTTAGAGTGCTGTATATTGCGTACCTTCATGGGGCTGATCCCATGTGTATTTGTAGATGATTCCTCGTTCATTCTCTTCGTGAGTGGGGGTAGGTGGGGTGAAGTCCCATCGAGCCTTACCCTGACATCCGGCGATAGGTAAAAAGGGCACATCCCATCAGAAACTTCCATGCTTTCGGTCAGTTGATGTTAAGGGAAGATAAAGCTAACTTCTCATCTCCATAAATGAGCGATCCTATTGCCATAAATGAGCGCCCCTATCTGTTAGGGCGCGCTCGTACTTCTCCTAAGAGCGCGATGGCCCACTCTGCCTTCAGTACTTTTACCGGGACCAGGAATGGCCCGGCTGAGCTAGCATTTAGCTGGTACTTATGCCGAGCTGATAAATGTTGAGCTGGCACTCTTCTTACCGAGCTGCCGAGCGGGGAAGCCTCTTGAGTCGACGCTTCTTACCGAGCCGCCGAACTGCGGGCTGTGATCACCGTGGTCCTCACTTAATCTCGTCATTACGGTATTTTATCCACACAGGAACCATGCTCAAATCCAACAATTAATTGGGTTGATCCGAATAAATTGATTTATTTTATTAATTAATTTCTAGTCTCATGCTTTATTCATATGATGAATGATATTTTATTTTATAATTGCATATAACCAATACAAAATGATATGATGGATCATGAGATGAACTGGAGCTCACAAATATATTAGATATAATCCATGTGTGTGAATGAGATTTACATACAGGAGACATGGATCACAAATCTTATATTTGAAGTTTTTTCACAATCATTGATGAGACTGTGCATCTCATCTGAAAGGTTGTAACATTGCAATTACTACGAGGTAGTGTGATTTGTTTCAATCATCATAGTGTAATACTCTGGATTGTTGTGTTGGTACAGTAAATGTATTAAATGACCATGAGTAGCACCTTATGCAAATCTGTCTTTGGTTTAAGGACTACTTTTATAATTCCCAAGCAATAGGCTCTTAATCCTAAGAGATTAATGGATTCAAGTTTCTACTATCCATCAATTGTAGGTCAACACCTTGGTATCTTGGGTACGTGGTAGTAGGGCCGTGGGAACATATAATTCTCAAGATCAAGATGGAATCTATCCCTTTAATATCCCCTTGTGCCAGTTAATGGATTTTATCATTGGTAAGTGCGCACCCATCTCAATTAAGAGTTAATTGGATGGTACTGATGAATACTGATGGACCCGTCTTTTTCTTTCTTGCCTTCCTCTGTCCTGGGTCCGGTGGGGTGAGGCGGGGCGAAGAGAAAAAAAAGAGCAAGCATCAATATTTTTGTACGGGTATACCAGATTTTCTATTCTACTTGGAATTTGAAATGGTGATCCGGAGATTCACCTTCACAAGTAGAAAGGAAATCAAACTTTTTTTCTATCTTTCCATTGCACATATATTTAAAAAAAGAGACAAGATTTTAAAATGCTGTGAGAGGTGATTTTGTTTAGTTTGCCGTGAAAGGTGGTTTTGTGCGTATAAGGCGATTTTGCCATGGAAGGCGATTTACAAATCTTATCAGTGATGAAAGATAAGAATTGTGATTTTTGTCTTTTTTAAAAAAACAAAACACAATAGAAAGGGAAGAAAGAGGGATCTGACTTCTCAAGCGATTGTGGGGACTCGTTCAGATTGACGGTCGCGAGTCATGTATGGATTCCGCCATCGTCCTTCAGATGAGAACACTTGACGCTTTAGTTCACTTGGCTTGGCTTGGACTCCGGATTTTTAGAGGACAAAGACCAAGGGAAGGTCCTATATCCAATAAAAAAAAACAGGTAGACGGGCTGAAAAGCCGCATCTAGGCCATTTTGGATAGAAGAAGAGGGGAGATCTTGGGGGGGTGGCCCCCCAAGGGACTTCGATCACCTTGTAGAATTTACAGCAGAGTTTCTTCAGAGTGAGAGAGCTTCTTTTTGCAGAGAATTCTTTAGGATTGTTTTCAGATAATTTTTCAGGACCTTTCAGATGATTTTTTCGGGCCCCTTCCCTTTGGAATGACCGCCTATTTATAGGCTTTTGGTGGCCATTAGGAGGGTTTTATGGGCATTAATGGTATTAATGCTCCATGATGGGAGGAGTTACAAGATTTAATTTCATAATTTTGTAACTCCTTTTTCTTGGATTTTGATTGGCTGATGGAGAATAATGGGCATTTAATCTCTATGATGATGGGAGTTTCATGATTAATTACCATGATTAATCTCTATAATGATAGGAGTTACATGGTTAATTGTCATTATTAATTGGACTTGTAACTCCCATTTGCTTGCTTCTGATTGGGCCGTCCAAAATAATGAGTTAATGACCCTAATAAGTTGTCATAAAAAAGGTCATTTAACTTCATGAATTAGCCGTAGAGTCGCTTGAAGAGTCGTGGGCCGCGCCGCATCTATTGGAATTCTTCTTGCAATGATCATCGATGGATCCACACGTTGTTTGATGTCGGATGACAATGGAAATTCAGATATTGGTTGACACCAATGGGCCGGCAACATCTGTCCGGTCGATTTCCTGATCGGTAGCACAGAAAGTGTGATTTCTTGGTTGGCCAGTTGGCGATTTTGGAGTGTCGAATGATGATCGAATGATTTCGATGATGAATCTGTGATGTTGACAAAGATCAACGGATATCATGCCTCAAAAATCAGATTTTAAGAAAATCACAAGGGCGAAACATCGCGAAACGCGAAAAAGAACGGAAAAAACGACACTTTTGGCGGAAACCCTGATTTCCAGGGTCGCCGGCGACCATGGGGCCGGCAACCCTGGGCCATGGTCGCCCGCGACCATGGGCCAAGGTCGCCCGCGACCATGGGCCAAGGTCGCCGGCTACCATGGGGCTTTGGCCCCTTTTTCGGTCACCGTCAGGTCACCGTTTCTTCGCTGTTTTTTGGGCTTTTTTGCTTTTATTTTCTCCTATATCTTTCTTTGACATTTCTCCTCATTTATTGGCTTGATTCCACTGAAGAAAACCCATTGGGAAGTCATGCAAATCAGAGTACAAAGTTTCCTATTTTTTGGAAAAGCCAAAGACTCCGTAGCCGATTTTCCGCTAAGAGTTAAAACTAGGTCAAACGATGTCGGAATGACCTGAAATTTGACGTGAAGCTTCCTGAGCATTAAATAGGACCAACCATGGGCTTTTACTTGAGTTTTGAAGCCATTTGGGGTCCCGTCGATGCTAGACTTGATTTCACCGTGCGGAAGATGTCGAGCTTTGATGTACGGTCATCCGATGTCCGATTGACCCGAAATTTGACAAGGAGCCTATTGGAGTCATTTTGAGAAGATCCATTAGCTTCGATTTGGATGCCATGGTCCCGGGGAGCTTCGCCATAGGTAGGCTTGATTTTGCTTTGGAGCGTCAAAGCCGGGTCAAACGTTGTCGGAATGACCTGAAATTTGACGTGTGGCCCTTTGGAAGCATGCAGAAGCTACTCATGTGCTTTGTTTGATGAGAGGCGGCATCGGAGGTTCTTTCCGCCAGGAGGCTTGATTTCGCCGTTTGAGAGTTGATAAAGGGTCAAACGGTGTCGGTTTGACTTGAAATTTGGCGTGGAGCCTTTAGGAGGTATTTTGAGACCATCTATAGGCTCTGATCGAAGATTTGATGTCTTTAAGACTGTCGCCGCCGAGAGCTCTTATTCAGCCGCTGGAGGATTGTAGTTAGGCCAAATGATGTCGAAATAGCCCGAAGCTTCATGTATTCCCTTCTTTTGGCTATTTTGAAGGATCTTGTAGTTTTTGTTTGATTCTGACAAGATCTAATGCTTAAAGCAGCTTTGCCTGTTTGTAGTAGGATGCGGATCCATGTAGCTTTTGATGTTGAGGAGGCAAAGTGACATTTTTGGTGTCTATAAATACTGTGACTAATTGGAACACAAGGATAATAAGATGTGGATCAAACTTGGTTGGACATATTTATTCTAATAGATCTATGGATATAACTGATGGAGGGGCCTAGTTGCAGAATTGGGAAGATTATGGTCTTCTCGTAAATATTTCTAAGACTGGAGTACAATTGCATTTATGTAGTGGACTCTTTTGCAATCAACCGTGGGTCCAGAGTTCACAGGAGTTGTGGGGTCCAAATTTTCAGTTGGAGCCAGATTCTAAGGAACCTCTAGTGGTCCCCGTGCAAGCCCTAAAAAGAGAAGGTTACTAATCCAACTGAAACTCTTTAAGGAAATGAGGAGTAGGACATATACTAAGAAATAGAAGTGGGACTTCTAATTTTGGACAAAGAGGAGGTGATCCATTATATATATATATATATATATTAAAGCAACAGCCTCTTTACGGGAGAGTGACACGTAGACTCTCTCTTGACCTATCACAATGACAAGTGGCATACCCTCTCATAAAGAACCCTTAATTATCTCCATCTTTTCTCCATCAGATTTTAAACTTTATACTTGACCAATCAATATTTATATCCCTATTATCTCACAAAATGATAACAGTTTCTCTTTATGTTATGATATCTTTATATCAAGTGTAAGACCCCGCCCCGAGAGTTTCCGCTTAGTGTTACTTAAGACGTGTTTTAGCTATAAGTGAGATTAGAGGAAATGGGTTAAATCTGGATTAGAATAGCTTTGTATAGCTTTGAATAATTTTGGAAACTCTTTTGATCTAATGGGGCCCTTTGGGGGTTCCTTTTTAGTGTGTCTTGATTAGTTTGGGGATTTAGTTATAATTCTGGAAATCGGTAAATTACTCCGTCTAATGTATTTTATGATTCCCGACAACTTTCGTAATTGCTCCGTTTCCATTCGAGACCTCTAAACCCTACTTTGCCATTGATAGGGGTAAAACAGTCTTTTTACACAAAAATCTGGACACAATTTTCAATGTCTCCGAAACTTGTAAAATATATACTTTTTGGAAAGTAGAAATTTCGACGATCAATTCTTCCTTCTTCGTCGAATCCGTCCGAAGCCCGTAGAACGATGTTCTAGCCCATTTTAGACTTTTAAGTTGTGGGACCCATTGCCTTAGCTATATAAGGGGAAGTCTTCTTCTTCTCCCTCTCCTTGCAACTCCTTGAGAAAGAAGAATCCCAGCCCAGCCTAGGGTTCTCTTCAACTTCCTTGCTCCTTGCTTCCCCATCTCTCAACCTCTCTCAAATCTCTTGCTAAAGGCTAAGTGGATGCTACAATCTTCTTCCCCTCCATGAGAGCTCCTTCTTGGTACCATTTTTAGAGAGAAACCACCATTCCAGGACCCTCTTTGAGCAAGCCTTGTGTATTTGGAGAACTTCCATGTAAGCTTTTCTTCTTATCTTTTAGATTTGGATTATTCTAGTCTTGAGGATGCTTCATTTCCATTATTGGAAGTTATCCCTTCCTATTTCATAGTTTTGCCTTTTTAGGGCTTGTAATGATTGTATTTTGGGGATTTTGTGTGTAGATTGTAGATTTGAGCTTGTTAGTGGATTAGAGCTTGTTTAGCATTCTTGGAGACCAAGGCAAGTGGATGAATAGATTTAATTTGGATAAGTTCTTACTTTGTCAAAAATGTGGATTTTTACTATTCATATGTCATTTGATTTATCACGATTCCATAATGATTTAGAAATGTATTTATTGACATGGGTTCTTCCTTAGCTTTATGATAATAAATGCATTCCTCATCAAAGTTTAGTGTGGGTCATTATAAGCTTCTTAAATGGTATTGTACTTGCATTAAATGAGATTTGGATTGGTAGGTGAATAAATGCATTGATGGGAAGGGTGGTTGGTGGAAGGAATTCAATGTTAAATGGTAGAGAATGGATCTATTTTATGTTAAGAAAGGGTTGGAGTTGACGTGAAATAGTTTGGGAGAGAAATGACTGAAATCTGCACCTGATGTGTAATTCCCGCAGCTGGGCGGTCAGCGGGCGGTCACCTCGGCGGCTAGCCGACAGGTGACCGGCGGCTAGCCGACCCAGATACGGTTAGAAACACAGAATGCTGCATTTTGACAGGCGAACCACGGTCAGCCGCGCGGTCATCTCGCGGCTAACCGCCACCCCCAAAAACCCCAGTGACCGCTAGGTAGCCGCGAGGCGCGGTTAGAAACACAGAATGCTACATTTTAGCAGGGTGAGTCGCGGTCAGCTCCGCGGTCAGCCAGCGGCTAACCACCGATCACCTCGGCGGCTAACCGCCATCTGACCGACAGGTGACCGAGTTTTACCCAGAATTCCTGAGTCTTTTCCAGTGGTTTCAGATATGGTATATAAAGGTTTGGATGGGTTGTTCTGATGCCCTACCACCTTGGAAAGACCCAGGGGATGACATAAGGAGATTGACATGGATAGAAACACCATTTCGGAAAAGGTATTGGGACTTTTAGATTCATCAACGCGCATAGGGAAACTTAGTATGTCCTCTATCATTTGAGTACCATATTTAGGGTAATATGGACATACAAGGTCCTTATGCATGTTGCTTGAATATGGAAGCCTCAATATTTAGTCCCTAATGATATTAGAAATTGTTGCTTTGTTTTACTCAAATTATATATGTAATTACCCGATTTCAATGGTTTTGTCTCAGATCCCGATTTATACACCGATATGTTTCTCCAGCCCCGTTATGCATGTATGGATAATAATATGACATGTGTGCCTACGAGCACAATGCCCCGTTTGCCGTATGTTTTATATTGATATAGTTTTGTATATGTTTTGATTTATCATGTAACCTAAGAGTCGGCACCACTAAGCTTGGACATCCTTGTCAGTCTGATCAACTGACTTGGGTCTCCCCCTGTGCTCCCGCCAGTTGTAACTTGGATCCCGTACTGTCCCGTTACCCGGTTCCGCGGCCGTGGTCTTGCCTAGCTATATGTATATGTATATGTATATGTATATGTTTATAATATTGGTTCTCGTCACTTCGTGTGATTGAGCCCAATGCACTCAATGTGCTCTCATCACTTTAGTGATAGAGAGGATGTAGCTTTAGTGTGGTTGCCACCTAGTCAGTTCCTATACCTTGAATACCCCGCATGATTTGTATTGCATCTGTACTTTAAATGAACTATGCATCCTGTTTTATGACAGTTTTCGTTATAACTATGATATGTTTTGATTTCTTTCTTGGTTTATCTATTCACCCATCTGCCAGACCGTCGTGTCTGACCCATTTTTGTGGTACTCAGGTCCAGCTCCTGTCTTTGCCCTTGAGGAGGAGCCAGAGGAGGCGGTCGGTGAACCGCAACGATTAGTGGAGTGGCAAGCTGACGATGTCATGTAGACATTCGGTTTAGCTCGGAGCTGCGAACATTTTGGGAATTTTGAGAATGATACTGTTTTATATTTTTGGGTTGTACTGGCCTTTGTTGGCCTTTATTTTTGGGGATGTTAATTTAACTTGAGTTTTTGTTTAAACTTTAACTTCATATGTTGGGAATGCTAATGAGATCATTGCTCACTCTGACATCATGTCCTGCCTGTGTATTAACAGTCTTATTTGTTGTGAATGGATTGAAAGTTTGATTTGCTACACGCTTCCGCACCAATATAAATGTTCTATGAGTGTATGGGGAATCCTCACCGCGGAAACCTGTGGGAAATTAAGGAAATGTACAATTACTATTAAGGGGTGGTTCTTCATCCACGCCACCCCCGTCGCGGTCCCGGGGCCCCGGTCCGGGGTCGCGACAGGCTGGTATCAGAGCGAGACGTGTTTCAGGCAATTAAAAGAAACTAGAAATCCTAAGGACGTGGCGAGGATCCGTTAGACTTCTTGTTAGACTTTTCGTTAGTTAGACTCGTGTGAGCAATGTGTGACCTTATATGACTTTATGTGTTAACAATTTGTTTTACAGTGATATGCCACCTCGAAAAAGACCCATAACCGACAATCCCACCGCAAGCAATAGTGAACACACCGGGCCACTAGGAAACGGTATTCCGGATCCAAACATGCAGAATCAATTCCAACAGATGATGCAAGCCATGCTTGACCAACAACGTCAAGCCAATGAAAATCAAGCCAGATTGCAAGAGCAAATGGCCAGGAAGGATGAAGAGCATGCTAGGGAGATGGCTATGATGCAAAGGCAGTTGTTAGAAGTATTGGAAAGGAGACCTGAACCGGCACCAGCACAACCTCCAGGCACTCAGATCGTCATCAACAATAGGGAACAGGATCCCAACGCGTTGTACGAGAAGTTTAGGAAGAGGGGTCCTAAGGAGTTCACTGGGCATGAGGACCCACTAGCTGCAGACGACTGGTTGGAACAGACAGAGAACATCTTCGAGATATTTAGATGTACCGGTAGACAGCAAGTGCAACTCACCGCTTCCATGTTCACTGGTCTAGCGGACATATGGTGGAAGACAATCAAGGCTGAGTATAGGACCATAGCAGATGCAGACGCTTGGACAAGTTTCAAGAGACAATTCAGTTACAAATATGTACCGACGCATGTGAAGAGGCAAAAGGCCATCGAATTCCAGCAGCTCGTACAAGGTAATACGACCGTGCAAGAGTACCTCACGAAGTTTGAGAGGTTGTCTCGATATGCCCCCGAGTTAATTGACACTGTGGAGAAGAAGATAACGCGGTTCCTCGAAGGACTCAACCCGATCATTGAGAGGGATGCCACGGGTGTTGTACCACCTATCACTTTTGAAGAGGCTGTGAGAAGGGCCTACAAATTTGAGAACCTGAACAACAAGATCCTCAAGATCCAAGGAAAGGCACCAGCTCACCAACAGAATCACCAACCAAGGAACCATCAGAACAAACGACCGAGGCATGAACAAAACGTGCAGAATGCTCTAGTTTGCGTTCATTGTGGTAAGAACCATGAGAGTGCTCAATGCCGTACGATTACGGGAGCATGTTTCAGATGTGGATCCATGACACACCAGCTCAAGGACTGCCCAAGGCAAGCTGGACAAGGTAACAACAGACAGAACCAGCAACAACAAGGAACTCAGCGCCAGGCACCACCTCAGAATGCATTAGCTGTACAGAACCAGCCCAGACCACTCCAGCAACAGGCTCCACAACAACAATATAGACCTCCACAACAGCATCAAGCTCGTCAACAAGGACAGAATCAGAATCAGCGTCCTCCTCAGCAGTATAGGAATGCATAGCAAGGAAGGCAGCAACAGGCTCAGAATAGGCCTCAGCAGCGAGGACAAGTGTATGCAATTAACCAAGCTGATGCAGAGGCAGCAGATAACGTGGTGGAAGGTACACTCCTAGTTTGTGGATTTGAAGCTAAGATTTTGTTTGACCCTGGCTCTACGCACTCCTTCTTGTCTCCAAAATTTTTTAAGTTGATTGATATGCCTGCTAGAGAACTTGAGTATGTGTTGACAGTGTCCACTCCCGTAGGCAAACAAGTTGTGTGTAGGAAGTACTATCCTAGATGTGCTATTAAGATAGGAGATGTGGTGTTACCGGCGAATCTCATTTTGTTGGAGATGTTTGATTTTGATATCATTCTAGGAATGGATTGGTTAGCAGGATACCATGCTACGATGGACTGTTTCCATAAGACCCTCACGTTCAAATTAGAGGAGACCCCAGCAGGCGTTTTGTTCCATGGGGAAAAGAAGAATTCTCGTCCTAGATTCGTCTCAGCATTGAAGGCTGATAGACTAGTGAGAAGTGGATGTGAATGCTATTTAGCGTTTATCACGGAGGATAAACGGTCCCAAGGGGTGGAGGAGATCCCAATTATTTGCGAATTCCCCGACATTTTTCCAGAAGAAATCCCAGGTTTACCACCTGTTAGGGAGATTGATTTCACCATCGAATTGTTACCAGGGACCGCTCCGATATCTATTGCACCATACAGAATGGCTCCAGCGGAACTAGGAGAATTGAAGATTCAGTTGCAAGAATTGTTGGATAAAGGTTTTATTAGACCGAGCGTCTCACCTTGGGGAGCTCCAGTTTTATTCGTCAAGAAGAAAGACGGTTCCATGAGAATGTGCATTGACTACCGGAAATTGAACCAAGCTACCATCAAGAACAAGTATCCATTGCCAAGGATAGATGAATTGTTTGACCAATTGCAAGGTGCTGCTTACTTCTCGAAGATCGATCTAAGATCCGGTTATCATCAGCTGAGAGTTAGAGATTCAGATGTATCAAAGACAGCGTTCCGGACGAGATATGGACACTATGAGTTTCTAGTGATGCCATTTGGACTGACGAATGCACCAGCAGTATTCATGGCTTTGATGAACAAAATATTTGCGGAGTACTTAGACCAATTCACAGTGGTATTTATTGATGACATTTTGGTGTACTCTAAGTCTAAAGAAGAACATGAAGAGCATTTGAGGATAGCACTGCAACTCCTAAGAGACAATCAATTGTATGCGAAGCTCGCTAAGTGTGATTTTTGGCTTGAAGAAGTCGCATTTCTAGGCCATATCATTTCCAAAGAAGGATTATCAGTGGACCCAGCCAAGATAGATGCAGTTGTGAAGTGGGAAAGACCGAAGAACGCGTCAGAAATCAGAAGTTTTCTTGGATTGGCGGGTTACTATCGAAGATTTGTGCAAGGATTTTCGTCGATCACAGCTTCATTGACAAAGTTGACCAAGAAAAATGCACCTTATGTGTGGACAGACCAATGTGAGGCCAGCTTCCAAGAGCTGAAAAAGAGATTAACTTCAGCACCCGTCCTCACCTTACCATCCGGGAGCGGTGGTTACACCATTTTTACAGATGCTTCGAATATAGGACTCGGTTGTGTGTTGATGCAAGATAGAAAAGTAGTTGCGTATGGATCCCGTCAGTTGAAGGACCACGAGAAGAACTACGCGACGCATGATCTGGAATTAGCGGCGGTCGTTTTTGCGCTAAAGATGTGGAGACATTACCTCTACGGAGAGAAATTCGAAGTCCACTCCGATCACCGCAGCTTACAGTATTTGTTCTCTCAGAAGGAATTGAATATGAGACAAAGAAGATGGATGGAATACATCAAAGATTATGATTTTCCGATCAAATACCACCCGGGAAAGGCAAATGTAGTAGCCGATGCCTTGAGTAGGAAGTCAACCAGTGTGGCAAGCCTAAGAGTTACGTGCTTCTTTCAGCAATTTGAAGAGTTGGGGGTAGATTTTCAGCCCCTAAGAGGGGGGGTGATGCTAGCCAACATGTCTGTGTCTGAACCCTCGTTCATTCGGAAGATCAAGGAAGACCAATTGCAAGATCCAGAGTTGGCCAAGATTTCAGAGCATATAGCAGAACGTCCTGATTTCCGTATTGTGGATGGAGTCTTATTCTATCGTGATCGTCTATGCGTGCCCAACATTGAAAATTTGAAGAACGACATTATGACAGAGGCGCACAGCACGAAATACTCTATGCATCCGGGTAGCACGAAGATGTATCAGAACTTGAAAGGCAGATTTTGGTGGAACAACATGAAGAGGGAAATAGCAGCTTTCGTTTCTCGATGTATGACGTGTCAGTTGGTGAAGGCAGAGCATCAGAGACCTCCAGGGTTATTGCAGCCATTAGAGATCCCAGAATGGAAGTGGGAACATATCACCATGGATTTCATCTCGGGATTGCCAAGGACCAGAAAAGGGAACAACTCCATATGGGTAATTGTGGACCGTCTCACCAAATCAGCTCATTTCATTCCTATGAAGACCGGAGAGAAAATGCATATGTTACCTCTCGCGGAGTTATTTGTCAACGAGATTGTCAGCCGTCATGGGCAGCCAGTCTCCATTACTTCGGATAGAGATAGCAGATTCGTCTCGAGATTTTGGAAGACTTTGCATGAGTCTATGGGAACAAAGCTTCAGTTCAGCACAGCGTATCACCCACAAACAGATGGTCAGTCGGAAAGAACAATTCAGACCCTTGAAGATATGCTTCGAGCGTGTGTACTAGATTTCAAGACTCAATGGGATGAGACCCTACCGCTTTGCGAATTCGCCTACAACAACAGTTATCATTCGAGCATTGGGATGGCGCCTTTTGAGGCATTGTATGGTAGGAGGTGTAGAACTCCAGTTTGTTGGGAAGAAGTAGGTGTTCGCAGTTTTCATGGACCGACTATGGTGAGTGAAACCAGTGACAAAGTCAAGTTGATTCAAGAACGTCTGAAAGTAGCCCGGAGTAGACAGAAGGGTTATGCAGACTCTCATCGAAGGGACTTACATTTTAAGGAAGGAGATAAGGTTTTCTTGAAGGTGTCACCTACTAGGGGAACTCTGAGATTCGGTCAGAAGGGCAAATTATCTCGGAGATACATTGGACCCTACGATATCATGAGCAAGATTGGTGACGTGGCTTACAGATTAGCCTTACCACCCGAGCTTTCCGGCGTACACAATGTGTTCCATGTGTCTATGTTGAAAAAGTACGTCCCCGACCCGTCGCATGTACTCCGTCATGAACCATTAGAGATCAGAGAAGATGCCACCTACGTCGAGAAGCCTATTCAGATCATCGATACGAAGGAACAAGAACTGAGAACAAGGACTATACAATGGGTGAAAGTGCTCTGGGAAAATCACGGACCTGAAGAGGCAACGTGGGAATTACGGGATCAAGTTCAGAAGAAGTATCCGCATCTACTACCCGAGGTTAGTTATTTTATTTCATTTGGTGGACCAAATGCCCTAAGGGGTGGAGGATGTAAGACCCCGCCCCGAGAGTTTCCGCTTAGTGTTACTTAAGACGTGTTTTAGCTATAAGTGAGATTAGAGGAAATGGGTTAAATCTGGATTAGAATAGCTTTGTATAGCTTTGAATAATTTTGGAAACTCTTTTGATCTAGTGGGGCCCTTTGGGGGTTCCTTTTTAGTGTGTCTTGATTAGTTTGGGGATTTAGTTATAATTCTGGAAATCGGTAAATTACTCCGTCTAATGTATTTTATGATTCCCGACAACTTTCGTAATTGCTCCGTTTCCATTCGAGACCTCTAAACCCTACTTTGCCATTGATAGGGGTAAAACAGTCTTTTTACACAAAAATCTGGACACAATTTTCAATGTCTCCGAAACTTGTAAAATATATACTTTTTGGAAAGTAGAAATTTCGACGATCAATTCTTCCTTCTTCGTCGAATCCGTCCGAAGCCCGTAGAACGATGTTCTAGCCCATTTTAGACTTTTAAGTTGTGGGACCCATTGCCTTAGCTATATAAGGGGAAGTCTTCTTCTTCTCCCTCTCCTTGCAACTCCTTGAGAAAGAAGAATCCCAGCCCAGCCTAGGGTTCTCTTCAACTTCCTTGCTCCTTGCTTCCCCATCTCTCAACCTCTCTCAAATCTCTTGCTAAAGGCTAAGTGGATGCTACAATCTTCTTCCCCTCCATGAGAGCTCCTTCTTGGTACCATTTTTAGAGAGAAACCACCATTCCAGGACCCTCTTTGAGCAAGCCTTGTGTATTTGGAGAACTTCCATGTAAGCTTTTCTTCTTATCTTTTAGATTTGGATTATTCTAGTCTTGAGGATGCTTCATTTCCATTATTGGAAGTTATCCCTTCCTATTTCATAGTTTTGCCTTTTTAGGGCTTGTAATGATTGTATTTTGGGGATTTTGTGTGTAGATTGTAGATTTGAGCTTGTTAGTGGATTAGAGCTTGTTTAGCATTCTTGGAGACCAAGGCAAGTGGATGAATAGATTTAATTTGGATAAGTTCTTACTTTGTCAAAAATGTGGATTTTTACTATTCATATGTCATTTGATTTATCACGATTCCATAATGATTTAGAAATGTATTTATTGACATGGGTTCTTCCTTAGCTTTATGATAATAAATGCATTCCTCATCAAAGTTTAGTGTGGGTCATTATAAGCTTCTTAAATGGTATTGTACTTGCATTAAATGAGATTTGGATTGGTAGGTGAATAAATGCATTGATGGGAAGGGTGGTTGGTGGAAGGAATTCAATGTTAAATGGTAGAGAATGGATCTATTTTATGTTAAGAAAGGGTTGGAGTTGACGTGAAATAGTTTGGGAGAGAAATGACTGAAATCTGCACCTGATGTGTAATTCCCGCAGCTGGGCGGTCAGCGGGCGGTCACCTCGGCGGCTAGCCGACAGGTGACCGGCGGCTAGCCGACCCAGATACGGTTAGAAACACAGAATGCTGCATTTTGACAGGCGAACCACGGTCAGCCGCGCGGTCATCTCGCGGCTAACCGCCACCCCAAAAACCCCAGTGACCGCTAGGTAGCCGCGAGGCGCGGTTAGAAACACAGAATGCTACATTTTAGCAGGGTGAGTCGCGGTCAGCTCCGCGGTCAGCCAGCGGCTAACCGCCGATCATCTCGGCGGCTAACCGCCATCTGACCGAC
This sequence comes from Persea americana, assembly GCA_029852735.1. Lineage (NCBI taxonomy): Eukaryota > Viridiplantae > Streptophyta > Magnoliopsida > Laurales > Lauraceae > Persea > Persea americana. Next base: position 22,062,595 of record CM056812.1, on the reverse strand, counting down.
AGGTGACCGAGTTTTACCCAGAATTCCTGAGTCTTTTCCAGTGGTTTCAGATATGGTATATAAAGGTTTGGATGGGTTGTTCTGATGCCCTACCACCTTGGAAAGACCCAGGGGATGACATAAGGAGATTGACATGGATAGAAACACCATTTCGGAAAAGGTATTGGGACTTTTAGATTCATCAACGCGCATAGGGAAACTTAGTATGTCCTCTATCATTTGAGTACCATATTTAGGGTAATATGGACATACAAGGTCCTTATGCATGTTGCTTGAATATGGAAGCCTCAATATTTAGTCCCTAATGATATTAGAAATTGTTGCTTTGTTTTACTCAAATTATATATGTAATTACCCGATTTCAATGGTTTTGTCTCAGATCCCGATTTATACACCGATATGTTTCTCCAGCCCCGTTATGCATGTATGGATAATAATATGACATGTGTGCCTACGAGCACAATGCCCCGTTTGCCGTATGTTTTATATTGATATAGTTTTGTATATGTTTTGATTTATCATGTAACCTAAGAGTCGGCACCACTAAGCTTGGACATCCTTGTCAGTCTGATCAACTGACTTGGGTCTCCCCCTGTGCTCCCGCCAGTTGTAACTTGGATCCCGTACTGTCCCGTTACCCGGTTCCGCGGCCGTGGTCTTGCCTAGCTATATGTATATGTATATGTATATGTATATGTTTATAATATTGGTTCTCGTCACTTCGTGTGATTGAGCCCAATGCACTCAATGTGCTCTCATCACTTTAGTGATAGAGAGGATGTAGCTTTAGTGTGGTTGCCACCTAGTCAGTTCCTATACCTTGAATACCCCGCATGATTTGTATTGCATCTGTACTTTAAATGAACTATGCATCCTGTTTTATGACAGTTTTCGTTATAACTATGATATGTTTTGATTTCTTTCTTGGTTTATCTATTCACCCATCTGCCAGACCGTCGTGTCTGACCCATTTTTGTGGTACTCAGGTCCAGCTCCTGTCTTTGCCCTTGAGGAGGAGCCAGAGGAGGCGGTCGGTGAACCGCAACGATTAGTGGAGTGGCAAGCTGACGATGTCATGTAGACATTCGGTTTAGCTCGGAGCTGCGAACATTTTGGGAATTTTGAGAATGATACTGTTTTATATTTTTGGGTTGTACTGGCCTTTGTTGGCCTTTATTTTTGGGGATGTTAATTTAACTTGAGTTTTTGTTTAAACTTTAACTTCATATTTTGGGAATGCTAATGAGATCATTGCTCACTCTGACATCATGTCCTGCCTGTGTATTAACAGTCTTATTTGTTGTGAATGGATTGAAAGTTTGATTTGCTACACGCTTCCGCACCAATATAAATGTTCTATGAGTGTATGGGGAATCCTCACCGCGGAAACCTGTGGGAAATTAAGGAAATGTACAATTACTATTAAGGGGTGGTTCTTCATCCACGCCACCCCCGTCGCGGTCCCGGGGCCCCGGTCCGGGGTCGCGACATCAAGCTCTACCATCCTTTAAAGATTTTTGAATGAGAGGTTTTTTTTTATAGTCATCTTATATATATTCACCTTGGATTTTCATTGTTAACCACTTTTAGCATGAATTTATATACTTTGATTCCTATGTATTCTATGCAAACAATATGTAAGGACCCAATTTCTCAATTTTATTCTAAATTAATATTAGTTGTAGATTATATCATGTGTGGACCCTACCTATTTTAGCAAAATTTCTTTAAAGTTATTTTGATAATTATTATCTTTTATTATTATTAGCATTTTCTTAGTGGGACCCGTCTAAGGATATGAGGTGTTTGGATTTTATAGGATTTTGTTCAAAAGCTAGATTGGACTCTTTTTAAGTTTTAATTGCTGAGATTGGATTGGAATCACCTATTTGAACTAAAGACTCCACGGATGTGATAAAACTTAAAAGTGACTTTCTTTTTTTTTTAAACCTATCCTATTTTACTTTTAAACTCTCTCTCTCTCTCTCTCTCTCTCTCTCTCTCTCTCTTTCTCTCTCTCTCTCTCTCTCAATCTTATATAAAAAGCACCCCTCTCAACTTCCTCACCTCTCATACGAACTCCACCGTTGGCCTAATGGGTCCAAACCAAGTGGGTTCAAGGTCATGGGTATTATGGTAATTGTACCAGGACTTTCTTATTGACTAAGATAGGGTTTTATGGGGGATAAGAAAGAGAGCATTATATATATGTGTGTGTGTGTGTAACCTGTCACGTCCTAATTCCAGATTAAGCCTCTTAATCCAAAGTTAGAGACCTGACATTCCCATAGGATAAAACTCCAAGATAAAGAGTAGAAACAGGGCATAAACATAACTATTTATTTACAATATTAAGATTTATAACAAGAAACAAATGTATTTTAATATACAACCCATACAGAAATGCCAACAAAGGTTCTCATGAAGCTCGATGTCTATGTGACATCTGTAGATCAGAACAGAAATCTTATGGTTTCCAGTCAAACACCTGAAATGCCAAAAGATGAATCAGATAAACTGGCAAGAAGCTTGTCACGCCCCCGGACCGAGGCCCTGATAATCAAGTCCTTAATCCAGGGCTGTGGCTCGACGAGTCAAAAAATTCCGTACGCACACACTAATTATTTTCCCACAGGATCCCGCGGTGAGGATCCCAGACGATCCATCATAACCAATTAATCAATCTCACAATGAATAATAATATGCGGAAGCATGTAGCAAAACAAAATCTAATGAATCACAATAATAGATAAGCAAGTTTGCATCAAAAGGAGAAATATATTCATAGCATGTCCCAATGTTAGTTTTGAGTTGTGAGGATCACAAAAAAGTGTATTATAGTTATACAACCCAACTAAAGCCAACAAAGGCAAAAAAAAAAAAAAAAAAAAAAAAAAAAAATCACTTCCCAAAAAGTGTTATCCAAGCTCAATGCCCTAACCCGATGTCTACATGACATCGTTGGGGTGCCACTCGCACTCTAACGACGGCTCTACTGCCTCAATCGCACGTTCCGCCTCAACATTTGCAGGTTCGGTATCTGACACCAAACAAAAGAGTATCAGACACAACGGTTTAGCAGGTGAATAAAATAGATAAGATATACAAGTTTTATTAGTGTCATATTTAAATTCATAAAGTACAATTTAAAACGAAACTTGTATAAAGATGTGTCAAAATAAGAAATTTTTGTATAAAGAAGAAATTCACATTAAATCTTTCAAACTGACTGATAAACAATCAAAATATTGGCAATCCATATTTCGCTATATTCTCCTATTACCGAAGTAGTAAGAGCACGCAAACAGAAACCGTTGCCATAAAAATAGCCGGAACAGAACCGTTGCCATTCAAGATGGCCGGAGCAAAGAACCGTTGCCATACGAGATGGCTGGAACAGACAGAAACCGTTGCCATGGCTAGAGCAAACAAATAGAGGATCCAAAATGTAGTTGGCAAATTGTTTGAGTATCCTAAGTCGGGTGATCAATCTGACAAAGTGACCCAAGCTTAGTGGTGCCGATTCAAAATCCAAAACGATATAAATCAAATCACTAAACATAATTCAAACTGATGAAAGGACTACTCGATATCAAAACAATTGGACAAATTTCAGAACAAATAAGATGAGTAGCCTTATCAATGTTTTCCAAATATGGCGAATCAATCAACTTCATTTCAAATCAATTTATAAGAAAACGTGGAATTATTCTAACTTGGAATGAGGTAGTTTGTAATGTTCGATGGGCTTACCGAGGGCCGTCTCGATACACACTTCATGTCTCCATTTCGGTTTATGAGTGAAGGAGTTGGTGTCTCTGAAGGTCTTCCGATAATTGAGGGCATAAAGTGTAGATTGAGACTAATAGAAAATCCCGGGTAATTTAAATACTAAACTTTTTTTCTACTTCTCCATCAATTTTTAGTCATACAATGTGTTTCGGACTTAGAAATCCCAATTTTCAATTGTTACTAAGTCATCAGGAAATCTCCATACCCAAACAAACCCCCACAATGCATTAGAAACAATCCTGGACCAGAACCCAGGCTTGCTCGAGCGGGCTGTCTGCCTAGCCCGATCTGAGCAGGTTTTCCTGCTTTCTTCCTCCCTTCCACCATCCCAAACTACATCATTCTGCACTCCTTCTAACATCCAACCAGCTCCATTCAACAACCATTCAATTTCATTCCATTAACAATAAAAAAAAAAAACAAGAATTCAAACTAAAACATGGTGTAAATACAGAACTTGGACAACCCATTCTATAGCATTGTAAAAACAATGGAGAATCATGACTTTCTATACCATAATATTAACCATTTCTTGCACAAAAATCACATAAAATCTGATCTAGAATCATCGAGAAAATAATCCTTTCAAATATGAGAAAATAATTCAACCAAACTTTGAGAAGAAGACCCATTTCATTTGCATGCATTCCAATCTAATTTATTCACTTGCATTTGCTGAAAATTGATCCTCAATCACTTCAAACACTCTCCTACATAGCCCAACTCCACTCCTATAGAAGAAAGCCCCAAGGAAACCCATTCAGAATCCACAAAATTTTGGAAAACTAAGGAGCTCTCCAAGGGACTCCTTGCACGCATGATTGGAAAATTCCTAAGGATGTAAGAAATCCATATCTAAGAGGAGTCAAGGTCTCACCTATAAGTGCCACAACCAAGAAGAAGAGCTTGAAGAAAATGATGACAATAGCTGGAACTTCTTGAAAATAGCATCTTTGAAAAGCTTGAAAGACGAGGGAGGTGATGGTGGAAACATATTTTGATTTAGCATTGAGGAGATGGGACATGCAAGAACAAGAAAGGGAGAAGAGAAGAGCTTTCTCTAAGTCCCAGTTGCAGTCAACGAACAAAGAAGAAGAAGAAAGAGTGGGACGTTGAGTTGGGTTATATAAAAGGTAAATTGTGGGCCCCATTGGCCCTAGAATCTCAAAGGCTTAAAACTCCTATTTGTGGGTCCTGAATGAAGTCGATGAAGAAGAGAAAAATGATTGTCGAAAAATCTAGTTTTCAAAAAGTATATTTTCCTCGTGATTTCAAATTTTAAAATTTATGCACAAATTGGGTGTGAAAAGACAGATTTACCCCTTTTCCTCGAAAAATGCAATTTTTGTGGTTCGGATTCAAACAGGACAAACATAAAAGTCATTGGGACTAAAATAACAAATTCAAAAAGATCAAAACCAATATTTTCTGAAAATCGAAGTTAAATTCCCACATGAACATGCGTCACACAGGCCACTCTTGGCCCCGTCAAACTAGACTCAACGCTCTTGAAATTTTCCAAAGCTATTCAAAATTCTAATCTAACTAAAAACCCAAGCCAATCATCCTCTAATCCCACTTAGAGACTAATCACGGTTAAAACAATAATTAAATTTACTAAACCTGGGTCAAGGTCTGACAAAGCTGATGTGCTAAACAATGATGTATTTGTCTTAAAATCTGAGTAAAACAGATTAAATGCAAAATAATAGTTGATATTGACAAAATATTAAGAAAATTGATAAAAACAAGATAAAATGGAAGTCAAAACCTGATAAAAAAGAAATATCATAATATCGATAAACATGATAAATCTTTAATAAACATGCATTTGAGATCCAAATATCAAAATACCAAAAACCGAGTAAAACAGAATACATACCTAACAACTAAATACTGATCAAGTCATTAATACCGATATAACTTGAATACTGAACAAAGTCAAATACTGATCAAAACTTTAAAACTAATACTGATACTGATACTGACAATTTCTAAATATTGATTTGAAACAGGAAGGCAATACCACCTTAGCCAATAATCTAAGTACAATGTATAAAACAGCGGGTACCATGGATATCAGGCAGTGGCCACAGACTTTATGAAAACTTATCACAGAGGTACCTGGAGTAGAATTACTCCACAGAAAACAAGACTAAGCTGCAGCTAGTATCGGAACAATGCAGTCCAACTTTACTACGTCCAGTTTCACAAGGGTCGGGCTAAGTGATGCCATTCAATGTGTACTCATGTACATATATCAGTGCCTAACAAAATACAAACTTGTCTTGCAAAACAAAACCATTTACTTACAAAAAATATGAGTAAACATGCTTATAATCTGATAATTAAAGCATCAATCAATATCCCCAGTCGGTACCCCAGGCTTGAGATTCCTGGTTAGTGGTCCTAGTCTGATAAGATTGAATACATCTAATAATTTATCTAAAATGTCAATCAGTCAGTATAAAAGTACTGGATATCAACATTAGACACTAATGTGTACCATAGCTTAGTGTTTTGGAGGTTAATATAGTAAACAAAACCTCTTTGGTATTACATTGATGTTTAATGGTGGTATTTCCGAATAAATGACAATCTGAAAGAATTATAGGTCAATGTCAGTCATAGACATTATCTACAATGGTCTCCTAGAATTTCAAGGTCACTAGACTATCATAGGGTACATTTTCAGACTATGGAATCTATGTTTGGACACTAATTGGCAAATACATGCGTCTGGTCAACATCAAAATCAACCTGAAGTGTATCCGGTCAACATCATTCATGTTCGGTCAACCTAGTACAAAGGAAATCGCTACAGGAGAGTTACAATTACAAAAAAACACAACTGACAGGAAATTAGGTGTGGCCAGTCGACATCATGGTCAACTTGTAATGTATCCCGTTGACCTGGTCCTCATCGGGTTGACCTGGTACAAAAAAATCAGTATAGGTGGGTTACAATTGTAGAAATGCAACTGTCTGCCGGTTGACCGGGTGCGCAGCTGTTTGCCGGTCGACTGGGTGCCCCAGGCTGGTCGACCGGGTACACTAGGATTCCTAGAATCCCAGTTTCGGGATTTCTGGTTTTGAGTCGTTTTAGTCCTTTCTTCTTCTAATCACTGAGATATATGTTCTAACATTCAAAACCACTTCTAACTCATCATTTAATCCAATTAAAACACATAATTTCTAGCTTAATCATCTAAATCATCATTTGAGCTAAAATATGGAAATTAATGGGAAATCACTGAATTTCTTCAAATCAAATTGCAAAACATGTTTAACATATCAGAAACTTGCCTCTGGATTGAGCTAAACTAATCTCTATGGATTCCTCTCAAAATTCCTCACAAACACCTCAAAGCCACTTGACAAAGCTTCTCTTTAAACTTGAACCAAGAACAAACAAGAAGAAGAAGAGGAGATAATGATGGTGGCTGGAGGCTGAGATGAGGAAGAGAGCTGGAAGGAGGAGAGGGCTGGGCTGGAAGGTCCAGCTGAGAGAGAAAGAGCCAGAGAGAGAGAGAACGGGAAGAGATAGATATGAAGAAGTTGCTGGAGCTTCTTTAAAGATAAACTCATAGGATTTTTGCAAAAGGTCCCCTATGATTAAACCAATTCACTTACAAGTTCTCCTTGAAAACAAAATTTACATATGGGTCCTTTTGAATCAAAATTTCAAATCAAAGGAATAATCAAGACTAATTAGGAAAAATAGAATAATTAACACTAGTGACCCTAATTAAAAATCAGGATCTCACAAAACCCATGAGATGTACTTTATATCATATGGAGTGAGCCCAAAGGAGAGTTAAGTTCTTCTTTCCTGTGGATATAGACGAGTTTGCTGAACCATGCAATTCTCTTGTTTGTGATTTTCTCTTTCGTTTTGTGGTTGCTTGCTTGTTCGATTGCTTTAATTCACGTTTCCGCATACATGCACACAACAAGTGGTATTAGAGCCTAGGGTTTTTAGGATTGGATTGTGCTGCATTGTGATTGACAGATCAGATCAAGGGTATCTGGATTTCTGTGTGTGGTTCTTTGTTGTAGAAAAGAGAGATTAGCTTTGATTTTAGTGAGCCACATTGATCGAGTTTCTTGCAGAAATTCGAAACGGAGAAAGGGGGTCATGGGTTTGTTGTTGTCGGAGAAGGAGACAAACATGGAATCAATTTCCCTTGGCTGAGATCTGGGTTCTAATCCAAAGTTAAAGAGAACATCAGGAGGGCTTCTTGGTGATCTGGTTAGGTATTAGAGAAGACAGAGGTTTTCCGCCTTTGATTTTTTGTAAAATCGAAATTGCATACAAAACAGAGGGCCGCTTGGACTCTTGATTTGCAGGATCGCCACCAGACCCACATCTTTGCCAGACTTCCTACATGTCGCCGAAGAAGGAGGATCGCCACCGGACGCCGTACCGTGCCATCTTCGGACTCGAGGAACGAGAAAGCAATAGAGTTGCTAGTCCTCGATTCTGGTTCTAGAAACCAGAACTAAACAAGAAGAAGCTTTGAGTTTGTCGCCCAGGCCAGGTTTTGTCCTGGCCCAGGCTCTGTTCGGGTTGGTTTTGACCTGACCCGTGTTGCAAGCCAACCCAGAGCAACAACCAAGAGTCATTGACGTCAGCCGGCCGCTCTAGAGAACAGTACAGTCAGCAGGGGTTTGACCGGGAATCGACGCCAAAAACTTATTTCGTCAATATCTTGATCATCTGAGGTCAGATCGAAGATCCGTTTGTGCCTATAGACTCCTTATGAGCAGATCTACATAGATGTGGAAGATGATTGGTAGTTTAACGGTTAACAATGAAGTTTGACTGATTAGAGCGCAGAAAACTATTTTTGCATTGTCAGAGCTATGCAGAGTCGGATTTCAGACCTGTTTTTTCCAGCGAACTCGTGGTGACGAAATTTATAGTGTGATGTAGGAAATTGAGGTTAGTGCAAATTGTCTGTGTTTTTCTTGATTATTTAATTGAGATGGAGAACAACACTGTGAACACTACCATGATCAAATTGAACCATACAAATTGGTTGATTTGGAAACTAAAGATGGAGGACATCCTCTATTACAAAGACCTTTATGATCCCATTGAGGTGGATAAAGCCAGACCAAAAGATATGTCTGATGCAGATTGAAAAAAGATGCATAGAAAGGCCATTGGTCGCATTAGACAATGGGTGGATAATAGCATATTTCACCATGTGTCTAATGAAACCAATGCTTGTACCCATTGGAAAAGGTTAGAAGCAAGATATAAAAAGAAGACAATTGCAAATAGAAATTTTTTGATCAGAAAGATTGTGAATATAAAATTCAAGGAGGGTGGTAAAAATTGAAGATCACATAAATGATTTTCAATGCACTGTGAATGAGTTAGCCACAATGAAGATGGTCCTTGATGATGAGATGTAAGCTTTGTTGCTTTTAAGTTCTTTTCTAGATACGTGGGAGACATTGGTTGTTTCCATGGGCAACTCTACTCCTGATAGTGTGTTATCAATGAGTCAGATTACCGGCAGTTTGTTGAATGAAGAAACAAGGAGAAAAACTGTAGGGACAGATAATGCACAGGGCTTTGTTACTGCGAAAAGGGGGATGAGTGAGAGTAGGGCACCAAAGGGAAGTCTAGGCAAGTCTAGAGGTGGATCGCAGACTAGAAAAAAAATCTGGAAAATGCTTTCATTGTGGCAGAGGGCCACATTAAGAAGAATTGCTTTGCCTTGAATGAACAGAAAGAAGCCAACAGTGAGAAAAAGAATGAAACTAAGACTATAGCTGCTTTGGATAATGAAGTAGTGATATTGGTCAGTGAAGATGAAGAGTAATTGAGTGTTGCAGATGATCAGGTTAAGTGGGCTGTTGACATAGTGACATCCTACCAAGCTACTCTTTGTAAGGAGATGTTCACAACGTACAAAGTAGGGGACTTTGGTACTATGAAGATGGGCAACACAAGTCATTCGAATATTGTTGGGATCGGTGATGTTTACATTCAAACCGATGTTGGTTGCGCAATGACGTTGAAAGATGTGCGACATATTACTGATTTGCATTTGAATATGATTTCCAGGACTTCATTGGACCATGTAGGTTATGAGAGTTACTTCGGAAATTGTAGGTGGAAACTCACTAAAGGGTCTCTTGTTATTGCGAGAGGAAAGACGTTTAATATGCTCTACAAGACACATGTGAAGCTATGTAAAGGTGTGTTGAATACTGTTGAAGACAGGTCCTCTCCAAATCCGTGGCACAAGAGACTGTGACATATGAGTGAGAAACGACTACAGTTGTTGGTAGAGAAAGGACTGATTCATTACTCCAAAGGTACATCCCTTGACCTTTGTGATTATTGCTTGTTTGGTAAACAATATAGGGTTTCTTTCTCTAAAACAACAACGATAAAATCTAATGTGTTGGATTTGGTATATTCTAATGTTTGTGGTCCTATGGAGGTGGAGTCATTGGGTGGTAATAGATTTTTTGTCACATTTATTGATGATGCATCTAGGAAAGTATGGGTTTATACATTGAAATCAAAGGATTAGTTGTGCTAGGTATTTCAGCCATTTCATGTCATGGTTGAAAGAGAAACGTGAAAGCTCTTGAAATGTCTTTGCACCGATAATGGTGGTGAGTACACATCCAACTAGTTTAAAGGCTATTGATTGAAGCATGGTATTAGACAATAAAAGACAGTTCTTGGTACTCCACAGTATAATGGTGTAGCAGAGAGAATAAATTGCACTATTCTTGAGAAGATGAGATGCATGATTAGAGTGGTACAGGTACCTAAGCCATTTTGGGGTGAAGCTGTACTAACTGCTGGTTACCTGATTAATAGGTCTCCCTTAATTCCTTTGGATTTTGATCTTCCTCAGATGATATGTGTAAGACCCCGCCCCAAGAGTTTCCAATTAGTGCTAATTAAGACGTGCTTTAGTTATAAGTGAGATTAGTGAATTTTGGTTAAGTGTGGATTAGAATAACTCTTTTATAACTTTGGATTATTTTGATTTAGTGGGAATCTTTGGGGGTTCCTTTATCGTGTTCTATGAGATTTTGGGATTTATTTGATACTTGAAAAAATCTATATTTTTGCCCCGTTTAATTTATTTTATTATTTCCGACAACTTTTGTATTTGCCTCGTTTCTGTTCGAGACCTCTAGACCCTATCATTTGCCTCGTTTCTGTTCGAGACCTCTAGACCCTACTTTGCTAATGATAGGGGTAAAACAGTCTTTTGCACAAAAAATATGGACACTATTTTCAATGTCTCTGAAACCCGTGAAATATATACTTTTTGGAAACTAAAAATTTTGGCGAACATTTCTTCCTTCTTCGTCGAATTCATCTGAGGCCCAGAAGATGAGGTTTTAATCCCAATTAGTTGACTAACTTGTGGGACCCATCCCCACTTTCTATAAAAGGAGGAGTCTTCTTCTTTTCTTCATTTTTCTTGCAACTTTCCATTGAAAGAATAGAGAGTTCCAGCCCTAGGGTTTCTTGCCCTTTTCTTGCTTCTTCATCTCCAAGCTCTAATCAAGCCATTGCTAAAGGAAAAATGGAGGTTTCCATCTTCTTCCTCTCCATGAAGGCTCTCCATTGATGCCATTTCTCATAGAAACCACCCACGCCAAAGCCCTTATTGGTCAAGCTTAATGTAAGCCCTTATTGGTCAAGCTTAGTGTATTTGAGGACTCTCCATGTAAGCTCTTCCTCTTGTCTCTTAGATTTGTGTTCTTCTAGTCATGATGATGCTCCCTCTTGATTATTGGAGGTTATCTCTTCCTATTTCTTGGTTTTGACATTCTAGGGTTTGTGATGGGTGTCATTTTGGGGATTTTTGTGTAGATTATGGAATTTGAGCTTGAGAGAAGTGCTTAGAGCTTGATTAGCTATTTGGAGCCAAGGCAAGTGGATGAATGGGTTTTCTTTGAATGATTTCATGTTTTAATGGAGTTATGGATGGGTTGTTTTGATGCCCTACCACCTTGGAAAGACCTAGGGGATGACAGAAGGAGATCGACTTAGAAAGAAACCTCACTTCGGAAATGTATTGGGAATTGTGGATCTATCAAACTATATAAGGAAACTTGGGATGCCTACCATCATTCGAGTACCTTGCCAAGAGAAATAATAGACATACAAGACCTTTATACATACTGTGTGAATATGGAAGCCCCAATACATAGTCCGTAATTGTTTAAGGATTCTTCGTACTGTTTTATTCGGATTATACTTGTACTAACCCGATTTTACCTGATATCACCAGTTTTGTCTCATACTATGGATGTATGCATCTGTCATGTCCTACCAGGCCCGTGTATGCATGAAAACATACTGACGTGTAATGTGTGCCTATGAGCACCATGATCTGCCTGCTTGAATGTTTTTACACCGACACAGTTATGTATATGTTTTGATTTCTCACGTAACCTATGAGTGGGCACCACTAAGATTGGACGTTTTTGTCGGTTTGATCAATTGACTTGGGCCTCCCCTTGTGCTCCCGCCAGTTGCAACTTGGATCCTATCCTGCCTCGTTACACGGTTCCGCGGCCGTGGTCTTGTCTAGCTATATGTATATGTATATAATGTTGGTCCTCGTCACTTCGCGTGCTCGAGCCCAACGCACTGAATGTGCTCTTATCACGTTAGTGATAGAGAGGATTTAACTTTAGTGTGGTTGCCATCTAGTCAGTTTCTATACCCTGAATACCCTACATGGTTTATATTGCATATGCATTTTTAAATGAACAATGCATCTTGTTTTATGACAATTATTGTTTTAATGAAACTTCATTATGTTTTTAAGATATGCTTTGGTTTCTTTAATGGTATTATCTATTCACCCACCTGCCAGACCGTCGTGTCTGACCCATTTTTGTGGTACTTAGGTCCAGTCCCCGTTATTACTTTTGAGGAGGAGCCATAGGAGGTGGTTGGTGAACGGCATCGCTTAGTAGAGTGGCAAGCCGACAATGTCGTTTATGTTAGTTTTATGGTCTCAATCCATTAAGATTGATGTAATAAATTGATTAATTTCTTTATTTATCAATATATTCATGTTATCATTTCGTGAGATGAATGGTGTTTATTACTTAAATGCATATAACCAATACGAATGACATGATGGTTCATGAGATGAACCGGAGTCCATAAGTATACTAGATGTAATACATATGTATGGATGAGATCCACATACGGGAGACATGTATAGCAAACCTTATACTTGAATATCTTCACAACCAATGATGAGACTGGACATCTCATTTGACAAGGTTGCAGTACTTTGATTACTATTAGATAGTGTGATTTGTCTCTATCATCAAAATGTAAGATTCTGGATCATAGTGCTGGTATATTGGATGTATTGAAGGACCATGAGAAGCACCTTATGAACACTGTCTTTACTTTAAGGTCTGCTCTCACAATTCCCTAGCAATAGGCTTCGAGTCAAGTTTCTACCTAATGAACTCAAGTTTCTATCTATTCATTTGCTTTGAGTCACCAATAAGTGAGGCCAATTGTAGGTCAGCACCTCGGTGATTTGGGTACGTGGTAGTAGAGCTGTGGGAACATTCGATGGTCAAGTTGGAATCTATCTTTAATATCCCCTTGTGCCAATTAATGGATTTATCATTGGTAAGTGCGCACCCATTCCGATTAAGAGTTAATTGGATCGGTACCAAATGATCATTATAATTAATTGGGGCTCAAGGATAATAAGATATGGATCTAAGTTTGGAAGACAGGTGCAATTGATCCATGGATATTGATGGAGGGGCCTACTTGTGGACATTGGGAAGTTTAGGGTCTTCATGTAATTTATTCCTAAGACTGGAGTTCAATTGCATTTATTTAGTGGAGTTATTTGCAATTAGCTATGGGCCCGGATTGCACATGAGATGTGGGATCGCGGTGTCCTAGTTGGAGCCAGCTTTCTATGGAATTTCTAGTGGTCCCCACGCTAGCCCAAGATTGGATCATTACTAATTCTATTTGAACTCAAAAAGGAAAGCTACTATTTCTATTTGAAGTGAGACTTCTAATAGTGGTAATAGTAGAGCAAAGGGTTACTAAGTGTAATGGAAGTTGGACTTCTAATAATACACTAAGAGAGAAGGTTGAAAAGCTATAAAAGGAAGAGAAGGGAGCACCCTTGGATGTCCATGCACAATTCCTCCTAGGGATTCACGCCCATCCCCCCCCAAAGTGAAAGAGTTGCACTACTCTCTTCTTCTCTCTCTTCTAGTTCCCTTCTAGTTTCCTTAGTGATTCTAGAGAGACTTTCTCTTGGAGATTCCACCATCTCTCTTGAGGAAAGAGGTCTGAAGTGGGTCATAGCGTGGAAGACGATTGGGCATTGGAGATTCTGATCTTAGAAGAACTCTTCATCAAAGAGTTGAATCAAGTTCTCCATTAGAGCACAACCAAGCTCCATAGGTATCTTCTACTCCTTGTATGTTGTGGAATTTCGTGGTTGCATATTTAGTGCTGTTTCTTTCTCCTTCATAGGTTTGTTTGCTGATCATGATGGCTGAGTTTAAGGACATGCATTCTGGATTGGGTTTTGATGGCTTTTGGATAGGTGTTCATCACTTCTAGTTGGTGAAAAGTTTTTGAAACCTATCCAAGAGGTCCACCCACTTCCAATAGTTTAGACATTGGATCGAGCTAAGAGTTGCGAAACATTTTGGGAGATTATAGAATGACATTTGATTTATACTTTTGGTTGAATTGGCCTCTGTTGGCCATTAATTTTGGGGGAATGTTAATTTAACTAATCTTTTGTATAAACATTTAACTTGATATTTTGGGAATGCCAATGAGATCATTGCTCACTCTGACGTCATGTCATTAAATGTGTGTATCAATCTTGCATTGTGGAATGGATTAAGAATTTGGTTTACTACATGCTTCCGCACCAATGTAAATGTTTTGTGAGTGTGTGTGAAATCCTCACCGCGGAAACCTGTGGGAAATTAAGTAAGTGTATATTCATATGTTAATTGTTGTAACCACACATCAACACTTTTTAAGTATGTGTTCATCATCCACCGCGTCGTGGGCCCAGATCCCGGTTCGGGGTCGCGACAATATGGACAGATAAAGATGTTTCTTATTCTCACTTGAAGGTGTTTGGGTGTAAGGCTTTTGCACATGTACCAAAGGAGCAGCGTTCAAAGCTGGATGATAAGGCAGTATGTTGCATCTTTCTTGGATATGGTGGAGATGAGTTTGGGTAAAGGTTATGGGAACCAGAGAAGAGAAAAATTATCAAAATTAGGGATGTGATGTCTCATGAAGACTAGTTCTTTGGAGATATTGAGAAGATTGATAAGTTGTTGATGGAGTGGTTGATATCACACTGACTCCTTCTCCAGTGCAGACTACATGAGGAGAAGGTGGACAAAACGATCCAGATCGTGATGGGGCACAGGGGTTGCCAAATGAATAAGGTGTTGAGCAGGGGAGCAGTCTCCTCGGTCAGAAACCACAAAACATTAGGTTAGAAGGTTTACTCGAGAGTGTCAACCATCAACAAGATATCCTGCAGCTGATTATATTTTGTTTACTGATGTGGGGGACACGGAGAGCCACAAAGAAGCAAAAAGTCATATAGATAAAGATGAGTGGATAAAGGCTATGCACGATGAGAAGAGTTCTTTGAAGAAGGACAACACTTATGAGCTGGTGGAACTTCGGAAAGGCATGAAGGTTCTGAAGAATAAATGGGTGTTCAAGCTGAAAAGAGATGACAGTGGAAAACTAGTGAATCACAAAACACGGTTAGTGGTTAAAGGCTTTGTGTAGACAAAAGGGTATTGATTGCGATGAAATCTTCTCTCCAGTTGTGAAGATGACTCCTATCAGAGTTGTCTTGGGTCTAGCCGCCAGCATGGACCTTGATCTTGAACAAATGAATGTGAAGACTGCATTTCTTCACGGTGATTTGAAAGAATAGATCTACATGACTCAGCCAGAGGGGTTTAAGCTAAAAGGAAAAGAATAGTTGGCTTGTAAGTTGAAAAATAGTTTATATAGGCTGAAGCAAGCGCCGAGACATTAGTACAAGAAGTTTGATTAATTCATGGTGAGTCATGGGTACCGGAGGACAGCTGCAGATCACTATGTTTATGCTCATAGGTTTGGTAATGGCAAGTTTATCATCCTTATTTTATATGTGGATGATATGTTGATAGTTGGACAGGATGGTAAGATGATTGGTAGGTTGAAAAAGGACATGCCAAAGACTTTTGACACGAAATACTTGGGTCCCGCACGACAGATAATGGGAATACAAATATGTCGTGACAGGAATGCTAAGAAGCTGTGGTGGTCACAGGAAAAATATATTGAATGGGTGCAGATGGACCCGTCCTTTTCCTTCTTGCCTTCCTCTGGCCCGGGTCCGCTGGGGTGCGGCGGGGCGAAGAGAAAAAAAGAGCAAGTATCAACATTTTTGTATGGGTATGACATATTTTCTATTCTACTTGGAATTTGAAATGGTGATCCGGAGATTCACCTTCACAAGTAGAAAGGAAATCAGACTTTTTTTTCTATCTTTCCATTGCATATATATTCAAAGAAAGAGACAAGATTTTAAATGCCGTGAAAGGCAATTTTGTTTAGTTTGCCGTAGAAGACGATTTTGCCATGGAAGGCGACTTTGCCGTGAAAGGCGATTTACAAATCTCATCAATGATGAAAGACAAGAATTGTGATTTTTTTGTCTCTTTAAAAATACAAAGTACAATAGAGAAGAAAGAAAGAGGGATCTAGCTTCTCAAGAGATTGTGGGGACTCGTTTAGATCGACGGTCACGAGTCATGTGTGGACTCCTTCAGATGAGAACACTTAATGCTTTAGTTCACTTGGCTTGGCTTGGACCTAAGATTTTTAGAGGACAAAGACCAAGGGAAGGTCCTATATCCAATAAAAAACAAAGTAGATGGGCTGAAAAGCCACATCTAGGCCATGTTGAATAGAAGAAGAAGGGAGACCAGGGGGGTGGGGGGGTGGCCCCCTAAGGACTTTGATCACCTTGTAGTTCTTGCAGCAGGGTTTCTTCAAGGCAGGAGAGCTTCTTTGTGCAGAGAATTCTTCAGGATAATTTTCAGGCGATTTTTCAGGACTCTTCAGATGAATTTTTCGGACTCTTCAGATGATTTTTTCGGACCCCTTCCCTTTGGAATGACCGCCTATTTATAGGCTTTTGGTGGCCATTAGGAGGGTTTTATGGGCAATAATGGTATTAATAGTCCATGATGGGAGTAGTTACAAGTATTAATTTCATAATTTTGTAACTCTTTTTTCTTGGATTCTGATTGGCCGATTGAGAATAATGGACATTTAATCTCCATGATGATGGGAGTTTCATGATTAATTACCCTGATTAATCTCCATAATGATTGGAGTTGCATGGTTAATTACCATGATTAATTGGACTTGTAACTCCCATTTGCTTGCTTCTGATTGGGCCGTCCAAAATAATGTGTTAATGACCCTAATAAGTTGTCATAAAAAGGTCAATTAACAGCATTAATTGGTCACCAAGTCGCTTGAAGAGTCGCGGGCCGCGCTGCGTCTTTTGGAATTCTTCTTGCGATGATCATCAATGGATCTGCACGTTGTTTGAGGTCGGATGATGATGCAAATTCAAACATTGGTCGACACCAATGGGCCGTCAACATCTGTCCAGTCGATTTCAAGATCGGTCGGGCAGAAAGTGTGCTTTCTTGGTCGGCCGGTTTGTGATTTTAGAGTGTCCAATGATGATCGAATGATTTCGATGGCGGATCCGTAATGTTGACAAAGATCGACGGATATCATGCCTCAAAAATCAGATTTTAAGAAAATCACTGGGGCCAATCATCGCGAAATGCAAAAAGAATTGGAAAAATGGATGTTTCGGCGGAAATCCGGCGACCGAGACTTCCAGGGTTGCCGGCGACCATGGGGCTTTGGCCCCCTTTTCGGTTGCCGTTCAGTCGCCGTTTCTTCGCCGTTTTTCAGGCTCTTTCGCTTCTGTTTTCTCCTATATTTTTCTTTGACATTTCTCATCATTTATTGGCTTGATTCCACTGAAGAAAACCCATTGAGAAGTCATGCAAATCAGAGCACAAAGTTTCCCATTTTTGGAAAAGCCGAAGACTTTGTAGCCAATTTTCCGCCAAGAGTTGAAACTAGGTCAAACAATGTCAGAATGACCTGAAATTTGAGGTGAAGCTTCCTGAGCACTAGATAGGACCAACCATGGGCTTTTATTTGAGTTTTGAAGCCGTTTGGGGTCCCATCGATGCTAGACTTGATTTCACCATGCGGAAGATGTCGAGCTTTGATGTATGGTCAACCGAGGTCCGATTGACCTGAAATTCGACAGGGAGCCTGTTGGAGTCATTTTGAGATGATCCATTAGCTCCAATTTGGATGCCATGGCCCCAGGGAGCTTCGCCGCCAGTAGGCTTGATTTTGCTTCAGAGCGTCAAAACTGGGTCAAACGTTGTCGGAATGACCTGAAATTTGACGTGCAGCGCTTTGGAAGCATGCAAAAGCTACTCATGTGCTGTGTTGGATGAGAGGCGGCATCGGAGGTTCTTTCCGCCGGGAGGCTTGATTTCGCCGTTCGAGAGTTGATAGAGGGTCAAACGGTGTCAGTTTGACTTGAAATTTGACGTATTGCCTTTTGGAGGTGTTTTGAGACCATCCATAGGCTATGATCAAAGATTTTTTATCTTCATCACTGTCGCCGCCAGGAGCTCCTGCTTGGCCGTTGGAGGATTGAAATTAGGCCAAATGGTGTCGAAATGGCCCGAAACTTCATGTGTACCCTTCTTTTGGCTATTTTGAAAGATCTTGCAGTTTTTGTTTGATTCTGACAAGATCTAATGCTTGAAACAGCTTTGCCTGTTTACAGTAGGATGCGGCTTCATGTAGCTTTTGATGTCGAGGAAGCAAAGTGACATTTTTGGTGTCAACAAATGCCCCCTCGAGGTACAGCGATGAATTGCATAGTTTTGCAGTCGATGTGCCTCGAAGAAAACTTTGAAGGTGAACCTCTAAATTTACTAAGAGTCTCTGAGCATTTTTCTTTTGATAGAGTAGCCTTTTGAGTTTCCAAGGGGATTTTATGGCAGTGAGAGAGATCACGTACCATCTCAAGGCAAAATTTTGAAAGTGACATTTGGATTGGGTTTTTGGGTTTTGGATTTTCCTTTTTGACCTTGTGGACCTATAGGCTTTGTGTGGCGCATCAGGCGGTCCAGAAGGGTTTTTTTTTTTTTTTTTTTGGTTTTTGACCTTGTGACCTGACAAGCTGTATGTGGCAAGTTAGGGGGTTGGATTTTGGATTTTGATTTGGTCTTGTGACCTAACAAGCTGTATGTGGCAAGTTAGGGGACCGAGATTTGGTTTTTGGTTCTGGCCTTGTGACCCAACAAGTGGCAAGTTAGGGGACCATGGTTTGGATTTTGGTCACTCTTTGGGACAATTTTGGGTCCATTGGAGTGGTTTGGGTTTTTGTGGAATGTCAATTTCAAGGGTTTGGCTTAATTTGGTTCATGAGGTGGGATGGTTTGATTTTTTTTTGAAACTCATGAGGCTTGGATTTTTTTGTATGGTCCAATCAACTCAAAGGAAGCATGGAACCATTTTTGTATGCTCTTGGTAAGAGGGATTTTGACTAAAAGCCACTTTTAGTGCCTAGGTGGTCAAACCTGGCTCATGTGGGCTAACCCATGGGATCTTAAGCTTTAAAGATGGCTTAGATCTCATGTGGTGTCATTTTTGTGAAGAATATCTAAAATTATCTCTTTTGGGTAGAGAATATCTAAAAATATTCTTACTTGGAGAGAATCTCTCAAGTTTCCTTGATTTTGGGAGAGATTTTCTCAAAATATCTTTCTTTGGGAGAAAGTTTCTCATAATCCCTATCTTTTTGGAGAGAATTTCTCAAGAGATCTCCTCATTGGGAAAGAATATCCCATGATCCCTTTCTTTTAGGAAGCTCGCTAATTTATAGCACTTACCTCCTTTCTTTTCTCCTTCTTTCCTCTTTTGGTTTACTTTCTTCTATATAAGCAAAGGGGAGGTTGGATCTCTTGCTCCTATTGCCTTCTTTTTGCAAAAGGCTTCAAGAGTGCTCCACGGTCAAGGATTCTCCTTCTTCTTCAAGGATCTTCTAGTTCTTCCTCTTTCTCCATGGCTTCAAGTAAGTTTTTTTTTCTGAAGAAACCCCATGTAGAAAATAGAAAAAGGTTTTCATTCTTTCCTTTTCTTTTCTTTTCCTTTTTTTTTTCTCTTTTTCACATGCATCTTTTTTTTCACGTTTTTTTTTCTTTCTTTTTTTTTCTTTCTCTTTCTTTTTTTATTCTTTTTCTTACACGGTTTTCTCTCTGGTTTTTTTTTTTTTACCGTGTTTTGTTTTGTTTTTTTTTTTTTTTTTGTGTGGCTGTACGGACAAGACCGTATGGCCACGTGGCCTGTGGGCATTTTTTTTCTTTTTTTTTTTCTTCTTCCTTTTTTTTTTGAAAGAGACTATTTTCTTTTTTTTTTCTCTCTCTTTTTCCTTCTTTCTTTCCTGGATTTTGAGACACGCATGCATGACAATTTTCCTTCTATGCATTTTTTTTATGAAATTGGAAGGATGATAGTGCACACCTGGAAATCTTTTCGCAAGTCTTGGGATTTGGAGCTTGCAGCAATGTCGAGCCCTTTCTTGGTCTTGCGGGGATTTTTTAGGAGCTTTGCTAGTTTTGGATTTTGGAGCTCGCAGTAATGTTGAGCCCTTTTCCAATCTTGCGGATATTCGAGAAGCTTTGGTTTGATCTCGCAGCAATGTTTGAGTTCAAGCCTTCTTCGAGAATTTTCCATTGATTATGAGCTTGCAGTGATGTTGAGCCCATCTTCAAGCTCCTATTTCTTTCGGGGTGTTTTCCTTTTCTTCGGAATTGCCCCGGAACCATGCCAAAATTTCACTAGAATTTTTTAGCAAAATTCTGTCATTTTGATGATTGATTTTTCTTTCTTTCCATCTTTTGCAGGTAGTTCCTCCAGAACAAACAAGGGTAAGGAGCCAGTCACTGATGCTCCTCGTCGTTCTACCAGATCCTCTAATGTGGCCGTACAGCAAGCCTGGGAAGAGGTTCAGTATGTTGAAAGGAACTAGGAAGAGTGTGACTTGCTCAACCGAGATGAGATGAGGCAACGTTTGATTGCCCTCAAGGATGAGGAGTATTATAAAATCATAGTAAGCAACCGTCCTTGGGTCACGGACGATCAGAGCATTGTGCCCAAGCCTACCTTCTTCTTTGGTGATGCCGTCCACGACGATTCAACATACCAAAGGAGATGTTTTCGGTTCTCTTTCACAGTTGGTGGTGAGAAGAGAACTGTTTCTACCAGATCGACCTTTGATCGGACTATCTCGATCGTGAACCTTTCCTCCACATGCTCGAAGAGGGAAGATCCTTCAAGCTGGGTGAAGAGGACAAATGTGATCAAGACCGGGGCTTTTGTTGGCGCCCTTCTGGTTTTGCAGAGAAGTCGCCTGCCCGCATGGACATTTTGATGCCGGTCAGCGTCTCCCAAGGTTCAGACCATCTTTCGGTCGATTTGAGACCGGTGGGCCTTGGTATTTTCAAGGGCGATGGCAGCAATTGGGTGAAGCCTTTTCGACTTCGTGGCCGTTTCAGCGCTGACTCGAGCTGGGAGTCGTGGACTGATCATATCCTACAGGTTGGCGGTGCCATTCTGAAGGAGGCCAAGGTTTTTGATGCGGTTCACGCTTTTTGGCAAACTGTGGTTTTCTCTGATAAGGCCTTCATGGCCATGTTGGAGTCGTTCCTTCCACAAACCAACACCTTCGTTGTAACGAACAGTGAGATTGGTTTTTCTTTAAAGGAACTGAGCGCCATTACCGGGCTGCCTATCCTTGGTAATCTCTATGAGAAGTTCATGCCTATCGATAGCGTCCTTGAGGAGCAGTCTGAGGAGTTCAGGCTCTTGTACTTTCAGCTCGTCGCCTTCTATGATTTTTTGAAGGAGAAAGAGGGCTCGAAAGTCTGGTGTAGCAGTTGGAAGAGTGGTAGCCTTTTGTCTTCCAACTTCTTTGACAGCGGGGAGTCTTCTGAGAGTACGACCCAGGAAGCTAGGGCTAAGAACCCAGATTTAAAGAAGATCTCCGTCATGCGAGAGAATTTGAAGGAATTCTTCACAAGTATAGACGCCATTCATTCTGACATTGCATTGCAGAGAGATCTCACTGTTTACCTCACTTATTGGCTGGGTGAGGCTATTTTTACTGGAGGAGATGGTAAGCACATCAGGCCGCATTGCATTTTTCCGGCTTATCAGATGGCATTTGGAGAGTGGCTTGCTTTGGTGCCTGCTCTTTACTCCTATTTGTGCACCGAACTGCTGGCTGCTGCTTTCCTGGTTCGGCTTGGGCTTCCCATGAACAGGGTATTTTCAGCCCATATTTTCTATTCGTGGTATGTATACCACTATCCCAGTTTCCATCGTTTAGGCGCTACACAGGACGATGACCCGTTCATGATTCGGTTGGCTAATGGGAAGCCTGTTTCCGAATCTCTCTTGTCTGCTCGTTTGAGGATCCGACGATTCTGGGACGTCGAGATGGGGCAGTCTTCAGTGAAGCTTTCTCCGGGTTTGCGGAAGAAGGCTTTTGATTTTGGTGTCTCTCGTGATTTGACTAGGGCAGGGTCGGGGAGACACTATTCTTTGACAAACGCAAAGAGGAGTTGGCTTTTTAACATACGTGTCGGCATGATGGTGTACCGCAGACATCTTTTCGTCGACATCCAGCCGTATGTTCCCTCATGTTTTGCCATGCAGTTGGGCTTCTCCCAAGGCGTTGTTGGAGCGCCTTCAAGCAAGGTGAAGCGTTTTGGAGGTCTGCAGGACGGGAGAAATGCATGGGCGTTTTATAGTTCGGAAGACACTACTGCCCTGATTTCTTATTCTGAGTTCCCTACTTTCCGGACTACTGGCTACACAAAATGGTTTGTGGAGAGCTTTTCAGCATACCGGGGGCTTTCCAAGAAAGAGCTTGATGTAAAGCAGTCTTCCGGGAAGGGCCTTGGGAAGTCGATGGCATCCGCCGAGAAGAAGTTCTGGCTTTCCTTTTTGGAGAAAAGCATAAAACATGTTTTCTTGAGGACCAGGACGTCATCAGATCGGGAGCTGCATAAGAGATACCTGGTGAGGTCTTGGAATAGCTTGCCGAGGAGGAGGCTGGGGTCATTGCTTGGATACAAACAGAGCGAGCAAAGGCTTCCATGGAGTCTACCGGCAAGAGCAGATCATCCAGTGAAGACTTTGGCGAGAGGCTAGATTTCGATGGCGGGGAGGGTACTTCCAGCAAGTCGTCCAGTAGGAGTAAGAGGAGAAGAGGATTGCGCCGAAGTCAGAGACGACATGAAAATTCTCCTGATCTGGAAATTCCTTCCACCATCGCTAAGGAGGCATCAGGGGATGGTGATGAGCCTCCAGAGAAGAGAAGCCGAGGGGAAGAGACCATTGATGATGGTATGCTTTTCCTTTTTCTCTTTCCGTTTCTTTTCTTTCATGAGAGCTTTTGTTTTGATCTACTGCTTTCTTTCTTTTGGCAGAAGATGATGGTTTGATGATGCTTGAGGTTCCGGCTGATGAGGCGGTGACGGATCCTATGGCATTTGAGGAAGAACTTAGAGATTCTGAAGTAGACCTAGAATCTCCAAACGATATGACTTATTTTTTCTTTTTGTTTTTCTTTACCGCCATTCGCTGACATTTTTTTTTTTTTTTTTGCCAGCTGACTTGTTAGAGGATTTTGACGACATCGAGCCATCCATGGACGCAATTTTTGACGATGCTTCGGATGAGCTCATGGAGGCAGAAAGCATTCTGCCGGTCGTCGAAGAAGGTATATAGTAATAGTCTTGATTTTGATTTTGACAAGATCATATTCATACCTTTTTCATCTTTCATTGGCAGGTTGTGAGGTGACAGAAGAAGTTTCTCTATCTTTCTCAGAGCCAGAGCAGGGGGTGCCAGTGACCGATCCAGGAGTAGGGGCTTCTTCCACCAGTTTTGATGAGGCAGAGGCGAGTCCGCCTACTGATATTCCTTCCCTAGCGGCTCCAATTGGAAAGAGCTTCTTGATTACTCTTCCAACAGTGCCTGACATGGGCAGTCGACCAACGGAGCATGGCGAGTCTTCATTTGAGCCATCCCGTCAGTTCGCGAGGAAGGTATTGAAGAGAGTCTTGAGCTCATGGGTCGAGACTCTTTCTTCTAGCCATTTGGAGGCTGGTTTCGGCATAGTTAAGCATGTGCAAGACATTCTTGCTGATAGCGAAGAAGTCAGTCTGGACATTACGGATCCCAAGGCTTTTGTTGATGAAGTCATCACTCTAGGCAACAAGTGGAATGAGACCAAGAGCTTTCCAAATGATGACTTCTTCAACGAGATGTTTTTGAAGCCTTTCAGCAAGGTCAAATTTGAACCAAATGAGGTCTCGCGGACTTGGAAGCAGCTCGTTCGGGAGAGGAACATCACCGAGTTGGCTATTATTGAGCTAACATAGGACCAGCACCGTCTTAACAGGAAGGTCACTGAAGCCAAACAACACCTTGAGCTATTGGAAGAATAGGCCGCTGCCAAGTGGGCTGCCACTTTGAAAGCTCGCGATAGAGAGAGGACTCTTATTCGCCAAGTTGAGGAGGTCGAAAGTAATCTCCGGAGGAAGACTCAAGAATATGAACAATGGCAGATTCTCTAGGAAGAGCTTCCTCATGCTGAAGATGGGTCACGACGGCATACTGTTTTTTATGGGAAAATCCTGAAGAAACGTGGCCTGGAAGTTTTGGAGGCTAAGGCCAAGAGTTTGCTTGAGGAGTTAAGCCTTTGGCTGAAGACCATGTCGAACTAGTCTCTTAACTTTGTAACAAACTTTTCTTTTTTTCTTCTGGTACCTCCATGTATAAACATTTTTGGCACCTTCTTTTTTTTTTTTTTTTTTTTTGTATTCCCTTGTTTCACTTAAATTCTCCTTTTTTTTTTTTTGTATGAAAGTAAGTAAAAAGTTGGATGGGAATGTTTGTTTGAGAATTTGATCAAAAGGTTGTCATCTTGTGAAAATCTTTTGTCAAAAGTTTGTTTTGTGCATGAAAGCCAGATTTTGTGGCAAAAAGCCTGGTTTTTGGATGGCTTGAAAGCCGAATTCTGGATGGCGTGAAAGCCGAAATTTTTTTTGTGGCATGGAAGCCAGTTTTTGGCATGAGAGCCGATTTTTGTGGCGTGAAAGCCAAGTTTTGGTTTTACGGCATTAGAACCAAAAATTTTGTGGCATGAGAGCCAGATTTTGTTTGTGGCATGGGAGCCAAATTTTGTGGCATAGAAGCCGATTTTTTGTTTGTTTGGCGTGAAAGCTAGATTTTGTGGCATGGAAGCCGAGTTTTTTTTTTTTTGAAAACCAAGTTTTGTTTTGTTGGCATGGAAGCCAAATTTTTTATTTTTGGCATGAAAGCCAGGTTTTTGGCATGAAAGTCGTGTTTTGGCGTGAAAGCTGGGTTTTTGGCATGAAAGTCGGGTTTTTGGCATAAAAGCTGGGTTTCTTGGTTTTCAAAATGCAAGTATCGACTAAGAGTCGCCTTCCTGCTGAATGGTATTGCAAGAATCGATGGAATGTCACTTCCTTGCTCATTCGGTTACGAGTATCGATTGAATGTCACCTCCTCGCGGATTTGAGTGCAAGTATTGACTGAATGTCGCTTCCCTGCCTTTTTTCAAAAAATTTATTTTGCGGGTATCGATGGAATGTCGTCTCCCCACGATTTTTGAAATTTGAGGTTTTTTCAAACCGTTGTTTTTGTTTTGAAATTTGGATTGTGGATATCAACTGGAACGTTGTGTCTCCATGATTTTTTAAATCTTGCAAGTATTGACGAGGTGTCACTTCCTTGCGATTTGAGGTTTTGGAAGTATCGAATGGGGTTCGCATCCTTCCGATTTTTGGGTTTTGTGTGAGTATCGACTAAACGCCGCTTCCCCACGGTTTTTTGAAAAACCATTTTTTTGTTTAAAGACACGAGGGTCGTAAATTTTGACTCAAAGCCATTTTTGATGGTGAAAGTCGGGATGGACTCAGGTGGGAATCCCTGAGTCCTGATTTTTGTCTCAAACCATGAATTTTGGGTTCATGGATCGAAAGTTTTGGTCAAGTTAGGGAAGAGATTCCTAAACTAGGATTTTTGGTTTTGATGATTTTTTGAACAATGAAACATTGAAAGTAAGCATTGTTTTGAGGTTTTTTTTAGAAATTTTAACATAGGTATGAAAACTCTAAATGGAGTGGGTTTGACGAGCAAGTACCTAGGGATAGGCTTTGGCCATGTAGGCACCGCTCTGACCCGATGTAGGAAGTCTTCAAGGGTAGTACCACTTCAAGAACTTGCCATTGATGGGCAGCATACATCTATCACCCTCCATGTTCAGAAGAGCATACGTACCGTTGGAGAAGACTTTGTCGATGATGAAGGGTCCCTCCCATTTTGGTTCAAATTTGCCTTTGGATTTGTGGGCGAAAACCATTGGCCTTTTCACCGCAAGAACCAAGTCACCCTTTTTATGGGGGCGTTGCCTGACCTTCTTGTCGAAAGATCCTGCCATGCGTGCTTGGTAAAGCCCAACGCTTTGTAGGACTTCGAGCCGTCTTTCATCGAGATTATCCAGTTCTTGGAGTCTCAATTTGACGTTGCTTTCTTGCGTCATTTCATTTTGTAGAGATACCCTTAAAGAAGGAATTTGTACTTCTAGAGGGACAACTGCTTCACATCCATAGACCAAGGAAAATGGTGTGCTATGTGTTGGTCCTCGAACGGTAGTCTAGTAGGCCCATAAAGCTTCAAACAGTTTGTTGCTCCAGTCTCTTTTGTGAGTAGAGACCATTTTCTTGAGGATTTTACAGAGTGTCTTGTTGAAGGCTTCTGCCAGTCCATTCGCTGCCGGTTATACGAAATTGAAGGACAACTTTGGATTTTGTATTTGTCGTAGAACCTATAGAATCTATGATCCCGAAATTGTGGTCCGTTATCATGGACAAATCTTTTAGGTATGCCGAAGCGACAAATGATGTTGGTTCGTAAGAATTGAAGGATTGATGAGGTTTTCATTTCACTGAACGCAAATGCTTCTGACCACTTTGAGAAATAATCCGTAGCGGCGAAGATGAAGCGATGACCTTTGCTTGACGGGGGAGAGATAGGACCTATGATGTCCATACCCCAGGCTTCTAAAGGCCATGAGATCGCTGTAGGATGTAGCCATTCTGGAGGCATGTGGACATAATCTCCATGAACTTGGCATTGTTGGCAATGTTTAGCAAATTGCAATGCATCAGCCACCATGGCAGGCCAATAGTAACCTAACTATTTTATCTGATCGTAGAGCTTAGGACCAGCCCGATGGGCTCCACAAAGACCAGGATGAACTTCTTTTAGAGATTCTTCCGCCACTTGTTCTGACAAGCAGCATAGAAGTACTCCATTGAAGGATTTTCTGTAAAGCATTTTGGAGGGAATATCCAAATGAAAGTTTGGGGCTCTTCTTTGGATACTTACCCGCTCTTTTGGATCTTCTGGCAGGATTCCGAATATAATGTAATTGATGAACGGATCCCTCTAGTCACCGATTGGAGGTTTAAGGATGGAAATCCGACTTCCAACCACTTGGTGGCATTCAGCAACTGCTTGGTGTGTGTTGAGAGGAGGGAAAATTCTTCTTTGACACACTATAATTTTCATGTTTTCCCCTTCTTGGATCGCCATAGATGCAGCAAGTCCAGCCAGGGCATCTGCACGGATGTTTTCACCTCTGCGGATGTGGGTGATGTGACAGATGTCAAACTTTTGACGAAGCGATTGCGCCTTGTTGTAGTAAGGCAACAGATTAGGCTTCCTGATTTCATATTTTTGATTCATCTGGTTGACAATCAGTTGGGAATCCCCAAATGCTTCCTGCATGGTGATGCCAGATTCGAAGGCGAGTTCCAATTCTATAATCAGAGCTTGGTACTTAGCTGCATTGTTTGAACATGGTTCCAGTAGCGAAAATGCGTGTGGAATCATGTACTTGTCAGGGCTAACAAAGAGAATGCCAATTCCCGATATCGGGTTTCCTTTTTCATTTGTCCTAGTTGCACCATCAAAATATATGTTCCAGGAGGCATTTGGTGAGGAAGTCTCCACACTGTAGACAGGTTTGTTTAGGAGATCATCTCTGAGTGGAGAATCTTTAGGCAGTGGATGCTCTGCGAGAAAATCTGCCAGAGCTTGGCCTTTAATTGCTTTCTGTGGTACATACCTAATATCAAATTGTGATAGAAGGATGGACCATTTTGCCAGCCGGGTATTGAGAGAACCTGCTTTTGTGACAAGGACCTTTAGGAGATTGATCCTTGATATCAGGTATACTATGTTTGACAGCAGATAGTGACGTAGCTTTTGTACAGCAAACATCACTGCCAGGCATCCTTTTTCGACTGGAGAGTAGCGATGCTCTGCACCTACCAACATACGACTGAGGTAGTATAGAGCAGCTTCTTTTCCTCCATCATTTTCTTATGCAAGTAAAGCGCCCAAAGAATAGTCGAGAGCTCTTGTGTACAAGATGAATGGTTTTCCGGTTGTGGGAGCAGCCAACACCGGAGGTTTGGTCAGGTATGACTTGATGTCTTAAAATGCAGCTTCACATTCAACATCCCAGACAAAGTCTACACCTTTCTTCATTAGACGAGAAAATGGACGGCACTTCCCTGATAGGTTGGAAATGAACCGTCGTATGTATGCCAACCTCCCTTGAAGCCCTTTTAGTTCTCTCAGGGTTCTTGGAGATGGCATTTCTAGAATTGCCTTGACTTTGATGGGGTTAAGTTCTATTCCAGCTTTCCGAACTATGAATCCGAGGAACTTACCCGATGAGACACTGAAGAAGCATTTAAGGGGATTCATTCGCAGTTTATGTTTGCGAAGCCAGAGGAAGACTTCTCGAAGATCTTTGAGATGGTCTTATTTTCTTTTGCTTTTGACGGCGAGGTGATGAACATAACATTCGACCGTCTTGTGCTGCATATCTTGGAATATCTTTATCATAGCCCTTTGATTGTTAGTTTTATGGTCTCAATCCATTAAGATTGATGTAATAAATTAATTAATTTCTTTATTTATCAATATATTCATGCTTTCCTTTCATGAGATGAATGGTGTTTATTACTTAAATGCACATAACCAATACGAATGACATGATGGTTCTTGAGATGAACTGGAGTCCACAAGTATACTAGATGCAATACATGTGTATGGATGAGATCCACATACGAGAGACATGTATAACAAATCTTATATTTAAATATCTTCACAACCAGTGATGAGACTGGACATCTCATCTGACAAGGTTGCAGTACTTTGATTACTATGAGATAGTGTGATTTGTCTTGATCATCAGAATGTACGATTCTGGATCATAGTGCTGGTACATTGGATGTATTGAAGGACCATGAGAAGCACCTCAAGAACACTGTCTTTACTTTAAGGTCTGCTCTCATAATTCCCTAGCAATAGGCTCTCAACCCTGAGACATTTATGAATTCAAGTTTCTATCTATTCATTTGCTTTGAGTCACCAATGAGTGAGGCCAACTGTGGGTCAACACCTCGGTGTCTTAGGTACGTGATAGTAGGACTGTGGGAACATTTAATGGTCAAGATGGAATCTATCTTTATTATCCCCTTGTGCCAATTAATGGATTTATCATTGATAAGTGTACACCCATCTCAATTAAGAGTTAATTGGATGGTACTAATGATTACTATAATTAATTGGGTCTTAAGGATAATAAGATATGGATCTAAATTGGTGGGACAGTCGGTCCAATTGATCCATGGATAATGATAGAGGGGCCCACTTGTAGTGATAGGGAAGTTTAGGGTCTTCATGTAATTTATTTCTAAGACTGGAGTTCAATTGCATTTATATAGTGGAGTTATTTGCAATTAACTGTGGGCCCGGATTGCACATGAGATGTGGGGTCACGGTGTGACAGTTGGAGCCAACTTTCCATGGAATCCCTAGTGGTGCCCACGCTAGCCCAAGATTGGATCTTTACTAATTCTATTTGAACTCAAAAAGGAAAGCTACTATTTCTATTTGAAGTGAGACTTCTAATAGTGGTAGTAGTGGAATGAAGGTTTACTAATTAATTTAGAAGTTGGACTTCTAATTATTAAGAAAGAGAGGAGTTGCAAGACTATAAATAAGGGGACAAGGGAGGCCTTGGACGTCCATGCACAATTCCTCCTAGGGATTCACGCCCATCATCCCCTTGTGCAAGAGTTGCACTTCTTCTCCTTCCCCTCTCTCTCTCTTCTATTTCCCTTCTAGTTTCCTTGGAGATTTTAGATAGTCTTCCTCTTGGAGATTCCACCATCTCTCTTGTGGAAAGAGATCTGAAGCGGGTCATAGCGTGGAAGACGATTGGGCATTGGAGATTCTGATCTTAGAAGAACTCTTCATCAAAGAGTTGAATCAAGCTCTCCATTAGAGCACAACCAAGCTCCATAGGTATTTTCTACTCCTTGTATGTTGTGGAATTTCGTGGTTGAATGTTTAGTGTTGTTTCTATCCTTTTGATAGGTTTGTTTGCTGATCATGATGGTTGAGTTTGAGGAATGCATCCTGGATTTGGTTTTGATGGCTTTTGGATAGGTGTTCATCACTTCTTGTTGGTGAAAAGTTTTTGAAACCTATCCAAGAGGTCCAACCACTTCCAACATTGATATGTAGCACTGGCATTTTTCAAACCAAATGGCATGACAATGTAGCAATACACGCCAAATGGGGTCTGAAATAATGTATGCCTTTCATCTTCGGGATGCATCTTTATCTGGTTGTAGCCAGAGAAGCCATCCATGAAAGTCATTCGTTCGAACCCGCAGGTGTTGTCAATCATTACCTCCAGTATGGAGAGCAAGAATTCATCTTTGGGCAGGTATTATTCAGGTCTCTATAGTCAATACAGACTCTGATTTGCCCATTTTTCTTTGTCATGGGGACGATGTTGGCTAACCATTCAGGATGCTGTTCCTCGCGAATGAAGCCAACGTTTTTGAGTTTCTGAACTTCTTGTTCAATTTTGTCCATCACATCGGGACGGAATCTTCTTTGGCCTTGTTTGACGGGCTTGATATTTTCTTGCAGGTTGAGTTTGTGAACAGCTATCTTGGGATCTAAGCCAGGCATTTTAGCGTAAGACCATACAAAACAATCAACAAACTCACGAAGAAAAGAGACATACTCGGGTAACTCATCATCCTTTATATTCTTGCTTATGAATATAGGACGTGGGTTATCAGGTGTTCCCAAGTCTATCTTTTGAACAGAATCTTTTGTTGGAAGGTTTTAAAGGTGGTTCCTCCATAATATTTTCAGAGGCTTCCAACTTAACAAGACCTTCTGGATTTCCAAGGGCATTTTCAGACCATGGCTCCGCTTCTATCCATAGATCTTCTTGATCAGTACTCTTCTCAAGACTTGCTATGAGATGGTCCCAATCACCTGCCGAAACTGGGTCGAAGTAAGGCACTTCTTTTGGAGACGATGGCTCTTCTGAATCAGAGAATTGTGCGTCTGTGTCATCGGACAATTCCTCTTCATCATCAAAGAAATTGTACCAATTTGATGAGCTTCCTGGGTCTTTGTCGGGTAACTCTTCAAAGAGATATCCAGGGAGATCGATGTCTTCATCAACATGAGATGTTGAGGGCTGGTCGGCAAAACGACTTTGCAGCCTTTATGTCAGCTGTCTCATCGGAGTGTCAGGATCATACCCCAACCCGTATGAAGACTTGTCTATGCGACGGTGGAGTTTCCAATCTTCCAGCTGACTTTTGGTTAGGGTGGGTTCCAATGGTATAAGAATACCACGGCCACCTCCCAAACCAATTGGATTTTGAGCGTCATAGCCCATTTTCTTCATGATAGCTTGCGCCATTGGACTATACAAGGATAGTTGAGGCATACCTTTATTTTGGAAAGGTTCAAGCAAGGAGTTTGACGAAGAAGTGTCCGATCTATGGAAGAAGATAGGTTTCTCTTCCCTCGTCGTTGCCGGAATGATGAAGTTAGCGGACGTAGGATCTTCTACATCAGCAGGTGTTTCCAATGGAGCGAGGGTAGGCTGAACTTCCTGAGTATCAGCTTGGCTTGACGATATATCGTTTTCGGTCTCTGAATCCGAATCCGTGTCTTGTATGAAAGACACGAAGGAGATAGCAAACTTGCCCCGAGTCTTTTGCTTTGTCTTGTTTGCCTTAGTAGTGATTACCAAGGGTTTGGAAGATTTGAAGGAGACAACGAAGGGAACCGGATTGCTCTCTCTGGATTTGCCGGAAGGTATGTTTTCTTCCAATGATTGCTGAGGAGCCTTGCCTTTGTCTTTTTGGAGATTGCCGGCAAAGGATGCTATTTTCTCCTCCTTCTTCTCTTTCTCATCCTTGTACATTTGAGAGTCTGTAAAATGGACTTCTTTGCCTTTGAATGGCTTTTTGTTTGCAAACACTCGATGTATCAAGCCGTCGTCGCCGACAAACTTGATGCACTGATGTAGAGTTGAAGAGACAACACCGTTCTCGTGTATCCAAAGGCGTCCGAGAAGGATGTTGTAGCATGAAGGGGTTTTTATTGCGTACACCGTGACTTTAGAGATAAGATCGCTGATTTGCAACCTGAACCTGATTTTGCCAATGGGCCTTTGAGCACTCCCATCGTATCCAAAGATAGACATAGTTGTGTGGCTTAGTTTGCTAGGTGGGATACCCAGCTCTTCGAGTGTCGTAGTAGAGATGAGGTTGAGTGTGGAACCCGGGTCGATCTAGACTCTGTGTATCGGCATCTCTTTGATGTACCCTGTGAAGTACAAGGGTCGGTTGTGCTTTGTCTCGCCTAACAGGAGGTCTTCCTTATTGAATGCGATGGTAGCACTTGCGGCTTTTTGGACCGAGAGGCATTCAGTGCAAGGTCCTCCAACTTCTTTCTTTTCTCCCTTTGAGGACGTTTTTGATTTTCTGACCCTATAGTCTATCTCAATTTGCAGGACTTGTGGGGCATGTTTGTCGACATCCACATTTAGCTTTTGCAGTTCTGAAATGAGACTATCACGAGTTTGTGGTGACACTCGTAATAAGTCTAGGATGTGCAGTCGTGCAGGTATGTGTTTGAAGTACTCGATCAAGTCATACTTGAAAGCCTCATTGGGGCCTGCATTTTCATTATCATTACTGCTTGGGGCATTTACAGCTTGTTTTCCCGAAGGATTTACATAAGAAGAAAAAGAAGGTCGGTTGTAGTTTTTATGGTAATCCTGGCCAGAGCGGGTACCTTTTCCAACTTCAAATGCTTCTAGAGGTGGTTATTCTTTCGGAAGACCCCCTTCAGGCTCAAGGGGCTGATCCTCCCCATTTGCTGAAAAAGCTTTTGCAGCAGCATTGCCGTCTTCAGTTATTGCGTTGCATGGAGCATTTTCCGGGAACAAGTCCTGAGCAGCTTTTAACAACTTTTCTTCTTTGTCCAGTATTTCATCGGTCCAGACATCTCCTATGAGGTTGGGTATCTGAAACCAATTGACTGGGTTTTCTTTGAAGGCTTCATCAGCCAGAGCTTTTTCATGGTGATTACTCGGAAGAGGTTTGAATTCTAATGCCACCGTTTCAGGAGACGACGACTGAGAAGATGTTATCTCAGTGGAAGTCACCCGAGAATATGTAGCTCCAGAAGATATGCTACCGGATGCATTTTGAGAATCCCTAGCCTCAGCAGATGAAGCTTCAGAGGCACTATCATCCTGAACTATCATATTGCAGGCAACTCCGATAGAAGATGCCTCCATAATGGACTGTTGGGAATCAGACTCATCCTCCGATGTAGGAGGATCATCAATCCAGCAACTTTCTTCATTTTCCGGAGTCACTGGAGGAGATGTTTGTAGATTCTTCTAGACTTCCGGTTCTGGATTTTGATGAAGCCGATTGATGAGATCCTGCTCTTGCTCTATGGTCAGACGCTGTAAGATCCTTGCATATTCTTCAAGATCGGGCATGAGTCAAATCTTCTTCTTCATCTGCTCCTTGTGGTTCGACTTGGTTGAGATCCACTAGAGCATTTGTTTGTACTGGGTTGATAGCACTTTCTTGAATAGCCTCTTGGTCTTCATCATCATCAGACCAGGATCCTTGTGGCTGGAAGGGGTTATACCAGATTACTGGCATAAGGTCGGATTCCAGGATCCATTCTTCGTCGGAGAGATATTCTCCGGTTTCAAGGGATTCCTCCCATTCATCTGTGTGACTGGCAGTGTCACTGGACTCGTATCCATTCATGGAGAATCCAACTACCAAGTTACAAGAGTATGACGCCCCCTGCGTAGTCTCATCTCTGAGGCGTGTTGGCATGAAATCACTAAGGGTGAATTTTCTTGCCACTCTTGAGGCCTTGGGAAGAGACTCCTCTATTGCCCCTTGTGAAGCGGTAGAGGAGGTTTCTGCCTTTTCAGGAACCTTTTGCTTGGTTTGAGCCTTCTCCTGCTGTTTGAGCTTGCAGAGTTGTCTCTTGGCTTGCTTTCGCTGTTGAGCGGTTGGCTTTGTTTTGATGATCTCCCAATTTTCATCTTCTAGGAGATCGGGATGCACCCATATGGGCTGTCCTTCTGGTGTTGGGTAAGGCACCAGCTCTTGGGACGTTTGGGTCATTTTTATCACCTTGAAGGAAGTAGTGATTTTTTCCTTTGGTGATTTGGATGTTTGTCCATATGACACCATGTTAACGGAGGCAGACTTGTAGTTTTTGTCAAAGGTAATGACTCCATTTTTCCACATCTCGTTGATCTTCTCTCTCACAATGAAACATTGGTTGAGAGGATGCGAGACCATTTGGTGGTATGGGCAATATCGGGGGTCATTGGTTTTGCTAACATCTCTCGGTCTTTTGGGGTCAGGCAAGGTGAGTTTCCCATTTGCCAAGAGAGCCCCAAAGATTTCTTCAACATCTTCATCGAATGGGTATTTCTTTTCTACTCATTCTTTAAATGCATCAGAGAGTTCAGGTCTCTTACCTGCAGCTTTGTTTTCAACTTTCTTTGGTGGCTGAGGAGCTGACTTGGTTTGCACATTGAGAACCTCCCTTTTCTTTGGCTTGGAGGTCGGGATGGCGGTCGGCTCTTTCTTTGATGACGTCTGACTGTTGAGGTCTTCGATCACTGTTTCAGCCTCCATAGACGCTTCCAGGAGTTCTCCCAGGTTCTTTGATTTATTGCCGATGATCATGGAGCGGATCCTTGCTCTCATGTTGTTTCGGTAGATGTTGACTAGCGACGCTTGTGGCAGCACATCTGAGCATTTGTATGCCATTGCTTTCCACTTGTGAATGAAGTCGTATGTCGACTCATTCTCTCCCTGTTTTAGGCTGCAGAGGTGAGCCATAGTAACAGGGTGATCCTCACCTTTGAAGTGGGTCAGGAAGCGTGTCGCTAGCATAGTCCAGTTTTGAATGGAGTCCTCTGGTAGAGTGGAGTACCAATCAAAGGCCGTACCTTTCAAGGTACTTGCAAAGAGACGGATCTTGAGGGCATCTTGATCCGCAATAGTTATCGTCAGGATCTTGAAGTGGATGACCTGCTGTCTGGCTGAACCTTTCCCCATATATGTTTGGAGAAGAGGTTGTTTAAACTTTGGAGGGAACGGAACTGAGTCCATCCATAAGGGATATGGTGGCTTGATTCCATGCTCCTTCAATGTATCCTCTTATTTTGCCTTGGCGAGGACATTGTCAATGTCCTTTTTAGTAAGGGCGCATGACTCATCTTCTCCACCGTTTGCCTCATTTTGTGGAGGAACCTCATCATTGTTTGGTGGACGCTGGAGAGTGAGAAGGAGGTTTTCCATCAGGACCTCTATTCTATACTGTCCTTGCTCTAGCTGCTGTATGCGTAGAGCCATGTTATCGTCTGGTGGAGGTTGCTCAGAGTTTGTGACTAGGACATTCACTCTTCGTGAGTCGAAAGAGGATACTATCTTAGTGACTGGGCTGGAGCTCATTCTTCTAGATGAAGTGCCTGAGGGATGATCACTCCGATGTCCCTGGCTTGAAGGAGTGGGAGAGTCTTCTTGATGCCTTCTCGTCCGGGAGACGCTGCGGGTCAACGGTCGTCTGACATGTATTGTTGTTGCTGATTTTTGCCGCCTTTTGGTTTTGCCAACCATGTGGACAACATAAACTTGGTCAGGTCTTTTTTTTGTTCGACCCATTTTTGGGAGATTTGAAGCTCAGAATGCTGGGTTCTTTCCTTCTCTAATCTCTTTTACCGATATGCCATGCGGCGACGTATACGACGAGCAATCTGAGCCTCGGTTAGCTTGGGCTGTGCTCTGGAAATGAAGGACATGGTCCTTCGTGCGCAGCAACTGAGCTTGTCTTCCTTGAAGACTGGCATGGACAGGATCTGGACGCGGTCCTTAGCTTGTCGTAGCGAAGCTTTGAATTTTGCAAGCTCGGCCCCTGTTGAGATGAAGGGTCGAGTTGCAGGAGAGCAGGCCCTGGCAGCTTTTTGTCGAGGCCTTGTGATGCATGACTTGATTTTGGGCTTGTATGAGCAAGCCAGCTCGTGCTGAGTAGTTTTTGTAGTTCGGTGGAGGGTAGGTTTCTCCCCTTTGATGTAGGCAAGAGGATAGAACCTATTCTCCTTGAGAGGAGCCAGGTATGCTGGCTTTGCAGATGTACGGGACCTTCTTTGTTTTGGTGAAGATCGCGGGGACCAAGTCTTAGGGCAGACCTAGTTTTTTGCAGGTTGAGGCTTTGTGGGATTGCCACGGGCCTCAGGTTTTTTGGTGATCGCCTTTGGTGTCGGGGCAACAATACGTTGAGGGGGGGGGGGTCTTCTGCTTCTTAGCAGGCACCGTCTCTTCTGTGGGTAGTGGGAATGGTCTCAGTGACCCGAAGACGATGGTCCGGGGAGTGGAGGTCGACCTGGTGCTTTAGGAGTTGCCGAGGGAGGTGACGCTTCGGCAGCTGGCGGGGCGCTTGAAAGTGCGCTTGCTTTGCTTCTCTTGAATGATGACTTGGTACTTGTTTTCGTCTAAGGTGATGGTCAATGAGGCTGCCATTGTTAGTTTTGAAAAACTTTTCTGAAACAAGACCATATCCATTAGTAATCGCAAGAATATGGTGATCATAAATGGGCTATACTATGGTTTTGTCTTTTCAAATCGCTTAGGGGCATGGCCTGTTCTGAGCGTAATGAAGAAGGCAAAAAGCCATAGAGGGTACACTTGTTCTGAATGCAAGTATGGTCGGCTCGAAATGAGCGTTCCAGTGACTGCTAAAAGCAATAGTAAACCTTAATTCAAGTTACCGAGAGGCGAAGCTCACTCGAAGTAAAATGATATAAAGTTAGAGATACAAATGTGTCGGTTGCGAATACAGTAGATCCGAAAGGGCGTACTGGCACCGCTAGGCACAAATGTTGTAAATCGCATCCTTGAAAAAGGACACGAGATGGGATTTTTTTTTAAATGTCAAGATTGGATTTACAAAAGAGAGCAAATGGTATTCCAATCCGAATACAGGCTCAAACATTTCTGCGAGCCTAAATCCGAAAAAGGAAAGAACCAGGATTTCTCATATTTGAATCCAATAATGACTGGAGTTTTTTTTTTTTTTTTTGAAAAGTGAAGATTGAATTCATAAAAGAAAGCAAATGGTATTCCAATCCGAATACAGGTTCAAACATTTCTGCGAGCCTAAATCCGCAAAAGGAAATAACCAAAATTCCTCCAATTTGAACACAATAGTGACAAAAGTTTTTTATTTTTTTTTAAAGATTTTTTATGAAGAGTGCACATAGGTCTTCCAATTCGGTCTTATGAAACCTTAGTGGATAGATTAGCCCCCAGGTAAGGGTAGGATTACTTAATGAACTAGTTTGATGGACCCTTACCTCAAACAGTCTAGCTGCCTCTACACTCTGGACAAGGCTTTTCTTAGATCCACTATGGTCAAAGAACGCAGTTGGTGGAACCTTAATGCACTTTGTTTTAAAGAACTCCAATGGACCCATCAAAGAGAGGGAAATGGCCCCTCCCAATCTGAACGTTGGCTCAAACATTTCTGCGAGCCATTGTACAAAAAGGAAAGAACCAAAGTTTCTCCAATTTGAATCCAAAAGAAAGGAATTTGAAAACTTTTTTTTTGAAAGATTTCCAATGGACCCATCAAATTGAGGGAAATGGCCCCTCCCAATCCAAACGTTGACTCAAAGATTTTTGCGAGCCATTGTACGAAAAGGAAAGAACCAAAGTTTTCTCCAATTTGAGTCCAAAAGAGAGAAATTTGAAAACTTTCTTTTTTGAAAGATTTCCAATGGACCCATCAAAGAGAGGGAAATGGCCCCTCCCAATCCGAATGTTGGCTCAAACATTTATGTGAGCCATTGTACGAAAAAGAAAGAACCAAAGTTTTCTCCAATTTGAATCCAAAAGAGAGAAAGTTGAAAACTTTTTTTTTTGAAAGATTTCCAATGGACCCATCAAAGAGAGGGAAATGGCCCCTCCCAATCCGAACGTTGGCTCAAACATTTCTACGAGCCATTGTACGAAAAGGAAAGAACCAAAGTTTTCTCCGATTTGAACCCAATAGAAAAAAAAAACTTTTTTTTTTTTTTGGTTGAGAAAAGAAAGAATGGAAACAAGTTCAAGGAAAGAAGTTTCCAAAGAATCCCATCTCATGTTTTTTTTAGATACAAGATCCAACATAGGCCACTAACTAGGAAGGAGCCAAGGATTCTAAGCATTGTGTTCTCTAATGAACGTCTCCCACCGTGTATGCCAACTTGATGGACCCGTCTTTTTCCTTCTAGCCTTCCTCCGTCCTGAGTC
Organism: Persea americana; assembly: GCA_029852735.1. Classification (NCBI taxonomy): domain Eukaryota; kingdom Viridiplantae; phylum Streptophyta; class Magnoliopsida; order Laurales; family Lauraceae; genus Persea; species Persea americana. Next base: position 22,023,808 of record CM056812.1, on the reverse strand, counting down.
CGCCGGGGTGCGGCGGGGTGAAGAGAAAAAAAGAGCAAGCATCAACATTTTTGTACGGGTATGCCAGATTTTCTATTCTACTTGGAATTTGAAATGGTGATCCGGAAATCCACCTTCACAAGTAGAAAGGAAATCAAACTTTTTTTCTATCTTTCCATTGCATATATATTCAAAGAAAGAGACAAGATTTTAAATGCCGTGAAAGGCAATTTTGTTTAGTTTGCCGTAGAAGACGATTTTGCCATGGAAGGCGACTTTGCCGTGAAAGGCGATTTACAAATCTCATCAATGATGAAAGACAAGAATTGTGATTTTTTGTCTCTTTAAAAATACAAAGTACAATAGAGAAGAAAGAAAGAGGGATCTGACTTCTCAGGAGATTGTGAGGACTGGTTCAGATCGATGGTCGCGAGTCATGTATGGACTCCGCCATCATCCTTCAGATGAGAACACTTGATGCTTTAGTTCACTTGGCTTGGCGTGGACCTCGGATTGTTAGAGGACAAAGACCAAGGGAAGGTCCTATATCCAATAAAAAACCAAGTAGACGGGCTGAAAAGCCGCATCTAGGCCATGTTGGATAGAAGAAAAGGGGAGATCTGGGGGGGTGGCCCCCCAAGGACTTTGATCACCTTGTAGTTCTCACAGCAGGGTTTCTTCAAGGTAGGAGAGCTTCTTTGTGCAAAGAATTCTTCAGGATAATTCTCAGGGGATTTTTCAGGACTCTTTAGATGATTTTTTCGGACTCTTCAGATGATTTTTCGGACCCCTTCCCTTTGGAATGACCGCCTATTTATAGGCTTTTGGTGGCCATTAGGAGGGTTTTATGGGCATTAATGGTATTAATACTCCATGATGGGAGGAGTTACTAGTATTAATTTCATAATTTTGTAACTCCTTTTTCTTGGATTCTGATTGGCCGATGGAGAATAAAGGACATTTAATCTCCATGATGATGGGAGTTTCATGATTAATTACCATGATTAATCTCCATAACGATAGGAGTTACATGATTAATTGGACTTGTAACTCCTATTTGCTTGCTTCTGATTGGGCCGTCTAAAATAATAAGTTAATGACCCTAATAAGTTGTCATAAAAAGGTCAATTAACAACATTAATTGGTCGCCGAGTCGCTTGAAGAGTCGATGGCTACGCTGCATCTTTTAGAATTCTTTTTGCGATGATCATCGATGGATCCGCATGTTGTTTGATGTCGGATGACAATGCAAATTCAGACATTGGTTGACACGAATGGGCTGGCAACATCTGTCCAGTCGATTTCACGATCGGTCGGGCAGAAAGTGTGCTTTCTTAGTCGGCCGGTTGGTGATTTTGGAGTGTCCAATGATGATTGAATGATTTCAATGGCGGGTCCGTGATGTTGACAAAGATCGACGGATATCATTCCTCAAAAATCAGATTTTAAGAAAATCACAAGGGCCAATCATAGCGAAATGAGAAAAGAATCGAAAAATGGATATTTCGGTTGAAATCCGGCGACCTAGACTTCCAGGGTTGCCGGCGACCATGGGCCAAGGTCGCCGGCAACCATGGGGCTTTGGCCCCCTTTTCGGTCGCTGTTTCTTCGCCGTTTTTCAGGCTTTTTCGTTCTTTTTTCTCCTGTATTTTTCTTTTACATTTCTCCTCATTTATTGGCTTGATTCCACTGAAGAAAACCCATCGAGAAGTCATGCAAATCAGAGCACAAAGTTTCCTATTTTCGGAAAAGCCGAAGACTTTGTTGCCGATTTTCCGCCAAGAGTTGAAACTAGGTCAAACGATGTCAGAATGACCTGAAATTTGAGGTGAAGCTTCCTCAGCATTAGATAGGACTAACCACGGGCTTTTATTTGAGTTTTGAAGCCATTTGGGGTCCTATCGATGCTAGACTTGATTTCATCGTGCGGAAGATGTCGAGCTTTGATGTACAGTCAACCAATGTTCGATTTACTTGAAATTTGATAGGGAGCCTATTGGAGTCATTCTGAGATGATCCATTAGCTCCGATTTGGATGCCATGGTCCCGGGGTGCTTCGTCGCTGGTAGGCTTGATTTTGCTTCGAAGCGTCGAAACCGGGTCAAACGTTGTCAGAATGACCTGAAATTTGACGTGCAGCCCTTTGGAAGCATGCAAAAGATACTCGTGTGCTTTGTTTGACGAGTGGCGGCATCGGAGGTTCTTTCCACCGGGAGGCTTGATTTCACCATTCGAGAGTTGATGGAGGGTCAAACGGTGTCGGTTTGAGACCATCCATAGGCTCTGATCGAAGATTTGTTATCTTCAACACTGTTGCCACTAGGAGCTGCTGCTCAGCCGTTGGAGGATTGAAGTTAGGCCAAATGGTGTTGAAATGGCCCGAAACCTCATGTGTACCCTTCTTTTGGCTATTTTGAAAGATCTTGCAGTTTTTGTTGGATCTGACAAGATCTAATGCTTGAAGCAGCTTTGCCTGTTTACAGTAGGATGCGGCTCCATGTAGCTTTTGATGTCGAGGAAGTAATGTGACATTTTTTGTGTCAACAGATGCTAGAAAAGTTTAACATGAAAGTTGTTAAACCAGTTAGCATGCCTTTAGCTAGCCACTTCAAGCTCAGTAAGAGATTATGTCCTACTGCAGATGAAGAAAAGGAATGGATGACATCTGTTCTGTACTCCTCAGTAGTTGGGAGTCTTAGTGAGTAGATTTCTTTCTAATCCTGGGAAGGAGCATTGGGAAGCAGTGAAGTGGATAATCAGATATATGAGAGGTACATCAGATTTGTGCGTGCATTTTGGAGGCTCAAAACCAGTACTTGAAGGCTTTACAGAAGCTGATTTTGCAGGTGATCTTGATTATCGATTGTCTACTTCTGGGTACTTCTTTACTATTGCAAATGGAGCTATTTTCCGCCAGTCTAAGTTGCAAAAGTGCATAGCATTGTCTACAACCTGTCAAACCTCGACCCAGGATTAGCGCGATTAGTACCAATTAAAGGCGTGTTTAGTTATAATGTGGGTTTAGTGTTCATTAGGTTAGAATTTGGTTTGATTTAGTCTTGGAATTAGCTTTGGGGAATTTTTGAGGGCGTTTTGTGTTAGTAAGACACGCTCAGGGAGGCCCTAAGTGTACGTGGAAGCTTGGGAGGAAATTTTGGTTTTTCGATTTTAATGATGTTTTTTTATCTCTTTTGAGTGATTTTATTTTATTTTTCAACTTTCGTTTTCATCCCGTCTGTGTTTGAGGCCCAGAAACCCAAGTTTTGGCCCAAAAGGGTAAAACAGTCCTTTCACACCAAATCTGGACCCAAAATTGTGAAATCTCAAAACTATGCCAAATTTATACTTTTTGGAAACTAGATTTTTTGGTGATCATTTTAGTCTTCTTCGCCATTTTCATCCGGGCCCCGCAAACTGATGTTTCAACTGTCCCAAGTTTTGAAGTCAAATGGGGCCCACTTTTAGTCACTTAAACCCCTTCCCTTTCTCCCTCACATCAGAAGCCATTCTACCTGCAACTTCGTCTTCAAGAAATCAACTGAGAAGGAACTCTTCTTCTCCCTCTTCTTTTCCTTTGCATGCCCTAGCTAGAGATCTCCAAATGGAAATCTAAAGATAGCTTCTTTTTCTCATTGCAAGCTTTCCATTGCTACCCTTTGTTTTGGAATCCTTGTTGAACAACCTCTTCTTCTTCCTTGTTTCTCTTGGTTTGGTTAACTATAGGTAAGAACTCATTTTTCCCTCTTTAATGGAGTCTTTTGAGTTCCTTAGGAAGCCTTTCTACTAACATGCAAACCCATTTTCGAAATGGGGGTTTTGTTGACCAAAAATGACGATCTTTTAATGGATTTCTTGGGGCTTCTTGTGTAGATTTCATGGCTCACTCTTGGGTAGGACTATGAGAGATTTTTGTCTTAGCATTTGTCAAGGCAAGTGATCATTTTAGCTCTTCTTGATGCATGCAATATTTGAACATTTTAGCTTTAATGGTTTGGTTCTTCTCTCATTTTAGTTTGAGCAATGTGTTGGTTCAAATATGTGATATGGTTTGAAGTTTCATCTTAGTTTGAAATGCATATGTTAATGGTTTTATTTTGATGGTTTTCCATTCAATTTAAGTGATTTTTACCTTGTTCAAATGCTTTGTGGATGGATGAAAGAATTTAGGAGCATGATTGTGAAATGTATGAATGAGATTAATTGTTGTAATTGTATGGAAATGGTCCCTTGGAGAGCATGAAGGCTCAGGGAATGTGCAAGAACTCGATAAAGAATGAAAGGAAGTGGAATGGGAAGAGAACATAGGAAGAAATGAATAAAATCTGAACTTGAACTGGGCTGCCGCACACAGTCGGTCAGCTGGCGGCTAGCTGGCGGCTAGCCGACCTGCTCAATTCAGTCAGCCGACAGCCAACCGAACCAGTTCGGTTCCAATTCCAGCAGCGTGCTTTGTAACAGGGGATTGTCGGTCAGCTATTGGCGAGCCGACTTGCACAACCTCGGTCGACCGACAGCCAACCAAGCTCCAGTTTGGTTCCATTTCCAGAATAGTGTTTTTCCTGACAAAAGACTAGGCGGTCAGCCATCGGTCAGCTGGCTGGTAGCCGACAGTCACTACTCGGCTAGCCGACAGGTGACCAAGAGCTGACCGAGTTTTCAAGCTAGACTTGTTTTGTGAGATTTTCTTGTGGATGAAAACCAGAATATGATTCAGAACTTTCATCTTGAGATTGTGTGCTTGAGGCCTTAAAATGTCTTTGAACTTCCGGAGCACCAATCCCTTTTTCATTGAGACATTTGGGTCTTAAACACACGAAGATCAAATGAAATGTATTAACGTATGCTTGACAAATTTCTCTTTGGGATCGTGATTTGATACGCCGAATATCGTTTTAGCACTTGTTTTCTTTTACAAGTATAAGTTTCGCTTGAATTGCTCAAGAACTATAATGGGGAACACCTTTCAGCCTCATTTTGTTATGACTTGTGCCACTCTTGTTTAGTTTCGCTTTGCTTTGTCTTGATAAGTGTATCCCCCTAATTTTGATAAGTTTTGTACAAGTATCGCTATGTTTTGTGCATACATGAATATCAATGAATACCGCTGAGCTTGGACTGCCCTCTCAGTCTGATCCACTAGTTAGAGGGTCCTTAAACATAAGGACAATCTGCAGATTAGTCGTGTATTTATACACCTCTTTGTTTTGTCCGGTTCCGTGACCGGTTTTCCCGCCCACCTTATGTGGCTCGGGCTTTTGTTTCATTTCGTTTCATTTTGTTTGTCTTTGCTCGCTCTTGTCATCACGTATGACGGAGAAATGATGAGCTCTATGTAGATTTATGAATCATGATGTTTTCTCGTAATCATGCCAGTTTTGCCTTGTACACTATTCATGTTTTGTTCAGAATTCATGTTATGTTTTAAGTATTGATTATCTCATATTTTTAATTGATTTATATTATGTCTAAATTGATCACCAGCCGACCGTCGTGTCTAACCCTTTTGCTTTGGTGTTCATATGCAGGCGCCGTTGCCATTGAGGAGGAGCTCCCGGAGGAGGCTTTTGAGCCACCCCCAGCCCGTGAGTGGAAAGCCGATGACGTCCTCTAGACATCGGGTGGGGATATGAGTTACGGTGCACATGGATGGGTTTAGTGTCTTGTTGTTTTAGGTTGTATGGCCTTTGTTGGCCCTTTTCTAAATCGGGGAATGTAAACTTGAACTTAACGTACCTTTGGTCACTTGAAACTTGGAATTTGAATTATGATTATGCTATGTTATATTTTCTTCCTCTGAATGTTATGTCCTTTGAACTATTTAACTTATGCATCTTGGAATCATTGGATTTATATTGATAAGTTGTGATTGAGATTTTTTGCATGCTTCTGTAAATCATTGTTTGTGTGAGATAGTTCCATGTTTGTTTTGGGAATCCTCGCCGCAGAAACCTGTGGGATAATTAACATCATCACACATCAGAGGTCGCGGTCCCGGGTCTCGGTTCGGGCTCGTGACACAACTGAAGCAGAATACATAGCTGCTAATGAAGTAGGGAAGAAGATGATTTGGTTATAGAACTTTTTTCGAGAACTGGATTTGAAGCAAGAAGAGTATGTAGTCTACTGTGATAGTCATAGTGCTATAGATCTTTGCAAGAGTGCTACATACCATGCCCGTACGAAGCATGTTGATGTCAGATACCATTGGATTTGTTAGGTCATAAAAAAGAATCTCATGAAGCTTGAGAAGATTCATACTGACAAGAATCCCTCGGACATGATGACTAAGGTTGTGTCTAAGGGAAAGCGGGAGCTGGGTTCAGATTTGGCAAGACTAAACTCCTAGTAAGGGGGTTCAAAGGCATTTTCCCCATAGTTTGGAGGGGGAGATTATTGGCCTAATGGACCCAGACCAAGTGGGTTTAGGGTCATGGGTATTATGGTAATTGTACTAGGACTTTCTTGTTGACTAAGATAGGATTTCTTGGGGGATAAGAAAGAGAGCATTATATATATGATGTAATGTGTAACCCATGAGATGTACTGCATATCATACGGAGTGAACCCAAAGGAGAGTCGAGTTTTCTTTCCTGTGGATGTAGGCGAGTTTGCTAAACCACGTAATTCTCTTGTTTGTGATTTTCTCTTTCTTTGTGTGGTTGCTTTCTTGTTTGATCGCTTTAATTCACGTTTCCACATACACGCGTACAACTTCCATTTCTTCCCAAATTCTCTCTTGCTCTCTCTCTCTTTCAAAGGAACTACCCCCCTTCAAGCTTCTTTTTCAAGATCTCTTCCAGGTAACTCTTTACCCTACCATTACTTTATTTCAATTTCTAGTTATTTCTTTTTTACTTATTCCTTTTGAAGCCGAGGTAGGTATGTCTTTACCCTATATGTTAGTTTCCTTTCTAGTAATTGTTATTACCTTTTATCTTTAAGTTTCCTTTGTTTGTCTTCCTTTATAGTTGCTTTACTGTTCCTATCTTTTTTCATTATTTTAATTAGATGCTTCCTTAGCAATCACCTCACACAACTACCTTTCTCCAAAGCCAAACGAGCCACCACAACCGAACCCCATCTACCTCACCATCATCCTAGTTGTACCCACTTGCATAGTAGATGCACGAGATCTCTCCACCATCACACAAACTATCCTTTCATCCCAAATCCATATTATCATTATTGTTCCCACCTCTCCACTCATCTCACCCATCGAAGCCATTCACCTTCCTCTTCTTTGTCCCTCATGACAACCCACATAGAGCCCACTTTAGAAATAACTCCCATCCATTATGTGCCCCACTTCTAATACCCATTAAGAAAACGTCTCATCCCTCCATCATGGTCCCAGGCCATAGACCCAATTCTACACATACAACCTCAGAACCCCCTTCTGAAACCCAAAACCTTTATTAGAATTACCCTGGTTGAAACCTTTATTGAAGCTCCAATACCTGAATAGCATTCAATACTATAAAAGTCGATCACTAAAGCTAGATATAGCATTAAAAGAGAAAACCAATAAATTGGTAACATCATGTAATCAATGCATTGAAACCAAGACCCAAGAATCTATACATCACCAAAAGCACATGACTAGGGATTCACCATAGCCCTAAGATGGAGAGTTAGTTACGCATGGAGAGAAATCGATGAATAATCCTCGATGAAACCTTTATTGAAGCTCCTTTGAATGCCTCTGAAATCTAGCCCTAGGTTGCTTCTCTTAGTCTGAATACCCTCAAAACAGTTCTTGGATTTTTTTATAGCTTTTTCCCACATTTTTCTTTAATTCGCGGAACGAAACAAAGGCATCCCATAATTGTCGTTCAGAAGCCAAGTGTCTCCCGTTTGGACGCCAGAAGGTAGAAACTTGGTTGTGGTGTGCAGGAGCAGGCGTCCAGATGCCGGAAGGCAGCAACTAGGCCGTGGTGCGCAGGAGTTGGTGTCCGGACACCAGAAGGCAGAATTGCCCAGTTTATTCTTTGTTAAGGCCATCTTCCTCCAATTAGCTTAGAATTCACTCCCTCCATTTACAATACCTACAAACAAGAAGTTATCACAAATAAGGCCACATAACATCAAAGCGATGGACTCTGTAACTTCACCCGCACCAATACCCTCCGCATAAGGTTTCAACCGTTGACCATTTAGCTTAAGAACACCCCAATTTTTGGGGTTGCGAATTTCAACTGCACCGTGATAAAAAACCTTGGTAACCATAAATGGTCTATCCCATTTAGACCGCAATTTACCCGGAAAGAGTCGTAACTTGAAATTGAAAAGCCATACCTTCTGATTCGGCTTAAAGGACTTTCGTAAGATGTGTTTGTCATGGAAAGCTTTAGTCCGAGCCTTGTAGATTCTAGAACTCATGTAGGCTTCATTCCGAATCTCCTCTAACTCATTGAGTTGGAGTTTCCGAATAGAACCGGCAGCAGCCATATCAAAATTGAATTGCTTGATGGCACAGATGGCCCGGTGCTCAAGTTCAACCGGAAAGTGACAAGCCTTGCCAAACACTAATCGATAGGGGAATGTACCAATTGGTGTCTTATACGCAGTAGGATATGCCCACAAAGTATTGCTTGACCGCAAAGGCCAATCTTTGAGGTCGGGCCTAATCGTCTTTTTCAGAATACGCTTTACCTCTCTATTGGATACTTCGACTTGGCCGCTGTTTTGAAGATGAGAAGGTAGGGCCACCTTATGCGTGATTGAGTACTTTTTCACCAACGCCTCAAAGTGTTTATTCAAGAAGTGGGTGCCCTCATCATTGATTATTGCCCGTGGAAAGTCAAAGTGACTAAAAATGTTGCTTTGCAAGAATTTGGCCACAACTTTGTGGTCGTTTGTCTTTGTGGCTGCTGTTTCCACCCACTTGGACATGTAATCAACTACCATTAGAATGTATTCGCAACCAAAAGACGGCAGGAACGGTCCCATGAAATCGATGCCCCATAGATCAAATATTTCTACGATCAAAATCGATTTTAGGGGCATCATGTCCCTCCTAGACATGTTACCTGTTTGCTGACAGCAAAAACAAGTCTTATAATACTCATGGGCATCTTGAAAGAGAGTGGGCCAATAAAAGCCACTCTACAAAACCTTTGTAGCAATCTTCTTCCCACTGAAATGCCCTTTACACTTAAGAGTGTGACAAAATGTGAGTATACTCTGGTACTCACTCTCGGGCACGCATCGCCTGATGACTTGGTCTCGGCAGAATTTGAAAAGTTTGGGATCCTCCAAAACGTACATCTTTACCTAGGAAAAGAAACGATCCTTGTCTTGTTTGGACCAATGTGAGGGAATCTCCCCTACTGCTAGGTAATTCACAGTGTGAGCATACCGGGGAAGGCTGACTTGTGAGTCCGCGAATAACTGCTCATCAGGAAATCAATCATGCAAGGGTAAGGTGTCACTCGTAGCCTCTACCAGGATCCGAGATGGGTGGTCAGCTACAAAGTTTTTGAAACCTTTCTTGCCCAAATTTCAAAGTTGAATTCTTAGAGCAAAAGAAGCCACCTAATCAATCTTGGCATAGTGTCCTTCTTCAACAGTAAATACCGCAAAGCGGCATGGTTAGTGAACACTGCAACCTTAGACCCTAGTAGATAAGACCGAAACTTATCCAAAGCAAACACTAGCGCTAACAATTCCTTCTTTGCTGTAGTGTAATTTAGTTGGGCATTGGAGAGGGTCTTGCTAGCATAATAGATAACATGAGAAACCTTGTTCACCCGTTGGCCCAAGATTGCACCAACAACAAAGTCAGATGCATCATACATAATCTCAAATGGATGCGTCCAATCGGGTGATTGAATGATGGGGGTGGTGGAAAGGTTTCACGAAGCTTCTCAAAAGCTTTTGTGCGCGCCTCGTGAAAGACAAAATGGACCTCCTTGGCGAGCAAGGAGCACAAGGGTAGAGAAATCATCCTAAAGTCTTTAAAAAATCGATGGTAGAACCCTGTGTGTTCTAAGAAGTATTAGACATACTTAACCGAATAGGGAAGTGGAAGTTTGGAGATAAGATCAACCTTGGCCTTATCTAAATTCTCCTATTGGACACGATATGCCCCCAAAACATTGCCCTCACACACCATGAAGTGGCTTTTCTCCTGTAAGATCCGGCCCCGAGAGATGTCGATTAGTACTAATTAAGTCGCGTTTTAGTTTTGAGTGAGATTAGTGGATTTCGTATAGGTTTGGGTTAGAATAGCTTTTATATGGCTTTGGGGAATTTTGAGAGCCTTTTTGGTTAGTGCAACCCTTTGGGGGTTCCTTTATGGTGTTTTGTGTGACTTGGGGGATTATGTGATATTCCGAAGATTCGTGTTTTAGCTCTGTTTGATTGATGTTGTCATTCCCTATAACTTTCATGTTTACTTCATCTCCGTCCGAGACCTCGAAACCCCACTTTCATCATGCTAAGGGAAAAATAGTCTTTTTGCACAAAATATGGACACTATTTTCAATATCTCCGAAACTCGTGAAACATATACTTTTTGGAAATTAGAAATTTCGACAAACATTTCTTCCTTTTTCGTCGAACTCATCCGAGGTCCAGAAATCCATGTTTTAAGCCCCACAAGCTCCGTTAGTTGTGGGACCCATCTCCACTTTCTATATACGAGAGGTCTTCTTCCCTTTGCCCTTTTCTTGCAACTTCTCTTTGAGAAGAGACTTGAGCTCCAGTACTCTAGGGTTTTTCCCTTCTTCTTCTCCAACTCACACCAAACCCTTGCTAAAAGGAAAATGGAGCTTACCTTCTTCTTCCTCTTGATACCATTTGTGGAAGAAACCAACCCAGCTAGGGTTCCTTTTGATCAAACTCTTGCCATTAGAGGACCTTCCAAGTAAGCACTTCTTCTCATCTTCTAGATTTGTGCTCTCCTAGTCCTTGAGATCTTCACCTTCATTATTGAAAGTTCTCTCTTGCTATTTCTTGGTTTTGACCTTTTAGGGTTTGTAATGGGTTTGTTTTTGGGGGTTTTTGTGTAGATTGTTGATTTGGCTTCGAAAGTGGTGATTAAAGCTTGCTTAGCTAGTTTGGAAACCAAGGCAAGTGGATGAATGAGTTGATTTTTTTATTTTTCTTATTTTGTGAAAAATATGGATTTTTATTACTGGCTTACCTTTGTTCTATGGTTTACATTGATTTTTTTGAAATGTGCATAGTGATGATTTTTTCCCCTCTTAATTACTCTCTTAATATTCTATGCATTAAAGCTTGTTTTGTCAATTTTGGATCTTCACTAATGATGGATGTTTTGCAATGAATGAGCTTGGAAATGAATAGGAGTTAATGGCTTTTGGAGCTTTGTTGTTGGAGGAGTAAATATAGTTGTTGGAAGGCCGAAGGGACTTAAATGGTTGTGGAAAAGTAGTGTTACAAAGAAGGTTTAGGAAATGAAAAAGAAGTAAGCTCGGACTGCACTGAATGTAGTTTCTGAAGCAATTCGCTCGAGCGAACCCTTTACGGAAACTGGTTAGCTCGAGCCAACCTTCAGGTTCGCTCGAGCCAACCCTCCCAGAAGCCAGTCCGCTTGAGCAGACCCACATTCGCTCAAGCAGACCCCATCCAAAGACTAGTTCGCTCAAGCCACCCTCCAGTTCGCTCGAGCCTTCCTGACTCGAACCAGTTTGCTCGAGCGAACACTCCCAAAGGACCCTTCGCTTGAGCGAACTTCCAATCCGCTCGAGCCAACTGTGCAGAATTCCTGAGTTTTTCCTAGTGTCTTCAAGAAGGGTGTTTTAAGGTCCAGTGAGGTTGGTTTTAAGCCCTAATGCTTTGGGAGGACCCAAGAGGTGATATATGGAGATTGATTGAGAAAGAAACCTCATTTCGGAAATGTATTAAAGATTTTTGGACTTATCAATTGTATAGGGATCTTGGAATGTCTTTTATCTTCTGGAGTACCATGCCATGAGCAAAACTCGACATACAAGACCCTTATGCACATTGGCTAAATCCTGAAGCCTCAAGATGTGGTCCGTAATTCTATGAAGATTCATTGTGTTGTTTTACTCGGATTATGTTTGTCTTAGCCCGATTTTTTACTCGATGTTGTCAGTTTTGCCTCAAACTATTGATTTAGGCATTTGACATGTCTTGCTAGCCCCGTGCATGCCTGATAAGCTACTGATGTGAGACATGTGCATATGAGCACCTTGCCTCGCCTACTTGGGTTTATTGATTGTCATACTTTGGGAAATTCTTTTGGATTATACTAGCCTTTGTTGGCCATTATTTTTGGGAAATGAATAACTGATATTTTGTATAAACTTTAACTGTACTATTTGGGAAATGCCATATTGAACATTGCTCACTCTGACATCATGTTACTATTTTGTGGTAACAGTCTTGCATGTGTGGAATGAAATCTTAAACTTGGTTTGTTACATGTTGCCGCACCAATGTGAATAACTTGAAAGTATGTGTGATATCCTCACCGCGGAAACCTGTGGGAAATTAAAAAGAGTGTGTATCTTTTGATTAATGTGGTAATCATCACCATGCACTCACCAATTAGCTCGCAAATCCCGGATTAGGTGCGCTAACCCTGTCCAAGGTCGTGACAAACTACTTTCAGAGCGAAACATGCTTCAGGCAATTAAAAGAAGCTAGAAATCCTAAGGATGTGGCGATGATTCGTTAGGCTTTTCGTTCGCTAGAATTGTGAGAGCAATTTATGATCCTATGCTTGATTATTATGTGCTAACAACTTGTCTTGCAGCGATATGCCACCTCGCAAGAGACCCGTAAACGACAATCCCACTGCAAGCAATAGTGAGCATATTGGGCCACTTGAGAACCATACTCCCGATCCCACCATGCAGAATCAGTTTCAGCAGATGATACAGGCTCTACTTGATCAACATCGTCAGGCAAATGAGAACCAAGTTAGGCTACAAGAGCAAATGGCCAAGAAGGATGAGGATCATGCTAGGGAAATGGCCAAGTGCAAAGACAATTATTGGAAGTCTTAGAAAGGAGGCCTAAACCGATGCAAGCTCAACAACTGGGCACTCAGATTGTCTTCAACAATAGTGGGAATGATCCTAATGACTTGTTTGAGCTGTTCTGGAAAAGAGGTTCCAAGGAATTCGCTGGACAAGAGGACCCACTAGCTACAGATGATTGGTTTGAACACACGGAGAATCTATTTGAGCTATTTTGATGTACTGGGAAACAACAAGTGGCATCGACAGCATCTATGTTTACTGGCTTAGTTGATATATGGTGGAAGATGATCAAGGCAGAATACAAGACCGTGGCAGATGCTGAGGCTTAGGGAAACTTTAAGAAGCAACTTGGTGACATGTATATACCAACGCACGTCAAAAGGCAAAAGGCCATCGAGTTCCAGCAACTCATACAAGGGAATATGACTGTCTTTGAGTACCTCACTAAGTTTAAGAGGCTGTCCAGATATGCTCCAGACTTGATCAACACTGTGGAGAAGAAGATAGCAAAGTTCCTTGAGGGACTTAACCTGATCATCGAAAGGGATGCCACGGGTGTTGTACCACCTGTAACTTTTGAAGAGGCTGTCAGGAGAGCGTATAAGTTTGAGAACTTGAACAACAAGATCCACAAGATTCAGGGAAAGACATAAGCTCACCAACAGAACCACCAACAAAAGAACCAACAGAACTGGAGACCAAGGCAAGAGCAATATGTCCAAAACCAATTGGTTTGCATTCATTGTGGCAAGAATCATGAGAGTGCCCAATGCCGCACTATGACTGGAGCATGCTTTAGATGTAGTTCCATGAACCATCAGCTCAAGGATTGTCCAAGGCTAATTGGACAAGGCAACAAGCAAAATCAACAACAACAAGGAGCACAACGTCCAGCACCACCTCAAAATGCACTGGTTGTGCTGTAAGGTCCTCGACCTTAATAGGGTGTTTAATTTCTTAATATTGGCAATTAGCCTAATTAATTGTGATTTTAGCTAATTAGGCGGGTTTAGTGGCTAAGCAAGTTTCTTTCATCATTAGAAAGATGTTCCCAAAGTTTCATTCGATTCCGAGTGCGATTAGTCTTAATAAGGGGTTAGGTTGTGATTAATAGAAAAATTGGGTATTTTTCCGAAAAGTTCCGTTTTCGCCGAATTTGGGCTCGTTGGAAAGATCTCGTCGCGCTCGTCATCTTTCGTTCTTGGCTCGTCATGATTTGACGCCCCGAAGTCCCTCAAATAATTGATTTTCTCTCATTTCACTCAAAAGGGGCATTTTGGACTTTTCCTCTCCAACCCTCATTTAAACTCTAAACCCAGCCCTACCCTTCGTTTCTCTTCTTCATTCAACTGCTGGAACTTCTTCTTCTTCCTCCTTCTTCATTCTTCCTCCTTGCAAGTGTGGATTGAAAGCATCCCAAGAGAAACCAAGCACACCATCTTCTTCCTCTCTCCTTCCTCTACCTCTTGATCTAAATTTGGTGAGTTTTCCCCTTCTCCTTCTCTCCCCATTTCGTCTTTCATGGCTGCAAATGGGTAGAATGTTAATGGCTTCTCTCTTTTCTTCTTCCTTGGTGTTCATTGGGTGTAGGAGAAGAGTTTTGGAAGGTGGGTTTGGCTAGAGTGTGTAGGGAGCTCTCCTCCTCAAATTTCTCTCTCTAATCTCCATCCCTTTGGTGAAGGCAAGTTGATTAGCTTTATGTATTGTTCTTTCATGTATGTTTACCTCATTCTTGTTAAGGTATTGCTTAGATTTCCATCAAATTCCAAGCTTGTTGTATGTTTCATTGGACTTCACATGTAATTAGGGAGAATGTTAGTAGACTTAGATGGAATGGATGGGTGTTTGGTTGCATGATATGCATGGTTTACAGGTGTGGAATGTGAGGTCTCTGAAGCTCAGTAGGTGTATCTCGGAATCTGACTGAGAACAGCTTCAGAAACTCCATGTTCTGCACGGGCGGTTACCCCCGCGGTCAGCCAGCGGCTGACCGCCTACACAGAAACTGGACACAGTTGTTCACGCGGTTACCCCCGCGGTTAGCCCACGGCTGACCGCCTAATCAGAACAGAACCTCTTCAGGTTCTGTCTCGCCCGCGGTGACCCAGCGGTCCTCGCGCGGCTGGCCGACCTGACGAAATCCCAACCCAGTAGTGTCTGCACTACACGCGGTGACCCGGCGGTCACCACTCGGCGACCTAGCGGTTAGCCGACCAACCCCAGGCGGCTAGCCGCCTGCTCAGAAAACTGTGATTGAAAATGGGACTTCTGCCTAGGTCTTGACTTTATATGTGGGACCCCTTGACCCTACCCTTACATGACCAATTGGGAAAAATGGAAACGGAGCATGATTGGCTTGGTGTGCTTCGTTGGTTGTCCGGGATTTCCGTATATTGACGTTACTTGGCCGAATGCGCGTGGTAGTGAGTTGATTGGTGCCCAATAACTTCCGTACACCATGAGCTCGCCAAATTAGGACACCAATGACTCATTCTCCATACGTCCTCCGTTGGGGATACGTTTAGTACACGGTTGACAGCCCTTGACCTAGGTTTGGCTTGTTCTTCATTCTTGACTCTTGAATCTCGTATCCGTAGTACGTCGTACCTTGTACACTCTATCTTGAATACTTGTATAATTGTAATTTAACTTGTAGAATTAGGGTTGGACTGGACTTAGAGTGTATCCGTAGGTACCTTGCCTTGTATTGACGGACACATGTGGATAGACTTGAAAGGGGACTACTCATTGAACTTGGACTCGACTTGTAACTTGGCTTGACTTGGAGTAGCCCTCGGTTTATTATCTCTTACTTGGAAACCTATCCACGTGCATTTGTCTTGGAACTTGTGTAGTATACAAACCATCACCATCATTTTGCATTCATACCAGCTGCAGTCTGATGATTCTTGAGTGGGCCGGATACCGGACACTAAGGTGGGCAGTCGGCTTTGGACGGCGTCCATGGCGTGAATAGCTGGGAGCGGGCTAGGACCGTGCTGCTATTCCTAGGACCGGGAGCTAGGATCCCCCTAGAGCCGGACTTTGGGTATTTGTAGTCGGCTCGGACGTCACTTATACCCCCGGGAGATGGCTTTGGACATCCTCGGAGTCTCCTCTCGCTTGCATTGCATTTCATGGATGGTTATTCTTGTTATCTTGCTAGGACTTATCTTATTACTTGATTCTCGTATTATTCATGCTTATTGCCTAGCTTGTACCTTGTTATCTTATAATCATGTATTTGTCTTTACTCTCCTTTGAAGCATGTCATGAATAATGTATATTGCTTATCTTCTTGCCAACATGTTGTTGACCTTATCCCATGGTGTGCAGAGGACACCTATTACTACCCCTACGCTGACCCGGATGCCGAGGCAATCCCAGAGGATCCTCAACCGGGGGAGGAGGACGAGGTACGAGAGTGGGGTGCCGATGACGTAGCTTAGCGTCATCACTTCCGGCACTAGCGCGCGTAAACGGGGATATTTCTCATCGTACCACTTCGTCTTATCTTTTGGTTTAAACATTTTGTAATCACCATACTTTTGTATATCTTTTGTACCAGGGCCCAAGTTTTTGGGATGGCCCTGATGTTTATAAACTTTATATGTTTTATTTGAAACTTGAAATTTAATGGAATGAAATCCATACTTGCTTCGATATCTCTACAGGTTTATGAATGTGTTTACCGGACAAGCCCTGTTGATTAACTGATAATGAGGCAACTATACAATCCTCACAGCGGACTTCGATCCGTGGGCATTAAGGGCAAAAAAAAAAAAAAATTTAATTAGCCCTAAATTTCACACCCCGGATCCGGTTTAATTACTAATCGGGTTCGGGGGCGTGACATGTGCAGAACCAGCTAAGGCCACTTCAGCAACAAGCACCACAGCAACAGTACAGACCCCAGCAACAGTAGCAAGCCCGTTGGCAAGACCAACCCGAAAATACCCATCCTCCTCAACAGAATAGGAATGCACCACAAGGAAGGCAACAGCAAGCCCAACACAGGCCACAACAGCGAGGACAAATTTATGCAGTGTAAGGTCCCCGACCTTAATAGGGTATTTGATTCCCTAATATTGGTGATTAGCCAAATTAATTGTGATTCTAGCTAAGTAGGTAGGTTTAGTGGCTAAACGAGTTTGTTTTATCGTTAGAAAGATGTCTTTGAAGTTTCGTTTGATTCCGAGCGTGATTAGTCTTAATCGGAGGTTAGGTTGTGATTAATAGGAAAATTGAATATTTTTCCGACAAAATCCCGTTATCGCCAAATTTGGACTTGTTGGAAAGATCTCGTCGCGCTCGACACTTTTCATTCTTGGCTTATCACGATTCGAAGCCCCGAAGTCCCTCCAATAATTACTTTTCTATCATTTCATTCAAAGAGGGCATTTTAGTCTTATACTCTTCATCTTCAATTTTAAACCATTCCTACTCAACTTCTTCATTCGTTTCTTATTCACTTCAAAACCTCAACGTCTGCAACTTCTTCTCCCCTTTCTTCCTCCTTCGCTCTCTCTTTCCTCTTGCATGTGGGCCTTGGAGACTAATTCAAGGGGAGCTTTCAACATCAATCTTCTTCCTCTCCTCTTCCTCTACCTTTAGACCCAATTTAGTAAGTCTTTCCTCAACTTATTCTCCTCTAAATTTCCTCCTTCTTACTGTTAGTGCATTGCATGCTAATGGGTCCTTCCTCTTCTTCTTCTTTGATGCTCCTTGGGTGTAGGAGAAGGGTTTTGGAAGGTTGTTTTGGCTAGGGTGTGAGAGAAGCTCTCCTTCTCAATTTCTTCGTCAAAGTCTCTCTCTAATTTCCATCTCTTCCACTCTCTTAGTGGAGGCAAGTTGATTAGCCTTATTTATTGTTCATGCACGTATGTTTATTTTCGTTCTTAGCAGTGCAATTGATAGAAATCCCTAAATTCCAAGCTTGTTACATGTTTCATTGAATTTCACATGTTAATTGGGTAAACTATGTTAATGGATTCAAATGGAATGCGATGGGTGCTCTTGGTGAATGAAATGGATTGGTTGCAGGCATAGAAGGTGTGATTTCTGAAGCTAATGAGTTGTGCTTTGAAATCTGACTGAAACGGCTTCGGAAATTGTCATTTCTACACGGGCGGTCACCCCCGCTGTTGGCCCGCTGATCAGAAAGAACCTAGGTAGGTTCTATTCTGTACATGTGATTACGTAGCGGTCACCACGCGGCTGGCCGACCTGACGAAACTTGGTGCGAGTAGTTTCTGAACTACACGCGGTGACCTGTCGGTCACCACTCGGCGACTTGGCGGTCAGCCGCCAACCCCCAGGCGGCTAGCCGCCTGTTCAGAAACTTGTTTTGAAAACGGGATTTCTTCCTTTGGTTTTGACCTTACTTGTGGGACCCCTTAACCCTATCCTTGCTTGACCAATTGGGGGAAATGACAACGGAGCACGATTGGCTTGGTGTGCTTCGTCGTTTGTCTGGGATTTTTTGTATATTATCGTAACTTGGCCGAATGCATGTGGAATTAAGTTAATTGGTACCCAACAACTTCCATACACCATGGGCCAGCCAAACTAGGACACCATTGACTCATCCTCCATTTGTACTCCGTTGGTGATACGTTTGATACACGGTAGCCAACCCTTGACCTAGGATTGGCTTGTTCCTCACTCTTGGTTCGCAAATTTTGCATCCGTAGCTTGTCATACCTTGTACACTCTAATCTTGTATACTTGCATAAATTGTAAATTAACTTGTAGATTAGGATTTGACCGGACGTAGAGTGTATCCTTAGGTACCCTTGTCTTGTACTGATGGACATGTGTGGATAAACTTGGAAGAGGTTACTCATGGGACTTGTAACTTGACTTGTATCTTGGCTTGACTTGGAGTACCCCTTGGCTTGTTATTTTGTTATCGTGGACTTGGAAACCTATCCACATGCACTGTCTTGGAACTTGTGTCATATATAATCCATCACCATCATCTTGCATTCATGACCAGCTGCAGACTGGTGATTCTTGAGTGGGCTGGTTACTCGGACGCTAGGGTGGGCAGTTGGCTTTGGACGGTGTCCATGGTGAGAATTGAAAGTTCACCTAGGGCCAATGTTCTCAACCTAGAGGGGGGGGGGTGGATAGTTTTATCAAAACTTTAAATCCATTTTTAAAATATTAATTAAGATTTAAGAGAGATCAAGTGATAGATAGACTAAGTGTGATTATCTAGCAATGTTCAATGGTAAATAAGGCATGTAAACTAGATCAAAACACTCAGACAAACAACATAAGTAAATGCACAGAGAATTATAGTGGTTCGGACCATATGTCCTACATCCACTCACAAGGTCCACACAGTCCCTTGGTTCCACTATGATGAATCAAAACTACACAAGTAATGATTCTACATCAATTTTGTTCATGAGGTTCGATCACAAAGATCTACTCCCCTTTACAATTTTTATAGTGGTTAAATCACAAAGAGATAAGCCACTCTTACAATGCTCTAATTTTAATGAAGTGAGGGAGAAGAACACTTGCCTCTTTTGACAAAATCTGGAGGTTGCCACTTACCCCTTTGATGAAGTCCAAAGGATGCTCTTCGAAGCTTGTCACCGTAGCTCCAAGCTTTTATGCCTCTTGCAATGCTTCCTTGATATTGATGATGATGCTCCAATGTTGTGCTCAATCAAGGGACAAGAGGTTGGGTTCTAGATTTTCCTAAATGTATATCATTTGAAAACAAACTAGAATCCTTTTTCCAAACACACTTTTCTAGAGACTAACATCTCTCATTCATTTTCTAGATTGGGTTAATAGTGTGTTTGGAAGATGATTTAAAGGCTTAGGAAAGATGGGAAGAAGTGGGAAAGTAAGCTCTTCAAAAATCTGCTTGCTACAGTGTAAAACGAGCTCCAGATATATATAGAGAAGTTCCCAACGGCTAGTTTTGGCGGCTAGCCTCTTGGTAGTTCGGCTAGCCTCATTTCAATTTCTTTGAGGTAACGGCTAGTTTTTCTAATTCGGTCAGCTCACGGTTAGCCGACAGTAGACATAGCGGCTAGCCGTGAGGTGACCGCATGGTGACCGAATCTGAACCTCAAAAACCTGTAGCGTTCTGGAAAGCTAACCGAGGCATTTCGATTACATGGAGGTTAGCCACCAGCCCATATGGCGGTTAGCCGAAAGGTAACTGCGAAGTGACCGAACTTCCACAACAGTTGAGAAGATTGTATTCTGGAAATGTAACCGCGAACCTCGGTTACCTGGCGGTTAGCCGCCAGTCCTCACTGCGGTTAGCCGAATGCTGACCCCAAGGTGGCCGAATTAGTTTTTGACAGAGAACAGCATTCTGGAAAAGTAACCGTGATATTTCGGTTACCTGGCGGTTAGCCGCCAGTCCATATTGTGGTTAGCCGAATGCTGACCGCAAGGTGGCCGAAACATTTCTGACAGAGGACAGCATTCTGGAAATGTAACCGTGATATTTCGGTTACGTAGCGGTTAGCCGCTTTTTGCAAAGAGGCTAGCCGCCAGGTGACCGAAAGGTCACCGAACCCCCTATTTCTGGACAGAGCATAATGGAGATAATCATTAAATGAAACACTTAATATAGGCTAAGGAAGCAAGGCTCCTAGGGTCCAGGTAGGTAATGATTTTGGGTCCAAAATACCTGAGATGATTTGCACACAAGTGGAGTCTTCTTTGACACATCCAGGTCTTCCAAAAGCTAGAACATATCCTTGAAGTAGATCATCCTTGAACCTTTTCGAGATGTAAGGTCTTCGGGACACAATGACACGGAATTGACAAACCAAAAATAGTGCTCACAGGAATGTGACACTAACAAGAATAGCTGCGAGCAGGGTAGGACCGTGCTGCTATTCCTAAGACTGGGAGCTAGGATCCCCCTAGAGCCAGACTTTGGGTATTCATAGTCGGCTTGGACGTCACTTATACCCCTGGGAGATGGCTCGGATATCCTCGGAGTCTCCTCTTGCTTGCTTGCATTGCATCTCATGGATGGATACTCTTGTTTATCTTGCTAGGATTTATCATGTTACTTGATTCTCTTATTACTCATGCTCTATGCCTAGCTTGTACCTTGTTACGTTATAATCACGTACCTGTCTTTACTCTCATTTGAAACATGTTATGAATAATGTATAATGTTTATCTCCTTGCCAACATATTGTTGACCCTTTACTCCATGGTGTGCAGAGGATACCTACTACTACACAGATCCGGACGCCGAGGCAATCCTAGAGGATCCTCAACTAGGAGAGGAGGATGAGGTACGAGAGTGGGGTGTCGATGACGTAGTTTAGTGTCATCATTCCCCGCACTAGTGCGCGTCACATGGGGATATTTTTCATCGTGCCTCCAACCCACCTTTTGGAGATTTCTATACTTTTGTACTTACTGTTAGGGTGTTCCAGTATTTGCAATTTGATGTCAACTATGCATATCATATTTAATCTCATACACATGCACAACCGTCTTGAAAATCATGAAAATCATATTTCTAAAACATCCATTCTTGAGGTGCATTTATCATGTTTCACCTAAAATATCTTTTACATGTTTTATATTCATTCCAAACATGGTTTTATGGTTGAAACTCTCTGTTTTACTTGGTTGCACAAAAGAGGTTTTAAGTTAAACCTTCAAATTTTTCTAGATTCAATTTTCACTGTCGGTTAGGTCTCGGCTAGCCGAAGTGAAACCGAGCTTAACCGAACCTATGTCGGTTCCGAATACAGAATGCTAAAAATGTTTATCGTAGAAGTTCAATCAGGCTGTCGGTCGACCAAGCTTATGTCGGTTCCATTTCCAGAATGGTGCTCTCACTGTCGGTCAATCTGTCGGTCGATGTTTGGTTAACCGAATCTGCCTTAGACCTCGACTGAACTCATGTCGGTTCGGAATCCAGAGAGTATGTTTTCAAGCTCTGTTGTGTGGTCGGTCAGGTTGTCGGTCACCTGTCGGTCGACAGAACAAGTTCGGTGAACCGACAGTGGAAATGGTCAGGAAAAATATGACCGTTGGAAATATAGCCGTTGAGTTTGTTGACACCAAAAATGTCACTTTACTTCCTCGACATCAAAAGCTAGATGGAGCTGCATCCTACTGTAAATAGGCAAAGCTGCTTCAAGCAATAGATCTTGTCAGAATCAAACAAAAACTGCAAGATCTTTCAAAATAGCCAAAAGAAGGGTACACATGAAGTTTCGGGCCATTTCGACACCATTTGGCCTAACTTCAATCCTCCAACGGTTAAGCAGAAGCTCCTGGCAGCAACAGTGTTGAAGATAACAAATCTTCGATCAGAGCCTATGGATGGTCTCAAAACACCTACAAAAGGCTCCACGTCAAATTTCAAGTCAAACCGACACCGTTTGACCCTCCATCAACTCTCGAATGGCTAAATCAAGTCTCCCGGCAGAAAGAACCTCCGATGCCGTCACTCATCAAACAAAGCACATGAGTAGCTTCTACGTGCTTCCAAAGGGCTGCACGTCAAATTTCAGGTCATTCCGACGACGTTTGACCCGGCTTTGACTCTCCAAAGCAAAATCAAACCTACAGGCGACGGAGCTCCTGGGGGCCATGGCACCCAAACCAGAGCTAATGGATCATCTCAAAATGACTCCAATAGGCTCCCTGTCAAATTTCAGGTCAATCGGACACCAGTTGACCGTACATTAAAGCTCGACATCTTCCGCATGGTGAAATCATGTCTAGCATTGACGGGACCCCAAACGGCTTCAAAACTCAAATAAAAGCCCATATTTGGTCCTATCTAATGTTCAGGAAGCTTCACCTCAAATTTCAGGTCATTCTGACATCGTTTGACATAGTTTCAACTCTTGGCGGAAAATCGGTTACAAAGTCTTCAGCTTTTCCAAAAAATAGGAAACTTTGTGCTATGATTTGGATGACTTCTCGATGGGTTTTCTTCTGTGGAATCAAGCCAATAAATGAGAAGAAATGTCAAACAAAAATACAGGAGAAAATAGAAGCGAAAAAGCCTAAAAAACAGCGAAGAAACGGCGACCAAACGGTGACCGAAAAGGGGGCCAAAGCCCCATGGTTGTTCCGGGTCGCCGGATTTCTGGCGAAACGTCTGTTTTTTCTATTCTTTTCACATTTCACGATGATTAGCCCCTGTGATTTTCTTAAAATCTATTTTTTGAGGCATGATATCCATAGATCTTCGTCAACATCACGGATCCGCCATCAAAATCATTTAATCATCATTGGACACTCTGAAACCACCAACCGGCCGACCAAGAAAACACACTTTCTGCCCGACCGATCGTGAAATCGACTGGACAAATGTTGTCGGCCCATTGGTGTCAACCAATGTCTGAATTTGCATCATCATCCGACATCAAACAACGTGCAGATCCATCAATGATCATTTCAAGAAGAATTCCAAAAGACGCGGCGTGGCCCACGACTCTTCATGCGACTCGGCTACCAATTAATGCTGTTAATTGACCTTTTCATGATAACTTATTGGGATTATTAACTCATTATTTTGGACGGCCCGATCAGAAGCAAGCAAATGGGAGTTACAAGTCCAATTAATCATGGTAATTAACCATGTAACTCCTATCATTATGGAGATTAATTATGGTAATTAATCAAGAAACTCCCATCATCATGGAGATTAAATGTCCATTATTCTCCATCGGCCAATCAGAATCTAAGAAAAAGGAGTTACAAAATTATGAAATTAATACTTGAAACTCCTTCCATCATGGAGCATTAATACCATTAATGCCCATAAAACCTTCCTAATGGCCACCAAAAGCCTATAAATAGGCGGTCATTCCAAAGGGAAGGGGTCCTGAAAAATCGCCTGAAAATTATCCTGAAGAATTCTCTACACAAAAAAGCTCTTTTGCATTGAAGAAACTCTGTTGCAAGCACTACAAGGTGATCGAAGTCCCTTGGGGGGCCACCCCCCCAAGGTTTCCCCCTCCTCTTCTATACAACATGGCCTAGATGTGGCTTTTCATCCCGTCTACTCGGTTTTTTTATTGGATATAGGACCTTCCCTTGGTCTTTGTCCTCTAAAAATTTGGGGTCCAAGCCAAGCCAAGTGAACTAAAGCATCAAGTGTTCTCATCTCAAGGACGATGACGGAGTCCATACATGACTCGCGACCGTCGTTCTGAACGAGTCCCCACAATCGCTTGAGAAGTCAGATCCCTTTTTTTTTTCTTTCTATTGTACTTTGTATTTTTAAAGAGACAAAAATCACAATTCTTGTCTTTCATCATTGATGAGATTTGTAAATCGCCTTTCACTGCAAAATAGCCTTCTACGGCACAAAACCGCCTTCCACGGCAAACTAAACAAAATCGCCTCGCACATCATTTTAAAATCTTGTCTCTTTCTTTAAATATATGTGCAATGGAAAGTTAGAGAAAAAGTTTGATTTCCTTTCTACTTGTGATGGTGAATCTCCGAATCACCATTTCAAATTCCAAGTAGAATAGAAAATCTGGCATACCCGTACAAAAATGTTGATGCTTGCTCTATTTTTTTCTCTTCGCCCCGCCGCACCCCAGCGGACCCGGGACGGAGGATGGCAAGAAGGAAAAAGACGGGTCCATTAGAGTTCGGCTGACCGAGCCCTTTATGTCAGCTGACCAACAATAGTGCTGTTGAGCAAAACTTTTCTATAAATTGATCTCTTCCTTTGAATTTGGGGAGAGGCTTTTGAAGACCATTCTTGGGGTATTGTTGAGAATGATTCAAACCCAGTTTGGCATCAACAAAGGAAGAAGATCTTGAGGGAAGCAAAGCTTGGAATTCTTGAGTTACATCTTTTAGTAAGCCTTGCTTTCTAAATCATATGTTGCATGCTTCTCTTATATGACTTGTAAATCATCAATTACATGCTAACTATGATGTGAATAATCCTTTAAACATATCTAATATTGGATTTATTTGTTTTGGATTCCTCACCTAGATTTTAACCAAGTTATTGTTATTTTCATAAAACATGCTTGTACAACATCTTTGTTTTTATGCATGATTTTATTACTTGGTTAATCTTCAACTAGTTGTCTTCTTTACATAAACTCATAGAAAAAATCACATGTTTTGAAAACATCTTTGTCCTTGCATCACATGCTTAATCTTAAATAGTTTCATACAACTTGTGAGACTTTGATTTTCATATCATAAACAAGTTAGTTTTGAAACATGTGAATTGCATTTTACACTTCAATCAACACTTCTTTATGTGCCTTAAACTCTTAAATGCTTTGAGTATATATTGATTGAACTTGCTTTGTAAAACTTGATTGAAGCTATCACACACACATCATGAGCATACACCTTTGCATTTCATAAAGTGTTGTGTGAGTTAGAATTTCAATTTCATATCAGCCTATTTTAGAGGCATTGTAATTGAGCTTAAATTTTATCTCTTTTAGTGTTTGTGTAGACACTACTTTGAGCGAAAATATTCTTCTTGTAAAGGTTATTGCTTAGCCTAAGAAAAGCATAGTGTAAAGGTTATTGCTTAGCCTAAGAAAAACATAGTGTAGAGGTTAATACTTAGCCTTTGAAAAGCATCTTGTTAAGGTTATTGCTTAGCTTGGAAAAGCACATTGATAGGTTGTTGTTTAGCCTAGAAAAACATCATTGTAAAGGTTATTGCTTAGTCTTTTGAAAAGCATAAATAGTGGAAATCCGGTGGGGTGTTAGAACTCAAGCCGGTAGTGGATGTAGGCATTGAGGCCGAGCCACTATAAATCTTTGAGTTGTGGTTGAGTTATGGTGATTATTTTTATTGGCTTCCGCATTTAGTTTGATAATCATCACTAGTGACTAATTTAATTTAAAGAATTTAAAATTGGTCATAATTGGTCACTAATTTGAAGCTCACCTTATTCACCCCCCCCCCCTCTAGGGTACGGATCCCGGACTTTCAATTGGCATCAGAGCCTCGTGCTCTATATTAGGATAAGGTGTTTTGGAGCTCTTGAATATGTGTGAAAACCTAGAGTTAGAACCCTAGTGGTGTGATTTATGAAAATTATTAGAATGGATTCCACTATTTAAAGTGTGTAGATTCTTGTGTAGATCATTCTTGACTCCTCCTTCCCACAATTGGAGATTTAAACTTTGAACTTAATAAATCTCATTTTGATTTAAAAGGAGAAGAAATCATGAAAATGAAGATGACCTTTAACAAGCTTATGATGATCTATGTACATTTTTCTTAGAGCTTGTTAAGAAGAATAAAAGATTAATAGAAGAATCTAAAAAGCTAAACCAAGATTTAATCTCTTCAAATGATGAACTTAGAGAAAATGAAGAAAGTATAAATTGCTTAGACTCCAAGTTTATGATCTCTTTGCATAACCTATATAATGCTCAAGATGAACTAAATGAATTAAAGATAAGTTGTGATGATCTTAAAAAGGAAAATTTAAAACTAAGAGATCAACTACAAAGGCAAGAATTTTTTTTTTTTTACAACCTAGAATCCAAGTTGACTATTTCTAAAGAAATTTATCTAATGCACAAAATAAGATAAAGACTCTAGAACTTAGATCTAATGTTATTAGTGAACTTAAATTTGAGTTAAAATTTGCCCATGAAGAGCTAAACAACTTTAAGGGAATTGGAAATGAACTAATAAAAGTTAAAAATGAAAATTCAACCCTTAAAAATCAAGTCACTCAACTTGAAAGCTACAAACAAAAGTATGAGTGTAAATTTATCCAAATTGAAGAGAATTTTGAAAAATTATTTAGATTGGGTAAATCACAAAGAGATAGGACGGGTCTTGGATTTGATAGGTACATTTCACATGACCCTAACTTCACCAACACATTTGTGAAAGGCGAGTCCTCATTCTCTAGCACTCATTCTTCCTTGCCCATGACTACATGTAATTATTGTGGCATTGAAGGACATTTTAGGTTTGAGTGCAAACTAAGAAGAAGCCATGTGTCTAAACCCATTTATGAACCCAAGAAAGTAGAATCAAACTCTATGAAGGGTAAGACACTAAAAATCAAGGAAGACTCCAAGAAGACTAAACAAGTCAGACCAATTAAAAAGGAGTCTCCTAAGATAAATTCTAAAAAGGTTAAACAAGTTAAACCAAATATAAAAGATTCTATCAACAAAAAGCTTCTCAACTTATCTCCCTTAAATCAACATATGAAAGAACTTTTGAAAAAAGTTGCAAAGTTAAATTTAAAATTCAAAAGTCAAATAGAGAGAGGAAATAAGAAGAAACGAAAAATAAATCAGTCCCCTAAAAAACAAACTCACCAACCTCAAAAGACAAATCACCAATCTATGCTAAATTTAGTCAAATCTAAATAACATGGTGATAAGTCCAAATTAAAAATTTATCAAGTCAAATCTCCAAAAGTTGGTGGGACTTCTAAACTAGACCTCAAAGATCAACCCTCTCAAGGCCTTAGGTGGATTCCTAAAGTTAGATACTTAGACAAATCTTAAGGCCTTGAACCTCCTTGACCAACCTATCCTTTATAGTTAAATCTTTTTGTTGGGCATGATTACATTTGCATTTTGTTCTTTCATAGTTACATTTCTTAAAATGCAATGATTATTTGCGATCAATTGATTTTGTCTTTGTTCACCATTCTAGTTACATATCATGGTTGTCAAAATCATTTAATTATAATTTCATCATGTTAGACTTTTTTTTGCTCACATTTAGTTATATCTCTTGCATTGCATTTCTATCTATGATTAATTGATTGTGATTTCAAAATCTTTCATAGCTAGATTATTCATGATCGATTGTTGATGCAAATTCATTTGTGTAGATGTCATAGGTAGATTATTTAAAAAAAAATGATTTGAATCAATTTGGATTTTTCATGGATTTATAAGTTATACTTTAATATGAGAAATTGTTTTAAAAAAAAATCAACTTGTATGTGTTTCAAATAAGTTATATCTTTTAAAATGCAAGGTTGAAAAATTAATGCTTAGTGTATCTAGGAATGTTCCCTCATTTCCTTTCTTTGTACATTTTTTCTGCAGGGTTCGGTCAGCCGAACCTTAAGTTGTCGGTTAACCGACAACGTACAGGGTTTTAAACCCTGCACGCAGAATTTGTTCTGTTCATCGTCTTCTTGCCATTGCTGCGTTTTTCAATCTAGGGTTCCTCCACCTCTTTTCGAATCATCTTCATCTCTTTCTCATCTTTAAGAGGTAATTTCCTTCCTCTGATCATTTTCATTTGCTTGTCTTCATTCTCGTCTGTGTTTGTTACTCCTTGTAGGTTGCTTTTTTCGTTTTTCCCAATCTTTGTCACTATTGTTGTTCTCCGTATTTCCTTGTTAAAAACTGTGTTTATTTCTTCTCTTCTTCTTGTTTCTGGGTATTCTTGCACTCGTTCTCCCACTCGTGTTTGTGTTGGGTTTTTCTTGTCACTTTTGTGCCAACCATGTGTTTGATACAATGCCTCCTAGGATGAAAAAGGCCACACCCCGTCCAGTAAATAAGGGAAAGACCTCCATTGGCTCCACTAGCAAGCCCAGAGTATCTAGCCCAGAAGGATCCCCATCTCCACCCTCATCTCCTTCAAAAATTATGAAACCAAATGCCAAAATTTTTTAGAGCCTTCTAGACAGACCAATAGTAGTGGAAAGAAGAGTTCTAGTGGACCAAATTAAAAACTATGATCTTTTGGAAGTTGTAGGAAGAGTTGGTTGGGAAAGAATACTGTATTGGGGATATGATGCATTTCCATCTATTGTTAGAAACATGTATGCCTCCATCTCTAGTACTGAAATTACTAAAAATTCCTGCTCCTTCACCCTCTCTTTTGTAGACAGAGATGAAATCATTACCTCTAAAAGGATAGGATCCATTATAGGTGTTCCTGTTACACCAAATGGTGTCACTAGCATCCCTGATTCTTTGATTGAAGAAGAGAGAAGAAAAGCCACCCATGATCTTTGTAGTTTTCACTCCACATGGGATGCTCGAAAGCATCACCTTACACTTTTTTCTCTTTTTCCTATCTACCGGGTCATTCACAACATTTTCACCTACAATGTTTATCCCCGGAGTGGAAATAGCACTGAACTCACTGCTTACATGGTAAGCATTCTTTCTAAAGTTGTGACTGGGACTCCTATTTGTCTTCCATCTCTTATTTGTCACACAATTATTAGATTTCACTCCTCTATGGTTCAAAAGAATGCCATTCCTTTTGGCTATTTCGTGACTGCCTTAGCATTTTCATTTGGCATTCCCAAACCTCAAGGTGAAAGACCACTTTCTAAAGCTCCCTTCTCTATGATCAATTTAAATCAAATGAATCTTCTCCCAAACCCAAATGTTCCGATTGCTAAAGAAGCTCCTTTGGCTCAAGAGCCAGCCAGTCCTCCTCCTCTTCCACCTCCTCATGCTTCATCTTCAAGGCACAGCTCGTCTCCAAGACCTTCTTCCTCTAGCTCTACTCTTGATCGTCTTGGTGCTATTGGAAGAGACGTGGCTACATGAAGCAGGAGCAAAAGAAGATAAAGAAGACTGTGAACAAGTTGTTCAAGTACCTTTCCGCTATCTTCAAAAGTTGCAGAAGAGAGGAAGTAGCTGCTCCACCTTTTTTGTCTCCTCCTCCTCTGGATTCGGACTAGACCATCTTTCTTTATTCACCACATTTTGTATTCTCATTGGTTTATTTTTGGTGGTGTAATCTTTTGGATGGATAAGATTGTCTTTGGAGGATATGGTTTTATGTTCTAACTTTTAAAAACTTTATGATTATGGATGTAGTATTTTGCTCCTTGAAAATTATCATTCAAATGGAACTTGTAAATCTATGGGTGTTCTGTTACTCGTCATGAGCTGTATGTAATTCTGGATAATTGTCTCTGCTTTATTGTGACTATTACATCAATGCTATTAAGGGCACTGGTAGTTGGAGTTTTTGTCAAAAGGTTGATAGCAATTTGATGTCAAAGGGGGAGAAAAAGAAGAGGAGAGTTGTCTATCAAAGGGGGAGAAAAAGAATAGAACAGTTAGAAAAGAAGAATGGCGCAGTTAAAAGGAAAAGAGGAGTCACCAAACAATGGGGGAGAAATAGTGTTGTTCAGTTGAAGGGTTTGTTACATCAAGGGGGAGCTATGCTTAATGGATGTTGGTTGGTGGAATGGTGTTGTATGGTTGTAGTGTATTTGTGTGTTTGCCATCAAATTTCAAAGGGGGAGATTGTTAGGGTGTTCCTGTGTTTTCAATTTGAAGTCAACTATGCATATCATATTTAATCTCATACACATCCACAACCATCTTCAAAATCATGAAAATCATATTTCTAAAACGTCCATTCTTGAGGTGCATTTATCATGTTTCACCTAAAATATCTTTTACATGTTTTATATTCATTTCAAACATGGTTTTATGGTTGAAACTCTCTGTTTTACTTGGTTGCATAAAAGAGTTTTTAAGTTAAACCTTCAGATTTTTCTGGATTCAGTTTTCACTGTCGATCAGCCTGTCGGTCAAGTCTCGGCTAGCAGAAGTGAAACCGAGCTTAACCGAACCTATGTCAGTTCCGGATACAGAAAGCTTAAATTGTTTATCAGGGAAGTTCGGTCAGGCTGTCGGTCAACAGAGCTTATGTCAGTTCCATTTCCAGAATGGTGCTCTGACTGTCGGTCAGTCTGTCAGTCGATGTTCGGTTAACCAAACCTGCTTCAGACCTCGACCGAACTCATGTCGGTTCGGAAGCCAGAGAGCATGTTTTTAAGCTCTATTGTGTGGTCGGTCAAATTGTCGGTCACCTATTGGTCGACTGAACAAGTTCGGTGAACAGACAATGGAAATGGTCAGGAAAAATATGACCGTTGGAAATATAGCCGTTGAGTTAGGCTGACCGAACCCTGTATGTTGGCTGACTGACAATAGTGCTGTTGCGCAAAACTTTTCTATAAATTGATCTCTTCCTTTTAATTTGGGGAGAGGCTTTTGAAGACCATTCTTGGGGTATTATTGAGAATGATTCAAACCTAGTATGGCATCAACAAAGGAAAAAGATCTTGAGGGAAGCAAAGCTTGGAATTCTTGAGTTACATCTTTTAGTAAGCCTTGTTTTCTAGATCATATGTTACATGCTTCTCTTATATGACTTGTAAATCATCAATTGCATGCTAGCTACGATGTGAAGAATCCTTTAAACATATCTAATCTTGGATTTATTTGTTTTGGATTCCTCACCTAGATTTTAACCAAGCTATTGTTATTTTTATAAAACATGCTTGTTCAACATCTTTGTTTTTATGCATGATTTTATTACTTCGTTAATCTTCAACTAGTTGTTTTCTTTACATAAACTCATAGAAAAAGTTACATGTTTTGAAAACATCTTTGTCCTTGCATCACATGTTTAATCTTAAATAGTTTCATACAACTTGTGAGACTTTGATTTTCATATCATAAACAAGTTAGTTTCTAAACATGTGAATTGCATTTTACACTTCAATCAACACTTCTTTATGTGCCTTAAACTTTTAAATGCTTTGAGCAAACTTTTAAATGCTTTGAGCATGTATTGATTGAGCTTGCTTTGTAAAACTTGATTGAAGCTATCACACACACATCATGAGCATACACCTTTGCATTTCATAAAGTGTTGTGTGAGTTAGAATTTCAATTTCATATCAGCCTATTTTAGAGGCATTGTAATTGAGCTTAAATTTTATCTCTTTTAGTGTTTGTGTAGACACTACTTTGAGCGAAAATATTCTTCTTGTAAAGGTTATTGCTTAGCCTAAGAAAAGCATAGTGTAAAGGTTATCGCTTAGCCTAAGAAAAACATAGTGTAGAGGTTAATACTTAGCCTTTGAAAAGCATCTTGTTAAGGTTATTGCTTAGCCTGGAAAAGCACATTGATAGGTTGTTGTTTAGCCTAGAAAAACATCATTGTAAAGGTTATTACTTAGTCTTTTGAAAAGCATAAATAGTGGAAATCCGGTGGGGTGTTAGAACTCAAGCTGGTAGTGGATGTAGGCATTGAGGCCGAGCCACTATAAATCTTTGAGTTGTGGTTGAGTTGTGGTGATTATTTTTATTAGCTTCCCCATTTAGTTTGATAATCATCACTAGTGGCTAATTTAATTTAAAGAATTTAAAATTGGTTATAATTGGTCACTAATTTGAAGCTAACCTTATTCACCACCCCTTTAGGGTTCGGATCCTGGACTTTCACTTACAACACTCTTGTATATCTTTTGTGTATCTTTTGTACTCGGACCTAGGTTTTGGGGTGGTCCTGATATTTATAAACTTCATATGTTTTCTGTTTTGAAACTTGAATATATATAATAGAATTAAATCTATACTTGCTTTGATATCTCTCCAGGTCTAACGAATGTGGTTAGTGAACAAATCCCATTGATTAATTTGTTAATGAGGCTTAAATACACAATCCTCATAGCAGACTTCGATCCTTGGGCATTAAGGGGAAAAAAAATAAATTTAATTAGCCCTAAATTTCACACCCCCGGATTCGGTTTAATTACTAATCAGGTTTGGGGTTGTGACATGCAGTCAATAGGGCTGATGCAGAGGCTACAGATAACGTGGTGGAAGGTACACTCCTTGTCTGTGGAATTGAAGCTAGGATTTTGTTTGATGCTGGCTTTGCACATTCTTTTCTATCTCCTAAATTTTCTAAGTTGATTGATGTGCTTGCTAGAGAACTTGAGTTTGTTTTGACTGTGTCCACACTAGTAGGCAAGCAGGTTGTGTGTAGAACTTTTTATCCTAGTTGTGAAGTTAAGATAGGGGAAGTGATCTTACTAGCGAATCTCATTTTATTGGAGATGTATGATTTTGATATTATCCTAGGGATGGATTGGTTAGTAGGGTACCATGCCACAATGGATTGTTTCCATAAGACCTTCACTTTTAAACTAGACGAGACACCAGCAGGAGTGTTGTTCCAAGGAGAGATGAGGAATCTTTATTTCATCTTGAAGGCTGATAGACTTTTGAGAAGTGGTTGTGGAGGTTATTTAGCGTTTATGACGGAGGATAAACGGTCCCAAGGGGTGGAGGAGATCCCAATTGTTTACAAATTTCTAGATGTTTTCCCAGAAGAGATTCCAGGATTGCCACCCGTCAAAGAAATTGACTTCACCATTGAGTGATTACCAGGGACCGCTCCGATCTCTATTGAACCATACAGATTGGCTCTGGCAGAATTGGGGGAATTGAAGATACAATTACAAGAATTGTTAGACAAAGGTTTTGTGAGATCTAGCATTTTGCCATGGGGAGCTTCAGGGTTGTTTGTGAAAGAAAAAGATAGCTCGATGAGGATGTGTATTGATTACCAGAGATTGAACCAAGTGACCATCAACAACAAATATCCATTGCCAGGGATAGATGAATTGTTTGATCAATTACAAGGTGCTGCCTGTTTTTCAAAGATTGACTTGAGATCCGGTTATCACCAGCTGAGAGTTAGAAAGTCAAATGTACTGAAGACAACTTTCCGGACAAGATATGGACACTATGAGTTCCTAGTGATGCCATTTGGACTGAGGAATGCACCAGCAGTATTCATGGCCTTGATGAACAAAATATTCACAGAGTACTTAAACTAGTTCACAGTGGTATTCATTGATGACATTTTGGTGTACTCTAAGTCTAGAGAAGAGCATGAAGAGCATTTGGGGATAGCACTGCAACTGCTAAGAGACAATCAATTGTATGCGAAGCTCAGTAAGTGCGACTTTTGACTCGAACAAGTCGTATTTTTGGGACATATCATCTCCAAATAAGGCTTGTTAGTAGACCTGGCCAAGGTTGAAGCAGTTGAATTGGGAATGACCAAAGAAAGCGTCAGAAATAAGAAGTTTTCTCAGATTGACAGGTTATTACCGAAGGTTTGTACAAGGATTTTCGTCGATTGCGGCATCATTGACGAAGTTGACAAGGAAAAATGC
Source organism: Persea americana (assembly GCA_029852735.1). Taxonomy (NCBI): domain Eukaryota; kingdom Viridiplantae; phylum Streptophyta; class Magnoliopsida; order Laurales; family Lauraceae; genus Persea; species Persea americana. Next base: position 21,989,886 of record CM056812.1, on the reverse strand, counting down.
ACCATATGTATGAACAAATCAGTGTGAGGCTAATTTCCAAGAGCTAAAAAAGAGATTGGCTATAGCACCAGTCCTTACTTTACCATCCGGAAGCGGCGGTTTCACCATTTTTACCTATGCTTCGAATGTAGGACTTGGTTGTGTATTGATGCAAGATGGAAAAGCCGTTGCTTATGAATCCCGACAGTTGAAAGACCATGAGAAGAACTATGCAACGCATGATCTTGAGTTAGTTTTGCACTAAAGATGTGGAGGCATTACCTCTATGGAGAGAAATTCGAAGTCCACTCCGACCACCGCAGCTTACAGTATCTGTTTTCTCAGGAATAATTGAACATGTGACAAAGAAGATGGATGGAATATATCAAAGACTATGATTTTCCAATCAAGTACCATCCGAGGAAGGCGAATGTAGTCACCGATGCCTTCAGTAGGAAATCAGCAAGATTGGCAAGTCTGAGGGGTACTTGTATTTTTGAGCAGTTGGAAGAATTGGGTGTAGACCTACAACCAGTAAGGAAGGGTGTAACGTTAGCTAAGATGTCAGTGTCTGAGCCCTCCTTTGTTCGGAAGATTAAAGAAAACCAATTGCAAGGTCCAGAGTTAGCCAGAATTTGAGAGCATACAGCAGAACTAAAGCATCGGTGATTAATGGCCAAAAGCTGTAGGATTCACCAAAAGCTACATGGAGCCGCATCCTACTACAAACAGGCAAAGCTGCTTCAAGCATTAGATCTTGTCAGAAGCAAACAAAAACGGAAAAATCCTTCAAAATAGCCAAAAGAAGGGAATACATGAAGTTTCGGGCCATTTCGACACCATTTGGCCTAACTTCAATCCTCCAACAGCTAAGCGGAAGCTCCCCGGGACCATGGCATCCAAATTGGAGGTAATGGATCATCTCAAAATGACTGCAATAGGCTCCCTGTCATATTTTAGGTCAATCGGACATCGGATGACCGTACATCAAAGCTCGACATCTTCCACACGGTGAAATCAGGTCTAGCATCGATGGGACCCCAAACGGCTTCAAAACTAAAGTAAAAGCCCATGGTTGGTCCTATCTAATGCTCAGGAAGCTTCACCTCAAATTTCAGGTCATTCCGACATCGTTTGACCTAGTTTTAACTCTTGGCGGAAAATCAGCTACAGAGTCTTCGGCTTTTCAAAGAAATAGGAAACTTTGTGCTCTTTTTTAATGACTTCTCAATGGGTTTTCTTCAGTGGAATTAAGCCAATAAATGAGGAGAAATGTCAAAGAAAAATACAGGAGAAAACAGAAGCAAAAAAACCCAAAAAACGGCGAAGAAACGGCGACCGAAAAAGGGGCCAAAGCCCCATGGTCGCCGGCGACCATTGGCCAGGGTCGCCAGCCCCATGGTCTTGGGCGACCATGGGTGCATGGTCGCTGGTGACCTAGGAAATCCGGGTCACCAGATTTCTGCTAAAAGCGCCGTTTTTCCATTCTTTTTCGCATTTCGCGATGTTTCGCCCCTGTGATTTTCTTAAAATCTGATTTTTGAGGCATGATATCCGTCGATCTTTGTCAACATCACGGATCCGCCATAAAAATCATTCGATCATCATTGGACACTCCAAAATCGCCAACCGGCCGACCAAGAAAGGACACTTTCTGCCCTACCGATCGTGAAATCGACTGGACAGATGTTGCCGGCCCGTTCGTTCAACCAATGTCTGAATTTGCATCGTCATCCGACATCAAACAATGTGTGGATCCATCGATGATCATCGCAAGAAGAATGCCAAAAGACGCGGAGCGGCCCGCGATTCTTCAAGCGACTCGACGGCCAATTAATGAAGTTAAATGACCTTTTTTATGGCAGTCATTCCAAAGGGAAGGGGTCCAAAAAAATCATCTGAAGGGTCCTGAAAAATTGTCTGAAAACTATCCTGAAGAATTCTCTGCAAAAAGAAGCTCTCTCACTCTGAAGAAACTCTGCTGCAAATTCTACAAGGTGATTGAAGTCCCTTTAGGGGCCATCCCCCCAAGATCTCCCATCTTCTTCTATCCAACATGGCCTAGATGCGGCTTTTCAGCTCGTCTACTAGGTTTTTTTTTTTTTTTGATATAGGACCTTCCCTTGGTCTTTGTCCTCTAAAAATCTGGGGTCTAAGCCAAGCCAAGTAAACTAAATGATCAAGTGTTCTCCTCTGAAGTACGATGGCGGAGTCCATACATGACTCGCGACCGTCGATCTAAACGAGTTCCCACAATCGCTTGAGAAGTCAGATCCCTCTTTCTTTCTCCTCTATTGTACTTTGTATTTTTTAAAGAGACAAAAAAAATCACAATTTTTATCTTTTACTATTGATGAGATTTGTAAATCGCCTTTCACGGCAAAATCGCCTTCTACGGCACAAAATCGCCTTTCACGACAAACTAAACAAAATTGCCTCTCACGGCATTTTTAAATCTGTCTCTTTCTTTAAATATATGTGCAATGGAAAGTTAGAAAAAAAGTTTGATTTCCTTTATACTTGTGAAGGTGAATCTCTGGATCATGATTTCAAATTCCAAGTAGAATAGAAAATCTGGCATACCCGTACAAAAATGTTGATGCTTGCTCTTTTTTTCTCTTCGCCCAGCCGCACCCCGGCGGACCCGAGACGGAGGAAGGCAGGAAAGAAAAAGACGGGTCCATCAAGTTGGCATACCCAGTGGGACTCGTTCATTTTGAGAACACGATGCTTTGAATCCTTGGCTCCTTCCTAGTTGGTGGCCTATGTTGGATCTTGTATTGAAAAAAAAATAAACAAGAGATGGGATTCTTTGGAAATTTCTTTCCTTGAACTTGTTTCCATTCTTTCTCTTCTCAAACAAAAAAAAAAAAGGGTTTTTTCCATTGGGTTCAAATTGGAGAAAACTTTGGTTCTTTCCTTTTCGTACAATGGCTCGCAGAAATGTTTGAGCCAACGTTCGGATTGGGAGGGGCCATTTCCTTCTCTTTGATGGGTCCATTGGAAATCTTTTAAAAAAAATTAAAAAAAAAAGTTTTCAAGTCTTTTTCCATTGGGTTCAAATTGGAGAAACTTTGGTTCTTTCCTTTTCGTACAATGGCTCGCAGAAATGTTTGAGCCAAAGTTTGGATTGAGAGGGGCCATTTCCTTCTCTTTGATGGGTCCATTGGAAATCTTCAAAAAAAAAAAAGTAAAAAAAAAAAAAAAATTGAAATTCCTTTCTTTTGGATTCAAATTGGAGAAAACTTTGGTTCTTTCCTTTTTCGTAGAATGGCTCGCAGGAATGTTTGAGCCAACGTTCAGATTGGGAGGCGCCATTTCCCTCTCTTTGATAGGGCCATTGGAAATCTTTCAATAAAAAAAAAAAAAGTTTTCGAATTTCTCTCTTTTGGATTCAAATTGGAGAAAACTTTGGTTCTTTCCTTTTCGTACAATGGCTCGCAGAAATGTTTGAGCCAAAATTTGGAGTGGTAGGGGCCATTTCCCTCTCTTTAAAGGGTCCATTGGAGATCTTTCAAAAAAAAATTGCATTAAGGTTGCACCAATTGCGTTCTATGACCAAAGTGGATCTAAAGAAAAGCCTTGTCCAGAGTGTGGAGGCAGCTAGACTGTTCGAGGTAAGGGTCCTTTAAACGGGTTCATTAAGTAATCCTACCCTTACCTGGGGGCTAATCTATCCACTAAGGTTTCATAAGACCAAATTGGAAGACCTATGTGCACTCTTCAAAAAAAAAAAAAAAAAAGGGACTCCCGTCATCATTGGATTCAAATATGAGAAATCCTAGTTCTTTCCTTTTTCGGATTTAGGCTCGCATAAATGTTTGAGCCTGTATTCGGATTGGAGTACCATTTGCTCTCTTTTGTGAATCCAATCTTGACATTTCAAAAAAAACATCCAATCTCGTGTCCTTTTTCAAGGATGCGATTTACAACATTTGTGCCTAGCGGTGCTAGTACGCCCTTTCGGGTTTACTGTATTCGCGACCGACATATTTGTATCTCTAACCTTATATCATTTTACCTGGAGTGAGCTTCGCTTCTCTGTTACTTGAATTAAGGTTTACAATTGCTTCTAGCAGTCCCTGGAACGCTCATTTCGAGCCGACCATACTTGCGTTCAGAACAATTGTACCCTCTATGGCTTTCTACCTTCTTCATTACGCTCAAAACGCGCCATGCCCTTGAGCGACTTGAAAAGACAAAACCATAGTATAGCCCATTTATGATCACCATATTCTTGTGATTACTAATGGATGTGGTCTTGTTTTAGAAAAGTTTTCCAAAACTAACAATGGCAGCTTCGTTGACCATCACCTTCAATGAGAACAAGTACCAAGTCATGCTTCAAGAGAAGCAAAGCAAGCGCACTTTCAAGCGCCCCGCCAGTTACCGAAGCGTCACCTCCATCGGCAACTCCCAAAACACCGGGTCGACCTCCACTCCCCGGACCATCCTCTTCGGGTCATTGGGACCATTCCCACTACCCGCAGAAGAGACAGTGCCTACTAAGAAGCAGAAGACCGCCCCTCAACGTGTTGCTGCCCCGACACCAAAGGCGGTCACCAAGAAACCCGAGGCTCGTGGAAGTCCCGCGAAGCCTTAACCTGCAAAAAATCAGGTCTATCCTAAGACTTGGTCCCCGCGATCTTAGCCAAAACAAAGAAGGTCCCGGACATCTGCAATGCTAGCATACCTGGCTCCTCTCAAGGAGAACCAGTTATATCCTCTTGCTTACATCAAAGGAGAGAAACCTAGCCTCCACCGAACTACAAAACCAACCCAGCACGAGCGGGCTTGCTCATATAAGCCCAAAATCAAGTAGTGCATCACCAGGCCTCGACAAGAACCTGCCAGAGCTTGCTCTCCTGTAACTTGACCCTTCATCTCAATAGGGGCCGAGCTTGCAAAATTTAAAGCTTCGCTGCGACAGGCCAAGGACCGCGTCCAGATCCTGTCCATGCCGGTCTTCAAGGAAGACAAACTCGGTTGCTGCACACGAGGGACCACGTCCTTCATTGCCAGAGCACAGCCCGAGCTAATCGAAGCTCAAATTGCTCGTCGCATACGTCGCCGCGCGGCATATCGACAAAAGAGATTAGAGAAGCAAAGAATCCAGCATTCTGAGCTTCAAATCTCCAAAAATGGGTCGAAAAAGAAAAACCCGACCAAGTTTCTGTTGTCCACATGGTTGGTAAAACCAAAAGACGGCAGAAATCAGCAACAAAAATACATGTCAGACGACCGGTGACTCGCAGCGTCTCCCGGACAAGAAGATATCAGGAAGACTCTCCACTCCTTTGAGCGAAGGACACCGAAGTGATCATTCCTCGGGCTCTTCATCTAGAAGAATGAGCTCTAGCTCAGTCACTAAGACAGTATCCTTTTTTGACTCACGAAGAGTGAATGTCCTAGTCACAAACTCTGAGCAACCTCCACCGGACAATAACATAGCTCTACGCATTCAGCAGCTAGAGCAAGGACAGCAGATAATAGAGGTTATGATGGAAAACCTCCTTCTCACTCTCCAACGTCCACCAAACAATGATGAAGTTCCTCCACAAGATGAGGCAAATGGTGGAGAAGACGAGTCACGCGCCCTTACTAAAAAGGACGTTGACAATATCCTCGCCAAAGCAAAAGAAGAGGATACACTGAAGAAGAATGGGATCAAGCCACCATATCCCTTATGGATGGACTCAGTTTCGTTCCCTCCAAAGTTCAAACAACCTCTTCTCCAAACATATACGGGGAAAGGTTCAGCGAGACAGCACATCATCCACTTCAAGATCCTGACAGGAACGATTGCGGATCAAGATACTATCAAGATCCGTCTTTCTGCAAGTACCCTAAAAGGTACGGCCTTTGATTGGTATTCCACTATGCCAGAGGACTCCATTCAAAACTGGACCATGCTAGAGACACGTTTCCTGACCCACTTCAAAGGTGAGGATCATCCTGTTATTATGGCTTAGCTCTATAGCCTTAAACAGGGAGAGAATGAGTCGACATATGACTTCATTCACAAGTGGAAAGCAATGGCAAACAAATGCTCAGATGTGCTACCACAAGCGTCGCTAGTTGATTGCCGAAACAACATGAGAGCAAGGATCCGCTCCATGATCATCGGCAACAAATCAAAGAACTTGGGAGAACTCCTAGAAGCATCTATGGAGGCTGAAACGGTGATCAAAGACCTCAATAGTCAGAAGTCATCAAAGAAGGAGCCGACCGTCATTCCGACCTCTAAGCCAAAGAAAAAGGAGGTTCTCAATGTGCAAACCAAGTCAGCCCCTCAGCCGCCAAAGAAAGCTGAAAACAAAGCTGCAGGTAAGAGACCTGAACTCTCTGATGCCTTCAAAGAACGAGTAGAGAAGAAATACCCGTTCGATGAAGATGTTGAAGAAATATTTGAGGCTCTCTTGGTAAATGGGAAACTCACCTTGCCTGACCCCAAAAGACCGGGAGATGTTGGCAAAACTAATGATCCCCGATATTGTCCATACCATCAAATGGTCTCGCATCCTCTCAACCAATGTTTCGTTGTGAGAGAGAAGATCAATGAGATGTGGAAAAACGAAGTCATTACCTTTGACAAAATCTATGGGTCTGCCTCCGTTAACATGGTGTCATATGGACAAACATCCAAATCACCAAAGGAAAATGTCACTACTTCCTTCAAGGTGATAAAAATGACCTAGATGTCCCAAGAGCTGGTGCCTTACCCAACACCAGAAGGACAGCCCATATGGATGCATCCAGATCTCCTAGAAGATGAAAATTGGGAGATCATCAAAACAAAGCCGAGCGCTCAACAGCGAAGGCAAGACAAGAGACAACTCTGCAAGCTCAAACAGCAGGAAAATGCTCAAACCAAGCAAGCGGTTCCTGAAAAGGTAGAAACCTCCTCTATCGCTTCACAAGGGGCAACAGAGGAGTCTCTTCCCAAGGCCTCAAGAGTGACAAGAAAATTCACCCTCGTTGATTTCATGCCGCCATGCCTCGGAGATGAGACTACGCAGGGGGCATCATATTCTTGTAACTCGGTAGTTGGATTCTCCATGAATGGATACGAGTCCAGTGACACTGCCAGTGACACAAATGAATGGGAGGAATCCCTTGAAACAGGAGAATATCTCTCCGACAAAGAATGGATCTCGGAATCCCACCTTATGCCAGTAATTTGGTATAACCCCTTCCAGCCACAAGGATCCTAGTCTGATGATGATGAAGACCAAGAGGCTGCCCAAAATGCTGTTGACACAGTACAAACAAATGCTCTAGTGGATCCTAACTAGGTTGAACCACAAGGAGCAGATGAAGAAGAAGATCTAGCTCCTATGCCAGATCTCGAAGAATATGCGAGGATCTTGCAGCGTCTCGCCATAGAGCAGGAGCAGGATCACATCAACCAGCTTCATCAAAATCCAGAACTGGAAGTCTCGGAGAATCTGCAAACATCTCCTCCAGTGACTCCGGAAAATGAAGAAAGTTGCTGGATTGATGATCCTCTTACATCAGAGGATGAGTTCGATTCCCAACAGTCCATTATGGAGGCATCCTCTATCGGAGTTGCCTGTAATGTGATAGTTTAGGATGATAGTGCCTCGGAAGCTCCATCTGCTGAGGCCACGGATTCTCAAAATGCATCCGGTAGCATATCTTCTGGAGCTACATATTCTCGGGTGACTTCCATTGAGATAGCATCTTCTCATCCATCGTCTCCTGAAACGGTGACATCAGAATTCAAACCTTTTCCGACTGATCACCATGAAGAAGCTCTGGCTGATGAAGCCTTCAAATAAAACCCAGTCAATTGGTCTCAGATACCCAACCTCAGAGGAGATGTCTGGACCGATGAAATACTGGACAAAGAAGAAAAGTTGTTGGAAGCTGTTCACGACTTGTTCTCGGAAAATGCTCCATGCAACGTAATAACTGAAGACGGCAATGCTGCTGCAGAGGCGTTTTCAGCAAATGCGGAGAATCGGCCCCTTGAGCCCGAAGGGGGTCTTCTGAAAGAAGAGCCACCTCTAGAAGTTTTTGAAGTTAGAAAAGGTACCCGCTCTGGTCGGGATTACCACAAAAATTACAACCAACCTTCTTCTTCTTCTTAAGTAAATTCTTCGGGAAAACAAGCTGTAAATGCCCCAAGCGATGGTGATAATAAAAATGCAGGCCCAAAGGAGGCTTTCAAGTATGACTTGATCGAGCACTTCAAACACATACCTGCACGACTGCACATCCTAGACTTATTACGAATGTCACCACAAACTCGTGATAGTCTAATTTCAGAACTGCAAAGGCCGAATATGGATGTTAACAAACATGCCCCACAAGTCCTACAAATTGAAATGGACTATAGGGTCAAAAAGTCAAAAACCTCCTCAAAGGGAGAAATGAAAGAAGCTGGAGGACCTTGCACTGAATGCCTCTCGGTCTAAAAAGCCGTAAGTGCTACCATCGCCTTTAATAAGGAAGACCTCCTGCTAGGCGAGACGAAGCACAACCGACCCTTGTACTTCACAGGGTACATCAAAGAGATGCCGATACACAGAGTCCAGATCGACTCGAGTTCTGCACTCAACCTCATCTCTACTTCAGCACTCGAAGAGCTGGGTATCCCACCCAGCAAACTAAGCCATACATCTATGTCCATCTTTGGATACGATGGGAGTGTTCAAAGGCCCATTGGCAAAATCTGGTTTAGGTTGCAAATCGGCTTTCTTGTCTCTGAGGTCACCGTGTATGCAATAAAAACCCCTTCGTGCTACAACATCCTTCTCGGACGCCCATGGATACACGAGAACGGTGTTGTCCCTTCGACTCTACATTAGTACATCAAGTTTGTTGGTGACGACGGCTTCATACATCGAGTGTTTGCAGACAAAAGGCCCTTCAAAGGCAAAGAAGTCCATTTTGCAGACTCTCAGATGTACAAGGACGAGAAAGAGGAGGAGGAGGAGAAAATAGCATCCTTTGCCGGCAATCTCCAAAAAGACAAAGGCAAGGCTCCTCAGCAATCATCGGAAGAAAACAAGCCTTTCGGCAAACCGTAAGAGAACAATCAGTCTCCCTTCGTTATCTCCTTCAAATCTTCCAAACCTTTGGTAATCACTACTAAAGCAAAGAAGACAAAGCAAAAGACTGGGGGCAAGTTTGCTGTCTCCTTCGTGTCTATCATACAGGACACGGATTCGGATTCAGAGATAGAAGACTATACATCGTCAAGCCAAGATGATACTCAGCAAGTCTAGCCTGCCCTCACTCCATTGGAGACACCTGCTGACATAGAAGATCCCGTGCCTGCTACCTTCATCGTTCCGGCAACAGCGGCAGAAGAAAAACCAATCTTCTTCCATAGGTCGGATGCTTCTTCATCAAACTCCTTGCTTGAGCCTTTCCAAAATGAAGGTATGCCTCAACTATCCTTGTATAGTCCAATGGCATAAGCTATCATGAAGAAAATGGGCTATGACACTCAAAATCCAATTGGTTTGGGAGGTGGCCATGGTATCCTTGTACCATTGGAACCCACCCTGACTAAAAGTCAGTTGGAAGATTGGAAACTTCACCGTCGCATAGACAAGTCTTCATACGGGTTGGGGTATGATCCTGACACTTCGATGAGACAGTTGACACAAAGGCTGTAGAGTCGTTTTGCCGACCAGACCTCAACATCTCGTGTCGATGAAGACATCGATCTCCCTGGATATCTCTTTAAAGAGTTACCCGATTTCTCTGATGATATCTCCCTGGTACGATTTCTCTGATGATGAAGAGGAATTGTCCGATGACACAGACGCACGGTTCTCTGATTCAGAAGAGCCATTGTCTCCAAAAGAAGTGCTTTACTTTGACCCAGTTTCGGCAGGTGATTGGGACCATCTCATAACAAGTCTTGAGAAAAGTATCGATCAAGAAGATTTATGAACAGAAGCGGAGCCATGGTCTGAAAATGCCCTTGGAAGTCCAGAAGGCTTTGTTGGGTTGAAAGTCTCCGAAAATATTGTGGAGGAACCACCTTCGATCCTTCCAACAGCAGATTCTGTTCAAAAGATAGACTTGGGAACACCAGATAACCCACGTCCTATATTCATAAGCAAGAATATAAAGGATGATGAGTTGCCCGAGTATGTCTCTTTTTTTTTGTGAGTTTGTTGATTGTTTTGCATGGTCTTACGCTGAAATGCCTGGCTTAGATCCCAAAATAGCAGTTCACAAACTCAACTTGCAAGAAAATGTCAAGCCTGTCAAATAAGGCCAAAGTAGATTCCGTCCTAATGTGATGGGAAAAATTGAACAAGAAGTTCAGAAACTCAAAAAACGTTGGCTTCATCCGCGAGGAACAACATCCAGAATGGTTGGCCAACATCGTCCCCGTGACAAAGAAAAATGGGCAAATCAGAGTCTGTATTGACTACAGAGACCTGAATAATGCTTGCCCCAAAGATGAATTCCCGTTTCCCATACCGGAGGTAATGATTGACAACACCTGCGGGTTTGAGCGAATGACTTTCATGGATGGCTTCTCTGGCTACAACCAGATAAAGATGCATCCCGAAGATGAGAGGCATACATCTTTTTGGACCCCATTTCGCGTGTATTGCTACACTGTCATGCCATTTGGTCTGGAAAATGCCGGTGCAACATATCAGAGGGCTATGATGAAGATATTCCAAGATATGCAGCACAAGACGGTAGATTGTTATGTTAATGACCTCGCCATCAAAACCAAAAGAAAAGAAGACCATCTCAAAGATCTTCGAGAAGTCTTCCTCCGCCTTCGCAGACACAAACTACGAATGAATCCCCTCAAATGCTTCTTCGGTGTCTCATCGGGTAAGTTCCTTGGATTCATAGTTCGGAAAGCAGGAATAGAGCTTGACCCCATCAAAGTCAAGTCTATCCTAGAAATGCCATCTCCAAGAACCCTGAGAGAACTGAAAGGGCTTCAAGGAAGGTTGGCGTACATCCGACGGTTCATTTCCAACCTATCAGGGAAGTGCCGTCCATTTTCTCACCTAATGAAAAAAGGCGTGGACTTTCTCTGTGATGCAGAATGTAAAGTTGCATTTCAAGACATCAAGTCATACCTGACCAAACCTCCGGTGTTGGCTGCTCCCACAATCGGAAAACCATTCATCTTGTACACAAGAGCTCTCGACTATTCTTTAGGTGCTCTACTTGCACAAGAAAATGATGGAAGAAAAGAAATTGCTCTATACTACCTCAGTCGTATGTTGGTAGGTGCAGAGCATCGCTATTCTCTAGTAAAAAAAGAATGCTTGGTAGTGATGTTCGCCGTACAAAAGCTACGTCACTATTTGCTGTCAAACACAGTATTCCTGATTTCGAGGATCAATCTCTTAAAGGTCCTTGTCACAAGAGCAGGTTCCCTCAATGCCTGGCTAGCAAAATGGTCCATCCTTCTGTCACAATTTGATATTAGGTATGTACCACAGAAAGCAATCAAAGGCCAAGCTCTCGCAGACTTACTTGCAGAGCATCCATTGCCTAAAGATTCTCCACCCAGGGATGACCTCCTAGACGAGCTTGTCTACAGCGTGGAAATTTCCCTCACCAAATGCCTCCTGGAACATGTACTTCGATGGTGCAACCAGGACAAATGAAAAAGGAAAGCCGATATCAGGAATCGGCATTCTCTTTGTCAACCCCGACAAATACATGATTCCATACGCATTTTCGCTACTGGAACCATGTTCAAACAATGCAGCTGAGTACCAAGCCCTGATCATAGGATTGGAACTCGTCCTCGAATCCGGCATCATCATGCTTGAAGCATTTGGGGACTCCCAACTGATCATCAACCAGATGAATCAGAAATATGAAATCAGGAAGCCTGATCTGTTGCCTTACTACAACAAGGCACAGTCACTTCGACAAAAGTTTGATGTCTGTCACATCACCCACATCCGCAGAGGTGAAAACATCCGTGCAGATGCCCTGGCTGGACTTGCTGCATCTATGGCAATCCAAGAAGGGGGAAACATGAAAATTACAGTGTGTCAAAGGAAGATTCTCCCTCCTTTCAACACACACCAAGCAGTCGCTGAATGCCATCGAGTGGTTAGAAGTCGGATTTCCATCCTTAAACCTCCGATCCGCGACTGGAGGGATCCGTTCATTGATTACATTATGTTCGGAATCCTACCAGAAGATCTAAAAGAGCGGGTAAGCATTCAAAGAAGAGCCCCAAATTTTCATTTGGATATTCCCTCCAAAATGCTTTACAGAAAATCCTTCAATGGAGTACTTCTACGCTATTTATCACAACAAGAGGCGGAAGAAACTCTAAAAGAAGCTCATGCTGGTCTTTATGGAGCCCATCAGGCTAGTCCTAAGCTTTATGATCAGATAAAAAGGTTAGGTTACTATTGGCCTACCATGGTTGCTGACGCAATGCAATTTGCTAAACGTTGCCAACAATGCCAAAGTCATGGAGATTGTGTACACATGCTTCTAGAATGGCTACATCCTACAGCGATCTCATGGCCCTTCGAAGCCTGAGGTATGGACATCATAGGTCCTATCTCTCCCCCGTCAAGCAAAGGTCATCGCTTCATCTTCGCCGCTACGGATTATTTCTCCAAATGGTCAGAAGCATTTGCGTTCAGTGAAATGAAGACCTTGTCAGTCCTTTAATTCTCATGAGCCGACATCATTTGTTGCTTCGGCATACCTAAAAGATTTGTCCATGATAACAGACCACAATTCTGAGATCATAGATTCTATAGGTTCTGCGACAAATACAAAATCCAAAGTTGTCCTTCAACTTCGTATAACCCGGCAGCGAATGGACTAGCAGAAGCTTTCAACAAGACACTCTGCAAAATTCTCAAGAAAATAGTCTCTAGTCACAAAAGAGATTAGAGCGACAAACTGCCTAAAGCTTTATGGGCCTACCGAACTACCATTCGAGGACCAAGCCATAGCACACCATTCTCCTCGGTCTATGGATGTGAAACAGTTTTTCCCCTAGAGGTACAAATTCATTCCTTAAGGGTATCTCTACAAAATGAAATGATGGAAGAAAGCAACATCAAATTGAGACTCCAAGAACTGGATAATCTCGATGAAAGACGGCTCGAAGCCCTACAAAGCATTGAGCTTTACCAAGCACGCATGGTAGGATCTTTCGACAAGAAGGTCAGGCAACGCGCCCACAAAAAGGGTGACTTGGTTCTTGTGGTAAAAAGGCCAATGGTTTTTGCCCACAAATCTAAAGGCAAATTCGAACCAAAATGGGAGGGACCCTTCGTCATCGACAAAGTCTTCTCCAACGGTGCATATGCTCTTCTAAATATGGAGGGTGATAGATGTATGCTGCCCATCAATGGCAAGTTCTTGAAGTGGTACTACCCTTGAAGACTTCCTGCATCGGGTCAGAGCGATGTCTACATGGCTAAAGCCTATCCCTAGGTACTTGCTCGTCAAACCCACTCCTTTTAGAGTTTTCATACCTATGTTGAAATTTCTAAAAAGACCTCAAAACAATGCTTACTTTTAATTTTTCATTGTTCAAAAAATCATCAAAACCCAAAATCCAAGTTTAGGAGCCTCTTCCCTAACTTGACCAAAACTTTCGATCCTTGAACCCAAAATTCATGGTTTGAAACAAAAATCAGGACTCAGGAATTCCCACCCTAGTCCACCCCGACTTTTACCACCAAAAATGGTTTTGAGTCAAAATTTATGACCCTCGTGTCTTTAAACAAAAAAATGGTTTTTCAAAAAACCGTGGGGAAGCAACCTATAGTCGATACTCACACAAAACCCAAAAATCGGAAGAATGCAAACCCCATTCGATACTTCCAAAACCTCAAATCGCAAGGAAGTGACACCTCGTCAATACTTGCAAGATTTCAAAAATCGTGGAGATACAACGTTCCAGTTGATATCCACAACCCAAATTTCAAAACAAAAACAAAGGTTTGAAAAAACCTCAAATTTCAAAAATCGTGGGGAGGCGACATTCCATCAATACCCACAAAACAAAATTTTCGAGAAAAAAGAAAGGAAGCGACATTCAGTTGATACTTGCACCCAAATCCACGAAGAAGCGACATTCCATCGATACTCGTAACCGAATGAGCAAGGAAGCGACATTCCATCGATACTTGCAATACCATTCAGCAGGGAGTTGACTCTTAGTTGATATTTGCATTTTTGAATACCAAAAACCCAGCTTTCACGCCAAAACCCGGCTTTCATGCCAAAAACCTGGCTTTCATGCCAAAAAATAAAAAATCCGGCTTCCATGCCGACAAAACAAAACTTGGTTTTCAAAAAACTTGGCTTCCATGCCATAAAACCTGGATTTCATGCCAAACAAACAAAATTTTGGCTCTCATGCCATAAAACCAAAACATGGCTTTCACACCACAAAAATCAGCTCTCATGCCAAAAACTGGCTTCCATGCCACAATCAAAATTCGACTCTCACGCCATCCAAAATTCGGCTTTCATGCCATCTCAAAAATCAGGCTTTCACGCCACAAAAATCGGCTCTCATGCCAAAAACCGGCTTTCATGCCACAAACAAAATTTTGGCTCTCATGCCACCAAGATTTGGCTTTCATGCCATCTCAAAAATCAGGCTTTTCGCCACAAAATCTGGCTTTCAAGCCCAAAACAAACTTTTGACAAAAGATTTTCACAAAATGACAACCTTTTGATCAAATTCTCAAACAAACATTCCCATCCAACTTTTTATTTACTTTCATAAAAAAAAAAAGAATTTAAGTGAAACGAGGGAATACAAAAAAAGGGGGTGCCAAAAATGTTTATACATGGAGGTACCAAAAGAAAAGAAGAAAAAGTTTGTTACAAATCAGGAGGCTAGTCCGACATGGTCTTCCGCCAAAGGCTTAACTCCTCAAGCAAACTCTTGGCCTTAGGCTCCAAGGCTTCCAGGCCGCGTTTCTTCAGAATCTTTCCATAAAAAGCAGTAGGCCGTCTCGATCCATCCTCAGCACAAGGAAGATCTTCCCAGAGAATCTGCCATTGTTTATATTCTCGAGTCTTCCTCCGAAGATTCCTTTCGATCTCCTCAACTTGGAGAATGAGAGTCCTCTCTCTATTGCGAGCTTTCAAAGTGGCAAGCCACTTGGCAGCGCCCTGTTTTTCCAATAGCTCGAGGCGCTGTCTGGCTTCAGTGACCTCCCTATCAAGACGGTGCTGGTCCTGTGTCAGCTCAATAATAGCCAACTCGGTGACGTTCCTCTCCCGAACGAGCTGCTTTCGAGTCCGCGAGATCTCATTCAGTTCAGATTTGACCTCGCTGGAAGGCTTCAAAAACATCTCGTTGAAGAAATCATCATTCGGAAAGCTCTTAGTCTCAGTCCACTTGTTGCCTAGAGTGATGACTTCATCAACAAAAGCCTTGGCATCTGTAATGTCCAGACCGACTTCTTCGATATCGGCAAGAATGTCTTGCACATGCTTAACCATGCCGAAACCAGCCTCCAAATGGCCAGAACAAAGAGTCTCGACCCATGCGCTCAAGACTCTCTTCAACACCTTCCTCGCAAACTGACGGGATGGCTCAGATAAAGACTCGCCATGCTCCGTTGGTCGACTGCCCATGTCAGGCACCGTTGGAAGAGTAATCAAGAAGCTCTTTCCAATTGGAGCTGCTAGGGAAGGAATATTAGTAGGCGGACTCGCCTCTGCCTCATCTAAACTGGTGGAAGAAGCCCCTACTCCTGGATCGGTCACAGGCACCCCCTGCTCTGGCTCTGAGAAAGATAGAGGAACTTCTTGTATCACCTCACAACCTGCCAATGAAAGATGAAAAAGGTATGAATATGATCTAGTCAAAAATCAAAATATCAAGATTATCACTACAAAGTACCTTCTTCGATGACTGGCGGAATGCTTTCTACCTCCATGAGGTCATCCGAAGCATCGTCAAAAGTTGTGTCCATGGATGGCTCAAAGTCGTCGGAATCTTCTAGCAAGTCAGCTGGAAAGAAACAAAAATGCATGTCAGCAAGTGGCGGTAGAGAAAAAGAAACAAAAAGAAAAAAAGAAGTCATACCAGGAGGAGATTCCGGATCTACTTTAGAATCTCTAGGTTCTTCCTCAGATGCCACGACCGGATCCGTCACCGCCTCATCGGCTAGAACCTCAAGCATCATAAAACCATCATCTTCTGCCAAAAGAAAGAAAGCAGTAGATCAAAACAAAAGCTGCCATGAAAGAAAAGAAACGGAAAGAGAAGAGGGAAAAGCATACCATCATCAATGGTCTCTTCCTCTCAGCTCCTCTTTTCCGGAGGCTCATCATCATCCCCTGATGCCTCCTCAACAATGGTGGAAGGAATTTCCAGATCAGGAGAGTTTTTGTGCCGTCTTTGACTTCGGCGCTATCCTGTTCTCCTCTTACTCCTACGGGACGAACTACTGGAAGTACCCTCCCCACCATCGAAATCGGGACTCTCGCCAAAGTCCTCACTAGATGGTCTGCTCTTACCAGTAAACTCCATGGAAGCCTTTGCTCGCTCTGCTTGTATCCAAGCAGCGACCTCAACCTCTTCCTCTGCGAGCTGTTCCAAGACCTCATCAGGAATCTCTTGTGCAGCTCCCGATCTGATGACGTCCTGTTCCTCTAGAAAACCTGTTCTGTGCTTTTCTCCAGAAAGGAAAGCCAGAACTTCTTCTTGGCGGACGCCATCTGACTTCCCAAGGCCCTTCCCGGAAGACTGCTTTACATCAAGCTCCTTCTTCGAAAGCCCCCGGTATGCTGAAAAGCTCTCTACGAACCACTTTGTGAAGTCAGCAGTTCGGAGAGTGGGCAACTCAGGATAGGAAATCATGGCAGTAGTGTCTTCCGCGCTAAAAAAGGCCCATGCATTTCTCCTGTCCTGCAGACCTCCAAAACGCTTCGCCTTGCTCGAAGGCGCTCCAACAATGCCCTGAAAGAAGCCCAACTGCATGGCAAAACGCGAGGGAACATATGGCTGGATGTCGACGAAAAGATGTCTGTGGTACACCATCGTGCCAACACGTATGTTAAAAAGCCAACTCCTCTATGCATTTGTCAAAGAATAGTGTCTCCCGGATCCTGCCCTGGTCGAATCATGGGAGACACCAAAATCAAAAGCCTTCTTCCTTAAACCCGGAGAAAGCTTCACTGAAGACTGCCCCATCTCGACGTCCCAGAATCGTCGGATCCTCTAACGGGCAGATAAAAGAGATTTGGAAACAGGCTTCCCTCTAGCCAACTGAATCATAAACGGGTCATTGTCCTAAGCAGCTCCCAATCGGTGGAAACTGGGACAGTGGTATACATACCACGAATAGAAAATGTGGACAGAAAATACCCTATTCATAGGAAGCCCAAGCCGAACCAGAAAAGCAGTAGCCTACAGTTCGGTGCACAAATAGGAGTAAAGAGCAGGCACCAAAGCAAGCCTCTCTCTAAACGCTATTTGACAAGCCGGAAAAATGCAATGCGGCCTGATGTGCATTCCATTTCTCCGACAAAAACAGCCTCACCCAGCAAATAAGTGAGGAAAACAACGAAATCTCTCCGCAATGCAATGTCAGAATGAATGCCGTCTGTGCTTGCGAAGAATACCTTCAAATTTTCTCGCATGGCGGAGATCTTCTTTGAATCCAGGTTCTTAGCCCTGGCTTCCTGGGTCGTACTCTCAGAAGACTCCCCATTGTCAAAGAAGTTGGAAGACAAAAGGCTACCACTCCTCCAACTGCTACACCGAACTTTCGAGCCCTCATTCTCCTTAAAAAAATTGTAGAAGGCAATGAGTTGAAAGTACAAAAGCCTGAACTCCTCAGACTGCTCCTCAAGGACGCTGTCGATAGGCATGAACTCTTCATAGAGATTGCCGAGGATAGGCAGCCCGGTGATGGCGCTCAGTTCCTTTAAAGAGAAACCAATCTCACCGTTCATGACAATGAAGGTGTTGGTTTGTGGAAGGAACGACCCCAGCATGGCCATGAAGGCCTCATCGGAGAAAACCACAGTTTGCCGAAAAGCGCGAACCGCGTAAAAAATCTCAGCCTCCTTCAGAATGGCACCGCCGACCTGGAAGATATGATCAGTCCACGACTCCCAGCTCGAGTCAGTAGTGAAACGACCACGAAGTCGAAAAGGCCTCACCCAATTGCTGCCATCACCTTTGAAAATGCCAAGGCGCACCGGTCTTAAATCGATCGAAGGATGGTCCGAACCTTGGTAGCCGCTGGCCGCCATCAAAATGTCCATACGGGCAGGCGACTTCTTTGCAAAACCAGAAGGGTTGCCAACAAAAACCCCGGTCTTGATCACATTTGTCCTCTTCACCCAGCTTGGAGGATCTTCCCTCTTCGAGCATGTGGAGGAAAGGCTCATGATCGAGATAGTCCGATCGAAGGTCGACCGGGTAAAAACAGTTCTCTTCTCACCATCAACTGTGAAAGAGAATTGAAAACATCTCCTTTGGTATGTTGAATCATTGGGGACAGCATCACCAAAGAAGAAGGTAGGCTTGGGCACAATGCTCTGATCGTCCCTGACCCAGGGACGGTTGCTTACCATGATTTTATAATACTCCTCATCCTTGAGTGCAATCAAACGTTGCCTCATCTCATCTCGGTTGAGCGAGTCACATTCTTCCAAGTTCCTTTCAACATACTGGACCTCCTCCCAGGCCCGCTGTACGACCACATTAGAGGATCTGGTAGAACGGCGAGGTGCATCAGTGACAGGCTCCTTACCCTTGTTCGTTCTGGAGGAACTACCTGCAAAGGAAGGAAAGAAAGAAAATCAATCATCAAAATGACAGAGTTTTGCTATAAAAAAAAATTCTAGCGAAATTTTGGCATGGTTCCAGGGCAGTTCCGAAGAAAAGGAAAAACACCCCGAAAGAAATAGGAGCTTGAAGATGGGCTCAACATCGTTGCAAGCTCATAATCAATGGAAAATTTTCGAAGAAGGCTTGAACTCAAACATTGCTGCGAGATCAAACCAAATCTTCTCAAATATCCGCAATACTGGAAAAGGGCTCAACATTGCTGCGAGCTCCAGAATCCAAAACTTGCAAAGCTCCTTAGAAAATCCCCGCAAGACCAAGAAAGGGCTCAACATTGCTGCGAGCTCCAAATCCCATGACTTTCGAAAAGATTTCCAAGTGTGCACTATCATACTTCCAATTCTATTTTCTAAAAAGAAACAATGCATAGAAGGAAAGTTGTCATGCATGTACGTCTCGAAATCCGAAAAAAAAGGAAAGAAAAGAGGAAGAAAGTTTCTTTTTTAAACAAAAAAAATCACCCATAGGCCACGTGGCCGTACGGTCTTGTCCATACAGAGCCACACACACAAAAAAAAAAGATAAAAAAAAAGAAGAAAAAAAACACACTGTAAAAAAAAAAAAAAGAGAAACCGTGAGAAAAAAAGAAAAAGAGAAAAAAAAAGGGAAAGAAAAAAAATGGAAAAAAAAGCCACGGTAAAAAAAAAAAAAAGAAGAGAAACTGTGAAAGAAAAGAAAAAAAAAGAAAGAAAAACAAAAAAGAAAAAAAAACGTGTGAAAAAAAAAAAGAAAAAAAGAATACACGTGAAAAAGGAAAAAAAAAAGAGGAGAAAGAAAAAGAAAAGAAAAGGAAAGAATGAAAACTCTTTTCTATTTTCTACATGGGGTTTCTTAAGAAGAGAAAAAAAAAAAAAACTTACTTGAAGCCATTGATGGTGAAGAAGAAGAAAGAGCTTGAAGATCCTTGAAGAAGAAGGAGAATTCTTGATCTTGGAGCACTCTTAAAGACTTTTGTAAAAAGAAGGCAATAGGAGCAAGAGATCCAACCTCCCGTTGCTTTTATAGAAGAGAGCGAACCAAAAGAGGAAAGGAGGAGAAAAGAAAGGAGGTAAGTGCTACAAATTAGCAAACTTCCTAAAAGAAAAGGATCATGAGATATTCTTTTCCAATGAGGAGATCTTTTGAGAAATTCTCTCCTAAAAGAGAGGAATTATGAGAAACTTTCTCCCAAAGAAAGATATTTTGAGAAAATCTCTCATAAAATCAAGGAAACTTTAGAGATTCTCTCCAAGTAAGAATATTTTTAGATATTCTCTACCAAAAATAGATATTTTTAGATATTCTTTACAAAAATGACACCACATGAGATCTAAGTCATCTTTAAAGCTTAAGGTCCCATGGGTTAGCCCACATGAGCCAGGTTTGACCACCTAGGCACTAAAAGTGGCTTTTAGTCAAAATCCCTCTTACCAAGAGCATACAAAAAATGGTTCCATGCCTCCTTTGAGTTGATTGGACCATACAAAAAAAAATAAAAATCCAAGCCTCATGAGTTTCCAAAATCCAAACCATCCCACCTCATGAACCAAATTAAGCCAAAACCTTGAAGTTGACATTCCATAAAAAACCAAACCACTCCAATGGACCCAAAATTGTCCCAAAGAGTGACAAAAATCCAAACAATGGTCCCCTAACTTGCCACATACAACTTGTTGGGTTACAAGATCAAAACCAAAAACCAAATCCCGGTCCCCCTAACTTGCCACATACAACTTGTTAGGTCACAAGACCAAAATCAAAATCCAAAATCCGACCCCTTAACTTACCACATACAGCTTGTTAGGTCACAAGGTCAAAAACCAAAAACCTTCTTGATTGCCTGATCTGCCACACAAAGCCTTTAGGTTCGCAAGGTCAAAAAGAAAAAATCCAAACCCAAAAACCCAATCCAAATGTCATTTTCAAAATTTTTCCTTGAGATGGCACGTGATGTCTCTCACTGCCATAAAATTCCCTTGGAAACTCAAAAGGCTACACTATCAAGAAGAATGCTCAGAGACTCTTGGTCAAGTTAGAAGTTCTCCTTCAAAGTTTTCTTCAAGGCACATTGACTGCAAAAGCTACGCAATTCATCGCTGTACCTCGAGGGGGCATCTGTAGACACCGGAAATGCCACTTTGCTTCCTTAACATCAAAAGCTACATGGAGCCGTATCCTACTACAAACTGGCAAAGCTTCTGCAAGCATTAGATCTTGTCAGAATCAAACAAAAACTGCAAAATCATTCAAAATAGCCAAAAGAAGGGAATACATGAAGTTTCGGGCCATTTCGACACCATTTGGCCTAACTTCAATCCTCCAACAGCTAAGAGGAAGCTCCCCGGGACCATGGCATCCAAATTGGAGCTAATGAATCATCTCAAAATGACTCCAATAGGTTCCCTGTCAAATTTCAGGTCAATCGGACATCGGATGACCGTACATCAAAGCTCCACATCTTTCGCACGGTGAAATCAAGCCTAGCATCGACGGGACCCCAAATAGCTTCAAAACTCAAGTAAAAGCCCATGGTTGGTCTTATCTAATGCTCAGGAAGCTTCACCTCAAATTTCAGGTCATTCCAACATCGTTTGACCTAGTTTCAACTCTTTGCGGAAAATCGGCTACGGAGTCTTCGGCTTTTCCAAAAAATAGGACACTTTGTGCTTTGATTTGCATGACTTCTCAATGGGTTTTCTTCAGTGAAATCAAGCCAATAAATGAGGAGAAATGTCAAAGAAAAATACAACATAAAATAGAAACAAAAAGGCCAGAAAAACGGCGAAGAAACGGCGGCTGAACGGTAACAAAAAAAAAGGGCCAAAGCCCCATGGTTGCCGGCGACCCTGGAAATCTGGGTCACCGGATTTCCGTCAAAAGATCCGTTTTTCCATTCTTTTTCGCATTTCGATATGTTTGCCCCTGTGATTTTCTTAAAATCTGATTTTTGAGGCATGATATCCGTCGATCTTTGTCAACATCACGGATCCACCATCGAAATCATTCGATCATCATTGGACACTCCAAAATCGCCAACCGGCCGACCAAGAAAACACACTTTCTGCCCGACCGATCGTGAAATCAACTAGGCAGATGTTGCCGGCCCATTGGTGTCAACCAATATGTGAATTTGCATCGTCATCCGACATCAAACAACGTGCGGATCCATCGATGATCATCGTAAGAAGAATTCCAAAAGATGCGGTGCGGCCCGCGACTTTTCAAGCGACTCGGCGGCTAATTAATGAAGTTAAATGACCTTTTTTATGACAACTTATTAGGGTCATTAACTCATTATTTTGGACGGCCCAATCAGAAGCACGCAAATGGGAGTTACAAGTCCAATTAATCATGACAATTAACTATGTAACTCCTATCATTATGGAGATTAGTCATGGTAATTAATCATGAAACTCCCATCATCATGGAGATTAAATACCCATTATTCTCCATCGGCCAATCAAAATCCAAGAAAAAGGAGTTACAAAGTTATGAAATTAAATCATGTAACTCCTCCTATCATGGAGCATTAATACCATTAATGCCCATAAAACCCTCCTAATGGCCACCAAAGGCCTATAAATAGGCAGTCATTCCAAAGGGAAGGGGTCCGAAAAAATCATCTGAAGGGTCCTGAAAAATTGTTTAAAAACTATCCTGAAGAATTCTCTACAAAAAGAAGCTCTCTCTCTCTGAAGAAACTCTGCTGCAAATTCTACAAGGTGATCGAAGTCCCTTGGGGGACCACCGCCCCCCCCCCCAAGATCTCCCCTCTTCTTCTATCCAACATGCCCTAGATGCGGCTTTTCAGCCCGTCTACTTGGTTTTTTATTGGATATAGGACATTTCCTTGGTCTTTGTCCTCTAAAATCCAAGGTCCAAGCCAAGCCAAGTGAACTAAAGCATCAAGTGTTCACATCTAAAGGACGATGGCGACGTCTATATATGACTCGCGACCGTCGATCTGAACGAGTCCCCACAATCGCTTGAGAAGTCAGATCCCTCTTTCTTTCTTTTCTATTGTACTTTGTATTTTTTAAAGAGACAAAAAAATCACAATTCTTATCTTTTACTATTGATGAGATTTGTAAATCGCCTTTCACGGCAAAATCGCCTTCTACGGCACAAAACTGCCTTTCACGGCAAACTATATAAAATCGCCTTGATATGCATGGCATAATATAAATAACTACCCTTTTATTTGAATTTGTTAGTTGTTTATTTTGTCTTAAATGTTCTACTTATAGCCTTTTTCTTATTACGCAGGAATTGGAAGGAGCTGAAAATATTTGAGCTCAATTCAGAGAGGTTTAAAGCTAAAACCCCATTTGGGAAAAGTTATACACAAAGAGCATATAGGCTTGTTGGAGGAGAGTTGGAATTTCAAGTTAGAGGGGCACAATCAGTTTTTTTTTTTTTTTTTTGTGAAGACCGAATTTGGTGGCCCCCACCATATCTAATGCTTGATAATGGTGCTAAAACTTAGCAATCAACTTTGCAAGAAATGGAAGGAATCTCATGGACATCAATAAGAAAGTTATTGTTTAGCAAGTGATCAAATCATGAAGGAAAGAAGATTTTCGGGATTGTAGCCATCCTGTGCAAGCTTTACTATTTTGACCATAACTTCTGACTCAAAACTCTGATTAAGGCAAGGTCAGATGTGTTGGAAAGAGGACTCAAAGGAAAGGAATATCATGTCTCACGAGGATCTCCCAATTCTGACGTTTTGGGAGAAAAAAAAGTCTGTCAAGTGGAGGGATATGAGGGATGACGAATTTGGGTGATTTCTCTTGCTCTTTCTTTTTGTATTTTTCTTCTTTTTAAGGGGAGGCTCTCTTTTGCTCTAAAGTGAATTTTATTTTTCTTCAATCTTTGTTAGAAATTGAAGGTGGAGATTGAGTGGTGTAATAGAAAACTTGAAGGCTTTTAATAATGACAATTTGCTTCATTGTTATTGTTTGTTCTACAATGCTTGGCTAATCCATGGATTGGGGTGGAGGAGGAAACTAAAACCGGTGAGTTCTTCCCTTATTATTCTTCTTTGCCTTTCCCTCATTATTTTTAATGATTTAATAGGTTCTCCTTCATGAATGTTATTCAACTTCTGGTTTTGTAAAGGTTATTTGGAATGTCTTTTACTTTTTATGCTTGATCTTGACATATCATGTTTAGGTTAAATTCCTTTAATGGTTTGTGCTTGATATTGATAAATAGTTATTAGAGTTTCAACATATTGAAGTGAAGGGAGTCTTAGGCACTATTTAGAGAATTTGATTTTTTCAAGTAAAAAGGTTTTCAAAGCTAAATCTTCCGATCCAAGGCAATTGCTTGCACATTGGATTGAGTTTTATTAGGATAAGACTATGAAGTAATTTTGAAATGATTAAATCTGTTTTGGTGAAATCCAATACTCTGATCTCTCTTTCTCTGATCAAGTTTGTGTTTAGATTTCTTTTGATATCAGTTTAGTTATTATTTCCTTGACTAATTATGGTTTTAAAATCTCTAGTGTGAAAACTGATCGAGGATTTTTGGATCTTGTTTCTACAAATCTCTGTGGATCGACCCGTATTTGCCATTATCTACTTAATAGAAATTTGTGCGATTCCGGTTAACTATTTTGAGCACATGAGGCCTCTCACGGCATTTTTAAATCTGTCTCTTTCTTTAACTATATGTGCAATGGAAAGTTAGAAAAAAAGTTTGATTTCCTTTCTACTTGTGAAGGTGAATCTCCGGATCATCATTTCAAATTCCAAGTGAAATAGAAAATATAGCATACCCGTACAAAAATGTTGATGCTTGCTCTTTTTTTCTCTTCGCCCCGCCGCACCCCAGCGGACCCGGGACGGAGGAAGGCAAGAAAGAAAAAGATGGGTCCATCAAGAACATCTAGACTTTCATATTGTGGATGGAGTTTTGTACTATCGTGATCGTCTAAATGTGCCTAACATTGAAGATTTGAGAAATGACATCATTATAGAGGCCCACAGTACGAAGTATTCCATGCATCCGGGTAGCATAAAGATGTATTAGAACTTGGAAGGGTAGATTTTGGTGGAACAACATGAAGAGAGAAATTGTAGCATTTGTCTCCCGATGTATGATGTGTCAGTTAGTGAAGGCAAAGCATTAGATACCTCCAGGGTTGCTGCAACCTTTAGAGATCCCGGAATGTAAGTGGGAGCATATTACCATGGATTTTATTTTGGGACTATCCAGGACCAGAAGGGGTAATAGTGCAATATGGGTCATTGTGGATCGACTCACCAAGTTAGTCCATCTTATTCCCATGAAGACCGAAGAAAAGATGCACATGTTACCTCTCGTGGAGTTGTTTGTCAATGAGATTGTCAGCCGTCACAGACAGCCAGTCTCCATCACATCCGACAGGGAAAACAGATTCGTCTCGAGATTTTGGAAGACTCTACATGAGTCTATGGGTACGAAGTTACAATTCAACACGACTTATCACCCACAAACAAATGGTCAGTCAAAAAGGACGATTCAGACCCTTGAAGATATGCTTCGGGCTTGTGTGTTAGATTTCAAGACTCAATGGGATGAAACCCTACCACTATGCTAGTTTGCCTACAATAACTGTAAGAACCCGCCCCGAGAGTTTCCGATTAGTGTAGCTATAAGTGTGACTAGTGAGTTTTGGTTAAGTTTGGATTAGAGTAGCATTTTATAGCTTTGGATTAATTTGGGGAACTCTTTTGATTTAGTGGGGCCCTTTGGGGGTTCCTTTATTTGGGTTTTGATTGGTTTTGGGATTTATTTATTAATTCTGAAAATCTGTATTTTTCCCCATTTAATGTATTTTATCGTTCTCGACAACTTTCGTATTTGCTCCGTTTCCATTCGAGACCCCTAGACCAGACTTTGTTAATGATAAGGGTAAATCAGTCTTTTTGCATGAAATCTGGACACTAATTTCAATATCTCCGAAACCCATGAAATATATACTTTGTGGAAACTAGAAATTTCGACGATCAATTCTTCCGTCTTCCTTTTTCTTTACTCTTCTTCTTGTCTCTTCATCTCTCAATCACTCTCAAACTATTGCTAAAGCAGAAATGGAGGCCACAATCTTCTTCCTCACATTGAGAGCCTTCTATTGATACAACTTGTGAAGAAATCCACCTCTTATAGAGCCCATTTTGAACTACTTTCTCCCATTTGGGGACCTTCCATGTAAGTGATCCTTTCCATCTTTGAGATATGTGTTCTTCTAGCCCAAGAGAACTCCATCTTCATTATTGGAAGCTCTCTCTTCCTATTCCTTGTTTTGCCATTTTTAGGGCTTGAAATGAATTTTATTTGGGGGTTTTTGTGTAGATCTTGATTTTGGCTTGAGAAAGGGTGATTAGGAGCTTATTAGCTTAATTGGAGACCAAGGCAAGTGGATGAATGCGTTTGTTTTATGATTTGTTATTTTGTAGAGAAATATGGAATTTTTATAATGTTGGCTCTTTTCTATGTTTATATGTCTTTCTTTGGTCTTTAAAGCATGCATGTTAATGAGCTTTCTTCTCTCTTAATTACTCTCTTGAGGTTCTGTACATTGAGTTGGTTTTGTCAATTTTTACATTCTCATTATGATGGCCATTCTCGGCATTGAAGAGAGTTGGAAATCATTATGATTTTTATGGCTGTGAATGTATGGTTGTTGGAGAAGTAAATGGTGAATGGAGTAGATGAAAATGCCATAAATGTATTGCCAAGGGAGTGGCTTAAATGGGGTTTTGAGTGGAAGAGAAGTTGAGGTTCGGACTGCTGAAACGGAGTGTTTCTGAAGCAGTTCGCACGAGCGAACCTCAATTTGCTCGAGCAAACCCTTCACAGAACCTTCATCGCTTGAGCCAACCTGTTCCTTCGCTCGAGCATTCCTGTTCCGGAGCAGTTCGCTTGAGCGACCCCATCATCGCTCGAGCAAACCTCTCACAGAACATTGGTCGCTCGAGCCTCCACCTTTCTTCGCTCGACCCTTTCTGATTCGAAGTAGTTTGCTCGAGCGAACTCATATCCGCTCGAGCGAACCCCTTCCAGAGAATTGTTCGCTTGAGCCACTCTAGTTCTTCGCTCGGCCCTTCCTGATTCAGAGTAGTTCGCTCGAGCGAACCCCTCACAGAACTATGTTCGCTCGAGCCTTCCCATTCTTCGCTTGAGCCCTCCCGAACTGAACCCGTCCGCTCGAACGAACCTCCTGTCCGCTCGAGCGATCTGTAGAGAATTCCTGGATCTTTTTTATTGTTTCCAGACATGATTGTCTAAGGCTCGGATGGGTTGTTTTTATGCCCTACCACCTTGGGAAGACCTAGGGGATGACATAAGGAGATTTACCTGGAAAGAAATACCTCTTAGGAAATGTATTGAGAATTGTGTATTTACCAAACTGTACAATGAATCTTGGGATGTCTATCATCATTCGAGTACCATACCAAGGGCAATAATAGAATACAAGGTCTTTATACGTGTTGTGTGAATATGGAAGTCCCAATACATAGTCCGTAATCGTATAAGGACTCATTGCACTATTTTATTCGGATTATACTTGTCTTAACCCGATTTCTCCTGATATCACTAGTTTTATCTCAAACTATGATTTATGCACCTGACATATCCTGTCAGCCCCGTTTATACATGAAAAGATAGTGATATGAAATGTGTGCCTATGAGCAACATGTCCCGTCTACTTGAGTGTTTTATACCGATATTGTTTTGGTAAATGTTTTGATTTCTCATGTAACCTATGAGTCGACACCACTAAGCTTGGACGTCCCTGTCAGTCTGATCAACTGACTTGGGCCTCCCCCTCGTGCTCCCGTCAGTTGCAACTTGGATCCTGTCCTGTCCCGTTACCCGGTTTCGCGGCCGTGGTCTTGGCTAGCTATATATATATATGTATATATTATTGGTTCTCGCCACTTCGCGTGTTCGAGCCCAATGCACTGATTGTGCTCTCATCACTTTAGTGATGGAGAGGATTTAGCTTTAGTGTGGTTGCCATTTTGCTAGTTCCCTGTTCTTGATATCGTGCATGTTTTACTTCATATATGCATTGTGACAAATGATATATCTTGTTTTATGAAAGTACATGTATAGATAGATTTCAACATCTTTTAAATGTTATCTTTCGATTTCTCTTATTGCATTATCTATTCACCGACTTGCCAGACCATCGTGTCTGACCCATTTCTGTGGTACTCAAGTCCAGTCCCCGTTATTGCCTATGAGGAGGAGCATGAGGAGGCGGTCAGTGAACCGCAACGATTAGTGGAATGACAAGCTGACAATGTCATGTAGACATTGATTTGAGCTTCGAGTTGCGAAACATTTTGGGGGAAATCTATAGAATGTTTTGATTTATACTTTTGGGTTGTACTGGCCTTTGTTGGCCTTTATCTTTTTGGAAAATGTTAACTTAAATGATCTTGTTTAAACTTCAAATGTTATATTTTGGGAATGCTATTGATATCATTGCTCACTCTGACATCAAGTTGGTTATATTTGTTTATCAGTCTTATATTATGGAATGGATTATGAAATTGATTTGCTACACGCTTCCACACCAATGTAAATGTTTTGTGAGTGTGTGTGAAATTGTCACCGTGGAAACCTATGGGAAATTAAGTAAATGTACGAACGTTGTTTAAGGTGGTTTAAATCATCATCCACTCGTTCGCGGGCCCGGACCCCAGTTTGGAGTCGTGACAGACTGGTATCAGAACGAAACGTGTTTCCAGCAATTAAAAGAAACTAGAAATCCTAAGGACGTGGCGAGAATTCGTTAGACTTTTCGTTTGTTAGACTCGTGTGAGCAATGTGTGACCCTTATTTGATTCCTATGTGCTAACAACTTGTTTTGCAGTGATATGCCACCTCGAACAAGACCCGTACTCGACAACCCCACCGCAAGCAATAGTGAGCATACAGGACCAATTGAGAATGAAACTCCCGATCCAACCATGCAGAACCAATTTCAACAATTGATGCAAGCCATGCTAGAACAGCAACATTAGGCCAATGAGAGTCAAGCCAGGCTACAAGAACAAATGGCTAAGAAAGATGAAGACCATGCTAGGGAGATGACGCAAATGCAAAGACAACTGCTAGAAGTCTTAGAGAGGAGACCTGCACCGGTAGCTCAACCTGCAAGTGCCCAATTCGTCTTCAACAACAGAGGGCATGACCCTAATGATCTATATGAGAGATTCCGAAAGAGAGGCCCAAAGGAATTTACTGGACAAGAGGACCCTCTAGCTGCAGATGATTGGCTCGAATACATGGAGAACATCTATGAGATATTCCAATGCACCGGTAAGCAAAGAGTAGATCTTGCAGCATCTATGTTCACCGGTTTAGCTGACATATGGTGGAAGATGGTTAAGGCAGAGTATAGGACAATGGCAGATGCAGAAGCATGGGGTAATTTCAAGACCCAGTTTAGTGACAAATACGTACCTACTCATATCAAGAGGCAAAAGGCCATCGAGTTCCAGCAGCTTGCGTAAGGCAACATGACAGTCCAGGAGTACCTCACCAAGTTCGAGAGGTTGTCCCGGTATGCCCCCGACCTAATAAACACAGTGGAGAAGAAGATAGCAAAGTTCCTTGAGGGACTTAATCCGATCATTAAGAGGGATGCCACAGGTGTTGTGCCACCTGTCACCTTTGAAGAGGCTATAAGAAGGGCATATAAGTTCGAAAATTTAAACAATAAGATCCTCAAGATCCAAGGAAAGGCACCAGCTCACCAACAGAATCACCCACCCAGAAACCAACAGAACAAGCGTCAGAGGCAAGAACAAAACGTGCAAAATGCACTAGTTTGCGTTCATTGTGGTAAGAATCATGAGAGTGCTCAATGCCGTACGATTACGAGAGCATGTTTTAGATGTGGCTCCATGGCGCACCAGCTCAAGGATTGCCCAAGGCTTGCTGGGCAAGGCAACAGACAGAATCAGCAACAGCAAGGAGCACAGCGTCGGGCACCACCCCAGAACGCACTAGCTGTACAGAACCAGCCCAGGCCACTCCAGCAGCAGGCTCCTCAGCAGCAGTATAGACCTCCACCGCAGCAGCAAGCCCGTCAGCAAGGGCAAAACCGTCCTCCTCAACAGAATCGAAACGCACAGCAAGGAAGGCAGCAACAAGCTCAGAACAGGCCACAGCAGCTAGGACAAGTGTATGCCATCAACCAAGCAGATGCAGAGGCTGCAGATAACGTGGTGGAAGGTACACTCCTAATTTATGGATTTGAAGCTAAGATTTTGTTTGACCCTGGCTCTACGCACTCTTTCATGTCTCCAAATTTTTCTAAGTTGATTGATATGCCTGCTAGAGAACTTGAGTATGTGTTGACAGTGTCCACCCCAGTAGGCAAACAAGTTGTGTGTAGAATATATGATCCTAGATGTGCCATGAAGATAGGAGATGTGGTGCTACCGGCGAATCTTGTTTTGTTGGAAATGTACAATTTTGACGTCATCCTAGGGATGGATTGGTTAGTAGGATACCATGCCACTATGGATTGTTTCCATAAGACCCTCACGTTCAAGTTAAAGGAGACCCTAGCAGGAGTATTGTTCCAGGGAGAGCGAAGGAATTCTTATCCATGGTTCATTTCAGCGTTGAAAGTTGATAGACTAGTGAAAAGTGGATGTGAAGGTTATTTGGCGTTTATCACGGAGGATAAACGGTCCCAAGGAGTGGAGGAGATCCCAATTGTTTGCAAATTCCTAGACATTTTTCCAGAAGAAATCCCAGGCTTACCACCTGTTAGGGAGATTGATTTCACCATTGAGTTGTTACCTGGGACCGCTCCGATATCTATTGCACCATACCGAATGGCTCCAGCAGAATTAGGAGAATTGAAGGTTCAATTGCAAGAATTGTTGGATAAAGGTTTTGTTAGACCGAGAGTTTCACCTTCGGGAGCTCCAGTTTTATTCGTCAAGAAGAAGGATAGTTCCATGAGAATGTGTATTGATTACCGGAAATTGAACCAAGCTACCATAAAAAACAAGTACCCATTGCCAAGGATAGATGAATTGTTTGACCAATTGCAAGGTGCTGCATACTTTTCGAAGATTGACCTAAGATCCGGTTACCATCAGCTGAGAGTTAGAGATTCAGATGTATCGAAGACAGCATTCCGGACAAGATATGGACACTATGAGTTCCTAGTGATGCCATTTGGACTAACGAATGCACCGGCAATATTCATGGCTTTGATGAACAAAATTTTCGCGGAGTACTTAGACCAATTTATAGTGGTGTTAATTGATGACATTTTGGTGTACTCTAAGTCTAGAGAAGAGCATGAAGAGCATTTGAGGATAGCATTGCAACTTCTAAGAGACAATCATTTGTATGCGAAGCTCACCAAGTGCGAAATCCTCACCGCGGAAACCAGTGGGAAATTAAGTAAATGTACGAACGTTGTTTAAGGTGGTTTAAATCATTATCCACTCGTTCGCGGGCCCAGACCCCTGTCCGGGGCCGCGACAATAACAATTATCATTCAAGCATTGGAATGACACCTTTTGAAGCATTATATGGCAGAAGATGTAGAATTCCAGTTTGTTGGGAAGAAGTAGGTGTTCGTAGTTTCCATGGACCGATCATAGTGAGTGAGACTAGTGACAAATTCAAGTTGATTCAAGAACATCTGAAGGTAGCATGGAGTAGACAAAGAAGCTATGTAGACTTCATAGAAGAGACTTATAGTTCAAAGAAGGAGATAAGGTTTTCTTGAAGGTGTCACCTACTAGAGGAACTTTGAAATTTGGATAGAAGGGTAAGCTATCAAGGAGGTACATTGGACCTTATGATATTGTGAGCAAGATTGGTGATGTGGCTTATAGACTAGCCTTACCGCCTGAGCTCTCTGGTGTACACCAACGTATTCCATGTGTCCATGTTGAAGAAGTACGTCTCCGATCCACTGCATGTACTCCGTCATGAACCACTGGAAATCAGAAAAGATGCCAC
This sequence comes from Persea americana, assembly GCA_029852735.1. Classification (NCBI taxonomy): domain Eukaryota; kingdom Viridiplantae; phylum Streptophyta; class Magnoliopsida; order Laurales; family Lauraceae; genus Persea; species Persea americana. Next base: position 21,958,091 of record CM056812.1, on the reverse strand, counting down.
ATATATTGAGAAGCCTATTCAGATAATTGATACAAAGGAACAAGAGTTGAGGACACGGACAATTCACTAGGTGAAAGCACTTTGGGAAAATCACGGACCTGAAAAGGCAATGTTGGCATTACGAGATTAAGTCCAAAAGAAGTATCCGTATCTACTACCTGAGGTTAGTTTTATTATCCATTTGGAGGGCAAAATGCCCTAAGGGGTGGAGGATATAAGACCTTGCCCCGAGAGATGTCGATTAGTACTAATTAAGTCTTGCTTTAATTCTGAGTGAGATTAGTGGATTTCGTATAGGTTTGGGTTAGAATAGCTTTTATATAGCTTTGGGCAATCTTGAGATCCTTTTTGGTTAGTGGGACCCTTTGGGGGTTCCTTTATGGTGTTTTGTGTGACTTGGGGGATTATGTGATATTTCGAAGATTCTTGGTTTAGCTCTGTTTGATTGATGTTATCATTCCCTATAACTTTCATGTTTGCTCCGTCTCCGTCCAAGACCTCGAAACCCCACTTTCATCATGCTAAGGGCAAAACAATCTTTTTGCACAAAAAATGACACTGTTCTCAATATCTCTGAAACCCGAGAAACATATATTTTTTGGAAACTAGAAATTTTGACAAGCATTTCTTCCTTCTTCGTCGAACTCATCCGAGGCCCGGAAATCCGTTTTTTAAGCCCCCACAAGCTTCATTAGTTGTGGGACCCATCCCCACTTTCTGTAAAACGGAGGTCTTCTTCCCTTTGCCCTTTTCTTGCAACTTTGCTTTGAGAAGAGACTTTAGCTCCAGCACACTAGGGTCTTCCCCTTCTTCTCCTCCAAGTCACACCATACCCTTGCTAAAAGGAAAATGGAGCTTACCTTCTTCTTCCTATCCTTGGGAGCTTCTCTTTCATACCATTTGTGGAAGAAACCAACCCATCTAGGGTTCCTTTTTATCAAACTCTTGCCATTAGAGGACCTTCCAAGTAAGCATTTCTTCTCATCTTCTAGATTTGAGTTCTTCTAGTCCTTGAGATGGTTCACCTTCATTATTGGAAGTCTCTCTTCCTATTTCTTGGTTTTGACCTTTTAGGGTTTGTAATGGGTTTGTTTTTGGGGGTTTTTGTGCAGATTGTTGATTTGGCTTGGAAAGTGGTGATTAGAGCTTGCTTAGCTAGTTTGGAAACCAAGGTAAGTGGATGAATGAGTTGGTTTTTTTATTTTTCTTATTTTGTGGAAACTATGGATTTTTATTAATGGCTTACCTATGTTCTATGGTGTATATTGACTTTTTTGAAGTGTGCATAATGATGAGTTTTTCCCCTCTTAATTACTCTCTTAATATTATGTGCATTAAAGCTTGTTTTGTCAATTTTGGATCTTCACTAGTAATGGATGTTTTGCAATGAATGAGATTGGAAATGAATGGGAGTTAATGGCTTTTGGAGGTTGTTTGTTGGAGGAGTAAATATGGTTGTTGGAAGGCCAAAGGGACTTAAATGGTTGTGGAAAAGTAGTGTTACAAAGGAGGTTTAAGAAATGAAAAAGAAGTAAGCTCTGATTACACTGAATGTAGTTTCTGAAGCAGTTCGCTCGAGTGAACCCAACATCACTCGAGCGAACCCCTTACAGAAGGTGGTTAGCTCGAGCCAACCTTTAGGTTTGCTCAAGCCAACCCTCCCAGAAGCTAGTCCACTCGAGCGGACCCACATTTGCTCAAGCGGCCCCATCCGGAGACTAGTTTGCTAGAGCCACCCTCCAGTTCGCTCGAGCCTTCCTGACCCTTTGCTCGAGCGAACTTTCAGTCTGTTCGAGCCAACCATGTAGAATTCCTGGGTTTTTCCCAGTGTCTTCAAGAAGGGTATTTTAAGGTACGGTGAGGTTGGTTTGAAGCCCTAATGCTTTGGGAGGACCCAGGAAGTGATATATGGAGATTGATTGAGAAAGAAACCTCATTCCGGAAGTGTATTAAAGATTTATGGACTTATCAATTGTATAGGGATCTTGGAATGTCTTTTATCTTCTGGAGTACCATGCCACGAGCAAACCCAACATACAAGACCCTTATGCACATTGGCTAAATCCTGAAGCCTCAAGATGTGGTCCGATATCCTACGAAGATTCATTGTGTTGTTTTACTTGGATTATGCTTGTCCTAGCCTGATTTTTTACTCGATGTTGCTAGTTTTGCCTCAAACTATTGATTTAGGCATTTGACATGTTTTGCTTGCCCAATACATGCCTGATAAGCTACTGATGTGAAACATGTGCATATGAGCACCTTGCCTCGCCTGCTTAGGTGTTGTACACCAATATAGACATGTATGTGTTTTGATTTTCATGTGACCTATGAGTCGGCACCACTAAACTTGGACGTCCTTATCAGTCTAATCCACTGATTTGGGCCTTCCCCCTCATGCTCCTACCAGCTGCAGCTTAGATCCTGTCCTGCCCCGTTACTCGGTTCTGTGTTCATGGTCCTGTCTAGCTATATGTATATGTATATAATGTTGGTTCTTGTCACTTGTGTCCGAGACAAACGCCTAAATGTGCTCTCATCACACTAGTGATGGAAGATCTAGCTTTTGTGTGGCTGCCATCTTGCCAGTTCCTTGTTTATTGTTACCCCTACATGTTTTATATTGCATAGGTGTTTCAACTAAAATACGCATCTTATTTTATGGAAATTGTTCCTTTGACAAGTTTTAAATGTTTTATAACTTACACTTTAAATTTCCTTATGGTTAAATCTATTCACCCACCTGCCAAACTGTTGTGTCTAACCCATTCTTGTAGTACTCAGATCCAGACCCAGTGGCTTTTGAGGAGGAGCCAGAGGAGGCGGCCGGTGAGCCGCAATGTGTAGTCGAATGGCAGGCTGACAATGTCATCTAGACATTTGGTCAAGAAGTGAGATGCGAAACATTTTGGGGGTTATTGATTGTCATACTTTAGGAAATTCTTTTGGATTACATTGGCCTTTGTTGGCCATTATTTTTGGGAAATGACTAACTGATATTTTGTATAAACTTTAACTGTACACTTTGGGGAATGCCATATTGAACACTGCTCACTCTGACATCATGTTACTATTATTGTGGTAACAGTCCTGCATGTATGGAATGAAATCTTAAATTTGGTTTGCTACACGCTTCCGCACCAATGTGAATGACTTGAAAGTATGTGTGATATCCTCACCACGGAAACCTGTGGGAAATTAAAAAGAGTGTGGGTATATCTTTTGATTAATGTGGTAATCATCACCATGCACTCCCCAATTAGCTCGCAGATCCCGGATTAGGTGCACTAACCCGGTCCGAGGTCGCGACATCTCCCAACTCAAGACCAAGTTTGTCTCCTTACAACACTTCAACACCTCGGCTAAATTGTGGAGACACTCATCGAAAGAGGTTCCAAAAACAGATAAATCATCCATAAACACCTCCAAGAATTTATCAGCCATGTCGGAAAAGATGGACATCATACACCGTTGAAAGGTCGCGGGTGTATTACACGGTCCGAATGACATCAGCTGGTAAGTGAATGTGCCAAAAGGACAGGTGAATGTTGTCTTCTATTGATCATCAGGGGAGACGACCACTTGGTTATAACCTGAATAACCATCCAGGAAACAGTAAAACCTCTCCAAGATTTGGTCAATGAACGGAAGGGGAAAATGATCATTTTGGGTCATAGAATTCAACTTTCTATAATCAATGCACATGGAACCATTTCTCCTCTCTCATTTTCCACAACGGTGATGCTAGACTTCTTTGGCACCACTTGCATGGGGCTTACTTACTGACTATTGGGAATCATGAATATAATACCTGCATCAACAGGCTTCAACACTTCTTTCATGACCACCTCCTTCACGTTCGGATTTAAGTGCTTCCGCATTTCCGACGAAGGTTTAGCATCATCTTCACAATGAATGCGGTGCATGCAGATGGAGGGATCAATACCTTTCAAATCGGCAAATTACCAGCCGATTGCACTCATTATGCTCCTTAAAAGCATCAAGGAGCTAACCTCACTGATCGTCAGACATACCAAAAGCAATGACAACTGGCAAGGTTTCCTTTGGTCCAAGATAGGCATACTTGAGTGTACCCGAAAGTGGTTTCAACTCAAGTTTGGGGGGAACCTCAATTGAGGGAGGAGCAGGTGCGTTGGAAAGCGGAGGCAAGGGTTTGGACTTAGCCTGCCAAGGGGACAAGTCTAGGACTGCAACCTCATCCAATAAGGCATTGACTTCGGCAATCAACTTGTCAACATCATACTCATCATAACAGAAATGAGATAGGCATGCCTTTTGTCGTGACCCGGACCGGGATCCGGGCCCGCGAACGAGTGGATGATGGTTTAACCACCTTTAACTACGATCATATATCCACTTAATTTCCCACAGGTTTCCGCGGTGAGGATTTCACCCACACTCACAAAACATTTACATTGGTGCGGAAGTGTGTAGCAAACTAAATTTGTAATTCAATCCACATCACAAGAAAAGATTGATAAATACAGATAAATGACATGGTGTCAAAGTGAGCAATGATATGGCATTCCCAAAATATAACGTTTGAAGTTTAAACAAAAGATCATTTAAGTTAACAATCCCAAAAAATAATGGCCAACAAAGGCCAGTACAACCCAGAAGTATAAATCAAAACATTCTATAGATTTCCCCCAAAATGTTTCGCAACTCGAAGCTCAAACCAATGTCTACATGACATTGTCGGCTTGCCATTCCACTAATCGCTGCGGTTCACCGACCACCTCCTCATGCTCCTCCTCATAGGCAATAACGAGGACTAGACCTGAGTACCACAAAAATGGGTCAGACACGACGGTCTGGCAGGTGAGTGAATAGATAATACAGTTTAAGAAAACAAACATAACTTAAACATAATGAAACAATGATTGTTACAAACATGATGCCTTGTTGGAGTAAGGTACAAATGCAAGATAAATCATGAAGGTAACCAAAGGAAAGGAATTGACAAGATGGAAACTACATTTAAGCTAAATCCTCCATCACTAGTGTGATGAGAGCACACTAAGGGTGTTGATCTCGGAGCACACGAGGTGACGAGAAACAACTATATACATATATAATATACTGAGCAAAACCACGGCCGCAGAACCGGGTGATAGAGTAGAACAGAATTCAGACTACAGCTGACAGAAGCTAAAAGGGGGACCCCAAGTCCGTGGATCAAATCAACAAGGTCATCCAAGCTTAGTGGTGCCGACTCATAGGTTAAAACATGTTCAAACCACATAAATATTTAAAGTAGTGTATAACACTCAACAGACTGAACTGAGGGCTCGAAAGCGCATTTAACACAATAATGTCTTATAAAAATGCATAAGGCTGATCACATGTTCAAATTACAGGTTTCAGTGGTTTTGAAATGCCACTTATACTAATATACGAAAACTGTCAAAAACGTGTGAAGTTCGATAAAAGTGGACACTATGAACCCCCACCAAATTCCAGACCAAACATTGAAGTCTCGAGATTCCAACAATAGGTATAAGGGTCATGTATGTCGATTAAAACTTGATGGCATGGTACTCCGGGAGGTTTGAGACATCCCGAGGTCCTTATACAAATTGATGGATCCATTATTCTCAATAGATCTCCGGAATTGGGGTTCTTTTCCAAATCGGTCTCCACAAATCACTTCTTATTCCTCCACATTATATTAGGGCCCCAATCCAACTCACTGGACCTTAAAACAACCTTTTAAACATGTTTGGAATTAACCCAGAAATGCTACACAGTTCGCTCGAGCGAACGGGAAGGTTCGTTCGAGCGAACAGTATTTTGGGAGGGGTTCGCTCGAGCGAGTATAAGTTCGCTCGAGCGAACTGGTCCGAGTCAGGAAGGCTTGAGTGAACAGATAGAATGGCTCAAGTGAACAACTCTCTAGAAGGGGTTCGTTCGAACGGAAATGAGTTCGCTCGAGCGAACTACTTTGAATCAGAAAAGGTTGAGTGAAGAAAGGTGGAGGCTCGAGCGAACAAGGTTTTGTGAGTGGTTTGCTCGAGCGATGATGATGTCACTCGAGCGAACTGCTCCGGAACAGGAAATCTCGAGTGAAGATGTGGTTGGCTCAAGCGACAAGCGTTGTATGAAGGGTTCGCTCGAGCGAACTACTTCAGAAACACTACGTTTCAGCAGTCCGAAGCTCAACATTTCTTTTCTTCAAAACTTCATTCAAGCCATTCTCTTGGCAACATTTATGGCCTTTCCATCTACCCAAATCATCATTGACTTCACCACCAACCATCCATTCAAAACCATCAAAATCACGTGTCTTCCTCCATCAATTCACATTCAATGCAAAAGTACCCAAATTCATGACAACTACATATGATCCATAAATCAACTTTAACAAAACATGATGCATGTACATTCTTCAAAAGTTCCAATAAGAGAAATGACTTAGCAAGGTGCACAATCCAAAAATCATTAATAACCATGGTACATAAGAGAAGATGAATAATGAAAAGTCCATAAATTCTTGTTAAAACATGAAATCATGCAAGAAAACTATTCATCCACTTGCCATGGTCTCCAAAATTAAGCTATTCAACTCTAATTAAGCCCAATCAAAGATCTACACAAAAATCCCCAAAATGACACTAATCATAAACCCTAGAATCACAAAACAAGAAAGAGAGAAAGATAGATTCCAATAATGAAATTGAAGACTCTCTAGAACTAGTAGAAGTGCAATCTAGAAGATGAGAGGGAGGGCTTACATGGAAGACCTTCAAATACCCAAAACTTGCTCAAAAAGGACCTTGGAATGGAGTGCTTCTTCTAAAAATGGTACCAATGGAGAGCCTAGGAGGAGAGGAAGAAGATGGCAACCTCCATTTACCCCTTTGCAATGGTTTGGGAAGTGCTTGGAGATGGAAAAGCAAGAAGAAAAGGGCAAGGAACCTTAGGCAGCTGGGCTCTCTTATCTCAAAAGAAAATTTGCAAGAAAGGGGGAAGAAGAGAAGGAGACTCTTCTTATATAGAAAGCGAGAATGAGTCTCACAACTTAAAAATCCAATTGGGCTGAAACATCTCTCTACGAGCTTCGGACAGATTCGACGAAGAAGGAAGAATTGTTTGTCAAAATTTCTAGTTTCCAAAAAGTATATATTTCACGAGTTTCGGAGACATTGAAATTAGTGTCCAAATTTTGTGCAAAAAGACTGTTTTACCCCTATAACCAGCAAAGTAGAGTTTAGAGGTCTCGAACGGAAACGGAGCAAATATGAAAGTTGTCGGGAATCATAAGATACATTAGATGGGGCAAACTACAAATTTTCAGAATTACTAAATAAATCCCAAAACAAATCAGAACACAATAAAGGAACCCCCAAAGGGCCCCACTAAATCAAAAGAGTTCCCAAAATAGGTCAAAGTTATAAAAAGCTATTCTAATCCAAATTTAACCAAATTCCACTAATCTCACTTATAGCTAAAGTACGTCTTAATTAACACTAATCAGAAACTCTCGGGGCGGGGTCTTACACCTTTAAAGGGTCCTTAGCTAGAATGTATAGAAGTGCTTCTTCCACTAGCTCATCAACAACATCGACTGGAAAGTAGCCGTCCTTGTTGTGAGGTTGATGAGAGGCCCTAAAAACATTTAGCCTCACTTTCATATTGCTGAAGGAAATATCCAGAACTACGGTACGACAATTAATGGTCGCATTGGCCGTGGCCAAAAAGGGTTGGCCAAGAATGATAGGAGTTTGATTCCATAGGTTTTGCACTGGTTCGGTGTCAAGGACAATGAAATCTATTGGAAAAAGGAATTTTTCGACCTTGACTCTAACATCCTCAATTATGCCCCTGGGCACCCTGACAGATATCTGTTGGCAAGTTGCAAGGCAACCATAGCGGGCTTCAATTCCCCTAGCCCAATCTGCTCATACACCGAGTAAGGCAAGAGATTGACGCTTGCCTCGAGATCTAACAAAGCATGATCAATGATGTGGCTCCCAATTGTACAAGTAACGGTGGGAGTGCCATGATCTTTCAGCTTAGGAAGAGTGCCATACCGGATAATTGAGCTCACTTGCTTGGTGAGCAAAGCTTTCTTGGATGCATAAGATTTAGATTTGCGCTTCTGAGTGCATAAGTCTTTTAGGAATTTCGCATATGAAGGCACCTGCTTGGTTGCTTCAAGCAAAGGAAGGTTGATCTTCACTTGCTTAAGCAACTCTAACATCTCATCCATGGTTGTTACCTTTTACTAAAGGGAGAGGTTGTTTCAAGACAAGTGGAAATAGGGGCTTTAGACACATATGGGGGTGCCATATCCAGAACAAATGAAGAACTAGGAGGGATGACCTCCTTTCCCTTAGAAACCTTTTCAACCCCAAAACCATTGGGATTGGCTATAGACTCTCTCTCATCCTTCTTAGGCTCCTTAAGCCTAGTCTCAACCTCACACCCATTCCTCAATGTGACAACCGGTTTAGCTTGCTCATGATAGGTATCATAAGCTTGCAAGCTACTACCCACCTTGAATGCATTCTTAGGGTTGACCGTGGGTAGGCTAGGAGATGAGTTCACAAAAGATACACTTTTATAGCATTATTTTATGAGTTTTCAAAGATAAAAGAACTCAAAACACTATTTTTAGCATAAAAATCATAAAGTTCCTCCCCATCATCTTTGCTCATAACTTTCCATTGTAGATGGCCATTTGTATGTATTTATATGAGTTCCAATGGCTTCCATACTCTCAATTATATTAATTTATCTTTGTAGGCGTTAATTGAAGATTAATTTGAAGATTAAAGTTGAGATTCAAGAATTAAAGAGTTAGAATAAGTTTGGAAGGCAATTGGATGAAGAAATGACAAAGTTAGGCCAATAATAAGAAGGAACATGATAGACCTAGGTTGGTATTTTAACCAAACCTTTTACTCGGGTGTCCAATTGAGGTGATCTCAGAAGCATTTGAAAGCTTGTTCAAAGATCTACAAATCATATTTCACAATATTTTTCCCAATTCGGACATTTCGGGGGTCAAAATCATACATCAATCCAGAGACTGTTTTCTAATACGGGAATCACATACATATGTTCATATTTCCATTCTTGTGAAGTCCCACAGTGGAAAAAAACCAAAAGAGAGCAAGACAAATGTTTCTATATAAGGAAGGGAGCTCTAGGCATTAGATACACAAGCAATGAGAACCTCCTCCTCTTTACTTAAGCTATTCATGTAATTGAGAGCAAATTGTAGAGAAAAAGTGAGGAAAGCCTTGTAAAATTAAAGATTTGGAATGGAATTGAAAGCTTTATCCTCTCCAATGGGTGGCTAATTCCTTTAATTGGATCTTCTAGGTGAAGCTAAGTTGATCTTATTCCTTTTGCTTATGCTCTTTATTTTAATTCCCTTATTTATGTGCTTAATATATTAGAGTAGATTTTTCTTCATTGCATTGTGCAACTTTCCATGCTTAAGTTTCTATATTAGCATTCTTTTTACTATCTATGCTTAGGTTTGATAAATCATGCTTAGGAGTTAATATCTTTTGATGGTTTATGCTTACTTTTGATAGATAGTCATTAGGAATCTTTTCTTTTATGAAGGAAAGAAAATCTTGGCTATTAGATTATTAATTTCTATCTTAGAGCTTTAATGTTATATTTTCCAAATCTAAGCATTGATTTGTAATTAGATTTGAGTTTTTTTTTTTTTTTTTTTTGGAAAAGAGAATAGCATTAGTGTTGGATTAGTGTCACTTAGTGGATTCTAGATGATTCAATCATCCATTAGTATTGCTTGTTTCTTGTTTTACTTACTTTAATTTGATTCTATTCACATTCTCACATACTTATTCACTTGTTTTAATTCTCACACTCCATTTCTCTATTTACACTACAAATTCCACCTTTGATTTTAAAATACTTTAGCACATTTCTTTATCTCTATCCACTCATTTTCCATCTTTCACTTGTTATTTTATTATTAACCATGTTATTTTTCTTTTGTCATTAACTTTGTTACAAACTTGTTACCAACATTGCTCTTGGTTGGTTCTCATTGTTTTTACCAACTTCTCTTTGTTATCTAGTTCTAGTTTTCTTTTAGTTTGCATTTGTTATTATCTAGTTTCTTGTTTCCATTGTTATTTTCATTTGCATTTGTTAGCTATATTTGAGTTGACACTCCTTTTCTTTTATCATTGTTAGTTTCCTTGTGACGATCCTCGTGGGAACGATATTCGGACTTCCATAGTCTATATTACTTGAGACAACCGTATACTTGCGGGAAAATACGCCTCACTAGGCAAACATCCCTCCTCTCTTCTATTAAGAGGATTATCTATTTGCCTAATCTAGGCCTCGAGGTTGGCTATGGACTGAGAGTGGGAGTGGACCAACCGATTGCCTATTCTGAGCTCTTTGAGCTCTTGCAGCACTGTCTCCCCAAAGGATGGATTCCTTTGTGGCAGGTGAGGGGTATGATGCTTGTAGGATTGTTGAGAATGATAGGCCGCAGAATTTAAAGGAAAGTTTGGATTTTGAGCCGAAGTGCCCTGGCTAGGAGACTGACAGAAAAAATTTGGGTGATTGCGCCATCCTGGGTTATAAGTATTTGAAAATGTGTCATTTCTCGATTTGAAGAACCCTTGTGCAACATTCACCTGCTTTTGCACAAATTCAAGAAACTGAGAGCCTACAGGACAATTGCTCACAAAATGAGCGGGACTGGAGCACAAAGCACAAACATATTGATAAACAGGAGGCTGAGAGGATGAAGATTGGAGAGATTAACCCACATACAGTAGTTGATGCAACTTTTGGGTCAAGGCAGCCACTTGAGTTGTTAGTTCATTAGAGGGTTGGATTGTAAACACCTCTCTAGGTTTTTTAGAGTAAGGCCGCCCGCCTCTCGAGTCTAGGAGTGGAGGCATGGTGTTGAAAAGTCTTACCTAAATTCTCAAAAAGTTCCATGCCTTATCCTCAATGTTCAACATGATAGATCCCCCACTGGCAGTGACTACCATGTTTCGCCACTCAGGAGATAATCCATTATAAAATAATTGCACCAATTGCCACTTGGAAATTTGGTGATGAGGACTTTTTAGAATGAGACCGTGAAACCTATCCCATGCCTCATGGAATTGTTCACTATCATTTTGTGCGAATGACGTGGTGGATCACCTGTATTGATTGGTTTTGCCTATAGAGAAATATTTGTTAAGAATCTTTGTTGCAGTTGGGCCCAAGTGGTGATAGAGTTCGCAGGTCAAGTACTTAGCCAATGCTTAGCTTTGTCCTTTAGCGAAAATGGAAAAAGAAACATTTTGAGGGCCTCGCTACTGAAATTATTTATTCTCACAATGGAGCATATAAGCAGGAAATCATCGATATGATTGTAAGGATCTTCATTACTCAAGCCATAGAAGGAAGGAAGCAGTTGGATCTTGTTAGGCTTGATCTCATACCGACTTGCCTATACTGTAAGCAACTGAATACATGATGGTCATATGTGTTCCATAGGACTGTAGTGCTCCTTCAAGGGCCGGAGAGGCAGTGGAGGGTGTGTGTTATTCACCTCACCTCAGTGAAGTTGTATGTGGAGGATTAGAGGAGTGCTTCAATGATTAAATCTCCCTAAGGACTTGCTCTAATTCTTGGTCTAGCGATACTAAATCAAGATGACACGAACAGTGACGAAGCATGCACACACACAACTCTTACCGCAAGTTATGGAAAATTTCACAAAATCTAGAGCATACCGTGCTTTGGGTAGAGAAGAGAGATTTGCTTAAGTAAAACTTTGACCTTTGTGAAGTCTGTTGGATCCTTGCACAAACTCTAGGATTCTTAGTGTGTTAAAATCAATAACCTGTAGTAACGATAGCAAAAGATGTGAGTAAAAATGAAAGAATAAAAGAAAAATATGAAAAAGTGAAACTAATGTAGGAATTTTTAAAAGAAAGATATGAAAAAGTGAAACTAATGTACGAATTTTCAAAAGAAACAAGCAACTGTGCTAATTGTTCCCGGCAATGGCACCAAAATTTGCTTGCTTAAAAGCAAGGTTTGCAAAAATAAATTAAGCCTAGCTACTATCTTTGCTCGTGAGAATAGTGATGTTAGCCGGGTGTCGTATCTACTAGGACAAAGAGGCTAAGTTGCGTTGTATTTCAAATTCAATTCCTAAATTAATCTTAAGAGAGAACGAAAGATTGGTTTGGGGTTTTAATTCCTAAATTATCGAATTTAAAATGAATCACGATTCAATTAAAGAAAGGCCTAAGGATATGAACCCACCCTAGCTTCATAGAATGACAAGTATAAACCTAGGATTTCAATATTAATGCTTCAAAGACCCATTTTGGCTACAAGCCTCTATGGAGTCACCAAGTGGATCACGTGGTTCTAGATTTGGGCATAATCTATCTCTTGGACATAGATTATCTTGGACCTAAACATCACATACATTCAAGCACCATTACATGAATAGCATTCAATACTACAAGAATCAAACATTAAATCTAGATATTGCATTAAAAGAGAAAACCAATAAATTTGCAGCGCTCACATCATGTAATCAAAGCATTGAAAACAAAACCCTAGAATCTATTCATCACCAAAAGCACGTGACTAGGGCTTCATCATAGCCTTAAGATGGAGAGTTAGTTACTCATGGAGAGAGTTCGGTGAAGAATCCTCGATGAAACCTTCATTGAAGCTCCTTTGAATGCCTCCAAAATCAAGCCTCCAGTTGCCTCTCTCAAATCTGAGTACCCTCAAATGAGTTCTTGGGTTTCTTTTGTAGCTTTTTCCCAAATTTTCCTTTAATTCACGAAACAAAATGGAGGCATCCCTAGCATTCGGATGCCATAAGGCAGCTGGTGGGTTGTGGTGCACAGGAGCCAGCGTCCGGACATCGGAAGGAAGAATTGCCCAGTTTATTTTGTGTTAAGGCCATCTCCCTACAATCAGCTCAGAATTCACTCCCAAGGCCATCTCCCTCCAATTAGCTCATAAATCACTCCCTCCATCTACAATACCTTCAAACAAGAAATTATCATAAACGTGGCCACATAACATCATCTCAAGGTGTAACAAAGTCATCAATGAGGGTCCTAAATGGTAACATCATCCCAAGGTGTAACGAAATCATCATTTGAGAGGCCTAAATGGTGCATATAGGCTCTCATCATAGTCCAATCACTAAGCCAAGTAACTCATCTTCTGATCTTCATCCTTGTCACCTATCACCTATCTCGATCCCTATCTTGATATTCATTCTCACCTCATAGCATCATCTTTGTTGAGCCTTTACTTACCAATACACCAGTAACCAAAACCCAATCATACCAACTGTATAGCAACGTTTACCAACATCCATCCATGCGACCTTACCAAGCCACACTCGGACAACCCAAACATACTCCATCACCTTCTCAAACAGCCTACACTACAGCTTTGGAACCCACCTAGTCAGCCATTTATACCACTTATCCATTCAAACAAACAGCCCTGTGCCTATCTCTGCAACCTTTCTAAATGGCCATTCGCTCACCAGCATCACGCAACCATCTCCATCCGCCGAGCCCTTGTTTCTCCATCATATCTGCCTTTTGTTCCCTCCAACCAAACAACCCACAAATCCCCACCCAGACTCTTAACTCGCTGCATTTCCATTACCATCTACCCGAGGCTACCTTCATCTCTGTCATAGGAAACAAACAGCCACCATTTCCCTCCATCATGTCCAACCCACTTCGATGGATCCAAAATCAAAACCCACTTGTAACTCTATTCCTTAAATCCAATCCACCCAACCAAACACAGTAAACCACTCTACCATCTTATTTCCCTGTACAAAAAACCATAGCCAGACCTAGGATTCATGTCACCACCGCCATCAACCTGAGCTCTGGAACTCAAAAATCAAGCCACTATTGAATCTCCTCTTTTTTCATTTTTCATGTCGTTCCCCAACTACATCCCCTTTTGTTTTGTTTATTTTCCTACTGTTAGTGAGACCTCTATGAACTAGAACCCATTTTAAGCCAAACAAGTCTGAACTTAGTTATCCAGACCAATTTCAACACGGCCAAGGGAGCCCATATATTCCACAGCCTTGACCCACTTTAGGCACATCAGATTTTTACTTATCTTTGCCTCATTACCCTATACCTGAGCCTGTTCACTCAACCTATGTGCTAATCATGTGTGGACCATTAATTAATAGGAACCCTCTCCGTGTCACCTAAGAATTCAGATCGGGGCTGACGAAGCCCTGCCTTCACTTTACAAAACTGAATCCACATACACAATTGATTAGCCTGGGCCCAACCCAAAATTATGCCAAATCCACTTCTTGAGATTATGACCCAAAACCAGGCTAACCCATCTCTCATTTTGGCCCAAGCCCCATGACTTATACCCGAGCCCCCTTACAAAACCCACTCACTAACCACTTGGGAACTATCCTTGACAGGGACCCGTATCTCTACATCAAGGAGCTTAGACCGGGGCCAGTCAGATCAGTCAGATCCATCATCCACCGTTGATCAAGGCAAGTGACCCTACTATGATCCTCTAGTGGTTAGAGTTTTCAATTCTTTGCCTCCAATATGATATATCTAAGGATTTGTTATGTTTCCATTATAATCTATGCATGGATGCATGGTGAGAGGGCCCCATCATTGCATCTTAGAATTCTAGGATTTTTGTTTATTAATAGTTTGGTTAGAATATAATAACTTTTTAATCAACTTCGATAAATGGTCTTAGTTACAATCTAGACTTGATATGCCCCCTCATAACCTTGTGAAATGAATTATTGTTGAGAAATATGTTTGATGAGCTATTTGAAATTACATTCTAAGGTTGGAACTTTGTACATTAATATATGGTTTTGATTCGCTTTTTCCGACCTTCCCCAATTAGTAGATCAGAACTGAACATTATTGAACCTTGAAAAATATACACGATTGACCTCTAAGTCATCTTCTAAAGTATGGGCAACGCACCGTGGGGACGCTTACAAGCGGACTTTAGCCCCCTTTGGGTATGGCATTGGGGATCTGGGAACCCCTTCGTGCAAAAATTACTAGACCGCAACTAACTCCCTTTAGTTTTGATTTTGTTTGGTTAATGGTAATGCTGGCTTGGTGCTAGTTATTTGTGATTATAAAATGATTGTACCTAGCGGGTACTTTTGTGCTTGGTTAATTTTGGCAAGCATACTTTCTTAATTTAGTTTATTGAGGTTGTGCCTTATCTTAGCTTAATTCAGGGTATTTGGCTCTATTAATTTGATATCTTTCCATCTAATCTGCTTTGTTATTTTGATTATCTCGATTATAACCTTAGTTTCGCATAAACCTGAAATTTGAGCTTAAAATATCCGTGCATCAATGAACCGTAGTCTAAAATTTGACTGAATAATTGTTTGCTACGGTTTCCTAGTCTATTTACTTGTGGAGTTTTACTCATATGGTTGTTTTGTTCTTTCTATTCCAAATTTTGTGGTCGATCCGAAATCTGAGGAACCTTAGGATGCTTATAGGATGGGCAGAGACATGAGTAGCGCATCACTTTATTTTATTAGCCAGTAGGCTTTAGAAAATAGATTGTGGATCATTTGAACTCATAGTTCATATATAAGACAATATGAGATTGCCATATTATTTATGGATGGTTTAGTTAGCATGCAATGACAATATTGGGTTAATATTTCTTTTATGTGACATAATTTAATTAATACATAAAGTGGGATTGTCACATCACGATATCTGAGGGTCCTAAGGGCCTCAGATCTCGGGGCGTGATAGGTTGTATGTCATGCCTGTGGTCCCCCTGTAGAAGGGCGTTGGGTCCGGTGAACATCCGCCTAGATAGAGAGGCCGGGGGAAAGTCTTAAGGGCTGGATATTCAGTGGTGCACAAGTTCCCCATCGAAAACACACCGTCTAGATCTTGGGTTTATATGTGTGACCTAGTCCTTAACCTCACATGAGGCCTTTTAAAACCATATGGCAAGATTGAATTGGAATCTCAAGAGCCAAAGCGGACAATATCATGTGAACAACGGGCTAGGCCGTTTCAAATGATACCAGAGCTTAGGATGGCCTTGTTTTCCAGTGGGGGAGTATGTCACGCCTGTGGGCCCCATGTAGAAGGGTGTTGGGTCTGGTGAGCATACGCCTAAACAGAGAGGGCGGGGGAGACTCTTAAGGACTGGGTATGTAGTGGTGCACAAGTCCCACATAAAAAACACGCCTAAAACTATGAGGCAAAAGCCAAAGCGGACAATATCATGTGGACAACGGGCTGGGTGGTTACACAATTAGACCTTATTATTATGAATGACAAAAGGCTGGGTTGATACGGCTTGGGTGAATGGGGCATTTGGATGGTGGTTGAGGTCGGACCCACCTTTGGAATTCATCCGCAAGCAATGCGACGTACGATTCTCATATGCAACATGTCCCAGTAGAATATTTTCCACATTTACATGACCATATCATTATTTACAGTATCCACTAAGTACTAACTATGCCAATAAATAATGGATCATATGAACGTCCCCCTTATTTATGATCCGACATGCAATTGACTAATGATCTGTGTTAATTTCTTTTATTCATGGCCACTAGGAAGCATTATATCATTATAGGCCCACCTAATCAGTCCAAATCTTTACCTTTCCCTTACTCCTTTCCTCATCTTCCTTCCTCTATAAATCTTCTCATTTTCGTACTTCGATATTTTTTGTTTATGTTTTCTTTGATATGTATATATAATATTGCTTTCATATTGGAATGTATGTTTTTCGTTTTCTTTTTTTAGCCAATGTTGGGCACGAGCCTGTCACACTAGTTTATATAAATTGCATTCATTTGTTTTGTTATATGGCGTAAGAAATTAGGGATTTATACATGTGGCCAATGTGGATTGGCTGAAAGAGCATTTTTCTGTTTCAACAACATAGGGGATCCAAATTCTAATTAATTATATTTTTATTATGCTATGCGGGGGCAAACATAAATCAAATATTAAAAATGAGGAAAAAGGCACGGAATCCCTAAGGTTATTGGCCCAACAGGTTTAAACCACAGGGTGGCACCTGCTAAACCCACACAAAAGCATGCTGAGCAAATCATAAGATATGGGAAGCAAATCCACACCTTAAATTCCTCCACTAACTCCCATGTGGGTAAACCTACTTTTGATGGATTGGGAGAACAAAAGGAATTCCAGTATGTGAGCCCATTTGTTTGCTAAAGTCCTATTGTTACAAGAGGTAATAGTCATGTACATGAATGCTCAGCTAAATTTAACACTTGGGTGAATTATACTCACCATTAAATTGAGATTCATTGAAGTAATAATTTAAAATTTTGGCTAACTTGGAGGCTTTAAAATCAATGATTGTGATTGAAATAATTTCTTAGCAGAGAAAATCTACAATAAAAATTTTTGGGTGCAGAATCTCTTTCTGAATGACCTACAATTTGATGGGTCTCGCAAGGTAGTTAGATTTTACGAAAAAAAATTAAGCTTACACTATAATTAAACGATTTTATGAAAAAAATCATAAAATGACAAGATAACTATTTGTACACTTTTTTTTACCAAATTACTCAAGTTGATGATATATCATCAAAGAAGTTGATGATATCGTCAACCTCTTGCAACTTCTTTTCTTCATTCTTCAACTTCTCTTGTTCTTCTTAGTGGTTTTCATACCTGATTGTCTTTAGTTTAGAAGGGATGAAGCACTATTGGAATCTAAAACTCTAAAGAAAATATATAAAACCTATAAGAAAATCCCACGTTCACTACTCAAAGATTGCCCAACATGGTTCCCTAAATGTTGCTCACTAACATAAAGACCTATGAAATTCTCCGAAACAAACAGCTTTAAACTTTACATGTTCACAAAAGCATAACAAATTCATCCCCTCCAACCTCACTTAGTGTAAGACCCCGCCTCAAGAGTTTCCAATTAGTGCTAATTAAGACATGCTTTAGTTTTAAGTGAGATTAGTGAATTTTGATTAAGTGTGGATTAGAATAGCTCTTTTATAGCTTTGGATTATTTTGGGAACTCTTTTGATTTAGTGGGACCCTTTGGGGGTTCCTTTATCGTGTTCTATGAGATTTTGGGATTTATTTGATACTCGGGAAAATCTGTATGTTGTCCCGTTTTATTTATTTTATTATTCCCCACAACTTTCGTATTTGTCCTGTTTCCGTTCGAGACCTCTAGACCCTACTTTGCTATTGATAGGGGTAAAACAGTCTTTTGCACAAAAATCTGGACACTATTTTCAATGTCTCCGAAACCCCTGAAATATATACTTTTTGGAAACTAGAAATTTTGGCAAACATTTCTTTATTCTTTGTTGAATTCGTCCGAGGCCCGGAAGATGATGTTGTAAGCCCAATTAGTTGACTAAGTTGTGGGACCCATCCCCACTTTCTATAAAAGGAAGAGTCTTTTTCTCTTCTTCCTTTTCTTGCAACTTCTCAATGAGATAGAGGAGAGTTCCAGCCCCAGGGTTTGCTTCTTTTCTTCTTGTTTCTCCATCTCCCAATCACTCTCAAACTCTTGCTAAAGGAAAAATGGAGGCTACAATTTTCTTCCTCACTATGCTAGCTTCCTATTGACACCATTTGTGGAGAAATCCATCTACTCCAAGGTTCACTTTGAACAAGCTCTTGTCATTAAAGGACCTTGCATGTAAGTGATCCTTCCCATCTTCTAGATTGTGCTTTTATTAGCCCTAGAGAGTCTTCATTTACATTATTGGAAGTTATCTCTTCCTATTTCTTGATTTTGACATTCTAGGGTTTGTGATGGGTGTCATTTTGTGGATTTTGTGTAGATTGTGGAATTTGAGCTTGAGAGAAGTGCTTAGAGCTTGATTAGCTATTCGGAGCCAAGGCAAGTGGATGAATGGGTTTTCTTTGAATGATTTCATGTTTTAATGGAGTTATGGATTTTTCACTATTCACCTTGCATGTGCTTTATGATCCAAATTGATTGTTAGAAATGTACATAATCATGAGCTTCTTTCTCTTTTAAATGTTCTCTTAAATTTTGTACATTTAAGTTGTATTTTGATATGTATGGTGACTGTGCATGGAATGAGATTTGAAAGGAGAATGGATGTGATTTTGGTTTTTAATGGATGGTTGTTGGAGGACTTGAATGTGGATGAATTAGGTGGAAAGAGGACCATAAATGTTGTGTTAAGTGTTGGCTTCATTAGTGTTGAGAAATGAAAGAAGAAGGGGACTTGGATTGCAGGTTCAGTAAGTTTCTGGAGCAGTTCGCTTAAGCGAACTCAACCTCGCTAGGGCGAACCCTTCATAGAACTTCAATCGCTTGAGCTAACCACATGCTTCACTCCAGCCTTCCTGATCCAGAGTAATTCGCTTGAGCGAACTCAACCTCGCTCGAGCGAACCCCTCACAGAACCTTGGTCGCTCGAGCCTCCCTCCTGCTTCGCTCGACCTTTCCTGACTTGGAGTAGTTCGTGTGAGCGAACTCAACCTCACTCGAGCAAACCCCTCACAGAACCTTGGTCGCTCAAGCCTCCTTCCTCCTTCGCTCGAGCCCTCCTGACTTGAACCAGTCCGCTCGAGCGAACTCCCTGTCCGCTCGAGCGAACTGGACAGAATTCCTGCGTCTTTCCTATTGTTTTCAGGTATGGTATTTTAAGGTTTGAATGGGTTATTTTGATGCCCTACCACCTTGGAAAGACCTAGGGGATGACATAAGGAGATCGACTTGGAAAGACACCTCACTTCGCAAAATGTATTGGGAATTGTGGATTTATCAAACTGTATAAAGAAACTTAGGATGTCTACCATCATCCAAGTACCATGCCAAGAGCAATAATAGACATACAAGACCTTTATACATATTGTGTGGATACGGAAGTCCCAATACATAGTTCGTAATTGTTTAAAGATTCATCATACTGTTTTATTCGGATTATACTTGTACTAACCCGATTTCACCCGATATCACCAGTTTTGACTCATACTATGGATTTATGCATCTGATATATCCTACCAGCCCCGTATATGCATGAAAAGATAATGATGTGAAATGTGTGCCTATGAGCACCATGCCCCGCCTGCCTGAGTGTTTTTACACCCATATGGTTTTGTGCATGTTCTGATTTCTCATGTAACCTATGAGTCGGCACCACTAAGCTTGGAGGTTATTGTCAGTCTAATCAACTGACTTGGGCCTCCCCCCCATGCTCCCACCAGTTGCAACTTGGATCCTGTCCTGCCCCATTACCCGGTTCCGCAGCCATCGTCTTGTCTAGCTATATGTAAATGTAAATAATGTTGGTTCTCGTCACTTCGCGTGCTCGAGCCCAACGCACTGAATGTGCTCTCATCACATTAGTGATAGAGAGGATTTAGCTTTAGTGTGGTTGCCATCTTGCCAGTTCCCTGTTCTTTGATATCCTACATGTTTTATCTTACATATGCATTTTTGATAAATGATGTGTCTTGTTTTAAAGAAATAAATGTTTAGACAGATTTTTAATGTCTTTTCAATTTATCTTTCGATTTATCTTATTGTGATATATATTCACCAACCTGCCAGACCGTCGTGTTTGACCCATTTTTGTGGTACTCAAGTCTAGTCCCCATTATTGCTTTTAAGGAGGAGCCAGAGAAGACAGTCGGTGAACCGCAGCGCTTAGTAGAGTGGCAAGCCGACAATGTCGTTTAGACATTGGATTGAGCTAAGAGTTGCGTAACATTTTAGGAGTTTATGGGATGACAATTGATTTACATTTTTGGTTGTACTGGCCTCAGTTGACCATTAATTTTGGGGAAATATTAATTTAACTGATCTTTTGTATAAACATTTAACTTCATATTTTGGGAATGCCAATGAGATCATTGCTCACTCTGACGTCATGTCATTAAATGCGTTTATCAGTCTTGCATTATGGAATGAGTTATCAATTTGATTTGCTACACGCTTCCGCACTAATGTAAATGTTTTGTGAGTGTGTGTGAAATCCTAACCGCGGAAACGTGTGGGAAATTAAATGCGCAAGTGTGTTTAATTATCATCATCATATGATCATCACCACTGTGCGTCGCGGACCTGGATCCCGGTCCGGGGCCGCGACACTTAGAAGCTACTGTCAAGTCAAGAGAAAATCCTCATTTAGGCACTTCACCGAACACCTTGCACTCCAAACTTAAACTCTCAAAACTCATGTGAAATGGGCAACAAATGTGAAGAAACTAAGCTTGAGACTCACACTCCTAAGGGAGATTATTGAGCCTACATAAGGAAGACTATTAGACACAAAATGCAATGATTAAAATAACATTTCCATCATTAGCGAAAAGAAGATGGACAATAATATCATTTTATTGTAATAAAAGTTGATGATATCATCAACTAGAGTGATTTTGTCCAAAAAAAAAAAAAAAAAACCTGCACGAACAATTTTTTCGTAATTTTATGGTTTTTCTTCATAAAACCATTTAATTAAGACTTAAACTAATTTTTTTTCGTAAAAATCCCTTTAAAAACTGTTTAACTTGGAGGCTTTAAAATCAATGATTGTGATTGAAACAATTTCTTAGCAGATAAAATCTACAATAAAGCTTTTTGGGAGCACGATCTCTTTTTGATTGACATACAATTTGGTGGGTCTCACAAGGTAGTTAGACTTTTAACTATCAAATATCATCATCGTCATCGGTATCATGGCATATTCATTTTCATCTTCTTCTTTTTCTATTTGTTTTCTCAAGCCTCATCTCCAGTGAGGCCAATCTTATCAATGGTAGAGCGATCCGAGTTACTTCACTCTTCATGATTCAAAATTACAGTTGCAGTCGCCATCGCGGTTCGTGGTCGTCGCCGTCCATCGTAAGGCGAATTTTTATTTTACCCCGAACAAATCGAAAAAAATATCTAAAAGGTCTAGAATATTGTAAAATTCTAGAAAACAATATTATCTTCTATTAGTAAACACTTTAAAGCAAGATATTGGTCCCCTTAAGTTATTACATCCGGTAACGCTGTCTTATCTGAAACTTATAAAGTCTGTTATGAATTAAATATATTTACATGTATCTATTAAAATAATTCCAAATATAACAATTTTAGAGTATACATTGCAACCATAATTTTAAACTAATCATTAGTGTTAAACACTTAGAGTCAAGAGTAGTGCAGACATACAATATTCAATTACTCAATCACCAAGTAAATTGAGAGTGAATTTCAAATTTTAAGTGACATTTGCCACTACAACAAAATTGATTAATTAATTAAAATAATTTATATATATATGAAGCGAACTATTTTCAAATTCAATTTTGAGGCTGATTTTCAATTTGATTTTGACCATCTTCTAGAATTTTGACATGGTATTAATATTGCACGCTAATAGTCCCTTCCTAGAAAATCAACACTATTGTTTGTCTCTTAGTCTCCTTTCTATTTCAGTTCTTCTATTTTAAAACGTCTCTACTTTAGCCCCACCCATTATGAATGGCAAACGACACTATTAAATCACCTCTCCTAAATCTCTCATTTAAACCTCTTTTCATCCTTGACTAAAGAGCTATCCATTTCTGCATATCCATGCATATGGAAATCTCTCACCAAGTGGAAGGCCTTCTTATTCTTCTCCTCTTGAAATACCCAAAAGCCTCTCTTCAAATCTCAACTCCAAAGCCTTGAAGTCAAATCTTTTGTGGAAGACACCGAGACTAATATATTGGACCATACTCACTATATATCATCACCAGATTACTATCCTTTTTTCGAGAAATCCTCTTGCAATTAAGGTAAGATAGGTGGCATAGCATTTGTGCAACTTTTTCATCAACTTTATTTGGGTCATACACATGTTGGTTTTGTCATTATACGTACCTAGAAAATTATTTGGTTTGAGAATTCTACCAATCTCTACGATAATGTTTTTTATGAGTTTTTAATGGAGATGATTGTTATTTTTCATAGAAATATATGAAGTGAATAATTGTTGTTCACCAATGTCTACAAAACCAAGTAACTGGTCAATAATTAGTTTTTCTTGAACTTAGGGTGTAAATTGAATAATTCGTCCTAGAGCTATTATAATATATATTTTTGCAAAGTAAGAATGCAATTTTAGTAAAAATGGGAATATAAATTCTTTTATTTGGTTTATTTTTTTATTTTAAATTTTATCACATCAGATTGTTGACTAATATTGTTGTGCCTTCCTTTTTTTTTTTCTTTGGTTTTTTTTGTTGGGGGGGGGGGGGGGGGGGGGGGGGGTGGGATTTAACG
The DNA here is from genome assembly GCA_029852735.1 of Persea americana. NCBI lineage: Eukaryota > Viridiplantae > Streptophyta > Magnoliopsida > Laurales > Lauraceae > Persea > Persea americana. The sequence goes on along the minus strand of CM056812.1, from coordinate 21,934,766 downwards.
GGAATAACCCTATAAACGGGGATTTCTTTAATTTGGGCCCAATAAAAATCGACAGACAGATGCGGCCCTGAATTTACGTTTCTTTTTTTTTTTTTGTCTTTTAGCGCAATAGTCGATATCGACGCCCATCGCAACTACAGTTCATAACCAATTTCGCATCACCCTTTTCCCTTTAAATCGTTTGTCTCGTTTGGTATCTACAACGCTACCTAGCGACGAAAATCTTCACTCCATTAAGGGTGGTGGTTGCACTCCTTTAAGAGGTAGTTACACACATGAATCTATATTGTTAGTTTGATAGTTTTCCCAAAAAGAGACATTCACCCCAGCTTGTTCATTCGTATTCTCCCTTTTGGGTTGTTACCAGCCCTAAACAAGTAATCAATGACCTTGATCTATCCCAGAAAATGGCACCCAAGTGCGTCTAGATTTTTTTACGGTGGATATTTTCTCCAAAAGTGGCATTACCAACTTTAATTTTCATACATTTTTGGGTTTAGGGTTTTAAATGTGCTTGTATTTGACAATACATACATCACTTCTCTTCTTCACTGTATTATTTACCCTAAACTAAAACACAACATTCATGCCTCATGTTAATTCTTCTTCATCTATTTCCTTTTATAAGATCTAGAAATCTGAACAACATATGGGTGTTGTCCCGTGAAATTGTTATAAAAGGTGTATAGGCTCCTACAGTTACACTATCCAAATAGTTTTCACATTCCTTTTTTGGTTTAGTGTTTAAAATGTGCATAGTCTCTTTATGGCATTGTTTAACAGTACAATTAGTGCAACCTTTTGATTATCACAATGCATTTACTTTAAACATGCATTTTCCCTTTGACCATGGGTATTGTTTATGCATACATATTTACCTTCTGTTCCTATAACTATAAACTAATTTTTTTATTTATAAACAGCATGTGAGATTGCGAGGTCCTAATCATATTCCACTACAATGGAAAGTTTTAATTTGATATTATGCATCCCGTCTATAATGGAGGAAAGCAAAAGATAAGGAATTTATCAACCTATATAACATATGGGTCATTGGTTGCTGAAGCAATTGAAGCATCTAATTGGGATTCATTTGCCGAAAGTTTAAGCCTGCAATACCTTCATCACAATGGACGTGCATTTTCACTCGCTAGCTGTCGTGCCCCCGAACCCGGATCCCCGCAGCGGTCCGACCTTAGGGACATGAATTGAGAAGTAAGTGATAAGTATATTGTTTCTCCCCAGGATCCGCGTGTGTGAGGAAGACAAAAGTTCCAAACACATCAAGAACATTTTGCGGAAGCTTACGTGGCGTTGCGACCCAGAGCCCGAGGCCTTCAGGTTCCGTGTCGCACTCAACTCATCAGCATAAAGCTGTCATACAAATCTCATACTCATACCGGAACAAAACATGTTATCAAAATATACAGAGCTGACAGTGATAGGCTTATCATTACCCAAGCATATTCAGGTTATGATTTAACAAGTGCATTATTTACAATCCCAAGAGAAAATAGGCTAACAAAAGCCTTACAGGACAACAAACTAAAACCACACTACCCAGGTGTGCAACCAATCTCCGGTGTCACGCACGACGTCTAAGTGACATCACTGACACAACACCCTGCAAAACTCGTGACTCTACAGCCATTAGCACACGTACTAGCTCAAGACGAGAACTTGCTACCTAAGGCACCAAAGATACAAGGTCAGACACGACGGTCTGGCAGGTGATCAATTTAGGCATGAGTATAAATCATTTTAAAATTTATAAGAAACCAGATACTGAATTTAAAACAGTTTATAGAACTTGAAACGATGCCTGAACGAATATACATGTCAAGAAAACAAAAGTCCATGAACGAGATATGAGGCAAAACTAGCATGAGTACATATGATCTAGTGTTAAAATCCATTTAATGAATTTAAAACAGTACAGGAACAAAAGCAAGACAAAGCTAGCATGATTACGAGAAAACATCATGACTCATGAATCCACATTGAGCCCATCCTTTCTCAATCACACGTGGTGACAAGAGCAAGCACGACATGCAAAGCACGACACCTAAAACACGATCCCACGTCATGCAAGATAGACGAGGAGGCCAGCCGCAGAATCGGAACACGCACGATGTGTAATATAATACACGACTAATCTGCAGATAGTCCACATGTTTAAGGACCCCCGGACAGTGGATCAGACTTAAGGGGCAATTCAAGCTCAGTGGTATTCAATGATATTCATGTATGCACAAAACATGTCAATATTTGTACAAAACTTATCGAAAATGGGAAAAAGTACTTATCCAAACAATGCAAAGCTAAACTAAACAAGAGTGGCATAAGCCATAGCAAAATAAGGCTGAAAGTGTTCCCCAACATAGTTCTTGAACAATTCAAAACAAAGAGGATACTTGTAAATCACAACAAGTGCAAATCAATACCTGAAACAAAACTGATACTTGTAGGTCAAAACAAGTGCAAAACGATACTCAAATGAAACCAATGCTTGTAAGTCAAAACAAGTGCAAAACGAGATCCAAGACAAAACCAATGCTTGTAAGTCAAAACAAGTACAAAATGAGACCGAAGGTAAAACCAATGCTTGTAAGTCAAAACAAGTGCAAAACGAGAACCGAGACAAAACAAATGCTTGTAAATCAAAACAAGTACAAAACGATATTCTTCGTGTTAAGACTAAGGTTTTCAAAAAAACTCTCAAGTACATGCTAAGGTCTTTCATTCGATTCTTGTGTGATTGAAACCCAAATGTTGGAATTAAAGGGGATTGGTGCCCCTGAAGGTGAACAACATTTCAGATTTCCAAGTGCACAATATCAAATTAAAAACCCTTAAACATATTCTAGTTTTCATTGATCCAAATATCCACTTTCTTTCCCGACCTTTAATCATTAAGAATAGTATACCATTGGATTCCTTGCTTCGAGATCTTTCCAACGGTATATAGAACTCCAAATTCCGACAAACGGTTCAAAAGTTATGGCTTCTGGAAGATGGTCCTCCCTTGCCCGGAGCAGTTAGCTCAAGCGAACAAAAGTTGGCTCAAGCGAATTGGTCACAGAACCTCCTTGGCTCGAGCGAACTGAAGGTTGGCTAGAGTGAACTGCCCTAGAATTGCAGAAAATGACACATTTTTTAGTCCTATCCTTGAGGAATCAAATCCCAAACCTTAGGGAATCAAATTCCCTCTCCTCCAAGACCATCCCTGCAAGAAAAAGAGCCTCCTACTCTCTCTACATCCATTCCATTCCTCCCATCAACAAACCCAATCATTCAAAACAAGTAAATTGCAACTAAAAATAGAAATCAAGCTTGACTAAATGCAAGATTGTGAACCATACTAAAACTCATGCATGAAAGTATAAAACTGCATTTCAATTAATCCCAAGCATGTTAATATAACACAAGAGAAAACTAGGAATTGAAAACAACCATTTAAAAATCAAGAGAACATCCATACTCAACATGCACTAGGGAAGGCTAAAAAGATCACTTGCGTCAACCAATAGCTAATCCAAATGCAAATCAAAGACTCCTCCAAGGTACTCTCCTATGGCTGAACTGAAATCTACAAGAAACCCCAAGAATTCCTTCAAAAATCCCAACAAATTTGAAAACAAGAACCCATTTCGAAATGGGGTTTGCATGCATGAAAGACACATTCCTTATGGGCTCAAAAGACTTCATTAAAGAGGAGAAGAAGAGTCCTCACCTGTAGCTAACCAAACAAGGAGAAGAGAAGAAAATGAAGGAGCTATCTAGAAGGAATCTCCAAGAAAATACTAGCAATGGGATCCTTGAGTTGAGAGGAAGAAGAATATACTCTCAGATTTTGAGTTGGAGGTCTCTAACTATGGCATGTAAAAGAGAAAGAGAAGAAGAAGAAGAAGTTCCTCTCAGCTGGGTTGAAGAAGAAGTTGCAGGAAGAGAGCTTCTAAACGTGGGTGGGAAATGAGGGAGAAGACACTTAAGTCAAATGAGTTTTTGTGGGCCCCATGTGCTCAAAACTTGCAATGGTTAAAACAATGATTTGCGGGCCCCGGATGAAAACCACGGAGAAGACTAAAATGATCGTCGAAAAATCTAGTTTCCAAAAAGTATAAGTTTGGCATAGTTTTGAGATTTCGAAATTTGGGTCCAGATTTGGTGTGAAATGATTGTTTTACCCTTTTTTACCAAGAATCTGGGTTTCTGGGCCTCAAACGCGAATAGGCTGAATACAAAAGTTGAACAATAGAATTAAACCATTCAGAAGAGATGAAAATCATGATTAAAATCGAGAAAACTAAAATTTCCTCCCAAGCTTACACGTACACTCAAGGCACCTTTGAGTATAACTGAATAGCATAAAACGCTCTCGAAATTCCCCAAAGCTAATTCCAAACTAAATAGAACCAATTTATAATCCTACGAACACTAAACCCATAATATAACTAAACACGCACTTAGTTAACCCTAATTGCGCTAATCCTGGGTTGGGGTTTGACATCCTCCATCCCTTAGGTTATTTGGTCCTCCAAATAAAATTAGTTATACCTCGGGTAATAAGTTGGGATACTTTCTCTGGACTTGATCTCTTAGTTCCCATGTTGCTTCTTCCGGCTCATGATTTTCCCATTGAACTTTGACGCAATGGATGGTCCGGTTTCTCAATTCTTGCTCTTTGGTGTCCATAATTCTAACCGGCTTCTCCACATACGAGGCATCTTCTCGAATTTCCAGTGGTTCGTGCTGTTGTCCATGTGAAGGATTTGGGACGTAATTCTTCAACATAGAGACATGAAAAACATTGTGCACCCCGGAGAGTTCTGCCGGTAACGCAAGTCTATAGGCAACGTCTCCAATCTTGCTCAAAATCTTATACGGTCCGATGTATCTTCTTGCTAGCTTGCCCTTCTGACCAAATCTTAGTGTTCCTCTGACCGGAGACACTTTCAAAAATACCTTGTCACCCTCTTTGAACTATAAATCTCTCCTACGAGTATCCGCATAGCTTTTCTGTCTACTTCTGGCAACCTTTAACCATTCATGGATCAGCTTGATCTTATCACTTGTCTCTCCAACTATCGTCGGTCCATGAAAACTACGAACACCGACTTCTTCCCAGCAAACGGGAGTTCTGCATCTCCTACCATAGAGTGCCTTGAAAGATGCCATACCAATGCTGGAATGGTAGCTGTTGTTATACACGAATGGTAGCTGTTGTTATACACGAATTCACATAGGGGTAAGTACTCATCCCATTGAACCTTAAAGTCTAGCACACAAGCACGCAACATATCCTCTAAAGTCTGTATCGTTCTCTCGGACTGGCCATCTGTCTGAGGATGGTATGCAGTGCTGAATTGTAACTTGGTTCCCATAGATTCAAATAGGGTCTTCCAATACCTTGAAACAAATCTGCTATCTCTGTCTGAGGTAATGGAGACGGGCTGACCATGTCTGTTGACAATCTCGGTCACAAACAAATCTGCTAGTGGCGCCATATGCATCTTACTCCCGGTCTTCATAGGAATGAAATAAGCCGACTTCGTTTGACGATCTACAATAACCCAAATAGCATTGTTCCCCTTCTTAGTGGTAGGCAAACCAAAGACAAAATCTATAGTGATATGCTCCCATTTCCACTCCGGAATGTCCAATGGCTGTAACAATCCTGGAGGCTTCTAATGTTCTGCCTTGATCTGTTGACATGTGAGACATCAGGATACAAACGCCGCTATTTCTCGTTACATATTATTCCACCAGAATCGGTTCTTCAAGTTTTGGTACATTTTGGTGCTCCCCGGATGCATGGAATATCTTGTACTGTGAGCTTCAGTCATAATTTCATTATTCAAATCTTCAATGTTAGGCACACACAAACAATCACGAAAATACAACACTCCATCTACTATCCTGAAGTCCGGACGATCTGAGATATGATCAACAATTTTGGCCAAGTCTGAATCTTGCAATTGTCTGTCTTTGATCTTCTGGATGAAAGTAGGCTCAGACGCTATCATACTGGCCAACATCACACCCTTCCTTAACGGTTGCACTTCTACTTCAAGTTCTTCAAACTGATGTAAGACACTAACTCCTCTCAAGCTGGCCATAACTGCTGATTTTCTGCTTAACGTATCAGCTACTACATTCACTTTGCCCGGATGATACTTGATTGGAAATTCATAATCTTTTATATACTCCATCCACCGCCTCTGCCTCATATTCAACTCTTTCTGCGAAAAAAAATACTGCAAACTCCGGTGGTCCAAGTGGACTTCAAATTTCTCTCCGTATAAATAGTGTCTCCACATCTTCAAAGGGAATACAACCGCTGCTAACTCCAAATTGTGGGTGGCATAATTCTTTTTGTGATCCTTTAACTGCCTCGAGCCATAAGCAATCACCTTGTCATTCTGCATCAACACACAACCCAATCCTACATTTGACGCATCTATATACACAACAAATCCTCCACTTCCTGACGGTAGAGTAAGAATCGGGGTTGTAGTCAATCTCTTTTTCAACTCTTTGAAACTTTCTTCACACTGGTCTGTCCAAACAAACGGCACACTCTTCCTAGTTAACTTGGTCAATGGTGTTGCAATTGGTGAAAATCCTTGGGCAAACCTCCTGTAATATTCTGCTAACCCCAAAAAGCTTCTGATCTCTATCACATTGCCTGGCCTTTTCCAACTGATAACTGCTTCAACTTTGGCTGGATCCACTGCTAGACCTTCTCTTGATATAACATGGCCTAGAAAAGCCACTTGCTCTAGCCAAAATTCACATTTACTTAGCTTTGCATAAAGCTGGTTGTCCCTCAAAAGCTACAATGACGTCCTCAAGTGCTCTGCATGCTCCCCTTTACTCTTAGAATACACAAGCACGTCATTAATAAACACCACAGTAAAATGATCCAAATACTCTGCAAAAAATTTATTCATGAGGGCCATAAACACCGCAGGTGCTTTTGTCAAATCAAACGGCATCACCAAAAATTCATAGTGCCCATATCTCGTTTGGAAAGCTGTTTTAGGTACATCTGACTCTCTAACCCGCAGCTGATAATACCCAGACCTCAAATCTATATTGGAAAAATACACTGCTCCTTATAATTGATCAGACAATTTATCTATTCTTGGCAACGGGTACTTGTCCTTGACGGTCATATGATTCAATCTTTTGTAGTCTATACACATTCTCAAGCTTCCGTCCTTCTTTTTCACAAATAACACCAGTGCTCCCCAAGGTGAAATGCTTGGTCTAAGGAGATCTTTACTCAACAAATCTTGCAACTGGAGTTTTAGTTCACCTAACTCTGCTGGAGCCATCCTGTAAGGTGCAATAGATATCGGAGCTGTCCCTGGAAGGAGCTCAATGGTGAACTCAACTTCTCGCATTGGTGGCAATCCCGGGGCCCGTAAAGTGATGTTTTAACTGTTGCAAGTTTTGTATGCACTTGGGGCCCACTCTCCGTCACTTAAACTTCCTCCTTCACTACCCACGTTCAAAACCTCTTGTTTCTTGCAACTCCTTCCTCCAGCCCAACTGAGAAATGACTCCTTCTTCCTCTCACTTTGCCTCTTGCATGCCTCACTTATAGACCTCCAAATCAAGATCTGAGACCATCATCCTCTTCCTCTCTTTCCCAGCTCTCTATTGATAGCATTTTCTTGGAAATTCTAGCTGGAAGAGACCTCCATTTTCTCCTCTCTTCCTTGTTTGGTTAGCTCCAGGTAATGGGATCTTCTTCTTCCTTTCATTTTGATCTTTTGAACTCCTTAGGACACTAATTTTCATACATGCAAACCCATTTTAGAAATGAGGGTTTTAGTTTCCAAAATGGTGATTTTTGGAATGGTTTTCTTACGGTTTTTGTGTAGATTTCGTGGCTCTTCTTTGGATGGGAGTTTGAGAGAGTGTGGATAGCAAATTGGTGAAGGCAAGTGATCCTTTTTTACTCTCTTAATGCATGCTGAACTTAGGCATTAATTAGATTTCTGATGGTTGGTTCTTCATGCTTAATTTGCTCACTTACTACTTTCCAATGCATGGGATTATTTGAATTATTTTCTATATCTTCTTGCCTAAGTTTTAGTATGATTTTTTATTTGCACATTGGTTAAATTGATTTCTATTTTGGTTGTAAGATATGGTTATAAATAGCTGGAATTGTGAGTGGTGTGGTTGTATAATGAATGAAGTGGAGTGATGAATGGTGGTATGAAAAAGGCTTGGAAGATCATGTATATGCAGGTCCCTTTAAGAAGGAGAAGAGAAGAAAATGAAGGAGCTATCTAGCTTGAATCTCCAAGAAAATACTAGCAATGGAATCCTTGAGTTGAGAGGAAGAAGAATATACTCTCAGATTTTGAGTTGGAGGTCTCTAACTATGGCATGTAAGAGATAAAGAGAAGAAGAAGAAGAAGTTCCTCTCAGTTGGGCTGAAGAAGAAGTTGTAGGAAGAGAGCTTCTAAACATAACATGGGTGCGAAATGAGGGAGAAGACACTTAAGTCAAATGAGTTTTTGTGGGCCCCATGTTCTCAAAACTTGCAACGGTTAAAACACTGATTTGTGTGCCCCGGATGAAAACAACGAAGAAGACTAAAATGATCGTCAAAAAATCTAGTTTCTAAAAAGTATAAATTTGGCATAGTTTTGAGATTTCGAAATTTGGGTCCAAATTTGGTGTTGGGTTTCTGGGCCTCAAACGCGAACAGGCTGAACACAAAAGTTGAACAATAGAATAAAACCATTCAGAAGAGATCAAAATCATGATTAAAATCGAGAAAACTAAAATTTCCTCCCAAGCTTACACGTACACTCAAGGCACCCTTGAGTGTGACTGAATAGCATAAATCGCTCTCAAAATTCCCCAAAGCTAATTCCAGACTAAATAGAACCAATTTCTAATCCCACGAACAATAAACGCACATTATAACTAAACACGCACTTAATTAATCGTAATCGCGCTAATCCTGGGTTGGGGTTTGACACTAGCATCGAAGATGATAATGATGTCAATAGAATGATCAAAGCATCGGGTCAAGACACAAATGGGATATACTTATATGTTTCTAACAATTGGAACAATAGACAGTGTAGAGGAGGACAACAATCTAGGTATGTAAATTTGTTGTATTCTGCATAATACTTTATCAAATATTTATCCCAATCCCTTACTTGAATTTTGTTATATTGTTGATGCACTGTAGGTTTCAGAGGAATGACAAGCATCATTCTTTTCTTGGAAAATTGAGGAGTGTATTGCTAAATTGCAAGGGAAAAGAAGTGAAAGATAGGACAGCCGTTCCAAAGCGTCCTACAGTTGATCTCCGAGAAGATAATGACATGCATTTTTCAACTGTTCGAAACATCACAAGTCCGTATCATACCTTAGGTCAAGAAATTGATCTTGATAATATAGAGGATGGGATGGACTATGGTGATGAGAATCATTTTGATGAAAATAATTTCACAGGAAAAATTCCAGTGATTGTGATGGGCTCGGACAAAAGCAATGTCGATGGCGCTAATCCAGTCAACAATGCATTTGTTGATGATATAGAGGATTTTGTATACTATGGTGATGAGAATCAGTTTGACGAAAATAATTTCATCGGACAAATTCCAATGATTATGATGGGCTCGGACAGAAGCAACGTTGCCGGGGCTATTCCAGTCAACAATTCATGTCCTTCAAGTGAACATTCAGGTGTTAATTTCGTTGACAACATGGTACATGAAGAATTGAATGCAGATGTTGGAAACAATTCAGCACGTGAAATGTGGATTGGCCATGAATTCCTTAATCATGACACATTCCGGAAGACTCTGGCGAAGTTTGCAATTTATGGAAACTTTACTCTGAAGCACTTGAGGACCGACCTGTACAAAGTGACAACATGCTATAAAGATCAAAGTTGCCCTTGGTGCATTCATGCCTCTATCGTGGAATCAGGACCACAATTCAAAGAGCATACGTATAACCTTGTCCATAGATGCTCTAAGCCAATGACAGGGATGGCACATAAATAGGTGCTAGCATTGCTAATTGCGGAGTTCATCATGGACAGAGTCCGACAAAATGTCAAACTGAAATCAAAAGAGATCATGAATGACTACCAAATGGAATTTGGGGCAACTATTACCAATAGGAATGCACATGTAGCAAAGGAGATAGCCCTTCGTACAGTGCGAGGATCTCACAAGGAGTCATTCCAAATGCTGCCTAGTTATTGTATTGAAATGTAGATGACCAATCCAGGCACAGTAACAAATATAGACACCACATCTAAGGACCGTTTCAGAAGATTTTTTTGGGCATTCGGAGTTTGTCTAAGGTCTTTCATTAATACTTACTGACCAATGATTGCTGTAGATGTGACACATCTCTGAGGGAAGTATACTGGTGTTTTGCTCGTTGTTGTTACACAGAATGTCGATCATAAGCTCGTCCCCATCGCGTTTGCCTTTGCAGAAGCCTAGGGATGTGATAGTTGGGAGTGGTTCCTTGCAAACTTGCATATAGCGCTGGGTGAGCCCTACAACTTGACTATTGTGTCAGACCGTTAAAAGGGTCTTATTCCGGCGCTCTTGAACACCATAACGTCCGCAAAGCATTGTTAATATTGCCATCACATTGCCGAGAATATTAGGGTGGCTTTTAGTGATGCAGCAATTGTGGCAAAATTTTGGCGTGCTGCCAAACCAAATAGGCCATTTGAGTATGATGCATATATGACCGATATATGGGCAGTCAGCCAAGAGGTATTCAATTACATTGATTCAATTGGAAGGCAGCGTTGGGCTGATGCATATGTATATGGACGGTGGTATGATATGCTTCCTAGTAATGCAACAAAATGCACAAATGGCCTCTTCAAGGACACTAGAGTCCTCCCTATTACAAAATAGGTCGAAGAAATAAGGGCCAAGCTAATGAAATTTTTCCTGAACCGCCATCTTGAATTGCAAGCAGTTACAAGTCTTCTAACACCATATGCAGATAAAGTTTTGGAAAATGAAACGAAAGAAGCTCGACGACTGCATGTTCATGTGGCTAGCCTAGTTGAGTTTCAAGTACAATCTACAGAGTACGTGGACATCGTCGATCTTGAACGCAAGACTTGCACATGTCAAAAATGGGAGATTCTGGGGAGAGTTAGTAACTATGATCCATATGAATTCTGCGAACATTGGTACCAATCAAGTGTATATCATATGACGTATAGTGAAGTATTGTTTGCTACCTATGATAGTAAATAATGGGAGCACACATCTGATGAACGAGTTTTGCCACCACGAGCTACTAAACAACAAGGGTGGCCAAAGAAGAATAGGATTCGGACTGAGGATCGTGGCCAGCAACGACGGGTAGTCACCTATGGTAACTGTAAAGAGAAGGGGCATAACCAGCAAAGTTGTCACAATCCACAACAGAAAACCTGAAGATGCAGCCATTTAGATCTTATAATTTTTGCTAAAGAAAAGAAGAATAGGAATTTTCTGGTTTGTGTTAATGTTTGGTTTCAATGTGAAAGAAGCCGTCTGGGCAATGTACAGAGTCTACTGAAGCATTTTTTGGAAGGGAGATGAACGAGTTAATGTGGGCTCCTTTTTTAGAGTAATCGGAGAACTTTACTAGCACTTTCCACATACGGGGCAAGCGCTTAATTCTCCAACTGATAGACACTGCGATAGCCATCGGTGCTGATGCAACTATTGCAGAATCACTATGAGCTGACAGAGTGTCAAACAATGTTTTGGCTATTGGGGGGTGCCAAGCACTTCTTCAAATGGTGGTAAGTCAGCAGGCTAACCTTTGCTTGGAACGTCATCGTGGCGTTTTGTCCCCTTTCTCCTGTAAGTTTTCGCTTTTGGACTTTTAAGGGCAGCTTTCTTGACTCTCATGTGAGGGGGAGGGGGCAATGTGAGATGGACCAGCATCAGTCTCAGGATCAGTTTAAGGGGAACAGTGTGAGAAGGACCAGCATCAGTATCTTGAACAGTTTGAGGGGGAACAGTGTGAGATGGACCTACACCAGTATCGGGAACAGTCTGAGGTGGAACAGTGCTAGATGGATCACTTCTTGTCTGATGGAAAACAGTAAGGACAGATTCAGACTTGCACAAGAGTAAATCTATGTAGATCGGGCTGGCAGTTTACCTTTTGTACATTCTCATCAGATTGTGAGTTGTCGGCCTGTTCTATAGAGAGGTTTTTGAACCTCGTCCCGATTGCTACCTTAAAGGTCTTCAGTTTTTTCTGAATTGACACCCCCAAACTTGAATTTCTTTTTTTCCTTTTCTCAACATGATCGCACGATCGCTCTAAGTGAGCAACATGTTCATCAACCCGATTACAACAGAATTTATATCATCCCACTTAGGCAATATTACTACCATATAAATGAAAACACGGTGACAAATGCATTAAATATTTACATATTTCTGTGGGACAAATGGGTCGGCCTGTTGGGCGGGGGCTTCTACCTCGTTACTCCCCCTATGCTCAACCCTGCTAATGTGTAGGATTGTGTTGGCAAGATACCATACAAAGTACTCTTCAGAATGTCTAGGCCGGTTGCATTTCTCCCCTAGTAATCCTAGCTGGCTTCTTGCAGCCCACAGTGTTGTTATCTCTTCATCCATATGCAAGTTGTAATCAATTACCAATCTCTCTATACGTTCTCTTCTACGTATGGCACATTGAAAGGCGGGGGGACCAGTTGCTTGAGCCCAAACTGCTTCATGAATCGCCACGTGTTATGCTGCTCAACAATCCAGTACCACACTAGGACAGTTGATGAGGAAAATAGATCGCGATCCCCTTTAGGTACACTCATTCAAAATTTCTTGCCATAATAGGAGTACGGTCACCAAGTGAACTACATATAGTCACATATAAGAAGACATTAAAAGATAGGCAATGGATAACCAAAGAAAAGACATCGTAAAATTATCTTGGAAAACACATGTATATTTACCCAATCAACTGGCAAGCTGTTTAGTTGGTCCCTTACTTCCTTGACCGTTGCAAGGGTGGGTGATCCCCTATCCTCCTATGCCATTGCTTGAACAGAGGAAATTATATGTCCTTCTTCCAACTAGGATCTGGCAAAGGACACCGTCGGCCTCCTTATCTGCTTGAGTTGTTTAAAGAGTTCAAGCCTTATGCATGGGCCCCTGTTTGACTTGCAAACCTTTATAGAATGTTGTCAAAGGCAACTTGGTGGGGGCCGAGAGACAAAAGAGGCTGAAGGAAAGGGGAAAGATCAACAAGAGGACAATAAGTCCTGCAGGACACCCACGGGGCCTTTGCAGCTTCTACAGGTGATTAATTCTCAAACTTAGAATTTTCGGTGCATCATTTAAATGCTAACTAACGCCTGCATTTTGATGGTTTCCATCACAAATATGGGCTTACTCTAGAATGTCCGCCGCCAAGCATAAACACATACCCAGAGGTTGATTTCCTGGAATCCTTATTTGACATGAAGTCAGAATCTGTATAATCAACAGGAATCAACTCATCACTGCCATAAATTAACATGTAATCTCTACTCCTTCTCAAGTATTTGAGAATAAACTTCACAGCAGTCCAATGGTCTGCTGACTAAGCCCACTGCATGACAAATATCAGGTCTAGTACAAAGCATAGCATACATGAGGCTGCCAACAGCCAAGGCGTATGGCACTTTTCTCATCTGCTCCTTTTCCTGAGGTGTCTTGGGACACTGATCCTTGGAAAGGTGCACTCCATGCCTGAAAGGTGTGATACCATTCTTGGAGTCTTGCATTGCAAACCGCACTAGTACCTTATCTATGTATGCAGCTTGAGATAAGCCAATCATCCTATTTTTCCCGTCTCGATGGAGCTTGAACCCTAGGATGTAGCTAGCTTCTCCTAAGTCTTTCATATCAAAAGTCTTAGCCATCCAAACTTTTACTGTAGGTAGCATTCCTATGTCTCTCCCGAGAAGAAGAATGTCATCGACATATAATACCAGAAAAACTACCCTAGTCTCCTTCACTTTTCATATACACACATGACTCATCCGGACTTTGACAAAAACCAAATGCCTTGATTGCCTGGTCAAAACGGATGTTCCAGCTTTGGGATGCCTGCTTCAATCTATAAATGAATTTATGTAGCTTGTAAACTCTTTGCTCTTGGTTTCTAGCCACAAAACCGTCTGCTTGCATCATATAGATGTCTTCCTCAAGATGGTCGTTGAAAAATGTCGTCTTGACGTCCATTTACCAAATCTCGTAATCAAGATGAGCGGCAATGAATAAGAGTATCCGGATAGACTTGAGCATGGCTGCCGGCGAGAAGGTTTCCTCATAGTCGATACCTTCTTTCTGAGTATACCCTTTCACAACAAGCCTGGCCTTAAAGGTCTCAACTCTTCCGTCCGGTCCTCTCTTTCTCTTGTAGACCCACTTGCACCTAATAGGTTTTGGCAGGCAAGTCCACTAGTGTCCAGACCTAATTATAGTACATCGACTCCATCTCAGCTTTCATAGCTTCTTGCCAACGTCCCGAATCTGTGTCATTGATTGCTTCATTGTAGTTACAGCGTTCTAGTTCCAATTCTTTCGGGATTGTCTCGTAAGACTCTCCTAAAAACGAGAACCTGTCAGGGGGCCCGACAATCCTCCCACTATGACGAGGCACTGGTGTAACTGCTGGGTTAGGTATGGGCGGATGCTCTTCAAGTTCGGTCATAGTAGGATTTGGAATTGACTTTTCTTGAATTTCTTCCAAGATAAACTTTTCTAAAGATTTCCAGTCAATAATATAATCTTCTTCCAGAAAAACCGCATTGGTGCTTACAAGCACTTTCTGCTATCTAGGATTATAGAATATCCAACTTTTAGTTCCTTTAGGATATCTACAAAAGTGCACACTTCCGACTTCGCTTCCAACTTATCCGCCTTTACCTTCAGCACATGTACCGGACAACCCTAAATATGTAAATGTTATAGACTAGGCTTTCGTCCATACCACAACTCCCGGGGAGTCTTAGGTACAGACTTAGATGGTATGAGTACGAGGTTTAGTATGTACATTGCAGTATCTAAAGCATGTCCCGAAAAGGATATAGGTAATCCAGATAAACTCATCATAGACCCGATCATATCTAAAAGAGTTCGGTTCCTTCTTTCTGCTACTCCGTTCTGTTGAGGCATACCAGGAGCAGACAACTATAATAGAATCCCATTTTCTGATAAGTATCCCATAAAATCAGCTGTAAGCTATTCTCCTCCTCGATCTGATCGAAGAGTCTTGATACTTTTACCTAATTACTTTTCTACTTCCTCTTGAAACTCTTTGAACTTTTCAAAAGCCTCGGACTTGCGGTGCATAAGGTATATGTATTCATATCTTGAGTAGTCATCTGTGAAAGTATGAAGTACTCATATCCTCCTCTTGCTCTAATATTTATGGGTCCACACACATCAATATGCACTAATTCCAATAAATCTTTGGCTCTATTGCCCTTAGATGAAAAGGATCTTTTGGTCATTTTGCCTTCCAGACAGGATTCGCAGACAGGCATTGGTTCTACTACCATTGAAGGCAAGATACCATCTTTCATTAGCCTATCAATCATGTTTAGGTTAATGTGACCTAGCCTTAGGTGCCAAAGCTTTGTTGGATTAGATGAAGGTGATTTTCTCTTTAATGATGGTCTATTATTTATCTCGGTGTCATGTATCTCATACATTGTGGGAGTTAGCAAATAAAGTCCATTGATTACCTTGCCAGAACATATAAAAGTACCATTCCTCTTTATGACAACTTCAGTACCAAAAGTAATGGAATAACTTTTATTCACCAAACTAAAAACTGAAATTAAATTCCGCCTTAAAGATGGTACATATAAAGTGTCTGACAACATCAATTTATTATCTGAAAAACATAAAGTAATAGCTTCTACTGGAACCCCCTCTGCCTTATCTTCAGAGCCTAGGTTGACAATGATTTCGCTGTCACTGAGCCTCCTGGTTTTTCGAAACCCCTGCAATGAATTACAGATGTGATTAGTTGCATGGGAGTCAACACACCAGGATTTTGAAGTACCAGTTGCAAAACTAACTTCAGAAACAAGTGACTCAATCATGCCTGAGGTCTTTTTCTTGGACAAAAAATCTGGACAATTCCTCTTCCAATGTCCTATCTTACTACAGTGAAAACAATTTCCCTTAGTCCCTGAACCCTTAGCCTTTGCCACACCACCAGTAGGACCATTTTCTGCCTTAGGACCTTTGGGGACTGATTTCTTTTTGCCTTTCCAGCCTTTGCCTTTTGGCTTAGGCCTAGCATCTGACTTTTTTGTCATCAGGGCAGTTGGCCTTTTCTTCATAATTCCCTCAGTTGCCACCAGCCGGCAAGACAGTTTGGCTACGGTCAGATTCATTTTATTCATATTATAATTGATCTTAAAATGGTTGAATGAATCTGGTAGCGACTTAAGGATTATGTCAATTTGCGACTCTGCATCAATCGCGACACCCAGTACATCCAACTCATTTAATGAGTCCATCATCTTTAGCATGTGGTCCGATACTGGAGTACCCTCAGCCATCTTGGTGCTTATGAGCACCCTCATAGCAGCCTGCCTAGCAGGCCTTCCCTGGTCCGCAAACATCTCCTTTAAGTTTGATATTATATCGTATGCAGTCTTATAGGTTTGATGTTAGTGTTGTAAAACACTAGACATAGATGCCTGTATATAACATTTGGCATAATGATTCTTCTCTTCCTGTGGTTTAAGTTTGGCCATCTCTTCGTCTTTGGTTCATTTGGCATAATGATCTTTCTCTTCCTGTGGTGCATCCGGCACAGGCTCATTAAGATGTGGGGGGGGGGGGGGGGGGGGGGGGGGTGGTAAGGACATATTTATATCCTGATGCAATTAGGACAATATCCAGGTTCCGTTTCCAGTCTACATAGTTGGATCCCACCAACTTATTCTGGTTGAGAATGGTTGCAAGTTGATTGAAAGTACTTGAATTCATGTTGAATAAACTATAGCACATAACCATACATTCAATAAATGAATATTAATGACATTAGAGTTTAGTTTTATACCAAATTTATGTGATAGTCCTCATAACCACTAAAATTTAGAATACATCGGAATTCCAATCCCTGGGATATGCCTCCTTGGGGAGTGTGAATACCACCTAGATTGGTACGGATAAAAGTAGGTTAAAACTATCTATGATCCCCTATCATTCATTATTATCTACGTATCTCATACCAAGTAATGTATAACTCCCGATTTGCTCCGGTTTCTAAAATACATGAGGCAAATCCTTGGGGATACTACATTATTATTTTAGTTAAGTGTGACCCACCAAGTAATATTACGTGACAACCATTGTAGGCAGCCCCTCCTTGGGGAGTGAACCCCCACCTCGTCTCACCAACACTATCCTTTTGGGAGATCCATATCTAGTAACCAGACAAATAAAAGCCCTCCGTGGGGAACAACCATTCTCAAGATGGCACGAGGCTAGTACTTTCCTTACAATGGACCTATGGTGGAAAACCATGGGGATTTCTCAATTTAATGCCCCGCTCCCACTTAATATTTTAGAATTGAGGATTTTCTTTTTAAGGTATTAGGGCCCATATTATTATCAAATCATCTTATGATATGATCAAAGATTGGCTCTAAGTCAAGTTATTTTAAGGAAAGTCCATTTTCTAATTTAGTGTTACCAATGTATCCATCTCATGGGTCATCAACACTAATTAGAACTCTTTCTAAGAATTAATTTGATTTGACCAATTTTAGTAACTTGCTATGTTTGGATCAGATTTGGAAACATTCTAAATCAAGCATTCATCCATAAATAGAAAATGCTAAAGTTAGTAACTAGTCCTCTCCTCCACATGGCCCTAGCGGAATAGACTTCTTGGACTTCTAGACTTTCCAAAACTTTAGAATTCCTCAAACTCTTTGGGCAACTCCATAACACGTTTTGGGAATCTTCAAACTCTTTGATTAGGAGTCCAACTTCACTTTCTTTCTTTGTCTCGGACATCGCCAGAATTTAGAAATTTTGAAAATCACATAAATCCCTATGTCTCTATGATGAGACTTACATGGTAATCTAAAATTGAAACTGAAATGGCTATAGGGAAACTATCATGCCTTGCCCTTTCATGGGAAACTAAGGAAACCATGATGCCCTTTACACTTAGCCTTAAAAATCAATCAACCATAAAAGAAAGTAAAAAACTTCTGGGCCATATGGAGAGGACAAGATAACTTGCATGTTAGTATCTCATACAACCAAACAAAACACACAAATAGGCTGCCAAACAATGCTGGAAAAATAGGACACACAAAGAAGACCCGAAATTGAAAAATTTTAAAAACTGCATGTTCTATCGCAGTGTCCTCGGTCAATCGGCCAGAGAGCCCAATTGACATGTAAGTACCCAGTCGACCAGACACGAGTCCTAGTCGACCGGATAGATGAACATCAAATTTTGGGTTTCTCTTTTTCGTGTCCATTCAACTCCAAAACTCTTTTGAAGTGTTCCAATGGCTTCCTATCACCCTTCCATCATTATTAAACCCTTTTCTGACTGTCCAAACATGGATTCACCATGAAACAAAGTAAAACCATGAAAACCCGATCCAAACATGGCCCTTCCTCTTTCTTCTTTGCATCTCATGCAAAGAACAGAGAAAGCATGCTTCTCTAACATGATAAGAGATGAGGTATGGCTCTGATACCAAATTATTGAAAGTGGGTTGGCCTCTAGGATAGGTTACAAAAACTTTTCACCAACTAGAAGTAATGAACACCTATCCAAAAGCCAATAAACCCTAATCCAGGATGCATGTCCTCAATCTCAACCATCATGGTTAGCAAACAAACCTATTAAGAAGATAGAAACAGCATCTAACAAGCAACCACGAAATTCCACAATATACAAGGAGTAGAAAATACCTATGGAGCTTGGTTGTGCTCTAATGGAGAACTTGATTAAACTCTTTGATGAAGAGCTCTTCCACAATCAGAATCTCCAACACCCAATCGTGTTCCACGCTATGACCCGCTTCAGATCTCTTTCCTCGAGAGAGATGGTGGAATCTCTAAGAGAAATACTAACTAGAATCTCTAAGGAAACTAGAAGGGAACTTGAGAGAGAGGGAAGGAGGGGAAGTGCACCTCTTGCACGAAAAAAGGAAGTGTTGGGCGTGAATCTCCAAGAGGATTCTTAGAGTATGTTGGACATCCAAAGGGTTCCCTCTTGCCTCCTATTTATAGTTTTGCAACCTTCTCTTTGTTTATTATTAGAAGTCCAACTTCCGTAATAATTAGTAACCCTTTATTCCCACTATTACCACTATTAGAAGTCTTACTTCAAATAGAAATAGTAGCTTTCCTTTTTGAGTTCAAATAGAATTAGTAATGATCCAATCATGGGCTAGCGTGGGGACCACTAGGGATTCCATAGAAAGCTGGCTCCAACTGGGATACCGCGAGCCCACATCTCATGTGCAATCCGGGCCCATAGTTAATTGCGAATAACTCCACTAAATAAATGCAATTGAACTCCAGTCTTACGAATAAATTACATGAAGACCCTAAACTTCCCTATCACTACAAGTAGGTCCCCTCTATCATTATCCATGGATCAATTGGACAAACTGTCCCACCAATTTAGATCCATATCTTATTATCCTTGAGACCCAATTAATTATAGCAATCATTAGTACCATCCAATTAACTCTTAATCGAGATGGGTGTACACTTACCAATGATAAATCCATTAATTGGCATAAGGGGAAAATATAGATTCCATTTTGACCATTAGATGTTCACACAATCCTACTATCACGTACCCAAGACACCGAGGCGTTGACCTACAGTTGGCCTCACTCATTGGTGACTCAAAGTAAATGAATAGATAGAAACTGGAGTTCATCAATGTCTTAGGGTTAAGAGCCCATTGCTAGGGAATTATGAGAGCAGACCTAAAAATAAAGACAGTGTTCTTAAGGTGCTTCTTATGGTCCTTCAATACATCCAATGTACCAGTATAATGATCTAGTATCTTACATTCCTATGATCGAGACAGATCATACTATTTCATAGTGATCATAATACTGCAACCTTGTCAGATGAGATACCCAATCTCATCACTGGTTGAGAATCAATTTAAGTATAAGATTTGTGACACATGTCTCCTATATATGGATCTCATCCATACACATGTGTTACTTCTAATACACTTATGGACTCCAGTTCATCTTATGAGCTAGTGTGTCATTTGTATTGGTTATGTGCATTTAAGTAATTAAAACACCATTCATCTCATGAAAGGAAAACATGAATATATATTGATAAATAAAGAAATTAATCAATTTATTACATCAATCTTAATGGATTGAGACCATAAAACTAACAAAAAATCCATTTCAAAAGGGGGACCCACATTTTTCAAAAATAAAAAGTGGTGAAAAATCACCAAGTTCTGAATGGGCGGTCGATTGCGTGACCCAGGTCTGTCAACTCTGTGAATGATGAACAGTATCCTCACTAAGCGCCTAGCACTTGGTTCTGTGCAGTCGGTCGACCACGCCCCTGGTCGGTCGACTGCGGGTTGTAACAAAAAATGCGTTCACAGTGGTCGAATCAGGCACCCAACACCAGATTTTGTACAGGCGGTCGACCGCGTGACCCTAGTTGATCGACCGCCAACACAGCAGAACAGAATTCCAGTTCTGTAACTGCTTAGAAATGGGTCCCACCCATTGACAAAATTCCCTGAACCTGTTTAACTACAATTCAAGGATAAAATGAAGTCCATTGCGAGCCTAACCATTCATGTAAACAAGCTATCAGAACGTAATCTATTCATTAATCAATTCAAGCATAATTATCATGTTTTCATCCAAAAAATCAAAACCAATGAGCATATGGGCTTCTAACCATCATCAATCATCAAATCAAGAAGAAGAAAACACATCAAATCATAAACATATATATATATATATACTTGCCTTTGATGAAGAGCTTAAGTAAAAAGCCAAGAGAAAATTGGGGAAAATCTCTCTTTTGAGCTCAAAATGAAGGGAAACAACTCTCAACCCAAAATCAATCTACACATGCATGCAATAGGTTCCAATGAGCTACCCTAATCCATTTAAAACCAAAGAGAAGAAGATCTACTAAGCTTACAAGCTTTAAGAGCTTACCTAGAAGTGATAAGTGGATGAAAACCTTAGAAAAGTAGATGGGTGAGATCCTAGGAGCTTGGAGAAGATGAAGTGCTGATGGAGCTTCGTCGCCGGAACTCCGGTGGCCGGATTTAGTGAGGAGGTAGTGAGAGGAGATCAAAGTGTGAATAGTAGTGAAATGAAGAAGATGGAATGAGCAATAGGAACCAGATGAGGCTTTATTTAGGTTAGGTTAATGAGGAAATTTGAGTTTAGTCATTGGTTTGCTAAATGTGGATATTCGGGCCTCTTCAATGCGTTGAATCTAAACACGGTAGAAGACTAAAGTTTATGAAATGATGAGACCTATCCAATGCACCCAAACTCACAAAACTCATAATCTCATAAAAACCCCTGAAAACTTCTCGAAATTGCAAACCAACCCCCTACTTTACCCAAACGTACTCGGACTCACGTGAGACTTCGTACGTGCATTCCACAAGCCAAACCCAACTCGCTAAGACTCTAACCACACTTACTAACCAATCGATCAATAATTATAATTAATACAGGGTTAAGGAACAGGGTGTTACACTCTCCCCCCCCTTGGACTATTTGGTCCACCAAATCTCTAACACGCCTCTGGCAATAACTCTGGATACTTCTCTTTGACTTGGTCTCTCAGCTCTCATGTTGCTTCTCTCGGACCGTGATGTTCCCACTGAACTTTAACCCAATGAATTGTCCTGGTTCTCAAAACCGATTCTTTAGCATCAATGATCTTCTTCGGTCTCTCCACAAAATTTATATATGGCTGAACATCTAAAGGCTCGTGGTGTAGCACGTGTGAAAGGTCCGGAATGTATTTCCTCAGCATGGAAACATGAAAAACCTTGTGAGCTCCTGCTAACTCTGTTGGTAGTATCAATCGGTACGCCACTTCACCCACGTGCATATCAATCTCAAACGGTCCAATGTATCTCCAAGCTAATTTTTGTTAGTTTGATGGTCTCAATCTATTAAGGTTGATGTAATAAATTGATTAAATTCTTTATTTATTAATATATTCATGTTTTTCTTTCATGAGATGAATAGTGTTTTATTACTTGAATGCGCATGACCAATACAAATGACATACTGGCTCATGTGATGAACCGGAGTCCATAAGTGTATTAGATGTAACACATGTGTATGGATGATATCCACATACAGGAGACATGTGTCACAAATCTTATACTTAAATTCATTCACAACTAGTGATGAGATTAGGCATCTCATCTGACAAGGTTGCAGTATTATGATCACTATGAAATAGTATTATCTGTCTCGATCATAGGAATGTAAGATTCTAGATCATTATACTGGTACATTAGATGTATTGAAGGACCATGAGAAGCACCTCAAGGATACTGTCTTTTCTTTAAAGGTTTGCTCTCATAATTCCCTACCAATGGGCCCTCAACCCTGAGACATTGATGAACTTAAGTTTCTATCTATTCATTTGCTTTGAGTCGCCAATGAGTGAGGCCAACTGTAGGTCAACACCTAGGTGTCTTCGGTACGTGGTAGTAGGACTGTGAGAACATTTAATGGTCAAGATGGAATCTATCTTTTCCCCTTATGCCAATTAATGGATCTATCATTGGTAATTGTACACCCATCTCAATTAAGAGTTAATTAGATGGTACGAATGATTATTATAATTAATTGGGTCTCAAGGATAAAAAGATATGGATCTAAATTGGTGGGACAACTTAACCAATTGATCCATGGATATTGATAGAGAGGCCTACTTGTAGTGATAGGGAGGTTTAGGGTTTTCACGTAATTTACTCCTAAGACTGGAGTTCAATTGTATTTATATAGTGGAGTTATTTGCAATTAACTGTGGGCCCAGATTGCACATGAGATGTGGGGTCAGGTTGTCCTAGTTGGAGCCAGCTTTCTATGGAATCCCTAGTAGTTCCCACGCTAGCCCAAGATTGGATCTTTACTAATTCTATTTGAACTCAAAAAGGAAAGCTACTATTTCTATTTGAAGTGAGACTTCTAATAGTGGTAATAGTAGTACAAAGGGTTACTAAGTATAATGGAAGTTGGACTTATAATAATACACAAAGAGAGAAGTTGAAAAACTATATATGGGAGTCATGAGGTGCCCTTGGATGTCCAAGACTTCATCCCCTTGAAGTGCACGCCCATCCCCTTCTTAAGTTTGCAAGAGTTGCATTCTTTTCCTCCCTCTCTCTCTTCTAGTTCCCTTCTAGTCTCCTTAGTGATTCTAGTTAGTCTTTCTCTTGGAGATTCCACCATCTCTCTTGAGAAAAGAGATATGAAGCGGGTCATAGCATGGAGGACGATTGGGCATTGGAGATTCTGATCTTAGAATAGCTCTTCATCAAAGAGTTGAATCAAGTTTTCCATTAGAGCACAACGAAGCTCTATTGGTATTTTCTACTCCTTGTATGTTGTAAAATTTCGTGGTTGCATGTTTAGTGCTATTTCTATCTTCTTGATAGGCTTGTTTTGTTGATCATGAGGGCTGAGATTGAGGACATGCATCTTGGATTGGGTCTCATTGGTTTTTGGATAGGTTTTCTCCACTTCTAGTTGGTGAAAAGTTTTGAAACCTATCCAAGAGGTCCACCCACTTCCAACAATTTTCCTTTTTGATCGAATCTCATGGTTCCTGTAGTCGGTGAGACTTTAAGAAAAACCTTGTCTCCCACTTGAAACTCCAAATCCCTCCTCTTGGGGTCTGCGTAGCTCATCTGACGTCTCTTACACTCTTCAGCCGGTCAATGATCTATTTAACAGTCTCACTCATATCACTGATGATCGAAGGCCCATGAAAACTACGAACACCAATCTCTTCCCAGCAAATCGGGGTCTTGCACTTCCATCCGTACAATGCCTCAAACGGTGCCATCCCGATACTGGAATGATAACTATTGTTGTAGGCAAATTTACATAAAGGAAGACTCTTCTCCCAATCTTTTCCAAAATCTAAAACGCATGCCCTCAACATATCCTCCATAGTTTGGTTCGTCCTCTCAGTCTGTCCATCGGTCTGAGGATGATATGCAGTGCTGAAACTCAATGTAGTCCCTAAGGCTGCTTGCAAACTGACCCAAAACCTACCCACAAACCTCATGTCTTTGTCAGAAACAATGCAGTATGGAATCCCATGTAGTTTGACTATGTGATCAATGTACTTATGAGCCAAGATATCGATCGAACCCCTCATCTTCATCGGGATGTAGTGCGTTGATTTGGTGAGTCTGTTGACAATCACCCAAATGCTGTCATGGTCCCCGGTAGGTGGCAATCTTGCAACGAAATCCATGGTCATGTGTTCCCACTTCCATTCCGACGTTTCCAAAGGTTGGAGTGATCCAGGTGGTTTCTGATGCTCAACCTTCACTTGTTGACACACTAGACATCTTGAGACAAAACCGGCAATGTTCTTCTTCATGTTGTTCCACCAATAAAAAGTCCTTAAGTTCTGGTACATCTCGGTGCTCCTTGGGTGAATAGCATAACGAGAGTGGTGTGCCTCAACCATGATCACGTTCCTCAAATCATGCGCATTCGGAACACATAATCTGTACTCGCAATACAACACTCCATCTATGAGTCTGAACTTTGGTCTATCTGCTATGCTGTCTATCAGTCTAACTAACTCTAGATCCTTTGTCTGATTGCTCTTGATTCTGCCAAGAATCTCTAGTTCCCAAGTATGCATTTTTGCTACCATGACTCTCTCACTCTGAGGCTGAAACTTTATGGCCAAATCCCTGAATAACTTCGTCAAAGACCACTCTGTCTTTAAACATATGGTAATCATTGTTTTTCTGCTCAGTGCATCTGCTACTACATTTACTTTCCCGGGATGATACTTTATTGGAAAATTGTAGTCTTTGATGTATTCCATCCATCTGGTTTGCCTCATGTTCAATCCTTTTGTCTAAACAAGTACGGAAGACTCTTGTGATCTGAATGAACTTCGAATTTCTCTTCGTACAGGTAATTTCTCCACATCTTCAGTGCCATAACTACTGCTGCAAGCTCCATATCATGTGTAGTGTATCTCTTTTCGTGCTCTTTCAACTGTTTGGAATCGTAGGCCGCTACTTTTCCCTCCTGCATGAGTACGCATACCAAACCAAGTCCTGAAACATCTATAAAAATCACAAACCCTCTCGTCCCTATAGGTAAGGTAAGGATGGGGACTATGGTCAATCTGGTCTTCAATTATTGAAAATTTGCTTCACACTGCTCTGTCCATACAAAAGGAACATCTTTCCTCGTCAATTTGGTCAATGGAACTGCTATACTGGAGAATCCCTTCACAAATCTTCTGTAATACCCTGCCAAACCCAGAAAACTCCTAATTTGTGCAACTATCTTTAGACTCTCCCAATTGACTGCTGCCTCAATCTTCACTGGATCCACTGCTAAGCCTTCCTTAGAGATGATGTGTCCAAGAAAAGACACTTGTTCAAGACAAAACTCATACTTACTAAGCTTGGCATAGAGTTGGATTTCTCTCAAAATTTACAAGGAAGCCCTCAAATGCTCTGCATGATCATCTCTGGACCTTGAATAGACTAAAATATCGTCTATGAACACCACTGTGAATTGATCTAAGCATGGTGCGAAGATCTTGTTCATTAAGTCCATGAAGACACTCGGTGCATTGGTCAACCCAAATGGCATAACCAAAAATTCGTAATGGCCATATCTGGTCCTGAAGGCTGTCTTCTGCACATCTTGATCTCTGACTCTCAACTGATGGTAGCCTGATCTCAAGTTGATCTTCGAGAAAAGTTGTGCATCCGTACAGCTAATCAAACAACTCATCTAACCTAGGTTAATTATAACCTAAATCAGCTATCTGTACTCTATGCAAATGTGCATCGAACCATCCTTCTTCTTTACAAACAAAACCGGTGCACTCCATGGAGACACACTCGGTCTCACAAATTCTTTGTCAAAGAGATCTTGTAGCTGAGCTTTCAACTCTCTCAACTCTGCTGGAGCCATGCAGTAAGGTGCTTTTGATATCAGTGTCATCCTTGGCACAAGCTCAATTGTGAAGTCTATCTCTCGAACTAGTGGTAATTCAGGTATCTCCTCTAGAAAGACATCCAGAAACTCACATACAACTGGAATATCCTCCACCGCTGGGGACAATTTATCGTCTGTGATAAATGCCACATAGCCATCACATCCGCTCTTTATCAGTTTGTCTGCCTGCAAAGCTGAAATGACACTAGTGGTCATGCGTTTCTTCTCTCCAACAACCTCAACACTGTCTTCCAATACTTGCAGTCTGACCGTCTTGTTGAAGTAATCCATCACGGCTCTATAATTGGACAACCAGTCTATCCCCAAAATGACATCAAAGTCCTTCATCCCAAGGATAATCAAGTCCACAGATAGGATGAAGTTTCCCTGATGGACCCGGCTCTTGCCTTCCTCCGCCCTGGGTCTGCCGGGATCTAACGGATGAAAAGCGGGCATCAACATTTTTTTTGTACAGGTATGCCAGATTTTTTATTCTGCTTAGAATTTAGAAATGGTGATCCGGAGATCCACCTTCACAAGTAGAAACGAAATCAATCTTTTTTCTAACTTTCCATTGCATATATATTTTTAAGAAAAGAGACAGATTTTGAATGTCGTGAGAGGCAATTTTCTTTTGTTTGCCGTGAAAGGCGGTTTTGTGCAGTAGAAGGCGATTTACAAATCTCATCAATAATAAAAGACAAGAATTGTGATTTTTTTTCTCTTTAAAGAAATACAAAATACAACAGAAAAGTAAGCAAAATGAATCTAACCTCTCAGGAGATTGTGGGAAATCGTTCAGATCGACGGTCGCAAGTCACGTATGGACTACGCCATTGTCCTTCAGATGAGAATACTTGATGCTTTGATTCACTTGGCTTGGCTTGGACCTCAAATTTTTAGAGGATAAAGACCAGGGGGAGGTCTTATAGCCAATACAAGTCCGAGTAGACAGGCTGAAGAGCCACATCTGGCCATGTTGGATAGAAGGAGAGGGGATCTTGGGGGGGTGACCCCCCAAGGGACTTCAATCACTTTGTGGTGTTCGTTGAAGTAGAGTTTTTTCGAAGGAAAGGAAATTGTTGCAGCAGTTGCAAAAGTTCTGGATTTCCCGACAATTTCTGAACAATTTTTCGAACAGTTTTCAGGACCAATTTCAAGACAATTTTTCTGGACCAATTTCGGGACCCGTTCTTCTTGGAATGCTCTCCTATTTATAGACCTTTGGTAGCCATTTAGGAGGGTTTATGGGCTTTAATTGTCATAAAGCCACATAAAGGGAGGAGTTACAAGTTTTAATTCATTTATTTTGTAACTCCTTTTCCTTGGTTTTTGATTGGCCGGTGAAGAGTTAAGAGCTTTTAATTACTTTTAATCTCCATCATGGGAGGAGTTTCATGGTTTGAATGCCATGAATCCTTTGACTTGTAACTCCCATTTGCTTGCTTCTGATTGGGCCGTCCAAAATAATGAGTTAATGACCGCAATAAGTTGCCATAAACGGGTCAATTAACAGCATTAAATGGTCGCCAAGTCGCTCGAAGAGTTGAGGGCCGTGCCGCGTCTTTTGAAAGATCGACATCGGATGATCATGCAATTTCATAAATTGATTGATACTAATGGGCCGGCAACATTTGTCCAGTCGATTTCTCGATCGGTTGAGCAGAAAGTGTGCTTTCTTGGTCGGCCGGTTGGCGATTTTGAAGCGTCGGGTGATGATTCCATGATTTCAACAGCGGATCTATGATATTGACGAAGATCGACGGATACCATCCTCAAAAGGTCAGATTTTGGAAAAATCATAGGGGCCAAACAACTCAAAACAAGAAAAGGGACTGAAAAAGCGCCCTTTCAGCGGAAATCCGGCGACCTGGATTTCCACGGTCGCCGCCATGGTCGCCGACGACGACCATGGGGATTTTTCCCCTTTCGGTCGCCGTTTTTCGGCTATTTTTTAGGCTTTTTTTTTCTTCTTTCTCCTATATTTTTCTTGACATTTTTCCTCACTTATTGACTTGATTTTCCTGAAAAACACTATCGGATGTGAATTTTGTTCCCCCCCTAAGAGGGGAATCGCCATTCAACAGTGTGAGATAAAAAAAATACATCGAAAATGAGGATTCCGACTACCCTCAAAATCGACGGATCACGATCGCCAATTACGAATTCAGCAGTAATACCGTCCTTCGACGAAAGCCAAAAGAATGCTGGGGGAAAATGGGGTGGGTTCTTCTCTCGTCTAATGTGCTGCCGCAGACACACAACGATTGTCTCATCACTTAATTTGGGTCTTTCAATTTGGGTCAAACTTGGGTCAAGGGTCAAATTACGGGCTCCAAGATAGGATCGTAGTGAACTAGGCAGGGGAAATCAACATCCAGGGTTGAACAGACTAATTAAAGTTAAATCCAAGTATTCTAGGGGATAAGCAAATTAAAATGAAAATAAACTAAGAAAATAAGGGGAAAGGCTCCAAATATTTAGAAGAGGATCAACCACATTCCTGGGTACCCCCTTCAATGTCCTTTGACGACCTAGGGTTTAAAGGCTAATTCTTCGAATCGAAAGAATGACGCAGACGAAACTTTGAGTTATGATTTCTGTGGATTTGCGTGCGATACGCAAGTGATAAAAGTGCATGGCTGATGATGGGCCGGAAGTAAGATAAAAATGGCCGATGTTGGGCCGGGATTGATTGAGGGTGGCCGATGATGGGTCAGTAGTAAATAAATTGATATTAGGGTGGGTGAAATCACTCGTCTCGTTTCGTCATTCTCATTAATTCAAGTTCTCGGAATCAGCCTCTATTCCCTTTAATCATTGAGTTCAGATAAATATTTGGCACCGGAGGTGGAGGAAAAGAGAAGAAAATATTTTTGGGATTGGTTTTGTTGGTTTTATTGTTTTTTTTTTTATTTTAATAATTGGGGCTAGAAGGGCCTAACTAGGGGAGTTTCTACTTGGGTTCAATCTAACCGTTCCATTTCTCTAATGGATCTCTACCATATCCCAAGGTCCCAACCGCTCACATCCGCTCTCACAGTCTCTTAGCGGGGCCCGAAGAGAGAGTGGGACCTAATCAATTTGGATTAATGAAACTAGGGTAGTCTAAGCTGGCTAGGGGGAGACCTAGATCTAGGTCCCGGGTCTGACCTAATCAGTCTAGGCTACTGTCTAATTTCTGACTCCAATTTATTAATATTTTGTTTTTTTGTTATCTTTTACTTTGTTTTTGGTCTTTTGGGTTTTTATTGTTTTTATTTTGTCTTTAGGTATTTATTTATAAAGACTAAAATCCTAAACTGATTTATCCTAATGAAATGGGAAGAGAAGGGAGGAATAAGTTTCTAATTTTTATTTAATTAATTAATCTAAATAATCCTGAATTTTCTAAGTAGTTCTTTAATCCCTATGGAGAAAAGAAAAGAAAAGAACTCAATTAAATATAGCCTAATTATCCTAATTAATAGGGTAGCTAAAGTCATAATTTTAATTAATTTTTTATTGCTTTTTACTTTTATATATATTTTTGTTTTTGGGTTTTTTGTTTGTTTTTATTATTAATTTTTTTTAATAAATTATGCGGTCCTAAATTGCATCTAAAAGAATATGAAATAAAAATGCAACTAAGTTATAATGCATGGGCATGCTGACTGCATGAGCACGTTTTAATGCACAAATCAAGACCAAATTAAAACAAGCCAAGATAAAAGAAAAGAAAAATGCCTACTAAATGAATGAGCATATTAAATGCATGGGCATAATTTATACACAAATATTCAGGCATAAGATGAATAGAAAATTAAGCCTGATAAATAAAACTAACATAATTTCAAAAGTGCATGTGCGGGATTGGTCTTGAAAAGTGGATTCTGGGGCTCTTGAAAATGGGTAAGTCCGGGAGAGTGGGTTGATCAACTAGGCCCAATCTGCCAAGTTGGGCGTAGCACAGGGGAGAGGAAGAGAGAAGAGGAAAAGAGGGGAGGCCAAGGAGTGCTGGATGGTGTTGGGCGTTGTGGGACTGAGATGGCGCAGGGTAGTGTGGTGAAGAAGAGGTCTGGGTGCTGGTGGTGTATGGTCGTAAGTGGGGTGCAGGCGCCAAGTGAAGAAGAAGGTAGGTGAGGTGGGTACAGTGGAAGTGGGCTCAAGCGGGGCGAGAGAGAGAGAGAGAGGAAGAAAGGACGAAGTTAAGGATGGACGGGTGCGGCAACAGGTAAGGGGCGCAGGGTGGAAGAGAGGAATAGAGAAAGAGAGAGAGAGTAAAAAGGAGAGTGGAAGCGGGGGGAGAGAGACAGACAGAACAGAGGAGAAGAGAGAGGATAGGGAAGATGGGTGTGAGCTAAGGGAGGAGAGAAAGAGGAGAGAGCGGACAGAGAGGGAGATGGGGTGGCGCTGGGAGAGATGAAGGGCGGAGAGAGTGCAGAGAGGGAGGGAGAACAGGAGAGCGGAGAGGTGAGGGAGAGCGGGCAGGCGGAGAGGTGGAGCGGAGGGCAGAGGTGGTGGAGAGAAGAGAGAGCATGAGAGAGGTGAGACAGAGAGGGAACAGAGGGGGAGAGACGGCAGAGAGGTGGTGAGGGAGAGATGAGAGAGAGAGAGAGGATGGTGCACAGTGGGGGAGAACAGAGATGGGGAGCGAGAGAGAAGGAAGCAGAGAGAGAGGGATGATGCGCAGTGGGTATGTGTGGGTGCAAGGTAGTGCAGAGAAGGGAAGAAGGGCGTACCTATTAGGGAGTTCTCTGCGGTGCTGAGTGCAGGGGAGGACGGAGAAGTGCCGGTGCATACAAAGGTGGGTGCTGGCGTGGAGGTCCAGGCTTCCGCTGTGTCTTCGCGCGTGTCTGGCGGTGCTGAGGAGGGAGATGAAGCAGAGGATGGTGTCTGGGGGGTGCTGCGTGCAGATGTGCTACTGCGACTGGGGGAGGGAGATGGAGATGAGGGAGTGGTGGATGCCGGAGAGATGGGCGCCTGGGAGGAGGAAGATGATGGTGGAGAGAGATGGGAAATGGTGTGTGAGGGATATGGGACGATCAGCGCAAGGATGGAGGAGGGGAGATGATGCGGAGAGAGGAGTTCTGTGTGAAGATGGAGGTGGAGGATGATGGCGAGATGGGTTGTAGCGTGCAGGAAGAGGGCGATGGGCACTGGATGGAGGGGAGATGGGCATCGTGAGATGGAGATGAGAGATCTTTAATACGTGGGATGATGAGATGGGATGCAAGTGGGTAAGAAGATGATGGATGCTGATGGTGGGGAGAGGGTGATGGTGATGGTGGGTGAGAGAGATCTGGGAGAGGTCCGGGAGGTGCAGGATAATGGGAGGCGATGGATGGTTGATGGAGGATGGTGGTCAAGATGGTGGAGGCTGATGATGGTGGGTTGCAGGGGAGAGATGAGAGATGATGATGGGGGTGCTGCGTGAGGGAGATGGAGAAGGGAGGCTTGGGGTCTGCGCCAGATCGAGATGAGAGGGAGATAGTGGCTTCGCGGATGGCAAAGGAGTGGAAGATGGAGAGATGGGGTATATAGAAGATTAACTCAAGGGGAGTTCTGCCTGGGATGGAGCCTGCGTGAGATCGAGATCGGGATCGAAGGTTTCTGTACATCGGTTTTTTGGATGGGCTTGCGTGGGATCGAATATAGACTAGGAGTTAGAGATTGAGAGGGAGTGAGAGATCTTAGGGTTTGGGAGAGGGATGTACGTCTGAGATGGGCCCAAGGGGGAGATCTGCGTCTAGGATGAGAGCCCTGGGGAGATAAAGATTGGCTCGAGGGAGTTAGAGATGAGGAGGGAGAGAGAGATCCCAGGAGGGAGGGGAGAGTTTCCCGGATCTGGGACACAGTCCGTTCTCATGCAGCTAATGGGCTGAGTCGGGTCAAGTCGAGTTCACGTATGGGTCGGGTTTGGTGAGCTGGGTCTGGGTTGGACTTCAGGGGTTTGGATTTGGATCGGGTCAGGTCGATTTGAGATTGGGTTTGGGTTGGACTTAAGGGGTTTGGATTTGGATCGGGTCAGGTCGATTTGAGATTGGATTTGGGTTGGACTTAAGGGGTTTGGATTTGGATCGGGTCAGGTCGATTTAAGATTGGGTTTTGGGTGAGGTGCAGTTCGAGCCAGGTTTAGGTGGGTTGGGTTTCAGGTTGGGCTTGACCTGAACCTGGTCTGGTTGAAGCAGGTTTCGCCCAGAAGGTGGGGTCCTGGTGGAGGATGGTCGGGTTGTCTTCGCCGAGGCCCAAGTTTCGTAGATTTCAATCCGCTCGTCAGATTTCGACGTTCTACATATCGACAGAAAGCTCTCGGCGAGCAGATCACAATGAACCAATTTTCAGGGCAATAATAGGTCCAAAAATGATAGGTGATTTTTCACGCGGGTGCCCCGGGGGTGTGGGACCCGTTGTCATGATTTTTTATCCGCCCGTCAGATCTTGGAGTTCTATATATGGGCGGAAAGCTCTCGACGAGTAGATCACAATGAGTCAATTCCTGGGGTGATCAGAGGCCTAGAGACGACGGGTGACTTTTGGCTTGGACCTAATCAGAACATCATTAAATAGGGTGGACTAAATTGCCTCTCATAGGGTGCCAAAACGAGGTGTCCACAAAGACCTGACGAGAAGCCGTGCAAATCAGAACACGAAGTTTCATATTTTTTTGGAAAAGCAGAGACTTTGTAGTCGATTTTCCGTCAAGAGTCGAAACTAGGTCAAATGATGTCGGAATGACCTGAAAATTGAGGTGAAGCTTCCTGAGCAATAGATAGAACCAACCATGGGCTTTTGTTTGAGTTTTGAAGCCGTTTGGGGTCCTGTCAATGCTAGACATAATTTCGCCGTGAGGAAGATATCGAGCTTTGATGTACGGTCAACCGATGTCTGATTGACCTGAAATTTGACAGTGGGCCTCTTGGAGTCATTTTGAGATGATCCATTAGCTCCGATTTGGATGCCATGGGTCCTAGGGAGCTCCGCCGCTGGTTGTAGGCACCTCATTTTTGCACCCTATGAGGGGCAATTCAGTCTACCCTATTTAATGATGTCCTGATTAGGTCCCGAGTCAAATATCACCTATCGCTCCTAGACCTTGGATCACCCCAGAAGTTATCTCATTGCGATCCACTCGTCAAGAGCTTTCCGTCCATATATAAAACTCCGAGATTCGGCAGGTGGATCGAAAATAGCAATAGCGGGTCCTACGACCCCTGGAACGCCCCAAGAAAAATTATCTATCTCTCATTGACCTCAGATCTCCCCAAAAGTTGGCTTATTACGTTCTACACGTCAAGTGCTTTCTTTCCATATATAGAACTTCGAGATCCGACGGGCGGATCAAAAATCACGACAGCGGGTCCCACGCCTAGGTGGTGCCCCTGTGAAAAATCACTTGTCATTTTTGGACCTTTGATTGCCTTGAAAATTGGTTCATTATGACCTAATCACCGAGTACTTTCTGTCGATGTGTAGAACGTCAAAATCAGACGAGTAGATGGAAATCTATGAAGCCGGGCCCCAGTAATGATAACCCGACCAATCTCCACCGAACCCCACCTTCTAGACCCAAATTAGTTCCTCTTAAATCCAAACCCAGCAGGCCTGACCTAGTGAATTTCAACCTAGGCTGAACCTGATCTAATCCAACCCATTAAACCCGGATCCAAACCCACCAAACCCAGCTCACCAAACCCAACCCATACGTGAACTTGACTTGACCCGACTCAGCCCATTAGTTGCATGGGAGAGGACAGTGTCCCAAATCCGGGAAACTCTCCCCTCCCTCCTGGGATCTCTCTCTCCCTCGTCATCTCCAACTCCCTCGAGCTAATCTCTATCCCCCAGGGCTCTAATCCTAGACGCAGATCTTCGCCCCAGGGCCCATCTCAAACGTATCTCTCTCCCAACCCCTGAGATCTCTCACTCCCTCTCAATCTCTAACTCCCAGTCTATATCCGATCCCACGCAAGCCCATCCAAAACCCATGCGTAGAAACCTTCGATCCCCGTCTCCATCTCATGAAGGCTCCATCCCAGGGACAACTCCCTTTGAGATCATCTTCTCACTACCCATCACCTTCATCTGATTACCCTCTTCATCGGGCGCATCCCATCTCCCTCTAAAAAACCCAAGCTCCTAGAACCCATCGCCCACCATCATCCTCCTCCTAAGCGCCCATCTCTCCACCATCCATAACACCTCTCATCTCCATCTTCACGCAGGCCCACCTCTCCATCTCCCTCCTCGCTCCCCATCACTATCTCTGCTCCCGTTTCCATCTCAAACCCATCACATCTCCCCTCCTCCATCCTCGTGCTCATTAGCCCTGTCTCTCCATCACCAACCCATTTTGCCACCCCTCCATCCAGATCACCACCTCCTTTCTTCATCACCACCACC
Source organism: Persea americana (assembly GCA_029852735.1). Taxonomy (NCBI): domain Eukaryota; kingdom Viridiplantae; phylum Streptophyta; class Magnoliopsida; order Laurales; family Lauraceae; genus Persea; species Persea americana. The sequence goes on along the minus strand of CM056812.1, from coordinate 21,900,103 downwards.
CTCTCTATCTCCACCAGAACCTCCGTCTAGTCGATTTCTTGATCAATCGGGCAGAAAGTGTGCTTTCTTAGTCGGCCGGTTGGCGATTTTGAAGCGTCGGATGATGATTCCATGATTTCGATGGCGGATCCGTGATGTTGATGAAGATCGACGGATATCATGCTAAAAAAATCAAATTTTGGAAAAATCACAGGGGCCAATCATCTCAAAACGCGAACAATACCCTCGTCGGTGACCATGGGGATTTTCCCCCTTTTTGGTCGCCGTTTCTCGGCCGTTTTTCGGTCTTTTTTGTTTCTTCTTTCTCCTAATTTCTTTGGAGAAAACCTGACGAGAAGCCGTGCAAATCGGAGCACAAAGTTTCTTATATTTTTGGAAAAGCCGAAGACTTTGTAGCCGATTTCCGTCAAGAGTTGAAATTAGGTCAAATGATGTCGGAATGACCTGAAATTTGAGGTGAAGCTTCCTAAGCAATAGATAGGACCAACCATGGGCTTTTGTTTGAGTTTTGAAGACGTTTGGGGTCCTGCTGATGCTAGACTTGATTTCACCGCGAGGAAAATGTCGAGCTTTGATATACGGTCAACCGATGTCCGATTGACCTGAAATTTGATAGGGAATGTATTGGAGTCATTTTGAGATGATCCATTAGCTCCAATTTGGATGCCATAGTCTCGGGGAGCTCTGCCGCCGGGAGGCCTGATTTTGCTTCCGAGCATTAAAGTTAGGTCAAACTTTGTCGGAATGACCTGAAATCTTACGTGGAGCCCTTTGGAAGCATGTAGAAGCCATCCATGTGCTTTATTTGATGAGTGGTGGCCTCGGTGGTTCTCACCGCCGACAGGCTTAATTTTGTTGCTCGTGAGTTAATGGAGGGTCAAACGTTGTCAGTTTAACTTGAAATTTGACGTGGAGCCTTTTGGAGATATTTTGAGACCATCCGTAGGCTCTGATCAAAGATTTGATACCTTCGACAATGTCGCCTCCGGGAGCTCTTGCTCAGCCGTTGGAGTGAAGTTCGGCCAAATGGTGTTGAAATGGCCTGAAACTGCATGTGTACCCTTCTTTTGGCTATTTTGAAGGATCTTACAATTTTTGTTTGATTCTGACAAGTTCTAATGCATGAAGCAGCTTTGCCTGTTTGTAGTAGGATGCGGCTCCATGTAGCTTTTGATGTTGAAGAGGCAAAGTGACGTTTTTGGTGTCAACAAATGCCCCCTCGAGGTACAGCGACGGATTGCATAGCTTTTGCAGTCGATGTGCCTCGAAGAAAACTTTGAAGGAGAGCTTCTAACTTTACTAAGAGTCTCTGAGTATTTTTCTTTTGATAGAGTAGCCTTTTGAGTTTCCAAGGGGATTTTATGGCAATGAGAGAGATCATGTACCATCTCAAGGCAAAGTTTTGAAAAAGACATTTAGATTTTGTTTTTGGGTTTTGTATTTTTCTTTTTGTCCTTGTGAACCTAAAGGCTCTATGTGGCGCATTAGGCGGTCAAGAAGGGGTTTTTTGGTTTTCGACCTTGTGACCTAACAAGCTGTATGTGGCAGGTTAGGGGTCGGGTTTTGGATTTTGATTTTGGCCCTGTGACCTAACAAGCTGTATGTGGTGAGTTTGGGGACCGGGATTTGGTTTTTGGTTTTGGCCTTGTGACCTAACAAGCTATATGTCGCGAGTAAGGAGACCATGGTTTGGTTTTTTGTCACTCTTTGGGACAATTTTTGGGTCCATTGGAGTGGTTTGGGTTTTTGTGGAATGTCAATTTGAAGGTTTTGGCTTAATTTGGTTCATGAGGTGGGATGGTTTGGATTTTTGGAAACTCATGAGGCTTGGATTTTTTTTGTATGGTCCAATCGACTCAAAAGAGGCATGGAACCATTTTTTTATACTCTTGGTAAAAGGAATTTTGACGAAAAGCCATTTTTAGTGCCTAAGTGGTCAAATCTGACTCATGTAGGTTAACCCATGGGACCTTAAGCTTTAAAGATGACTTAGATCTCATGTGGTGTCATTTTTGTGAAGAATAGCTAAAAATTTCTCTTTTGGGTAGAGAATATCTAAAAAATATCTTTACTTGGAGAGGATCTCTCAAGTTTCCTTGATTTTAGGAGAGATTTTCTCCAAGTATCTTTCTTTTGGAAGGGGATATCTCATATTCCCTTTCATTTTGGAGAGAATTCCTCAAAGAATCTTCTCTTTAGGAGAGAATAGTTCAAATCTCCTTTCCGTTAGGAAGGTTGCTAATTTGTAGCACTTACTTCCTACATTTTCTCTCTGTTTCCTCTTTTGGTATGTTCTCTCCTATAAAAGCAAAGGAGATTGGATCTCTTGCTCTTGTTGCTTTCCTTTTTTCAAAATTTTTCAAGAGTGCTCCAAGTTCAAGAACCCTTTTTCTTCAAGGATCTTCAAGTTCTTCTTCTTCTTCATCCATGGCTTCATGTAAGTCTTCTTTCTTCATAAGAAATTCCATGTAGAAGTGGGAAAAAAAAGTTCCTTTCTTTTCTTTTCTTTTTCTTTTTTTTATTTTTTTTTCTTTCTTTTTTTTCTTTTTTTTTCTCTTTTTTTTTTTTTTTTTTTTTTTGTGTGGCCACTCGACCATTCTTCGGCCTTTCTTTTCCTAATTTCTTTTTTTTCTCTTTTTTTTTTCGTAATTTCTTTCCTCACAATGCAAATGATGTTTTTGTGCAAGACAATATGCATATGCAATTCTTGAGTGAATGATATCAAGAAAGAAAAGGCTAAGGCTTAATGTTCAATCAACATGGATTTTGATTTGAACAAAATTTGATTTTGACCAAATTTGGGTTGGAATTGGTCATATTTTGGAAAAGGCTTTCTAATTCCAAATGCATGAAGATTTATGTAAATGCATGAGTTTTTTATGGAAAGGAATTGGACGATATGGAATGACATACCTGCAAGGTTGCAGCCTTTGGAGTTTGAAGCTCACATAAGGAGACAACAAGAATCATCTTCTAGTGTTGGAATTATGCCAGTTTCAATTTTGATGCCGGCAGTAGGAGATGATGGCTTGGCGATGCCCAAGGTTCTGGCCAATGAGACGGTGACGGATCCGATTGCAACATCTGAAGAAGAGCAGAGGGACTCTGGAGTGGTTCCAGAATCTTCGCATGGTATAATTTCCTTTGTTTTTTCACCTTTTTGCTTTTCTTTGCTACCATTTGCTGACACATTTTTGTTTTCTTGTCAGTTGACCTGCCAGAGGATTTTGATGACTTCAAGCCATCTATGGATGTAACTTTTGACGATGCTTCGAATGAGCTCATGGGGGCAAAAAGTATTCCGCTGGTCGTCGAAGAAGGTACTTTGTGGTAAGAATCTTGATATAGATTTTTGACAAGATCATATTCATACATTTTCATCTTTTATTGGCAAGTTGTGAAGCAATAGGAGAAGTCCCTCCATCTTCTTCGGGTCCAGAGCAAGGGGTGCCAGCGGTTGATCCAGAAGTAGGGGCTACTTCTAGTTTTGGTGCGGCAGAGATGAAACCTCCTGATGAGATTCCTTCTCCAGCATCTTCGATTGGACAAAGTTTGTTGACTATCCCTCCAATGAAGCATGACAGAGGCAGTCGGCCAATGGATCGGGGTGAGGCTTCATCCGGACTGTCTCTTCAATATACAAAGAGAGTGCTGAAGAGCGTCTTGAGTTCTTGGATTGAAACTCTCTCTTTTGGCCATTTGGAAGCTGGCTTCGGCATGATCGAGCATGTATAGGACATTCTTGCTGAAAGCGAAGAGGTCGGTCTGGACATTGCAAGTGCCAAGGCTTTTGTTGACGAAGTCATTGTTTTGGGCAACAAGTGGACTGAGACCAAGAGCTTCCCAAATGGTGACTTCTTCAATGAGATGTTTGTCAAGCCTTCCAGCGAAGTCAAATCTGAAGTGGATGAGATTTCGCGGACTTGGAAGTAGTTTGTTTGGGAGAGGAACGTCATCGAGTTGGCTATCATTGAGCTGACACAGGACCTACACCGTCTTGATAGGGAGGTCATCAAGGCCAGGTAGCGTCTCGAGCTTTTGGAAGGACACGTTGCTGCCAAACGGGCGGCTATTATGGAAGCTCGGGATAGAGAGGGGGGGTCTCATTTGCCAGGTTGAGGAAGCTGATAGCAACCTTCGGAGGAAGACTCGGGAATATGAGCAATGGAAAATTCTCTGGGAAGAGCTTCCTCGTGCTGAAGATGGGTCATGGCGTTCTGCAGCATTTTATGGTAAAGTTTTAAAGAAGCGTGGCCTGGAAGCTTTAGAGGCTAAGGCCAAAGGTTTGCTTGAGGAGCTGAATCTTTGGTTGAAGACCATGTCAGACTAAGCTCTTGATTTGTAACAAACTCTGTTTTCTTCTTTCTTTGGTACCTCCATGTATAAACACATTTTTTTGGCACCCTCTTTTTTGTATTCCTTCATTTCACTTAAATCCTTTTTGATGAAAATAAGCAAAAATTGAATGGGAATGGTTTGTTTGAAAATTTTGATCAGAAAGTTGTCATTTTGTGAAAATCTTTTGTCAAATAGTTGTTTTGGGGCATGAAAGCCAAATTTTGAATGGCAAGAAAGCCGGATTTTGAATGGCATGAAAGACGAATTTTGGTGGCATAGGAGCCAAAATCTTGTGGCATGGAAGTCGTTTTTGTTTGTGGCATGGGAGCCAAGATTTTATGGCCTGAGAGCCAATTTTTGTTTGTGGCACGGGAGCCAGGTTTTGTGTCATGGGAGCCAAAATTTTATTTTTTTGTTTGGCGTGAAAGCTAGATTTTTTGCATGAAAGTCGAGTTTTTTGAAAACAAAGTTTTGTTTTGTTGGAATAGAAGCCAGATTTTGATTTTTGGCATGAAAGCCAGGTTTTTTGGCATAAAAGCCCCTTTTTTTATTTTTTGGCGTGAAAGTCAGGTTTTTGGCATAAAAGCTGCGTTTTCATTTTTTGGCGTGAAAGCTAGGTTTTTGGCATAAAAGCTGCGTTTTCGTTTTTTGGAGTGAAAGCCAGGTTTTTGGCATAAACCTTTCTTCATCAACAAACGTCTATACCTTTCTTCATCAACCGAGAGAATGGACGGCACTTTCCTGATAGGTTGGAAATGAACCGTCGAATGTATGCCAATCTTCCTTGAAGCCCTTTTAGTTATCTTAGGGTTCTTGGAGATGGCATTTCTAGAATAACCTTGACTTTGATGGGGTCAAGTTCTATTTCAGCTTTTCGAACTATGAATTCGAGGAACTTTCCCGATGAAACACCGAAGAAGCACTTGAGGGGATTCATTCGTAGTTTGTGTTTGTGAAGTCAGAGGAAGACTTCTCGAAGATATTTGAGATGGTCTTATTTTCTTTTGCTTTTTATGGCGAGGTCATCAACATAACATTCGACCGTCTTGTGCTGTATATCTTGGAATATCTTCATCAGAGCCCTTTGATATGTCACACCGGCATTCTTCAAATCAAATGGCATGACAGTATAGCAATACACACAAAATGGGATCCGAAATGATGTGTGCCTTTCATATTCGGGATACATCTTTATCTGATTGTAGCTAGAGAAGCCATCCATGAAAGTCATTCGCTCAAATCCGCAGGTGTTGTCAATCATTAGCTCCGGTATGGGGAGCAGGAATTCATCTTTGGGGCATGTATTATTCAGGTCTTTATAGCCAATACAGACTTTGATCTGCCCATTTTTCTTTGTCATAGGGACGATGTTGGCCAGCCATTCAGGATGCCGTTCCTCGTGGATGAAGCCAAAATTTTTGAGTGTTTGAACTTCTTGTTTGATTTTGTTCATCACGTCAGGATGGAATCTTCTTTGGCCTTGTTTGACAGGCTTGATATCTTCTTGCAGCTTGAGTTTGTGGACTGCTATTTTGGGATCTAAGCCAGGCATTTCAGCATAAGACCATGCAAAACAATCAACGAACTCACGAAGAAAATAGACATACTCGGGTAACTCATCATCATTTATATTCTTACTTATGAATACTGGACGTGGGTTATCTGGTGTTCCCAAGTCTATCTTTTGAACATAATCTTCTGTTGGAAGGTTTAAAGGTGGTTCCTCCACAATATTTTTGGAGGCTTCCAACTCAACAAGACCTTCTGGAGTTTCAAAAGCATTTTCAGACCATGGCTCTGCTTCTATCCATAAGTCTTCTTGATCGGTACTCTTCTCAAGGATTGCTATGAGGTGGTCCCAATCACCTGCTAAAACTGGGTCGAAGTAAGGCATTTCTTTTGGAGACAATGGTTTTTCTAGGTCAGAAATCCATGTGTCTCTGTCATCAGACAATTCCTCTTCATCATCAGAGAAATTAGACCAATTTGATGTGCCTTCTGGGTCCTTGACGGGTGACTCTTCAAAGAGACATCCAGGGAGATCGATGTCTTCATCGACACGAGATGTTGAGGCTGAGTTGGCAAAACGACTTTGCAGCCTTTGTGTTAACTGTCTCATGGGAGTGTCAGTGTCATACCCCAACCCGTATGAAGACTTGTCTTTATGACGGTAGAGTTTCCAATCCTCCAGTTGACTTTTGATCGGGGTGGGTTCCAATGGCGTGAGAATACCGTAGCCACCTCCCAAACCTATTGGTTTTTGAGCGTCATAGCCCATTTTCTTCATGATAGCTTGTACCATTGGACTATACAAGGATAGTTGAGGCATAACTTCATTTTGGAAAGGTCCAAACAAAGAATTTCATGATGAAGCTCCCGATCTATGGAAGAAGATTGGTTTTTCTTCTGCCGAAGTTACCGGAACGATGAAGGAAGCAGAGGCAGGGTCTTCTATGTCAGCAGATGTCTCCATCAGAGTGAGAGTGGGCTGAACTTGCTGAGTATCAGCCTGGTTTGACGGTGTAACGTCTTCTGGCTCTGAATCCGAATCTGTGTCTTACATGATATGCACGAAGGAGACAACAAACTTGCCCCGGCCTTTTGTTTTGTCTTCTTTTCTTTGGTGATGATTACCAAAGCCTTTGAAGATTTGAGAGCGTTAACGAAGGGAGATTGATTGCTCTCTTCGAACTTGCCGAAAGGCTTGTTTTCTTCCGATGATTATTGAGGAGCCTTGCCTTTATCTTTTTGGAGATTTTCGACGAATGATGTTATTTCTTCCTCCTCCTTTTCATTTTCATCCTTGTACAGCTGAAAGTCTGCAAAATGGACTTCTTTGCCTTTGAAGGGCTTTCTATCCGTAAACACTTGATGTATTAAGCCATCATCGCCAACGAACTTGATGAACTGATGTAGAGTTGAAGGGACGACACCATTCTCGTGTATCCAGGGGCGTCCGAAAAGGATTTTGTAACATAAAGGGGTCTTTATCGCATAGACGATGACTTCAGAGATAAGATCACCGATTTACAACCTGAACCTGATTTTGCTGATAGGCCTTTAAGTGCTCCCATCGTATCCAAAGATGGACATGGATGTGTGGCTCAGCTTGCTAGGTGGGATGCTTATCTCTTTGAGTGTCGAAGTAGAGATGAGGTTATGTGTAGAACCTGGGTCGATCTAGATTCTTTGTATCAGCATCTCTTTAAAGTACCCTGTGAAGTATAGGGGTCGGTTGTGCCTTGTCTCACCTAGTAGGAGGTATTCCTTATTGAAGGCGATGGTAGCACTTATTGCTTTTTGGACCAAGAGGCATTCAATGCAAGATCCCCCAGTTTTCTTCTTTTCTCCCTTTGAGGAAGTATTTGACTTTCTAACCCTATAGTCCATTTCAATTTGTAGGACTTGTAGGGCATGTTTATCAACATCCGCATTCAGTTTTTGTAGTTCTGAAATAAGACTGTCATGAGTTTGTGGTGACATTTGTAATAAGTCTAGGATGTGCTGTCGTTTAGGTATGTGTTTGAAGTGCTCAATCAAGTCATACTTGAAAGCCTTCTTGGGGCTTGCATTTTCATTATTGTTGCCACTTGGGGGCGTTTACAACTTGTTTTCCCGAAGGATTTACATAAGAAGAAGAAGATTGGTTGTAATTTTTGTGGTAATCCCGGCCAGAGCGGGTACCTCTACCAACTTCAAGAGCTTCTAGAGAAGGTTCTTCATTTAGAAGATCACCCTCTGGATCAAGGGCTTGATCCTTCTCATTTGTTGAAAACGCTTCCGCAGCAGTGTTGCCTCTTCAGTTATTGCATTGCATGGAGCATTTTTCGGGAACAAGTCCTAAACAACATCAAGCAACTTTTCTTCTTTGTTGAGTATTTCATTGGTCCAGACATCACCTATGAGGTCGGATATTTGAGACTAGTTGACCGGGTTTTCTTTGAAGACTTCATCAACCAGAGCTTCTTCATGGTGATCAATTGGAAGAGGCATGAATTCCTATGTCATAGTTTCAAGAGATGAAGGTTGAGAAGATGATATCTCAGTTGAAGTCACCCGAGAAGATGTAGCTTCAGAAGATATGCTACCAGACGTAGTCTGAGAGTTTGTAACTTCGACAGATGGAGCTTCAGAGGCACTACCATCCTGAGCTATCGCATTGCAAGCAACTCTGATAGAAGATGCCTGTAGAATGCACTGCTGGGATTCAGACTCGTCTTCAAATGTAAGAGGATCATCGATCCAGCAGCTTTCTTCATTTTCTAGAGTTACCAAAGGAGATTATTGTAGGTTTTCTGAGACTTCCGGTTATGGATTGTGACGAAGTTGATTGATATGATCCTGCTCTTGCTCTATGGAAAGATGTTGTGAGATCCTATAATATTCTTCGAGATCGAGCATAGGAGCCAAATCTTTTTCGTCATCTGCCCTTTGTGGTTCAACATTATTGGGTTCTGCTGGGGCATTGGCGGGTGGTAGATTGACAGCATTTTCTTGAATAGCCTCTTGGTCTTCTTCATCATCGGACTAGGATCCTTGTGGCTGTAAGGGATTATACTAGATTACTAGTATAAAGTGAGATTCGGGAATCGATTCTTTGTTGGAGAGGTATTCTCCTGTTTCAATGGATTCTTCCCACTCATCAGTGTCACCGGCGGTGTCACTGGACTCGTATTCATCTATGGAGAATCCAATTACCAAGTTGCAAGAGTATGATGCCCCCTGCGTAGTCTCATTTCTGAGCTGTGGTGGCATTAAATCACTGAGGGTGAATTTTCGTACCACTTTTGAAGTCTTGGGAATGGACTCTTCTGTTGCAGCTAGTGAAGCGGTAGAGGAAGTCTTTGCATTTTCAATTACTTCTTGTTTTGGTTGAGCTTTCTCCTGCTGTTTGAGCTTTCGGAGTTGTCTCCTGGCTTACCTTCGCTGTTAAGCAGTCGACATTGTTTTGACGACCTCCCAATTTTCATCTTCAAAGAGATCGGGATGCACCCATATGTGTTGTCCATCCGGTGTTAGGTAAGAAGCCAACGCTTAGGACATTTGGGTCATTTTTATCACCTTAAAGGAAGTAGTGATCTTCTTTGGTGATTTTGGCATCTGTCCACCTGACACCATGTTGATGGAGGCAAGCACATAACTTTTGTCAAAGGTGATGACTCTGTTTTTCCACATCTCGTTGATCTTCTTTCTCACAACGAAGCATTGATTGAGAGGATGCAAAACCATTTGGTGGTATGGGCAATACGGAGGATTGTTGGTTTTGCGAACATCTCCCGGTCTTTTGGAGTCAGGAAAGGTAAGTTTCCCATTTGCCAGGAGAGTCCCAGTATTTCTTCAACATCTTCATCGAATGGGTATTTCTTCTATACTCATTCTTTGAAGGCATCAGAGGGTTCAGGTCTCTTACCTGTAGCTTTTTTTTTCAGTTTTCTTTGGCGGCTAAGGGGCTGACTTGGTTTGCACATTGAGAACCTCCTTTTTCTTTGGCTTTGAGGTTGCAATGGTTGTCGGCTCTTTGTTTGATGATTTCTGACTGTTGAGGTCTTTGATCACCGTTTCAGCCTCCATGGATGCTTCTAGGAGTTCTCCTAGATTTTTTGATTTGTTGTCGATGATCATGGAGCCGATCATTGCTCTCATGTTGTTACGGCATATGTCGACCAGCGATGCCTATGGCAACACATCTGAGCATTTGTATTCCATCGTCTTCCACTTGTGAATGAAGTCGTAGGTTGACTCATTCTCTCCTTGTTTTAGGCTGCAGAGCTGAGCCATAGTAACATGATGATCCTCAATCTTGAAGTGGTTCAGGAAGCGTGTCTCTAGCATGGTCCAGTTTTGAATGGAATATTCTGGCAGAGTGGAGTACCAATCAAAGGCTGTACCTTTTAGGGTGCTTGTAAAGAAACGGATCTTGAGAGCATCTTGATCTGCAATAACTCCCGTTAGGATTTTGAAGTGGATGACGTGTTGTCTAGCTGAACCTTTCTCCGTATATGATTGAAAAGTAGGTTGCTTGAATTTTGCAGAGAACGAAACCGAGTCCATCCATAAAGGATATGGTGGCTTGATTCCATACTCCTTTAGTGTATCCTCTCCTTTTGCTTTAGCGAGGATATCGTCAACGTCCTTTTTGGTAAGGGCGAGTGACTCGTCTTCCCCACCATTTGCCTAATCATTTAAAGGTACTTCATTATTCGGTGGACGTTGGAAAGTGAGAAGGAGGTTTTCTATCAAAACCTCTATTCTCTACTGTCATTGCTCCAACTACTGGATGCATAGAGCCATGTCATCGTGCAACGAAGGTTGCTCAGAGTTTGTGACCAGGACATTCACACTTCGAGAGTCGAATGAGGATACCGTCTTGGTGACTGAGCTGGAGCTCATTCTTTTGGATGAAGAGCCCGAGGAATGATCACTTCGGTGTCCTTGACTTGAATGAGTGGGAGAGTCCCGATGTCTTCATGTCCGGGAGACGCTGCGAGTAACTGCCGTCTAACATGAATCTTGGTTGCTTACTTCTGTCGTCTTTTGGTTTTGCCAACCATATGGACTACAGCAACTTGGTCGGGTCTTTCTTTTTCAACCCATTTTCAAGAGACTTGGATGGTAAAATGCTGGATTCTTCGCTTCTCTAGTCTCTTTTATTGATATGCCGGGTGACGACATATGCAACGAGCAATTTGAGCTTCAGTTAGCTCTAGCTGTGCTCTAGCAATAAAGGACATAGTCCCTTGTGCGTAGCAGCTGAGCTTATCTTCTTTGAAGATTGGCATGGACAAGATCAGGACGCGGTCCTTTGCTTGTTGTAGTGAAGCTTTAAATTTTGTAAGTTCGGCCCCTGTTGAGTTGAAGGGTCGAGCTGCAAGAGAGCAGGCCTTAGCAAGTTCTTGCAGAGTCCTGGTGATGCATGATTTGATTTTGGTCTTGTAGGAGCAAGCCGGCTCATGCTGAGTTGATTTTGTTGTTTGGCGGATGGTAGGTTTCTCCTCTTTCATGTAAGAGAGAGGGTAGAACCGGCTCTCCTTGAGAGGGGCCAGGTATGCTGGCTTCGTAGATGTTCGAGACCTCCTCTGTTTTGGTGAAGGTCTCGGTGACCAAGTCTTGGGGCAGACCTAGTTTCTTGCAGTCTGAGGCTTTGTGGGGTTGCCAGAAGCTTCAGGTTTTTTTATGATTGCCCTTGGTGTCATGGTAGTAATACGTTCAGGGGTGGTCTTCTGCTTCTTGGCAGGTGCAGTTTCTTCTACGGGGAGTGGGAACGGTCCTAGCGACCCGAAGACGATAGTCCGGGGAGTGGAGGTCGACCCGGTGTTTTGCGAGTTGCCGAGGGAGATGAAGCTTCGGCAGCTGGCAGGGCGCTTGTGAGTGCGCTTGTTTTGTTTCTCTTAAAGCATGAGTTGGTACTTGTTCTCATCAAAACTGATGGTCATTGAAGCTGCCATTGTTAGTTTGGAAAACTTCTGAAACATGACCACATCTTTTAGTAATCATAAGAATATGGTGATCATAAATGGAAAATGCTATGGTTTTGTCTTTTCAAATTGCTCAGGGGGCATGGCCGTCCTGAGTGTAATGAAGAAGGCAAAAAGCCATAGTGGGCACAATTGTTTTGAATGCAAGTGTGGTCGGCTCAGAATGAGCGTTCCAATGACTGCTAGAAGCAATTGTAAACCTTAATTCAAATTACCGAGAAGCGAAGCTCACTCGAGGTAAAATGATATAAGGTTGGAGTTACAAATGTGTCTGCCACGAATACAGTAGACCCGAAAGGGCGTACTAGCACCGCTATGCAAAAATGTTGCAAATCGCATCCTTGGAATGGACACGAGATGGGATTTTTTTGAAAGGCCAAGATTGGATTCATAAAAGAGAGCAAATGGTATTTCAATATGAATATAGGCTCAAACATTTCTGCGAGCACTTGATCCGAAAGGGAAGGAACCAAAATTTCTTGAATGTGAACCCAAAATTGAATGAAGTTTTTTTTTTTTTTTTTTTTTTTTTTTTTTTTTTTTTAAGGGGTCAAAATCAAGTTCATCGAAGAGAGCCAATGGTATTCCAATCCGAATACAGGCTCAAGCATTTCTAAAAGCAGTAGATCCGAAAGGGAAGGAACCAGGATTTCTCGAATCTAAACTAAAAAATGACGGAAGTTTTTTTATATTTTTGTTTGTTTTAAAGAAAAAAATTTTGAAGATTTTTTTGTACACATAGGTCTCCAATTCGGTCTTATGAAACCTTAGTAGATAGATCAGGCCCCGGTAAGCGTAGGATTACTTCATGAACCCATTTGAAGGACCCTTACCTCGAACAATCTAGCTGCCTCCACACTCTTGACAAGGCTTTTCTTAGATTCACATTGGTCAAAGATTGCAATTGGTGAAACCTTAGTGTTTTTTTTTCAAAGTTTTTTTTTTTTTTTGAAAGATTTCTAATGAACCCATCAAAGAGAGGAAATGGCCCCTCCCAATCCGAAAGTCAGCTCAATGATTTCCGCGAGCTATTGTCCGAAAAGGAAAGAACCAAAGTTTCTCCAATTTGAATCCAAAAGAGAGAAATCCATTTTTTTCAAAATCTGAAAAGTTTGAAATTAGATTTTTCTTTAAAGATCCCTATCGGACTCATCAAAGAGAAAAGGTGGCCCATCCCCCGATATGAACAATAGCTACAAACATTTCTGTAAGCTATCAAGTTCAAAGAGGAAAGGATCAAAGTTTCTCAAAATTGAATGCAAAAAAGAGAAATCTGAAATTTTTGTATATATTTTTTTTTTTTGTTTTGAAAGATCACTAATGGACCCATGAAAGAGTGACAATGGCCCCTCCCAATCCAAACGTCAGCTAAGCAATTTCCACGAGCTATTCTCTGAAAAGGAAAGAACCAAAGTTTCTCCAATTTGAATTCAAAAGAGAGAAATCCCCTTCTTTCAAAATCTGAAAAGTTTGAAATCGGATTTTTTTTAAGATCCCTATCAGACTCATCAAAGAGAAAAGATGGCCCATCCCCCTATATGAACAATAGCGGAAAGGATCAAAGTTTCTCAAAATTGAATCCAAAAAAGAGAAATCTGAATTTTTTTTTTTTTTGAACGAGAAAGACTGGAAATAAACTTAAAGAAAGAAATTTCCAAAAAATCCCATCTCATTTTTTTCTTAGATACAGGATCCAACATAAGTCACCAACTAGAAAGGAGCCAAAGAATGTTGACACCAAAAATGTCACTTTGCCTCTTCGACATCAAAAGCTACATGGAGCCGCATCCTACGACAAACAGGCAGAGCCACTTCAAGCATCAGATCTTGTTAGAATCAAACAAAAACTGCAAGATCCTTCAAAATAACCCAAATAAGGGAACACATAAAGTTTCGGGCCATTTCGACACCATTTGGCCTAACTTCAATCCTCCAACAGCTGAGCAGGGGCCCCTGGCGGCAACAGTGTCAAAGATAACAAATCTTCGATCATACCCTGTGGATGGTCTTAAAATACCTCCAAAAGGCTCCACATCAAATTTTAAGTCAAACCGACACTGTTTGACCCTTAATCAACTCTCGAACTCCGAAATCAAGCCTCTCAGCAGTGAGAACCACCGATGCCACCACTCATCAAACAAAGCACATGGGTAGCTTCTACATGCTTCCAAAGGGTTGTACGTCAAATTTCAGGTCATTCCGACGACGTTTGACCCGGCATTGACGCTCGGAAACAAAATCAAGCCTACAGACGACAGAGCTCCTCAAGACCATGGCATCCAAATTGGAGCTAGTGGATCGTCCCAAAATTACTCCAATAGGCACCCTGTCAAATTTCAAGTCAATCGGACATCGGTTGACCACACATCGAAGCTCGACATCTTCCGCGTAGTGAAATCAAGTCTAGCATCGACGTGACCCCAAATGGCTTCAAAACTCAAAAAAAAGTCCATGGTTAGTCCTATCTATTGCTCAAGAAGCTTCACATCAAATTTCAGGTCATTCCGACATCGCTTGACCTAGTTTCAACTCTTGGCGGAAAATCGGCTACAAAGTTTTCGGCTTTTCAAAAAATAGGAAACTTTGTGCTCTGATTTGCACGGCTTCTCGACGGGTTTTCTTCAGAGGAATCAAGCCAATAAACGAGGAGAAATGCCAAGAAAAATACAGGAGAAAAAAGCAGCAAAAAAGCCTGAAAAACGGCCAAGAAACAACGACCGAACGACAACAAAAAAAGGGACAAAAGTCCCATGGTTGACGACGACCTTGGCCCATGGTAGCCGGCAACCGTGGCCCAAGGTCACCGGCCCCATGGTCGCTGGCGACCATAGGGATCCGAGTCACCGGATTTCATCGGGAAACCAACTTTTTCGGGTATTTTTTATGTTTTGCGATGTTTGGCCCCTATGATTTCTCCAGAATCTGATTTTTCAGGCATGAAATCCGTCGATCTTCGTTAACATCATGGATCCACCATCGAAATCACACTATCATCATTGGACACTCGGAAATTGCCAACCAGCCGACCAAGAAAGCACACTTTCTGCCCGACCGATCGTGGAATTGACTGGGCAGATGTTGCTGGCCCATTGGTACCAATCAATGTCTGAAATTTCATAGCCATCCGATGTCGAGCAACATTAAAATCCATCGATGATCATTGCCAGAAGAATTCCAAAAGGCACAGTGCAGCCCGTGACTCTTCAAGCGACTTGGCGACCAATTAATGAAGTTAAATGACCTTTTAATGGCAAGTTAATGTGGTCATTAACTCATTATTTTGGATGGCCCAATCAGATTCAAGGAAAAAGGAGTTACAAGTCCAATTAATCATGGCAATTAACCATGTAACTCCTATCATTATGGAGTTTAATCATGGTAATTAATCATGAAACCCCTATCATCATGGAGATTAAAGGCGATTAAATGCCCATCATTCTGTCGATCGGCCAATCAAAATCCAAGAAAAAGGAGTTACAAAATCAAGAATTAAATACTTGTAACTCCTCCCATCATGGAGCATGAATGCCATTAATGCCCATAAACTATCCTAATGGCTACTAAAAGCCTATAAATAGGCGGTCATTCCAAGGAGAAAGGGTCCTGGAAAATTGTCCTGAAAAATCTCTGCGCAAAGAAGCTCTCCTACTCTAAAGAAACTCTACTACAAACACTACAAGGTGATTGAAGTCCCTTGGGGGGCCACCCCCCCAGGGTTTCCCCTCTCCTTCTATCCAACATAGCCTAGATGTAGCTTTTTAGCTCGTCTACTCGGCTTTTTATTGGATATAGGACCTCCCTCTGGTTCTTATCCTCTAAAAATATGAGGTCCAAGCCAAGCCAAGTGAATCAAAAGCATCACATGTTCTCATCTGAAGGACGATGGCGGAATCTATACATGACTCACAACCGTCGATCTAAACGAGTCCCCACAATCTCCTGAGAAGTCAGATTCCTCTTTCTTACTTCTTCTACTGTATTTTGTATTTTTTAAAGAGACAAAAAAATTATAATTCTTGTCTTCCATTATTGATAAGATTTGTAAAATCGCCTTTCACGAAAAAAATAGCCTTTCATGGAAAAATTGCCATCTACGGCACAAAACCGCCTTTCACGGCAAACTAAAGAAAATCGCCTTTCATGGTATTAAAAATCTTGTCTCTTTCTTTAAAATATATGTGCAATGGAAAGTTAAAAAAAAAAGTTGATTTCCTTTTCTACTTGTGAAGGTGAATCTCCGGATCACCATTTCAAATTCCGAGTAGATTAGAAAATCTGGCATACCCGTACAACAATGTTGATGCTCGCTTTACGCCCCGCCGCACCCCGACGGACCCGGGGCGGAGGAAGGCAAGAAGCCAGGTCCATCAAGTTGGCATACCCGGTGGGACTCGTTCATTTGATAACACGATACTTAGACTCCTTGGCTCCTTTCTAGTTGGTGGCCTATGTTGCATCTTGCATCTTAAAAAAAAAAAAAAAAAAAAAACATGATACGGGATTCTTTGGAAATTTCTTTCTTCGAGTTTATTTCTATTCTTTATCTTCTCAAACAAAAAAAATTTTTTTTTTTTTATCATTGGGTTCAGATTTGAGAAATTATGGTTTCTTCCCTTTTGGATTTAGTGCTCGCGGAAATCGCTGAGCCTTTGTTCGGATTGGAATACCATTTTTTCTCTTTTGTGAATCCAATTTTAATTATTTTTTAAAAGAATTTTCAGGTTTCTCTCTTTTGGATTCAAATTGGAGAAACTCTGATTCTTTCCTTTTCATACAATGGCTCGCGGAAATCGCTGAGCCAGCGTTCGGATTGGGAGGGGTCATTTCCCTCTCTTTGATGGGTCCATTAGTAATCTTTAAAAAAAAAAGCACATTAAGGTTGCACCAATTGCGTTCTTTGACCAAAGTGAGTTTAAGAAAAGCCTTGTCCAAAGTGTGGAGGCAGCTAAATTGTTCGAGGCAAAGGTCCTTCAAACGGGTTCATTAAGTAATCCTACCGTTACCTGGCGGCTGATCTATCCACTAAGGTTTCATAAGACTGAATTGGAAGACCTATATGTACTCTTCAAAAAAAATCTTCGAAAAAAAGATCTCTTAAAAAAACAAAAAACTTCCGTCACTATTGTGTTCAGATTCGAGAAATTTTGGATTCTTCCTTTTCGGATCTAGTGCTCACAGAAATGTTTGAGCCTGTATTCGGAATGGGATACCATTTGCTCTCTTCAAGGAACTTAATCTTGACCCTTAAGAAAAAAAACTTCCGTCATTATTGTATTCAAATATGAGAAATCCTAGTTCCTTTCTCTTTCGGATTTAGTGCTCGTAGAAATATTTGAGTCTGTATTCGGATTGGAATACCATCTGCTCTCTTTTGTGAATTCGATCTTGGTCATTCAAAGAAATCCCATCTCGTGTCCTTCCCAAGGATGCGATTTGCAACATTTGTGCCTAGCGGTGCTACTACGCCCTTTCGGGTCTACTGTATTCGTGACCGACATTTGTAACTCCAACCTTATATCATTTTACCTCGAGTGAGCTTCGCTTCTTGGTAATTTGAATTAAGGTTTACAATTGTTTCTAGCAATCACTAGAACGCTCATTATGAGCCTACCATACTTGCATTTAGAACAATTGTACCCTCTATAGCTTTTTGCCTTCTTCATTACGCTTAGGCTGGGCCATGCCCCCTCGAACAATTTGAAAAGACAAAACCCTAGTATTTTCCATTCATGATCACTATGTTCTTGTGATTACTAATGGATGTGGTCTTGTTTCAGAAGTTTTCCAAAAACTAAAAATGGAAGCTTCATTAACAATCACCTTCGATGAGAACAAGTACCAACTCATGCTTTAAGAGAAGCAAAGCAAGCGCACTTGCAAGTGCCCTACCAGCTGCCGAAGCGTCACCTCTCTCGGCAGCTCTCAAAACACCGGGTCGACCTCCACTCCCTAGACTATCGTCTTCGGGTCATTGGGACCATTCCCACTACCCGTAGAAGAAGCTGCCCTTACCAAGAAGCAGAAGACTGCCCCCGAATATGTTACTGCCATGACACCAAAGGCAGTCACCAAAATGCCTCAACCTGCAAAGTCTCAACCTGCAAAAAACCAGGTCCACCCCAAGACTTGGTCACCGAGACCTTCTCCAAAACAAAGAAGGTCCCGAACATCTGCAAAGCCATCATACCTAGCCCCTCTCAAGGAGAACCGGTTCTATCCTCTCGCCTACATGAAAGAGGAGAAACCTACCCTCCACGAAACAACAAAAACTACTCAGCATGAGCCGGCTTGCTCCTACAAGCCCAAAATCAGATCATACATCACAAGGCCTCTGCAAAAAACTGCCAAGGCCTGCTCTCTTGCAACTCGACCCTTCATCTCAACAGGGGCCGAGCTTGCAAAATTTAAAGCTTCGCTGTGACAGGCTAAGGACCGCGTCCAAATCCTGTCCATGCCAGTCTTCAAGGAAGACAAGCTCGGCTGCTGCGCACGAGGGACCACATCCTTCATTGCCAGAGCACAGCCTGAGCTAACTGAAGCTCAAATAGCTCGTCGTATATGCCACCGCGTGGCATATCAACAAAAGAGATTAGAGAAGCAAAGAACCCAGCATTCTGAGCTTCAGGTTTCTAAAAGATGGGTAGAAAAAGAAAGACCCGATCAAGTTGCTACTGTCCATATGGTTGGCAAAACCAAAAGATGCCAGAATTCAACAACGAAAATACAAGTCAGACGGCCGGTGACTCGCAGCGTCTCCTGGACACGAAGACATCAGGAGAACTCTCCTACTTCTTCAAGTCAAGGACACCGAAGTGATCATTCCTCGGGCTCTTCATCTAGAAGAATGAGCTCCAGTTCAGCCACTAAGACAATATCCTCATTCGATTCTCGAAGGGTGAATGTCTTGGTCACAAACTCTGAGCAACCTCCGCCACATGATGACATGGCTTTACACATCCAGCAGCTGGAGCAAGGACAGCAGAGAATAGAGGTCTTGATGGAAAACCTCCTTCTCACTCTCTAACGTCCGCCAAACAATGAAATCCCTCTAAATGATGAGGTAAATGGTGGAGAAGAAGAGTCACGCGCCCTTACCAAAAAGGACGTTGACAATATCCCCGCCAAAGCAAAAAACGAGGATACACTGAAGGAGCATGGAATCAAGCCACCATATCCCTTATGGATGGACTCGGTTCCGTTCCCTGCAAAGTTCAAACAACCTACTCTCTAAACATATACAAGGAAAGGTTCAGCTAGACAGTACGTCATCTACTTCAAGATCCTGACGGGAGCTATTGCGGATGAAGATGCCCTCAAGATCCGTCCCTTTGCAAGCACCCTGGGAGGTATAGCCTTCGATTGGTACTCCACTCTGCCAGAGGATTCCATTCAAAACTGGACTTTGCTAAAGACACGCTTCTTGACCCACTTCAAAGGTGAGGTTCATCCTATTACTATGGCTCACCTCTGTAGCCTAAAACAGGGAGAGAATGAGTCAACATACAACTTCATTCACAAGTGAAAGGCGATGGCGTACAAATGCTTAGACGTGTTGCCACAAGCGTCACTAGTTGACATTTGCCGTAACAACATGAGAGCAAGGATCCGCTCCATGATCATCGGCAACAAATCAAAGAATCTAGGAGAACTCCTAGAAGCTTCTATGCAGGCTGAAACGGTGATCAAAGACCTCAACAGTCAGAAATCATCAAAGAAAGAGCCAACCACCATTCCAACCTCCAAGCCAAAGAAAAAGGAGGTTCTCAATGTGCAAACCAAGTCAGCTCCTCAGCCACCAAAGAAAGTTGAAAACAAAACTGCAGGTAAGAGGCCTGAACTCTCTGATGCCTTCAAAGAACGAGTAGAGAAGAAATATCCGTTCGATGAAGATGTTGAAGAAATCTTTGGTGCCCTCTTAGCAAATGGCAAACTTACTTTGCCGGACCCCAAAAGACCGGGAGATGTTGGCAAAACCAACGATCCCTGATATTGTCCATACCACCAAATGGTCTCGCATCCTCTCAATAATGCTTCGTTGTAAGAGAGAAGATCAACGAGATGTGGAAAAACGGAGTCATCACCTTTGACAAAAACTACGGGTCCGCCTCCGTTAACATGGTGTCATATGGACAAACATCAAAGTCACCAAAGGAGAAGATCACTACTTCCTTCAAGGTGATTAAAATGACTCAAACATCCCAACAGCTGGTGCCTTACCCAACACCAGATGGATGGCCCATATGGGTGCATCCCGATCTCCTAGAAGATGAAAATTGGGAGAGCGTCAAAATAAAGCCGACCGCTCAATAGCGAAGGCAAGCTAAGAGGTAACTCTGCAAGCTCAAACAGTAGGAGAAGGCTCAACCCAAGCAAGAAGTCGCTGAAAAGGCAGAAACCTCCTCTACCGCTTCACTGGGGATAACAGAGGAGTCCCTTTCCAAGACTTCAAGAGTGGTAAGAAAATTTACCCTCGGTGATTTCATGCCACCATGGCTCGGAAATTAGACTACGCAGGGGACATCACACTCTTGTAACACGGTAGTTGGATTCTCCATGGATGGATATGAGTCCAGTGATACTACTAGTGATATCGACGAGTGGGAGGAATCCTTTGAAACCGTAGAATATCTCTTCGATGAAGAATGGATCCCAGAATCTCAACTTATGCCAGTAATCTGGTATAATCCCTTATAGCCACAAGGATCCTGGTCTGATGATGATGAAGACCAAGTGGTTGTTCAACAAGATGCTGCTAATCCAGCACTCGCCAATGCCCCAGTAGAACCCAATAATGTTGAACCACAAGGGGCAATCGAAGAGGAAGATTTGGCTCCTATGCCCTATCTCGAAGAATATGCAATGATCATGCAGCGTCTGGCCATAGAGCAAGAGTAGGATCGCATCAATCAACTTCGTCACAATCCAAATCTGGAGGTCCCGGAAAACCTACAACAATCTGTAGACACCTCGTTTTGGCACCTTATGAGGGGAAATTCAGTCCACCCTATTTAATGATGTCCTGATCAGGCACCGAGTCAAAAGCCACCTATCGTCTCTAGGCCTCTGATCACCCAGGGAATTAGCACATCATGATCTACTCTTCGAGAGCTTTCCGCCCATATGTAGAACTCCAAGATCTGACGGGCGGATCAAAAATCATGATAGCGGGTCCCACAACCCGCGGCGCCCGCGTGAAAAATTACCTATCTTCTCTAGGCCTCTGATCACCCCAGGAGTTGGCTCATCGTGATCTACTCATCGAGAGCTTTCCGCCCATATATAGAACTCCAAGATCTGACGGGCGGATCAGAAATCATGACAGCGGGTCCCACACCCCGCGGCGCCCGCGTGAAAAATCACCTATCATCTCTAGACCTCCGATCGCCCTAAAAATCAGTTCATCACGACCTACTCATCGAGAGCTTTCCGTCAATGTGTAGAACGTCGAAATCTGACGAGTAGATTGAAATCTACGAAACCTGCGCCTGAGGACGACATCTTGACCAATCTCCACCAGGATCCCACCTTCTGGGCCGGAACCTACTCCTTTCAAACTCGACTCGAACTCATCATTCCAGGCTGAATCCAACCCAAACCAACTCAAGCCCAACCTTGGACCCAACTCATCTAGAGTCCAACCCAAACCCACTCAAGTCCAACCTTGGACCCAACTCATCTAGAGTCCAACCCAAACCCAGCTCACCCGATACCCGATCTCAAATCGACCTGACCCAGCAACCAGACCCATCAACTTGGATAAGGGATGGAGCATCCCAGATCTGGGAAACACAAAATCCTCCCCTTCCCATTAAACCTCGTCTTTCCCTCTCAATCTCTAACACCCAGGCCTGATCCCTCTCAATTTCAAACTCCCAGGCCTTATCCCTCTCACCCATGCACATATCTCCTCATCCCACCCATTCCAGATCCCTGACTCTCCATCTCACGCACCTCAGTTCTCTCTCTCTATCTCTCTCCCCGGTCTTCCTCGCCCTCTGTCTCCTCTCTTCTTCTCCCCTTCCTCGCTCTCTCCACCTCTCCTTCTCCCAGTCGCAGCAGCACGTCCGCCCGCAACCCATCTCAGGCAACACTCCCTACCAGACGCGTGCGGCAACTCCCTCCCAACCACAGCAGCCCTTCGTCTTCCATCTTCGTCTTCCACAACGTCTCTCCCTCTTTCCTGGCACAGGTACGCCCCTCTCCCCTTCTCTGTATCACTCTGCACACACGTCCCTCACCCTCTCTCTCTCCCTACTATCTCTCTCTCATTCTTCACCTCTCTCCTCTCCCTTTTACCAGCACCCATCTTCGTTTTCCACAGCACCTCACTCACTCCTATCCCTCTCGTTCTCTCCTGCTCTCGTTCTCTCCCTCTCCACTCACCCTTTCTTCTCCACCTTTCTCTCCCCCGCGCGTCCCGCCACTTGCAACTCAACACTCTCCCTCTCGTTCTCTCCTGCTCTCGTTCTCTCCCTCTCCACTCACCCTTTCTTCTCCACCTCTCTCTCCCCCGCGCGTCCCGCCACCTGCAACTCAACACTCTCCCTCTCCCGTGTTCTCTTCTCTCCCCGCGCCTCCCTCTGTTCTCTCCCCTACTCTCTTCCTCACCCTCTCTCTCATTCCCTCCTCTCCGCTCTGCCATCACCCCGCTCCACCTTTCACTCTCTCTTCCCCTCCTACTTCACCTTCCTCTCCCCATTTTCTCACACTTTCCCTCTTGCCCGTCTCCCTCCACCTCTCCTCTCCCCATCTATCTCTCCCTCTGCGACCCATCTCTTTCTCTCCCTGCAACTCTCTCTCTTCCGCCTTGCCTCTCTCTTCCCTCTCGTTCTCCCCTTCTCTCCATTCCCTCTCTCCCCGCCTCTCTACTGTCTGTCACTCTCTCTCCATCTCTGTACCCTTTCTCCTTCTCCACTCTCCCTCACTCTCTCCCCATCTCTCTACCCCCCGTTCTCTTCTGCACTTCCTCCCTCTCTGCTGATCCCCTCTCCCTCTCCACTCTCTCTCTCTGCTCTCCCTCTACCTCTCAGTCCTTCTCTCCCCACCTCCACTGCACCCTGCTGGCACAACGCCCACCTACACCTGTGCACACTCACGCACACCCCTTGCTGCACCCACCTGCTTAGCCCATTTATCCAAACTGAACCCATGCATGCCAGGTCCCATATTTTCTTTTCTTGCATTGACTGAAGCTCTCTATTTTACTTAGTGTCTCTTTTTATGATATTTCATGCATCTAATATGCCCATGCACTTAGGTTAGTCTTTATTATTATTCCTTTTATTACATTTCATACCTCTAATATGCTCATGCACCTAGGTAAATTTACCATATCAGTGTTTATCTCAAATTTTCCTTAATTTGTTCAAATATGCTCATGCATCTAACATGCCCATGCATCTAGTAAATTTCCAATTTCATTACTTATTTTAAATTATTCCTAGATAGTGTCAAACCTGTCTATACATAAAACATGCCCATTCATCATACAATTAGCTGCATTTTCTTTACGTTTATCTTCCATGTTCGAACTTAACTCAATGGAATTTAGGACTACCTATTTCATTTGAAAAAAATAAAAAAAAAATAAAAAAAAAAAAAACAAAAACCCCAAAACAAAAACAAAATAAAATAATAAAGTGAAAAGTAATAAACATAATTAAAATTAGAATTTTAGCTACCCTATTAATTAAAATGATTAGGCTAAATTTAATACTTGACTCCTTTTTCTCATCCCTCCTCTCATTAGGATTAGGAAATATTATTTAGGAAATTTCAAATAAGTTCTTAATAAAAAAAAATTAGAAATTCACTCCCCTCTTCTTCCCATTTCATTAGGATAAATTAATTTAGGATCTTAGGCCCTATAAATAAACTCAAAAACAAAATAAAAAGAATAAAAATAAAAAAGACCAAAAACAAAGTAAAAGATATTTTAAAAAAACCAAAATATTAATAAATTGGAGTTAGAAATTAGACAGTAGCCTAGACTGATTAGGTCAGACCCCGGACCTAGATCTAGGTCTCCCCCTAGCCAGTTTAGACAACCTTAGTTTCATTAATCCCAACTGATTAGGTCTCACTCTCTCTTCGGGCCCCGCTAAGGGACCGGGAGAGCGGATGTGGGCAGTTAGGACCTTAGGATAGGGTAGAGATCCAATAGGGAAATGGAACAGTTAGATTGAATCCAAGTAGGAACTCCCTTAGTTAGGCTCTTCTAGCCCCAATTATTAAAATCCAAAAAAACTATAAAACCAACAAAACCAATCCCAAAAATATTTTATTCTTTTTTCCTCCACCTCTAGTGCCAAATATTTATCTGAACTCAATGATTAAAGGGAATAGAGGCTGATTCCGAGAATCTGAATTAATGAGAATTACGAAACGAGACGAGTGATTTCACACACCCCAATATCAGTTTGTTTACTACCGGCCCATCATCTGCCACCCTCAATCAATCTCGGCCCAACATCGGCCATTTTTATCTTACTTCTGGCCCATCATCGGCCATGCACTTTTCACCTGCGTATCGCACGCAAACCCACAGAAATCACAACTCGAAGTTTCGTCTGCATCATTCTTTCTATTCGAAGAATCAGCCTTTAAACCCTAGGTCGTCAAAGTACATTGAAAGGGGTACCCAGGAATGGGGTTGATCATCTTCTAAATATTTGGCACCTTTCCCCTTATTTTCTAAGTTTATTTTCATTTTAATTCGCTTATCCCCTAGAATACTTGGATTTAACTTTAATTAGTCTGTTCAACCCTGGATGTTGATTTCCCCTGCCTAGTTCATTATGGTCCCATCTTGAAGCCTGTAGTTTGACCCTTGACCCAAGTTCGACCCGAATTGAAAGACCCAAATCAAGTGACGAGACAACCGTCGTGTGTCGCCGGCGGCACATTAGACGAGAGAAGAACCCACCCCATTTTCCTCCTGCATTCTTTCGGCTTTCGTCAAAGGATGGTGTTACGGCCGAATCGTAGCTGGCGATCGTGATCCGTCGATTTTGAGGGTAGTCGGAATCCTCATTTTCGATGTATTTTTTTATCTCACACTGTTGAATGGCGATTCCCCTCTCGGGGGGGATCAAAATTCACATCCGACACAATCTCCTCCGGTAACCCCAGAAAATGAAGAAGGTTGCTGGATCGATGATCCTCTCACATCTCAAGACGAGTCTGAGTCCCAGCAATGCATTATAGAAGCATCTTCTATCGGAATTGCTTACAATGCGATAGCTCAAGATGATAGTGCCTCTGAAGCTCCATCCGCCGAAGAAAAATGGAAAAATCAAAGTCTGTATTGACTATAGAGACCTGAATAATGCATGCCCAAAGATGAATTCCCGCTCCCCATACTAGAGGTAATAATTGACAACACCTGCTGATTTGAGCGAATGACTTTCATGGATGGTTTCTCTGGCTACAATCAGACAAAGATGCATCCTGAAGATGAGAGGCACACATCATTTCAGACCCCATTTGGCGTGTATAGCTACACTGTCATGCCATTTGGTCTGAAGAATGCCGGTGCAACATACAGAGAGCTATGATGAAGATATTCCAAGATATGCAGCACAAGACGGTCGAATGTTATGTTGATGACCTCGCTGTCAAAAGCAAAAGAGAAGAAGACCATTTCAAAGATCTTCGAAAAGTCTTCCTCCGACTTCGCAAACACAAATTGTGAATGAATCCCCACAAATGCTTCTTCGGTGTTTCATCGGGTAAGTTCCCCGAATTCATAGTTCGGAAAGCCGGAATAGAACTTAACCCCACCAAAGTCAAGGCTATCCTAGAAATGCCATCTCCAAGAACCTTAAGAGAACTCATAGGGCTTCAAGGGAGGTTGGCATACATCCGACGGTTCATTTCCAATTTATCAGGAAAATGCCGTCCATTTTCTCTCCTAATGAAGAAAGGTGTAGACTTTGTTTGGGATGCTGAATGTGAAGCTGCATTTAAAGACATGAAGTCATACCTGACCAAACCTCCAGTGTTGGCTGCCCCCACAACTGGAAGACCCTTCATCTTATACGCAAGAGCCCCTCGACCATTCTTTGGGAGATCTGCTTGCACAAGAAAATGACGGAGGAAAAGAAGCTGCTCTATACTACCTTAGGCGCATGTTGGTTGGTGTAGAGCATCGCTACTCTCCAGTTGAAAAAGAATGTCTTGCAATGATATCAGCCGTACAAAAGCTATGTCACTATTTGCTGTCAAACACAGCATCAGCATACCTGATTTCGAGGATCGATCTCTTAAAAGTCCTTGTCACAAAAGCAGGTTCTCTAAATGCTCAACTGGCAAAATGGTCCATCCTTCTGTCACAATTTGATATTAGGTATGTACCATAGAAAGCAATCAAAGTACCAGTGGGAAAATCATGAGCCAGAAGAAGCGACATGGGAATTAAGACATCAGGTCCAGAGAAAGTACCCGCACTTGTTACCCGAGGTATAACTATTTTTATTTGGAGGACCAAATAACCTAAGGGGTGGAGGATGTCAAACCCCAACCCAGGATTAGCGCGATTAGTGGTAATTAAGTGCGTGTTTAGTTACAATATGGGTTTAGTGTTCGTGGGTTAGAAATTGGTTCGATTTAGTTTAGAATTAGCTTTGGGGAATTTTGAGAGCGTTTTATGCTATTTAGTCACACTCAGGGGTGCCTTGAGTGTACGTATAAGCTTGGGAGGAAATTCATGTTTTCTAATTTCTAATCGTGATTTCGACCTCATTTGAATGGTTTTATTTTATTGTTTAACTTTTGGGTTCAACCTGCTTTTGTTTAAGACCCAGAAATTCAAGTTTTGGCCAAAAGGGTAAAACAGTCATTTCACACCAAATTTGGACCCAAATTTCGAAATCTCAAAACTATGCCAAATGTATACTTTTTGGAAACTAGATTTTTTGGTGATCGATTTTGTCTTCTTCACCGTTTCCATCCGGGGCCCGTAAAGTGTTGTTTTAATGGTCACAAGTCTTGAGCACAGTGGGGCCCACTAGGACCCATTTGACTTAAGCCCTCTCTTCTCCCTCATTTCTCACTCACGTTCAGAACTTCATTCCTGCAACTCTTTTCCTCAAGTTCCAGTTGAGAAGAACCTCTTCTCCGTCTTCACTTCCTCTCTTGCATGCCTCACTTTTAGATCTCTAAATCAAAATCTGAGACCACCATCTTCTTCCTCTCAACCTAAGCTTTCAATTAGTACCATTTTCTCGGAGTTTCTTGCCAGAGGAAACCACCATTTTTGCCTTTGCTCCTTGTTTGAATAGCTCCAGGTTAGGGATCTTCTTCTTCCTTTCATTTTAGTCTTTTGAGCTCCTTAGGAGACCTCTTCTCTAACATGCAAACCCATTTTCGAAATGGGGGTTTTGGTTGCTCAAAGTGATGACTTTTGGAATGTTTTCATGGGGTTTCTTGTGGATTTCGTGGTTTCCATTGGTAAGGATCTTGAGTGATTTTTTAGCTTAGCTGTTGGTGAAGGCAAGTGATCAACTTAGCTCTCTTTGTTGCATGCAATGTTTGAACGATGTAATTTCAATGTTTTGGTATTTTCTCCATTTTAGTTGAGCAATGTGTTCATTCAAATATATGTTGTGGTTAGAAATTTTATTTAGTTTGAATGCATATGCTAGGAGATTTACCATAATGGTTTTCCTTCAATTCAAGTGGCTTTATCTGGTCAAAATGTTTTGCAAATGGATGAAAGAGTGAAGAAGTATGTTGTGAAATGGATAAATGCAATGGTTGTCAAAATTGTGTGAGAATGACCCTTGGAGAGCATGGAGGCTCAAAGGGAATGCAGGGATTTGACAAAGGAAGGGATGAGGTGGAATGGAGCAAGAATGGAATAAGAAAGAATTGCAAAATCTAACTTGAACTGGGCTGCCGAGCTCTGTCGATCAGCTAGCATTTAACTGTCGGCTAACCGAAAGGTCCACTTTGGTTAACCGACATCCAACCGAGTTCAGTTCGGTTCCATTTACAGAAACGTGTTTTGTGACAGGGAATCGTCGGTCAGCTGTCGGCCAACCAAACTGCACCACGTCGGTCAACCGACAGCCAACCAAGGGAAGTTCGGTTCCATTTCCAGAATGGTGATTTTCTGTCAGGAAATCTGACGGTCAGCCGACGGTCATCTGACGGTTAGGTGACGCTCACCTATTCGGCTAGCCGACAGGTAACTGAAAGCTGACCAAGTTTTCAAAAGTAGATTTGTTTATGGGATTTTCTTGGGATTGAAAACCTGAATATGATTATGAATTTTCAAGCTGGAGTTTGTGTGCTTGAGGCTCGGAATGTCCTTTTACCTTCTGAAACACCAAATCTCTCTCTCATTAAGACATTTGGGTCTCAACCACATGAAGATCATATGAAAGGTCTTATCGTATGCTCGACAAGTTTCGCTTGGGATCATGATTTGATACATCGAATATCGTTCTAGCACTTGCTTTGTTTTGTACAAGTATAAGTTTTGTTTTGAATTGTTCAAGAACCATGTTGGGGAACACTTTACAATCTACTCTTGTTTAGCTTCGCTTTGCATTGTTTTGATAAGTGTTTTCCCTTGTTTTCGATAAGTTTTGTACAAGTATCGACATGTTTTGTGCATACATGAATATCATTGAATACCGCTGAGCTTGGACTGCCCTCTCAGTCTAATCCACTAGTTAGGGGGTTCCTTAAACATAAGGACAATCTGCAGATTAGTCGTGTAATTGTGCACATTCTTGTTTTGTCCGGTTTCGCGGCCGGTTTTCCCACTCACCTTGTGTGACTTGGACTTTTGTTTCGTTTCATTTCATTTTGTTTCGTTTTGCTTGCTTTTGTCATCAAGTATGACGAAGAAAGGATAAGCTCAATGTGGATTAATGAATCATGTTGTCTTCTTGAAATCATGCTAGTTTTGTTTTATACTTTAAACATGTTTTCAGAACTCATGCCATGTTTCAAGCATTGTTATTTCAGATTTCAATTGAATTGTATTATATCTAAATTGATCACATGCCAGACCGTCGTGTCTGACCTCTTTTGCTTTGGTGTTTAGATGCAAGAGCCGTTGCCCCTAAGGAGGAGTGCCTGGAGGAGGCTTTTGAGCCACCCCAATCCCGAGAGTGGCAACCCAACAACGTCCTCTAGACGTCGGGTGGGGTCTTGAGTACAACACAAGGATGGGAATATTTTGTTTCGTTATTTTGGGTTGTATGGCCTTTATTGGCCCTTTTGATACTTTGGGGATATGTAAACTTAACTTAACTTATTTTCGTTCTTTGAAACTTGAAAGTTAACTTTTGGTATTGCCATGCTTATGTTTCCTTCTTTGAATATTGTCTTGAAGATGACTTGGGTAAGTTGAGGTTGTGTCACGAGTATTGAAAAGGATAAGACTACTTGCACGCTTCCGCAAATCATAATTCGAGTGGGACAGATTCCAAGTGTGTTTTGGGAATCCTCACCGCGGAATCCTGTGGGTTAATCGTAATTGATAGTTGCTTGACAACACCTTCACAACACGTTGCGGGCCCGGGTCTCGGTCCGGGTTCGCGACACACTGCCTAAGGATTCTCCAATCAGGGATGATCTCCCAGACGAACCTATCTACAACGTGGAGACTTCCTCGCCAAATGCCTCCTGGAACTTGTACTTCGATGGTGCAACCAGGATAAATGAAAAAGGAAAGTTGATATCGGGAATTGGCATTCTCTTTGTTAGCCCGACAAATACATGATTCCACACACATTCTCTTTACTGGAACCATGTTCAAACAATGCAGCTGAGTACCAAGCTCTGATCATAGGATTGGAACTCGCCCTCGAATCCGACATCACCATGCTGGAAGCATTTGGGGATTCTTAACTGATCGTCAATCAGATGAATCAGAAATATGAAATCAAGAAGCTTGATCTGTTGCCTTATTATAACAAGGCACAATCGTTTCGTCAAAGGTTTGACATCTGTCACATCACCCACATTCGTAGAGGTGAAAACATTCGTGCAGATGCCCTGGCTGGACTTGCTGCATCCATGGCAATCCAAGAAGGGGAAAACATACAAATTACTGTGTGTCAAAGAAGGATTCTCCCTCCTCTCAACACACACCAAGCAGTCGCTGAATGCCACCGAGAGGTCGGAAGTCGGATTTCCATCCTTAAACCCCCGATCGGCAACTTAAGCTCCAATTATAATGATCATTTGGTACCGATCCGATTAACTCTTAATTGGAATGGGTGCGCACTTACCAATGAGAAATCCACTAATTGGCACAAGGGGATATTAAAGATAGATTCCATCTTGACCGTCGAATGTTCCCACAGCTCCACTACCACGTACCCAAATCACCGAGGTGTTGACCTACAATTCGCCTCACTCATTGGTGACTCAATGCAAATGAATAGATAGAAACTTGAGTTCATTAATGTCTCAGGATTGAGAGCCTATTGCTAGGAAATTATAAGAGCAGACCTTAAAATAAAGACAGTGTTCATAAGGTGCTTCTCATGGTCCTTCAATACATCCAATGTACCAGCACTATGATCCAGAATCTTACATTCTGATGATCAAGACAAATCACACTATCTCATAGCAATCAAAGTACTGCAACCTTGTTAGATGAGATGTCCAATCTCATCACTGGTTGTGAAGATATTCAAGTATAAGATTTGCTATACATGTCTCTCGTATGTGGATCTCATCCAAACACATGTATTACATCTAATATACTTATGGACTCTGGTTCATCTCATGAACCATCATGTCATTCGTATTGGTTATGTGCATTTAAGTAATAAACATCATTCATCTCATGAAATGAAAACATGAATATATTGATAAATAAAGAAATTAATCAACTTATTACATCAATCTTAATGGATTGAGACCATAAAACAAACAACAAATGTATGTTGCCTATCAATGGCAAGTTCTTGAAGCGGTACTACCCTTGAAGACTTCCTACAATGGGTCAGAGCGATGCCTACATGGCCAAAGCCTATTCCTACTTACTTACTCATCAAACCCACTCTTTTTAGAATTTTCATCTTTACTTTGAAATTCCTAAAAAACCTCAAAACCATGCTTACTTTCAATGTTTCATTGTTAAAAAAAAATCAAATCCCAAAAACTCCAAGTTTAGGAACCTCTTCCCCAACTTGACCCAAATTTCCGATCCTTGAACCCAAAAATTCATGATTTGAAACAAAAATCAGGACCCAGGGATTTCCACCCTAGTCCACCCCGACTTTTACCACCAAAGATGGTTTTGAGTCAAAATTTACGACCCTCGTGTCCTTAAACAAAATGGTTTTGCAAAAACCGTGGGGAAATGATGTTCAGTCGATACTCATACAAAACCCAAAAATCAGAAGGATGCGAACCCCATTCGATACTTCCATAATCTCAAATCGCAAGGAAGCGACACCTTGTCGATACTTGCAAATTTTGAAAAAAAACCGTGGAGACGCAACGTTTCAGTTGATATTCACAACTCAAATTTCAAAACAAAAAAAAAAAAAACAAAAAAGGTTCGAAAAAACCTAAAATTTCAAAAATCGTAGGGAAGCGACATTTCATCGATGCCCGCAAAACAAAGTTTTTTGAAAAAGCAGGGAGGCGACACTTAGTCGATACTTGCACCCAAACTTGCGAGTAGGCAACATTCCATCTATGCTCGCAACCGAATGAGTAAGTAAGCGACATTCCATCGATACTTGCAATACCATTCAGCAGGGAGGCGACTTTTAGTCGATACTTGCATTTTTGAAAATCGAAAACTCAGCTTCTATGCCAAAAACCAGCTTTCACACCAAAAATAAAAAACCCGGCTTTCACGCAAAAACTCGGTTTCTATGCCAAAAACCGGCTTTCACGCCAAAAATTAAAAGCCCAGCTTTCACGCCAAAATTTGGCTTTTATGCCAAAAACCTGGCTATCATGCCAAAAATTTTTAAAAAAAATATGGCTTCCATGCCAACAAAACAAAACTTGGTTTTCAAAAGAAAGTCGACTTTCATGCCACAAAATCTGGCTTTCACTCCAAAGAAACAAAAAATCGGCTTTCATGCCACAAAAACTCGACTTCCATGCCACAAACAAAACCGGCCTTCAAGCCACAAAATTCGGCTTTCATGCCAAAAACAAAATTTTGGCTCTCATGCCACAAAACCAAACTTGACTTCCTTGCCACAAAATTTAGCTTTCATGCCAAAAAAACTTTTTTGGCTCTCATGCCACAAACAAAACTTGGGTTTCACGCCACAAAAACCGGCTTTTATGCCAAAAACCGACTTCCATGCCACAAACAAAAAACCAGCTTCCATGCCACAAACAAAATTTTGGCTCCTATGCCACCAAAATTTGGCTTTCATGCCATTCAAAATTTGGCTCTCAAATCATCAAATAACTAGGCCTTTTGCCACAAAATCTGGCTTTCATGCCCAAAACAACCCTTTGACAAAAGATTTTCGCAAAATGACAACCTTTTGATCAAATTTTCAAACAAACACTCCAATCCAACTTTTACCTTTTTTTAATCAAAAAAGAATTTAAGTGAAACGAGGGAATACAAAAAAAGAAGGTGCCAAAAAATGTTTATACATGGAGGTACCAGAAGAAAAGAAGAAAAAGTTTATTACAAAATCAGGAGACTAGTCCGACATGGTCTTCAGCGAAAGACTTAACTCTTCAAGTAGACTCTTGGCCTTAGCCTCCAAAGCTTTCAAGCTATATTTCTTCAGAATTTCCCCATAAAATGTGGCAGGCTGTCGCGATCCATCTTCAGCGCGATGAAGCTCTTCCCAGAGAATTTGCCATTGTTCACATATTCCTGAGTCTTCCTCCGGAGATTACTTTCAGCTTCCTCAACGTGGCGAATGACAGTCCTCTCTCTATGCGAGCTTCTGTAATGGCAGCCCATTTAGCAGCAGCTTGCTCCTCCAATAGCTCAAGGTGCTATCTGGCCTCAATGACCTCCCTATTGAGACGGTGTTGGTCCTGTGTCAGCTCCATAATAGCCAGCTCGGTGACGTTCTTCTCCTGAACGAACTGCTTCCGAGTCCGCGAGATCTCATCTAGTTCATATT
The DNA here is from genome assembly GCA_029852735.1 of Persea americana. NCBI lineage: Eukaryota > Viridiplantae > Streptophyta > Magnoliopsida > Laurales > Lauraceae > Persea > Persea americana. Next base: position 21,867,204 of record CM056812.1, on the reverse strand, counting down.
TGACCTCACCAGAAGGCTTCAAAAACATCTCATTGAAGAAGTCACCATTTGGAAAGCTCTTGGTCTCAGTCCATTTGTTGCCTAGAGCGATGACTTCATCAACAAAAGCCTTGGCATTTGTAATGTCCAAACCGACCTCTTCACTATCAACAAGAATGTCTTGCACATGCTTAATCATGCCGAAGCCAGCTTCCAAATGGCCAAGAAAAAGAGTCTCAACCCATGAGCTCAAGACTCTCTTCAACACCTTCCTCGGCAAACTGACGGGATAACTCAAATGAAGACTCGCCACGCTCCGTTGGTCGATTGCCCATGTCACGCACCGTCGAAAGAGTAATCAAAAAGCTTTTTCCAACCGTAGCCGCTGGAGAAGGAATATCAGCATGCGGACTCGCCTCTGCCTCATCAAAACTAGTAGAAGAAGCCCTTATTCCTAGATCAACCGCGGGCAACCCCTGCTCTGGCTCTGAGAAAGATAGAGGAACTTCTCCTGTCGCCTCACAACCTGCCAATGAAAGATGAAAAAGGTATGAATATGATATTGTCAAAATCAAATATCAAGACTATTACTATATACCTTCTTCGACGACCGGCGGAATGCTTTCTGCCTCCACGAACTCATCCGAAGCATCGTCAAACGTTGTGTCCATGGATGGCTCAAAGTCATCAGTTGTGGCAAGTCAGCTGGCAAGGAAACCAAAAATGTGTTAGCGAGTGGCAACAAAGAAAAAAAAAAGTCAAAAAAAAAGGGGGCAAAGAAATCATACCAGGTGAAGATTCTGGATCTACTCCGGAGTTCCTTGGTGCTTCCTCAGATGCCATGACTGGATCCGTCACCGCGTCATCGGCCGGAACCTCAGGCATCACCAAACCATAATCTTCTGCCAAAAGAAAGAAAGCAATAGATCAAAACAAAGGCCTCATAAAAAGAAAGAAGTGCAAAAAGAGAGAAGGAGGGTCATACCATCACTACTAATCTTTTCTTCTTGGCAACTCTTCTCTGGAGGCTCGTTGTCATCCCCTGATGCCTTCTCGGCAATGGTGAGAAGGAGAGTCTTCCCGCCATCTCTTATTTCGGCACTGTCCTCTTCTCCTCTTGCTCCTATGGGGTGATTTGCTGGAAGTACCCGCCCCACCATCAAAATCTGGCCTCTCGCTAGAGTCCTCACTGGATGATCTGCTCTTGCCTGTCGCGACCCCGGACCGAGGTTTCCCAAGTCCGGGCCCCGCGACGGTTGTGTCCATCCAACTATGATTAACCCACAGGTTTCCGCGGTGAGGATTCCCAAAAACGAACATGTAAAAATCTCACACGAGCAATGATTTGCGGAAGCGTGCAAGTAATCCCATCACAATTTAATAGCATAAACCTTATGATTCCGAATTGCATAAGTTAAGTCATCATTTAGACAATAATCAGAGGAGAAAATGTGAGCATAGCATTACCAAATTCAGTTCAAGTTTCAAGGTAACCAAAAAGCGTTAAGTTACATATCCCCAAAAGTGTGAAAAGGCCAACAAAGGCCATACATTCCAAAATAACAAAATAATCCCATCTAGGTGTATCGTACTCAAGACCCCGCCCAACGTCTAGAGGACGTCGTCGGGTTGCCACTCACGGGCTGGGGGTGGCTCAAAAGCCTCCTCCGGGCGCTCCTCCGCAAAAGCAACGGCGCCTGCATCTAAACACCAAAACAAAAGGGTCAGACACGACGGTCTGGCAGGTGAACAGCTTAGACATAATGCAAGACAGTTAATATGAAAGTAATCAGCACTTAAAACATGGCATGAGTTCTGAACAAAACATGTCTAAGGTGTAATTCAAAACTAAAATGCTTTTCAATAAAATAACATGATTCACGAATCCACATTGAGCTCATCCTTTCTCCGTCATACGTAATGACAAGAGCAAGCGAAACGAAACAAAACGAGACGAAATGAAACAAAAGTCCGAGCCACACAAGGTGGGCGGGAAACCGGCCGCGGAACCGGACAAAACAAAGATGTGTATAAATACACGACAAATCTGCAGATTGCCCTTATGTTTAAGGACCCCCTAACTAGTGGATCAGACTGAGAGGGCAGTCCAAGCTCAGCGGCATTCTATGATATCCATGTATGCATAAAACATATCAATGCTTATACAAAAATTAGCGAAAAATGGGTAAAAACACTTATCAAAACAATGCAAGACGAGACGAAACAAGAATAGCATAAGCTATAACAAGCAAGGCTGGAAAAGTGTCCCCATTATAGTTCTTGAAACAAATCAAAAGTTAAACACATGCTTGTAAATCAAAACAGGTACAAAACAGTATTCTTCGTGTCAAAATTCAAGGTTTCGAAACAATTATGTCAAGTATATGCTAAGACTCTTTATTTCATTCTCGTGAAGTTGAAACCCAAATGTTGGAGTTTAAAATGAATTGGTGTCCCCGAAGCTAGACAACATTTCATGTTTCAATTGCACAACATCAAGCTAAAGATCCCTTAACATATTCTAGTTTTTCTCTCCCATCGAAGCCCCTTCAAAATTCTCCTTCTGTGCACTCGGTCACCACGCGGCTACCTGGCGGCTGGCCGCAGGTTGCTGGTCGGCTAACCGACCAACTGACCGACCGCTGACCGACTGATCAGGAGAAATACTACTTTTCAGATTTCTTGCGCAGGTCGGCTAGCCGCCTACTGACCGCCCGCAGGCCGACCACGCCCTGTGCAGAAACTGAGTTACTGTTATTCTGACCGACACAGGGGCGGTTAGCCGTGGGTCAACAGTCGGCTAGCCGACTGCTGACCGCCGATCTGCGGCAGCTTCAGTTTGATTCGGATTTCACACCTCCTTTCACCATTTCATTCCTTTGTCAAATCCCTGCATATCCCCTGAGCCTCCATGCTCTCCAAGGGGCAATTTCCATTCAAATTCTAACAATCCACACTTCCAAGCACCTCACAACATTTCCTCCATTCTTGCATCCATTTATAACACATTTTGGCAAGATAGAAGCAACTTCAAATGAATGAAAACCATTAATACAAACCATTAGCATATGCATTTCAATTAAAACAAGATTTCAGACTATAACACATCTTTGAAACAATACATTGCCTAAATTAGCATGGAAACGAAATCAAATCATGAAAGCTAAAATAATCAAATATTGCATGCATCATGAAGCTAAGTTGATCACTTGCCTTTACCAAAATCCAAGCCCAACAATCTCAGAAAAATCCTACCAATTGTACTCCACGAAATCTACAAGAAAACCCATGAAAAGAACTTCAAAAATCCACCAAAAAGAGAAGACAATGACCCATTTCGAAATGGGTGTTGCATGCTTGAAAAATGGGCTCCTAAGGAACTCAAAAGACTACATTGAAGAGGAGAAAGAGATCCATTACCTGAAGCTTGCTAAACAAGAAGAGGAGAAGAAAATGGAGTGGAAACACGGCTGGGATCTCCAAGAAAATGGTAGCAATGGATTCCTTGAGTTGAGAGGAAGAAGATGGTATGATTGGTTTTTGATTTGAAGCTTTCTAGCTTAGGCATGCAAAGAGAAGAAGGGAGGGGAAGAAGAAGAAATCACAGCTGAGTTGAAGAAAGTTGCAGGGAAGAACCGAAGTGAACAATGAAGGAGGGGAAGGCTCATTTCAAATGGGTTCTTGTGGGCCCCATTGCTCAAAGCTTGCAATGGTTAAAACACTGACTTGTGGGCCCCGGATGAAAACGACGAAGAAGACTAAAATGATCGCCGAAAAATCTAGTTTCCAAAAAGTATAAATTTGGCATAGTTTTGAGATTTCGAAATTTGAGTCCAGATGGTGTGAAAAGACTGATTTACCCCTTTGGCCTAAAACACAGACAAGCTGAACACAAAAGTTTATCAATAAAATAAAACCATTCAAAAGAGATCGAAATCACGATTAAAATCAGAAAACTGGAATTTCCTCCCAAGCTTACACGTACACTCAAGGCACCCTTAAGTGTGACCAAATAGCACAAAACGCTCTCAAAATTCCCCAAAGCTAATTCTAGACCAAATTGGACCAATTTCTAATCCCACGTACACTAAACTCACATTACAACTAAACACGCACTTAGTTAACTCTAATCGCACTAATCCTGGGTCGGGGTTTGACATCCTCCACCCCTTAGGTTATTTGGTCCTCAAAATAAAAATAAGTATACCTCTGGTATTAGTTCAGGATACTTTCTCTGGACTTGCTTTCGTAGTTCCCATGTCGCTTCTTCTGGCTCATGATTTTTCCACTGTACTTTGACCCAGTGAATCGTCCGATTTCTTAATTCTTGTTCTTTGGTGTCCACAATTCTAACCGGCTTCTCCACATACGACGCATCTTCTCGAATTTCCAATGGTTCATGCCGCAAAACATGTGAAGGATTTGGGACGTATTTCTTCAACATAGAGACGTGAAAAACATTGTGTACCCCGGAGAGTTCCGGCGGTAACGCAAGTCTATAGGCAACGTCTCCTATCTTGCTCAAAATCTCATACGGTCCGATGTACCTTCTCGCAAGCTTGCCTTTCTGTCCAAATCTTAGAGTTCCTCTAGCCGGAGATACTTTCAAAAATACCTTGTCACCTTCTTTAAACTGCAAATCTCTTCTACGTGTATCAGCATAACTCTTTTGCCTACTTCGAGCAACCTTTAACCTTTCTTGAATCAACTTGATCTTATCACTTGTTTCTCCAACTATTGTCGGTCCGTGAAAGCTACGAACACCGACTTCTTCCCAGCAAACAGGAGTTCTGCATCTCCTACCATAGAGTGCTTCGAAAGGTGCCATCCCAATACTGGAATGGTAGCTGTTGTTATATGCAAACTCACACAGTGGTAAGTACTCATCCCATTGAACCTTGAAATCTAGCACACAAGCCCGTAGCATGTCCTCTAAAGTCTGTATAGTTCGCTCTGACTGGCCATCAGTCTGAGGATGGTATGCAGTGCTGAATTGCAACTTAGTGCCCATAGATTCGAATAGGGTCTTCCAAAACCTCGAAACAAATCTGCTATCTCTGTCGGAAGTGATGGAGACGGGCTGTCCATGTCTACTGACTATCTCAGTCACAAATAAATCTGCAAGTGGTGCCATATGCATCTTACTCCCTGTCTTCATAGGAATGAAGTGAGCAGACTTCGTAAGGCGATCTACTATAACCCAAATAGCATTGTTCCCTTTCTTGGTAGTAGGCAAACCGGAGACGAAATCCATAGTGATGTGTTCCCATTTCCACTCCGGAATGTCCAATGGTTGCAACAACCCTGGAGGTTTCTGGTGTTCTGCCTTAATCTGCTGACACGTGAGGCACCGAGATACAAAAGCTGCAATCTCTCGTTTCATGTTATTCCACCAGAATCGGTTCTTCAAATTTTGGTACATTTTTGTACTTCCAGGATGCATGGAGTATCTCGTGTTGTGAGCTTCAGTCATAATTTCATTTTTCAAGTCCTCGAGGTTAGGCACACACAAACGGTCACGGAAGTACAACACTCCATCTACAACTCTGAAGTCTGGATGTTCGGAAATGTGTTCCACAATCTTGGCCAAGTCCGGGTCTTGCAATTGACTGTCTTTGATTTTCTGGATGAAAGTAGGTTCAGACGCTATCATACTTGCCAACATCACGCCCTGCCCTAACGGTTGCACTTCTACTCCCATTTCTTCAAATTGATACAAGACACTGACTCCTCTCAAGCTAGCCATAACCATTGATTTTCTGCTCAATGCATCAGCTACTACATTCACCTTGCCCGGATGATACTTGATTGGAAAGTCATAGTCTTTGATGTACTCCATCCATCGTCTCTGCCTCATGTTCAACTCTTTCTGCGAAAATAGATACTGTAGACTCCGGTGATCTGAATGTACTTCAAATTTCTCTCCATATAGGTAATGTCTCCACATTTTCAAAGCAAATACAACCGCTGCTAATTCCAAATCATGAGTTGCATAATTCTTTTCATGCTCCTTCAACTGCCTTGAACCATAAGCAACTACTTTGTCATTCTGCATCAACACACAACCCAATCCTACATTTGAAGCATCTGTATAGATAACAAATCCTCCACTTCCCGACGGTAAAGTGAGGATTGGAGCTGTAGTCAATCTTTTCTTCAGCTCTTGAAAACTTTCTTCACAATGGTCTGTCCAAATAAAAGGCACATTTTTCCTAGTTAACTTTGTCAATGGTGCTGCAATAGATGAAAATCCCTGGACAAACCTCCTGTAATAACCTGCTAGTCCCAAAAAGCTTCTGATTTCCGTCACACTGCTTGGCCTTTTCCAACTGACAACTGCTTCGACTTTGGACTGGTCCACTGCTAAGCCTCTTCTTGAAATAACGTGGCCTAGAAAAGCCACTTGCTCTAACCAAAATTCACATTTACTTAGCTTTGCATAGAGCTAGTTGTCCTTCAAAAGCTGTAATGATGTCCTCAAGTGCTCTTCATGCTCTTCCTTACTCTTAGAATACACGAGAACGTCATCAATAAACACCACTGTAAAGTGATCCAAGTACTCTGCAAAGACTTTGTTCATGAGAGCCATAAATACCGCGGGTGCATTAGTCAACCCAAATGGCATCACCAGAAACTCATAGTGCCCGTATCTGGTTCGAAAAGCTGTTTTAGGCACGTCTGACTCTCTAACTCGCAGCTGATAATACCCAGACCTCAAATCTATCTTGGAAAAATACGCTGCTCCTTGCAATTGATCAAACAATTCATCTATTCTCGGCAACGGATACTTGTTCTTGACAGTCATGTGGTTCAGTCTTCTATAGTCTATGCACATTCTCCAGCTTCCATCCTTCTTTTTCACAAACAACACTGGTGCTCCCCAAGGTGAAACGCTTGGTCTAATGAAACCTTTACTCAATAGTTCTTGCAATTGGAGTCTTAGTTCACCTAATTCTGCTGGAGCCATCCTGTAAGGTGCAATAGAAATTGGAGCTGTCCCTGGAAGGAGCTCAATCGTGAACTCAACCTCCCGAATTGGTGGTAATCCCGGGATTTCTTCCGGAAAAACATCTGGAAACTCACATACAACGGGGATTTCCTCCACCCCTTGGGACCGTTTATCCTCCGTGATAAACGCTATAAAAGCTTCACAACCACTAGATACCATTCTGCTTGCCTTTAGTGCTGAAATAATCCCCACCTGGCCTTTCTTCCTGTTTCCCTGAACAATCAAATCTGCCTGTTCTCCTTTCAACTTAAAAGTAATAGTTTTACTAAAGCAATCCATGGTTGCATGATACTTCTCTAACCAATCCATGCCTAAGATGACATCAAAATCGTGCATGTCTAAAATAATAAGATCTGCTGAAAGGTTGGCTTCTCCTAATAGAACTGAACAATTTGGGTAATAGATTCTACAAACGGCCTGTTTACCTACTGGTGTAGTGACAGTCAAGATATAATCAAGAATTCTAAATGGCATAGCAATCAGCTTCGCAAACACAGGAGATAAAAATGAATGAGTGCTTCCAGGATCAAATAAAATTTGAGCTTCTATTCCACAGATGAAAAGTTTACCTTCCACTACATCGCCCGCAGCATCGGCATCGACACGATTAAGATTGTATGCCCTCCCTTGCTGCTGTGGTCTATTCTGCCTCCCTTGTGCATTTCTGTTTTGCTACTGCTGCTGAGGAGGACGAGCATTCTGATTTTGAACTTGTTGCCTGCCTTGCTGCTGCTGAGGTGGTCTTGCTTGGTTCTGGGCTGGAGCCTGTGGTGCTGCTTGCCGTTGTGGCTGGTTCCTATTGGCCTGATTTTGCACTTGTGGGCAATCTCGAATGGCATGGTCCATAGCCCCACATCTAAAACAAGCTCCCGTGGCTTTACGACATTGTGCAGTCTCATGATTTTTGCCACAATGTGCACACGCACCTTGCCTTGGAGGGTTTTGTTCTTGTCTTGGCTTCTTGTTCTGTGACCTTTGGTTCTGTTGGTGGTACTGTTGCTTTCTATCCCTGATGATCTGATTGTTGATGTCCTCGAACTTGTATGCTCTTTTGACTGCTTCATCGAAGGTGGCTGGTGGAACTACTCCTGTAGCATCCCTCATGATGATGGGGTTCAGCCCTTCTAAGAATTTAGTGATCTTCTTCTGCTCGGTGTCTATCAACTCTCGGGCATATCTAGCAAGCCTTTCAAACTTTGTCACATACTCCAAAACTGTCATGTTACCCTGCTTGAGCTGCTGAAACTCTATAGCTTTCTGCCTCTTGACATGAGAAGGGACATACTTATCAGTGAATTGAGTCTTAAAAGTCTCCCATGTAGCCCCATCTGGCATAGTCTGATACGGTTCCTTAACCGTTTGCCACCAAGTGTCCGCTAATCCAAAAAATAGAGAAGCTGTGAGGTTGACCTTCTGTATGCCTGTACAAGTGAATACATCAAAGATCTTCTCTACATTAACTAGCCAGTCATCTGCAGCCAACGGGTCTTCTTGACCTGAGAACTCCTTGGGTCCTCTCTTCCTGAACCTCTCGAACAAAATGTTAGGGTCTTGTTCTCGATTGTTGATGATGATATTCGGTCCCCCAGGTTGCCTAGGCGGGGGTTGAGGCCTAGTTTGTAAAACTTCCAAAAGCTGTCTTTGAACTTGTGCCATTTCCTCATCCTTCTTAGCTAGCTGTTCTTGGAACCTAGCTTGGTTCTCATTGGCCTCTCTTTGTAGCCTAGCTTGGACTTCATTAGCTTCCCTCTGCATTCTTGTCTGACTTTCATTAGCTTGCCTCTGTTGTTCTAGCATGGCTTGCATGAGTGCCTGAAACTGAGTCATTGTAGGTGACTGTTCATGGAGTGTTTCACTGTTATCATTATTGGTATTGCTCCCTGAAGCATTCTGATTCGGAGCTCTTTTTGGAGGCATGATGCTGTAAAACAAATTGTCAGTACATATTAACAAATTGGGGTTTGGTTTCTAAGTCCATACTACTGATCTAACGTGTTCACGGATCCTCGCCATGTCCCTAAGAGTTTCTAGTTTCTTTTAATTGCCTGAAACATGTCCCGCACTGATACCAGTCCTGTCGCGACCCCGGACCGAGATTCCCCAAGTCCGGGCCCCGCGACGGTTGTGTCCATCCAACTATGATTAACCCATAGGTTTCCGCGGTGAGGATTCCCAAAAACGAACATGTAAAAATCTCACACGAGCAATGATTTGCGGAAGCGTGCAAGTAATCCCATCACAATTTAATAGCATAAACCTTATGATTCCGAATTGCATAAGTTAAGTCATCATTTAGACAATAATCAGAGGAGAAAATGTGAGCATAGCATTACCAAATTCAGTTCAAGTTTCAAGGTAACCAAAAAGCGTTAAGTTACATATCCCCAAAAGTGTGAAAAGGCCAACAAAGGCCATACATTCCAAAATAACAAAATAATCCCATCTAGGTGTATCGTACTCAAGACCCCGCCCAACGTCTAGAGGACGTCGTCGGGTTGCCACTCACGGGCTGGGGGTGGCTCAAAAGCCTCCTCCGGGCGCTCCTCCGCAAAAGCAACGGCGCCTGCATCTAAACACCAAAACAAAAGGGTCAGACACGACGGTCTGGCAGGTGAACAGCTTAGACATAATGCAAGACAATTAATATGAAAGTAATCAGCACTTAAAACATGGCATGAGTTCTGAACAAAACATGTCTAAGGTGTAATTCAAAACTAAAATGCTTTTCAATAAAATAACATGATTCACGAATCCACATTGAGCTCATCCTTTCTCCGTCATACGTAATGACAAGAGCAAGCGAAACGAAACAAAACGAGACGAAACGAAACAAAAGTCCGAGCCACACAAGGTGGGCGGAAACCGGCCGCGGAACCGGACAAAACAAAGATGTGTATAAATACACGACAAATCTGCAGATTGCCCTTATGTTTAAGGACCCCCTAACTAGTGGATCAGACTGAGAGGGCAGTCCAAGCTCAGCGGCATTCTATGATATCCATGTATGCATAAAACATATCAATGCTTGTACAAAAATTAGCGAAAAATGGGTAAAAACACTTATCAAAACAATGCAAGACGAGACGAAACAAGAATAGCATAAGCTATAACAAGCAAGGCTGGAAAAGTGTCCCCATTATAGTTCTTGAAACAAATCAAAAGTTAAACACATGCTTGTAAATCAAAACAGGTACAAAACGGTATTCTTCGTGTCAAAATTCAAGGTTTCGAAACAATTATGTCAAGTATATGCTAAGACTCTTTATTTGATTCTCGTGAAGTTGAAACCCAAATGTTGGAGTTTAAAATGAATTGGTGTCCCCGAAGCTAGACAACATTTCATGTTTCAATTGCACAACATCAAGCTAAAGATCCCTTAACATATTCTAGTTTTTCTCTCCCATCGAAGCCCCTTCAAAATTCTCCTTCTGTGCACTCGGTCACCACGCGGCTACCTGGCGGCTGGCCGCAGGTTGCTGGTCGGCTAACCGACCAACTGACCGACCGCTGACCGACTGATCAAGAGAAATACTACTTTTCAGATTTCTTGCGCAGGTCGGCTAGCCGCCTACTGACCACCCGCGGGCCGACCACGCCCTGTGCAGAAACTGAGTTACTGTTATTCTGACCGACACAGGGGCGGTTAGCCGTGGGTCAACAGTCGGCTAGCCGACTGCTGACCGCCGATCTGCGGCAGCTTCAGTTTGATTCGGATTTCACACCTCCTTTCACCATTTCATTCCTTTGTCAAATCCCTGCATATCCCCTGAGCCTCCATGCTCTCCAAGGGGCAATTTCCATTCAAATTCTAACAATCCACACTTCCAAGCACCTCACAACATTTCCTCCATTCTTGCATCCATTTATAACACATTTTGGCAAGATAGAAGCAACTTCAAATGAATGAAAACCATTAATACAAACCATTAGCATATGCATTTCAATTAAAACAAGATTTCAGACTATAACACATCTTTGAAACAATACATTGCCTAAATTAGCATGGAAACGAAATCAAATCATGAAAGCTAAAATAATCAAATATTGCATGCATCATGAAGCTAAGTTGATCACTTGCCTTTACCAAAATCCAAGCCCAACAATCTCAGAAAAATCCTACCAATTGTACTCCACGAAATCTACAAGAAAACCCATGAAAAGAACTTCAAAAATCCACCAAAAAGAGAAGACAATGACCCATTTCGAAATGGGTGTTGCATGCTTGAAAAATGGGCTCCTAAGGAACTCAAAAGACTACATTGAAGAGGAGAAAGAGATCCATTACCTGAAGCTTGCTAAACAAGAAGAGGAGAAGAAAATGGAGTGGAAACACGGCTGGGATCTCCAAGAAAATGGTAGCAATGGATTCCTTGAGTTGAGAGGAAGAAGATGGTATGATTGGTTTTTGATTTGAAGCTTTCTAGCTTAGGCATGCAAAGAGAAGAAGGGAGGGGAAGAAGAAGAAATCACAGCTGAGTTGAAGAAAGTTGCAGGGAAGAACCGAAGTGAACAATGAAGGAGGGGAAGGCTCATTTCAAATGGGTTCTTGTGGGCCCCATTGCTCAAAGCTTGCAATGGTTAAAACACTGACTTGTGGGCCCCGGATGAAAACGACGAAGAAGACTAAAATGATCGCCGAAAAATCTAGTTTCCAAAAAGTATAAATTTGGCATAGTTTTGAGATTTCAAAATTTGAGTCCAGATTTGGTGTGAAAAGACTGATTTACCCCTTTGGCCCAAAACTTGGGTTTCTGGGCCTAAAACACAGACAAGCTGAACACAAAAGTTTATCAATAAAATAAAACCATTCAAAAGAGATTGAAATCACGATTAAAATCAGAAAACTGGAATTTCCTCCCAAGCTTACACGTACACTCAAGGCACCCTTAAGTGTGACCAAATAGCACAAAACACTCTCAAAATTCCCCAAAGCTAATTCTAGACCAAATTGGACCAATTTCTAATCCCACGTACACTAAACTCACATTACAACTAAACACGCACTTACTAATCGCGCTAATCCTGGGTCGGGGTTTGACATTGCCTATAGACTCCATGGAAGTCTTTGCCCGTTCTGCTTGTATCCATGCAGCGACCTCAGCCTCCTCCTTTGCGAGCTGTTCCAAGACCTCACCAAGTATCTCTTATGCAGCTTTCGATTTGATGACGTCCCAATCATCGAGAAAGCCTATTTTGTGCATTTCTCCATAAAAGAAAGCCAGAACTTCCTCTCAACGGACGCCATCTGATTTCCCAAGACCCTTTCCAGAAGACTGCTTTACATCGAGCTCCTTCTTGGAAAGCCCCCGGTGTACTGAAAAGCTCTCCACAATTTTGTGAAGCAGGCAGTCCGGAAAGTGGGTAACTCAGGATAAGGAATCATGGCGATAGTGTCTTCCGCACTATAAAAGGCCCAAGCATTCCTCCCGTCCTGCAAACCTCCAAAACGCTTCACCTTACTTGAAGGTGTTCCAACGACGCCCTAAGAGAAGCCTAACTACAGGGTAAAACACGAGGGAACATACGGCTGGATGTAGACGAAAAGATGTCTACGATACACCATCGTGCCGACACGTATGTTGAAAAGCCAAGCTTTCTCTGCATTTGTCAAAGAATAGTATCTCCCTAACCCAGGCCTGGTAGAATCTCGGGAGACACCAAAATCAAAAGCCTTCTTCTGTAAGCCCAGAGAAAGCTTCACTGAAGATTGCCCCATCTCTACATCCCTGAACCGTCGGATCCTCAAACGGGCAAATAAAAGAGATTTGGAAACAGGCTTCCCTTTGGCCAACCGAATCATAAATGGGTCATCATCCTGTGCAGCACCCAATCGGTGGAAACCAGGACAGTGGTATACATACCACGAATAAAAGATATGGGCTGAAAATACCCTATTCATGGGAAGCCCAAGCCGAGCCAGAAAAGCAGCAGCCTGCAGTTCGGTACACAGATAGGAGTAAAGAGCAGGTACCAAAGCAAGCCGCTCTCCAAATGCCATCTGACAAGCCGGAAAAATACAGTGCAGCCTGATGTACATTCCATTTCCTCCGACAAAAACAGCCTCACCCAGCCAATAAGTGAGGTAAACAGCGAGATCTCTCCGCAGCGCAATGTCAGAATGAATGGTGTCTGTGTTTGCGAAGAATTCCTTAAAATTTTCTCGCATGGCGGAGGTCTTCTTCAAACTAGGGTTCTTAGCCCTGGCTTTCTGGGTCGTACTCTCAAAAGACTCCCCGCTGTCAAAGAAGTTGGAAGACAAAGAGTTACCACTCTTCCAATTGTTGCACCGAACTTTCAAGCCCTCCTTCTTGTGAGAACCCGACCCCTAATTTCTGGGATTAGTGTCTTCTTGGTTTTGGACTAGTTTTCTAAAGTGGGATTAGTGGAATTTGGTTAAATCTGGATTAGAATAGCTTTTTATAGCTTTAAATGATTTTGAGAACTCTTTTGATTGAGTGGAACATTTGGGGTTTCCCTTGTGAGTTTTGGGTGATTTTGGGGGGGTTCGTTTATTGTGTCTTGATTAGTTTTGGGATTATTTGTTAATTCTGGAAATCGGTAATTTGCTTCGTTTAATGTATTTTATTATTCCCGACAACTTTTGTATTTGCTCCGTTTCCATCCGAGACCTCTAAACCTAACTTTGCTAATGATAGGGGTAAAATAGTCTTTTCACACAAAAATCTGGACCCAAATTCCGAGATCTCAAAACCATGCCAAAATTATACTTTTTGAAAAATAGATTTTATGAGGAACATTTTTCTCTTTTTCGTCGATCGCATCCGGAGCCCAGAAACCGATGTTTTAATCCCGACAAGTTTGAGTGGTGGTGGGACCCACACCCACCCTTTTTACAAAAATGCCAGCCCACCTTCTTCTTCCCCATTCGTTCCCAGCCATATGAGAGGAACCACTGCCAAGGGTTTTCCCTTTCCTCTTCTTCTTCTTGTTTTCTCACAAGACCCACCTCCAAGCTTGCCAAAATGGGAGATTTGTGCCCATCTCCTTCTTCCCCTCATCTCAAGCTCTCTTTGGATGCCATTAGAAGAGAAATCCAGCCACATTGAGGTTCTCCTTGAGCTTGTCTTCTTCGTTTGAAGCACTTCCAAGTAAGCAATCATTTCAATCTCCTAGATTTGTGTTTTCCTAGCCCTAGAGAGTCTCCACCTTCTCTTTTGGGAGCTCTCTTCTTCTTGTTCTTTGGTTTGCTATTTTAGGGTTCGAAGATGGGTTTATTTGGGGTTTTTTGTATAGATTGGAGATTTGTGGCTCGAGAGGGTGATTAGGAGCTTGATTAGCTACTTTGGAAACCAAGGCAAGTGGATGAATGGATTTAATTTGCATAAGTTCTTACTTTGTCAAAAATATGGATTTTTACTATTCCTATTTCATTTGATTCATTATGTTCCATAATGTTTTAGAAATGTATTTATTGACATGGTTTCTCCCTTAGTTAGTTTTATGAGAATGTATGCATTCATCTACTAAAGTTTGTTTGGCCATTATGGATTTCATGAATGAGATTTGTACTTGCATTGAATGAGGTTTGTTTTGGAAGGAGAATTAATGCCTTGATGGAATGGTAGTTGGAGGAAAGAATGAGAGGTGGAATGGAAGAAAATAGACCCACTTCATGTTAGGAAATGGGTGAAGTTGAGGTGAAAAGGGATGGGAAGGAAAGAGCTGAAATCTGCACCTAATGCAGAGTTCCCGCAGCTGGGCGGTCAGCGGGCGGTCACCTTGGCGGCTAGCCGACAGGTGACCGGCGGCTAACCGACCCAGATTCGGTTACAAATACAGAATGCTGTGTCTTGACAGGTGAACCGCGGTCAGCCCCGCGGTCAGCCAGCGGCTAACCGCCGATCACCTCGGCGGCTAACCGCCATCTGACCGACAGGTGACCGAGTTTCACCCAGAATTCCTGAGTCTTTTCTATTGGTTTCAGATATGGTAATTAAAGGTTTGGATGGGTTGTTATGATGCCCTACCACCTTGGAAAGACCCAGGGGATGACATAAGGAGATTGACATAGGAAGAAACACCATCTCGGAAATGTATTGGGACTTTTAGATTCATCAACTTGCATAAGGAAACTTGGTATGTCCTCTAACATTCGAGTACCATAATAAGGGTAATAATAGACATACAAGATCCTTGTACATGTTGTTTTAATATGGAAGCCCCAATATATAGTCCGTAACTGTATAGGATTCACTTTTATGGTTTTATTCAGATTAACGTTTATATCTTTTCATCCACCTGCCAGACCGTCGTGTCTGACCCACTCTTTTGGTACTCAGGTCCAGATTTCTTTGTTCCGAGCTGAGTGCACGTGTTGGCTGTGGAGCCATGAGTTGCAGATTTGTAGCGTCGACTATGTCATGTAGACATTTAGCTCGACATCTGAGTTACGTCACATGTGGGGTAGTGTTTATTTAGTTTGTTATTTGTATGGCTTTTATTAGCCTGTTCTCTGGGATTTTAATTAATGCACATTGATATTTGTAACTTGAACATATGTGGGAATGAAATATCCTGTTACCGTCAGCTCTGTATTTTTAATGTGATGGTTTGTTCCAGTCTGATATGATTCTTGATACAATAGCTATATGCTAGCGGTTGAGTGCGACGCGGAATCCGATGGCCACGGAATCCGAGTCGCAACGCCACATAAGCTTCCGCAAAATATTCAGAATGAGTTGGAATTGTCATCCTCACTCACGCGGATCCTGGGAGAAATATAATTATTACTTAAATCACAATTTCACGCCCCCGAGGTCGGGCCGCTGTAGGGTCCGGGTTTGGGGGCGTGACAGACTGGTATCAGAGCGGGCAGGTTTCTAGGAAATAAAACACTCTAGGAACCTTAAGACGTGTGGTGAGGACTCTTTAGACTATGTGCGTTTTCTTTTGGCTAATTGTCGTTTCTGCGAGTTTGGGTTGGTTTTCTTCTAGTGGGGGAGACTATCTTTGTCTCGCCTTCTTGTCCTTGTTGTTAGGGAATTTGGGGGACCAAATTCTTTCTAGTGGGGGAGAATTTAATGTCTTCGTACCCACATTTAGTGCTCTTTTCTTGTTTTCGCACTAGAGAGTCAGAGTTTTGAGGGCTTAGCATGTGGATCTCGAAGGACCTTGGCAAAAATTTCAGCTTTCCGATGTCACAGATGGAGTCAGTGAAAGAATTTGTGAGCAGTTGTTAGTCAGCAAGGAATGTGAACAGCTTTTCGAGACCCAATTACGGTTGATCGTGCACCGTCAGATAGTGCGCCAGGCAGGTAAGTATGGATTTTTGGATAAACATGGAGTATTTTCCTACGTCAGAAGGCTCCGGAAACCAGAGAAAGAGTGGATTTTTGGAAGTTTAAGGTGATTTTCAGTTGATAGAACTTTAAAGTGGATGCCAAAAGCTAGAAACTTCTCAAATTTGATGAACTTTTGTCAGAAAAGTGTTAGATGATTCTCAACAGATCCAGAATGATGGTGAAGTCAACTCAGCAGGATGCTTCAGTGTGTGGTTAAAATCATAGGAAGTAAGCTTTCAGCGGTAGTATAAAGAACTGTATACATAATGGATGGTTGCTTGGTCTTATAATAAAGGGAATTTTGCGGACTCTACTGACTTTTTGGAATATCAGTTTGGACACTGTGCAGATGCAAACTGGAGAATCATAACCTATGGGCAAGGCCAGTTGAAAGATCTAGAGAAGAATGACACACGTACATGACTTGAGGATGATGAACCTGAGATAGAGATACAACCTACAGAGTTGAGAACCTTGTGATTCCAACGAGTGGATGGAGATTGGTGAAGTATCTAGATGACCGTCCGAACATTTGATTGAGTCAACTTAACATATGAGGAAGCGATAGATTTCCAAGTTATTTACGTCAAAGATTGTGCGTTGACAAGTGACCTGATATTGACAACCTTGATAGAGATTACTTCTATTCGAGCCCGTTCATGATGACAATTTCATGCAAGCATCGAAGGACAATATGTACAGCGTTTTACGACAGAGATAGAGTTACAGTACGTCGGAATGAGTTAGAACTTTCATTTTCTTGGACCGACATCGATGGACAAGACAAGTAGCAGATTCGAGGCAAGGTAAGAAAAACTGATGGGTGTCAGGGGTTGATGGAAGAATTCTTCGAATATTGATTGTGTAAGAGGAACAGGTTGTTAAGTAAGAGTTTGGACAGTTTAAGATCTTTAACCAAATCAGAGACCTTGACCACAGATGCGTATCACCACCATGTTTGACCGAGGATAGTACAGTTGTACAGGAGCAGTGCAGATCATCAATGTTTAGAGGCAATCTTCAGTTAAAAAAAAAAAAAAAAAAAAAAAACTCCAAGGAGATGTCCAGAGCTAGAGATTTCTAAGATTCGATGAGTTTTGTCAGAGAAGTATTCGGGAATTTTCAACAATTGCAGCCATGTGGAGGAGTAGACCCGACAAGATGTTAGAAGCATTTGAAGTCAAATTTCAACAATTAGCAAAGTGGTAGACTGCAGAAAGGATCTCTACTTGATCGCCCGACAACGAAGATTTTCCCAGATTTTTTATGAACAAGAGGAACGTCGGATTTCAAAGTACAGAAACATGGAACAGGAAATCAGTTATTTTGGATTTCGTGGAAGGAAGCAAATTTGGCAGAACAGCTACGAACAATTACAAAGGCAAGTGTAGAGCTTCAAATGTTGAAGAATGGTGAAAGAACAAGCAGGTTAGTATCAGAAAACGACTATGGTGCAGAGGATTAAGAGCAATGACCTAAAACAGTTAGAGCTAGCAAGAGTTCACCTTGAAGATTGTGCATTTGATACGAGACTTAAGTTCGACAGTTGTAAGGAAGTGACAAAATTGTTCCAAGGGTTTCTTGATCAAGGTGGTTAGAAGCGATAGACTTGGTGGAACTGAGAAGAAGTCAGAGTTGGTAGATTTCTTGAGCAGTCAGGTTGGCAGGGCAGTAACAGATTCAAGCCAGTGGAAGAATGTCTGATGACTATTGGTAAGTGGATCGAGGAGTTCCGCAGCGTGGATGACCCAGCGAGTTCGGGAGCTCCCGAGAGGGCCGATTTAGAGCATCCGTTAGAAGTTTTGCGCTCGGAGTGTGGGATTAATATCTCCACTTGTTGTTTTGGGTTTGTTTAGTTCATTTGGAGGACCAAATGTTCTAAGGGGGGGAGGATGTGAGAACCCGACCCCTAATTTCTGGGATTAGTGTCTTCTTGGTTTTGGACTAGTTTTCTAAAGTGGGATTAGTGGAATTTGGTTAAATCTGGATTAGAATAGCTTTTTATAGCTTTAAATGATTTTGAGAACTCTTTTGATTGAGTGGAACATTTGGGGTTTCCCTTGTGAGTTTTGGGTGATTTTGGGGGGGTTCGTTTATTGTGTCTTGATTAGTTTTGGGATTATTTGTTAATTCTGGAAATCGGTAATTTGCTTCGTTTAATGTATTTTATTATTCCCGACAACTTTTGTATTTGCTCCGTTTCCATCCGAGACCTCTAAACCCAACTTTGCTAATGATAGGGGTAAAATAGTCTTTTCACACAAAAATCTGGACCCAAATTCCGAGATCTCAAAACCATGCCAAAATTATACTTTTTGAAAAATAGATTTTATGAGGAACATTTTTCTCTTCTTCGTCGATCGCATCCGGAGCCCAGAAACCGATGTTTTAATCCCGACAAGTTTGAGTGGTGGTGGGACCCACACCCACCCTTTTTACAAAAATGCCAGCCCACCTTCTTCTTCCCCATTCGTTCCCAGCCATATGAGAGGAGCCACTGCCAAGGGTTTTCCCTTTCCTCTTCTTCTTCTTGTTTTCTCACAAGACCCACCTCCAAGCTTGCCAAAATGGGAGATTTGTGCCCATCTCCTTCTTCCCCTCATCTCAAGCTCTCTTTGGATGCCATTAGAAGAGAAATCCAGCCACATTGAGGTTCTCCTTGAGCTTGTCTTCTTCGTTTGAAGCACTTCCAAGTAAGCAATCATTTCAATCTCCTAGATTTGTGTTTTCCTAGCCCTAGAGAGTCTCCACCTTCTCTTTTGGGAGCTCTCTTCTTCTTGTTCTTTGGTTTGCCATTTTAGGGTTCGAAGATGGGTTTATTTGGGGTTTTTTGTATAGATTGGAGATTTGTGGCTCGAGAGGGTGATTAGGAGCTTGATTAGCTACTTTGGAAACCAAGGCAAGTGGATGAATGGATTTAATTTGCATAAGTTCTTACTTTGTCAAAAATATGGATTTTTACTATTCCTATTTCATTTGATTCATTATGTTCCATAATGTTTTAGAAATGTATTTATTGACATGGTTTCTCCCTTAGTTAGTTTTATGAGAATGTATGCATTCATCTACTAAAGTTTGTTTGGCCATTATGGATTTCATGAATGAGATTTGTACTTGCATTGAATGAGGTTTGTTTTGGAAGGAGAATTAATGCCTTGATGGAATGGTAGTTGGAGGAAAGAATGAGAGGTGGAATGGAAGAAAATACTTCATGTTAGGAAATGGGTGAAGTTGAGGTGAAAAGGGATGGGAAGGAAAGAGCTGAAATCTGCACCTGATGCAGAGTTCCCGCAGCTGGGCGGTCAGCAGGCGGTCACCTTGGCGGCTAGCCGACAGGTGACCGGCGGCTAACCGACCCAGATTCGGTTACAAATACAGAATGCTGTGTCTTGACAGGTGAACCGCGGTCAGCCCCGCGGTCAGCCAGCGGCTAACCGCCGATCACCTCGGCGGCTAACCGCCATCTGACCGACAGGTGACCGAGTTTCACCCAGAATTCCTGAGTCTTTTCTATTGGTTTCAGATATGGTAATTAAAGGTTTGGATGGGTTGTTCTGATGCCCTACCACCTTGGAAAGACCCAGGGGATGACATAAGGAGATTGACATAGGAAGAAACACCATCTCGGAAATGTATTGGGACTTTTAGATTCATCAACTTGCATAAGGAAACTTGGTATGTCCTCTAACATTCGAGTACCATAATAAGGGTAATAATAGACATACAAGATCCTTGTACATGTTGTTTTAATATGGAAGCCCCAATATATAGTCCGTAACTGTATAGGATTCACTTTTATGGTTTTATTCAGATTAACGTTTATATCTTTTCATCCACCTGCCAGACCGTCGTGTCTGACCCACTCTTTTGGTACTCAGGTCCAGATTTCTTTGTTCCGAGCTGAGTGCACGTGTTGGCTGTGGAGCCATGAGTTGCAGATTTGTAGCGTCGACTATGTCATGTAGACATTTAGCTCGACATCTGAGTTACGTCACATGTGGGGTAGTGTTTATTTAGTTTGTTATTTGTATGGCTTTTATTAGCCTGTTCTCTAGGATTTTAATTAATGCACATTGATATTTGTAACTTGAACATATGTGGGAATGAAATATCCTGTTACCGTCAGCTCTGTATTTTTAATGTGATGGTTTGTTCCAGTCTGATATGATTCTTGATACAATAGCTATATGCTAGCGGTTGAGTGCGACGCGGAATCCGATGGCCACGGAATCCGAGTCGCAACGCCACATAAGCTTCCGCAAAATATTCAGAATGAGTTGGAATTGTCATCCTCACTCACGCGGATCCTGGGAGAAATATAATTATTACTTAAATCACAATTTCACGCCCCCGAGGTCGGGCCGCTGTAGGGTCCGGGTTTGGGGGCGTGACACTTCTCCTTCAAGAAATCGTAGAAGGCAACGAGCTAAAAGTACAAAAGCCTGAACTCCTCAGACTGCTCCTCAAGGACACTATCAATAGGCATAAATTCCTCATAGAGTTTGCCGAGGATAGGCAGCCCGGTGATGGCACTCAGTTCCTTTAAAGAAAAACCAATCTCATTGTTCTTGACAACGAAGGTATTTGTTTGTGGAAGGAACGACTCCAGCATGGCCATGAAGGTTTCATCGGAGAAAGCCACAGTTTGCCGAAAAGCGCGACCCGCGTAAAAAATCTCGCCCTCCTTCAGAATGGCACCGCTAACCTGCACAATATGATCAGTCCACGACTCCTAGTTTGAGTCAGCGCTGAAACGGCCACGACGTCGAAAAGGCTTCACCCAATTGCTGCCGTCGCCTTTGAAAATACCAAGGCCCATCGGTCTTAAATCGACCGAAGGATGATCTAAACCTTGGTAGCCACTAGCCAGCATCAAAATGTCCATACGGGCAGGCGACTTCTCTGCATAACCAGAAGGGCCGCTAACAAAAACCCCGGTCTTGATCACATTAGTCCTCTTCACCCAGCTTGGAGGATCTTCCCTCTTTAAGCATGTGGGAGAAAGGCTCATGACTGAGATAATCTGATTGAAGGTCGACCGGGTAGAAATAGTTCTCTCCTCACCATCAGCTGTGTAAGAGAACTGAAAACATCTCCTTTGGTATGTTGAATCGTCAGGGACTGCATCACCAAAGAAGAAGGTAGGCTTAGGCACAATGCTTTGATCATCCGTGACCCAAGGAGGACTGCTTACCACAACCTTGTAAAATTCCTCATCCTTGAGAGCGATCAACTCTTGTCTCGCCTCATCTTGATTGAGAGAATCACACTCTTCTAAGTTCTTCTCAACATACTAGACCTTCTCCCAGGCCTGCTGTACGACCACATTAGAAGACCTGGTAGAACAGCGAGGCACATCGGTGACAGGCTCCTTACCCTTGTTCGTTTTGGAGGAACTGCCTGCAAAGGATGGAAAATGAGAAAATCAATCATCAAAATGACAGAATTTTTTTAAAAAATCCTAGCAAAATTTTGGAATGGTTCCGGGGCAATTCCGAAGAAAAAGGAAATACGCCGAAAAAGATAGGAAGCTTGAAGATGAGCTTAACATCGCTGCAAGCTCATAATCAATGGAGAATTCTCGAAGAAGGCTCAAACTCAAACATTGCTGCAAGATCAAGCGAAATCTTCTCAAACATCCACAAGATTGGAAAAGGGCTCAACATTGCTGCGAGCTCCAGAATCCAAAACTAGCAAAACTCCTCAAAAATCCCCGCAAGACCGAGAAAGGGCTCAACATTACTGCGAGCTCCAAATCCCAAGACTTGCAAAAGATTTCCAGGTGTGCACTATCATACTTCCAATTCCATTTTAAAAAAAATGCGTAGAAGGAAAGTTGTCATGCATGGGCATCTTGAAATCCGGGAAAGAAAGAAACAAGAAGAGAAGAAGACAATTTCTTTAAAAAAATAATAATAATTTTGCCCACAGGCCGTGGCCCACTGCCACGTGGCAGTACGGACCTGTCCGTACAACCAAGAAAAAGAAAAAAAAAAGGAAAGAAAAGAAAGAAGAAAAAAACACTACAAAAGAAAGGGGGAAACCGTGAAAAAAAAAGAGAGAAAAAGAAAAAAAATAGAGAGAGAGAAAAAAAGAAAGAAAAAAAGAAGAAGAAACGAAAAATGTGTGAAAAAAAAAAGAAGAAAGAAAGAAAAGGAAAAGAAAAGAAAAGAAAGAAACTTTTTTTTTTCTACTTCTACATGGAGTTTCTTAACGAGGAAGAGAACTTACTGGAAGCCATGGAAGAAGAGGAAGATCTTGGAGATCCTTGAAGAAGAAGAAGAGTTCTTGATCTTGGAGCACTCTTGAAGATTTTTGCAAAAAGAGAGCAATAGCAACAAGAGATCCAACCTCCCTGCTTTTATAGAAGAGAGCAAACCAAAAGAGGAAACAAAGAGAAAAGAAAGGAGGCAAGTGCTACAAATTGGCAATCTTCCTAAAAGAAAGGGATCTTGAGATATTCCTTCCCAAGGAGGAGATCCTTTGAGAAATTCTCTCCAAAAAGAGAGGGAATGTGAGAAACTTTCTCCCAAAGAAAGATGTTTTGAGAAAATCTCTCCCAAAATCAAGGAAACTTGAGAGATTCTCTCCAAGTAAGAATACTTTTAGATATTCTCAACCCAAAAGAGATATTTTTAGATATTCTTCACAAAAATGACACCACATGAGATCTAAGCCATCTTTAAACCTTAAGGTCTCATGGGCTAGCCCACATGAGCCAGGATTGACCACCTAGGCACTAAAAGTGGCTTTTAGTCAAAATCCCTCTTACCAAGAGCATACAAATGGTTCCATGCCTCCTTTGAGTTGATTGGACCATACAAAAAAAAAATCAAGCCTCATGAGTTTCCAAAGATCCAAACCATCGCACCTCAAGAACCAAATTAAACCAAAACCTTGAAATTGACATTCCACAAAAATCCAAACCACTCCAATGGACCCAAAATTATCCCAAATAGTGACCAAAAACCAAACCATGGTCCCCTAACTTGCCACATACAGCTTGTTGGGTCACAAGACCAAAACCAAAAACCAAATCTCGGTCCCCTAACTTTCCACATACAGCACGTTAGGTCACAAAACCAAAAATCAAAATCCAAAACTCGACCCCCTAACCTGCCACATGCAGCTTGTTAGGTCACAAGGTCAAAAACCAAAACCCTTCTTGACCGCCTAATGCGCCACATAAAGCCTTTCGGTTCACAAGGTCAAAAAGAAAAATCCAAAACCCAAAAACCCAATCCAAATGTCATTTTCAAAATTTTGCCTTGAGATGGTACGTGATCTCTCTCACTGCCATAAAATCCTCTTAGAAACTCAAAAGGCTACTCTGTCAAAGGAAAAATGCTCAGAAACTCTTGGTCAAGTCAAAAGCTCTCTTTCAAAGTTTTTTTCGAGGCACATCGACTGCAAATGATATACAATTCGTCGTTGTATCTCGAGGGGGCATTTGTTGACACCAAAAATGTCACTTTGTCTCTTCGACATCACAAGCTACAAGGAGCCGCATCCTACGACAAACAGGTAGAGCCGCTTCAAGTATCAGATCTTGTCATTATCAAACAAAAACTGCAAAATTCTTTAAAATAGCCAAAAGAATGGTACACATGAAGTTTCGGGCCATTTCGACACCATTTAGCCTAACTTCAATCCTCCAACGACTAAGCAGGAGCCCCCGGGGGTGACAGTGTCAAAGATAACAAATCTTCGATCAAAGCCTCCTGTGGATGGTCTCAAAATACCGGCAAAAGGCTCCACGTCAAATTTTAAGTCAAACCGATACCGTTTGACCCTTCATCAACTCTCGAACAGCGAAATCAAGCCTCTCGGTGGCGAGAACCACTGATGCTGCCACTTATAAAACAAAGCACATGGGTAGCTTCTACATGCTTCCAAAGGGCTGCACGTCAAATTTCAGTTCATTCCGACGACGTTTGACCCGGCTTTGACTCTCCGAAGCAAAATCAAGCCTACCGTCGGCGGAGCTCCACGGGACCATGGCATCCAAATCGGAGCTAGTGGATCATCTCAAAATGACTCCAATAGGCTCCTTGTCAAATTCTAGGTCAATCGGACATCGGTTGACCGTACATCGATGCTCGACATCTTCTGTACGGTGAAACCAAGTCTAGGATAGACGGGACCCCAAACGGCTTCAAAACTCAAATAAAAGCCCATGGTTAGTCCTATCTATTGCTCAAGTAGCTTCACATCAAATTTCAGGTCATTCCGACATTGATTGACCTGGTTTCAACTCTTGGCGGAAAATCGGCTACAAAGTCTTCGGCTTTTCCAAAAATAGAAAACTTTGTGCTCTGATTTGTACGGCTTGTCGACAGGTTTTCTTCAGAGGAATCAAGCCAATAAATGAGGAGAAATGTCAAGAAAAATACAGGACAAAAGAAAAAAGCAAAAAAGCCCGAAAAACAACAGAGAAACGACGACCAAACGGTGACCAAAAAAGGGACAAAAGTCCCATGGTCGCCGGTGACCATGGCCCAAGGTCGCCAGCCCCATGATCGCCGGTGACCATGGGTGCATGGTCGCCGGCGACCACAGAGATCCGGGTCGAAGGATTTCACCCGAAAACCCACTTTTTCGGGTACTTTTTACGTTTCGCAATGTTTGGTCCCTATGATTTCTCCAGAATCTGATTTTTAAGGCATGAAATTCGTCGATCTTCGTCAACATCATGGATCCGCCGTCGAAATCACTCGATCATCATCAGACACTCCGAAATTGCCAACCGGCCAACCAAGAAAGCACACTTTCTGCCCGACCGATCATGGAGTCGACTGGACAGATGTTGCTGGCCCATTGGTACCAATCAATGTCTAAAATTTAATGGCCATCTGATGTCGATTAACATGAAAATCCAACGATGATCATCGCTAGAAGAATTCCAAAAGGCGCAGCGCGGCCCGCGACTCTTCAAGCGACTTGGCGACCAATTAATGAAGTTAAATGACTTTTCTATGGCAAGTTAATGCGGTCATTAACTCATTATTTTGGATAGCCCAATCAGATTCAAGGAAAAAGGAGTTACAAGTATAATTAATCATGGCAATTAACCATGTAACTCCTATCCTTATGGAGTTTAATCATGGTAATTAATCATGAAACCCTCATTATCATGGAGATTAAAGGCGATTAAATGCCAATCATTCTCCATCGGCCAATCAGAATCCAAGAAAAATGAGTTACAAAATCAAGAATTAAATACTTGTAACTCCTCCCATCATAGAGCATTAATGCCATTAATGCCCATAAACCCTCCTAATGGCTACCAAAAGCCTATAAATAGGCGGTCATTCCAAGGAGAAAGGGTCCTGGAAAATTGTCCTGAAAAATCTCTGCGCAAAGAAGCTCTCCTACTCTGAAGAAACTTTGCTGAAAATACTACAAGGTGATTGAAGTCCCTTAGGGGGCCACCCCCCGCCCCCCCCCCCCCAAGGTTTCCCCTCTCCTTCTATCCAACATGGCCTAGATGTGGCTTTTCAGCCTGTTTACCCGGCTTTTAATTGGATATAAGACCTCTTTTTGGTCCTTATCCTCTAAAAATCTGAGGTCCAAGCCAAGCCAAGTGAATCAAAAGCATCATGTGTTCTCATCTGAAGGACGATGGTGGAGTCCATACATGACTTGCGACCGTCGATCTGAATGAGTCCCCACAATCTCCTAAGAAGTCAGATTTCTCTTTCTTACTTCTTCTATTGTATTTTGTATTTTTTAAAGAGACAAAAAATCACAATTCTTGTCTTTCATTATTGATGAGATTTGTAAAATCACCTTTCACGACAAAAATAGCCTTTCATGGCAAAATTGCCTTCTACGGTACAAAAACCGCATTTCACGGCAAACTAAAGAAAATTGCCTTCCACGGCTTTAAAAATCTTGTCACTTTCTTTAAAATATATGTGCAATGGAAAGTTAGAAAAAAAAAAGTTAATTTCCTTTTCTACTTGTGAAGGTGAATCTCCAGATCACCATTTCAAATTCCAAGTAGAATAGAAAATCTGGAATACATGTACAAAATTGTTGATGCTCGCTTTACGCCCGGCCGCACCCCAATGGACCCAGGGGGGAGGAAAGCGAGAAGCTTGGTCCATCAAAGAATCCAAAGCATCAAGTTCTCAAATGAACGCGTCCCACCGGGTTGCCAACTTGATGGACCCGGCTCTTGCCTTCCTCCATCTTGGGTCTGCCGGGGTCCAGCGGACGAAAAGCGGGCATTAGCATTTTTTGTATTGGTATGCCAGATTTTCTATTCTACTTGGAATTTAGAAATGGTGATCCGAAGATCCACCTTCACAAGTAGAAAGGAAATTAATCTTTTTTCTAACTTTCCATTGCACATATATTTTGAGAAAAGAGACAGATTTTGAATGCCGTGAAAGGCTATTTTCTTTTGTTTACCGTGAAAGGTGGTTTTGTGTCGTATGATGGACCCGGCCTCTTGCCTTCCTTCGCCCCAGGTCTGCCAGGGTGTGGCGGGGCGAAAAGCGAGCATCAACATTTTTATTGTACGGGTATGCCAGATTTTCTATTCTACTTGGAATTTAGAAATGGTGATCCGGAGATTCACCTTCACAAGTAGAAAGGAAATCAAACTTTTTTCTAACTTTCCATTGCATCTATATTTTTAAGAACAGAGACAAATTTTTGATGCCGTGAAAGGCGATTTTCTTTTGTTTGTCATGAAAGGCGATTTTGTGCCGTAGTGGCGATTTTGCCGTGAAAGGCAATTTACAAATCTCATCAATGAAGAAAGACAAAGAGTTGTGAAATTTTTTGTCTCTTTAAAAAAATACAAAATACAATAGAAGAAGTAAGAAAAGGGATCTAACATCTTAGGAGATTGTGGGGACTCGTTTAGATCGACAGTCGCGAGTCTTGTATGGACTTCACCATCGGACTTCAGATTTTTAGAGGATAAAGACCAAGGGAAGGTCCTATATCCAATAAAAAAACGAGTAAACGGGCTGAAAAGCCACGTCTAGCCTTGTCGGATAGAAGGAGGGGGAAAACCTTGGGGGGGTGGCCCCCCAAGGGACTTCAATCACCTTGTGGTGTTTGTTGC
Organism: Persea americana; assembly: GCA_029852735.1. Lineage (NCBI taxonomy): Eukaryota > Viridiplantae > Streptophyta > Magnoliopsida > Laurales > Lauraceae > Persea > Persea americana. The sequence goes on along the minus strand of CM056812.1, from coordinate 21,839,834 downwards.
AGCAATGTTTTCTTTAGAGTAGCCAAGCTTCTATGCACAGAGATTTCTTCGAGAATTTTCTAGCAATTTTTCGAGGATTTTTCCGGGACCCTTTCTCCTTGGAATGACCGCCTTTTATAGGCTTTTGGTGGCCATTAGATGAGTTTATGAGCATTGATTACATTAATGCTCCATGATGGGAGGAGTTACAAGTGTTTAATTCTTGATTTTGTAACTCCTTCTTCTTAGCTTTTGATTGGCAGATGGAGAATGATGAGCATTTAATCGCTTTTAATCTCCATGATGAGGGGAGTTACATGGTTTAATGCCATGATTACTTAGATTTTTAACTCTTTTTTCCTTGCTTCTGATTGGACGGTCCAAAATAATGAGTTAATGACTGCATTAACTTGTCATAAATAGGTCAATTAATAGCATTAATTGGTCACCAAGTCGCTTCAAGAGTCGCGGGCCGCGCCGCGTCTTTTGGAATTCTTATTACGACGATCACCTATGAATCCACATGTTGTTTGATGTCGAATGGCGATGCAATTTTAGATATTGGTTGACACCAATGGGCCGGCGACATCTATCCAGTCGATTTCTCGATCGATCGGGTAGAAAGTATGCTTTCTTGGTCGGCCGGTTGGCGATTTCGAAGCGTTGGATGATGATTTCATGATTTAAACGACAAATCTATGATGTTGATGAAGATCGACGGATATCATGCTCAAAAAATCAGATTTTGGAAAATCATAGGTGCCAAACAACTTGGAACGCGAAAAATACCCGAAAAAGCGGGTTTCCGGGCAAAATCCGGCGACCCGAATCCCTATGGTCGCCGGCGACCATGGGACTTTTGTCCCTTTTTGGCCACCATTCGGTCTCCCTTTTTCCGTCTTTTTCATTTCCTCTGTCTCCTGTATTTTTCTTGACATCTTTCCTCACTTATTGACTTGATTTTCTTGAGGAAAACCTGACGAGAAGCCACGTAAATCAGAACACAAAGTTTCCTATTTTTTTGAAAAGCTGAAGACTTTGCAGCCGATTTACCGTCAAGAGTCGAAACTAGGTCAAATGATGTCGGAATGACCTGAAATTTGAGGTGAAACTTCCTGAGCAATAGATAGACTAACCATGGGCTTTTGTTTGAGTTTTGAAGCCGTTTGGGGTCCCGTCGATGCTAGACTTGATTTCACCGCGAGAAGATGTCGAGCTTTGATGTACGGTCAACTGATGTCCGATTGACCTGAAATTTGACAAGGAACCTATTGGAGTCATTTTGAGACATTCCATTAGCTCCAATTTGGATGCCATAGTCCTGGGGAGCTCCACCGCTGGTAGGCTTGATTTTGTTTCCGAGCGTCAAAGCCGGGTCAAACGTCGTCGGAATGACCTGAAATTTAACGTGCAGGCCTTTGGGAACATGTAGAAGCTACCTATGTGCTTTGTTTGATGGGTGGCGGCATCGATGGTTCTCGCCGCCGAGAGGCTTGATTTCACCGTTCGAGAGTTAATGGAGGGTCAAACGGTGTCGGTTTGACTTGAAATTTGACATGAAGCCTTTTGGAGGTATTTTGAGACCATCCATAGGCTCTGATTGAAGATTTGATATTTTCGACACTGTCACTGTCGGGTGCTCCTGTTTAGCCGTTGGAGGATTGAAGTTACGCCAAATAGTCTTGAAATGGCCCGAAACTTCATGTGTACCCTTCTTTTGGCGATTTTGAAAGATCTTGCAGTTTTGTTTGATTCTGACAAGATCTGATGCTTGAAGCGGCTCTGCCTGTTTGTAGCAGGATGCGGCTCCATATAGCTTTTGATATTAAAGAACAAAGTGACATTTTTAGTGTCAACAAATGCCCCCTCGAGGTACAGTGACGAATTGCATAGCTTTTGCAGTCGATGTGCCTCGAAGAAAGCTTTGAACCTTTCACACCACTGATTCCCTCCATTGTGTGTAACTATCAAATAGTGGCAATTCCCATCATAAAACAGAAGAAAAAAAGAACCACTCTCTGCTTGAGTTTTTACTTCATGAGTTCTCCATCACGAAAGCCAGTCCGGAAAGATTAGGCTTCCGACCTTATAAACGTTGAGATGGAGAGTGTCCATTTTGGGTGCAAAAGAAAGTGAAAAAACTCTAACCATTGTAACTCCAAAATCACAGCAACCAAGCATGTATCATGTATGTAAAAGAGATCTTCTTACATACTGTGTATTTATTGAGTTGTTTGATGAATGATTCATATTTTGAGACAATGAATACTTTTTATTTGATTTTCGACATTTAATAAATATGAATTTTATTTGATTCGTAGACTGGAAAATCATTTACAATTGATTGATTTTTAAAAAGAAAAAAATCCTCAAAAATAAGCCAATGATTGAGTTGCAATGTACTAAGAAACAATTATTTTGCGACTTTTCGTTGCTTATATTTTGCTAAGGCTGAATAGATACCAGTTTTAATTTTCATGTAAAATTTAGTCTTGAATCGTAATATATTTTTCATGCTTGAACTTACAACTATGTCGGAAAAAAACTTAAAACTATGATAGTTATAATAATAGGTGAAACTCTAACCACCCCCCCTACCACACACACACACAAGAAGAAAAGAAAAAATTGTATTTTTATATAGTCAAAACAAATAACGAAATGTAAATCAGCCATAGATAGAGGAGTAGAAGAAGAAGGAAAAAGTCTTTTTTTGTGAAAGCGTCTTCCTTTCTAGATTCTCCTAGAGAAAACAACAGAAACTCCAACACTGATCTGATGCCCTCCCCAGAGTCTGACTGCTTCTTCCTCTAATTCTCTAAACCAAACAGAGACAGTTCCACCTCCCCTGCCCTTTTCTTCTCCGATATTCTTCTACAAGACCGGCACCAAGCAATAACTAACTTTGCCCCTTTTCAAATCCGACAGGACCCTCAACAACTGATCGGTTTAATCATGAATTTCAATCTACACATTCGATCTGAATGGCAAAAGCATATTTTTCTCCTACCTTTATCTTCTCTGCAGCAAATCAGAGACCCCAACTCCCAGCCGATCCTTTCATTTCTCCAATCACAGCGATAATCCAAGTAGAGATCCTCCCCCCACTTCCTGACTGCAACATATCTGCAATAAAGAAGAAGCAGATCTAAGATCCAGGTCCTATTTTCGACCACCAATCTCATTTGACACCATCCTGAATTACAAACAACTAGGGCACGTGATACATATCAAATTTCTGGTGCACCAACTCACAATTTGATGCATTACTTACACCATCTTAAGGTGGGCCATAAAAAGGGTCCAGAATCTATTCCGTAAAAAAGGTTCCAGAATAGTAGAAACTGTAGACTGGGATTCTCTTTGAACGAGTCAGACACATAGGTAAGTAGTTAGAATTTTTGGTGGCACGTTGAGCTTTTCTGTTGTTGGAATGTAAGTGGGTAGCCTCTGTATTTAAAGCAGTGCATTTAATAAAATGATCATCACTGATTTTCCATTAACAGTTCTCTGTTTGGTGCAATCTTCCATCTGAAATTTTATCCTTTTAAGCTTTCTCTTTGAGCAGTGATTTATATCTTTTCACTATGGCTCGAGGAATGCTAGAAAACTCGTATCAATTGGTATCAGAGCAGTTCGATCCGAATATGGAGGACAACACATTTGCTGCTCAAATGGTAGAAAAGATGTGCAGCCTACAAATATCTCAGGTTATACTGAAGGAGACCTACGAACATCATGGTAAGTTGTTAACCGAGATACTATGGTGCTTGAAGAACCTCCAAGCTACACAAAACTCAGCCGAGAAGAATTCGCAAGGAGGACCTTTCATTGAAACCCCAGGTGTTGAGTACCAAACCTACAAGAAAAGGCCCTAGTATGAGCAGGAAGGCTCGAACAATGATGGTGATGCTTCTCCAAAGGATGCAAAGCAGAATAGACTGTCTCGAGAAGCTAAAGCCGATGGGGGCTGGTTGCCGAGAGGAAAAGGTGCCCTTGCTATTTGCATTAGTGACAAGGTCACATTAGAGACACCAGCTGATGAGGTGGTGGCCCTAATGGTCATCAAGGAGAAGGTGCTCCCGTTGCTTGCATTGGAGACCGACGGTGAATGTATATCCCTTATTGGGCATGGTTTTAATCAGGTGTATGTTAAAATGAGTCGTGCTTCAGATGATGAATTACAAATGATGAATCGAAATTTCCGAATCTTGGTTCAGATGGCTTTCTCAAAAGTAAGTCGTTCGCTAATTGTCACGGTGGTGAAGTCAAGCTGGAGTAAGTGGAAGGAAAAGAGGCCCAGAGAGAAACGGAGAAATGGGTAGTTGGAGGTGGCGGCCGAGATGGTGGCGGGAATGGCGGTGGCTATAAGCCCTTAATCATTCAAGAGCTACACTTCAAGAACCATATGAAGGCCAAGAGATCCTGCCAAAAGAAATTCAAGATGTTTACCCCATTTGCCCCCCAAAACACCATGTCTTTCACTATCCTTATCGAGGAATCGAGCGGGATTGCGTCTCTCATCTTGCCCTACCTTATGAACTCAATGAACCTTCCTATGCTCAACTTTTCTCCATTGCAAGAGAAACTCTATAGCATGGAAAAAGAGGAGTGGGGTATTCGCAACCCCGGACCAAGAACCGGGCCCACGACAGTGTAGTGAAGTGTTGTCCAACTATTTCATTACGATTAACCCACAGGACTCCGCGGTGAGGATTCCAAAAATACACTTGGAATTTGTCTCACTCGAACTATAAATTGCGGAAGCGTGCAAGTAATCTTAACTTTTCCAATACATGTGACATCACATCCACATACAAAAATTAAATCATTATCAATGCAATAATCAGAGGAGGAAATATAACATAGCATTAACATAAATTAACTTTCAAGTTTCCAAACGAACAAAAGTAGGTTAAGTTAAGTTTACATATTTCCAAAGTACGAAAAGGCCAACAAAGGCCATACGACCCAAAATACAAAGCAAAATATTCCCATCCACATGTGTTGTACTCAAGACCCCACCCGACGCCTAGAGGACGTCGTCGGGTTGCCACTCTTGGGCTGGGGGTGGCTCAAAAGCCTCCTTCGGGCGCTCCTCCTCAGGGGCAACAGTGCCTGCATCTAAAACACCAAAGCAAAAGCGGTCAGACACGACAGTCTGGCAGGTGATCAACTTAGACATAATATAATTCAATTGAAATCTGAAATATAATACTTAAAACATGGCATGAGTTCTGAACAAAACATATTTAAAGTTCAAAGCAAGACTAGCATGATTTCAAGAAAACAACATGATTCATTAATCCACATTAAGCTCATCCTTTCTTCGTCATACTTGATGACAAAAGCAACCAAAACGAAACAAAATGAAATGAAACGAAACAAAAGACCGAGTCACACAAGGTGAGCGGGAAAAACGGCCACGGAACCGGACAAAACAAGAATGTGTACAATTACACGACTAATCTGCAGATTATCCTTATGTTTAAGTACCCCATAACTAGTGGATCAGACTGAAAGGACAGTCCAAGCTCAGCGGTATTCAATGACATTCATGTATGCACAAAACATGTCGATACTTGTACAAAACTTATCAAAACTTATTTAAACAATGCAAAACGAAGCAAGACAAGAGTAGATTGTAAAGTGTTCCCCTACAAGGTTCTTGAACAATTCAAAACAAAGCTTATACTTGTAAAACAAAGCAAGTGCTAAAACGAAATCCGATGAATCAAATCATGATCCCAAGCGACACTTATCAAGCATATGATCAGACCTTTCATTTGGTCTTCATGTGGTTGAGACCCAAATGTCTTAATGAAAGAAATATTGCTGTTTTAGAAGGTAAAAGGACATTCCGAACCTCAAGCACACAAACTCCAGCTTGAAAATTCCTAATCATATTCAGGTTTTCAATCCCAAGAAAACCCCATAAACAAATCTACTTTTGAAAACTCGGTCAGCTCTCAGTTACCTGTCGGCTAACCGAATAGGTGGGTGTCGATTAACCAACAGCTGACCGTCAGATTTCCTAACAGAAAATCACCATTCTAGAAATGGAACCAAACTTCCTTCGGTTGGCTGTCGGTCGACTGAGGTAGAGCACGTCGGTTGGCAGACAGCTGACCGACGATTCCCTGTCGCAAAACACATTATTGTAAATGGAACTGAACTGAACTCGGTTGGCTGTCGGTCAACCGAAATGGACATGTCGGTTAACCGCCAGCTGACCGACTAAACTCGGCAGCCCAGTTCAAACCAGATTTTTCAGCTCCTCTTCCTACACTCCTCTTCCCATTCCACTTCCTTTCCTTCTTGGTCAAATCCCTGCATTCCCCTTGAGCCTCCATGCTCCCCTAGGGGCCATTTCCATTCCAATTCAACAACTAATTCATCAATTCAATTTTACAACAAATTTCATCATTTTCTCATCCATTTGTAAAACCTCTAAAAAAAGATAAAAAGAGTCACTTAATTGGAATGAAAACCATCAAAATAAAACTACTAGCATATGCATTTCAACTAAAACAAAGTTTCAAACCATGGAATATATTTGAATGAATACATTGTTCATCTAACATGGAGAAAATATCAAACCATTCAACATTGCATGCACCAAAAGAAGCTAAGTTGGCCACTTGCCTTGACAATAGCTAAGCTCAAAATCTCTCAAGATTCCTACCGATGAAAGCCATGAAATCTACAAGAAACCCCATGAAAAGCATTCCAAAAATCATCATTTTGGGTAAACAAAACCCCCATTTCGAAAATGAGTTTGCATGTTAGAGAAAGAGTCTCCTAATGAGCTCAAAAGACCACGTTGAAAAGAAGGAGAAGATCCCTTACCTGAAGCTATCCAAACGAAGAGAAACAAGGAAGAAGAAGAAGCTTTTCAGCTGGAATCCTCAAGAAAATGACAGTAATGGAAAGCTCAAGATGAGAGGAAGAAGATGATGGTCTCAAATTTCCCCTTGGAAGTCTCTAGCTATGGCATGCAAGAGGAAGTGAAGAGGGAGAAGAAAAGTTCTTCTCAGCTGGTTCAGTAGGAAAGTTGCAGAATGATGCTGAAGGTGAGGCAAGTGAGGGAGAAGAAAGAGTTTAAGTAAGTGGGTTCTTGTGGGCCCCACAATGCTCAAAACTTGCGATGATTAAAACATCACTATACGCGTCCAGGATGGAAACGACGAAGAAGACAAAAATGATCATCGAAAAATCCAGTTTCCAAAAAGTATAAATTTGACATGGTTTTGAAATTTCAAAATTTGGGTCTAGATTTGGTGTGAAATGACTATTTTACCGTTTTGGCCAAAACTTGGATTTCTGGGTCTCTAACACAGATAGGCTGAAAACAAAAGTTGAACAATAAAATAAAACCATTCAAAATAAATCAAAATCACCATAAAATCGATAAAACCAAAATTTCCTCCCAAGCTTACACGTACACTCAAGGCACCCCTGAGTGTGACTAAATAGCATAAAACGCTTTCGAAATTCCCCAAAGCTAATTCCAAGCTAAAACGAACCAATTTCTAACCTACGAACACTAAATCCACATTATAACTAAACATGCACTTAATTAACACTAATCGCGCTAATCGTGGATTGGGGTTTGACATCCTCCACTCCTTAGGTTATTTGGTCCTCCAAATAAAAACATAGTTATACCTCTGGTAACAAGTCGGGATACTTACTCTGGAACTGATCTCTTAATTCCCATGTCGCTTCTTCTAGCTCATGATTTTCCCACTATACTTTGACCCAATGGATGGTCCAGTTTCTCAATTCTTGTTCCCTGGTGTCCACAATTCTGACCGGTTTCTCCACATACGACGCATCTTCTCGAATTTCCAGTGGTTCATGCTGCAACACGTGTGAAGGATTTGGGACGTATTTCTTCAACATGGAGACATTAAAAACATTATGCACCCCAGAGAGTTCCGGCGGTAATTCAAGTCTATAGGCAACGTCCCCAATCTTGCTCAAAATCTCATACGGTTCGATGTCTCTTCTTGCTAACTTGCCCTTCTGACCGAATCTTAGTGTTCCTCTGACTGGAGACACTTTCAAAAACACCTTGTCACCTTCTTTGAACTGTAAATCTCTCTTACGAGTATCAGCATAGCTTTTCTGTCTGCTTCTGGCAACCTTTGACCATTCCTGGATCAGCTTGATCTTATCACTTGTCTCTCCAACTATCGTCGGTCCATGGAAACTACGAACACCGACTTCTTCCCAGCAAATGGGAGTTTTGCATCTCCTACCGTAGAGTGCCTCAAAAGGAGCCATACCAATGCTGGAATGGTAGATGTTATTGTATGCAAACTCACATAGGGGCAAGTACTTATCCCATTGAACCTTAAATTCTAGCACATAAGCACGCAAAATGTCTTCCAAAGTCTGTATCGTTCTCTCTGACTGGCCGTCTGTCTGAGGATGGTATGCAGTGCTGAATTGTAACTTGGTGCCCATAGATTCAAATAGGGTCTTCCAAAACCTCGAAACAAATGTGCTATCCCTGTCTAAAGTGATGGAGACGGGCTGTCCATGTCTGCTAACAATCTCGGTCACAAATAAATCTGTTAGTGGTGCCATATGCATCTTACTCCCAGTCTTCATAGGAATGAAGTGAGCTGACTTCGTTTGACGATCTACAATAACCCAAATTGCATTGCTCCCCTTCTTGGTAGTAGGCAAACCAGAGACGAAATCCATAGTGATGTGCTCCCATTTCCACTCCAGAATGTCCAATAGCTGCAACAACCCTAGAGGCTTCTGATGTTCTGCCTTGATCTATTGACATGTGAGGCACCGAGATACAAAAGTTGCTATCTCTCATTTCATATTATTCCACCAAAATTGGTTCTACAAGTTTTGATACATCTTGCTGCTACCCGGATGCATAGAATATCTCATACTGTGAGCTTCAGTCATTATCGCATCCTTCAAGTCTTCGATGTTGGGCACACACAATCGGTCACGAAAATACAACACTCCGCCCACTACTCTGAAATCTGGACGTTCAGCAATGTGCTCTACAATCTTAGCTAAATCCGGGTCTTACAACTGACTGTCCTTGATCTTCTGAATGAAAGTAGGCTTAGACGCTATCATACTTGCCAACATCACACCCTTCCTTAATGGTTGCACTTCTACTCTAAGTTCTTCAAACTGATGTAAAACACTTACTCCTCTCAAGCTGGCCATAACTGCTGATTTTCTGCTCAACGCATCAGCCACTACGTTCACTTTACCTGGATAATACTTGATTGGAAAGTCATAGTCTTTTATGTACTCCATCCACCGTCTCTGCCTCATGTTCAATTCTTTCTGCGAAAATAGATATTGTAGGCTCCTGTGGTCTGAATGGACTTCGAACTTCTCTCCGTATAAATAGTGTCTCCACATCTTCCAAGCAAATACTACTGCTGCTAATTCCAAATCATGGGTGGCATAATTCTTTTCATGGTCCTTCAACTGCTTCGAGCCATACGCAACTACCTTGTCGTGCTGCATCAAAACACAACCCAATCCTACATTGGAAGCATCTGTAAAAACAACAAATCCTCCGTTAGCCGATGGTAAGGTAGGAATCGGGGCTGTAGTCAGTCTCTTTTTCAGCTCTTTGAAACTTTCTTCACACTGATCTGTCCATACGAAATGCACACTCTTCCTAGTTAACTTGGTCAAAGGTGTTACAATGGATGAAAATCCTTAGACAAACCTTCTATAATACCCTGCTAATCCTAAAAAGCTTCTGATTTCTGTTACGCTGCTTGGTCTTTTCCAACCAACAACGGCATCAACTTTGGACGGATCCACTGCTAAACCTTCTCTTGAAATAACATGGCCTAGAAAAGTCACTTGCTTTAGCCAAAATTCACATTTACTTAGCTTCGCGTAAAGTTAGTTGTCCCTCAAAAGCTGCAATGACGTCCTCAAATGCTCTTCATGCTCCTCCTTACGCTTAGAATACATAAGTACATCGTCAATAAACACTACAGTATAGTGATCCAAATACTCTGCAAAAACCTTATTCATAAGAGCCATGAATACCGCAAGTGCATTAGTCAATCCAAACGGCATCACCAAAAATTCATAGTGCCCATATCTGATTCGGAAATCTGTTTTAGGCACATCTGACTCTCTAACCCGCAGCTGATAATGCCCAAACCTCAAGTCTATATTGGAAAAATACGCTGCTCCTTGTAACTGATCAAACAACTAATCTATTCTTGGCAATGGATATTTGTTCTTAACGGTCATATGGTTCAATCGTCTGTAGTCTATGCACACTCTCAAGCTTCCATCCTTCTTTTTCACGAACAACACTGGTGCTCCCCAAGGTGAAACACTTGGTCTAATGAAAACTTTACTCAATAAATTTTGCAACTGGAGTTTTAGTTCACCTAACTCTGTTGAAGCCATCCTATAAGGTGCAATAGAAATCGGAGCTGTCCCTGGAAGGAGCTCAATAGTGAACTTAACTTCTCGAATCGGTGGTAATCCCGGGATTTCTTCAGGAAAAACATTCAAAAATTCGCACATAACGGGGATTTCCTCCACCCCTTGGGACTGTTTATCCTCCGTGATAAACGCTATAAAAGCTTCACACCCACTGATTACCATTCTGCCCGCCTTTAATGCTAAACCAATTCCCACTTGGTTTTTCTTCCTGCCCCCCTGAATTAACAAATCTGCTTGTTTCCCTTTTAACTTGAAAGTAATAGTCTTGCTAAAACAATCCATGGTAGCATGATACTTCTCTAACCAATCCATGCCTAAAATGATATCAAAGTCGTGCATGTCTAGGATAATAAGGTCTGCTGGAAGGTTGACCTCTCCTAATAGGACTAAACAACTAGGGTAATATGTTCTACAAACAACCTCTTCTGCTACTGGTGTGCTAACAATCAAGATATAATCGAGTTCTCTAAAAGGCATATCAATCATCTTTGCAAACATGGGAGATAAAAATGAATGAGTGCTGCCAGGATCAAATAAAATTTGAGCTTCTACTCCACAAATGAGAAGCTTACCTTCTAATACATCACCCACAGCCTTTGCATCAACACGGTTGAGATGGTACGCATGTCCTTGCTGCTGTGGCCTATTCTGCCTCCCTTGTGCATTTCTGTTCTGTTGCTGCTGTAGAGGACGAGCATTCTGATTCTGAGCTTGCTGCCTGCCTTGCCGATGAGGTGGTCTTGCCTGGTTCTGAGCTGGTGCCTGATTCTGAGGAGCTGCTTGCCTTTGTGGCTGATTCCTATTGGCTTGATTCTACAATTGTGGGCAATCTCGAATAGCATGGTCCATAGCCCCACATCTAAAACAAGCTCCCGTGGCCTTATGACATTGGGCTGTCTCATGGTTCTTGCCACAATGCGCACTTGCACCATGTCTTGGAGGGTTCTATTCTTGTCTTTGCTTCTTATTCTGTTGCCTTTGGTTCTACTGGTGGTACTATTGCTTTCTATCCTTGATGATCTGGTTGTTGATGTCCTCAAACTTATATGCTCTTTTGACAGCTTCATCGAATGTGACTGGTGGAACTACCTCTGTAGCATCTCTCATAAGAATGGGGTTCAGCCCTTCTAAAAATTTTGTTATCTTCTTTTGCTCAGTATCAATGAGCTCTCTATCACATCTGCCTAGCCTCTCAAATTTTGTAACATATTCCAACACTATCAGACTACCTTGCTTGAGCTGCTGGAACTCAATAGCTTTCTGCCACTTGATATGTGAAGGAACGTACTTGTCAGTGAAGTGATTCTTGAAAGTCTTCCATGCCGTCTCATCTGGCATGGCCTGATACGGTTCCTTAACTGTTTGCCACCAAGTATCCGCCAATCAGAAAAATAAGGAAGCGGTGAGGTTGACTTTCTCTCTGCCAGTACAGGCGAATATGTCGAAAATTTTCTCAGGAGGGCTAACCAATCATCAGCAGCCAGAGCGTCTTCTTGACCCGAGAACTCCTTGGGTCCTCTTTTCCTAAATCTCTTAAACAAAATGTTAGGGTCCTAGTCTCTATTGTTGATGATTATATTCGGGCCCCCTGGTTGCCTAGGCTGAGGTTGAGGTCTGCTCTGCAAAACTTGCAAAAGTTGCCTTTAGACTTGGGCCATTTCTTCATCTTTCTTAGCTAACTGCTCTTGGAACCTAGCTTGGTTCTCATTGGCCTCTCTTTGCAATCTAACTTGGACCTCATTAGCCTCTCGATGTAGTCTAGTCTGACTCTCATTAGCTGGCCTCTGCTGTTCCAACATTGCTTGCATAAGTGCCTGAAATGGTGTTACGGTAGGGGGTTGCTCAAGATCTGTTTCATTGTTATTGTTGTTGGTATTGCTTTCGGAAGCATTTTGATTCGGAGCTTTCCTTGGAGGCATGATGCTGTAAAACAAATTGTTAGTACATAATAACAAGTTTGGGTTTGGTTTCTAGGTCCCTACTAACGATCTAACGATTCACGGATCCTCGCCACGTTCGTAAGAGTTTATAGTTTCTTTTAAATGCCTGAAACATGTCCCGCTCTGATACTAGTTCTGTTGCAACCCCGGACCGAGACCCGGGCCCGCGACAGTGTTGTGAAGTGTTGTCCAACTATTTCATTATGATTAACCCACAGGTTTCCGCGGTGACGATTCCCAAAACACACATGGAATTTGTCTCACTCGAACTATAAATTGCGGAAGCATGCAAGTAATCTTAATTTTCCAATACATGTGACATCACATCCACATACATAAATTAAATCATTATCAATGCAATAATCAAAGGAGGAAATATAACATAGCATTACCATAAATTAACTTTCAAGTTTCCAAACGAACAAAAGTAGGTTAAGTTAAGTTTACATATTCCCAAAGTACGAAAAGGCCAACAAAGGCCATACAACCCAAAATACAAAACAAAATATTCTCATCCACATGTGTTATACTCAAGACCCCACCAGACGTCTAGAGGGCGTCGTCGGGTTGCCACTCTCGGGCTGGGGTGGCTCAAAAGCCTCCTCCAGGGCACTCCTCCTCAGGGGCAACGGTGCCTGCATCTAAAACACCAAAGCAAAAGCGGTCAGACACGACAGTCTGGCAGGTGATCAACTTAGACATAATACAATTCAATTGAAATCTGAAATACAATACTTAAAACATGGCATGAGTTCTGAACAAAAAATATTTAAAGTTCAGAGCAAGACTAGCATGATTTCAAGAAAACAACATGATTCATTAATCCACATTGAGCTTATCCTTTCTTCGTCATACTTGATGACAAAAGCAAGCAAAACGAAACAAAATGAAACGAAACGAAACAAAAGCCCGAGTCACACAAGGTGAGCGGGAAAACCGGCCACGGAACCGGATAAAACAAGAATGTGTACAATTACACGACTAATCTGCAGATTGTCTTTATGTTTAAAGACCCCATAACTAGTGGATCAGACTGAAAGGGTAGTCCAAGCTCAGCGGTATTCAATGACAATCATGTATGCACAAAACATGTCGACACTTATACAAAACTTAATGAAAAACGGGGGAACGCACTTAACAAAACAATGCAAAAATGAAGCTAGACAAGAGTAGATTGTAAAGTGTTCCCCTACAGGGTTCATGAATAGTTCAAAACAAAACTTATACTTATAAAACAAAGCAAGTGCTAAAACGAAATCCGATGAATCAAATCATGATCCCAAGCGACACTTATCAAGCATATGATCAGACCTTTCATTTGGTCTTCATGTGGTTGAGACCTAAATGTCTTAATGAAAGAAAGATTGGTGTTTCCGAAGGTAAAAGGACATTTCGAACCTCAAGCACACAAACTCCAGCTTGAAAATTCCTAATCATATTCAGGTTTTCAATCCCAAGAAAATCCCATAAACAAATCTACTTTTGAAAACTCGGTCAGCTCTCGGTTACCTGTCGGCTAACCGAATAGGTGGGTGTCGACTAACGAACAACTGACCGTCAGATTTCCTAACAGAAAATTACCATTCTAGAAATGGAACCGAACTTCCCTCAGTTGGCTGTCGGTCGACCGAGGTAGAGCACGTCGGTTGGCAGACAGCTGACCGACGATTCCCTGTCGCAAAACACATTACTGTAAATGGAACTGAACTGAACTCGGTTGGCTGTCGGTCAACCGAAATGGACATGTCGGTTAACCGCCAATTGACCGCCAGCTGACCGACTAAACTCAGCAGCCCAGTTCAAACCAGATTTTTCAGTTCCTCTTCCTACACTCCTCTTCCCATTCCACTTCCTTACCTTCTTGGTCAAATCCCTGCATTCCCCTTGAGCCTCCATGCTCCCCTAGGGGCCATTTCCATTCCAATTCAACAACTAATTCATCAATTCAATTTTACAACACATTTCATCATTTTCTCATCCATTTGTAAAACCTCTAAAAAAGATAAAAAGAGTCACTTAATTGGAATGAAAACCATCAAAATAAAACTACTAGCATATGCATTTCAACTAAAACAAAGTTTCAAACCATGGCATATATTTGAATGAATACATTGTTCATCTAACATGGAGAAAATATCAAAACATTGAAATCAAACCATTCAACATTGCATGCACCAAGAGAAACTAAGTTGGCCACTTGCCTTGACAATAGCTAAGCTCAAAATCTCTCAAGATTCCTACCAATGAAAACCACGAAATCTACAAGAAACCCAATGAAAAGCATTCCAAAAATCATCATTTTGGGTAAACAAAACCCCCATTTCGAAAATGAGTTTGCATGTTAGAGAAAGAGTCTCCTAATGAGCTCAAAAGACCACGTTGAAAAGAAGGAGAAGATCCCTTACCTGAAGCTATCCAAACGAAGAGAAACAAGGAAGAAGAAGAAGCTTTTCAGCTGGAATCCTCAAGAAAATGACAGTAATGGAAAGCTCAAGATGAGAGGAAGAAGATGATGGTCTCAGATTTCCACTTGGAAGTCTCTAGCTATGGCATGCAAGAGGAAGTGAAGAGGGAGAAGAAAAGTTCTTCTCAGCTGGTTCAGTAGGAAAGTTGCAGAATGATGCTGAAGGTGAGGCAAGTGAGGGAGAAGAAAGAGTTTAAGTAAGTGGGTTCTTGTGGGCCCCACAATGCTCAAAACTTGCGATGATTAAAAGATCACTATACGGGTCCAGGATGGAAACGGCGAAGAAGACAAAAATGATCATCGAAAAATTCAGTTTCCAAAAAGTATAAATTTGACATGGTTTTAAAATTTCAAAATTTGGGTCCAGATTTGGTGTGAAATGACTATTTTACCGTTTTGGCCAAAACTTGGATTTCTGGGTCTCTAACACAGATAGGCTGAAAACAAAAGTTGAACAATAAAATAAAACCATTCAAAATAAATCAGAATCACAATAAAATCGAGAAAACCAAAATTTCCTCCCAAGCTTACATGTACACTCAAGGCACCCCTGAGTGTGACTAAATAGCATAAAACGCTTTCGAAATTCCCCAAAGCTAATTCCAAGCTAAAACGAACCAATTTCTAACCCATGAACACTAAATCCACATTATAACTAAATACGCACTTAATTAACATTAATCGCGCTAATCGTGGATTGGAGTTTGACAGGTATTGACAGATATGGCTTGATGAAGGGCATGATTAAACTCCAATCGTGGGATCAGGAGGCGCACATTGCGCAGATAGAGGAGGAGAGCTTTACTATTAATGAAGAGGCTTTTCTTGATGGCGAACAAAAGAGCTGTGAACAGAAAATTTATTTGCTTGGTCTGTAAAATACAACCTGCACAACTGGGATGGGGAAGCGACTTCTGAACAGATGCTATAGTAAGAGTCTGTGTGATAAGCCAACCGGTTTCAATATGCTTCAAACAGCAGCATGAGCAGTGCCACGTCTGTGTCAGGATTCGGAAACCAAACAGCAACAAAAACATGCAAGTCAAGCCATTTGCAGGTGACAACAAGATTCTTTATTCCCCTCGAGACCATCCAAGATGTTGACATCTCGATCTCAATAATTCCAGTTTTCAAGCAAGTCAATGATGTGGGCTACAATGACCCTTCTGTGATTGACAAAAGAGTGAGCCGGAAGACTATAAGTTTGAATACTACGGCTAATGGTATTGTTGAAATGATTGTGGAGGGACTGAATAAGTATTTGGGTGGAGAGACCTTTATGCTTATAAACCTGCATCACTTGCCAAGTGTCCACTATATAATTGAACAAAGCAGCATCTTGATACCTTTTTTAAGTATTGTACTAAAGCAAATAGTGGTGCAAGAAGCAGAGGAGCCAAAGAAGATGGTAACAGACCTAAAGAACACAACCTCTCTCGTTTTGGAGCTTTGCGGAACATTCTTTACAAGGAAACTCAGAGTACAATCACTTAGTGTAACATTCTTTATCTTCTTGTTCTCAATCACAAATGCGTTATACTCGCTTGCCATTCTTGAGAACAGCTGGTCTGGTTTTACATTACACTAATGGTGGCCACTTGGTGGAATGAGCGCCCATCCAGCTACTATCTTGCAGCAGTTGTTGAAGATGATTGCAGGTGTTGACATTTCTGAAGTTGAGGATCATGATGATGAGTTCAGCAAAGGTGCAAAATACACATGTTTTTGGGATGCTAACCTTGTGGACAAGGTTTGTCCAAGGGGGGTGGATTGATACATATCAAATTTCTGGTGCACCAACTCACAATTTGATGCATTACTAACACCATCTTAAGGTGGGCCATAAAAAGGGTCCAAAATCTATTTCATTAAAAGGTTCCAAAATAGTAGAAACTATAGACTGGGATTCTCTTTGAATGAGTCAGACACATAGGTAAGTAGTTAGCATTTTTGGTGGCACGTTGAGATTTTCTGTTGTTGGAATGTAAGTGGGTAGCCTCTGTATTTAAAGTAGTGCATTTAATAAAATGATCATCACTGATTTTCCATTAACAGTTCTCTGTTTGGTGCAATCTCCCATATGAGATTTTATCCTTTTAAGCTTTCTCTTTGAGCAGTGATTTATATCTTTTCACTATGGCTCGAGGAATGCTAGAAAACTCGTATCGGCATGCATTGGCGAAAGGCATGAAGAGTGAAATGTTGGTGGGAACATTTTAGGTTTTTTAGAGAAACCATTTAACAAAAGAAGTTTGGCCAACTATATCATTAGAAATGGTCTTTCTATTTCAAACGGTGTGGAACCGTCCTGAATTACAAACAGCTAAGAACCGTTTCAAAGCACTGTTTCTAATATCCATTTTTGGAGTAGTTTCCAATGCAATTAACTACACATGGTAGTATGATAATCTTGAGGTTACCATAGCCCTCATTATCCCAAAATGGTCACAACTGTTAATGGGCTAGTCCAACATGCTCATCAGAAATCCAAGGTCCATATCCGAGTTTTTGAAAACAACAATCTATGTAAGCCCATAGCGAGATGGAAAGTCTAATGGTACAATGGTTCCAAATATCTTAAACACTCAAATTAAATATTAGATTTATACCTAATATTTGGACCCACTCTGATTCAAATTATGAGATCATAAATAAAAATCAAATTTACATTTAAATATAATCAAGATTTGATTCGAGTAAAATCGAATTTGAATATGAAGTTAGGTTGGCACAATGAGCCTAACCACATACCATCGCTAGAGAAAATATTCCTACTTTTTTTTTAATTTCAATTAAAAAGTTAGAGCAGGAATTTATTTTAACTTTTTATACATTTGATTGATCAATGTATTTCTAGTTTCTAATAATCTAAACTTCATAACAATTTCAACGCTTTGGATTAAACTGAATTGTACTCCATTTCCGTATTCAAGAAAGTGGTTCTTCTAATGTATTAGCACTTCAATCTTTAATATTATATGTTTCTTTTACAAGCTAAATCTCAGTGGGGCCAAGCCATATTAGAGTAAAATGAGAGGGGACTTGCTATTGAGTGGTCAGATTTCAATAGACATGGGTCATCACAATCTTTCACAGAGAGAAGGAGAGGTAGAAAACAAAAATTTGGAAAAAGAAAGAACAATATGAGAAATTTGTTGGAAAGGAAGGGAGGTGAAGAGGACAATTTCATGGGAGACTAGTCTCCCATGAAAGGGACATGGAAAAAGAACGGTCAATGAGACTCTTGAAAGATTTGAATTGAGGATTGAATGTGCATGAGGACCTGGGTCATCAAAAGCTTCCACTTTTCTCACTTTGACTTTTCAAAGAGAGAGAGGGCTCACGTTGATTTTTCACACAAAGAGAGAGAGAGAGAGAGGGAGGGAGAAAACGAAAATTTGGAAAAAGAAAGAACAATATGAGAAATTTGTTGGAGAGGAAGGGAGGTGAAACTGGACAATTGCGTGGGAGATTAGTCTCCCAAGAGAGGGAGATGGAAAAAAAGATGCTCAAAAGATTCAAATTGAGGATTGAACGTGCACGAGGACCTAGGTCATCGAAAAATTCCACTTTTCTCGCTTTGATTTTTTGGAGAGAGAGAGAGACTTTGATTTTTCAGAGAGAGAGCGAGTGAATGGAAATTTGGAAAAGAAAAGAAGAGGAGGAAAGATTTCTAAGAAACCCCAGTTGACACACCAAGTCCAGAGAACCCAAACAACGATGGAGTAATTCAATGACAGTGATTTGTTTTTTACTAAAAGGCAAATATATTAAAAAAAAAGAGAGAAGAATCTTCCTCACAACAAAATCACTCCTGAAATGTAAGGGATAAGTCATCACTTAATATCTATGAATTTCTAACACTTCTGAACTATAAAGGTATTGGAACTCTAGAGCCGCCCAACAATTGAAAATTAGTGAGCTTTTGCATGTTTTTATCTAGTAAGATTTTGTTGAACTATAAGGTTGAACATGTAATCAATAATATTAGTCTTATATTCAATCTTTAGGTGTGATCGTATCTTTTTTGTACTAAGAATTTGGGAGAGGAGGATATTTATTTGACCGATACACATGGAGAGGAGTCCTCTTGTCGCATTGGGCTACTGATACACGATTGTAATTGGGTGTATGCAAGAAATTCCACACGGAAAAAGTGAGATCGTGGGCGGCCCACTTTTTAAATTTCTTTTAAATATACTTTGATATAAGATCCATTAATTTTCCTCGTTCTTGCATTGAACTTTCCATGGTACTACGACTCATCCGTGGCCAATCAAGAAGAGGAGCTACTATTATAAATCAATATTGCTCAACTCTATCTGGACGCACACACGAGATGGCACCTACCATTTGGGTCGCGTTCCTCTTTACGTTTGCTGTTGTTGAGAGTACTCAAGCGACACTCTCCCAAAACATAAGCTTGGGCTCTTATCTATAAACAACAAGGGAACCCACCTCTTGGCGTTCCCCTTCTGGCATTTCACCTTTGGGTTCTACAAAGAAGGCCAGGGCTTTGCTGTTGGGATCTGGTTATCAGACGGATCTCCGGACAAGACAGTGGTCTGGACTGCAAACAACCGCGACCAACTTGTTTCTGCCAATGCCACATTGGGCCTTACAAAGGATGACAAACTCGTGTCAACAGGAGGCGGCCAAACCAAATCGATTGTTGATAAACTGGTTGAGCCCATTTACTCTGCTTCCATGCTCGACAATGGCAATTTTGTTCTCTACAGTTCTAATTCAAAAATCATCTGGCAAACCTTCAGTTATCCTGCATACACCATTTTAGCAGGCCGGTCTCTTATTTTGCATCCAAAGCAACGTTCAGGGCAAGATTTGTTGTTTTCAAGTGTGTCGAAAACCAACCACACAATTGGAAGGTTCAAACTCACCTTGAATTGCGGTGGCCTTTCACTGACCCCTGTTTGGACTATAGATGATGATTCTAGTTCCTACTGAACCAACACTATATACAAAAACGAAGACTTCTTCAAGTTCAATTTACATGACAACGGCCAATTGTATGTGTCCAGGGAGAATCACACAGTTTCGTTGAATTTAACGGATGGATGGCCTTCTTCCAAGGACACTTTGGTAATTTATCGTGCTACTCTCGATGTAGATGGGATTTTTCGGTTGTATTCACATAGTATGCGGAAGAACAATAACTCTGCAGCGGAGTTCAAATGGCAGTCCCTATATGACAAATGTTCAGTCTACGGTAGCTGTGGGATCAACAGCTATTGTATCCTGGGTGAACCAATAAATTGCACATGTGTCCCTGGTTTTGATTATGTAAACTCCAGTGAAACGTCTGTGGGATGCGAAATGAGATGGGGTGACCGTGGCTTTGGAAGCATTGAAGACAAGAGAATGACTCCCGAAATTGTCTCCTTTCCGAACACCCTGTTTAAACATGATCATTATTCTTTAGTAGAGAACATGGTGCAAGAAGATCGAAAGGAGGCTTGTTCAACCGATGCTAATTGTGTGGCTGCGCTGTACCAATATTCCGATACTAATTGTTACAAACTCAAGTTTCCGCTAAGGTATGGGCAAAAAAGTAAAGACAGATCAGTTTCAAGGGTGCTTTTTGTCAAGTTGGCTAATCGAGATTCGGCAAGAGAAAAGCACACCTCCTCCATTTCCAAGACATCGATCATGATTTTAGTAATTGGTGCCATTCTCACAATATGCTCTGGCATTACTATGGCAGTGTTTGGTTACCTAATTTCAAGACGTGGATTGTGGGCGCATGTAAAGTCATGTGAGGATAAACTTGGTACGACAGAAGACATTGTTCTGCGGTCATTTTCTTATAAAGCTTGCCATGGCTACAAATGGCTTCAATCAAGCACTTGGTCGTGGCTCTTTTGGTACTGTTTATAAAGGGGCCTTATCCGACAACGAGAGAACTGTCGCAGTCAAGAGGCTTGAGAAAGTGGTGGAGGAAGGAGAAAGGGAGTTCCAGATGGAGATGAGGGCTATCAGGAGAACCCATCACAGGAACTTGGTGCGCTTGATTGGCTTCTGCTATGAGGGTTTCAATAGGCTTTTGGTATATGAATACATGAAAAATGGCTCACTTGCGGATTTCATCTTCAAGGGTGAAGGTCGGCCTCTTTGGAGTGATAGGGTGAGAATTATATTAGAAGTTGCTAGTGGGATACTCTATCTACATGAAGATTGTGAGCCCCATATCATCCACTGCGACATAAAGCCACAAAACATACTAATCGATGAGTTTTGGACGGCAAAAATCTCTGACTTTGGGCTGGCGAAGCTGTTGACGCCGAATCAAACAAGAACATTCACAGGACCCAAAGGGACAAGAGGGTACCTGGCCCCAGAATGGTACCAAAACAAACCAATATCAGTGAAGGCAGATATATACAGCTTTGGGATTGTATTGTTGGAGACTGTATGTTGCAGGAAGAACATCGAGTTACAGGTCGAAGACGACGAGATCATTCTTACTGATTGGATCAGTAAGTGCTATCGAGCAGGGGAGCTTGCTAAGCTATTTCATGGTGAAGAAGTAGAAAAGAAACAGTTTGAGAGGATTGTGATGGTGGGTTTGTGGTGTATTCAAAGTGAACCTACCTTTCGTCCTTCAATGAAGGATGTGATTTTGATGATAGAAGGGAAAATGGATGTACAGGTTCCTCCATTTCCAGCTTCTTAGCCTTATGTCTTCCTAGTTTTATTAACAAACCATGTCAACGGTTCAATTAGTGTGTATGCAGTTTCTGCTTTCCATTTATCTCTTTCTCCTTTGTTAAAAATAGAAAAGCAATAAAGTGTCTGTAGGCAGTAAAAACGACACCTACTTAGATTGAGATGAGATTGAGATAAACTTCTTAGGATAGGGAATACTGAACGCCAAGAACTTGAAAAGGAAGGAAGAAGGCTAGAGTCAGAGCCCCTGGCTGCCGTGAGCCGGAGGCGCTCCGATGCCTGAGTTAGTTCTAAGAAAACTAAGCAGGAGGAGGAAGAAGGGAATGAGACGATGTGGAGAGTATTGTGAGTTGCGTACCTCCTCGGGGCTGATCCCAAGTGTATATATGTGGACATTCCTCGTTCATTCTCTCTGTGAGTGGGGGTAGGTGGGGTGAGGTCCCATCGATCCTTACCCTGACAGGCAGCAGTAGGTGAAAAAGGCAACATCCCATCCTCACTTTCCATGCCTTCGGTCAGTTGATGCAAAGGGCTGATAAAGCTAACTTCTTATCATCATAAATGAGCAATCCTATCGCCATAAAAGAATGCTCCTATCAGTCAGGGCGCGCCGCATTTCCCGGAGGAAGGTGGCGGCCCACCCTGCCTTCAGCATTTTGTTCCGAGACCAAGAATGGCTTGGCCATGCTGTGCTTTCGTGCTGAGCTAGCATTCACGCCGAGCTGCCGAGCCGCACTGCCGTGCTGGCACTCTTGACCGAGCTGCCGAGCTGACGGGCTGTGACCACAGAGGCCGAGGTGATCAGCGAGTCCTACTGTAATCCTCGCTTAGTTTCGTCATTACGGTGTTTTACCCACACAATTACCCCCTAGCTTTTTACTTCTGAGAGTCCTCCAGCTCGAGGAGGTCAGAAGCTTGGTGATTGCATAGCTGGCTCCGCTACTGAGCTCGAGTGAGGGTTACCGACGTATGGGAGGGAGCTATCGAGACAGAGGAGCTTTGGATCAGGAGGGTCCCCCCTAGGCCTGGTGGGCGTCGCTAACGTATGGTCCCCTTCGAGATGTCTCTTCGCCTGTCCAGGATATTTAATAGCCTTGACATATCGCGCCGATGGTGGCACGTATTGCCTCTTTTGGCTGCCACGCAATTACTTCGAGGAGACGTTAGGGCAGGGAGATGGGATGTTAGGGCTGATTGAGGGGAAGCCTCTTAAAGGCTCTTCTCGAAAGCCGAAACGATGTCTCTAGTCCTTATAAATCAGGGCGTCTCCTTCGTCTTCACTTTCTTCTACTTTCTTCAAATTTCTACTGCACTCTGCAAGAGAACTTCTCCGACGTCTGCGAACTTCTGACGATCCTGTTTATGCAGTCCCCTTTCGTAGGACTTCTTTCTGTTTTTCTCGTCTTTTTCTTTTAGGTAGACCCTCGTCTGAGTTGAGAAAGGGGATCTATAGACATCTGTTAGGAGACCCAGGTTCCATAGCCTATTTTAGGGATGCATACAAGGTCCCCGCCAATATGGAGGTCAGACCGAATGGCCCTGATGACGGCCTCGCCTACCGCAATAGCTGGATGCCGTTCTGGCTGGTCTCTGTAGTGGAAGGAGGGGTCCGCTTCACCCTGCATCCACTGGTCCGGGTATGCCTCCGGGAGTGGAGGTTGTGCCCATGCCAACTACTCCCCAATGGATACAAAATCATAATGGGAGTAGTGCGGCTAAACGAGATTCTGAGAATCGGCCTCGGTGTCCCAGACATCGAGGACACATATGACCTCTGCAAATCCGCAGAAGGGGACACCTATTACCTCCGGCTGAGGGTCCGCCGGACTGGGTTTGTGACCGCGCTGGAGGATTCCAATAAGTACTTGGGCGAAGACCGAGTACTCGTCAGAGGAGGATGGGAGTTTGATGAAGCGGAGCCTGCCACCACGGTCCGGATTCCTCGAAAAATAGGAACTCCTCCAAGTAAAGACCGAAGTCCTTTCAGTTTGCAGTTCTTTCTCTTTCCTACGCCTGGCTCCTAACACAATTTTTTTTTTGTCTATGCAGATTTTCGCGAAAAGAGGGAGCTCGCCAGGAAAAACCACTGGAGGGTGAATAGCGCGTGGCACGAGAAGGTGAGGAACTACCGCAGCTACAATTGCAGTGCTGCGTGGTCTCTTCTGGGGTACGTGCCCCACTACAGATCCTTCAACACCTCCAGAAGGGTGTCGGGAATAGACTCCGTGCTGCGCGGGGAAGACGTCAGCCTCGGAGCAGCGACGACCGCGGTGCCCAGCTCGGCAGGAGTGACAGTCGCGATTCCTGCTGGAGGTCTAATTGAGTCTGGAGACCGTGCTCCAGCACGTCCTGTCGCGGAGCCTGTTGGGACCTCGGGAGCCGAGCCCCGGCCTTCTCGAAGGAAGAGGCTAGTAGCTTCCAGCTCCAAGGAAGAGGAAGAGGAAGAAATGCTACGCCAGCGCGGGCGGCGCTACGCTACAGAAGACTTGTCTGCGGCGGCCTTCGGGGGCATCGGAGGCGAGGTCCGACATCCCCCTCAGGTAGTGGCTGCAACGCCCCCGGCCGTTGCGGGTGGAACTCCTGCCCCAGATGCCGAGATGGTCCTCGCAGCCGCGACCGAGGCTACTCGGTCTGCCGTGGCCGAGGTCGCCTCGACTCCTCCTCCGGCCATCGTCGTGGGTGAGTCACCCCCCGATCACGCTGCAAGGGCTGGAGGTCTGGCTCGCTCCGCCGAGATCACTGAGGGCGGGCGACCCGAGAAGAGAGCAAGGGTTGAGGCCTCGCCTGGCCCCTCTTCGCCTTCGCCTGCTAGTGAGACGATCTTGTCCCCCCCCTCTGGCTCCGTGGAGGCCGGCCATTGAGGAAGTTCTGGGGAGGCAGCTGGCCGAGACAGACCGCGCGACCGATCCCCAAGTCGTCGCAGCGCTGGGACGCACCTGTGCCCTTCCTTAGGACATGGCGAGGTGGGCTGAGATGGACAACGAGTCACTCCTGCTCTCCTCGATGCGTTCTCTCGTATCGGTAAGTGCAATATTCCCCCCCCCCCGGAGCTTTTAGTCCGGTGTTCTTTTAT
This sequence comes from Persea americana, assembly GCA_029852735.1. Classification (NCBI taxonomy): domain Eukaryota; kingdom Viridiplantae; phylum Streptophyta; class Magnoliopsida; order Laurales; family Lauraceae; genus Persea; species Persea americana. Next base: position 21,815,227 of record CM056812.1, on the reverse strand, counting down.
TGACTTCGGGTTCTCTTTTTGCAGCTGTTGCAGAAATGCCAGATGGGCATAGAGAGGCTCGACGCAGCCGAGGCGAGGGAGGCGGAATGGGTGGTCGAGAGGGACGAGCTGCGGGCATCCTTGGCAGCTAAGGACGCGATGCTGGCAGAAGAGGTGGGCAGAAATGCTGGCCTCGTCTTCGATTTTGAGGAGTCCCAGGTCGTGGTCGAGCGCCTCAGGGACGAGCTGTCAGACGAGAAGACCCAGAACCTCCATCTTGCCTCCGAGCTAGACGACCTTCGGATCGCGGTAGGGCAGCTAGAAGAGGACCTGCAGAATGCAAAGGGGACAAACAGGAGGCTCCTCTCTCAGCGAAACCAGGCGCAAGGTTCCCTGGAGATGGCGTTGAGGGGGAAGGAGGCCGAGATTGAGTCTGCTCTGGCGAAACAAGAGGCCAGGCTCAAGGAGGAGTTCCTGGCTGAGCATGACTCCATCATGGGGGAGGAGGTCGGCAAACTGTCAGCTGACTATAAGGCTTAGCTGCCAGGGATCCAAGACCGAGCCTGGGAGCTTGGATGGAAAGCAGCCTTGAAGAAGGCTGGGGTCCCTAAAAATAGCCTTCTCCTCCAAAATCCCCCAAGGTTCCCATGCTTGGACTCGGAACTCGTAGCCGTGTCTCGGGCTTCCCCTTGCCTTCCTCCGTAAGCCTGTCCGGAGGCGAGCGCCGCCCCCGAGGCGCCCCCAGAGGCTCCAGTTGCCAGTGCCAACTCTGACTCCCATGCGCCCGCGGTCGTAGAGGCCCCTCTCGAAGCCGTCGCTCCCGAGGCTAGCCTTCCCGTAGCAAGCGCGGTCGTCTCTGAAGCTACCCCGACCGCTCCCGAGGCCAGCGCGGTAGTGGCCGAGGTCCCTCCTGGGATCCCTCCAGAGATTGATTGCAATGTGGAAGCTACAGCCCTCTAAATCCCTTTTGTAGTTTCTTCTATTGTATTTCCATTCATCTTGTAATCAGGATCTCGATTAATAAAAACTTTCTTCGCATTCTCTGGCTTTCTTTCTCCTTGTCTCTGATGAAATGGGTGTGTGGTCGACTTCATGTCGCTATGCTTTATTTGTTAAGTTATTGGTCTGGATAGCCGAACTCCTTGTCATTCTCAAAATTGGATATCTGCCCATGACCGAGACTTAGTTTATGAACCGTGGTCTTGATCGGCGTCCACGACCCTTGAGAGCAGAAGCTAACAACTCGAGGTATTCTTGGAAGTTTGACTTTATCGCCGCAGCTGGTGCTAGAATTGAGCCAGGAAGGCAGGCACTCGACTGAGCTGCCGAGCCAGGGGTGGTGCTGGCACCGGACCCCTGGACTCTTATGGCCGTGCCGCCAAAGTTGGTGCTGGCACCTAGCTGAGGACGGTTGGCGCTCCGAACAGAGCTGCCGAGCCGCAGGGTGGTGCTGGCACCGGACCCTTAGACGCTTATGGCTGTGCCGCCAAAGCTGGTGCGGGCACCGAGCTGAGGACGGTTGGCGCTCCGAACAGAGCTGCCGAGCCGCGAGGTGGTGCTGGCACCGGACCCTTGGACGCTTATGGCTGTGCCGCCAAAGCTGGTGCGGGCACCGAGCTGAGGACGGTTGGCGCTCCGAACAGAGCTGCCGAGCCGCGGGGTGGTGCTGGCACTGGACCCTTGGACGCTTATGGCTATGCCGCCAAAGCTGGTGCTGGCACCGAGCTGACGGTTGGCACTCTGAGCTGCCAAGCCTAAGGGTTTTCGGAGCAATGTAGAGATTCATTCCAGAAAAATCGCCTTTTATTGATGTTTGAATTCTTGAATACATTTTTCAGAAGTAGAACTTTTTGAGATGCATCGCATTCCATGGTCATGGGAGCTCCTTCCCCTCCATGTCTTCAAGTCGGTAGGCAGATCTCCCAACTGTTGAAGTTATTCTGAACGGTCCCTGCCAGTTGGGCGCCAGCTTGCCTTCGTTTGGATCTCGGTCGCCGGGAAGTGTTTTCTTTAGGACTAGCTCTCCCACCGCGAATTTCCTCTCCTTGACCTTCGGGTTGTATCCCCTGGCCAACTGCTGCTAATAGGCGGCCAGGCGGATAGCTGCCGCCTCTCTTCGTTCTTCAGCCAAGTCCAGCTCTCGCGCTACGTTCAGATCATTGAGGCCCTGGTCACAAAGTACCGACCTCAAGGTCGGGAGGCCGACCTCAAGGGGAATAACTGCTTCCATGCCGTAGGCAAGGGAGAATGGAGTAGCCGAGGTGGAGCGCCTTGGAGTAGTCCGATAGGGCCATAGAACACTCGGTAGCTCCTCTGCCCATCTTCCTTTGGCTCGGTCGAGTCTCTTTTTAATTCCGTCGAGGTGCACTTTGTTCGAGATCTCGGCCTAACCATTGCTTTGTGGATACGCCAGGGTGAAGTAGACATTTCCAATGCCCAACTCTTGGCAGAAGCTCTTGAAGAAGTTGGAATCGAACTGCGTTCCATTTTCGAAAACGAGAGTTCGGGGAATTCCAAATCTCGTGATGATGTTCTTCCACACAAAGTTCTTCGTGTCTAATTCTGTGATGGAGGACAGAGGTTCAGCTTCGACCCATTTTGTGAAGTAGTCCGTGGCCACTATCAACCATCTTTTGTTCCCTGGGGTTCGATGGAGTGGTCCAACGATGTCCAGGCCCCACTAGGTGATAGGCCACGGACTGGAGAGGGGGCTCAAGTCCTGGGATGGCCGGTGGAGAGAGTGTGAGAACTTCTGGCACTTCTCGCATTTTCTGGCGTATAGCTGAGCGTCCTTCTGCATGTACGACCACCAGTAACCTTGGCTAATAGCTCGGTACGCAAGAGACCGACCTCCTATATGACTGCCGCAGATTCCTTCTTGAATTTCGTAGAGAAAATTGTCGACTTTGCTGGGGTGAACGCACTGGAGGTAGGGCCCGGTGAATGACTTCCTGTAGAGCCGATCGTCTGGGGAGAGCCAGAACCGGGTCGCCTTTAACCTGACCTTACGGGCTTCGAACTTGTCTTCGGGTAGCTGGTCGTCCTTCAGTTATGCAACGATGGGGTCCATCTAGCTCGGACCGAGATTAAGGCACATGAGCTGCCGAGGTCACTGGATGTCGATGCTGGGCTCTTGTAGCGTCTCTACTTCAACAGTCCTTTTATTACCGGCTTCGACAGCCGAGGCGAGGCTGGCAAGGGCGTCTGCATGGGAATTGGATTCTCTGCCGATCTGCCGGACCTCGGCCCTTTCGAACTGGGAGAGAAGTCTCTTGGCGTGGGCTAGATAGGCCGCCATCCTATCGTCCCGAGCTTGGTAATCTCCGCTGAGCTGGCTTGCCACCAACTGAGAATCGCTGAACACCACTATGCATCGAGCTTCCAAGATTTTGGCACTGTTAAGTCCGACAATGAGCGCTTCGTACTCGACCTCGTTATTAGATGCCTTGAAACCGAGTGTTAGAGCTTGTTCGATTACGAGGCCCTCTGGGGACTGGAGGACTATGCCAGCGCCAGTTCTTTTGGATGTTGAGGACCCGTCGACAAAAACTTTCCAGGACGAGTCCAGAAGCTTTCTCTAGGACTGTTCTTGCTCGGTCTTGGTGACAAACTCTGCACCCTTATCGCCCCCCAGTTCGGTGTCGAGCAAGGTCGGCGCCGAACTCTGTGGAGTAAATTCCACGATAAAGTCCGCTAGGACTTGAGCTTTGATGGCTGTTCTAGGCTGATAGTTGATGTCAAATTGCCCCAGTTCGACAGCCCATTTGGAGATCCATCCGGAGAAGTCTACCTTCCGGAGGAGAGCCTTTAGTGGGTATTCTATTACGACCACTATCGTGAAGGTTTGGAAGTAATGGGAGAGCTTTCGCGAGGCGCTAACGAGCGCCAAGGCGAGCTTTTCGAGCTGCAAGTACCGGGTCTCGACGTCCAGCAGGGTTTTGCTCGTGTAATAGATAGGCCTTTGTTGGCCGTTGTCCTCTCTGATGAGCACCGAGCTCACTGCGTGGTCCGAGACCGATAGGTACAAGTACAGTGCCTCTCCATTAGTCGGGGTTGACAGCAGCGGTGGAGAAGAAAGGTAGTGTTTAAGCTGTTGCAGCGCCTGAGAACAATCCGACGTCCATTGAAACTTAGAGCCCTTTCGCAAGAGTTGGAAGAAAGGTCTGCATTTGTCCGAAGCTCGATTGATAAATCGGTTCAGGGCGGCAACCATTCCGGTCAGCCGCTGAACTTGTTTAGCCTAGGTCGGACACTGGAGCTCTTGGATTGCCGTGATCTGGTCAGGGTTCGCTTCGATCCCCCTTCTTGTGACCAGGCTCCCTAAGAACTTGCCGGAACCGACACCAAAGGCGCACTTAGATGCATTCAGCTTCAACTGGAACTGGCGAAGGATGTCAAAAATCTGGCGGAGGTCGGTCAAGTGGTCATGCGACCTCTCGGATTTGACGACCATATCATCGATGTAGACCTCCACCGTCTTGCCGAGTTGGGCCTGGAACATCTTCGTCACCAACCGCTGGTATGTCGCTTCCGCGTTCTTTAACCCGAAGGGCATCACCTTGTAACAATAGGTGCCCCTGGGAGTGATGAAAGCTGTCTTTTCCTAGTCTGCCTCATACAGGGGGATCTGATGGTACCCCCGGTAGGCATCCAGGAAACTCATTCGGTCGTGTCCGGCAGTGGCGTCGATGAGCTGGTCTATCTTTGGAAGAGGGAAGCTGTCTTCGGGACAGGCCTTATTGAGGTCGGTGAAGTCCACGCAGACCCTCCATTTTCCCCTCTTCTTTTTTACCACCACCGTGTTGGCCAGCCACCCTCCTTTATTGCGCCTGCCTCGAGGAGCTTCTGAACTTCCTCAATCACGGCCTCAGTTTGCGGGACCCCAGTCCGGCGTGGTTTTTGAAGCACGGGCTTATGGTTGGGATCCACCTTTAATTTATGGCACATGACTGTCAGGTCAATGCCGGGCATCTAATAGGGTGTCCAGGCAAAGATCGCTTTATTCTCCACGAGGAGGTCAAGCAGTTCTGTCTTCTCAGACTTGGGGAGCTGGCTTCCAATTAGGAAGAGTCTGTCTGGGTCGGCGGGATCAATGTTGACCTTGGTGAGGTCCTCAATGCTTTTCTGCGCCGGAGCCCTGCCAACGTCCCCGAGCTCGGCCTCTCTGTCCAGTTCAGCCACATTGACTTGGGATGATTCGGCTTCTCCAGGCAGCACGGCCAGCAAGCATTGCCTGGCCATGTGCCGGTCGCCTCTAATGGTGATCACATCCATTCGGCCCGACTGGTTTTCCAGGGGGAATTTGAGCTTCTAATGGCGGGTGGAGGGCACCGCCTCCATGCTATGTAGCCACGTCCTCCCCATTATAACATTGTATGGGGAGGGGACATCGACTACTCGGAAGTCAACTTGCCTGCAGGCGCCATCCACTTGGACTTTGAGGGAGATCTTACCCTTGGGGTAAACAGAATTGGAGCTGAAGCCGACCAGAGGGGTACGGGTAGCCTGGAGGTCCTCGTCCTTAAGTTTCAACTTCTTGAAGCAATCATAGTACAGGATTTCGGACGAACTGCCCGGGTTGACAAGGATTCTCTGAACCAAGAAGTTCTGCAACTTCAAGGTGAGCACTAGAGCGTCGTTATGTGGGAGTTCGACGTCTCCCAAGTCCTTGTCAGAAAACCATACTCTGACCCCCTCCGTTTTGGCTTTCTTTGTGGCCGGCTCTGGTGCCGCGGTCAGCACCTGCTTCTGATGGGAGGTTCGCCTGGCCTTGACGCGAGCCTGAGAGCTCCCCTTGAGTGGGGCGGCGAGGTGAGTGACGTTGATAATGCCTTCTGGCTCGCTGTCCTGGTTGTCAGCGTCTTGCCGTGGAGGTCGGTCATCACCTTGGCCTTCCTCCTTGATGTAATCCCTGAGGTGCCCCTCCCTCACGAGGCTCTCCAGGTGTGATTTGTAGCTCCTGCACTCGTCGGTTCTGTGCCCACTTTGCTTATGGTATGCACAGAACTTACTCTGATCCCGAGAGGAGGGATCGGTTGTCATCGGCCGCGGCCACTTGAAGAAAGGCTGCGCTTTTATTTTATTGAGGAGCCTATAGATTGGCTCCTTGAAGATATTATTTACTGCCACGTGGGAGGCCACCTCGTGGCCTGACCTTCTGCCGTTCCCCGATGTCGCTGCTGAAGTAGAGGGGGTTCGGCGCTGATCCGAGGACCGGGCCTTGCGCCGATCTGGGGACGGATCTCTGCGATGATCCTCCCTCCTGGAGGACCTGCTATCTCCCTTGGCTGGTTGGTTTTTCTTGGCGAGGCCGAAGTTTTCGCGACCTCGCACCTCATCTTCTTCTGTCAGTATGAACCGATTTGCTCGGGTCATCAGCTCTTTCATGGTGGTCACGGGGTACATGACCAACTGTGCCCGAAGCTGGATGCCCGGCCGCAGAACCAGCTGGAAGGACTTTACTGCTAACTCTTCAGAAGCGCACTCAATCTGGCTGTAGACAGTCCAGAACCGACGAGCGAACTGGGTGACGCTCTCGTCTTCCTGCATCCGGAGGGCCATTAGGTTAGCATCGGTCTTCGGGATGACGCGATGAGCCTAGAATTTTTCTAGGAAGGAGGTCCGGAGCTGCCGCCAACTGGAGATGGAGCCTTCAGGAAGCGAGCAAAACCACCGCAGGGGGAGATCCGCCAAACTGGAGGAGAAAACTCGACAGTTTAGGGAGTCGTCATTGTCATGCCCCAAGATCCGATAACATGGATCCGAACGTGATGCCAGATGACCCAGTCATCTAAGGCCACTCAATTGTTCCAATAGTGGGCCATTTTTTTTTTTTATTATAATTATACGTAAAGCACATTGCCCATTCATATATCAGGTAAGCCAAAATCATAACCATAAATAACAATCCAACAATTATTACATCAATAAACCAAACACGCATATTATCTAAATACATCAATCCCGACATAAACTAATAAAGTGTTAAACTTAATGTCTTGAATTCTCATAATTTAAATATATTCATTTTAACCATCCAGAATGGCATCATCATAGCCATACTGTGGCACAGTCTCATATTCCTCTTCACCCTCAATCCTTGGGTCCTGTACATCCTCACTCTCCTGCACATCATCTATAGTGGTGGAATAAATGAGCACAACGGTACTCCGCAAGATAACAATTACAAACCAAAACATATATTATAAAAGGTATAAGATAATAATGATGCACATATGATAAACAATAAATGACATGACATTACTATAATGACAATTTTTCATAAAATAAATATTGGGGCACCAACATTTCTTGAAATGTCATATAATATAAGTCACTTCCCGATATGGAATATAGGGTCCCAACACTACATTTGAACCATTCATTAGAACTCATGTGACAATACACTACATTTAGCACTATTCACTTGTCACTTAGCCATTTTAATACTTCGAGACCTTCCCTTCCATATTGGTCAATCACTCACATAACAATCATTACAAAATATCAATCCTTACACTAGGTTGGGTCTTTGTGTCACTGACCAGTCCAACAATGCACCCATCTGCGAAGTGTCTTAGAATTTAACCCCTCCAAGACAAAGGTCATTTTCGGAATACCCGCTATAGGTAACCGATCACTAATCACTACACTGCACTGGACCATCACACAATAAGACGTCCTCCCGTGGGGGTTATACAACGTAGTGGGGCTGTGGAACTGGGGTCCCTACTTTCGTTTGTTTTCTAACATGTCATTTATTTTAATTAGTTTAGACCTAATTAGAATAAAGCATATTATATGTATACTTATCCTCAAGCGTCCCATGTCACTTGGCTTCCATATGCACTCTTATGGTTCATCCCTTTCGATCAATATTATTAATTAATATTTTATTGAGTGGGTGTTACAATCATTTATCATCAACACATGAGGGTATCATTATACATTTTTCAATGTTAAAAGAATGCCATACAAACTTTCCATAAATAGCATGTTATGCAAAACCTGCAAATAAACGACAACATATAGAAATTTTCATAATTAGAATGCTAGGCAGCATACCATAATGTCCGTAACACTATTACCATATCACCAATTACGTATATACATTTTTAGAAAGTAATTGAAACTTGCCTTTTATGGAGCTTTACTAACCACTTGAGAAAAGGCATTAAAATGTGAATTATGCTGCAAAAATAAGTTATAATTATTAAACACTAATTATTTAAATCTTAGTTATTAACCATATTTTAGAATCAATTAAATCCAATTTCTTAACCAATTAATCATCTAAGTGAGGACTAACCCACCAAGGTCCACTAGGGAACCTAGTCTAGCCATTTAACATTCTAAACTTACTAATTATTAAATCTTATAATTTAAGGTGGGGTTCATATGATTTATAAAGTGTCCTAAGGTCCATAACAACACTTAACAGTACCATAAAGAGGAATTAAGTATAATACATCAGTCACTAAACCACACCTAGACTTACCAACCACTAGCCAATGATGCCTTGTCTAGGTATTTTGGCTTCTTAATCTTCACTAATAAAGGGATTTAACCTACTGACCAGCGACTTAATTAAAGTGTATAACTACTGATTATGGCCCCATTTAATTCATAAAAACTCATTTTAGCCACTACAATGCATGACCTAGCATAACCAACTAGACTAGTCCACTAGTCTAGCCAAAATGGCTTCTAACTTAGCCAAGGGTGTGGCCACACTTCCTATTTCATTTAAACAACTATCAACAATTTAATTTGGTCCTTTAATTAAATTTAACATATAAATATCAGAAAAGAAAAACAATTCAATTTGTCCATATGTGATCAATTGGTGTACTAGGGTTAGGTTTTGGGCTTAGCCCATTAAACCAAGACTCATTTATATTTAAGTCCACCATTCCAGCACCTTAAAACCATTAAAACAGAACCTTATAGTTGCTGGAATTTAATCATATTCATACCAAAATTAATATTTAATCCGAGATCAACAAACGGTGCACCAAGGGATCATATAGAGTCAACTTGGTTAACCCAAAAAGGGTCCCAATGATTCAACACCTAAAATCATGATTAAAATGGAAACTAAAAGTTTAATTAAAATTCTCGCTTCTTCCGATCCCGCACATTTTTTGGAATAAACTTGTCATCAAATTCTTTCTCAAACTCAGCCCATGTAAGGGCCTGCCTGGCTGTCCGGTACCCTGTTACAAGAGCCTCATACCAATGTTTTGTTTCTCCTTGTAGGATAAAGGCCGTTAGAGGTAGCTTCTGATCTTCCGGGCAATTCATAGCTAGGAAAGTCTTGTTGACTTGCTTGATCCATTTCTCCACTGCTTCGGGGTTCGTGGTCCCACTAAAAGGTAGGGGACCAATTTTCTTAAAGCGGTCCAATAGATTGCCACCCAGTGGTACCTGATTGACTCCATCTCCTTGATGATGGCCATTACCTCCGCCATTGTTCCCATTGTTGTTGTTCATATGATTCGTCACAAAGTCGCGGAAAAGGTTCTGGCCCTCAACCAAATTAGCCAAAATATCGTCCCAATTCCGGTTCTGGCTCGCACCATTGCTAGTATTTTTTTTGTGTGCCATCTGAATGCAGCAATAGTTAGTATTATGACCTAGCTAAAGTGGGATCCTGAGTTCAAGCTATAATTCTAATTGTTCCAAGTATCAGGAAAGAAAAAAAAATTCAATAGGTTGATTAATCATCCTACCCCAAGGTTACCCTGCCTCACCACGAGAAATGTTTAAGTTGAGAACTTTTAATTTATTTTTTTTCACATTAATTGTCAACAAAGATTGTAAGTAGGCTACAAACTTGGGCTAAACCTGAACCAAACCTGTCTCTGATACCAAACTGTCACGCCCCAAGATCCGATAACATGGATCCGAACGTGATGCCAGATGACCCAGTCATCTAAGGCCACTCAATTGTTCCAATAGTGGGCCATTTTTTTTTTTTAATTATAATCAAACGTAAAGCACATTGCCCATTCATATATCAGGTAAGCCAAAATCATAACCATAAATAACAATCCAACAATTATTACATCAATAAACCAAACACGCATATGGATTGTGACGCCCCGGAGTCCCACATCGACTATAGAGAGGAAAGTGAATGGGTTTATATATAGAGCCTACACCCTTACCTTGCATGAGGCCTTTTAATGGATTCTGGCCCATCAGAAACAAAACCGTGAGGCTCGTGGGCCAAAGCGAACAATATCATGCATTCGTGTAGGGTGGGGCGTTACAAATGGTATCAGAGCCGACTCTCGACTAGTTCGAGTGTGGGTCCCCGGCCGTGGTCTGGTGTAAGTGGGCGGGTTTCCATGTGGGCGGGCCAAGAGTGCTGGCAGGCTACAGGGACTGGCAGGCTACTGCACAAGGACGTGCAGCCTTAAGGGGGGTGGATTGTGACACCTCGGAGTCCCACATCGACTATAGAGAGGAAAGTGAATGGGTTTATATATAGAGCCTACACCCTTACCTTGCATGAGGCCTTTTGACGGATTCTGGCCCATCAGAAACAAAACCGTGAGGCCCGTGGGCCAAAGCGGACAATATCATGCATTCATGTAGGGTGGGGCGTTACAGTCATCCCCCCAGACCGACATCCTCTGGACGTAATGTCGAAGGTGAGCCGCAGGGTCCGAGGTTCCGTCATACAGGGCGAACCTCGGGACGTTGAACTTCTCGGGGAGTGAGTATTTTCTTATCTCCCTAGAGAAAGGAGACGCGCCAGTGTCCTCAGCTTCAAAGGCGCTATACTGGTCTCGGATGATACCGGCTGTCTCCATATTCTGGCGGATCGTCTGCTTCACCTGCCAGTCGATCCACTACTTCAGTTCTTCATCTTCCGATACTTGGCGCTGCTTTTTCGGTCCTTCACGCACGTGACTACTGTTGGAGCCTTCTTCTCCGTGGTCTCAGTCGCGCCTCTTATTATTGAGGACGTGCCTCAGGTCTCGCCCGTAGTCCAGGGGCCTGGGTGGTGGGACTCTGACCCTTTTTGTCCTCGAGCTATTGCTTGAGCTGCCGGATAAGCTCATGCTACTCCTGGATGAGGCGGTTCTGAGCCCTGATGTCATTCAGGCGGGGGTCTTCGTTTGGATCAAGGCTGGCTTGATGGTGGACTGCGATCCAGCCCGCGCTGACTTTTCATGCGGCTTGGTGACCGACTTGTCGCCTTCCCTGGCCCACTCATGGCTACGGCGGGGCTGTTCCGGAGGTGGGACGTCGCGAAGGGAAGGCATGGTCAATCCCCTAGACCGTGACTGTGTCTGGATCGTGGGAGACCTCCCCCATGACCTCCTTTGTTGAAGGGGTGGAGGTGGAAGATTCTGCACCAGCGTAGGCTGTATGGACAGAGCCTTGCCTTTGGAGGGTCCTTCGCCATTTCTGGTTTTTGGAGGCATGGTGCTTACAAGCTTTTAGTTCAGTCCCCACAGACGGCACCAAACTGTAGGCGGTAAAAACGACACCTACTTAAATTGAGATGAGATTGAGATAAACTTCTTAGGACAGGGAATACTGAACGCCAAGAACCTGAAAAGGAAGGAAGAAGGCTAGAGTCAGAGCCCCTGGCTGCCGTGAGCCGGAGGCGCTCCGATGCCTGAGTTAGTTCTGAGAAAACTAAGCAGGAGGAGGAAGAAGGGAATGAGACGATGTGGAGAGTATTGTGAGTTGCGTACCTCCTCGGGGCCGATCCCAAGTGTATATATGTGGACATTCCTCGTTCATTCTCTCTGTGAGTGGGGGTAGGTGGGGTGAGGTCCCATCGATCCTTACCCTGACAGGCAGTAGTAGGTGAAAAAGGCAACATCCTATCCTCACTTTCCATGCCTTCAGTCAGTTGATGTAAAGGGCTGATAAAGCTCACTTCTTATCGCCATAAATGAGCGATCCTATCACCATAAAAGAATGCTCCTATCAGTCAGGGCGCGCCGCATTTCTCGGAGGAAGGTGGCGGCCCACCCTACCTTCAGCATTTTGTTCCGAGACCAAGAATGGCTTGGCCGTGCTGTGCTTTCGTGCTGAGCTGGCATTCACGCCGAGCTGCCGAGCCGCACTGCCGTGCTGGCACTCTTGACCGAGCTACCGAGCTGACGGGCTATGACCACAGAGGCCGAGATGATCAGCGAATCCTACTGTAATCCTTGCTTAGTTTCGTCATTACAGTGTTTTACCCACACAGTGTCTAAATGTGTGCCCCGCATGCTTTATATTATTTCAGTTTTGGTGTTTGTGTATGTTGTTAATGGTGGATTTTCTAGTTTAATAGAAAAATGAGAAAAGATAGATGTGCTTCATATGTAACGTATGTAACTTTGTTTAAGATGTTTATTTTTCACTCACTTGGATTGAACCAAGTGCAATGCATCACATTGAGTAGTCTCAAATATAAAATGAAGCCTAGCTTATAATGATTGTTGATTAGCTAGTGGTTTGCTGGCTCAAAAGTCAACCCAAAACCTAGTAGCTCAACAATAATCCAAGAGTACAACTAAATTGAACTTTGTAAATGCAGAAAGCATATGTAATGCTTAAATAGTGTGCTAAACAAAAAAAAAAAAAACAAAATGATGTGTGCTATGTTCCTCTATTGAGCTGACTTAATTGAATCATGCAAACTTAATTGCACAAACTTAGCTTTATCTATTTAAGTGGTCTATGTAAGTGAGATGGTACAATAAATGAAAAAAAAAAAAAAAACCATTGCTATTCGTACTGTGCATAACTCTCTTTCAATTTCACTTTGCCTTGGGTGTGTGCAACAGTCTCTATTAAGGCTATTCTGTCATCGGACCACATTTACTTTGCCAACATCCAACATTATTTCGTATCAGAGACAGAGAAAAGCTCAACGACTGCAGATTAGATTTCATTGGGTCAGCTGCAAACCTGTTTGCACAACGATTCTGGAGGTACTGCAAACAACGAAAAAGGAGAATAAGGAATGGCCAACAACAATTTTGTAAGTGTTTCTCAGCCATTGGTTCCCATTTTTAAAGGTGATAATTATTTGTTTTGGAGTATCAAAATGAAAATATTGTTTATTTCATATGATTTATGGGATTTAGTTGAGAATGACTTACCTGAATATGACACACAAGAGGGCAGAATTACTGCAAACCAAAAAAAAAAAAAAAAAAAGAGATGAAAGAAAATAGGAAAGAGGATGCAAAGGCCCTATTCTACATCCAACAAGCGATGGATGAGACTATCTTTCCTAGGATAATGGGAGCCATAACATCTAACGAAGCACGGGAATTGCTTCAAGATGAATATAAAGGATCTAGTCAAGTTGTTTACTTGAAATTACAAACTCTTCGCCGTAAGTTTGACTCCAATTTGATGAAAATTTCTGAGTCCATTCAATAATTTTTCACAAGAGCTACAACCAATGTGAACCTAATTAGGTCTCTTGGTGAGGACCTAATTGATAAAAAAATTGTTGAAAAAGTATTAAGAAGTCTCACTGCAAAATTTGACCATGTTGTTGCTGCTATTGAAGAATCCAATGATTTAACTACATTTTCTTTGAATCAACTAATGGGTTCTTTGCAAACACATGAAGAGAAGTTGAATAAAAATGCAGAAAAGCCAATTGAGCAGTTTTTCCAAACACTTGATTTTAAAAAAGGGTTAAGTGCTAATGCAGGGGCAAGCTCTAACCAAAGGTAAACTAGCCAAGGATGTGAACGTGGAAGACAAAGCTTTCGTGGAAGAAACCGAGGAAGAAACATGCATGATGGAAATGAGAGAAACTACAACAAAGGTAATTATGAACCCCCTCAATGTTACAATTGCAGAAAAAGAGGTCATATTAAAAAAGACTGTTGGTACAAAAACAAGTCCTCAAATGTGTCTCAATGTTCAAATTGTAATAAATTTGGACATGAAGAAAAGGATTGTTGGCATAAAAACAAAAAGCAAGCAAATTTTCGTGAAGAAAAGACCAATGATGAAGTTGAGGAAAATTTATTTCTCTCCTGTTTGTCTGTAAATATTGAGTTTGTTGGAGATATTTGGTTTTTGGATAATGGGTGCAGCAACCACATGACAGGTGATAAAACATTGTTTGTTAAGATGGATGAGTCAGTAAGGTCTCAAGTCTTGATGGGAGACAATAGTCCAGTCCAGGCACAAGGGAAAGGAATTGTCTCTGTGAACACCAAGTCAAGTATAAAGCTCATAGACGATGTTATGTACGTACCAAGTGCATTATTCAGTTTTTTATGAGGATAAATGCATGATATTTAAAAAGAAGAACATGGAGTTGATCATGTCAGTGAATATGACTCAAAATAAAATGTTTCCTTTTACAATTTTCAATCTTACCCTCAACGCATTCAAATCTATGGAGTGTGATAGTTCATCGCTTTGGCATAAGAGATAAGGGCATCTAAATTTTCATGGTTTGCATTCACTATATGAAAAAGACATGGTTGTTGGCTTATGAAAGTCCGAGATCCGAACCTTATGTGGGGGGGGGGCGGGGGACGGGGGGGCGGGAGGTGGTGTTGTTGAATAGGGTGAGTTTCTAATTAGTGAAAAATTATGCCAAATTTTAATTTCTTAGAGTTAACTTAGTCGCTAATGGCGATTACAAAGCACAATGCGGAAAATAACAAATAATAATCACCACAACCCAACCACAACTCAAGGATTTATAGTGGTTTGGTCTCAATGCCTACATCCACTACCGGCTTGTGTTCCAACACCCCACCGGATTTCCATTATCTATGATTTTCAATAAGCTAAGCAATAACATTTACAAAGTTTTTTTTAAGGCTAAGCAATAACCTTACAATATGCTTTCCAAGGCTAAGCAATAACCTCTTAGGTTTTATGATTCACCCCTAACCACACACTTATGCTTTTCTAAGGCTAAGTAATAACCTAATGCACCCAAAAAGTTTTCTCCACAAAGTGTCTACACAACACTTGAAGATATACAAATTTAAGCTCAAATACAATGCTCTTAATTAGACTGATATGAAATTGAAAATCAAACTCGCACAACACTAATGTAAAGATGAATGCTCATGGTGTTTGTGTGAAAACTTCAGTCAAACATAGCGGTCCAAAGTATAGACATAAAAAAAAAAGAGATTAAAGCCATTATTTTCACAAGCCTAGAAATGAGGTTTTTCATTTTAAAAGGATTTGCCTCTACCGTTTTAAAAGCACATAGAGGGTAGAATTGTGTGTCAAATGCTCTTATTTTCCAAACATCTACTTGCTTTCAAAATTTAGACAAATAAAGATTGAAAATAGAGATGTCAATTAATAGACTTGGACTCTGATGGACTTGAGCTAGAACCTTTAAGCTAGGATGAGAAGACCTTTATTTTGCGACTTGTTGGGCCTAACCCAGGATGACTAAATCTTTTATTGGTTTGAGCAATGTTGCTTATAAGCTAGGTTGGGAGTTTCCAAAAGAATTTTCAAATCTCAAACGGCTTTACCAAAAGAGTTTTCACTTGAGTTAAACAACATCCGTTTCTAATTTGCTATTGGGTCCTTAATGGGCCAATGAGTTTAGAGTTGTTCTTCGGGCTACCAAATGCATATTAATATTAGCTTTGGTGCCACCAAGCTGGTGGCAAAAAACGTGTATAAGTGTAGGCGGTAAAAACGACACCTACTTAGATTGAGATGAGATCGAGGTAAACTTCTTAGGATGGGGAATGCTGAACTCCAAGAACCTGAAAAGGAAGGAGAAAGACTAGGGTCAGAGGCCCTGGTTGCCGTGAGCCGAAGGCACTCCGATGCCTGAGTTAGCTCTGAGAAAACTAAACAGGAGGAGCAAGAGGAGAATGGGACGATGTGTAGTCTTGTGAGTTGGGTATTGCGTACCTCTTATGGGACTGATCCCATGTATATATAAGTGAATGTTCGTCGTTCATTCTCTCTGTGAGTGGGGGTAGGTGAGGTGAGGTCCCATCGATCCTTACCCAGACTGGCAGCAGTAGATGAAATGGACAACACCCCTCCCTATCTTTCCACGCCTTCAGCCAGTTGGCGTACAGGTGTGATAAAGCGCACCTCTTATCGCCATAAATGAGCGATCCTATCGCCATAAATGACTGCTCATATCTGTCAGGGCGCGCCGTATTTCCAGGAGGAAGGTGGCGGCCCATTCTGACTAGTACTGTGGCCTGGGAACAAGGATGGCTTGGCCGTGGCGCGCCTTTGTACCGAGCTGGCATTTATGCCGAGCTGTCGAACTGTGGTACTGAGCTACGAAGCTATTGACCGAGCTGCCGAGGTACCAAGGTATTGACCGAGCTGACGATCTTCTACCACAGAGGCCGAGGTGTTCGGCGAGTTTAGCTGTGATCTTTGCTCAAGTTTGTCATTACGGTGTTTTACCCACACAATTGGCCCCTAGCTTTTGACTTCTAAGAGCCTGCCATCTCGAGGGGGTCAGAAGCTTGATGACCGTACAGCTGGCTCTGCTACCGAGCTCAAGTGAGGGTTATCGTCATGAGGGTAATTACCGGGACGAGGGAGCTTCGGATCAGGAGGGTCCCCTTGGGCCTGGAGGTCGCTGCTATCGTGCGGTTCCCTTCGAGATGTCTCCTCGCCTGTCCTGGATATTCAATAGTCCTCGGATATCGCGCTAGTGGTGACATGTGTCGCTTCTTTTAGCTGTCTTGCAATTACTTCGAGGAGACGTTAGGGCTGCGAGACGGGACGTTAGGGCTGATTGAGGGGACGCCTCTCAAAGGCTCTCCTCGAAAGTCGAATCGACGCCCCCAGGCCCTATAAATTAGGGCGCCTCCTTCGTCTTCACTTTCCTTTGCTTTCTTCAGATTTCTACTGCGCTTTGCAAGAGAGCTTTCTCCGGCGCCTGCAGACTTCCGTCGATTCTGATTGTGCAGTCCCTATTCGTAGGACTCCTCTCTGTTTTCCTCGTCTTTTCTTTTAGATAGGTCCTCGTCTAAGTCGAGAATGGGGGTCTATAGACATCTGTTAGGAGACCCAGGCTCCATAGACCATTTTAAGGATTTATACAAGGTCCCCTCCAATGTGGAGGTCAGACCGGATGACCCTGATGACGGCCTCACTTATCGGGATGGCTGGATGCCGTTCTGGCTGGTTTCTGTAGTGGAAGTGGGGGTCCGTTTCCCCCTGCACCCACTGGTCCGGGACTGCCTCTGGGAGTGGAGGTTGTGCCCATGCCAACTACTCCCCAACGGGTACAAAATCATAATGGGGGTAGTGCGGCTCAACCAGATCCTGGAAATCGGCCTCGGTGTCCCGGACATCGAGGACACGTATGACCTCTGCAAATCCGCAGAGGGGGACACCTACTACCTTCGGTTGAGGGTCCGCCGGACTGGGTTCGTGACCGCGCTAGAGGACTCCAATAGGTACGGGGGTGAAGACCGTGTACTCGTCAGAGGAGGATGGGAGTTCGGTGAAGCAGAGCCTGCTACCACAGTCCGGGTCCCTCGAAAAATAGGGATTCCTCCAAGTAAAGGCCGAAGTTCTTTCGGTTTGCAGTTCTTTTCTTTCTTCCTCTGTCTGGCTCTTGACACGATTTTGTCTATGCAGATTTTCGCGAAAAGAGGGAGCTCGCGAGGAGGAACCGCTGGAAAGTGAACAGTGCCTGGCACGAGCGAGTGAGGAACTACCGCGGCCACAACTGTCGTGCTGCGTGGTCTCTCCTGGGGTACGTGCCCCACTACAGGTCCTTCAACACCTCCAGAAAGGTGTCGGGAATAGACTCCGTGCTGAGCGGGGAAGGCGTGAGTCAAAGGACAGAGACGACCGTGGTACCAAGCTCGGCGGTGGTGACCGTTGCGATTCCCACCGGTCGTCTGGTTGAGCCGGTAGAACGGGCTCCAGCAACCTCCGCCGCGGAGCCTGCCGGGACTTCGAGAGCCAAGCCCCTGCCTTCCCGAACGAGGCTAGTAGCTTCCAGTTCGGAGGAAGAGGAAGAGGAAGAGGAAATGTTGCGCCGGCGAGGGCGACGCTACGCTGCGGAAGACCTGTCCGCGGCGGCTTTCGGGGATATCGGAAGCGGGGCCCAGGATCCTCCTCAGGCAGTGGTTGCGCTGCCTACGGCATTCCCGGGTGGCACTCCTGCCCCAGACGCCGAGACGGTGGGTACCGCCGCGATTGAGGCTGCTCGACCCGACGAGGCAGAGGTCGTCCTAGCTCCGCCTCCTGCCGTGGCTGCGGATGACTCATCCTCTGGACATGCTGTAGGGGCCGGAGGTCGGGCTCGCCCCGCCGAGTTTGCTGAGGGCGGGCGACCCGAGAAGAAGGCGAGGGTCGAGGCCTCGCCTGGCCCCTTCTCGCCTCTGCCTGCTGGTGGGACGATCCTGCCTCCTCTGGCTCCGTGGAAGCCGGCCATCAAGGAGGTTCTGGGGAGGCCGCTGGCCGAGACAGACCGCGCGACCGATCCCCAAGTGGTCGCAGCGCTAGGACGAGCCTGCGCCCTCCCTCAAGACATGGCAAGGTGGGCCGAGATGGACAATGAGTCACTCCTGCTCTCCTCGATGCGATCTCTGGTTTCGGTAAGTGCAGTGTTTCTCCCTTAGCTTTTAGTCCGGTGTCGTTTTATTGACTTCGGGTTTTCATCTTGCAGCTGCTGCAGAGGTGCCAGGTGGGCATTGAGAGGCTCGATGCAGCCGAGGCGCGGGAGGCGGAATGGGTGGTCGAGAGGGACGAGCTGCGGGCGTCCCTGGCGTCCAAGGACGCGACGCTGGCAGAAGTGACGGCCAGGAACGCCGGCCTCGTCTTTGATTTTGAGGAGTCAAAGGTTGAGGTCGAGCGCCTCAAGGACGAGCTGGTGGACGAGAAGGGCCAGAACCTCCACCTCGCCTCTGAGCTCGACGATCTCCGGATCGCTGCAAAGCGACTGGAAGACGACCTGGAGAGCGCGAAGGGGACAAACAGGAGGCTCCTCTCTCAGCGGAACCAGGCGCAAGGTTCCCTGGAGATGGCGTTGAGGGGGAAGGCGGCCGAGATTGAGTCTGCCCTGGCAAAACAAGAGGCCAGGCTCAAGGAGGAGTTCCTCGCCGAGCACGACTCCATCATGGGGGAGGAGGTCGGCAGGCTGTCTGCTAATTACAAGGCTCAGCTGCCGGGGATCCGGGACCGAGCCTGGGAGCTCGGGTGGAAGGCAGCCTTGCACAAGGCTAGGGTCCCCGAGGATAGCCCTCTTTTCCTAAATCCCCCAAATTTCTCCTGCTCGGGCTCGGGACCCGTGGCCGTGTCTCAGGTTTCTGACCTTCCTTCGCAAGCGTGTCCGGAGGCGAATGCCGCTCCCGGGACGCCTCAAGAGGCTCCAGCTACTAGCACTGATCCCGAGAGCTACCAAGTGGCTGCAGCGGTCGTCGAGGCTGCTCCAGAAGCTGTCGTTTCCGAGGCTGGCATTCCTGAAGCGGGCGCGGCCGTTCCTGAAGCTACCCCGACCGCTCCCGATGCCAGCGCGGTCGTGGCCGAGGTCCCTCCAGAGATTGACTGTAATGTGGAGGCTGCGGCCCTCTGAGGCTTTTCTGATTTTTCTTTTAATGTATCTCCATTTATCCTGTAATCAGGACCTTTGATTAATGAAAAGCTTCTTCACATTCTGGCTTCCTTTCTCCTTGTCTCTGATGAAATGTGTGTGGTCGACTTTATGTCGCATTGCTTTTCTGTTTGAATTGTTGGTCCGAGTAGCCGAACTCCTGGCCATTCTCAGAATTGAGACATCCGCCAATGATCGAGACCCGGTGCATGAACCATGGTCTCGGTCTGCTGCATACCTCTAATCTCCCCCCAGCTTTTGACCTGTGAGTTCCTTGGAGCAGGTCGGAAGCTGAGTGGTTTTGTCAGGCCGGGAGTGATCTTTTTACGAGTACTTGTGATGCGTTACCGAGACGGAGGAGTCTCGGTTCAGGTAGGGCTCTTCCTTATCACCTTTTGCTGACGTGGAGTGCCTCATTAAGTTCTCTTCGCCAGTCGAGGCAGTTGCCCTTTCGTCTGTCGAGGCACTTATTTTCTCGTAGGACGCGGCATTTAATAGTCCTCTGGAAATGTGGCGCCGTTGCCACGTGTCGCCTCTCCGAAGGGCAGGCAATCATATCTGCAGGACGCCTGGGCTGCCCGAGACGACGTTAGGGCTATTCGAGGTAGGGCTACATTGAAGGCTTCTCTCGAAATCTGAAACGGCGCCTCCATCCCTTATAAATTAGGGCACCTTCTCCGTCTTCCCTCTTTTCGATCCTCAGAATCCCTGTTGCAATCTGCTGAAGAACAGTACTATCCCTGTTGCCTGCGAGCACTCTGTTCGTACAGCCTTTCATCGTAGGATTTCTTCCTTCTGTCTTCTCCCTTTCTAGTAGGTAGTCCTCCGTCTAGGGTAGAAAATGGGCATTTACAGGCACTGGCTGGGTGACCCACTGTCCATAGGTTTGTTCAGGGAGGCATACAAGGTCCCTGCGAATGTAGAAGTCAGGCCAGACGGCCCTGACGATGGCATTACATACAATGACGGCTGGATGCCATTTTGACTGGTGTCCTTCGTGGAGGGAGGAGTCCGGTTCCCCCTTCACCCACTCCTCAGGGACTGTCTCCGGGAGTGGGGGTTGAGCCCCTGCCAGTTGCTTCCCAACGGGTACAAGATCATCATGGGAGCAGTGCGGCTCAACGAGATACTGTCAATCAACCTCGGTGTCCCGGACATCGAGGAGGCGTATGACCTCTGCAAATCCGCGGAGGGGCATACGTACTACCTCCGGTTAAGGGTCCACCGAACTGCCTTCGTGACCGCGCTGGAAGATTCCTATAAATATGCGGGGGAGGACCGTGTCTTTGTCCGCGGGGCATGGGAGTTCGGCGAGGCGGAGCCCTGCACCACAGCCCGGATACCACGCAGAATAGGAGTCCCTCCAAGTAAAAACCGAGGCCCCCTGGATTTTTTATTTTAATCATGTCTCTTTCCTTCTGTTGACATCGTTCTGTTTCTGCAGGTTTTCGACAGAGGAGGGAGCTTGCCAGAAGGAACCGGTGGAAGGTGAATAGTGACTGGCACGAGAAGGTGCGGAAGTACCGCGGCCATCACTGCCGAGCCGCGTTCTTGCTCCTGGGGTACAAGTCGCACTACAAGTCGTTCATCACCCCGAGGCGGGTGACCGGGATCGACTCCGTGCTTCACGGGGAAGGCATCGGACCGGACACCGTACAGACCGAGGCCCCTGTCCCAGAGACGGTGACTGTCGCGATTCCCAGCGGGATTCCGGTAGAATCGGGCGAACAGTCTGCTGTCCGCGAACCAGCAGCGGCCGAGAGAGCCGAGACCGGGCGCAAGCGGCAGAGGCAGAAATTTGTCGTCTCCAGCGAGTCCCGGAGCACATCCAGCTCAGAAGAGTCCGAAGTCGAGATGTTGCGCGGTCGTCGCCAGCGCTTCGTGGCCGAAGACCTCTCCGCCGCAGCATTTGGGGACATAGGGGGCGAGACCTCGGACCCCTCTCGAGGCGCCGACGTCGCCCCAACTACTTCGTCGGCGGCTGCTACAGAGGTTCTCGCTCCCGAGACCGAGGCGGCTCCAGAAGCCACCGACGGGGCTCAATCAGGACCTCCTGCAGCGGCCGAGGTCGGCGCAGATCCTCCGGCCATCGTCGTTGAAGAGTCGCCCTCCGACTCAGGCAGAGAGGGTACTGCCGAGGTCGTCGAGGCGTGCAGGCCGAAGAAGAGGCCCAGGGTCGAACCCCCTTCTGCCCCGGAACCTGCCATGTCGGTCGGGGGATCCGCCACTCCCTCCGATTTTGTCCCTTGGAGACCGGACATCGAGGGAGTGCTGGGGAGGCAACTAGCCGAGTCGGACCGAGCGGTCAACCCCGAAGTGGTTGCCGCTCTGGGACGAGCTTGCGCCCTTCCCCAGGACATGGCAAGGTGGGCGCAGATGGATAATGAATCGCTGCTGCTTTCCTCAATGCGGTCGTTGGTAGCGGTATGTACACTTATTCATGTTATCTTCTTTTTCTGCTGCATTTCATTTGGTGACACCCTGTTCTTACTGCAGCTCTTGCAAAAGTGCCAAACTGGCATGGGAAGGCTGGATGCAGCCGAGGCCAGGGCAGCAGCCTGGGCAGCGGAGAAAGAGGAGCTGCTGAAGTCCCTGGCAGCAAAGGACGCGACTCTGGAGGAGGAGGCGAGCAAGAATGCAGATCTTCTTGCCGAGCTCGACGCAGCACGGGCCTTGGCCGAGCACCTCAAAGAGGAAGCAAAGGAGGCGGCGGATCAAAACGCCCACCTTTCCTGGGAGTTAGACGAGGTCCGGCTCGCGTCGTCGCAGAAGGAGGAAGATATGCAGATGCTGCGGGGGACTAACAAGAGGCTCATCTCCGAGAGAAAGCTGGCTGAAAGAAAGCTAGAGATGGCTCTGGAAGGGAAGGCGGCCGAGCTCGCGCAGGCTCTCAAAGGGCAATAGGCCAAACTCAAGGAAGAGTACCTAGCCGAGCACGAGGCCGTGATGAACGAGGAGGTCAGCAAATTGACAGCTGACTATAAGGCGCAGTTACCAGGAATCCGAGACAAGGCGTGGACACTTGGGTGGAAGGCGGCCTTAAAGAGGGTTGGTGTCCCTACGGACAGCCCTATCTTCCAGAACTCCCCCAGGTTTCCTCGCTCGAATTCGGAGTTGCGAGCCGTCTCGGAATTCGCCCTCGTCCCTTCAGCCTCGGAGGTCCCCATAGCTCCTGTCGCCCCCGCTCCTCCAGTGGTTCCCGAGACTGCCTCAGCCGTTCCCAGCGAGAGCGCTACCGGGACCAATTGTAATAAGGGAGCTGCAGCTCCCTGAGTTTTGTACTCTTTCCTTTTCTTTTGCCATACATTGTATTCAAGCAGATCTTTTCGTAATAAAACAGCATTTTTTTTGTCACTGGTTCTGTGAATGATCCTGGTTTTGTTTGTGGTGGAATGAGTATCGACGCAAGTAGCCTGCCGAGTAGTATTGTCGGTTCTAAGCGAGGGCGGTACTGATACCGGACCCTGATGCTCTTGGCTGTGCCGCCCCAGCTGGTGCAGGCACCGAGCTGAGGGCGGTTGGCCCTCTGAGCAGAGGCGCCGAGCCGCGAGGGTGGTACTGTTACCGGACCCTGATGTGCATATGGCTGTGCCGCCCGAGCTGGTGCAGGCACCGAGCTCAGGACGGTTGGCCCTCTGAACAGAGGCGCCGACCCGCGAGGGTGGTACTGATACCGGACCCTGATGCTGTTGGCTGTGCCGCCCAGGCTGGTGCTGGCACCGAGCTCAGGACGGTTGGCCCTCTGAACAGAGGCGCCGAGCCGCGAGGGTGGTACTGATACCGGACCCTGATGTGCATATGGCTGTGCCGCCGGAGCTGGTGCAGGCACCGAGCTCAGGACGGTTGGCCCTCTGAACAAAGGCGCCGAGCCGCGAGGGTGGTACTGATACCGGACCCTGATGTGCATATGGCTGTGCCGCCAGAGCTGGTGCAGGCACCGAGCTGAGGGCGGTTGGCCCTCTGAACAGAGGCGCCGAGCCGCGAGGGTGGTACTGATACCGGACCCTGATGTGCATATGGCTGTGACGCCAGAGCTGGTGCAGGCACCGAGCTCAGGACGGTTGGCCCTCTGAACAGAGGCGCCGAGCCGCGAGGGTGGTACTGATACCGGACCCTAATGTGCATGGCCCTGTCGAAGCTGGCGATGGCGCCGAGCTGACAGTTGATACTCCGAACAGAGGGGTCGAGCCGCCGTGAATCTTGAAGCAATACAAAAACTCATTTCCAGAAAAAATCGCCTTTTATTGATATTTGATTTCTTGAATACATTTTTCAAAAGTAGAATTTCTTGAGATGCGACGCATTCCATGGTCGCGGGAGTGCCTTCCCCTCCATATCTTCGAGTCGGTAGGCAGATCTCCCGACTGTAGAGGTTATTCTGAATGGACCCTGCCAGTTGGGCGCCAGCTTGCCATCGTTTGGATCTCGGTCGCCAGGAAGGGTTTTCTTTAAGACCAACTCTCCTATCGCGAATCTTCTTTCCTTGACCTTCGGGTTGTATCCCCTGGCCAACTGTTGCTGATAGGCGGCCAGGCGGATAGCTGCCGCCTCTCTTCGTTCTTCAGCCAAGTCCAGCTCCCGTGCCACGTTTAGATCGTTCAGACCCTATTCGCAGAGTTTCGACCTCAAGGTCGGGAGGCCGACCTCAAGGGGAATGATTGCTTCCATGCCGTAGGCAAGGGAGAACGGGGTAACCGAGGTGGAACGCCTCGGGGTAGTTCGGTAGGCCCATAGAACACTCGGCAGCTCCTCTGCCCATCGACCTTTGGCTCGGTTGAGTCTCTTTTTAATTCCGTCGAGCAGTACATTGTTCGAGATCTCGGCCTGACTGTTGCTCTGGGGATACGCCGGGGTGGAGTAGATATTGCGAATGCCGTATTCCTGGCAGAAGCTTTTGAAGAAGTTGGAATCGAACTGTGTTCCGTTATCGGAAATGAGAGTACAGGGAATTCCAAATCTTGTGATTATATTCTTCCACACAAAGTTCTTCGTGTCTAATTCGGTGATGGAAGATAAGGGTTCAGCCTCCACCCATTTCGTGAAGTAGTCCGTGGCCACTATCAACCACCTTTTGTTCCCTGGAGTTCGGTGAAGCGGTCCGACGATGTCCAGGCCCCACTGGGCAAAAGGCCACGGACTGGAGAGGGGGCTCAGGTCCTGGGCTGGCTGGTGGAGAGAGTGAGAGAACTTCTGGCACTTCTCGCATTTTCTGGCATAGAGCTGGGCGTCCTTTTGCATGTAGGGCCACCAGTAACCTTGGCTGATAGCCCGGTAGGCAAGAGACCGACCTCCTATATGACTGCCGCAGACTCCTTCGTGAATTTCGTAGAGGAAATCGTCGACTCTGCTGGGGTGAACGCACTGGAGGTAGGGTCCTGTGAACGATTTTCTGTAGAGCTTGCTGTTTGGGGAGAGCCAGAACCGGGTTGCCTTCAATCTGACCTTTCGAGCTTCAGTCCTGTCCTCGGGTAGCTGGTCGTCCTTCAGGTATGCAATGATGGGGTCCATCCAGCTCGGGCCGAGATCAAGGCACATGAGCTGCCGAGGTTACTGGAGGTTGATGCTGGGCTCCCGCAGTGTTTCTACTTCGATAGTTCTCTTTTCACCGGCTTCCACAGCCGAGGCGAGGCTGGCGAGGGCGTCTGCATGGGAGTTGGATTCTCTGCCGATCTGCCGGACCTCGGCCCTTTCGAACTGGGAGAGGAGTCCCCTGGCGTGGGCAAGGTAGGCAGCCATCCTGTCATCCTGAGCTTGGTAGTCTCCGCTGAGCTGGCTCGTCACCAGCTGAGAATCGCTGAAAACCACAACGGACCGGGCTTCCAGGATTTTGGCACTGTTAAGTCCGGCAATGAGCGCTTCATATTCGGCCTCGTTATTAGATGCCTTGAAACCAAGTGTCAGAGCTTGTTCGATGACGAGGCCTTCGGGAGACTGGAGAACTACGCCGGCGCCAGCTCTCTTGGACGTTGAGGATCCGTCCACAAAGACTTTCCAGGACGAGTCCAAGAGTTCTCTCCAGGACTGTTCTTGCTCAGTTTCGGTGACAACCTCTGCACCCCTATCACCCCCCAGTTCGGTGTCGAGCGCGGTCGGTGCCGAACTCTGAGGAGTAAATTCAACAATGAAGTCCGCTAGGACTTGAGCTTTGATGGCCGTTTTGGGCTGATACCTGATGTCATATTGCCCCAGTTCGACAGCCCATTTGGAGATCCGTCCGGAGAAATCGGCCTTCCGGAAGAGAGCCTTTAGTGGGTATTCTGTTACGACCACTATTGTGAAGGTTTGGAAGTAGTGGGAGAGCTTCCGAGAGGCGCTGACGAGCGCCAGGGCGAGCTTTTCGAGTTGCAGATACCGGGTCTCGGCGTCCAGCAGGGTTTTGCTCTTGTAATAGATAGGCCTTTGCTGGCCGTTGTCCTCCCTGACGAGCACCGAGCTCACTGCATGGTCCGAGACCGACAGGTACAAGAACAGTGCCTCTCCAAAGGTTGGGGTGGAGAGCAGCGGTGGAGACGAAAGATATTGTTTTAGCTGTTGCAGCGCCTGAGTACAGTCCGACGTCCACTGGAACTTGGACCCCTTTCGCAAGAGTTGGAAGAAAGGTCTGCACTTGTCCGAAGCGCGGCTAATAAATCGGTTCAGGGCGGTAGCCATTCCGGTCAGCCGCTGAACTTGTTTTGCCGAGGTCGGACACTGGAGCTCTTGGATCGCGGTGATCTGGTCAGGGTTCGCTTCGATCCCCCTTCTTGTGACCAGGCTCCCTAGGAACTTGCCGGAACAGACACCAAAGGCGCACTTGGATGCATTCAGCTTCAATTGGTACTGGTGAAGGATGCCAAAAATTTGGCGGAGGTCGGTCAGGTGGTCCTGCGACCTTTTGGATTTGACGACCATATCATCGATGTAGACCTCCACCGTCTTCCCGAGCTGGGCCTGGAACATCTTAGTCACCAACCGCTGGTATGTCGCTCCCGCATTCTTTAGCCCGAAGGGCATCACCTTGTAACAATAGGTGCCCCTGGGAGTGATGAAAGTTGTCTTCTCCTGGTCTGCCGCATACAGGGGGATCTGATGGTACCCCCGGTAGGCATCCAGGAAGCTCATCCGGTCATGTCCGGCAGTGGCGCCGATGAGCTGGTCGATCTTCGGAAGAGGGAAGCTGTCTTTTGGACAGGCCTTATTGAGGTCGGTGAAGTCCACGCAGACCCTCCATTTCCCCGTCTTCTTTTTGACAACCACGGTGTTGGCTAACCACTGCAGATAGTGGACCTCTTTTATTGCACCCGCCTCGAGGAGTTTCTGAACTTCCTCAACCACGGCCTCAGTCTGCGGGACCCCAGTCCGGCGCGGTTTTTAAAGCACGGGCTTATGGTTGGGATCCACCTTCAGTTCATGGCAGATGACTGCCGAGTCAATGCCGGGCATCTCATAGGGTGTCCAGGCAAAGACCGCCTTATTCTCCTCGAGGAGGTCGAGCAGATCTGTCTTCTCGGTCTCGGGGAGCTGGCTTCCCACGAGAAAGAATCTGCCGGGGTCGGAGGGATCAATATTAACCTTGGTGAGGTCTTCGATGCTTTTCTGCGCGGAGCCCTGCCGACGTCCCCGAGCTCGGCCTCCCTATCCAATTCGGCCATATTGACTTGGGACGGCTCAGCCTCGTCAGGCAGCACGGCCAGCAGACATTGCCTGGCCATGTGCTGGTCGCCTCTGACGGTGATCACCTCCGTACGGCCCGACCGATTTTCCAAAGGGAACTTGAGTTTCTGATGGCGGGTGGAGGGCACCGCCTCCATGCTATGTAGCCATGTCCTCCCCATTATAACATTGTACGGGGAAGGGACATCGACTACTAGGAAGTCGACTTGCCTGCAAGCGCCACCTACTTGGACTCTAAGGGAGATCCTACCCTTGGGATAAACAGGCTTGGAGCTGAAGCCGACCAGAGGGGTGCGGGCAGCCTGGAGGTCCTCGTCCTTTAGTCCCAACTTCTTAAAGCATTCGTAGTAGAGGACTTCGGACGAACTGCCAGGGTCGACAAGGGCTCTCTAAACCAAGAAGTTTTGCAGCTTCAAGGTGAGCACTAGAGCGTCATTGTGCGGTAGCTCGACGTCTTCCAAGTCCTTGACAGAAAACCATATTCTGACCCCCTCCGTCTTGGCCTTCTTCGCGGCCTGCTCTGGTGCCGCGGTCAGCACCTGTTTTTGATGGGAGGCGCGCTTGGCCTCGGCGCGAGCCTGAGAGCTCTTCTTAGGTGGGGCGACGAGGTGAATGACGTGGATGATGCCTTCGGGCTCGCTGTCCTGGTTGTCAGCGTCCCGCCGCGGAGGTCGGTCATCACCTCGGCCCTCCTGCTTGATGTACTCCCTGAGGTGTCCCTCCTTCACGAGGTTTTCCAGGTGGAACTTGTAGCTCCTACATTCGTCGGTCCTGTGCCCATTTTGCTTGTGGTAGGCACAGAACTTACTCTGGTCCCGGGAGGAGGGGTCGGTCGTCATTGGCCGTGGCCATTTGAAGAAAGGCTGCGCCTTTATTTTGTTGAGGAGCCTATAGATTGGCTCCTTGAAGATGGTATTTACTGCCACAAAGGAGGTCGGCTCGTGGCCTGACCTTCTGCCGCTCCCTGATCCCGATGCCGAAGCTGAGGGGGTTCGGCGCTGCTCCGAGGACCGGGCCTTGCGCCGATCCGGGGACGGATCTCTGCGACGATCCTCCCTCCGGGAGGACCTATTATCTCCCTTCACCGGTTGGCTCTTCTTGGTGAGGCCGAAGTTCTCGCGTCCTCGCGCCTCGTCTTCTTCTGCCAGGATGAACCGATTTGCTCGGGTCATCAGTTCCCGGATGGTGGTCACGGGGTACATGACCAGCTGCGCCCGAAGCGGGATGCCTGGCTGCAGAGCCAGTTGGAAAGACCTCACTGCTAGCTCCTCAGAAGCGCACTCGATCTGGCTGTAGACAGTCCAGAACCGGCGAGCGAACTGGGTGACGCTCTCGTTCTCCTGCATTCGGAGGGCCATCAGGTCGGCATCGGTCTTCGGGATGACGCGATGAGCCTGGAATTTTCCCAGGAAGGAGGTCCGAAGCTGCCGCCAACTGGAGATGGAATCTTCAGGAAGCGAGCAGAACCACCGTAGGGGGAGATCCGCCAAACTGGAGGAAAAGACTCGACAGTTCAGGGAATCGTCATCCCCCCAGACCGACATCCTCTGGATGTAATGTCGGAGGTGAGCAGCAGGGTCCAAGGTTCCGTCATACAGGGTGAACCTCGGGATGCTGAACTTCTCGGGGAGTGTGTATTTTCTTATCTCCCTAGAGAAAGGAGACGCGCCAGTATCCTCAGCTTCAAAGGCGGTATACTGGTCCCGGTCGATACCAGCAGTCTCCATATTCTGGCGGATAGTCTGCTTTACCTGCTGGTCGATCCACTTCTTCAGCTCTTCATCCTCCGACCCCTGGCACTGCTTCTTCGGCCCTTCGTGCATGTGACTGCTGCTGGAGCCTTCTTCCCCTTGGTCTCGGTCACGCCTCTTACTGTTGAGGACGTGCCTCAGGTCTCGCCCGTGGCCCAGGCGCCTGGGCGGCGGGCTCTGACCCTTTTTGTCGTCGAGCTGTTGTTTGAGCCGTTGGATAAGCTCATGCTGTTCCTGGATGAGGCGGTTCTGTGCTCTGATGTCATCCAGGCGGGGGTCTTCATTTTGATCGAGGCTGGCTTGATGGTGGGACTGTGATCCAGCCCGCACTGACTTTTCGTGTGGCTTGGTGACTGACTTGTCGCCTTGCACGGGCCGCTTATGGCTATGGCGTGGCTGCTCCGGAGGTGGGACGTCGCGAAGGGAGAGCATGGTCACTCCCCTTGACCGCGACTGTGTTTGAACCGTGGGAGATCTCCCCCAAGACCTCCTTTGCTGAGGGGGTGGAGGTGGAAGATCCTGCGCCAGCGTAGGCTGAATGGACAAAGCCTTGCCTCTGGAGGGTCCTTCGCCGTTTCTGGTTTTTGGAGGCATAGTGTTTGCAAGCTTTTTGTTCAGTTTCCCACAAACGGCGCCAAACTGTAGGCGGTAAAAACGACACCTACTTAGATTGAGATGAGATCGAGGTAAACTTCTTAGGATGGGGAATGCTGGACTCCAAGAACCTGAAAAGGAAGGAGAAAGACTAGGGTCAGAGGCCCTGGCTGCCGTGAGCCGAAGGCACTCCGATGCCTGAGTTAGCTCTGAGAAAACTAAACAGGAGGAGCAAGAGGAGAATGGGACGATGTGTAGTCTTGTGAGTTGGGTATTGCGTACCTCTTATGGGACTGATCCCATGTATATATAAGTGAATGTTCCTCGTTCATTCTCTCTGTGAGTGGGGGTAGGTGAGGTGAGGTCTCATCGATCCTTACCCAGACTGGCAGCAGTAGATGAAATGGACAACACCCCTCCCTCTCTTTCCACACCTTCAGCCAGTTGGCGTACAGGGGTGATAAAGCGCACCTCTTATCGCCATAAATGAGCGATCCTATCGCCATAAATGACTGCTCATATCTGTCAGGGCGAGCCGTATTTCCAGGAGGAAGGTGGCGGCCCATTCTGACTAGTACTATGGCCTGGGACCAAGGATGGCTTGGCCGTGGCGCGCCTTTGTACCGAGCTGACATTTATGCCGAGCTGCCGAACTGTGGTGCTGAGCTACGAAGCTATTGACCGAGCTGCCGAGCTGACGATCTTCTACCACAGAGGCCGAGGTGTTCGGCGAGTTTAGCTGTGATCTTTGCTCAAGTTCGTCATTACGGTGTTTTACCCACACAATAAGGAAAGAGATTACGCGCCTCCAAACATATTTTTTCTCCTTTATTTTCGGAAATCCAATTCCACCGTCACCAACGGTTGTTCGCGAGTAGGGTGAGGTTTCTTAGAAGTTTTGCCGTAGTTTCACTTTCTTTCTCATAAGGAAAACACAAAATAGGCAAAATATTTTTCTCTCCTCTCTCCACCTATCTTCTTCGGTCTCCTTCTAATTTTTTTTGACGATTTTCTTAAGGCATCTTGTTATAGAAAGTAGCAGGGCTCTTGGTTGAAGAAACTCTGCCCATCCCTTTGAGTGCATGATTGGTCGAGAAACCCAAGAGCCGTCGTATCTTGGCCAAGGTGTTCCACAGTTCATTTTATGTAGGCCATATCTTTGCCTGTAGAGAGTGCCTTAAAAATGCTTTACTGTCAGAAATAGGTCTTTTTTCTCTTTATATTTCAAATTTTTGGGATTTCTCGACTCATTATTGCAAAAAGGCTAAGGAAAAGATAAAAAAGTTATACTGTTAAAACCAAATACAAATAAAAAATCAGTCTAGAATATGACTAAAATAATTTTTTGGATTATCCTACTTTTGCCAAATTTATTCTAATTTTCTTATGGGGCCACCCTCTCTGATCACCTCTTGCAAGCACCCCGTGCGAGACCATCCACCCAAGGACATTCCAATCCGGGGTGTTGGGGTGGGGGGGGGGGGGGGGGGGGAGGTGTTGTTTGGAATCAAAACATCAGAATGAGACTTTGGTGTATCCAAAAATATTAATTCCATTAGGTCATTCTGACCCTTTGATCTATGGTCTCCAACTATAATAGTTTTAGAAGGTTTTTATTTTATTTTATTTTAAGTCAACAATGAGCAACAATTGGTAAGGGTCAAATTTTATGCATTGGGAGGGACAGGGATAAGAAAGTGTGAGGGGTTATGATTGATCAAATTGGGTCCCAGCTGCAAGTTAAAAAGGGCACTCTCACATATGGTGCTCAATCAATGATTTTCATTTCTTGTGACATTTTCAATTTTGGCAACATTTTCACAATGTCTTCATATTATTGGAAAAATACTTTTTACATGTAAACATCCTGGTACGATGACAATATTAAATAATGTTTCTCGTGGGAGAGACATGTGAGACAAGTGGGGCCTACTTGATCAAACCCCACCACCCCATCAAATAGGAGCAACCATCTTGATCGTTGAAATACTCTAGTATTTTGGCAGATTTTCTCAGAATTTCTGGAGCATAGGAGGTAGGTCATCTGACCCAATTTGTGATCATTAGAATTTTTGGAAGAGTGTTTTAATCAGATCTGTCCAAATCTGTGGATATAAGGATCTTTTTTTTCCAAAACCTGGTTTAAACCAAGCATTTTTAAACATCTAAGGTTTGCTGAAGGTCTTATCTGATTTTTAAGACTATTCTGGGACCCACGTGACCATTCATTCTCTAGAATATAGGTCATCTGACCTGATTTGCAACAATTTCTATGATCAATTACAGATATGTCTCATCTGAGACCTGATCTAGGTCTGGCAGATTTTGTCAAGTGGAATTCTGCCATTATTTTTCAAAGATTTTCTGAAGTGCCGATGATGCTATGATTCAACATCTTTAAGCTTCGCTGTATGATTGTTTTTATATGAAAGATCTGGCTCCTCTCATATATATTTTGGGTTTTGAAGTACTTCAATCTACAAAGGTCTAGTTGTTTACCAATTAGCACAGGTATACTAAAGATCTTATCAATATGGTTGGTCTCCTAAATACAATCTCAGTCGACATGCCCTTTTAGTGAATGTCAAGTTTCTGTCAAGACAATGGTAATCTTCTTTCTAATCCTACATTATACCGTCGCTTATTTGGAAATTTGGGTACTTCACCTCTTTTCACTTGCACGGGCTCCTTTTCCACTTGTGTGACATTTCTTTCCACTTGTGCGGGCCTCCTTTCTACTTGATTGGGCTACCTTTTCGTGTGTATGCAGACTCTCTCTTGGGTCCCAACCCCACTTGCCTGGGCTACTAAGGAAAAAAAAAAAAAAAAAACTATTACTCATCTAGGTTTACCAAAAAAATAAAAAATACTCATCTAGATATTTCACATGCAATTAATCCGGTGAGTCAATTCATGATGGTCCCTGGACATCTTCATTTGGTTGTTGTACGTCAAATTACTTTATACCACGTTGGCAGTGGCGGACCCAATCGTTACCATGCGGGTTTGGTTGCACCGGTGTGATTTTAGATACCCCTTAGATAAAATACTAAAATATCTGGTTTTATTATTTAACTTCTCTGCTAGACCATATACCACACGATCCAAATGAAAGTCATAGGTCCGCCATTGCTTCTTGGCACATCTACTCGGCACTTATTTTTTTTCCGGCGGGTACTTTCCTTACTCTCATAGTCTATTTGATGTTGATTGGGTGAGATGTTCTGATATCCACTGATCTATGACAAGACGGTGCATGTATTTAGGCGATGCTTTAATTTCTTGAAAATGTGAAATAAAAAAAATAAGATATTTAATGCCTCCATGTCTTCTGGTGCTATGTCTTCTGCTTGCTCCGAGGCTCTTTGGCTACATGGATTGCCTTCTGAACTTGACTTTACTCAAACTCTTCCAACGCCACTCCATGCCAATAATGCCGGTGCAATTTAAATGCGACTAATCCGCCTTTTTCATGAGTACACCAAGCATATTGATGTTGATTGCGATTTTATCTATGATTAATATGAGTGTAACATCATTAGTCTTCCTCATGTTTCTGCTGGTCTACAGCTGGTTGCCATCTGCACTAAAGGCTTCCATATGCCTAGACATCAGTTCTTGTTAGCAAATTTGATGCTAGTTAATTCTTAATTCTCTAACATCAATGCGGGGAGTGTTAACATATGCCATATGACACTTTTCTCTTTTATATTCTTATAACTGATCCCTAGATTAGGAGATTTTGAATCCCAACTTAAGGGTTGTAATTGCCCAAATAAGGGATTGTAATTATTCATATTGTCATCATTAGCTTGGTTCAGCTCTCCACTTTAACGACGGAAAAAATGATTGATCAAATTCTATTGAGTCTAACTAAAGGTGATAGTTTATCAAAGAATGACTTTGGCTATCGAATGATTGAGCAACCGGGCCCCATTTACTTGCCATACTAAGTTACATTCATAAAAAGTATTAAATGAATAATGAGTGCAATAGCTCCTATTTAGCAGAAAGACGGATATTTTTTTTGCTCATTATCAGACAATCCGTAACACTCCGTACCTTAACCTCCTATTAATTATAATTAATTGCTTGATTAGTTAGTAAGTGTATTTAGAGTCTTACCGAGTTGGGTTTGGCGTGTAAATTGCGCATGCGAAGTCTCGCACGAGTTCGATTACGTTTAAGTAGAGTATGGGGTTGGTTTGCAATTTTGGAAAGTTTTCAGGGGGTTTTACGAGATTATGAGTTTTGTGAGTTTGGGTGCATCAGTTAGGTCTTATTATTTTATGAACTTTAGTCTTCTACCGCATTTCTATTAGTTTTATGGTCTCAATACCAGTATATGATGTGATAAATTGATTAATTTCTTTATTTATCTATACAATCATGCTTTCCTTTCATGAGATGAATGGTGTTTTATTATATAATTGCACATAACCAATACGAATGACATGATGGCTCGTGAGATGAGCCGGAGTCCATAAGTGTACTAGATACAATACATGTGTATGGATAAGATCCACATACGGGAGACATGTATAGCAAATCTTATACTTGAATATCTTTACAACCAGTGATGATGATTGGACATCTCATCTGACAAGGTTGCAGTACTTTGATTACTATGAGATAATATGATTTGTCTTGATTATCAGAATGGAAGATTATGGATCACAGTACTGGTACATTGGATGTATTGAAGGATCATGAGAAGCACCTTATGAACACTGTCTTTACTTTAAAGTCTTCTCTCATAATTCCCTAACAATAGGCTCTCAATCCTGAGACATTAATGAACTCAAGTTTCTATCTATTCATTTGCTTTGAGTCACCAATGAGTGAGGCCAATTGTAGGCCAACACCTCGGTGATTTAGGTTCGTGGTAATAGAGCTGTGGGAACACTCGATGGTCAAGATGGAATCTATCTTTAATATCCCCTTGTGCCAATTAATGGATTTATCATTGGTAAGTGCGCAACCATTCCGATTAAGAGTTAATTGGAAAGGTACCTATGATCATTATAATTAATTGCTGCTCAAGGATAATAAGATATGAATCTAGTTTGGAAGACAGGTCCAATTGTTCCATGGATATTGATGGAGGGGCCTACTTGTGGTGATAGGAAAGTTTAGGGTCTTCATGTAATTTATTCTTAAGACTGGAGTTCAATTGTATTTATATAGTGGAGTTATTTGCAATTAACTGTGGGCCCAGATTGCACATGAGATGTGGGGTCGGGAGTCTTAGTTGGAGCCAGCTTTCTAAGGAATTCCTAGTGGTCCCCACGCAATCCCAAATTATTAGAAAGATACTAATTCTAGTAGAACTCTAAAAGGAAGGAGAAAGTTACTATTTCTATTTGAAGTGAGACTTCTAATAGTGATGAGAGTAAGTTACTAATTATAATGGAAGTGAGACTTCTATTTAAATTAACAAGAAGAGAGGTACTAATTGTTAGAGAAGTGAGACTTCTATTTCAATTAGAAAGAGGTGGCGGCTTGGTGGCTATAAATATAGAGGAGATTATAGGGCTGGACGTCCTCATGCTAATCCCACCTAGGGATTCACGCCCAAGCCTAGTTTGTGCAAGAGTTACACATACTCCTCTCTTCCCTCTTCTAGTTCTCTTCTAGTTTCCTTAAGAGCTTTCTCTTAAAGATCCCACCCATCTTCTTAAGAAAAGAGAATCTGATACGGGTCATAGCGTGGAAGATGATTGGGTCTTGGAGATTCTGATTTGGTTTGTGCAAAAGTTTCATTATCAAAGAAAGACGCAACTTCTCCATTAGAGCATAACCGAACTCCAAAGGTATAATCTACTTCCTTGCATGTTGTAGATTTTTATGGATGCTTGTTGGGTGCTGTTCTATCTTCTTGATAGGTTTATTTACTGATCATGATGGCTGAGATTGAGGACATGGATCCTGAATTGGGTTTTATAGCCTTCTGGATAGTTGATCCCTAAATCAAGTGGGTCAAAAGTTTTGAAAACCTATTCTAGAGGCCCACCCACTTCCAACTGTTTCAATTCGACGCGTTGAAGAGGCCCGAATATCCACATTGGTTAACCAAGGACTAAACTCAAATTTCAACTCTTTCCTAACCTATATAAAGCCTCATTCGGTTGACCCATTCCTCACTCATCACTTCTCTCATTTCACTGTACCATCTTCAAGCTTCTTCTCCTCTCACTGCCTCCTTGCCAACGAAGACCGCCGGAGCTCTATTCTTGCCGACCAAGCCACCCATCTTCTTTCTCAAGCTTCCAAGAGCTTAACCATCCATTTTTCTAAGCTTTCCATTCACAACCCATTACAAGAACAGTTCCCCAAGCTTTTAAGTGTAGCTAGTCTTCTTCCTTTTGGTTAGAAATGGATTAGGGAGACTCATAGCAACCCCTTGTATTCATTTGTGTAAAGAGATTTTCGGTTGTGAAGCTTTCCTCCAAGTTTGAGCTCAAAAGAGGGATTTTCTCGAGAAATTCCTTATTTTTCTTAAGCTCTTCATCAAAGGCAAGTTAATGTATATGTTTATGATTTAATATGTTTGTTTTCCCTTTGATTGATGATTGATAATGTTTAGATGACCTCATGCTCAATTTGATTTGATTTTGATAAAAACATGATAATTAGCCTAATTGTATATTGGAATGGATTTTGATTTAGATGGATAGATTGATTTGCTTTAGGATTAGAATGCAAGAGGTTTTTACTCTTCTTATGCACTGATTCAGGTTGTAGGGACTTGGATTAGGTTTTCACCCATTTTCACTTCAGTTACAGAACTAGGTTCTGTAACTGTAGTGTACCCGGTCGACCAGCCAAGGGGCCCGGGTCGACCTGCCATACAATGTCAGGTGCGGAGAGATGTGAGGCCCCACCCCTGGTGGGCCCTCAGTTTAATTTAAATAATAATTAATAAGGTATTTTCTATCCTTAATATGCTATCTAATAGGAAATTAGTAGTATAGTCTGTAATATTCCTAAGTTTTAGATTTTAGCTTTTATTTAATTTTAATAGATTGGATTAGATTAGGAATTATTTATAATTAGCACTAATGGAATGGGCTTGAGAGTGGAAACTTCTAGAACCCACCTAATTACCCAACTACCCATGGCCCCATTTCAATTCCATTTAGAAGCAAAATACCCTTTAGGTAATTAGCCTAAAACTCTAATCTATATAAACCTAAGCTATTGCAAAAGAGCCTAAAACCCTAATTGCCTCTCATCTTCCCCAACTAACCTATCTTCCTCCCCAAGCAACCTCAATTTCCCCCAAATCCCAGCACAAAGAGGCTAGAGACTCTCCCCAATTGCAACTATCACTCCATTGGATCTCTCTCTCACCTCAATTTCCATTTTCTTCTTCATTAAGGCAAGTACCTTATGCAATTTCATTAGATGCATGCTTCTCCTTCTTGTTTCTGTAATTTCAATTCTATTAGATGTTAATTCATGTTTAGATCTGCTATTGAGCTTATTTTAATGGAAAAATGGCCATTAATGGATGGGTTTCTCCATTAGGAAGATCAATGGCCCGGTTGGATGGTGGATGGAGATTATTAGAGTGCTTTTGTGTTTATTCTTGTTTATGTGATGTATGGAGGTGATTGGGGATGAATTGAATGAGAATTGGATTGAAATGGGAAAAATCCCAGAAATCTGGAATTCAGCTATCTGCGTGTACTCGGTCGACCGGACCTTGTCTCGGTCAACCGGGCACACTAAAAAGTCAAGAAACCGAGCCCCAGTTATTTTTTCTGAAAATGTGCACAGACAGTGTACCCGGTCGACCGGACCCTGTCTCGATCGACCGGGCACACATGAACCTGCAGGAAATAACTGAGACCTGAATTTTCTTAGACTTACAAAGTCCTGTGTACCCAGTCGACATCACGGCCATGATGTCAACCGGATACAGAGAGAACCCTACGAGACCCCCCAGATGCTCGACACTAGGTCCCAGTGGACCCGGTCGACATCATGGCCATGATGTCGACCGGCGACACTGCAGGATGTCGACCTGGGAGGTCAACATCCAGTTCACCCGGTCGACATTCCAGGGTGTGATGTCGACCGGGCAAGCTGTGGACAGGCAGATTTTTAGACTTCAACACTTGTGATGTTTGATCACATGTAGGGTCCATTGACCATCCAAATGACCTTCCATCAAGTGTGCCACACCACGAATCAATGGCATGGCTCAGCCTTGATTCGTGGGTTCCACATATTGAGGATTTAGGATTCGAATCATCATTGACTTGAACCTTAACTGTCGCCCATGGTGTCCACAACCTCAGGAGCACCATATTTATCTTTTTGGACACCTGAGGCTACAGATAGGGATCCAATCATATGATGAGGCCTGAACCAAGTGTGGACCACTACCTAGGACTGGTCCTTGCCTATTTCCACTTGATTCCCTGTTTTTAAGGATTTCATAAGTTGTTATTTTCTCTTATCCTTGTTGTTGTCTTAAACTCGTTAATTAATAGAAACTGGAGGACCTGAACCTAGGATTACTTAGAGGTGACCCTATGTAGTGTTTGGAGATAATTTACCCGTATCTGTGTCTACGCGGGCCCTCATACGGCCTGAGATTGGGGATGTGCAACCATAGTATGAGGAGATTTAGGATAAATGGTTAATTAGCTCACTGTGTAGGAGCATAGGGTGATTAATTGTGAAATAGACATGGTATGGTACTTGTGTTGCCTTAGGCCACGGTTGTGAGCCTTGGAGTGGATCCAATGTTGTTGAACGTGGCCTTGGATATCGGACTGTATTCCACAATGTTGTACCTCAACCTCTTAGAGACATTGGGTATGACCTTGCTCATGCAAGATTAGCCTAGACAGACACAGACCTGTACTTAGTTTCTCGAGTCGGCACTGAACATTCACTCAGCTGTTCTAAGCTCAGCCAGTTGACTAATCATCTCTGGTAGGAGCTATGTTCTGGTTACTTAGAGCTATCATGATGAGCTGTGGTTGGACAAACGTGTGATACCGCGTCCGGGCAAATCTGATAAAGAGGTGTGATCGGTGTGATAAAGGGGTGTGATCGGTGTTATGTATATTGTATGTTATATTTATCAGGGCTGTTATCCCTTGCATGGTTATTACTCTTTCCCCACCACAAGCTGTTTATGGTATGGGACTTTTAGAGTACGGGAGGGTCGCGGCATAAAATCCCGCGGTGTATTGAGCTTGTGTTAATGTGCCTCTTGTTGCCTGTTTAGATTAGATACTTTACATTTCTGATTCTAAACTATTATTACTACTCAACTGCCTAGATTATGTATTATGTTCACTCATATGATTATGTACATGTCATTACTCTCTTTTGTTGTGTACATCTGGTGTTATCTGCATACGGTGCCTTGCCAGATCTTTAAATCTGACCCATCTTTGGTGCTTAGGTCCAGACCTTGATCCCGCGGGTGACGGGATCCACGAGGCGCCTGTAGTCGGGGACTACGAATGGGGGCCGGCTGACCAGGTGGTCGAGCCGGAGGACGGAGAGCCTGCACTGGAGGGTTGAGTGCAGATTGTTATTTTGGGATTTTGAGAGTTCATTTTTGTAGTGAGATGGGTAGTTAGACTGATATGTATAAACACTTGATACTTACACTTTGAGATTACTATCAGGCTTCCGCACTTTTACATCTGATATATATACATGGTACCATTGCTTCCGCTATCTTTTATTCCGCTTCCGCATTTCAACTATCGATTATGATGTTGTTTAAAAAGTTTTAAATTTTGACCTCACTGCGGACTACGATCTTAGAAGTTCTCGGTTTTTCCAGGAAGTAGCGCGCCAACTTCTGATACCTTAGCGTTATCTTCGGTATTCGGAATTGGGGTGTTACAGGGTGCCTGACCAATTTACTGTTTTTCTATTTTCAGATTACAACTTCCGGCCTTGACCAGGTTGACCGGGCACATGGGATGTCGACCGAATCCCCTTTGTGGGATGTCGACCGGCCAAGGGTCGGGTCGACCGGGCAAACTGTAGGTTCCCTTTGGAAGGCACCTTTTAGACCCTATCTTAGATGGACTTAGGTGGGACTTTGGCTACTATGTTCGGACTCATTTGACTATATGTGAAGATGATTTGAGCCAATGTTCTTCACGTTATTCCAATTGTATCAGGAATCAACTTCACTCAATCTTGAACGGTACGGGACAACGGGATACCTTCTCTATATCTATGCATGAAGATTATATTTTCAGGTATCGCGAATCCTAAACCCTTTCGTTGACTGAGTAAGGTTGTACCATGCTTCGAGTTTATCAGCCGACTTAGGATTTGATTATTTATTGCCTTGGATTCTGAATTCTACCGTCTGGTACTGTTTACACACAATGTTCATGTTCATTAGCTCCGTTTACTTTGCTATGTTTTGGGATCACATTAAGAACTTAGATGATGGACTTTGGATCCCCTTTGATGTTCCGTTTGTTTCAAAGTATAATGATGTGTTGAGGCTAGGTGGCTTTGATTGTAGAAGCTTGTTGAGAACTACATATGATGAAGTTTTGAAGAAGTTTGATGTTTGATGTTGACTTTGATTTAATGATGGAAAGGTAGTTTCTCTTTGACTATTAAATTTTGTTCACGCAAGAAAGTCAAGCCCTTCACTATCGTTTGTTTAGGACTCTTTGTGTCAGGCACCACTCAACTATTAATGCCCAACATAGATGGGGCAACATTTGTGTGAGGACTTTGGATTAAACGTCTGCGCAGTACGACTTTTTACATTTTGATGGATGTACACCATCGGATACATATTGAACGCTTGATTTTGATGACCGTTGGCTTTTTGGTATCCATTTTGCTTGCTTGCTTGCCGAGTTTCATCCCGTGCCACTCTATCACAGCTCTTATGTTGAGCCAGGAGGGTCATGTGAAACTATCCCATGGTGTATTAGCTTATGGGGATCGCCTGATTGTTAGATGTCTATGTTAGATTGATTTTGATTCGAATGCTATGCATTTCTTATGATCAAGATGCTATGCATATGATACAACCTTGTCTATCGCCTACTCTGATTCATTTTACATATCTGAATAATTTATATATATTGCTTGCCGACCTTCGTGTCTGATAATGCTACTCTTGGTGCGAAGGTACCGAGCTCTTCTTTATCGAGGAGGAGATGACGGAAGAAGTTCAGGCAAAGCAACCTGATGACTTCCTTGATTATAGTACGGATGGCGTTGTGCAGCCGTATCGACCCCGTACATAAGAGACTTTACGTTATAATTGCTTAGCTACATCTTTTGGTTTCTTTCTCTTTTGATTACGCCCGAGTTTTGGTGTGGTCTATTGTTGTAAATAATACTTTTGATTAACTATTTCAAACTTGAACTCTAGTTAATAGATATTTCAGTCTTTGCTCTTAACTATACATCAGGATACCATTTGTATTATGAAGCTTCTGCTATACATTTTATGTATTTGAGGAAATGTATCCATCTCACAGCAATCTTCGATCCATATTGGGACATGATTGGGGCCAAGTATTGTTACTTATGCTGAAAATTTTTAATTGGCCCTAATCTCACTTGTTAACCACGGTTTCACGATCGGAGGCGTGACAAGTTGGTATCAGAGCATGTTGGTTTCTTAGTTTAAAAATTAGTAGAAACTTAAGATGTGTGAGAATTGGTTTCTTTGTTTTAGGGTATCTTAGCTTTTGTAGAGTGTATAGTTCGTTTGCTAGATTGAGTCCCATAGGACTAATGTTTCTTATGTTTCAGGATGGCTAGTCGTAACATACATTCCAGCAGTGGTAACCCAGAGAGTAGTAATGCCAATGCTAGTGCTAATGATAGTGACTCCATAGAAGGCAGATTTAACAAGCTAATACAAGCGTTTGTGACTTCTCAAGAAGCACAGACCCAAAATCAGACTAAGCAACGGGAGGATTAAGCTATATTTCAAACACAGATGATGGAGGTACTACAGAGGCCAACTCAACCATCACAAGCTATTATGCCAGCCAGGGTGGTTGACCCGAATGATGTGTTTAACAAGTTCAAGAAAAGGGCACCACTAGAGTTTTATGGTAACGAAGACTCACTCGATGCTGATAAATGGGTAGTCCAGATTGAGAAAATATTCGAGGTCTTTAAGTGCACGGGAAATGACGGGTTCAATTGGCAGCCTATATGTTGAGAGGCACGACGGAAATGTAGTGGACACCGTATGAGACTATTGAGGATGCAACTGCATGGACATCATTTAATGCGTTGTTCCGTACGAAGTATATACGACCCCACATCACAGCCCTTAAGATTGTTGAGTTTGAATCACTGAAGTAGGGAGACAACTCCGTTCAGGAGTATGAACAGCAGTTTACAAACTTGTCTCGGTTTGCACCATCTTTGGCGAATACCGAAGCTGACAAGGTTATGCGGTTTATCCAGTGCTAAACCCCCGTATCAAGGCAAAGGTGACCAGCATTACCTTGGGTACTTTTGAGGAGAACCTCAAGCAGGCTTATTGGGCTGAGGAGTCCATTAGGAGAAGGCCATCTATAAGCAGAGGCTTCAGCGGACTCAAACTCAGACTAAGAGCCTAAGTACAGTACCATACCAGCAACAACAGCAATGTCCACAGCAGCAGCAAGCCAAGAGGCCTCGGACAGATCAAGTGTAGAGATCACGTTGTCAGCATTGTAACAAAAACCACCCAACAGCAGAGTGTAGGTGGAAAACAAGAGCTTGCTTTGAGTGTGGTCTGATGGGCCACCAAATTAAAGACTGCCCTAAGAAGCAACGGCAAGGTTTGCGAAACACAGCTCCACGACCACCAGTTGCAACACAGCCTTTGAGACAGGCACCACCTAATAGGCCATAGCAACCTCATCAGCGACAGCCTCGGGTACAGCAGCAGCAGCAACCACTTAAACTTACAGAACCGCCGCAGAACAGAGGGCAACAGAGGCCCCAAGGACAACAGTATAGACGACAGCAGAGACAGTAGTAGAGGCCCCAGTAGGAGGGTAGAGTTTATGCTTTGGATCATTAGGAGGCTGATGAAGCCGAAGGAGTAGTGGAAGGTACATTCTTTATTTCAAATGTACCTACGAGGGTCTTATTTGATTCTAGTTCCACGCATTCTTTTGTTTCCCCTATGTTTGTTGTATGCTTGGTGGGAGATGAAGCTCCATTGCATTACATATTGTTTGTTAGTAACCCAGTAGGGAAGACAATGCAGTGTGAATCTTATTATCCGGACTGTCAAGTCCAGGTTGGAAACTTCATCCTATCTGCAGACTTGATCATCCTTGGGATGACGGACTTTGATGTCTTTCTAGGGATGGACCGGTTGTCCAATTATAGAGCAGTGATGGATTGCTTCAACAAGACAGTCAGACTGCAAGTGTTAGAAGACAATGTTAAAATTGCTGGAGAGAAGAAGCGCATGACCACTAGTGTTATTTCAGCTTTGCGGGCAGACTGACTGATCAAGAGTGGATGTGAAGGTTATATGGCATTTATCACGGAGGATAAATTGTCCCCAGCGGTGGAGGATATTCCAGTTGTATGTGATTTCCCAAATGTCTTTCCAGATGAGCTACCTGGATTACTACCAGTTTGAGAGATAGA
The DNA here is from genome assembly GCA_029852735.1 of Persea americana. Taxonomy (NCBI): domain Eukaryota; kingdom Viridiplantae; phylum Streptophyta; class Magnoliopsida; order Laurales; family Lauraceae; genus Persea; species Persea americana. Next base: position 21,772,069 of record CM056812.1, on the reverse strand, counting down.
CTTCACGATTGAACTTGTGCCAGGGACGGCACCGATATCGAAAGGACCTTACCGCATGGTTCCAGTGGAGTTAAGGGAGTTGAAAGCTCGATTACAAGATCTCTTGGACGAGGATTTGTGAGACCAAGTGTATCACCATGGGGTGCACCGGTTTTGCTCATGAAAAAGAAGGATGGTTCGATGCACATGTGCATAGACTACAGACAGCTAAATCAAGTTACAATTAAGAAAAAGTATCATTTACCCAGGATAGATGAGTTGTTCGATCAACTGCAGGAAGCACAGCATTTCTCAAAAATTGATTTGAGATCAGGCTATCATTAGTTGAAGCCAGAGATCAAGATGTACATAAGACAGCCTTCAAGACCAGATATGGCCATTATGGATTTTTTGTTATGCCATTTGGGCTAACCAACGCACCGAGTGTATTCATGGCCTTGATGAACAAGAACTTTGCGCCACGCTTCGATCAATTCACAGTAGCGTTCATAGACGATGTTTTAGTCTATTCGAGGTCCAGAGATGATTATGCAGAGCATTTGAGAGCTTCATTGAAGATTTTGAGAGAAAACCAACTCTACGCAAAGCTTAGTAAGTGTGAGTTTTGGCTTGAACAAGTGTCTTTTCTTGGACACATCATCTCTAAGGAAGGTTTGGCAGTGGATCCAGTGAAGATTGAGGCAGTAGTCAATTGGGAGAGTCTGAAGACAGTGGCAAATCAAGAGTTTCCTGGGTTTGGTAGGGTATTACAGAAGATTTGTGAAGGGATTCTCCAGTATAGCAGCCTCATTGACCAAATTGATGAGGAAAGACGTTCCTTTTGTATGGATAGAGCAGTGTGAAGTAAATTTTCAAGAGTTGAAGACCAGATTGACCACAGCCCCTATCCTTACCTTACCTTCAGGGACGGGAGGGTTTGTGATTTTTACAGATGCTTCAGGAGTTGGTTTGGAATGCATACTCATGCAGGAGGGAAAAGTCGTGGCCTATGGGTCCAGACAGTTGAAAGAGCATGAAAAGAGATACGATACCCATGATTTGGAGCTTGTAGCAGTAGTTATGGCACTGAAGATGTAGAGACATTACATGTACTAAGAGAAATTCGAAGTTCATTTGGATCACAGGAGTCTTTAGTACTTGTTTGGACAGAAGGATCTGAACATGAGGCAAACCAGATGGATGGAATACATCAAGGACTACGATTTTCCAATAAAGTATCATCTCAGGAAAGCACATGTAGTAGCAGATGCACTGAGCAGAAAGACAGCGAATGCCAGATGTCTACAAATAGAGTGGTCATTGACAGAAGTATTCAGAGATTTGGATGTGGAATTCCAACCTCAGAAGGAGAAGGTGATGATTGCAAATATGTACACTTGGGGAACCTGAGATTTTGGGCAGAATCAATAGCAGCCAGAGACAGGACCCAGAATTAGTCAGGTTGATTGACAACATAGCAAACAGACCAGAGTTCAGACTTGTAGAAGATGTGTTGTATTGTCAAGACTGATTATGTGTTTCGGATGTGCAGAATTTGAGAAACGAGATTATGGTTGAGGCACACCACTCTCGTTATGCTATTCACCCAAGGAGTACCAAGATGTACCAGAATTTGAGGAGCTTCTATTGGTGGAATAACATGAATATGGGAATTACAGAATTTGTTTCGAGATGTTTAGTGTGCCAACTAGTGAAGGTTGAACATCAGAAACTTCTAGGGTTTCTTCAACCATTGGAGACACCGAAATGGAAGTGGGAACACATCACCATAGATTTCGTTGCAGGATTACCACCCATGAGAGATCATGACAGCATTTGGGTGATTGTTGACAGACTCACCAAGTCTGCACACTTCATTCTGATGAAGATGAGGGGTTCCATGAACATTTTGGCACACAAGTACATTGGCAATATAGTCAAATTGCACGGGATTCCAGACTCCATTGTTTCTGATAGAGATATGAGGTTTGTGGGCAGGTTTTGGGTCAGTTTGCAAGCAGCCTTAAGGACTACATTGAGTTTCAGCACCGCATATCATCTTTAGACCGGTGGACAGACTGAAAGGACGAACAAACTATGGAGGATATGTTGCGGGCATGTGTCTTAGATTTCGAAAAAGACTGGGAGAAGAGTCTTCCTTTATGTGAATTTGCCTACAACAACAGTTATCACTCCAGTATCGGGATGGCACCATTCGAGGCATTATACGGACGGAAGTGCAAGAACCCAATTTGTTGGAAAGAGATTGGTGTTCGGAGTTTTCATGGACCTTCAATCATCAGTGATACTAGTGAGAAGGTGAAGCAGATCATTGACTGGCTGAAAATTGCAAGAGACCGTCAAAAGACCTACGTAGACCTAAAGAGGAGAGATTTGGAGTTTCAAGTCGAAGACAAGGTTTTTCTTAAAGTCTCACCGACTAGAGGGACTATGAGATTTATACAGAAAGGAAAATTGGCACGGAGATACATTAGGCCGTTTGAGATTGATATGCGCGTGGGTGAAGTGGCGTACCGATTGATACTACAGCAGAGTTAGCAGGAGTTCCCAGGGTTTTTCATATTTCCATGTTGAGGAAATACATTCCGGACCCTTCACACGTGCTACATCACGAGCCTTTAGATGTTCAACCAGATGTGACTTTTGTGGAGAGACCGAAGATCATTGATACTAAGGAACAAGTTTTGAGGACCACGACTATTCATTGGGTTAAAGTTCAGTGGGAACATTACAGTCCAAAAGAAGCTACGTGGGAGCTCAGGGATCAGGTTAATGAGAAGTATCCAAAGTTATTGCCAAAGGTGTGTTAAAGATTTGGAGGACCAAATAGTCCAAGAGGGGGAGGATGTAACACCCCATACCTTAACCTCCTATTAATTATAATTTTTTGCTTGATTAGTTAGTAAGTGTGTTTAAAGTCTTAGCGAGTCGGGTTTGGCATGTCAATTGCGCGTGCGAAGTCTTGCGCGAGTCCGATTACGTTTGGGTAGAATACAGGGTTGGTTTGCAATTTCGGGAAGTTTTCAGGGGTTTTTACGAGATTATGAGTTTTGTGAGTTTGGATGCATCGGTTAGGTCTCATCATTTCATGAACTTTAGTCTGCTACCACATTTCGATTCGACGCGTTGAAGAGGCCCGAATATCCACATTGTTTAATCAAGGACTAAACTCAAATCTCCACGCTTTCCTAACCTAAATAAAGCCTCATTCGGTTGTCCCATTCCTCACACATCGCTTCTCTCATTTCACTGTACCATCTTCAAGCTTCTTCTCCTCTCATTGCCTCCTTGCCAACGAAGACCGCCAGAGTTCCATTTTCGCCGGCCAAGCAACCCATCTTCTTCCTCAAGCTTCCAAGAGTTTAATCATCCATTTTTCTAAGCTTTCCATTTACAACCCATTGTAAGGTAAGTTCCCTAAGCTTTTAAGTGTAGGTAGTCTTCTTCCTTTTGGTTAGAAATGGATTAGGGAGACTCATAACAACCCTTTGCTATGATTTGTGTAGAGAGATTTTGGGTTGTGAAGCTTTCCTCCAAGTTTGAGCTCAAAAGAGGGATTTTCTCTAGAAATTCCTTATTTTTCTTAAGCTCTTCATCAAAGGCAAGTTAATGTCTATGTTTATGATTTGATATGTTTGTTTCCCCTTTGATTAATGATTGATGAAGTTTAGATGACCGCATGCTCAATTTGATTTGATTTTGATGAAAACATGATAATTAGCTTAATTGTATATTGGAATGGATTTTGATTAGATGGATAGATTGATTTGCTTTTGGGATTAGAATGGCAGAGGTTTTTACTCTTCTTATGCACTGATTCATGTTGAACGGACTTCGAATGGGTTTTCACCCATTTTCACTTCAGTTACACAACTAGGTTCCGTAACTGCAGTGTACCCAGTCGATCAACCATATAGGGTCAGATGCAGGGCACCTAACCAATTTACTGTTTTCCTATTTTTAGGTTACAACTGTCGGTCGATCAAGTACATGGGATATCCACCGGATCCCCGTTATGGGATGTCGACTAGCCAAGGGCCGGGTCAATCGGGCAAACTACAGGTTCCCTTTGGAAGGAACCTTTTAGACCCTATCTTAGATGGGCTTAGGTTGGACTTTGGCTACCCTGTTCGGACTCATTTGACTATATGTGAAGATGTTTTGAGCCAATGTTCTTCACATTATTCCGGTTGTATCGGGAATCAACTTCACTCAATCTTGAACGGTACGAGGCAACGGGATACGTTCTCTATATCTATGCACAAAAATTATATTTTCAAGTATCGCAAATCCTAAACGCTTTCGTTGACTGAGTAGGTTTGTACGATGCTTCGGGTTTAACAATCGACTTAGGATTTGATTGTTTATTTCCTTGGATTTTGAATTGTACCGTCTGGTACTATTTACATGCAATGTTCATGTTCATTAGCTCCGTTTACTTTGCTTTGTTTTGGGATCACATTAAGAACTTAGATCAGGTACACTGCAAAGATTATAGTACGGACAACGTTGTGTAGCCTTATCGACCCCGTACATGAGAGGCTTCACGCTATAATTGCTTAGCTTCATCTTTTGGTTTCTTTCTCTTTTGATTAGGCCCGAGTTTTGGTGTGACCTATTGTTGTAAATAATACTTTTGATTAACTGTTTCAAACTTGAACTCTAGTTAATAGATATTTCAGTCTTTGCTCTTAACTATATATCGGGATAGCATTTATATTATGAAGCTTCCGCTATACATTTTATGTATTTGAGGAAATGTATCCATCTCACAGCGATCTTCGATCTATATTGGGACATGATTCGGGTCAAGTGTTGTTACTTATGTTGAAAATTTTTAATTGACCCTAATCTCACGTGTAAACCCCGGTTTCACGATCGGGGGTGTGACACAATCACTTATTCACAAACCTCGTGTGGGGCTAATAGTTCGATATTAGGATGATTACTCACATTGGGATCATCGTTATGTTTTATTCAGTCTTTGAAAATGTACACTTTCTACCGTCAAACCAACTCATCGTACTCACGTGGATAAATATTGGCAGATAGATAACGGAGAATGGTTGTGATAAGTTCCACAAATGGAGTTACGTCATGTAGGTGAAAATTCTCTTCATTGAAAATGGGAGAAATAGATGTAAGTGGTTGCAATTGCTATAACCCATTTTTAAAACCCTCTTTTGAGAACGTTACAGTTTTCATTGGAAGGTCTTGGGATCGAACCAAGACTTTACCCTCTTTGCATATATGAGTTTTCATTACCTTGCGTGTGAATCGTATTTATTCTCCACACATGTATGAATTTGCATCATCTTATATATGTGAATTGTGTTTATGTCTCATCTCATGTGTGAGCTGTGTCTATTTCTTCCATCATGTGTGAGTTGTGTCATGAGTAACCCTGAGGCCAATCTTTAGTCAATCCAATCTTTGGGTACCCATTGCCCCTGTTGAAGTAGTTCAACTGTTCAAGTCCACATTTTACTTTGCTCCAAAATTTATTCACAACTGGACGATGTCAAAAAAAATAAGAAAAAAAAAAGAGCTACTGTGGATGGCCATTAAATCTTAGGACGCCATTAAACTTGAGGACTTTAGATACCCAAGGGTACGATCATTTGATCAAACTGATATTTCATATTTCCCTCATCGAGGTCCAAATGTTTCGATCCCTTCATCTAAGTTTCCTTTTATTACCATGCATCCAAGTGGACTCCATTAGAAGGGCATTTTTCAAAAATAAAAAATAAAAAAATCAAGTAATTTGTAGACATGCCTATCAGCTTGTGTACATACATATTTTGTTAGAAGTCCCATATTACTAAAAATGCCGCATGCCTCACTAACAAGCTTTTCATCTTTTACCATAGGTCTTCCCATGCCCTACCACTGCTCAATCAGCAGGTCGAGCATACATTTTTTTTATTTTCACGTGCTGTGGTTTACCAACTAGGAAGATTTCTCCTATCCATCCCAATCAATCAAACCTTCTGAGTAGGGGACATCCAGGACAGTTAAAGACCATCAAGTGATAAGTCCTTAAAAATGTAATATGTTCTTATCATTTTAGAGTAATTAAGGACTTAATCATCAAATCATGGACCATTTTAGTAAAAAAATTATGAATTTATGTTTTGAGCATCAAAGTCTGAATTTGAGTCAAAATTCATCCAAAAATTGCATTTTCACATAAAATCATGAATTTCTCTACTTTTGGCATTGAAAGTCAAAAATTTCTCATAACTTTTTAATCACACATGAAATGATGAATTTTCTTTGCACCTTTAATTTAATTGAAGAAAACTTGATAAAATGGTGACATTTTATGCATTTATTTGGTGTGAATTGGGCCCGCATCTTGCATAATTCCTTACCTATATGATTAGATTATTCTTTGATCTTTGCTTTTATTTTTGTAGGGAATTTCAGAAATCGGGGCCCACGGAAGAGAATTGACGAATCAAATGCACCATGGACCCACCTTCCTTTGGCATGGAATCTAAGGTAGGGGCGGCCATGGTAGGGTCCGCTCTCATATGCAAGAAAAAAATCAGATTTAATCTCTTGAAGATAAGTTCCGAATTTGTGGGCCATGAGATGATGAGGTGTCATATCTACTCTCCAACAAATATTGCTTACATGTCAAGATGGATGGCTAAGATTCAATTCAAGCCAAACAAAGAAGAGAAAACATTGCAAAAGAAAGTCAAGCCAAGGCATGGGACGTTCCATGTTGTCTACACCCAAGTGGGGTCCACATGCATTCAAGAATTGCACATCAAATCTGAAATTCAGATTTGAATTGATCCTTAACCCAAGTGGGACCCAAGAGAGGGAGTTGCATGAGATAAGAACAATCCTATTTTTACTAGGATTGTGAGCCAACCCCTAGAAAATCTCTCAAAAACTCTCCTAATCCTAATCCAACTTGGACCACACACTACTAATTCTTACCCAAATCAAAAACCTTGCAACAAAAGCTATCAAAAATATATAAAAAGAGACACAAAGAGGGCTGGACGTGCATACCATACCCCCCACTCCTCTTGGACGACCAGCAACAATTATTCCCCCTTTTCCATTAATTTTTCTTCATCTCTCCTCCTTCCATCAATATTTCATCCAAGGCCTTCCCTAAGGCACACTACCACTTGGATTTCTACGCCGTCACGCCGCCGCCGTTGCTATCGTCACTCCACCATCGGATCATCCTTGAAATCATCTTCCCTTGCTTGGATTTCAAATCGCGAAACGAGAGCCGGTTGGATCGCCGTTCAAGACCGCGAGTCCCTCTCCTCCGTTTAGTGTTTCTTGTGTCTATGGTAAGGTTGGATGCACTTTATTTTTATTAAAAGAATTTTGTAATGGTTATTTGCTTGTAATGGGTCTTTCATTAATAAATCAAGTTTATGGGGTCTTGGTCTTCACCAATGAGTCAACATTGAATTTTTGTGCGTAGTGACAGTGCGCACTTGGTGCGGTGGTCTTGATTTTTCTTGATGGCATTAAGCAAAGTAATTATTGCAAAGTTTTAGAATTAAAATTTAATTTCTTTATTCTCTGATTTTATTTTATTTTATTTTATTTTTTTATTTTATGCACCTTAACAATTATTGCAATTGGTTGGGCTAATAAATCTTATGGTGATGCAGTGGTTAGATTAGGTTTCTAGATTAGGATTTTAATTTTCTTTGGTTGTAATTAATATTTCAGATTTGTAATTAATTTTTAATTCAATTAGAAAATTTGATTTGTATAGTTTTTTTTAGGCTAGAACTAGTTTTTTTTAGGCTAGAACTAGTTTTTTTTAATTAGGACAGGTTTTGCGATAAATAAACTCTCCGTGGATCAATCCGGTTTCACCGGTTATTACTACAATCGCGGCCTTGCACTTGGGGCTACGATCAAGTTTTTGGCGCCGTTGCCGGGGAGTTTTTCTTCGCTTAAGGTATTTTTTCCAACCTATCTTTTTAATTGCTTTGTGGGTGTGCCTTTACTATTCCTCAATCATTCTAAATCTAAGGGTAGCATGCATGGAATGTTTGGACCAGCCCTATTGCATTAAAAAGTGGATTTTTAATCTCTGATTTTTGATAAAATTGGAACTATTTCAGATCTGAAAAAGTTATTTTTTCTGATTTTTCAAAAATCACATCCAATTTCTGAAAATTGCCTAATTTACTTGTTCTAATTTGGACTAGTTTAGGTCTTTTTTTTTCATTTTTTTTGTTGCTGGTTAGGATTAATTAGGGTCTGTTAAATTCAGTTGTTTTTCATATTTTTAGGTCTTTAGAGTTTCCAAAAAAATTCTGGAACTTTCCCTCACAAAGGCAAGTTGTAGATCGCATAAATTCGACTTTTTGGCCACCAAACTTGCAAAAATCTGAAAATTTCAGAACTTTCATTGGAAACTCAGTTTTATAGTTGTTTTTAAATTTAAAAGGACTCTTAAAAACTTGCTGGAATTTTTCTTTAAGAAGGTTAGTTATTTCTTTGGGAAGCCGAACAAACTGCCTTTCTTAATTGGTTCGATGTCTAGGCAAGTCTTGTCCCAATAGATAAGGGAGACAAGTCTCTTGTTCTAGAAAGTGGTTTTTAAGCGGGACCCTTGCAACGCATCGTGACCCCACCACTGATCTGGGGACTTACCTGGTCGGGCCAGTTTCATAGATTTGAGTTTGGGAACTTTCTTTAGAGATATTAAACTCTCTAAGATTAGGACTTTGCAAGAATTTGAGAATCTTCTTTTAAATTTAAGAACGGACCTTAGGTAGTTTTTCTTTCTAGGTTTCTTTATAAAAAAACAAAAAAAAAATAAATAAAAACTTTTCAAAATTCCAAAAAAGAAGGAAAGACCCCCATCTTTTTGGCAGAGGGACTCCTCAAATCGGTTAGTAAGGAAGGAATCACCTGTCAAGAGCTTAATTAAATTCTACGAATCTAGATCTCCTGGTTCTCTTAGGATTTCCAATATGGCTGATGAGCAGAGTGATAACGAGGAGAACGGTAATGGGAATGGACCCAATAATAATGGGGAGGTGAATCAACCTCTTAGGAGTTTACGTGATTACCTTCACCCTACACGACAAGCCACACCGTCGTGCATGGTCATACCCGCAGGTGCGGGTCAATTTGATATCAAACCGGGAGTAATCCAACTTCTCCCCAAATTTCATGGACTTGAATCAGAAAGTGCATATTTGCACATTAAAGAGTTTGAAGAAGTGTGTGCAACACTACACTTCAATAATGTGAGGGAAGACCTTATCAAATTTCGTTTATTTCCATTTTCCCTCAAAGATAAGGCTAAGGCATGGCTTCACTCCTTACAACCCAATTCGATTGCTCTATGGTCCAACATGGTCCGGGAATTTTTAAAGAAATTTTTCCCATTACATAAGACCAACACCTTACGGAGAAATATTATGAATTTTAAACAAAAAGACAAGGAGTCTTATTATAGGTGTTGGGAACGCTTTAATGAACTACTCCTTGCATGTCCCCACCACGGATTTGAATTGCACAATACAATTGGTCACTTCTATGATGGACTTAGTCCAGAAACACGTCAATTCGTGGAGATGATGTGCAATGGGGAGTTCATGGCGAAAAACCCAAATCAAGCATGGACCTACCTTCAGTTTTTGGCAGATAGTGCACAAAATTGGGACACATCTGAAGGTATAGACCCCGTAAAGCAATCGAGTCAGGCCAAAGGAGGGGGGTTATATGTATTAAAAGAAAGCGATGATCTTCAAGCAAAAATTGCCTATCTTACAAGAGAAGGTGAGTCCTTGAAATTTGTGAAGAATAAGGAACCTGCTATAGTTTGTGGCATCTGCGCTAGTGATAAACACATTTCTTCGGAGTGCCCAACACTCCCTGCTTTTCAAGAAGCGTTTCACGAGCAAGCAAATGCCACTAACACATACAACCGGCAGTTTAACAATTCTTTGGGTAACACATACAACCCTAATTGGAGGAATCACCCTAACTGTAGTTGGAGGAATGGCCCAAATGCTACTCAGCCCAATTTCAACCAAATGTCAAATCCATTTGGGGGTACTCCTAGTACATATGCTCAAAACACACAGCAAATGGTACCCCCTACAACACAAACGACACCTTGGGATGAACTTGTGGCTAAGTTTATGGTGAATCAAGAGTCCATCAATAAAAAACATGATCAGAACTTTGAGAATTTACAGAACACCATGCAGAACCTCTGCAAATTGATTGAATCACAAAATAAGGGGGCTTTTCCAGCCCAACCACAGCTCAATCCAAAAGGGCAATTTGAGGTTCATCAAGGTGGTCCGTCAAATTCAAAGGAGCAGGTTCAAGCTGTTACTACTCTACGTAGTGGTAAAGAGATTGCAAAGCCTGATCTGGAAAAAAATAAACAACCTGCATCCTCAGATCCGGAAAGGAAAGAAAATGAAGTCCCTCCTATCAAGGAAAAAAGCCAAGTTCCTCCAGGATTCAAGCCCTTACCGCCTTTTCCCAACCGATTAGCTCCTGCCAAGCCATCTATACAGAACCAGGAAATCTTTATGTACTTAAAGAGGTTAAAATCAACATCCCGTTGTTAGACGCAATCAAACAAGTCCCATCTTACGCAAAGTTTCTTAAGGACTTGTGCACGTTGAAGCGTAAGATACATGTACAAAAGAAAGCGTTCCTCACTGAGCAAGCTAGTGCAATTTTAAAGCATGACGCTCCCCCTAAATTCAAAGATCCAGGATGCCCCACGATTTCGTGCATTATTGGAAATTGTCAAATTGAACAAGCGCTGCTTGATCTTGGGGCGAGTGTTAACTTACTACCCTACTCGGTCTATGTAAAATTGGGGTTAGGCGAACTCAAACCCACCCAGATTACTTTGCAGCTCGCAGATCGATCAGTCAAAAGACCGAGAGGGATAGTAGAGGATGTGCTTGTGCAAGTTGACAAGTTCTACTTTCCAGTAGACTTCATTGTGCTAGACACTCATCCTGTGGCAGATCCTCATGCTCAGATTCCGGTAATTCTGGGGAGACCATTCTTAGCCACATCCAATGCATTGATCAATTGCCGGAATGGAAAAATGACGCTATCTTTTGGTAACATGACATTAGAGCTAAATGTTTTTGACCTTTGCAAACAACCACGGGATGATAACATTGACCTTGAAGAAGTAGATTTGATCACTGTTCTTACAGCAGAAACTTTTAAAAAATCAATCTCTGATTCCATTGAGTCATTTGAGAGCCTGACCCTCTGTGAAGAAACACTTGATAACACTGTTGAAATGGTCAACACTATAGGCAAACCCTCTTTTGAAGAGCTATTACCAACTGGTACTCTGTCTCTTCCATCTCAGGTGAGGCCGCCCAAACCTGAGTTGAAACCCTTGCCCTCTCACCTGAAATATGCATACCTTGGAGAAAATGAAACATTTCATGTAGTAATTTCTGCACACCACAAGGACCAAGAAGTCCAACTCTTAGAAGTGCTCAAACTGCACAAAGGTGCAATTGCTTGGACCGTGGCTGACATTAAGGGAATTAATCCCCTCGTGTGTACACATCATATCTATTTGGAGGAGAATGCAAAACCCTCCCGTCAGATGCAACGCCGGTTAAACCCCACCATGCAGGAAGTGGTTAGGGCGGAAGTTTTGAAACTTCTAGATGTCGGTATCATTTATCCAATTTCGGATAGCCAATGGGTCAGCCCTACCCAAGTTGTACCTAAAAAGGCCGGCGTAACTGTAGTCCGTAATGCTAATGATGAGCTCATCCCAACCCGCGTACCCACAGGTTGGCGAGTTTGCATCGACTACAGAAAGTTAAATGCTGTCACACGAAAGGATCATTCCCCCCTACCTTTCTTGGACCAAATTTTAGAACGGGTAGCTGGCCACGAGTATTATTGTTTCTTGGATGGATATTCTGGATACAATCAAATAGAGATCGCCCCGGAAGACCAAGAGAAAACAACTTTCACATGCCCCTTTGGCACCTTTGCTTACCGACGGATGCCCTTTGGGCTGTGTAATGCTCCTGCAACCTTTCAAAGGTGCATGCTGAGTATTTTTAGTGATATGGTGGAACGTTTTCTCGAAGTCTTTATGGACGATTTCTCCGTTTTTGGAGATTCTTTCTAAGATTGTTTGAGCAACTTAACTAAGGTCCTCTCTAGGTGTGAAGAAAAGAACTTAGTACTAAATTGGGAAAAATGTCATTTTATGGTACGACAAGGGATTGTCCTTGGCCACATTGTATCATCTAAAGGATTGGAAGTGGACAAAGCCAAAATAGATCTAATTTCCAATTTGCCCGCCCCAAAAACCGTAAGAGATGTAAGATCTTTCTTAGGGCATGCTGGATTCTACAGAAGGTTCATAAAAGATTTTAGTGTCATTTCTCGACCATTATGCAACCTTCTGCTAAAGGAAGCAGAATTTGAGTGGACGGAGGCATGTCAATTGGCTTTTACCAAGCTTAAGGACATGTTGACGACTGCTCCAATTATGCAACCTCCAGATTGGAGCCTACCCTTTGAAATCATGTGCGATGCTAGCGATTATGCAGTTGGGGCAGTTCTTGGGCAACGTAGGGACAAAAAGCCATATGTAATTTACTATGCTAGCAGGACTTTAAACAGTGCACAGATTAATTATTCTACAACAGAGAAAGAACTATTGGCTGTGGTCTATACACTGGATAAATTCCGTTCCTACTTAATTGGATCCAAAATTGTGATCTTTACTGACCATTCTGCGCTGAAGTACTTGCTTTCTAAGAAAGATGCCAAGCCCAGACTGATCAGATGGATCCTTCTACTCCAAGAGTTCAATATCGAAATCAAGGATAAGAAAGGAGTAGAAAATGTGGTGGCTGATCATCTTTCTAGGATTGTCCTTTCCAACGCTTTAGAACCCTTGCCAATCCAGGACACTTTCCCTGATGAGCACTTGTTTGCCACTTTTTCCCATTCTCCATGGTATGCTGACATTGCTAATTATCTAGCTTCGGGTGAAATTCCAAAAGAATGGACCCAACAAGATAAAAACAAGTTTTTCACTGAGGTAAAACAGTTTTTCTGGGATGACCCATACCTTTTCAAATACTGCCCAGACCAAATCATTAGGAGAAGCATTCCAGACCATGAAATGAACAGTGTTATATCATTTTGCCATTCTCAAGCTTGTGGTGGCCATTTTTCTGCTAAAAAGACTGCTCACAAAATTTTGCAATCTGGATTTTACTGGCCCACTATATTTAAAGATGCATATGATTTCTGTAAAGTATGTGAGCGGTGCCAAAAATTGGGTTCAATTTCCAAAAGGAACATGATGCCTTTAAACCCAATTTTGGTCGTCGAGTTATTCGATGTATGGGGTATAGACTTTATGGGACCATTTCCCCCGAGCTTTGGTTTTCATTATATCCTCGTTGCAGTTGATTATGTTTCCAAATGGATTGAAGCAATCCCATGTAGGAACAATGATGCTAAAACGGTAAAAAAGTTTATCTTGGACAATATTTTTTCCCGTTTTGGAACTCCGCGTGCCATCATTAGTGATGGGGGCACTCACTTTTGTAACCGCATTATTGAGAGTTTGTTTCAAAATTACAGCGTTACACATAAAGTGGCTACCCCTTATCATCCTCAAACAAGTGGGCAGGTAGAGGTCTCAAATAGGGAAATTAAAAGAATTTTGGAGACCACGGTAAAACCGAATCGTAAGGATTGGTCCATGCGGTTAAATGATGCATTGTGGGCCTATCACACTGCGTATAAGACCCCAATTGGGATGTCTCCATACCGGCTTATATATGGGAAAGCTTGCCACCTTCCGGTGGAGCTGGAACATAAAGCTTATTGGGCCATAAAACAACTGAACTTTGACTTAGACAAGGCTGGGGAGAAAAGAGCTCTTGATCTAAATGAATTAGAAGAATTGAGAAACGAGGCTTATATGAACTCAAGAATTTACAAGGACAGGACTAAGGCCTTTCATGATAAACGGATATTAAGAAAATCATTCCATCCGTCTCAAAAAGTCCTCTTGTACAATTCTCGACTTCATCTTTTCCCTGGAAAGTTAAGATCTCGTTGGACAGGCCCCTACATTGTTCAAGAAGTATTTCCATATGGGGCAGTGACCCTCATTGATCCATCGAATGGTACCTCTTTTAAAGTCAATGGTAAAACCATTCTTGGAGACTATTCCTCCAGAGGAAAATGTAATTCCTCTGATCGATCCTATCTATCAGGATTGATGGGCACTGGATTTGACAGTGGCCCATACCTTTGTATACTATGCATATATTTTTCTATTTTCTTTGTGTGTTCTTTGTCTCACATTGGACAGGGTACTACGCAAAAGCTTCATTACTCCAGGTGCTTTCTACCCGTTTTCCTCCTTTTACATTTTCACCTCATGTTACATTTCATTTCGCATTTCATGTATGACATTGAGGACGTTGTCTAGTTTAGGTTGGGGGGTAGGAACAAGCACACTTGTCCAATTTTAGACAAATTTTTTTCGTAGTCTTTTAAAAAAAAAAAAAAGGGGGGGGGGTTTTCAAAAGAACTTGACGATTCGAAGATGCTTAGAAATCTGGAATTTCAGAATTTTTTTTGAAGGAAGTAAAATGAAGGTTCATTATTTTCTAAAAAATAAAAAGAATACCGAACTTTGTTTTTCACAGTACCACGCGTACATCATTTCAAAAGTTTTGGACAAAAAAGATTTAAGTGTCATTTTCAGAGTTCTTTCAAGAGAGAAAAAGAGACGACTTTCTGAAATTTGGCCATATGAGTTCTCCTGGTTCATCGGCATGGTTAGGCCAACCAAAACCAGTGAATTAATTCGGGTGAATTGAAAAGGGCTGCCTATTGTTGGGGACCGTTTAAAAGAAAATAAATTGCCAAGGGATGCACAAATAAGTGTTTAAAAAAAAAAAAAAAGAGAGTTTAGTTATAACTCTTGAAAAGAATAAAAAGTTATGTGACTAGTTTGGGTTCGTAGCCTTTTTAACCCGAGCCAGTAAGCCCGTAGGGGTATTTATATACCTAGTGCCCTAAACACATCTGTTTTGGGAGTCATTGGCCTAATGCTCATTATATGGGTTAATTAGAAAGCTTAAGGGACCTAGGCATTGCACAGTCACATGTGTGTTCAAAAAATAAAAAAAAAAAGGATGCATCTCGCGGCCTTTGAAAAACAACAGTGCGAAAGCCGTCATAGTAGCCTTGAGAGGAGACTTGTATTTTGGCCGAATCTAGGAAAGTTGGAAATTCCGAAGGAGAATTCTGTTTTCATGGCATTATCGTAGAACATTTAAAATTTTTGTTTTGATGTATACATTTGCACAAGGCACTCAAAGTTTTGGTATAATTAAAAAAAAAAACGTGAACCGGATTTTGAAAAGTCTGAAATCTTGATTATTCTAGGATTCGAGGCATCCGATTTGACTCAATCATTTTTTGAAAAACCTTCTATTGAATTTCTTTCACTTTTAGGTAAATGAATTTTGTGGGCATATTCACTGCAAACCCTCACGAGGCACAACTCGTCCACTAGGGGTAACCTAGGGGTTTAAGGGCTTGCTGCATACGCTAAATGCAGCCGAGAGTGCCAGCGAAAGTGGCGTTTTTCTTTTTGTCTTTGCATTTAGTTTAGATTAGATTAGGCCAGAAGACCTACCATAGTTTGCATATTTTGCTCAGGACTAGCAAAAAGCTGGTTGGGGGGTGTGATAAGTCCTTAAAAATGTAATATGTTCTTATCATTTTAGAGTAATTAAGGACTTAATCATCAAATCATGGACCATTTTAGTAAAAAAATTATGAATTTATGTTTTGAGCATCAAAGTCTGAATTTGAGTCAAAATTCATCCAAAAATTGCATTTTCACATAAAATCATGAATTTCTCTATTTTTGGCATTGAAAGTCAAAAATTTCTCATAACTTTTTAATCACACATGAAATGATGAATTTTCTTTGCACCTTTAATTTAATTGAAGAAAACTTGATAAAATGGTGACATTTTATGCATTTATTTGGTGTGAATTGGGCCCGCATCTTGCATAATTCCTTACCTATATGATTAGATTATTCTTTGATCTTTGCTTTTATTTTTGTAGGGAATTTCAGAAATCGGGGCCCACGGAAGAGAATTGACGAATCAAATGCACCATGGACCCACCTTCCTTTGGCATGGAATCTAAGGTAGGGGCGGCCATGGTAGGGTCCGCTCTCATATGCAAGAAAAAAATCAGATTTAATCTCTTGAAGATAAGTTCCGAATTTGTGGGCCATGAGATGATGAGGTGTCATATCTACTCTCCAACAAATATTGCTTACATGTCAAGATGGATGGCTAAGATTCAATTCAAGCCAAACAAAGAAGAGAAAACATTGCAAAAGAAAGTCAAGCCAAGGCATGGGACGTTCCATGTTGTCTACACCCAAGTGGGGTCCACATGCATTCAGGAATTGCACATCAAATCTGAAATTCAGATTTGAATTGATCCTTAACCCAAGTGGGACCCAAGAGAGGGAGTTGCATGAGATAAGAACAATCCTATTTTTACTAGGATTGTGAGCCAACCCCTAGAAAATCTCTCAAAAACTCTCCTAATCCTAATCCAACTTGGACCACACACTACTAATTCTTACCCAAATCAAAAACCTTGCAACAAAAGCTATCAAAAATATATAAAAAGAGACACAAAGAGGGCTGGACGTGCATACCATACCCCCCACTCCTCTTGGACGACCAGCAACAATTATTCCCCATTTTCCATTAATTTTTCTTCATCTCTCCTCCTTCCATCAATATTTCATCCAAGGCCTTCCCTAAGGCACACTACCACTTGGATTTCTACGCCGTCACGCCGCCGCCGTTGCTATCGTCACTCCACCATCAGATCATCCTTGAAATCATCTTCCCTTGCTTGGATTTCAGATCGCGAAACGAGAGCCGGTTGGATCGCCGTTCAAGACCGCGAGTCCCTCTCCTCCGTTTAGTGTTTCTTGTGTCTATGGTAAGGTTGGATGCACTTTATTTTTATTAAAAGAATTTTGTAATGGTTATTTGCTTGTAATGGGTCTTTCATTAATAAATCAAGTTTATGGGGTCTTGGTCTTCACCAATGAGTCAACATTGAATTTTTGTGCGTAGTGACAGTGCTCACTTGGTGCGGTGGTCTTGATTTTTCTTGATGGCATTAAGCAAAGTAATTATTGCAAAGTTTTAGAATTAAAATTTAATTTCTTTATTCTCTGACTTTATTTTATTTTATTTTATTTTTTTATTTTATGCACCTTAACAATTATTGCAATTGGTTGGGCTAATAAATCTTATGGTGATGCAGTGGTTAGATTAGGTTTCTAGATTAGGATTTTAATTTTCTTTGGTTGTAATTAATATTTCAGATTTGTAATTAATTTTTAATTCAATTAGAAAATTTGATTTGTATAGTTTTTTTAGGCTAGAACTAGTTTTTTTTAATTAGGACAGGTTTTGCGATAAATAAACTCTCCGTGGATCGATCCGGTTTCACCGGTTATTACTACAATCGCGGCCTTGCACTTGGGGCTACGATCATCAAGCTCCCAGAATCCTTCTTACGTCTCTATAACTTCTCTCCATTTTTCCTCTTTTCTCTTTAAACTAGGCTTAATCGGATCTTACATTAATCTGAACACAATTTTGTACTGGAGTTCTTGCGTCCTCGAGCTACAGTGCTAAACTAAAATTAACACTGCTCTAAAAGGAACAAGAAGAGATTAAATCTCAGATGGGAGATTGCACCAAATAGTGTTTGCAGAAAATTTCAATTATCATTCCTTCTATTACTAATGTCTTTATATTCATCTTTGTAAGCTTTAATAATATATTGTGTTACATTTCCAAAAGAGCTGCTCAACACATGCAACTGTTGGAAGTGGGTGGGCCTCTAGCATAGGTTTCAAAAACTTTTCACCAACTAGAAGTATTGAACACCTATACAAAAGCCAATAAACCCCAATCCAGGATGCATGTCCTCAATCTCAGCCATCATGGCCAGTAACCAAATCTATCAAGAAGATAGAAATAGCACCCAACAGGCAACCACGAAATTCCACAACATACAAGGAGTAGAAAATATCTATGGAGCTCGGTTGTGCTCTAATGGAGAACTTGATTAAACTCTTTGATAAAGAGCTCTTCCACAATCAGAATCTCCAATGCCCAATCGTCTTCCACGCTATGACCTGCTTTAGATCTCTTTTCTCAAGAGAGATGGTGGAATCTCTAAGAGAAAGACTAACTAGAATCTCTAAGGAAACTAGAAGGGAACTAGAAGAGAGAGGGAGGGGAAGGAGAAGAAGTGCAACTCTTGCACAAAGGGATGATGGGCGTGAATCTCCGAGAAGAATTGAGCATGGACGTCCAAGGCATCCCCTTGCCTCTTATTTATAGTTTTGTAACTCCTCTCTTTCATTATAATTAGAAGTCCAACTTCTATATTAATGAGTAACCCTTTATTCCACTATTGTCACTATTAGAAGTCTCACTTTAATAGAAATAGTAGCTTTCCCTTCTTTAGTTCAAATAGAATTGGTAAAGATCCAATCTTGGGCTAGCGTGGGGACCAATAGGGATTCCATTGAAAGCTGGCTTCAACTGGGACACCGCGACTCCACATCTCATGTGCAATTCGGGCCGGCGGTTAATTGCAAATAACTCCACTAAATAAATGCAATTGAACTCCAGCCTTAGGAATAAATTACATGAAGACCCTAAACTTCCCTATTACTACAAGTAGGCCTCTCTATCATTATCCATGGATCAATTGGACAGACTGACCCACCAATTTAGATCCATATCTTATTATCCTTGAGACCCAATTAATTATAGCAATCATTAGTACCATCCAATTAACTCTTAATTGAGATGGGTGTACACTTACCAATGATAAATTCATTAATTGGCACAAGGGGATAATAGAGATAGATTCTATCTTGAGAATTAAATGTTTCCACAGTCTTACTACCACATACCCAAGACACCAAGGTATTGACTTACAGTTGGCCTCACTCATTGGTGACTCAAAGAAAATGAATAGATAGAAACTTGAGTTCATCAATGTCTCAAGGTTAAGAGCCTATTGCTAGGGAATTATGAGACCAAACCTTAAAGTAAAGACAGTGTTCCTAAGGTGCTTTTCATGGTCCTTTCAATACATCTAATGTACTAGTATGATGATCCAGAATCTTACATTTCAATGATCGAGACAGATCGCACTATCTCATAGTGATCATAATACTGCAATCTTGTCAGATGAAATGCCTAATCTCATCACTAGTTGTGAAACAATTTAAGTATAAGATTTGCAACACATGTCTCTTGTATGTGGATCTCATCCACACACGTGTTACATCTAATACACTTGTGGACTCCAGTTCATCTCATGAGCCAGTATGTCATTTGTATTGGTTATGTGCATTTAAGTAGTAAAACACAATCATCTCATTAAAGGAAAACATGAATATATTGATAAATAAAGAAATTAATCAATTTATTACATCAATATTAGTAGATTGAGACCATAAAACTAACAATCTTCCACTTGGGCTCAATGCCAGTCAGGGTTGCATCTCATGCCCATCCCATTTACATACTGCACAAAGACTTTAGTGGTCAACGGCTTAGTAAAGTGATCACCCAGATTGTCTGCAGAGTTTTTCTTAGTGATTGCAGTATCACCTCTTTGCACAATCTCTCTAACCATGTGTTTTTCCCTCTGTATGTATTTTTGGCTTTTGAGTTCCTTGGACTTAGTGACTGCCCTGCTATTATCACAGTAAACTGTGAGCGGCTGTCCTACCAAAAGTACCACTCCAAGTTCCATAAGGAATCTTTTAAGCCAAACTGCTTCCTTAACTACTTCTCAAGCGGTTACAGCATAAACATATACCCAGTAGTTGATTTCTTGGAATCCTTATCTGACATGAAGTCAGTATTTGTGTTATCGACTGTAATCAACTCATCATTGCTGCAAATCAACATGTGATCTCTAGTCCTTCTCAAGTATTAGAGAACACATCTTACAGCAGTCCAATGGTTAGGACCTGAGTTAGACTGATATCTGCTGACTAGGCCCACTGCGCGACAAATATCTGGTGTAGTACCAAGCACAGCTAACCGTACCGGCACCTTATCTATGTACGCATCATGGGATAAGCCTATCATCCTACTTTTCCGGTCTCAATGGTAATTGATCTTTAGGATGTAGCTGGCTTCTCCTAAGTCCTTTATATCAAAAGTCTTAGAAAACTAAACTTGTACTGTTGACAACATCCCTATAGCACTCCCTAGGAGAAGGATATCGTCGACATATACTACCAGAAAAACTACCCTGCCTCCTACAGTTTTCATGTACACTTATGACTCATCCAGATTTTGACAAAAATCAAATGACTTGATTGCCTAGTCAAAACGGATGTTCCAAGTTCGGGATGCATACTTCAGTCCATAAATAGACTTCTATTACTTGTAAACTCTTTGCTCTTGGTTGTTTTAGCCATAAAATTGTCTAGCTGCATCATATAGATGTCTTCCTCAAGATGGCCGTTGAGAAAACGTAGTCTTGACATCCATTTGCCAAATCTCACAAACAAGATGAACCGCAATGGATGAGAGTATCCGGATGAACTTAAGCATGGCTACCAGCAAGAAGTTTTCCTCATAATCGATATCTTCTTTCTGAGTATATCCTTTCGCAACAAGCCTGACCTTAAAGGGCTCAGCTCTTCCATCTAGTCCTCTCTTTCTCTTGTAGACTCACTTGCACCCAATAGGTCTAATATTGGCAGGCAAGTCCACAAGTGTCTAGACCTGATTGGAGTTCATAGACTCCATCTCAGCTTTCATAGCATCTTGCCAACTTCCCGAATCTATGTCATTTATTACTTCATCATAGTTACAAGGATCTTGTTCCAGTTTTTCCGGGATTGGCTCATAAGACTCTCCCAAAAAAATGAGAACCTGTCAGGGGTCCTGACAATGCTCCCACTACGACGAGGCACGGGTGTAACTACTGGGTCAGGTATGGGTGGATTCTCTTCAAGTTCAGTTATACTTGGATTTGGAATTGATCTCTCTTTGAATTTCTTCGAAGATAACCCTTTTCTAAAGATTTCTAGTCAATCATATAATCTTCCTCTAGAAAAACCACATTGGTGTCGATAAGCACTTTCTGCTCTTTTTGGGATTATAGAATAACCAACCTTTAGTTCCTTTGGAATATTCTATAAAAGTATTTACTTCCAACTTCAATTCCAAATTATCCGTCTTAACCTTCAGCGCAAGTGCCGGACAACCCTTATGTTGTAGACTAGGCTTTCACCCGGACCACAACTCCCGAGAAGTCTTAGGTACAGACTTAAATGGAATGAGGTTTAGTATATACTTTGCAGTTTCCAAAACATATCCTTATAGGTAACCCTGAGAAACTCAACATAGACCTGATCATATCTAAAAGAGTCTGGTTCCTTCTATTGCTACTCCATCCTGTGGAGGCAAACCAGGAGTAGACAACTGGGATAAAATCCCACTTTCTGATAAGTATCCCATAAAATCAGCGGAGAGATATTTTCCTCCTGTATCTCATCAAAGAGTATTGTTACTTTTACCTAAATGCTTTTCCGCTTCCCCTCGAAACTCTTTGAACTTTTCATAAGTCTCAGACTTACGGTGCATAAGGTATATATATTCATTTCTTGACTCATCATTGGTGAAAGTGATGAAGTACTCATATCAATCTCTCGCTCTAATATTTATGGGTCCATACACATTAGTGTACACTAATTCCAATAAATCTTTGGCCCTACTACCCTTAGATGAAAATGGTCTTTTGGTCATTATGCCTGTCAGACAGATTAGCAGACAGGCATTGGTTCTACCACCAATGAAGGTAAGATACCATCTTTCACTAGCCTGTCAATCATGATTAGGTTTATATGACCTAGCCTCAGGTGCCAAAGTTTCGTTGGATTAGATGAAGGTGACTTCCTCTTTAATGATAGTCTATTATTAATTTCAGTGTCATGTATCTCATACATTGTGGGGGTTAACAAATAAAAGCCATTGATTACCTTGTCAGTATATATAAATGTATCGTATCTCTTTAAGACAATTTCAGTACCAAAAGTAATAGAATAACTCTTATTCATCATACTAGAAACTGAAATTCAAATTCCATCTTAAAACGGTACATATAATGTATCTGACAAAATCAACTTAATATCTGAAAATAACTAAAGTTACTACTCCCACTATCACTGCATCTGCCTTGGCTTCCAATCCCAAGTTTAGCAATGATTTCTCCGCCACTAATCCTTCTGGTTACCTGTAACTCTTGCAACATATTACATATGTGATTAGTTGCACCAGAGTCTACACCAGGACTCAGGACTCTGAAGTACCAGTTGCAAAACTAACTTCAGAAACAAGTGACTCAATCATACCTGAGGTCCTTTTCTTAGATAGAAGATCTGAACAATTCCTCTTCCAATGTCTTGTCATACCACAGTGGAAATACTTTTCCTTTATTCTCGTACCCTTAGCCTTGGCCATACGACAAGTAGAACCATTCTCCACCTTAGGACCCTTGATGACTGATTTCTTCTTGCTATCTCGGTCTTTGCCTTTCGGCTTGGTCCTAGCAAATGACTTTTCTATCATGAGGGGATTTTGCTCTTTCTTCATGATTTCCTCAGTCACTATCAGCTGATGAGACAACTCAACTATAGTCATTTCCAATTTATTATAATTGATCTCGAAATGATTGAAAGAATCCGGTAGTGACTGAAGGATCATGTCGATCTGCAATTCTGTATCAATCTTAACACCCAGTACATCTAACTCATTTAGTGCGAAACAGGTTTTCAACAAATGATTTTGTACTGGAGTTCCCTCAGCCATCTTAGTGTTTATCAGCACCTTCATAACAGCTTGCCTAGCAAGTCTAACCTGGTCCTCAAACATCTCCTTTAAGTTCGATATAACATCGTATGCTGACTTATAGGGTTGATGTTGGTGTTGTAAAACATCAGACATGGATGCCTGTATAAAACATCTGGCCATCTCATTGTCTTTGGTCCACTTGGTGTAAAGGTCCTTCTCAAACTGTGGTGCATCAAGCTCAGGCTCAGGAAGGGAGAGTATGGTAAGGACATATCTGCATCCTAAAGCTATCAGGACAATATCCAGGGTCCTTTTCCAGTCTATAAAGTTGGATTCCATCAACTTATTATGGTTGAGGATGGTCGCAAGTGGAAAAATAGTATTTGAATTATTGCTGAATTAACTGTAGCACATAACCATACACTCAATAAAGAATAGTAATGAAATTAGGGTTTAGTATTCTACCAAATTTATGTGGGAATCCTCATAACCAGTAAATTCAAAATACATCGGAATTCCAATCCCTGGGATATGCCTCCTTGAGGAGTACGAATACCACCTAGATTGGTGCAGATCAAAGTGAGTCAAAATTATTGATTAAGACTAACTATCCATGATCCCCTATCATTCATTATTATCTAGGTATCTCATACCAAATAATGTATGACTCCTGATTAGCTTTGGTCTCTAAAATACATGAGGCAAATCCTTGGGGATACTACATCACTATTTTAGTTAAGTGTGACCCACCAATTAACATTGCATGACAACCGTTGTGGGCAGCTCCTCCTTGGGGAGTGAACCCCCACCCCGTCTCACCAACACTATCCTTTTGGGAGATCCATATCTAGTGACCAGGCAAATAAAATCCCTCCGTGGGGAACGGCCATTCTCAAGATGGCGCAAGGCTAATACTTTCCTTACAATGGACCTATGGTGGAAAACCATGGGGATATAAGATTTAAATGCCCCGATCCCACTTAATATTTTAGATTTGAGGATTTTCCTTTTTAAGGAATTAAGGCCTACATATATATATGAATATCAAATCATCTCATGATATGATCAAATATTGGTTCCAAGTCAAGTTATTTTAAGGAAAGTCCAGTTTCTTAAATTAGTGTTACCAATGTGTCCATCTCATGGGTCATCGATGCTAATTAGAACTCTTTCCAAAAATTAATTTGATTTGACCAATTTTAGTAACTTGCTATGTTTGGATCAGATTTGGAAACATTCTTAATCAAGCATTGATCTATAAATAGAAAATGCTAAAAATAGAACTAGTCCTCTCCTCCACATGGCCCTAGCGGAATAGACTTCTTGGATTTCTAGACTTTCTAAAACTTTGGAATTCCTCATACTCTTTAGGCAACTCCAAAACACCTTTTGGTATCTTCAAACTCTTTGATTAGGAGTCCAACATCACTTTCCTTATCTGTCTCGGACATCGCCAGAATTTAAAATTTTCATAAAATTACATAAATTCCTATGTATCTACAATGAGACTTACATGGTAATCTAAACATGGAAATAAAAGGGCTATAGAGAAACCACCATGCCTTACCCTTTCACGGGAAACCATGATGCCCTTTACACTTAGCCTTAAATAAACCAACAACCATATAAAGAAAGTAAAGGACTTGTGGGCTATATGGAGAGGACAAGATAACCTGCAAGTTAGTATCTCATACAACCAAGCAACTCACAAAACCGGATTACCAAACAACAATGGAAAAACAAGATGCCAAAAATTGCCACCTTTGTAAATCATGCACTTCGCAAAGGGGGTCCGAGGGTGTCCCCTAGCGGGAGTCGAGCTAACCGGTCAGCACGTGGGGGCCCAGGGGGCAGCGCCCCTGAGAAGAAAAACAAAACTGAACATACTCAAAACAGAAACCTGCACAGTTCTACGTCAATGTACTCGGTCGACTGGCCTACATGTACCTGGTCGACCGGGCACGGGTCCCGGTCGATCGAACTGACGAACATCAGAAATATGGGTTTTCTGTTTCGTGTCCAAAAGACTCCAAAACACTTCTGAAGTCTCCCAATGGCTTCCTACCATCCTTCCACCATTGTTAAACCCTTTTGTGACTATCCAAACATGAATCAACTAATAACCAAGCAAATTCATCAAAAATTGATCCAAACACAACCCTTGCTCTATCTTCTTCGTATCTCATGCAAAAATCAGAACAAGCTTACAGATCTAACATTACTAGAGATGAGGTATGGCTCTGATACCAATTATTGGAAGTGGGTGGGCCTCTAGCATAGGTTTCAAAAACTTTTCACCAACTAGAAGTATTGAACTCCTATCCAAAATCCAATAAACCCCAATCTATGATGCATGTCCTCAATCTCAGCCATCATGGTCAGTAAACAAGCCTATCAAGAAGATAGAAACAGCACCCAATAAGCAACCACGAAATTCCACAACATACAAGGAATAGAAAATACCTATGGAGTTCGGTTGTGCTCTAATGGAGAACTTGATTAAACTCTTTGATAAAGAGCTCTTCCACAATCAGAATCTCCAATGCCCAATCGTCTTCCACGCTATAACCCGCTTCAGATCTCTTTTCTCAAGAGAGATGGTGAAATCTCTAAGAGAAAGACTAACTAGAATCTCTAAGGAAACTAGAAGGGAACTAGAAGAGAGAGAGAGGGGAAGGAGAAGAAGTGCAACTCTTGCACAAAGGGATGATGGGCGTGAATCTCCAAGAAGAATTGAGCATGGATGTCTAAGGCATCCCCTTGCCTCCTATTTATAGTTTTGTAACTCCTCTCTTTCATTATACTTAGAAGTTCAACTTCTATATTAATTAGTAACCCTTTATTCCACTATTGCCACTATTAGAAGTCTCACTTTAAATAGAAATAGTAGCTTTCCCTTTTTAGTTCAAATAGAATTAGTAAAGATCCAATCTGGGGCTAGCGTGGAGACCACTAGGGATTCCATAGAAAGCTGACTTCAACTGGGACACCGCGACCCCACATCTCATGTGCAATCCGGGCCCGCGGTTAATTGCAAATAACTCCACTAAATAAATGCAATTGAACTCCAGCCTTAGGAATAAATTACATGAAGACCCTAAACTTTCCTATTACTACAAGTAGGCCCCTCTATCATTATCCATGGATCAATTGGACAGACTGACCCACCAATTTAGATCCATATCTTATTATCCTTGAGGCCCAATTAATTATAGCAATTATTAGTACCATCCATTTAACTCTTAATTGAGATGGGTGTACATTTACCAATGATAAATCCATTAATTGGCACAAGGGGATAATAGAGATAGATTCTATCTTGTGAATTAGATGTTTCCACGGTCCTACTACCACGTACCCAAGACACCGAGTTGTTGACCTACAGTTGGCCTCATTCATCGGTGACTCAAAGCAAATGAATAGATAGAAACTTGAGTTCATCAATGTCTCAAGGTTAAGAGCCTATTGCTAGGGAATTATGAGAGCAGAGACCTTAAAGTAAAAATAGTGTTCCTAAGGTGCTTCTCATGATCCTTTCAATACATCCAATGTACTAGTATGATGATCCAGAATCTTACATTTCAATGATCGAGACAGATCGCACTATCTCATAGTGATCATAATACTGCAACCTTGTCAGATGAGATGCCCAATCTCATCACCAGCTGTGAAACAATTTAAGTATAAGATTTGCGACACATGTCTCCTGTATGTGGATCTCATTCACACACGTGTTACATCTAATACACTTGTGGACTCCAGTTCATCTCATGAGCCAGTATGTCATTTGTATTGGTTATGTGCATTTAAATAGTAAAACACCAATCATCTCATGAAAGGAAAACATGAATATATTGATAAATAAAGAAATTAATCAATTTATTACATCAATCTTAATGGATTGATACCATAAAACTAACAACAACATGACACTCCACAAGACCCACGTACCAAAAAGATTCCTAAAAGAAAGGCTTACTTACCTACAAGAAAGGCTTACTCATGGAAACTCAGTCAATAAGGTTTCCTTTTATTCAGGACTTTGATAACTGAATTTAACCCAAACCTGACCCACTCTAGGTGCACATGCATGCAATTTGAAATTTGAACATCGTAAGAAAAGAGGAATAATTGTACTTATCATTCCTCCCCTCTCAAACGAGCTTTCTCCATAAGGGCTGCATCAGGAAACCTTTTCTCATTGGTTCTAAACCTCTCCCAAGTTACATCCGCTTCAGAAGATCCTTGCCATTGGATGAGTACTTCCACGTTAGCAACATTTCCGTGCTTAACTATTCTTCTAGCTAAGATAGCTTCTAGATAATGGAGTAAAGCACCCTCTCATGCGAGTGGTGGAAGATTGAAGCTGTATATCTTGGCCCAATTTCGTTTTAAACTTGGATACATGAAAGACATGGAGTATCCTACTGTCACGAGGCAGGTCCAACCGGTAAGCCCAATTTTCTGTAAGACTTTAAATGGGTCATAATACCACATTGTCAAACTTTGTGATCTTTTTGTAGCCACTGAAGCTTGCCTGCATGGTTGGAGACGCCGATATGCCCAATCCACTACTGCAAATTCCCTTTCCATCCTATGTTTATCTACATTTTGTTTCATCCTATTTTGGGCCTTCAGAAGATTTTCCTTCAGTAATTTTAGTGCTTTATCGCAATCCAGCAACTCCTCATCGACAGCTTGAACACGAGTAGTTCCAGGCACATATGAGATTAATGATGGTGGTGGCACCCCATAAATTGCCTCCTGATAAGGGGTGGTTTGTGCGGGATGTTTCGTTGGAGGTGTTAATACCACCATTCAGCAAGTGAAGCCATCAAACCCAAGTTTTTGGGTTGTCAATAGTGTAGCACCTTAAGTAATTTTCCAAACACCTACTGAGGACTTCAATTTTTGTCCATCTAATTGAGGATAGTAAGAAAAGATCATTTGCAACTGAACTCCTTGAAAGAACTTGCTAGTCCCAGATGGGTGTCGAAACTGAACTCGCTGAGAACCTTGTGCGTTTCGGTGTGGGGTAGACTTGTGAACTTGCTGCGAGCTCTCAAATCTACTGGATAATCAAGCAAGGGTTCTCATCTCCCTTATATAGAGCAATCCCTAGGAGTCACGACTACTATGGACTTTACCCTTCCCGGAATCCCACATCTCTTGACCAGCGTGGGAATTCTGCCAACCGGGAGTCTGAACCTGATCCAAACTCCCAAACTCTACCACGAAGAATTTGATCCTTATCTGACTCAACCAGATCAAGACTTGTTCAGAGTTCATCCGTGGCACACAGCTGGGCTCGATCTGGCATGGGCCAGATGGTAGTCAGGCCACACAATTTTCCTAACAATCTCCCACTTGGCACGAATGCCATATAAATCAAACGCGCCAATGTACATCAACATATACTCCAGTCCCTACATACATCCTCAGCCAAATAAAATGCTTAATGAAATAAATACACATCATTTCCACTAATGGGATCCACGAGATTTGAAATCTCACTTTTCTTACCCACATTTTAGATATACTAATATCACAATTCAATATCTTGAGGGAGTGTGGAATTGTGATTCTATTCGCCGATGTAATGGCGGACTCATCATAACATTTGCACCAGCTTATCAGTTCTTACCAACTTCAAATATCCATGAAGAGATCTAACCTGATGGCCATTTGGTTTACTGTATTGCAGGTTATATCCCAGCTACTGTTCTCAACAGAGCTACCATGTCTGTTTTCTTTATACTAAGAAATCAAGACCTTTGCCAATGGGTTAAAATATAACCAGACATGGACTCTCTCTCTTCCAAGTACCATCCCAAGAGGCAACCTGATATGCATGGCATAATATAAATAACTACCCTCTTATTTGAATTTGCTAGTTGTTGATTTTGTCTTAAATGTTCTACTTATAGCCTTTTTCTTATTATGCAGGAATTAAAAGGAGCTGAGCATATTTGAGCTTAATTCAGAGAGGTTTAAAGATAAAACCCCATTTGAGAAAAGTTATACACAAAGAGCATATAGGCTTGTTAGAGGAGAGCTGAAATTTCAAGTTAAAGGTCATAAGTTCAAGACTTGCCACAATCAGTTTTTATTTTTATTCAAGACCGAATTTGGTGGGCCCCACCATATTTAATGCTTGGTAATGGTTGCTAAAACTTAGCAATAAACTTTGCAAGAAATGGACGGAATCTCATGGACATGAATAAGAATGTTATTGTTTAGCAAGTGATCAAATCATGAAGGAAAGAAGATTTTCGGAATTGTAGCCATCCTGCGCAAGCTTTATATTTTGACCATAACTTGTGACTCAAGACTCCATTTAAGGCAAGGTCAGATGCGTTGGAAAGAGGACTCAAAGGAGAGGAATATCATGTATCACGAGGATCTCCTAATTCTGACGTTTTAGGGGTCAAAACAGGCTGTCAAGTGGAGGGATATGAGGGATGACGAATTTGAGTGATTTCTCTTTCTTTTTCTTCTTGTATTTTTCTTCTTTTTAAGGGGAGGCTCTCTTTTGCTCTAGGGTGAATTTTATTTTTATTCAATCTTTGTTAGAAATTGAAGGTGGAGATTGAGTGGTGTAATAGACAACTTGAAGGCTTTAAATAATGACAATTTGCTTCGGTGTTATTGTTTGTTCTACAATGCTTGGCTAATCCGTGGATTAGGGTGGAGGAGGAAACCAAAACCGGTGTGTTCGTTCATTATTATTCTTCTTATGTCTTTCCCTCATTATGCTTAATGATTTAATAGGTTCTCCTTCATGAATGTTATTCAACTTCTGGTTTTGTAAAGGTTATTTGGAATGTCTTTTACTTTTTATGCTTGATCTTGACATATCATGTTTAGGTTAAATTCCTTTAATGGTTTGTGCTTGATCTTGATAAATAGTTATTAGAGTTTCAACATATTGAAGTGAAGGGAGTCTTAGGTACTATTTAGAGAATTGGATTTTTTTCAAGAAAAATGGTTTTTAAAGCTAAATCTTCCGATTCAAGGCAATTGCTTGCACATTGGATTGAGTTTTATTAGGATAAGACTATGAAGTAATTTTGGAATGATTAAATCTGTTTTGGTGAAATCCTATACTCTAATCTCTCTTCCTCTGATCAATTTTGTGTTTATATATTTTTTTTTTATATCAGTTTAGTTATTATTTCCTTGACTAATTGTGGTTTTAAAATATCTAGTGTGAGGACTGATTGAGGATTTTTGGATCTTGTTTCTACAAATCTTTGTGGATCGACCCGTATTTGCCATTATCTACTTAATAGAAATTTGTGCGATTCTGGTTAACTATTTTGAGCACATCACAACCATACAACCATGTAGTTCCAAGACAACAACTGTATCAAAAAAGAAAAAACGGTGTAGCAAATGTCTTTGATGTACCCAGATTCCTCTTATTCACTTGCCTTAACAAGCAAACCCGGATAACATATGAATCTGATTATGAGACCAACAACGATCCATTTCCGGTCTCATAAATCCAGAATTACAGCATTTTATGCATGATGAGGATGTCATGCAGTATGCACCTCCCACTATCCTCGAGTAAGGGTTGTCTCTAGTAATGAGCATGTCCTTCTCACTAATGGGATCCCAATTGTTGGACAGTTTTATACACATGCAAATGGGAATGTCGATTGGCTTGCACATCTCCATTTTGAGTTGTTTTAGCATAGTGTCTTACTTAGACCCATGTGACAAAGTCCGTACTAGCTTTGGCTTACATGCTTGCTGCGTATGCCCAGTACATCATGCTTCAACCCATGTTTCCCATATCGAATCAAGACTTCAACACTGTTATTTGGAGATTGCTTCCAATTCAACACCAACAATCAATATGTCATCCAATGACAAATATAACATACTCCCACTGCTTTGACCTAATTGCATATCTCATATGCCGGTTATTAACTAATGTTACGTATGGCCCCGTGAAATTCTCATGTTAAGATTATTTATACACATTTATCCTCATCATCTTTGCACCACAAAATCCGCAGATTACATGTAAAGTTCTTCCTACTTTTCACCGTTTAGGAACTCAGCCTTTACATTCACCGGTGCAATTACAGATTCTCACAACCAACCATTGCCCTTAGGATTCACATGAATATGAATTTATACCCGGAGAGACAATCTCCACGTAATCAAATCCTTCCATTTCTAAATCCTTGTGCCACCAATCGTGCTTATCTACCAATATGTCATTATCATTTTATTGCCAAGAATCCACTACCCTTCAATCCTGAGGTGGATCGACTAATTTACATGCCCAGTTCTTATTTTATATTCACCATATTGTGTAGATTGACAACGAATGACAGATTAAGGTCTTGCATGATTTTTACCAAATAACTACACCAATCATCCAACCACGTCGAATATTATCAATCCTACAGGACTCTCAATAACCTGGGTTCTTCATTGTCAAGTGGGCCTTGGCCGGGACTTACACTTTCAATGCTACCAACGTTGAAACTCCCACTTTCTGTAACACCCTCCATCCTCAAAGATGTTGTGGTGCATCTCTAATATTTGTATGGGATCCACAAGGAAGCACACATTCTAACCTTTGATTATAATTCGATATTCGTGATTGATCACATGATATCCCTTTGGATGATTCAATTTTCCAACGAAAGAATGATTTTCTTCGTTTCCATTTGCAGTTGGTATTATAATTGTGGCCCGCAATAGTTTGTGTACAACACATCCCCTCAATGTCATAGGTCAAGTTTTAGGTTTGACACCACTCTAAAATTCATAAATGGATTTTTGGGCTAAAATTAGAAGGTGTTCAACTCAATATATATTTTGCACTCAATAATTTCCCCCCTTATAGCACACAGTGAAAGATGTGTGGTTAACATGGATCTAATATATCCAAAAATAAAATAATTTAAAAAATTTCCAACAACACCATTTTTAGCTGTAGGGTGTATAGAATAAATGTATGATCCTCTCCATGCACAATATACTTGAATCATTTATAGGTACGCTCTCCCACTTAACGGATCTCTTCTATCAACTTTTCAGCTCTATTGGTCCATGACTCAACAGCATACTACTCAAAGCAATTTTTATAGTGCCTCAAGCTTATATCAAATCAGATATATTTAAATGTATTTGTTAAAGTCACCAATTGGTGTAACAAATCACTCCCACCCATTTAAATTTGGACAAATAAAACGATCAGCATATTATAGAGTGTATAATATCATTCAACCACACTTCTAGTTATTCCGGAAAAAATACATACGGTCATTTTCCGCCCAGACATGGTTCCAATATACCAAGATTACTCCAACCAGTCCATTTATTCTGTCTTTGTTGATGTGTCATATTTTCAATGCCATAAGTGTGCCAAACCACACATCCAACACATACAGAATAATTAAAACTAGAAGATTTATACATTACAAGCTATATCAAGCAAGTAAATATCATCTCAAAAATCTAAAATAAAATAAAAAATGCAACAATCTCCCATGCATACAAATTACAACTATATTGCCTCAGCTGCGAAAAACGTTCTTTCCAAAATGAGCTTGTAAATACTGGGTCGCAGTAAAAAACTATGGTAGCAAGCAACCCATGCAGCTTGAAAATGTTGTCAAAAAATATTTTAGCTACTGATTGGGCTATTTAGAAGATGAAATAGGTAATCCTTCAATGAAATCCACAGAAATGTGGCGCTATACCTCATCTGAGAAGGGTAATGGTTGCAACAGTCCAAGAAGAGACGCATTTTCATCACATTCTCGTACCCACCACTTGATATCATTGCGCCAGCCGCCAGACCGGTAGAAGGACGCCAACACGCGTTTAGCTATATATTCTGGAACCCAGAGAGACCAGCTGAAGGGGATGCATGCAACTCATTAAAAATTTCTTTTCGTATGGGTGAGGTAGGCCCTAGCAGAGTGCAGTCCTTCCTCCAGAATACCCCATTCCTATTAGAAAATTTGGAATTATCCAACTTCCATTGGTCCATTCGATACTTGAGCTCCTTAAGTAAGGATGGTGCAGATTCTCCTCTTGGATTTTAGCCATCCAAGATGGAATTGGGGTAGAAATAGCTGCCACTTCATTTTGGAATCGTGATAATGTGTCGGCTGCGCCTTTGTCCCGGCCTCTTTTATACTCAATCGTGTAAAATCATAACCAATCAACTTGGATAACCACCTTTGTTGGATGAGAGTGGTAATTCTCGGCTACCTCCTGCCGAAAAGATAGGGTCGCCGTTTTTGAACGGCGATGAAGATGGCAAGGAGTTCCTTCTCATAAGTCAACAGCGAGAGATTGCGCCCATGCAAGGCATGACTCAAATAAGCAATTGGGCGCCATACCTGTTGGTTTTTCTGGGTGTTTAAAATATTCAAAAGGTGTTTTTTGTAATAGTGTTTTGTCCTTTTGTTCCTTTTGCTTTATGGGTAGTGTAGGCTATTGGAAACAAGCCTTCCCACATTGCTAAAGTTCAACTTTTGAAGAGACTTTATAAGTGTTTTCATTTCTATACTTCCTAAGAACATTTAAAGACTTTTGCCATGAGCCATACGCGCGCACGCGAGTCGGGCTTGACCCGGGGTGGCTCGTCCAAAAAATGTTTAACCGGGCGTGTGTCCGCGACTCGTATCCTGCGTGTATATCGCACGCAGGGGGGTGCAAACCCAGTATACTAATGCCAACCTTTTGCTATTATTTTATTTTATTCAAAAAATGTTTTTTTAAACCTTTGTCATTAGTTTTTATTTTTGAATAAAAAATGTTTTTTTAAACGTTGAATAAACCATCTTGATTTAATGGTTTTAACGTTGAGGGATTAAGGGATTTTAATGTTTTAACGTTGAAAATTAATGGCCCAACGGATACTGATCTCTGTATATATTAGGGCCATCTCTGTCATCGAATAGAGTACAACAAAAAACAAAACGAATCTCTCTGTTCCTCCCTCTGTCTGAGCATTCTGAGAAGGAGTCTACTGTTCAGGCCAACTGTGCGACCAGACCTGACCAAGGAAAGCCGTTGTATCCTGAAGGCAGTTCTGCTGAGAACCTTCGCACCTGGATTTTATCCCAAGGGGTGGAACTCGTCCTAAAGAGAGCATCATCAGAAGTGCCTCGGCCACAGATCTACTGCCATTGTTGCTCTTCGGCTTCCTCTAACAAATCCTGTCGCAATCTTCTACAATCGGGTACCATTATTTTATTTAAATTTGGTTTGATAGCATCTTCAAATCTGTAGCTATTTCAACAATTTTAGGACGATTAATGGCTACTTCCACTGTTAAATTCATGCATCAGGACCTAGTTCGGTTGGACAGTTTTGACGGATCTAATTTTCGACATTGGCAGCAGAAAGTTTTATTTCTGTTGACATCCTTGAAAATTGCTTATGTCCTTACCGAACCATGCCCTGAACGTAAAGAAAGACCAGGCAGCTCTTATGCATGGAAGAAATGGAAAGAGCACGATTACTTGTGCAAAAGCCATATTCTTAACCTGATAAAAGACAATATTTACAATATGTATTCTGAAGCCCGATCTGCTAAAGACCTCTGGAGAGCTCTTGATAGAAAATATAAAACAGAGGAGTCTGGGGCTAAGAAGTATGCAGTTGGTCGCTATTTAAATTTTAAGATGGTAGATGACAAGCCCAATCTTCCTCAAGTACATGACTTGCAAATAATTGTTAATGAAATTGTTAAAGAAGGGATCTGAATTGATAAACAGTTCCAAGTGGCTACTGTTATCGAAAAATTACCATCCACTTGGAAAGACATACAAAAAACCCTTCGACACAAGAGAAAGGATTATTCCTTGGAGCGTCTTCAGTGCTACTTAAGAATTGAGGAAGAAGCCCGGATTAGTGATCAAAAGGATTTGGCTAAGAATGATGGTAAAATAAACTTAGCTGAATCTAAATCCCAATTTGACGGTGAAAAGAAAGGGAAGTTTGATCAACATCTAGGTAGGAATAAGAAGAATAACCCATCCTTTAAGAGGAAGAATCCGAAGCAAAATCAGAACAAAAGGTTTAATAAAAGTCAAGGGACTGTCAAGCCACAAGCTAAAGGCAGTTGCTTTGTTTGTGGCAAACCGGGACACTTTACAAGGGAATGTCGTCATCGAAAGAAATGTCAGCAACAATCTCAGACAACTAAGCCTCAAGCTAATGTCACTGAAGATGAACAATTTGTTGTTATTTCTGAGGTAAATGCTGTCAGCACAGGAAAGAGCGAAGGATGGTGGGTTGACACTGTTGCAACCACCCATGTCACCTTTGACAGAGGTGTGTTCAAGACCTATGAAAAGGACACTAATGATTGTAAGCTCGTTCTAAGAACTACCGTTACTACTCAAGTAATCAGTAAAGGGAAGGTTGAACTTTAGTTCACTTCCGGGAAGACAGTGACCTAGCTGAACGTGTTCCATGCACCAGAATTGAGAAAGAATCTTGTGTCTAGTTAGCTTCTGAATAAGGCCGGATTTAAACAGGTAATAGAATTCGACCAATTTGTAATCACCAAAAAAGGTGTATTTGTTGGTAAGGGTCATGCATGTAAGGGTATGTTCAAACTGAATATTGTCAATAATAATATTGCATCTTCTTTTACTTATATTATTGCTTCAGATGATGAATGGCATGGTAGATTAGGTCATATAAATTTCAAAACTATGAAAAATATGAGTAATGATGGGCCGATTGATAAATATAATGATGAATATAAGAAATGTGTAATATGTTCTCAATCAAAAATTACTTGTAAGCCTTTTAAGCATGTAGAAAGGGGATCTACATTACTTCAGTTGGTTCATTCTGATATATGCGATCTAAGTAATACTATGATAAGAGGTGGAAAATACTATTTTATTACTTTTATTGATGATTGTTCTAAATATACTTATGTATACTTACTAAGAACTAAAGATGAAGCACTATCTAAATTTAAGATATATGTGACTGAAGTTGAAAATAAATTGAATAGAAAGGTTGTGACATTCAGAAGTGATAGAGGTGGTAAATACACCTCAAAAGATTTTTTAGACTATTGTGAATCTAAAGGAATTAAGATAACTTGTACTGCCCCTTATACCCCAACAAAATGGTATAGCAGAAAAAAAAAATAGGACTTTAATTTAAATGATTAACTCTATGTTAATAGCATCTGGTAGTCCTAAAAACTTGTGGGGTGAAGCTTTGTTGACTGCATGTTACATTTTAAATAGAGTTTTATATTCTAAAACAAATAGAACACCCTTTGAGATTTGGGAAGGGAGAAACCCCAGCCTTATATATTTTAAGGTTTGGGGGTGTTTAGCACATGTTAGGATAGTAGATCCAAAAAGGCCTAAATTAGGACCTCGCTCATGGGAGTGTGTTTTTATTGGCTATGCACAAGATAGTACTGCCTACAGATTCATTAAATTAGAAAACCTAAGCCTAGTTGAGTCTAGAGATGCAGACTTCTTTGAAGACCTTTTTCCTTTTAAGAATAAGTGTACATCACAACCTTCTCCATCCAAAAGAGTTTTTAGACCTCCTGAAGAAGAAGAATCTCAACCTAGAAGGAGTAAGAGATTTAGGACTGCTACTAGTTTTGGTCTTGACTTTGAAACATATCTAGTAGAGGAAGATCCATATACTTTTCAGGAGGCTATGAATGCCCATGATGCTGCCTTTTCGAAGGAAGCATTAGATGATGAGATTGAATCCATTTTGGCTAATAATACATGGGAATTAACTAACTTACCTTTAGGTACTAAACCTCTAGGGTGCAAGTGGGTTTTTAAGAAAAAACTTAGGCCTAATGGGTCAATAGAGAAATATAAAGCCAAGCTAGTAGCCAAAGGCTTTAGAAAAAAAGAGAAAATATACTTCTTTGATACTTATTCACCTGTGTCTAGAATAAGTTCTATTAGAATCTTGATTGCTATTGCTATTGTTCATAATTTGATAATACATCAGATGGATGTAAAAATTATATTTTTAAATGGAGATTTGGAAGAGTAAATTTATATGAAACAACCAAAAGGCTATGTTATAAAAGGACAAGAACATAAGGTGTGTAAATTAATAATGTCCTTACATGGGCTAAAACAAGCACCTAAACAGTGGCATATGAAATTTGATGAAGTTATTCTATCTAATGGCTTCAAAATAAATGAGGCTGAAAAATGTATTTATTATAAATCTAATGGTTGTTCAACAATAATAATATGCTTATATGTTGATGATTTACTAATATTTGGATTTAACATGGAAAGCATAGAAGAAACAAAGAGTCTTCTCTCCCACAACTTTGATATGAAAGACTTGGGAGAAGAAAATGTTATATTGGGAATTAAAATTATAAGAGATGATTCTGGAATTAAATTATCCCAATCACATTACATTGAAAAAATATTGAGAAAATATGATCATTTTGATTGTAAACCCGTGTCTACCCCATTTGACCGAAGTATTAAACTAATGTAAAATGATGGTGAATCTGTATCTCAACTTGATTATGCTAGTGTAATTGGTAGCTTAATGTATGCTATGAGTTGTACTCGCCCTGATATAGCCTATGCAGTTAGTAAATTGAGTAGATATAATAATAACCCTGGTGTTGAACATTGGAATGCTACATATAGAGTACTTAAGTATTTAAAGCATACTATAGAATATGCACTATGTTCTTTTAGTTATCCAGCTGTACTTGAGTGTTACAGCGTTGCTGACTGGAATTCAGACTTAGATGATTCTAAGTCTACAAGTGGATATATTTTCACTTTGGGAGGCGCTGTAGTATCTTGGAAATCAAAGAAACAAACTGCATTTTCTCATTCCACTAAGGATTCAAAGTTCCTAGCTCTGGGAGCTGCTGCGATGGAATCTGAATGGATTAGAAATTTATTATTTGATATTCCTTTGTGGACTAAACCAATTCCTCTTATTATTATTCATTGTGATAACACTGCAGCAATTATTACTGTAAATAATGCCACATACAATGGAAAGTTTAGACAAGTACGACTACAACATAGCTATGTGAGACAATTACTCAGTAGAGGAGTAATTTCAATTGATTATGTGAGATCAAAAGATAATTAGGCAGATCCTTGACAAAAGGCCTTACAAGGGAGAAAATAAAAGAAACAACTAAAGGGATGGGTCTTAAGCCCATAAATCATCAATAGCGGGAACCCAACCTAATGACCGGAGATCCCGAGAAATAGGTTCAATGAGAAAAACAAGCTATCCAGATGATGTGAAGTACTAACATGTAGAGCATGTTTACTCTGTACTCATCCCTGTTCTGTGAGATTACTTGATGGTTGGTATATTACCTGTAGCGAATGAGGTTGGATTTAATCCTTAATGAGATCTATAGCCTATATGGTGAGGTGCACAGCTACAGGAGCACTTTTGATAGACTCACCTATATGAGTGTGGAAGTGGGGCCGCTTCCTATGAAAATTTGGGCAAATTCTCTAAAGCACTCACGAAATCAGGGATTTAGCACATGGCCGTAAAGTGCTGACCTTATGACTCAAAGATCAAATCTTGACATAATTCTAAACCGATATAAAGAGTTGAAGTTCAAGATTTTATTCACTCCAACTCCTAAAGGTTTGAAATTATGTCATGACAATGATGTTCAAGCTCAATCACCTTACCAAAGAGATGCTCATTGAATATTTTGAAACAGAGGGGAGATTGTTGGGTTTTTTCTGGGTGTTTAAAAAACCCAAAAGGTGTTTTTTTGTAAAAGTGTTTTGTCCTTTTGTTCCTTTTGCTTTATGGGTAGTGTAGGCTATTGGAAACAAGCCATCCCATATTACTAAAGTCCAACTTTTGAAGAGACTTTATAAGTATTTTCATTTCTGTACTTTCAAAGAACTTTTAAAGACTTTTGCCATGAGCCATATGCGTATACGCAAGTCGGGCTTGACCTAGGGTGGCTGGTCCGGAAAATGTTTAACGGGCCGTGCATACGCGCATCCTGGGTGTATATCGCGAGCAAGGGGGGTGCAAATCCAGGCCGGATGACCTATAAGGACTCAGTATACTAATGCCAACCTTTTGCCAATTTTTTATTTTATTAAAAAAAAATATTTTTTTTAAACCTTTGCCATTATTTTTTATTTTTGAATAAAAAAATATTTTTTTAAACGTTGAATAAACCGTCTTGATTTAATGGCTTTAACGTTTTGATTTAATGGTTTTAACGTTGAGGGATTAAGGGATTTTAATGTTTTAACGTTGAAGATTAATGGCCCAACGGATACTGATCTCCGCATATATTAGGGCCATCTCTGTCATTGAATTGGGTACAACAAAAAACAAAACGAATCTCTCTGTTCCTCCCTCTGTCTGAGCATTCTGAGAAGGACTCTACTGTTCAGGCCAACCGTGCAACCAGACCTGACCAAGGAAGGCCGTTGTATCCTTGGGGCAGTTCTGCTGAGAACCTTCGCAACTGGATTTTATCCCAAGGGGTGGAACTCGTCCTAAAGAGAGCGTCATCGTGCCTCGGCCATAGATCTGCTGCCATTGCTGCTCTTCGGTTTCCTCTAACAAATCCTATTGCAATCTTCTACAATCGGGTACTATTATTTTATTTAAATTTGGTTTGACAGCATCCCCCTATTCTGTAGCTATTTCAACAATACCAACATCAGAACTGCCCCGATTACATTCCCACTAGCATCACACTCAATGATAAAAGGCTGAGAAAAATCTGGAAGAGCCAAAACAAGGAGCATGTGTCATTGCCGCCTTGAGTGAATGAGAGGCATCATTTGCCTCATGATTCCATCCCCAAGCATCTTTTCGTAGTAAAGTTGTCAATAATGGCCCCGATTATGTGTCCCAAGAACTGCACCCTGTCGCACCCAAAAGTGCATTTGGGTTTTTTGCATATAATTTACGGTGGCGCAGGACCTGGAGTACAGTTCGACGATGTTCTAAGTGCTTAATTAAACTCTTCCGATACACCAAAATATCGTAAAAAAAATACGACAACAAAATGCCTCAAATAAGACCGAAATTCTTCATTCATAAGAGATTGGAATGTGGATGGGGCATGTGTCAATCCGAGTGGCATCACTAAAAATTCACAGCGACCCTCGTGAGTTTGAAAAGCGATTTTTGGAACATCCCCGTCCTTGAGCCTGATTTGATGGTAGTTACATCGCAAATCCAATTTGGAAAATATGATAAACCCATGCAATTCATCCAATAACTCCTCAACTGGTAGTGGAAATTTATCCTTGATGGTGACTATGTTCAGGGCACGGTAGTCGACACACAGGCGCCAAGACCCATCCTTCGTTTTACAGGCGCCAAGACCCATCCTTCGTTTTACTAAGAGGACCGGGGAAGAAAAGGGTCGCACACTGACTGGGCTTGTGCCTCTGATGAGTGGTATGGCGTGATCTTGCTGCCTATGTGGAGGTAGTCCACGAGGTTCCTTGAACACGTCTAGGAAAAAATGCTTTGTAATTGAGGGTCCCCTATTTGGAATGTAGGCTGGGTCTGCACGTTCATGAGTTGGGAGTGCAAAAGCCTGAGAATAGTTGTTCAAATCCTTCGCTAGTTGAGCTGGCTTCACCACCCTGGGGTTAGGCATCCCTTTCAAGTGGTATTCCTTCCCATCTTTATGATATGACGTAGATAATGCAGAAAAGTCCCAGACAACTGGGCCACGGGTGCACAACCAATGGGCTCCAAGTACTGCATCATACCCACCCAAGGAAAGAAGATAAAGGTCAACTTGAATAGGGACTCCTTGAGAATAGATAATGACCCCTTTTGAGATGCTGTTTCCTTTAAGTTGTTCGTTCCCTATTCGCCAGCATGACTTCGAAGATCGAATCAGATTGTGGAGGAATATTCGCCTTCATAATGATGATAGGATCTATGAAGTTGTGGCTCGATCCACTATCAATCAGAATTGTAATTTGGCAGTGATTTAAGGAACCTGATATTCTAATGGTTTGTGATGCCCTGGTGCCAGCAATCGCATGTGACGATATTTGAGGAGAAAATCTTCATCATTCCCGCTACAGACCTCAGG
Source organism: Persea americana (assembly GCA_029852735.1). NCBI lineage: Eukaryota > Viridiplantae > Streptophyta > Magnoliopsida > Laurales > Lauraceae > Persea > Persea americana. Next base: position 21,731,023 of record CM056812.1, on the reverse strand, counting down.
AAGGAGTTCTCCAAACTGTGACCATCATCTTCATCTTCCTGGTGCAGTAATCCCTCTACCCAAAAAACTTCTGGGTTTTGCATCTGTGACAAGTGAACCTTTCATCGCAGTCGTAGCACAACCCTTTCTCCATTCGTTCCTGAGCCTCAGAGGGTGTCAATCTTTTGATCACTGGAGCTACAATCTTGGAGTATTTGGGTGGTACCAACGAGTTGGCGCCCCACCTGTGTCCTCATCAACCTCCGATGCGCATCCGGCATGTTTGTCTGACGTCATCTCATAATCCACTAAGGTACAGGCTAATGAGATATGTCTCATCAAGTCCCTTGACCCGATTCGATAATCGTTGGAACTTCCTTCGGTATTCAAGAACAGAGGTGATCTGTCGAAGCTCTGATAATTGCCAACAAAATCCTCGCTTTTAGAGAGCCCAAAACGGGCTTCCATGGCCTCTCACAAATTGCTCCCAAGTAGTCTCCGGCTTATAATCCAGGTACCATTGGTACCACTCCAAGGCCTCACCCTCCACAGTAGGAGAGGCCACCGTCAACCAGCCACTGGGGTTCTTCCCATCAAAACGTGGAAACTCCAATTTCATGGTACGAGCCTGTATCCCCCATTGGATCCAAAGGAGTTTACCATCTGAATTCTAGAGCTCCCAGTCAAGCCATCTTCGTCCTTCAAGAGCTCCTTCAGTCGAGCCCTCTTCGTCCTTCAAGAGCTCCTTCAACTCCTCTAGCCACCTCAAAATTTCTGTAAGCAGAACACCGTGCTGCTCTGATGTTGCTCTGAGCTCGGCAGGGTTCCACCCTGGAGACATTGGACTCTCTCTTCCATTTGGTTTCCACCTGTCATTTCAAGAGTTGGCTCTAATACCAAATTGGTACGGGTGTTCTTCCGTCCTCGAGCTATGGTGCTGAACTAAAATTAACACTGCTCTAAAAGGTGCAAGAAGAGATTAAATCTCAGGTGGGAGAATTCAACAGATAGTGTTTGCAGAAAATTTCAATGATCATTCCTTTTATTACTAGTGTCTTTTTATACATCTTTGCAGGCTTCAACGTTACATTCTGTTACATTTCCAGAAGACCTGTTCAACACAAGCAAAATGACACTCCACAAGACCCACATACATAAAAGACTCCTACAAGAAAACTCATGGAAACTCAGTCAAGAAGGTTTCATTTTATTCAGGACTTCGATAACTGAACCTAACCCAAACCTGACCCACTCTAGGTGCACATGCATGCAATTTGAAATTTGAACATTGTAAGAAAAGAGGAATAATTGTGCGTATCACAATTTTCATATAGTCTTGACATTTCACCATAGAAGAGATCTTATATAGCCCAAGATTAGGGCGTCGTCACAGTAACTGATTGAAGATTTGCAGTTACCTTGCCCGTCACAGTTGGATTTAACCTAATTCTTTCACACCACAAAAGTAAATTTCATACATACATAAAGCAACAGAGACCCCACAGGGTTCTGTATGCAAAACATTTTTTCAACCTGATTTTGGTCTTAGGGGTAGTAGTCATGAGATGCACCAGCCTCGCTGATCTGAGCCGGGCCAGCATTGGAGTGAACGTGGGCTTTTCTCAAGCCCATTGTCTGATCCATAGCGTATTGCCCAGCCAAATACTTAAATTGCATCAGAGTTGGCCTAGCAAGCTCGAAGGCCCAACTATAGGCCGGACCTAGTCCAGCATATTTAGCACATAGTGGCAAACATATTTTGCCAACCGGCTAAGTTTGTAGCAAGAATATGGTCCAGAATATTATAGCTGATAACTAACAGGCCTGGGTTGGACAAACTTCGCTGATACCATGAATACCCCAGTTATAGACCATTTGTGATTTCTAGATAGTCAACAAATGGGTTGCTGCAATTAATAATATTGTGATCTTCACTTCCCATCTGTAAAGAATATTCATCGCAGATATGCAACATCAATTTAGCAGTAGTGATAATTATCACATAGGAGACATTAAGAAAGAAGCATTAAGTGCTCCATACCATGTTTTGACCTACATGTTACATAAAGCCCCACTTCTACGAGCCTACACATTCAAATGCTCCCCAGAGGTAATATATTCAAAGCTCTCCACTGCCACTGCCCAAAAAAAAAGTAAAGCAAATAAAATGAATGCATTAAACACACACACACACACACACACACACACATAGAGGTCTTGGGTTGACCTCTGGAGAAGTATAGAACAACCAAAACACATGACCAGGTTCAAGTTCTAACCTAAAACTCAGGTAGGAAATATGAGAGGACCCAACTTCAAAAAAAAAAAAAATCTGAACCCTTGACACACTTGAGTTGATATCAGATTGGGTTGTACGGTCAGGAAAGCATTAAATTGTCAAGTCATGAGACATACCAGCATTTGCAGCCTGTTAAATTATGAGGGCCTAACTAAATACTCCAAGGTTCCTCCTTCCTTCTTCTGTATCACCTCTGGGGCTGATCTGAACACGAGGCTCCTCCAGCTGCAGGAGCTGCAGACATGCTGCTCACCGACCCGTTCTCCGCAGGTGGAGGCACACCCCATTTCCCTTCTGACTCGAGTGGTTCCAAAACATACACACCTCCATCTGTCATCCCCATTGCAAACTGATTTGGTTCAGATGGATGTGAGGCAATCACCAGTGGATATACAGTTGAGCTGGAGGACGAAAATAGAGAAATCAGCCCAAGTGAATTACAATTGAACCGGGTGGAGCCAAAGAAGCAACACAAATGACAAAGTATAGGGAACAAAACTAGAAACGGGCTTGGCTACCAGAATAGTTAAAGCCCAGACACAGTCTTAAATACAGGTTAGGACCCCATGATGGTGAGGCCTGAAAGTGACACGTCAGATCAGGTTTTATGTACTTTTAGACGTACATAGAACCTTAGGATATAATTTAACAGTAAAGATATTGGAGAGTAAGCAGAATTTAGGGTACACATTGCAAATTTCTACTGAATTCTTGGGAATCCATATGAAAAGGGCCTTGTATAAAGGTTTAATAGTGGAACGTAAAGGGTAGAAAGGGTTTCATAGTGAAACGTCATGGAGGTCTACAATGGACCATCAAATTTTCACATTGATAAGAAATGATAACCGACCAATCACCTTAATCCTCTGTTTGGGAAGGAGGGAAAGTGGGGGGAAGGAAAAAAAAGAGGGAAAATGGAGGGAAAGTGGAAATTGATGGTGTTTGGGAAGGGGGGAGGAAAAGTGAGGGGAGGGAAAATGGGGGTAAAATTCTTGTGGGGCCCACCTTAAAGTTTTCCCCTCAAAAATGGGGGGAAAGTATGAGGGAAAGAGGGGAGGGGAGGGAATTTTACTAAAATGCCCTTATCATTTTTTCACTTTTTCATAAAGGATAAATTGGTAATTTTCTCTCTACCTCACAAACAAACAAAACCCTACTTTTTCACTTTTCTTTCCCCTACTTTTTACTATCCAAACAAGAGGAGGTAAAATTAATTTTCCCTCCCCTCCCCTCCATTTTCCTTCCTCCCCTCTTCCCAAACATAGGGTAAGATAATAAATGCTAGGAACTTGACAGACCCTATAGATCTTCTGTCCCTTCACACTTAACCCCTTTGATATAAGCCTCTTCCCTAGGACTTTATAGAAATCTAGTAGGAATTAGGCAGACAAATTGGTTCCATTGCCAAAAAATTTGGTATCAATCACAGGTTTAAAACTGTTATATATCATGATATAATAGTCATTTTTAACAGATTCTCAGAATCATAAGCCAAGCACTAGTGCTTTATCTTTTTTGAGTAAAGATTAGAATACCTGATGTTAGCTGGAAGATAAGCAGTTGGATTTATCTGACATCGGAGCTTAAGATTTGCAGCGCTAAATACGCACACGGTTGCATCCAAAAAGCTAGCATATACCAAGTGGCTGTCACATGAGAATGTAGCATGGGAGATTGGAGCAGAAGATTCACGCGGAACCCACTAAAGAGACAGGAAATGCTATGATCAGAAGGCCAAAACTACAATGGTATAGATACCACAGACCCAAAATTAATATACTAAACTAATACCTGCTTCACACACTCTAGCTTCGGTGCTTCATATATTGCAATCTGAGTCTCATGAACAGCCAAAAAGTGTACGTTATCCTGGTGAAATTGTACACGCGTCTCTGAAAGTGCTGCCACTTTCTGCCCAGCCGGAATCTGCAAAAACCTGTTCTTCTGCATCTCCCATCCATCAGTTCCCCACACACAAAGCTGAAGCAACAGATGATGACCAAATATGATATGAGTCGTAAGAAAAGCCAGAAAATTAGAGAAAAATAAATCTTAAAAAAGGCAGCAACTTGTAGAACAATGAATAGAAGGCATTCCTAATAAGTCTTGAAGAAATTAAATACTAACCTGAGCGTCAGCTCCAGATGAAACCAGAACACTCAATACTCGTGAAAAGGCGAGGCCAGTGATTCTTTTCGAGTGGCCTCTTAGCTTGAATTTAACCTGCATAAAGTAACAACAGTCTTTCATTAATAGATCTTACACATTGATGTAGAATGTAAGCTGTCCAGTAATAGGACTATACCTCATCAGGACGGATATTATATATGTGGATCGAGCAGTCATCCATGCCTATAGCAATTATATTGTTATCTTGTGGGTGGAATGCAAGAAATGTTGCAGCAGGTGGTGGACGCATGAATGTTGTCATTGTCTGGACTTGTCATCAAATTTGAATGAATTAAAACCCGGCAAATGAGGTAAAACTTTTTCATTTTCAATTAGGGAATAATAATAATATCATGCCCACAATTATACTGAAAAAGAAGTGCAAAAATAGAAACAGGATAATTTGTTTTCCACTACAAACATCCCAGTAGCTAATAAAAAACAACCTTAAATGAAATCATGTTGAAAAGGGATATCTTTCCTCCTGATGCAGACAAGACATAAGAATCATTCTTCGACAAAGCAAAGCAGGGTACAGCTTCCTCAGAATTCGTGCCAGTTATGTCATTCGTCATCAATATGCCACTTGGTGGTTGCCATAATTGAGGGACAACACTCGCAGTCGCCTGCAAGAACAAGCATATTATGATAGAATTATCGACATGAAAACTCTCTCCCAGAAAAAGAGAAGAAAATGCAAACTGGGCAGAGAAAAAGAGCATTAATTTACTCATTTACCTTTACATTTGTATTACGATCGTTTCGCTGCCACTTCCAAAGCAGATGAATTGCATTGGATGCTAATGCCAAAATGGAAAAACCCGAGTTGGTGTAAATCAACCTTGATATCTGCAATGTCAAGTAAGAAGCTATTACCATAAACCTTTTCCATTTTGGAATAGCAATCTAGGTATTTGAAATGGTAGTGGTGGGTTTAGACTGAATCCTACTATCTACTCTGATTTAACCATGATGTAAATAGCAATCTAGGAGAAACAGATATTTGATATTAAGTACATGGTTAAGTACGTGATTTGAAAGAAGGGACATACAAATAAAAAGGGCAGTGCAGTATCAATAAGTTGGACACAATTTATCAAAAAAAGCAAATCAACTGCACAATCCTATTATCAAGCTATGCTAGAAATCAACTGTATTGAATTTTGATGCCATTGCATTTTTTTTTTTTTTTTTCAAGCTGATTTCCCATAATTTTAGTTTCTAATACAAACAACAGGGTATAGATAACCCATTGAAAAAAAAAAGGACTAGATAAACCTTTATAACTGAGACCTAGGGAACTATATATCAATAGACACTAATAAGTGACCAAAGTGACTCAAATGAGAATCAGATATTTACCACTGAAAAAAATCAAATGAAACCAAATCATCTAGAAAGTCGGCTATAACTTCTCCAAAAGTTATCAAAATTGCAAAAATGCGGGCTCAAACTACAGCAATTACATACCCTATCAGATGCAACCGAATTTGTGTTATTCAGCCATCACATCACAACCTATGATGCCCATATACAGTATGGATATGGTCGGGACAGGCCATGGAATTGGTAGGGACATAGATTTTATACCCAAAAAGTGAAGTATCGGCTATGGTATGACACGATACGCTGGCCATTTTGAAGTATGCACGCATCACAGGTCACAACAAGAAAAATGGCCTTCACTAAAACAGAAAAAAAAACCGCTTGGCTAAACACGTGGACCATATAGATCTTCTATGACCTGAATAATTAAGTTGACTCCTATTGAGAAAAAACACAGATTGTATTATAATGTTCAAAGTACTCATACTAGTACTAGGCTAAGTATGTGGACCTCATGGATCTTATAAATCCTAAATTTGAAGTTGTCTCCTATTGAGGTACTAAAAACACACAGACAATTCTACTAAATATATGCATGGTACTTTCAGCAAGTATATGTGCATACACACACCACGCAGTACTTTTTCTAGTACTCCTTTTTTTTTTTTTTATTTCCACCCATTTTCTATTCCCATTTTGAGGCAATGTTTCAAGACCAGTTGTGTGATTCTCGTTATGAGAGAGACTCTACAATCTCGGGCACACACTCCAAGAAGTCCTTGCGTGAGTGGAAAGTATAGTGTTTGGAAGCCTCAGGAGTAAGGACCTTGTACATCAGGTTTCTTCTCCTTCCAGACAAAAGCTTAACCGGAAGTATAAAAGAACTTGTCTGCCTTCCTGGAAATATTAACCCAGTCCATAGTCTTCACCCTGTTCCTATCATCTCGAGCCAGATCAAACAGGGTGAAAAGCTTGAAGTAAATGATTTGGAAGTCTGGTGGCATCCCGACCAAGTCCTCATTAGGGGCGATGGTTTCTTCAAATAACTCTCCATATATCGGAAGCCCAAAGATTTCTTTGATCTCCCGCATAAGAATCCCAATTCGGCATTCGAAGCAATAAACGTATTGGTGGCAGGGCAAAAGAGCTCCAAAATAGTCACGAAACTCCTCAACCCGAGAGTTGTGTCCGATCCGTTGGAGGCCGAGAATAAACTTATCCCCTTCAAGGATTTTTACAAATTAGTTTTGATGAAATCAAAGGAAAAAAGCATGGAAAATGATTTCCTAGCTGAAATACATTAAAATCAGCGAGGAAGACCAAAGAAAAATTGAGAAAAGAAGGCAAAAATACAATCGGCCATGAATGTTTCCAAAAGAAGGGTTCGAGCCTTACCAGCCATGGATTCGACCTTGGATGAAGGAAAATCGCTGAATTCTTGGTGAAAAATCACAAGGAAAAGTCGCCCTAGGTCCACAGGCTCTCAATTTCCTCTGAAATTTTAGTTTGCAAAGTGCGGGAAAACGAAGGGGCCGACTGTTTAGATACAGTTCCATCAGACGGCCCACAGGCAACCCATGCCCAACATAATCCTGTTATGCACCACTAGGTCCCACTTTTTGATGCCACAGGTACCCCAATTCAAAAATTAAGCTAACCTTGATATTTTCCTCAAAAATATCTTTCCAACAAGTTACCACTTGGCCAATTTAAAACCTGTTTGGCCCCTCAATAGTCCAAATCAGACAATTCAAGTGAAACGCAAGGTTTAACCCAAATAGCCAGTCTCCTTCAAATTTTCATACCAACTTCATCTTTGTCAGGTCAAGTCCAAACCACGACTTTGATTTTGAAAAATAAACCAAAAACCAATAAAAATCCAAACCAATTTCATCTCAAATACATAGACCTTTTGATTCTCTTAAAATCTCAGGGAATTTTGGCGAGTGTTCCCCACAGTCCCCACGGAGATGCACATAAATGATATCCGTGAAAAATAGGTAAGAGGATGATCAATGTCTCATGTTTTACAAAAATCCACCATCAACCCCTTCGTTTTTGGTTAGTTCCTCAAAATTCAAGTCTAGGCCTACAACCTACCTTGACAAATCTTTCCATTTTGACCCTCCCTATAGAATGGCTATTTCGAGGCACAATGATTCCAAAGTTAGCATTTTCCATCATTGTACCTCGAGGGGGCACTTGTTGGTATACAAAAAAAATGAAATGCTCCCAACAGGGCAAGAAGCATCCAAGATGAGCACATGAGAAAGCATCAAGCTTGATTCTTCAATTTCATTAAATTGAGGGTCAAAGGACACTCCCTACAAGCAAAGAAGATTTCAAGAAGCTCCTAACATCACTAAGAATGCAAGGGAAGTTAAAACTGTAGAAGTCAACTCCATTTCTGAGAACTTCACAATGCTCAGACATGGACCCTAATGACAGCAATTGACCTAGTTCTATGGGTCAGATCAAGGCGAATCCTAATCCAACATCAAGAAATACACTTAAAGGTGTTTCACAAAGTTCCAAGGAGATCCAAGGTCATTTGGATAGAAATTCAGCCAAAGGGACACCAAAAATTGAACCTCTAGACATGGACTGGAATTCTACATTCGGTCAACGTTCGAAAGTCAAAAGCTAATGAGGATACACTAGAAGTTCAAGCACAAGTTCAAAAAATATACTTCAAAGTTTCAGAGCAGGTGAAGACCAATTGGACTCAAACTCAAATAAAATACAGTGGAATCAATTCAAAGTGAAGTTGCTCGGACTTAGGGGAGCTGGGACCCACTCTGACCAATTTCCATGGGTCCTATCAAGATAAAACCTACCTTAAAGTTCAAGAGCAAGTTGCAGAGGTGTTTCTCTAAGGTTTTAAAGCAATTGAAGGTCATTTGGACCCAGATCCTGCCCAAAGCAGCAAGGTTGATCGGAGATGGCAAACTGGGACCCACTTTGACCCACTTTTGGAGGTCAAACCATGGTAAAAGCTTCCTTGATGCTCACTAACAAGTTCCAGAGAGGTTTCCCACAGTTTTAGAGCAATTAGAGACCATTTGGACCAAGATCCGGTTCAAGGAAAAAGTCCCAAAAAATGGAGGATGAAGTTCACATTTGACCAATTTCGAGAAATCAAATGATGGTGAAATTTTCCTCAAAGTCCAAGAATAACTCCAAGAAGGATTTCCCAAAGTTTCAAGGTCACTGGAGATCAGTTGGACCCAAAACTCCCATACTAACCTCCCATGTTCAACCAAAGTCTATTTGGCCGGACATGGGCATACAATTGGTGTTTTGCCGCACTTTTTCAAATTGTAACTCCTCGAAACCGCTTGAAACTCTTCCCCAACTACTCTTTTAGCCTATACATACACCCCTTGGGTGACCATTCAAGGCCCCAGAGACAATCTCTTAAAGCATTTTATCCCCTGCAGACTTGAGATTCTCAAAGGAATTCTCTTCCTTCTTCACATCTCTCTTCGAGAAGGTGAAGTACTGCCTCTAGGCCTTACAACACACAACCATAGCCTCCGAAACTCAGTCTTCAACTTCTGGAAAGGTTCCTCTAGAGAAAGAAACTAAGTATTCATAGACTTACCAACCCCTACCAACCCAAATCCATGACTACACAGTCTTCTTTGATTTTCTCACTTAAAGGAGCTAGGGTGTCCTTCCATTTAAAGTTCTTATTAGGCTTCATTCTGGTTCTCCATAAACAAGGACCCAGAATGACACAACTTTGGATACTCGCTGACACAAAAAACCAGCAAATCCCTTGGATTGTACAAATGCAATCCTTGATAAATAAGTGATGATTTTCAAATATTACTGTCATTCAAAACTAAACCCCATCCATCAACCACTTGGTAAAAACATCCCAAAGCAGTGGCAGAGGCATATCAGAACCTTGGAAGCAAAGTCTAGGAGAAACCAAAAGGGAAGAAGAGAACAATTAGCAGACAAAGAACCATGTCTGGCCAGTGCCTATTTGGCCGAACATGGGCTCACAAGACTTTTATTTTTTGCAGTTTCTTCTTTATTTTTTATGAATTTCTGTATTTTGACATAACCATGTCTGGCCAATGCCTGTTTGGCCGAACATGGGCACACAAAACTTTATTTTTTGCAGTTTCTTCTTTATTTTTTATGAATTTTTATATTTTGTTCAATTTTTGTTCAGCTTGAAACCATCTAAGGCCAGATGGAGGAGTTGTAAAAGAAAACTGTAAACAACTTGCATCCACAATTTTTGTTCAGCTTGAAACCATCTAAGGCCAGATGGAGGAGTTGTAAAAGAAAATTGTAAACAACTTGCATCCACAAGGCCTAGAGCGCGAACCCATGTAATACAAATTTGAGGAATGAATACAAGTTCCTCATATTTTCTATCTTTGAATTTTGTGAATTACAACCATCATTTTTCACAATTTTCTCCCAACAGGTCCAATGTCAATGAAATCATGAAATATTTTCTTCTTCTTTTCCTTTTTCAAATGTTTCAATTTAGAAACATAACGAAGTAATGTAGTCTATAGATTTGTGGTTTCTCACCTAAATTTACATAATGAAAACCTAAAATTCCACTATTTTATTATTTATTTTTTTCAGTATTACTTAGAAAGAACATGAGTTATGCAGTGTGCAAGAATAGATATATGGTTTCTCACCCAGATCTACAAGAGTTATGAGATATGTGTTTCTCATTAATTAAGTTTGTTGTCGCCAACAAAAAAAAATGAGTTATCGTGTGTAGATTTATGATTCTCACCTAGATTTACACATTTACATGTAAAAATCAAGAAAGTTCACTCTCTTACAAGCATGTAAATTAGTAATTTCTTTTATTTTAAGGTTTATTTTTTTTAATGTGATGATTTAGTAAGAAAATGGGAGTTATGCAGTGTGTTAATCTATGATTTCTCACCTAGATCTACACATTTACATTTAGAAATCAAAATTTTCTGCTCTTTCACTTTCTATATGAAACTTGTAAGTCACATTGCATTTTCTTTGCAAATATTGTTGATTGATTTGAAGTCTAATATTCATAACTCTTATTTTGCATGCCATAATTAATACAAGAACCGAAGAAAGAAAAAGGAGGATCTCGGATGGGCGCATGGAGAGATGGTCGGTAGGACTGACTTAAGGTGACTTTCAAATTGTCAAAAAACCATCAATGGTGGGGTACACCAACTCAAAACACATTTAGGGGTCATTTTCCTTTCATGCATGGGCTAGGAAAATTGATTTAATATATGTAAATGGGCCATATGTAAATGTCACGTATGCAAATGTTACACACGTGAGACATATTTCCAAGTTTTTCAAAATCACCATTTTCAGTTTTAGACTTATTTGGATGTTTTGGACATTTCCACAAATTTCTCAAAATCCATGAAGAATCTAACTATTAAATCATGTCTCTTTGTTAACAATTAATACAAGAATATTCAACGGTTTGGATCATGAACAAAAGTGCAGAAAAACTGATTTTGGACTTCTTTACAAATTACTTAAAATCTACGAAGATTTAAGATAACCAGCTTTCAGATTTTCGGGTTTATTAATTCAATAAACGAATTGAACGGTTTGGATTACAAATATGGAAGCAATAGGAATAAAAATAGAAAGTTCTTCAACGGGAGCCACAAGAAAAAATCACATTGTGGAGACTATACTAGCGTCTTTTTGTAAGAGAGGGTGTGAGTCACTTTCAATGCCTCTGTAGGTGTGCAAATGCCTTTGTTTCACACCTCATTTATTCACCACATATGCAAATCAATGCAAACAAACACGACGATGCATAATCATTACGCATGCGAATCATTTACATATGTAAATGAGTGAATACAAACAACCCTTTAAGACATGTTTTTGGGGATGCAAAAGGATGTCCAAATGTACCCACTGAAGTTAGACAAGGAATGAGAACCCTTCTTCTACTTTGAAAAAATAAAAAGAAAAAAAATTAATATGAAGGGAGGGTGGCTAGGAGGGAGTCTATTGACAAGGATGATGATGGTGATGAGGATGCAAGGAAATTAGGAAGAGGATTGAAAGCAAGCCGTGTTGCCCGTGTACAAGAGCAAGTTCATATGGAAGAGTTATGGGGTGGAGTCGGTTCTTTTGCTGATTCCTGAGTGACCCCCACGACCAGACCTATATTCACGGGACCCCGCTACTTGAGGGTCCATTGATCCTTTCTTAAATAGGACCCAAACTCCAAAACAGCCGAAGGCTTTTTTAATGGATGATATGAAAAGAGAGGCACTAAAGATAGGTGGTACATTTAAGTTTTATTTCATGACAATCAAATTCCACCAAATGTAGGGAAATCACCATATTATCGGCCATAGTCAATACCATAGGCAAGGTGGGCCCAAGAGTAAAACCCCCTCCACATATGAGATAGGCAAAAAACTTCCTTGACATGGATGTTGAGGTCTACAAGCCCGTTGACAATGAAGTTGAGGGCTACAAGAGGTAACTGGACAGCCATTTGGAACATAACAAGAGCATGCAATGTACAAAGGAAAAAACTACCACCAGACTTTAACATAATTACAAAAAATGATATAATCGTACAAGCATTAGGAGTAAGTGTAATAGCCTCTCTCAAACAGTTCTTAGAAAATAGAAAGCCAAGCCATGCTAGTAACAAGGTTGGAAAACTCATGACTCAAACTTGACCCCATCCATGTAAAAAAATTAGACTTGTTGGCTCGGGAGGGGCATGTTTTTAAAAGTAATAAATTTTAAAAAAATCTAGACAGATGAAATGCTTATTAATATAAATATACATATATTTACATATATTCATGTAATCAATTCAAATTAATAAATTTATATAAGCAAGAAAAGTACTACAAAAAGAAAATTACAAGAGCAAAAAATCTTTCATATTACATAATTTTAAGTCCAAACATCAAACGTTAAAGATCAAACATAAGTCTCAAATAGCATTATAATCATCATTTTTAAATTGCTCGCTCCAAACCTGAAGTATTAGTTACTAAAAAGTACACATCAATTGTTTAAAATCAAATCTCCTATCAAATGGTTTAGAATGCAAATAATATTTTTTTTTGTAAAGAGAATGCAAACAACGTACCAAAACGAGGGTGACTTGGTTGAGTTTTCATTGTATTTAACCCCGTCCTTCATTAAAAAAAAAAAAAAAGTCGACTCAGCCGAGTCAAGTCCCGAGTTTTCCTACCTTTAGCTAATAACAGAAATGAGGAATTTCTATCATAATGACCTTAAAGCTTCATCCTTTCCACCTTGCGTGAGCAAATTATTTTGAAAATCATACCACAAAGAATATCCTATAAGCTTTGTCATGACCAAGTTTCACTTTCTTGTTCTCATCATAACCCTTATTTGATACCTTCTCTACATTTCGCAACCAATAAGGAAACAATACATATACAATCACCCATGAAAGTCAAAGATTCCAATCTCGATTCCATAATCTCCTTGTTTACAAGCAAACCCCAAATAGATGGGATAAGATTAACACAATAATGATGAATCCCGTCGTTCTAGCTTTAACAGAGGATCCAATCATTAACATCATCTAATGGATTCGCCAAAGAATCCTAATCCAACATTAACCTTCCCTATTCTCCTTGTCCCTTGCGGCCTGGCTGATTACCACTACAAAATGTTAGCTAAATGTTGATTCTTTAGCACAATTAGTGCTAGGTCTCAACGTTGGGAATTGATTTACCACTTCCTGAGCTGCAGACTTTGATGCATAGTTATCTCCAAAAAATACAAGAGGAATAAGCTAGTACACGGGTAGGAGGCTTGCTTTAACGCACATCACTCTTGCAATAAAAAACAAAATTTAGGAACCTTAAAAGGTAATTCCAGTAAATTTTCACACTTCAGCCCAATATACAGATATATCAGTCCATTATGCATGTAAACCATATTCTTCCTGCATCTCCAAGTTTCTATCAACCAGAGTGTCAACAACTACAAAGGAAAAATAGCCAGATATATGGGATGTAAATTCCTCAAACAGGTGCAAAAAAGAGTTCCCTGGACATGTGCAAACAGCCCACAACCATGAGCGGTCCTAAAGTTCAAGGGAGTTCCTGGATGGAAAAGGGATTCACTTGACTAGCGATTGACAATGGTTAATCTGCCCATCCTATGCAGTTTGCTTCTCAACATCAACTCTAGGATAAGAATTCTAGCACCATTAAATTTCAGGAGGCAGCAGCAACCAATAAAGACTTACTTATGTTCTACCTAATTCTACAAAAAAAGACCTCCACTCCATCCACTAAACTAGAACAGAAGCCATGTGGGATATAAGATAACAGCTGAAGACTTGATGGATAATCTGAAGTTCAGCACTCCGATCTTCAACAGAAAGATCACTAAAGAATAAGCACTTTAACAACCCCAACCCAATCAAAAGCAACCACCACCACCAAAAATGTGGCTATCAACAAAAGAGCAAATCCTATCTCACAGCCAAAACACATCAGCGTACTCAAATAGGAGCAAATCTTGTTGAGCTAACCGCGAGTTGGACGACACTCCTGTATGATTGGGATTGATGCAGGTCACAATACCAATCAAGAAACTATAAAGGAAAAACAGCAAAAGGAGAAAAGGAAAAAACAGGAATGGTCGTCACAACCCAGTATAAGAATATGAGAAACAAGTTGTAAACCTCTTTATGGTTTTTTATATTTAAAGATCGATCAGAAACCTAAAAGACAGAAAAGTGTCCCAGATGAAAATGTATGTTGTACATCTAAGACTCATCTAAAGTGTAAACCACTAAAACCTCATCAAGATCAATTTAGACTTTTTACGCAGGCCAACGGACTTCTAATAATGGAAGAGACACATATACCCCTTATTGTTTAAGTAATTTCTAGTAATAGACTTGAAGAGATTAAAAAAAAAGTAATGGATTAATTAAAAGATCACTATAATTAAAAAAAAAAAAACGATGGATCAAATAAGTGAGGGTCCTTAAGGAGAACTAGCAGATCAAATAGTGGGGCATCTTGTAATTTGAATACCTAAACATCATCAATGATGCTGCTTAGTGTGGTGTGTGTAGACCAAGGGCCTAATAGTGGACATTAGTGGGCCACCTATCCCTGTGCAATCCATCCTGCATCCTTGATCCTTGGATGCACCATGATGACTCCCTTGCAGAATTTCAGGAATAAATAATCCAAAAGTTCTGCCAATGGTATTAGTTGTAGATGCCAAAGAGACCTCATGTGCTCAAAAGGGTTAACAACTCAATATCCAATTTGAGTGTTTTCATTTTTACTTTCGTAATGAGACCATCTGACCAACACAATCATCTATCATATGCAATGCTACATAAAAGTAACAAAAGACGTCATTATAGATATTGTTTTTGTAAAATGATCATTATAGAGATCCTTACCTTGGTAGTTCTTAAGTTATCAGGGAGTCTCAAGGATCGGCATTGTGCTTGTTCCTTAATTTCTGTGAGTTTCCAAATCTTTGACTTGTCAAGTGATTCATCTGTCACTTTAGACTTCACATCCATCACACTTCCGGTGTCACCATTCTGGGGAAATTGATTGCAGAAGTCAGTACACAACTAGCATATAGAATATCCGTTGAATAATTGACATTGGGAATGACAACCAGTGAAAAAAAAAGTGACTATCAAGATTCCTGATGTAAAGATGGCATCCACAAGAGCTGAACTGATAATTGAAATCAAACTCAATTGTACAAAATTATGTCTACAAATATAAGAATTTCACACAAACCACTTCAGCCATAGCCACTGCGGTTGCAACTCTATCTGCGATAGTTGTCACTGAGTTCACCTGGGGCTGCAAGATTTATTAGCACATTAGAAGAAGTTATATTTCATCAGATGACAGATTCACAAAACACAATTGATTGAAGCACTGTAGCCATGCCTTCGTTACAGGTTCAGATATGAAAGACCGATTTTCAAATGTACGCAACAACCGAAGTCCATCTGCATTTGCCAAGATTTTAATCCCAATCTCATTCGCAGAAACAGCCAACAACATACCCTCCTTGTTGAATCGGATACGCGGGCTTGCCTAGAAGTGGAAAGGATGAAGATGAGCTACTTAAAAGACCGTTCTTATTCTATTTAAACTATCACATTCTACAGAAAGATAACTAAAGACTTACTGGCAAACCACCATCAGCATCAACGGTTGTCAAAAGGTTAACATTATCCATATCCCAAAATTTTATCGCAAAATCATCACCAGCAGCAAGAAAACGATTCCTAATGGTATCAAATTGCACAACACCCAAAGAGCGTTTCTGAAACCCTTGATAGGTCCTTTTCACAGCCCCTTCACTTTCGTTCCATTCAACAATGTATGATTCTCCATCTTTACTGGTCCCACATGAAAAAAGCCTGAAAAGAGCTCAATAAAACATCAGATCTTTCATTGGGAAATATAAATTTAATGATCAAATTTGAAGAGATAAAAATGTCTCAGTTATAAACCTTGAGCCATCAGCACTGTAAGCCATTGTAGTGCACCAGTGTCCAGGTGCATCATAATCAACTCTAGATCCTAGGTTGTCATATAACCACGCCTTTATCTTTCCATCTAATGCTGTTGAAAAGATGAACTAAATAATACAAACAGAAAGTGAACATCAGAAGCAGTGGTTGCCTGTCAAAGTCTAGGATCATACAATATTTCAGAAACAAGACATCAGTCAAACTAAATAAAAAATCACATTAAAGTTCAAAGAGTCTTAAGAATAAAATCATTACCTGAATATTCTCCTTGTGATGAGGGCAAACAGAAAAAACAGCAGCCTCGTGGCCTTCAAAAGTGTACTGCTTGGCACCAGTAGCCGCATCCCACACCTAATAGTACTAAAAATATTTTGGTCATAGGGCTTCCAACTTTTAGTAATAATAAAATAACAACAAAAAAAAATAATACAGATAGAAGAACAACAATTACTATCATGTATGACAGTCTAACCTTGATGGTCTTGTCATCACCACAAGTTATAACACATAGTTGCTTATTGGGGTGTGAGAAAGCAAGATCATTTACGCCACCAAGATGAGCATCAATCTAGATATAACAATAATCTCAGAAACAGAAACGTAAATAAATAAATAAAAGAGTGCAAGGGAGAACATATCATAATATAAAATAAGTTTCTAGTTTCTTATGGAGGCGTGACAAAGCAAGATCACTTGACACCTCCCACTTGACAAACATTCTAGATATGAAAAACACTTTCTGAAATGAAAAAAGACAAACCCATGTGAAAGAGAAAACAAATAAAAATATATAATAAGTATTTTAAACCTCCAAGTGTTGTCGAATGTCACCACCGCCATGGTAAGAACATAAATGCACAACATGCTTTGAATAGGCAACTCCTGTTCAATAAAATAAAGGCACTACTTAGCAATTTGTTAGTTTATTTTGACAATATTTTTCATATAAAATAACCGAAATTGTGGTTGACACATTTTGAAACTCAAAAACTTACCAAATAAAGTGCCATCAGGACCCCATATGATACGGTTAACCGACACAACAGGATCTTTCGCTAGAGCTGCCTGATTTCCATTGGAATCAGCTCCAATGTGAGATTTTTCAGTACAAACATTTATGGACTGCAAAATATATAAAATGGAATTCGTAACATGAGGTGAAAGGGTTGTGTATACCTGGAGGGGCATCGAGCAAGCACCAATGTCCCAAACCTTAAAGTTTTTCAGAACCAACCTCTCTCTGGAACCAACTTCCCATAGCCCTATGTCACCCATATTTGTACCAACTGAAGCATCACAACAAGAAACTCATGAGTGGCACATTGGATATGAGAAAAACAGTATTAGTACTGATACAGATGAGACAACAAAAATTGAAAAACAGACAAGAAAAATAAAATAAATTGCAAGAACGGATTACAAAAGCTGACCTAGGAGTATAGTCTGCTGAACAGGATGAAAATCCATGCTCATGGGAGATGAACCCTGATTCAGCGTACGTGCAACAGTCTTGGGCAAATCATCAGGAGAGTACAAGCGCTGACTGTGATTCTGGGCAGAGATTGTTACCGGCAAAATATTAACAGGAAGATTTGCCTACAAGAAACTAATAAATATCAATGAAGATAACAAAAAAAAAGAAACATCAAGATGTGTGACCAAATGAAATTTACCTCGTCAGAAACCCCAATTGGCCTTGTTCTTTTAGAAATATGATCAGAGTCTGCCAAAGGGTAATCCACAGCCAGGTTATTGGTTGGTGGAGTCCTAGGGTGCTTCAAAATTGCTGCTGCCACAAAGAAATTGAAACGGCTGAAGAATTAACAATAGAAACATGACCTATATATTTGTGTCAATGAATTAATATTATCAATTAGCAGAACACAGAGTTCTAAAACAAGCATAACTGAGAATTTGGAACCACCTGGATTTGCACTAGCACTGAGTCCAATAGCTCCTCCAGAAACTGTGGGATGGGCTACAGAAGATGTATTTGACATCCAACTGGCAAGAGGAGTTGGAACCGGGACTGGGGTAGGTTGGAAAGGCTGATGGCAACAATACAAGAATTCAAGACTCTCATATATTTGTAGAAAGATGAGTAATCAAGGACAGACTTGATACCCAACTTAAGGTAGCTTGCTTACCCCATGTGCACCCAGTGAAGGAAAGCCTCCAGGTTTTGGCATGGATCCAAGCAGCGGATTGCTCGCAGGTGATGGGACACGTGCACCATTTGGTTGCCCACAAGAATGATCAACAAAAAGGGTTTTTATATCTGGGTTCGGCCTTGGGCTTTTACAAAGCTGGTGCTGCCAATTCAAGCTGCAGTACAAAGAATGTGACAACGTAATTTCTACCAAAATATCCTCAGAGTAAAAAAATTCAAAGTAGTTAGGAAACAAGGAAATAATAAAATCAAATCAGGCCTTATGAAAGTATGACCTTCACGGCTCAATCCTGTACAAGAAAAAGGTATGGTTAATCATACAATCAAAATTCATCCACACAATAATTTAACAATCATAGTAGTTAAGAAACAGGGAGATAATCAAATCAAATCAAGCCTTATGAAAGTATGACCTCAATAGCTCAATCCTGTACAAGAAAAAAGTATGGTTAATCACACAATCAAATTCATCCACATGATAATTTAACAATCATTCATCACAAGACTGCTATCATACACAAAATACTGTTATACGAAAGAAGGATTCAGTGGAGTGGACCACAATTTATTCGGAGACATGATAATGCATGAACGATAAAAGCTTGGAAGTATACAACAACTGCAATCACCTCTGATTAATGAGAGTACGTAATCTTGAACTCTTGAGGTTTGGAAACTGCAGTTTGTCACGGAAGAGAGGATTTGCTTCAATCAGTTTCTTCAGCTCAACCGCCATTACTGCTCTTGCAGATTTTGTATCTCCATACTTGGAAAGCTGTTCATTTTCACTAAACAAACATATAGATTGTTTATGCCACAAAAATTAGGTCTGATAATGTTCCACAGCAAAAGTACATAGGAAAACACAATGAAATTCCATACCGAAAATTCTCTAGTGTCAAAAGCTGAGTAATTTCCTTGAACAATTCTTCATTAAATGATGCAAAGACTTTCAAATCCTTTACAAGGATCTCTACAGCCTTTGCACGGTCATGCCTGGAAATATTCAGGCTAAAATTCAGAACTAACACAACATAAAGAAAGACTTTGACAAGACATACAACAAAAACAAAGAAAATCTCATCTTCAAGCCTTCACCAAAAATATAAAAAGAGTATTGAAACCTACTTATCCAATGCCTCCAAGTACTTCTGCTTCCGAATTTCAAAGAAGATCTTCATTGAATAGCGGTTATCATCAACTTTGGTGAAACCAGAAAGATAACGCTCAACTTCTTCCCAATTCCCACTGTACATCTCGTCCTCGAAGTACTTCATATTGAAGAAGAAGCCCGATTCTTGCTCAAGCCTGACAAAACCAAAGGCTCATCTCAATTCCCCACGCCTAAAAACAATGATTGTACATCTATATTTAAAAAAAAAAAAAAATATATATATATATATATATAGAGAGAGAGAGAGCTTAAGTATGCAGTAGGTTTTGGGGTCCAGGTGTGCCATTAGGCTCTAAGTGTTTGAAGTGTGGGGTCCAATTTAAACTTGACAATGTTTTCTCATACAAGGATGACAAAAAGATAAGAGGACTTGGAAGTGGTACTAACTACTAAGTCCTTTCTGATGCTTCCTGTATGACTTCCTTATGAGTGTCAGGTTGCTCGTTTGGAATCACAAGGCCTCACTCCATCTAGAGTTCAGGCCTTATACTGGTCAACTATTTCTGGAATGATTTTAACAAGAGAGAGCTTAACAAGGAAGGGGATTGTTCTTTCTAATTTGCCCCTTCTACTGCACCCGATATGCAAGGAGTTTGTTGAACATGGGATCAACCCTTCTTATTATGCTCTTTCACTAGAGTTGTTTGGTGCTCAATGTTATGACCAAGATGGTTGGGGCATTACAGACGCTTCAAGGGATGGTGTCAACGAAACTAGATGGAACTCATGAGATGATGGAAGACAAAAGATGAATGTAATTGAATAAGGATTGAATTTAGTGCTGGATAGTGTCGCATCAGTCACAAAAGCACTATAATATGCTGTTGTATGTACTATGTGTAGTACAGATTGGTGCTGATTTTGGGGCTGTCCAGGTAAGTTCAGGGCCAATTAGGAGGTTGATGTGGTATGGTAAAGTTGTACAGGTCCAGGAACTATTACAACAGGTTACAGCAACCAGGTTGTTACTGTTAGGGAGTGTTAGGCTTTGGATTAGAATTTGGATCGCAGTATAATTTGGAAATGGGGAATTTGGATCTATGGTAAGGGTAGGTGTTTAACTCCGCCAGTTTATGGCCCTCGTCAATCTAGAAAAAGCCTACGATAGGGTACCTAGAGATTTAATTTGGTGGGGTTTAAATAAAAGGAATGTTCCAAGAGGTTATATTGAAATTATTGAAAACATGTATGAAAGAGTAGTAACGAGTGTGAGAATTACTTGTGGAGGGATAGGGGAGTTCCTAGGCTTGCATCCGGGGTCAGCCTTAAGTCTTTATCTCTTTGCACTTATTATGGATGAATTAACTACTCATATTCAAAAAGAGGTACCTTGGTGCATGTTATTTATAGATGATATTGTGTTGGGAGATAAATCAAGAGATGGTGTGATGCAGAACTCTAGAGATGGCGGGAGGCTTTAAAATCCAAAGGCTTTAAAATAAGCCGTACAAAGACGGAATATATGGATTGTAACGTCAGTGGGCATATAAAAAGAGATGAAACTATTATGAGAATTGAAGACCATGAGATACTATTGTCTCTATAATTAGTAAGGATTGGGAGATTGATGAAGATTCGAACATAGGATCAAAGTGAGATGGTCAAAATGGAGACATGCTTCTAAAGTGCTCTGTGGCCGACGAATGCCAACAAAATTGAAGGAAGAATTTTACAAGATAGCGATTAGAACAGCTATGACGTACGGAGCAAAATGTTGGCCAATCAAGAAGCAAAATATGCACAAAATGGATGTAGTAGAGATGAGAATGTTGAGGTGGATGTGTGGTAAAACCGGTTAAGATGAAATGAGCTCTTTCAAGAGCATTTAGGAGTAGCAATAATAGGGGATAAAATTAGATAAACCCGTTTGAGATGGTTTAGGCATGGTTAACGTAGGCTGGCCAAAAAAAGTATGGAAAAGTTTAGCTATGAAGGTTGATGGACCACCAAGGGCAAGGGTAGGCCATAGAGGACGTGGATGTCGGTAGGAAATATAGATATGAAGAAGTGTAACTTATCTGAGGATTTGACTCAAGCTAGATCGGAATAGAGAAATAGAATTCATGTAACCGACCCCAACTTATCTGAGGATTTGACTCTCGCTCACTCTCTTATTTTATCCTCTACTATAGCATACAGAAACATAGATAGATATATCATACTATACATAATGTAAATTTTATGTTCCAAACATTGATAAACTTTTTCCCATGCAAATTCCACCTGTTGATTGCCTATTATTAGCAAGGGCACCTTTTGCTTGTTAAATACTTAAGTTACAGACCCTTTTAGTTGACTTGTGGGCTTTGCTGGTCTTGATAAGTTGCCAAAGGTACTTTAGCTCAATGGCTTGCATTAGGGAAGAATAATAAAGATAAAGCTCGAAGAGTGCCAAAAGGGAAAGGGATAGTTGGAAGTGAAGTCTCAAATGAACGAAGGTAGTAAAATGGAAAGTTTGAGGGTTGGGAGGCAAGGAGAAGTGAAGGGAACAGCGGTCAGCAGATTTGTATAAGCAATAAACATCGATGCTGTAGTGATACAAGAGACCTTTCAGAAGACTCAGAAAAAAATTACTAGAAACAGAAGATGAAGTCCAGAGGGTTATGACTATTGTTGCCATCTAAAGCAGCCTCGGGAATACAGTAATGCTTTCCTACAACTGAGTTCAAGTCAAAGCATAGCTTTATTGCTAACAAATGTGTACAGCCAAATGATAATTCCAAAAAGAGCAAGGAATTCTCTGATCAAGCAGCGGTGTGATAAGATATAAAGATCAATTGAGCCCATCTCCTTTTAAGTTAACTAATGCTTCGCTCCCACATCCTATCTCTCTTCCTATATCATTAGGATAGAGCCAATTTCAAGTGGGAAAATGGGTTGGATTCAAATTATTCAAGAGAAAAAAAACTAATAAAAAAGATTAAAGTGTTCAAAGAAAACTAAATATTTAGGATGAGGAAGTGTTCGGGGGATTACAGGGGGGAAAATCAACTAAGCATGCTGCTACTAGCTTTTGTGGCTAGGCAAATCTGCAAAAAAAATTTAGTGTTTGAACCACACTCTTTCACTCGTATGAGTAGATCAATCAACAAAAAGGGCAGATTTTTAACCCGGACAAGTGCAAATAGGGAGCAGTTCTTTCTATGTTCATCATTTCGCCAGAAGGCTTCCTCTTTTGTAAAGCTGATTGGTTTTTTGTTTTAGTTAATTCTTTTTGAGTTGTTTCTCTTAACAATATACACTTTTCCTCCTTCCATTCTACACACAAACACACATACATACATAAGATACATAGATACAGGGAAAAACAAACAGAGTCAATATATACACCTCTCCTGTAATTTAATTATCCTTGATTGAATGAATTTTGTTACTGATAACAAAAGAAAAAGACCTCAAAGAACAAAAGTTAAAGAGAATTCACTTGTGAACAGTTTCCTTGAACTTCTCCTCATCTAAGAACTGCAAGATCAAGAACACCAGCTCTCTACTGAGAGATGACATCGTCGCTTTCACTACAAAACACCCTCCTGCATTAATACCCAAACCAAAGATCAGAAGAAAAAAAAAATCATATCTTCGATCAAATGAAACATAAAAAAACAGCAGAGCAATCGAAACAAATAAACCTCAAATCCTACATTCAAAATCTCAACCTAGGGTTTTCCAAAGATAGAACGACCAAAACCAAATTAAAGAAGAATATGAGATACAGAAAAAAAAAAAAAAAAAAAAAAAGACGAGAGAAACGGATCAAACAAAAATCAAAGCTTTCGAGCGAAAACTCAAGAAACAGATAGAGATCTTACGAGAGAAGAAAAGATCGGTCGCAGCACAGAGAAGATGATAAACGGGGATTCTTCTCAGTTGCTGTCTTTCTTGCCCTTTTCGGTAGAATAAAAACGCATTCTGCAGTGTGGAAAAGAGCGGTCTTATAGGGTGACGCGACAAGGTTGCATTGGATGAGATGTCCTGGTTCTTGTATAAGCGCGTGCACTTTTGTAGGAAGATAAGGCCATTGGATACGGTATTGATGTGAACTAGCGCTTATCAACACAATAATGATACGACCACGGCCGGCTACGACCTTTTGCTGTCTTGCTGAAATTAGCGGATGAGACCATTCCGGCGACTCCAACGCCTTGCTAGTGACGGACGTACGAAATGACGATTTACCGAAAAAAAAAATGACGAAATTACGTCTATGGAGAAAGTCTCGTACTCTAGAGGATAAAGATGGAGCAACGTCCCAAAAAAAAAGAGTAACGGAATGATAGGGTTCGAGTTTATGCGGACCAACCACAACCACCGATAAGAGCCTAAAACTTACACTTAAAGGCTCTTCAACAGGGACTTTGTTACATTTTGAGATACTATGATGTTATTTGTGTTATTTTAATATTTTTAAATGTTTTAAGTAAAGAGAATAAATTTAGAGCTAATTGGAGAAAGATTGAGCCATCGCACAAAGAATCGGAGCATACTGCCACCTAGCGTCCAGACGCCAGCTCTGCGCAACACTTCCACACTTACTGCCTCCTAGCATCCAAATGCCAAGAAGCAAGCGTCCAAACAGCAGACCCTGCAAAGCACCTCTTGAGCTACTGCCTCCTGGCGTCTGGACAATAGACACGGCTGGAGTCTATCTCCTTACGCAATTTAAAGAGATTTTTGAAGGAAAAACTATAAAAAATATGTCAAACTCGTTTTTAAGGGATTCAAGTCTGGAGAGAAAAACTGAATGAAGGTTTTGGAGCATTGGAAGGAGCATTAATGGGATTTCGTTAATGATTCTTCGACAATCTCTCTTCTTGAGTAACTAATTCTCTATCTTAGGGTTGTGATAAAGCCCTAGTTTTGTGTTTATGGTGATGTATAGATTCTAGGGTTCTATTTTTTATGCTTTAATTATATAACATGAATGCTATCAATGTATTGGATTTATTTATTAATGCAAGATCTAGTTTTTGTATTTTATTCTTATAGTTTGGAATACCAGTCATATAATGGTGCTTGAATGTGTGTGGAGTTAAATTTAGGATAATCTATGACATAGAGATAGGTTATGCTCAGATCTAAACCCGTACAACTTATTTGATGACTTTGTGGAGGTTTGTAACCAAAACGAGTCTTTAAAGCATTGATAGTGCTGCCCTAGATCTATATTCGCCATCGCACGAGACTAGTGGATTCGTACCCTAAGACCTTTTTTTAAATGGATCAAATCTTTTTTTTAAATTGCTAATTTAGGAATCAAACTTAATAAATCAACACTTCGTTTTCTAATAGGATTAGTTTAGGAATTTGGGAACCAACACAAACTTAGCATTTTTTTTCACTGTGGATACGACACCCAGTTAGCATCCTTGCTCTCACGAGTAGAGATAGTAGCTATGTATAAAGTATAGGGATTTTTACCAAATAATTAAGCTTAAAGTATAATTAATCGATTTTATGGAATATAGTAACAAAATCACCATTTAGTTGTTCGTACCTTTTTTTTTTACGAAATTACCCTAGTTGACGATATCGCCAATTAAGTTGAAGATATCGTCAAATGCCTGTATCCAATCCCACGAATTTTCTTCTTATTCTTCTTCGTGAAACACTAGTCAACCCTGTGCATGCCATAATCAGTCCCCTAACTCTCTTCAAAGCCCTAAGCTCTGCTCTAAATTTCCAATTAAATAAAACAAAAAAAAAAAACCCAACCTATTCACCAAAGAGTGAAAGAAGAAGAAGAAAATTCGTGGGTTTAGATACAGGAAGTTGGCAATTTTCTTCTTCTTCTTCTTCTTCTTCGTGAAATACTAATATACCCTATGCATGCCATAATCAGTCCCCCAGCTCTCTTCCAAGCCCCAAGCTCCGTTCTAAATCTTCAATTAAATAGAACCCCACAAGAACCCAACCTCTTCGCCAAAGAGTGGAACAAGAAGAAGAAAATTCATGGTTTAGATATATCGCTAGCTTCATGTATCTAAACCCACGAATGTTCTTCTTCTTCTTCTTCGTGAAACACTAGTCTACCATGCGCATGCCATAATCAGTCCCCTAACTCTCTTCAAAGCCGCAAGCTCCGTTCTAAATTTCAAATTAAATAGAACACCAAAAAAACCCAACCTATTCATTAAAGAGTGGAAGAAAAAGAAGAAAATCCGTAGGTTTAGATACAGGAAGTTGACGATATCACCAACTCTTCCTGTAACTAAACCCACGAATTTTCCTCTTCTTCTTCTTTTTCGTGAAACACTAATCTACCCTACGCATACCATAATCAGTCCCTTAACTCTTTTCAAAGCCCCAAGCTCCACTCTAAATTTCCAATTAAGTAGAACCCCAAAAAAACCCAACCAGTTCGCCAAAGAGTGGAAGAAGAAGAAGAAAATTCGTGGTTTAGATACAGGAAGTTGACGATATCGCCAACTTAGTTGGCGATATCGTCAACTTGGGTAATTTGGTAAAAAAAAAGGTATGAACAAGTAAATGGTAGTTTTGTTATTATTCTTCATAAAATTGATTAATTACACTTTAAGCTTAATTATTTGGTAAAAATCCCTAAATTATATTTGCAAACCTTGTTTTGGAATGATCAAATTTTGGCACTGTTGCCGGGGACAATTAGCACAGTTGTTTATTTCTTTTAATTCTAACATTAGTTTCGTTTTTTCTTTTTTTTTACTTTTTCATCTTGATTCACATCGTTTACTATCCTTATTGCAACTTATTGATTCTAACATAAAAAATAAATATTCTTAGAGTTTGTGAAGGGATCCAAGAGAGTTCGCAAAGGACAAAGTTATGCTCAATGAAATCTCTCTTCTCTACCAAAGCACTGTAAGGTCTAGATTTTTTTGAATTTTTTTTTTTATTCTTTTCATAACTTGCTGTAATAGTTGTGTGTGTGCATACTTTGCTTTGTCAAAGAACTCCTCTGATTCTCCACACACAACTTCACCAATGGCGAAGAAAGGAGGCGGGGCAAACAATCCACCTCCTCCACCTCCTCTCCGACCCTTGAAGGAGCACTATACTCCTTCTGAATACGTGTCACCATCGTGTATTCAGCTGCCTACAGTTCAAGCAGCTCAGTATGAAATCAAGCCTAATACAATCAATCTTATTCCTTCTTTCTATGCCTTGAACAATGAAGACCCGTACAATCACATTGATGACTTCCTAGTTGTTTACTCCACTGTGAGAGTAAATAATTTCAGTAGTGAGGCCTTAAAGATGTTTCTTTTCTCATTTTTACTTAAGGACAAAGCCAAATATTGGCTAAGTACTTTACCTGCAAACTCCATCACCACATGGGCCCAATTACAACAAAAATTCTTAAATAAATATTTCTCCGTGGGCAAAACCAATAAGTACCAACGATCCATCGCATCGTTCGCCCAAACTAATGGTGAACAATTTCATGAGGCATGTGATAGGTTTAAGGATTTCATCAGGAAGTGTCCTCATTGGTACCATTCTTTTATGATGGATTATCGATTGAATGGCGAAACATGGTAGTCACCGCCAGTGGGGGGTCTATTATGTTGAGAAATGAGGATAAGGCATGTAAGCTTTTTGAGAATATGAGTGAGACCTTTCAACACCATGCCTCCACTGCTAGATTGGAGAGGCCGGTAGCCTCTAACTCTCAAAAACCTAGAGCAGTATTTGAAATTCAACTCTCTAATGAACTCACCACTCAAGTGGCTGCCTTGACCCAAAAGTTGGATTAGCTATTATTTGTGGGTAAATCTCTCCAATCCCCATCCTCTTAGGGTGTTTGTTCTTTGTGCTCCAGTCCCGCTCATTTTGTGAGCAATTGTCCTGCAGCCTCTCAGTTTCCTGAATTTGTGCAAGAGCAGGTGAATGCTACACAGGGGTTCTCCAAACCGGGAAATGACCCATTTTCAGATACTTATAACCCGGGATGGCACAATCACCCTAATTTTGCCTGGAAGTCACCCAGCCAGGGTATTTCATCCTTTCAACCGCAAAGGCAGAACTTTTCTATTAATCTTGCAGCATATCATTCCCAACAGTCCTACTAGCACCCCAACCCTTATCCACCCTAAATGAATCCATCCTTTGAAGAGACAGTCCTACACGAGCTCAAAGCAAGCACTCAGTTGGTCTATTCCCGCTCTTAGTCCATAGCCAAGCTAGAGACCCAGATAAGGCAAATAGTTAATGCTCTTAATAAAAGAGAGAAGGGACATTTGCCTAGCCAACCCACGTTCAACCCTAAGAATTCATTCTAGGTGGGTAGTAGCTCGCAGCCTCATGATAACTATCACGAGCAAGAGAAAATGTTTGTCACGTTGAGGAATGGGCATGAGGTTGAGACTAGGCCTGAAGAGCCAAAGAAAGATGCGAGAGAGTCTACAGCCATTCCCAAGGGTTCTGGGGTTGAAGGGGTTTTTAAGGGAAAGGAGGTCACCCCTCCCAGTTCTTCATCTGTCCCGGCTTTGGCACCCCCATATGTGCTTAAAGCCCCCATTTCCCATTTGTCTTGACACACACTCTCCCTTTAGTAAAAAGGATGCAACCATGGATGAGATATTAGAGGTGTTCAAGCAAGTAAAGATTAACCTACCTTTGCTGGATGTTATCAAATAAGTCCCTTCGTATGCCAAATTTCTAAAAGATTTGTGTACTCCAAAACGCAAATCTTAATCTCATGCGCCGAAGAACGTTTTGCTCACCGAGTAAGTGAGCTCAATTATCCATAATGACACTCCTCCGAAGCTGAAAAATTCTAGCAATTGTTAGACCCCGACCCAGATTAGATTGATTAGTGTCAATTAAGCGAGTGTTTAGTCTTAAGAGGGTTTAGTGATCATTCGGTTAGAATGTTTGACTTAGTCTTGGAAATAGTTTTGGGAATTTTGAGAGCATTAGCTGAATCAAACACGCTCAGGGACGCTTAGAGTGCACGTGTAAGCATGGGAGGATGATCCTAGGTTTCTGATTTAATAGTGATTTTGATTTATTTTGAATGGGTTTATTATTTTCTACAACGTGTGTTTTCAGTCTATCAGTGTTCGAAGCCCAGAAACCTGTGTTTTGGCCAAAAAGGATAGAATTGTCATTTCACACCCAAATTTGGACACGATTTTTGAAATCTCGAAACCATGTCAAAAGTATACTTTTTGGAAACTACATTTTTCAAGAATCGTTTTGTCCTTCTTCGTCGATCTCGTCCGGGGCCCGCAGGAACATGTTTTAGCTATTTGAAGTTTCTGATCTGATGGGGCCTACACTCACTCAGTCCAAATAATCCTTTCTACCTCACTCTCGTTCATTCTTGGAACTTTCTTTGGCTTCAATGTGCAGAGCCTTGGGATAGCCTTTTTCTCTCCATCTTCTTCTCCTTGCATGTCAGCCCATTTGAGCTTGGATTGAAGTTCTGATTTCACCATCTTCTCCCTCTCCTTTCAAGCTTTCCATTGGACCCATCTGCTTGGTGTTTCTAGCTGATTAAGCGCTTCATTTTCTTCCTTTCTTCTTGTTTGGACACCTCTAGGTAAAAGCTTCAACCCACCTCTTCAATGGAGTCCTTTTAGCTCTTAAGGATCTTGTTTCTTTATACTTGCAAACTCATTTTTCGAAATGGGTGTCGCGACCCCGGACCGAACCCGAGTCCGCGACGGGGGAAGGTTATACTATCCAACCAACCAATCATCTATGATTAACCCACAGGTTTCCGTAGTGAGGATTTCCATAACACCCTTGGAATTTATCTCATACAAACTATGATTTGCGGAAGCGTGCAAGTAATATGATCTATGCTTTACAAGTGATATCATCCACTTGCATAAATTAAATCATCATCAAACCATAATCAAGGGAGGACATATAACATGGCATTACTATAATTTAACATTCCAGCTCCAAGAAGGACAAAAGTAAGTTAAGTTAGTTTACACATTCCCAAACTATCAATGGCCAACAAAGGCCTTACAACCAAAAACAAAATAAACACGCATTCCCATCATGGACGTGCTAAGGACCTCACCCGACATCTAGAGGACGTCGTCGGGTTGCCACTCATGGGCTGGGGGTGGCTCAAAAGCCTCCTCCGGGCGCTCCTCCTCAGGGACAGCGGTTCCTGCATCTAAACACCAAAGCAGAAAGGGTCAGACACGACGGTCCGACAGGTGATCAATTTAGACACATACAAGTAAAGATTTGGTGTGCAGTTTGAAGTAAACAAAACTCAAACACTTTAACAATTTTGACTCAAACTTATTAAATGTGCAAAACCAAGTTTACTAGTAAGCAAAGCAAAACTAACACAATTTCAAGAAATAAATCATGATTCGTAAATCCACAATGAGCCCATTCTTTCTCAATCACACGTGGTGACAAGACCAAGCACAACATGTAAAACATGACACGCAAGACACGATCCCAAGTCACACAAGGTGGACGGGGAAAACCGGCCGCGGAACCGGGCCACGCACAATGTGTAATATAATACACGACTAATCTGCAAATAGTCCACATGTTTAGGGACCTCAGTCAGTGGATCAGACTGAAGGGGCAGTTCAAGCTCAGTGGTATTAGACGAAAACCATGAATTCACGAAAACACAGCGTACTTATACAAACTCGTCATGATTGAGGGAAAACACTTATCAAAACAACACGGGTGAAATTGCAAGAAAAGCATGTGCTATATATTTTTGAACTGAAAGAATGCTTCTAAATAAAATTGGACTGGCAAAATAGGATAAAGTTGATATAACGCTTTTAGTGTCAAAGTCGAGACTTTCAATCAATTCAATAAAGCCCATGCTAAGTGCCTGTTGATCATTGCGTATTTGAGGAACCCAAATACCCAGTCTAGAACAATTGCTTTGGTATTCATAAGGTGTAGGATATTTTAAGTCTCAAAGGCACAATATAAAATGGAAGACACTTGACATGATCAAGTTTTCTTCCTTTTAGAAATTCCCTTAAAACTTCCTTTTTGTTGTCACATTTTGAAATTTTTGGCAGCATCAGGTTTGCTCGAGCGATGATGAGTTCGCTCGAGCGGACCCATCCAGAACCATGTTCGCTCGAGCTTCCACGGGGTTTGCTCCAGCGGACCCATCTAGAAGATGGTTCGCTCGAGCTCACCTAATCTCCGCTCGAGCGGACTAGCATCAGAAGCGTTTTTTGGAAACAGAAGCTTGCTCGCTCGAGCGACCACGAACCTTGCTCGAGCGAACAGGTTTCTGGCAGCGATCCTAACAGTCAGAAGCTTGCTCGCTCGAGCGACCACGAACCTCGCTCAAGCGAACAGGTTTCTGCCTGAACCTGTGCAGTGCAGAAAACTGCATTCTCCTTAGACAATTCTGAGTCCTTCTCCCTAGCAAACCTTTACACATTTATAATATTTTTAACACTTCTCTTGACATTTTGAACATTCCAACTCTCCATTCAACCAATCACAACTCCCTCTACAATTCACACCTCAACTTTTCCCATCATTCATCCATCCTAAAACATCTGGACATCAGCCAATGCTTAAGTTAAAGAGAATGCCTCAAAATAAATCAAATACATATGCCTTGCCAAACTTAATAATATTTCAAAACATTCATAAAAAGGAGATCAATTCCCTTCAATACCAAAACAAGAAAAACAACCCATTTGGAGCAAAACATGTAAAAATCATATCAAGCATTAAGAGAAAACTAGATTGATCACTTGCTTGAACAATGGTAAGCCAAAACTACTCAAAAATTCCTACCCCAAGCTGAGCCACGAATTCCTACAAGAACGCCACGACAAGAACCTCAAAACCACAAAAATGGTGAAACAAAGACCCATTTTTGAAATGGGTGATGCATGTGTGACAAATAGTGTCCTATGGAGTTCAAAAGACTCCACTCACAACTAGGAGGGAAACCCTTACCTTTAGCTAGCCAAACAAGAAGAAATGGAGAAGATGGAAAGGCTATCCAGCTGTGTTCCTCAAGAAAAATGGTAGCAATGGGATCCTAGAGTTGAGAGGAAGAAGAAGATGGTTTCAGATTTCTATTTGGGGCTCTAGAAGAGGGGCATGCAAGATAAAATGAAGAGAAAAAGAAGTTCTGTGAAGAAAACTTGCAGAATGAGCTGAAACGTGAGTGAAAATGGGGAAGAAGAGTGACTTGAGTCAAGGGGACTTGTGGGCCCCTCTAAGTTCAAACTTGTGATCATTAAAACTCCAACTTACGGGCCTCGGATGAAAACGACGAAGAAGACAAAAATGATCGTAAAAAAATCTAGTTTCCAAAAAGTATAAATTTGACATAGTTTTGAGATTTCAAAATTTGGTCCAGATTTGGTGTGAAATGACTGAATTACCCTTTTGACCAAAAATTTGGGTTTCTGGGCTTCAAACACAGACAGGCTGAAAACGAAAGTTGAACAATAAAATAAAACCATTCAAAATAAATCAAAATCACAATAAAGTCAAGAAATCCAGAATTTCCTCCCAAGCTTACGTGTACACTCAAGGCGTCCCTGAGTGTGACTGAATAGCATAAATGCTCTCAAATTTTCCAAAGCTAATTCTAGACTAAATCAAGCAGTTTATAATCCCAAGAACACTAAACCCACATTATAACTAAACACGCACTTAATTACTACTAATCGAGCTAGTCCTTGGTTGGGGTTTGATAATGGGTCTCCTGTTTTCAAATGTGTGGGTTTTGAGGTTCTCTTTTAGGGCTTTCTGTAGATCTTGGCTCCGCTCTTGGGTAGGATTTTTGAATGTTGGTAATAGGTGGGCGTCTAGGATAAGTTTCAAAGACTTTTGACCAACTTGATGCAGTAATCATCTATCCAAAAGGCTACAAAACCCAATCCAGGATCCATATCCTCAATCTTTTCCATCATGATGAGCAAATAAACCTATCAAGAAAATAGCTAATAGCACCTTACAAGCAACCATAAAATTCTATAACATACAAGGAGTAGATAATACCTATGAAGCTTGGCTGTACTCTAATGGAGAATTTGATTAATCCTTTTGATGAAGAACTCTTTCACAAAGTAATTCAGAATCTCCAATAACCAGTCGTCTTCCACGTTATGACCCGCTTCAGATCTCTTTTCTCAAAAGAGATGGTGGAATCTCTAAGAGAAAACTAACTAAAATCTCTAAGGAAACTAGAAGGGAACTATAAGAGAGAGAAAAGAAGAGAAGGAGGTGCAGCTCTTGCATAAAAGGGAGGTGGGCGTGAACTCCAAGGTAGGAGCATGCATGGGACGTCCAAGGCTCCTCTCCTCTCCTATTTATAGCTTTAAGCAACTCCTCTCTTTCTTTATTATTAGAAGTCCAACTTCCATAATAATTAGTAACTCTCTATTCCCACCACTACCACTATTAGAAGTCTCACTTCAAATAGAAATAGTAACTTTCCTTTTGAGTTCAAATAGAATTAGTAATGATCCAATCTTGGGCCAGCGTGGGGACCACTAGGGATTCCATAGAAAGCTGGCTCCAACTGGGACACCGCGACCCCACATCTCATATGCAATCCGGGTCCGCGGTTAATTGCAAATAACTCCACTATATAAATGCAATTGAACTCCAGTCTTAGGAATGAATTACATAAAGACCCTAAACTTCCCTATCACTACAAGTAGGCCCCTCCATCAATATCCATGGATCAATTGGATAAACTGTCCCACCAATTTACATCCATATCTTATTATCCTTGAGACCCAATTAATCACAGTGATCATCAGTACCATCCAATTAACTCTTAATTGAGATGGGTGTACACTTACCAATGATAAATCCATTAATTGGCACAAGGGGATAATAGAGATGATTCCATCTTGACCATTAAATGTTCCCACAGTCCTACTACTGCGTACCCAAGACACCGAGGTGTTGACCTACAGTTGGCCTCACTCATTGGTGACTCAAAGCAAATGAGTAGATAGAAACTTGAGTTCATCAATGTCTCAGGGTTGAGAGCCTATTGCTAGAGAATTATGAGAGCAGACCTTAAAGTAAAGACAGTGTTCCTAAGGTGCTTCTCATAGTCATTCAATACATCCAATGTCCCAGTATGATGATCCAGAATCTTACATTCGGATGATCGAGACAGATCACACTATCTCATAGTGATCATAATACTGCAACCTTATCAGATGAGATGCCCAATCTCATCACTGGTTGTGAATCAATTTAAGTATAAGATTTGTGACACATGTCTCCTGTATGTGGATCTCATCTACACACGTGTTACATCTAATACAGTTGTGGAGTCCGGTTCATCTCATGAGCCATTATGTCATTTGTATTGGTTATGTGCATTTAAGTAATAAAACATCATTCATCTCATGAAAGGAAAACATGAATATATTGATAAATAAAGAAATTAATCAATTTATTACATCAATATTAATGGATTGAGGACATAAAACTAACAATCTCCCACTTGGGCTCAATGCTAGTTAGGGTTGCATCTCATGCCCATCCTATCTATATGCTGCTCAAAAACTTTGGTAGTCAAAGGCTGAGTGAAGGGGTCTGCAAGATTATCCGCAGATGCAATCTTGGTGATGGTAATGTCACCTCTCTGCACAATCTCTCTAACCAAATGATATTTCCTCTGTACATGTTTTTAGCTTTTATGGCTTCTGAGTTCCTTGGACTGTGCGACTACCCCATTGCTGTCACTGTAAACTATGAGCGGCTGTCGCGCCAACGGTACCACTCCAAGTTCTATAAGGAATCTTTTGAGTCAAACTGCTTCCTTAGTTGCTTCATATGCTGCTACATATTTAGCTTCCGAGGTGGAATCAGCGGTACATTCCTGTTTAATACTCCTTCAACAAATAGCTCCCTCGCCAAGCATAAACACATACCCAGAGGTTGATTTCCTGTAATCCTTATCTGACATGAAGTCAGAATCTGTGTAACCAACTGGAATCAACTCATCACTGCTATAAATTAACATGTAATCTCTAGTCCTTCTCAAGTATTTGAGAATACACTTTTACAACAGTCCAATGGTCAGGACCTGCGTTAGACTGATATCTGCTGACTAAGCCCACTACATGACAGATATCCGGTCTAGTACAAAGTATAGCATACATGAGCCTGCTAACAGCCGAGGCGTATGGCACTTCTCTCATCTGCTCCTTTTCCTGAGGTGTCTTAGGACACTGATCCTTGGAAAGGTGTACTCCATGCATGAAAGGTGTGACGCCCTTCTTGGAGTCTTACATTGCAAACCGCACTAGTACCTTATCTATGTACACAGCTTGAGATAAACCAATCATCCTATTTTTCCGGTGTCGATAAAGCTTGATCCCTAGGATGTAGCTAGCTTCTCCCAAGTCTTTTATATCAAAAGTCTTAGCCAACCAAACTTTTACTGTTGACAACATTCCTATATCTCTCCCGAGAAGAAGAATGTCATCGACATATAAAACCAGAAAAACTACCCAGTCTCCTTCACTTTTCATATACACACATGACTCATCCGGATTTTGACAAAAACCAAATGCTTTGATCGCCTGGTCAAAACGGATGTTCTAGCTTCGAGATGCCTGCTTTAATCCATAAATGGATTTTTGCAGCTTGCAAACTCTTTGCTCTTGGTTTTTAGCCACAAAATCGTCTGGTTGTATCATATAGATGTCTTCCTCAGGATGGCCGTTGAGAAACGCCCTCTTGACATCCATTTGTCAAATCTCGTAATCGAGATGAGCCGTAATGGATAAGACTATCTGGATAGACTTGAGCATGGCTACCGGCGAGAAGGTTTCCTCATAATCGATTCTTTCTTTCTGAGTATACCCTTTCCTAACAAGCTTGGCCTTAAGGATCTCAACTCTTCCGTCCGGTCCTCTCTATCTTTTGTAGACCCACTTGCACCCAATAGGTTTAATATTGGCAGGCAAGTCCACAAGTGTCTAGACTTGATTAGAGTACATGGACTCCATCTCAGCTTTCATAGCTTCTTGCCAACGTCCCGAGTCTTTGTCATTTATTGCTTCATCATAGTTACATGGATCTTGTTCTAGTTCTTCTGGGATTGCCTTGTAAGATTCTCCCAAAAACGAGAACCTGTCAGGGGACCTGACAATCCTCCCACTACAACGAGGCACTGGTGTAACTACTTGGTCAGGTATGGGCAGATTCTCTTCAAGTTCGGTCATACTAGGATTTGGAATTGATCGTTCTTGAATTTCTTCCAACATAACCTTTTCTAAAGATCTCCGATCAATCATATAATCTTCCTCCAGAAAAACCGCATTGGTGCTGACAAGCACTTTCTGCTCTCTGAGATTATAGAATAACCAACCTTTGGTTCCTTTAGGATATCCTACAAAGGTACACAATTCCGACTTCAATTCCAACTTATCCATCTTAACCTTCAACACATGTGCAGGACAACCCCAAATGTGTAAATGTTGCAGACTAAGCTTTTGCCCAGACCACAACTCCCGGGGAGTCTTAGGTACAGACTTAGATGGTACGAGGTTTAGTATGTACATTGTAGTATCCAAAGCATATCCCCAAAAGGATATAGGTAATCCTGAGAAACTCATCATAGACTTGATCATATCTAAAAGAATCTAGTTCCTTCTTTTTGCTACTCTGTTCTATTGAGGCATTAATGGACCCAGATTTGTCTTCTCCCTCCGCCCCCGGGGTGCCCGGGGGGGGGGGGGGGGGGGGGAGGGTGAGGAAAACAGAAGAAAGCAAGCATCAATATTTTTTTGTACGGGTATGCCAGATTTTCTATTCTACTTGGAATTTAGAAATGGTGATCCGGAGATTCACCTTCACAAGTAGAAAGGAAATCAAACTTTTTTCTAACTTTCCATTGCACATATATTTTTAAGAAAAGAGACAGGTTTTGAATGCCGTGAAAGGCGATTTTCTTTTGTTTGCCGTGAAAGGCGGTTTTATGCCGTAGAAGGCGATTTTGCCGTGAAAGGCGATTTTTGCCATGAAAGGTGATTTACAAATCTCATTAATAATGAAAGACAAGAATTGTGATTTTTTTGTCTCTTTGAAAAAAAATACAAAATACAATAGAAAAGTAAGAAAAGGAATCTGACTTCTCAGGAAATTGTGGGGACTCGTTCAGATCACCAGTCGCTAGTTATGTATGGGCTCCGCCATCGTCCTTCAGATGAGAACACATGATGCTTTTGAATCATTTGGCTTGGCTTGGACCTCAGATTTTTAGAGGATAAAGACCAAGGGAAGATCCTGTATCCAATAAAAAAAAAGGGTAGATGGGCTGAAGAGCCACATCTAGCCATGTTGAATAGAAGGAGAGGGGACCTTGTGGGGGGGGGGGGGGGGGGGGTTGGTCCCCCAAGGGACTTTAATCACCTTGTGGTGTTTTTTGGAGTAGAATTTCTTCAGAGTATCGGGGCTTCTTTGCGTAGAGATTTCTTCGGGAATTTTCTTGTATTTTTCTAAACAATTTCAGACAATTTTTTCGGACCCTTTTTCCTTGGAATGACCGCCTATTTATAGGATTTTGGTGGCCATTTAGGAGGGTTTATGAGCATTGATTGCATTAATGCTCCATGATGGGAGGAGTTACAAGTATTTAATTCTTGATTTTGTAACTCCTTTTTCTTAGCTTCTAATTGGCCGGTGAAGAGTTAAGAGCATTTCATTGCTTTTATTCTCCATTATGGGAGGAGTTTCATGGTTTAAATGCCATGAATTCTTTAACTTGTAACTCTCATTTGGTTTCTTTTGATTGGGCCGTCCAAAATAATGAGTTAATGACCATCATAAACGGGTTAATTAACAACATTAATTGGTCGCCAAGTCGCTTGAAGAGTCGCGGGCCGCGCTGTGCCTTTTAGAATTCTTCTGGCAATGATCATTGATGAATTTTCATGTTGATCGACATCAGATGACCATGAAATTTCAGACATTGATTGATACCAATGGGCCAGCAACATCTGTCCAGTCGATTTCACGATCGGTCGAGCAGAAAGTGTGCATTCTTGATCGGCCGTTGGCGATTCCGAAGCGTCGTATGATGATTTCATGATTTTGGCGGCGGATCCGTTATGTTGACGAAGATCGACGGGTTTCATACTCCAAAAATTAGAATTTGAGAAAATCACAGGGGCTAAACATCGCAAAACGTAAAAAAGGTCGGAAAAAACGACCCTTTTGGCGAAAATTCTGGCGACCATGGGGTTTTTTCCCCTTTCGGTCGTCATTTTTCGGCCGTTTCTTGGTCTTTTTTGCTTTTTTTTTCTTCTGTATTTTTCTTGACATTTCTCCTCATTTATTGGCTTAATTCCCCTGAAGAAAACCTGTCAAGAAGCCGTGCAAATCAGAGCACAAAGTTTCCTATTTTTGGAAAAGCCGAAGACTTCGTAGCCGATTTTCCGCCAAGAGTTAAAACTAGGTCAAACGATGTCGGAATGAGCTGAAATTTGAGGTAAAGCTTCTTGAGCAATAGATAGGACCAGCCATGGGCTTTTATTTGAGTTTTGAAGCCGTTTGGGGTCCCGTTGATGCTAGACTTGATTTCATCGCGCAGAAGATGTCGAGCTTTGATGTACGGTCAACCAATGTCTGATTGACCTAAAATTTGACAGGGAGCCTATTGGAGTCATTTTGAGATGATCTATTAGCTCTCTTTTTGATGCCATGGTCCCGGGAAGCTCCACCGCCGGTAGGCTTGATTTTGTTTCCGAGCATCAAAGTTAGGTCAAACGTTATCGGAATCACCTAAAATTTGACGTATAGCCCGTTGGAACCATGTAGAAGCTACCCACATGCTTTGTTTGATGAGTGGCGGCATCAGTGGTTCTCATCGCCGAGAGGCTTGATTTCTCCTTTCGAGAGTTGATGGAGTCAAACGGTGTCGGTTTGACTTGAAATTTGACGTGAAGCCTTTTGGAGGTATTTGGAGACTATCCATAGGCTATGATCGAAGATTTGTTATCTTCGACGCTGTCACCGCCGGGAGATCCTGCTTAGCCGTTGGAGGATTGAAGTTAGGCCAAATGGTGTTGAAATGGCCCGAAATTTCATGTGTACCCTTCTTTTGGCTATCTCAAAGGATCTTGCAGTTTTTATTTAATTCTGACAAGATCTGATGCTTGAAGTGGCTCTGCCTGTTTATTATAGGATGCGACTCCATGTAGCTTTTGATGTCGAAGAGGTAAAGTGACATTTTTTGTGTCAACAGGCATACCAGGAGCAGACAACTGGGATATAATCCCATTCTCTGATAAGTATCCCATAAAATCAGCTGAGAGATATTCCCCTCCTCGATCTGATTGAAGAGTCTTGATACATTTACTTAATTGCTTTTCCGCTTCCACTCGAAACTCTTTAAACTTTTCAAAATATTTAGACTTGCGGTGCATAAGGTATATGTCACGACCCCAAAACCGGACTCCTGCAGCGGTTCGACTTCGCGGACGTGAATTGGGAAGTAAGTGATAAAATAATGTTTCTCCCCAGGATCCGCGTGTGTAAGGAAGGCAAGATTTCCAAACACATCAAGAGCATTTCGCGGAAGCTTACGTGGCATTGCGACCCGGAGCCCGTGGCTATCGGATTCCGTGTCGCACTCAACTTGTCAACATAAAACTGTCATAACGATATTCATAACCAGACTGGAACAAAACATAATATCAAAATATGCAGATCTGACAGTAACATGCTAATCATTATCCAAGCATATTCAAGTTACAATTTAACAAGTGCATTAATTACAATCCCAAGTGAAAAGGCTAACAGAAGCCTTACAAAACAACAAACTAAGAACAAAATACTATCCAGGTGTGTAACGAATCTCTGGAGTCAAGCTTGACATCTATATGATATCATTAATCACAACGATCCTGCAAAACTCGTGGCTTTACAGCCATCTGCACATGCACTAGCTTAAAACGGGAACCTGCTACCTAAGGCACCAAAGATAGAATATCCGACACGACGGTCTGGCAGGTGATCAATTTAGGCATGAGCATAAACAACTTAAACTTAGAAGGTGCCATGTTTAAAACAATTTTACTGAATTTAAAACAATGAATGAACAATATATGAAACGAGATTAGCATGAATAATAAAACCATTTTTCAATACGAAAGCACATTTGAAAATCCCAGATAAATTATGTCAAGCTTGCAAGCTAAGAACATTGAAATCCATGTACAAGCTAAAAACCACTTATGATAAAACTGACTGAACAGATGGCAACCACATGAAGCTACATTCTCCGTCACACGAGGTAACGAGAGTACTCACGATAATAATTCTCCGTCACACAAGGTGAAAGGGAGCACGGAAACATGACCCAGTAGAACTGGGCATCACTCACGAGTCCTGCCGCGGAATGGGCAAATAACACGCATGATAATCCAAACTGCAGTTGGCACAAAATATTTAAAGACCCAAGGGGGTTGATCAGACCGGCAAGGTCGTCCAAGCTGAGTGGTGCCAATACAACAATAAATACATACGAGCTTTCAAAACAATGCTTGATACACAAGAATTTGGGAACTACTCACACAATATCACGGACACGCACATTGGTTCACTAGAATTCACGAAATTAGTAGTCCCGACATGACGTAATGAAAACACGATTCACATGATGATTCCCAAAAATGGGGTTTTTAGATAAAACCTTGGAAACATCATTTTCAAGACATAAAAATCTATGCAACACTTAACAATTCAAATCATTGTAAATCAATGCCTCTTCACATCAACCCTAAGGTTTTCAAATCAAACTTCTCAAGCATATGCTAAGGCCCATCATTTGATCATCGTGTAATTGAAGCTAGAATGTCAGATTTTCTAATCATAAATTGGTGTCCCAGAAGGTAGACAACATTCCAAGTTCCAAGTACCCATAATCAAGTTGACAGCTCTTAGAATATTCTGGTTTTTCACTTGTGTCAAAATCCCCCCCCTGAGACAATTTAGTCTTGCAATTTCGGTCAGCTCCTGGTTACCTGTCGGCTAACTGAGGTGCTGCATATCGGTTAGCTACCAGCTAACCAACGGCTGACCCCTGCTCACAATAGGGAAATGCATGCTTCTAGAAATGGGACCGAACTATGGTTCGGTTGGCTGTCGGTTAACCGAGATGGGCTTGTTGGCTGACCGACAGCTGACCGACGACTCTCCTGATATGATACAAGCTTCTGGAACTTGGACCGACAAATTTCGGTCAGTCGTCGGTTAACCGAATTGGGGATGTCGGCTAACCGACATATGACCGAAGCCTGACCGACCCTCTGCGAACTGATTCAGTTCAATCATTTCTCCTTCAATTTCCTTCCCATTTCACTTTCTTCCATTCCTTGCCAAACCCCTGCAAATTCCAGAGCATACATGCTCTCCCAACTCTATCATAATGAAATCCAAATCATTTTCAATAATTCTCCATTCATAATCACCTCTCCATACCACATTAAACAAGACAATTTGAACAATCACCTCTCCATACCACATTAAACAAGACAATTTAAACAAAATAAAGAGAACTTAATTGAATGGAAAACCATTAAAATAAAACAAGAAACATGTGCATTTCAAACTAAGAAAATTATTTCAAACCATTTTACCACATTCATATAAATTCATTACTCAACCCAAAATGAGAAATCAAACCATTTATAGTAAAAAAAAAAGTCCAAATATTAGCTGCACCAAAAGGAGCTAAAATGATCACTTGCCTTTGCCTTTAGCACTCCAAGGATACCCAAAAATCTCCCCAATTAGACACAAGCACACCTATTAAACAAAAATCCCCAAAACATACTAAAAAACGGCTCAAAATTAGAAAACTAACAAAGACATGAAATTTGATAATGCATGTTGGAATTCGTGGCTCATTTATGACCTAGATCAACATGTTGAAAGAAGGGATCAAGAGGCTTACTCTAAGGTAGCCCTACAACAACTCTAATGGTCGTTGGAGAGTTCATTAGCGATGAAATGACGAGAAAATGGTGCCAAGAGGAAGCTCTCAATGCATGGAGTTGAGTGGTGGTAATCAATCTTTAATTTGGTAAAGTTTGGTGGGGATTTGGGAGAGCAAAGAAGCAAGGAAGAAGAGGAGTGAAGCTCAATTGGAATTCTTCAAGTCCATTCTCATTTTGGGCAGAAAATGAAGAAGAAGAAAGAAGGTGGGTCTCTCTTATAAGCATGTAATGGTGGGGCCCACAACTAATAGCACTTCATGGGCTTGGAACTGGGTTTTCTGGGCCTCGGATGGACTCAACGAAGAATACAAAAATGATCCTCTTAAAATCTAGTTTTTAAAAAGTATATTTTTGACATGATTCTGAAAATTCAAAATTTGGGCTCAGATTTGAATGTAAAAAGACTATTTTGCCCTTCGGGCTGAAAAACTGATTTTCTGAGTTTTGAATACGATTGGGCTGAACACAAAAGTTGTTGGGGCTAATTTGACCTATCTAAAGAAACCAAAATTGAAAATTTTCAAAATCAAGAACAATCCCCTACGCTGCCATGTTCAACCCAATGCATCCCTGGGCTGTCAGACCGGGTCCAACCGCTCTCACAATTCTCCAAAGCTAAAGGAAAAACATTCTAAACCACAACCTAGCTCAATTAGGCTCAAATCTCACTTAGAGAACTAAACCATAGCTAAAAATACACTAATCGCGAAAATTAGGGGTCGGGGTCTTACAGCATATGTATCCATATCTTGAGTAATCATTTGTGAAAGTGATGAAGTACTTATATCCTCTTCCCGCTTTAACATTTATGGGTCCACACACATCAGTATGCACTAATTCCAATAAATCTTTGGCCCTATTGCCCTTGGATGAAAATGGTCTTTTGGTCATTTTGCCTTCCAGACAGGATTCGCAAACAGGCATTTGTTCTACCACCAATGAAGGCAAGATACCATCTTTCACTAGCCTATCAATCCTGTTTAGGTTAATGTGACCTAGGCTCAGGTGCCAAAGCTTTGTTGGATTAGATGAAGGTGATTTTCTCTTTAATGATGGTTTATTATTTATCTCGGTATCATGTATCTT
Organism: Persea americana; assembly: GCA_029852735.1. NCBI lineage: Eukaryota > Viridiplantae > Streptophyta > Magnoliopsida > Laurales > Lauraceae > Persea > Persea americana. The sequence continues at coordinate 21,688,345 of CM056812.1, read as the reverse complement.
ATACATTGTGGGAGTTAACAAATAAAGTCTATTGATTACCTTGCCAGAACAGATGAAAGTACTGTTCCTCTTTATGACAACTTCAGTACCAAAAATAATGAAATAACTTTATTCACCAAACTAGAAACTGAAATTAAATTCCGTCTTAAAGACGGTACATATAATGTATCTGACAAAATCAATTTATTATCTGAAAAACATAAAGTAATAACTCCCACTGAAATTGCCTCTGCCTTAACATCAGATCTTAGGTTGACAATGATTTCTCCATCACTGAGCCTCCTGGTTTCCTGGAACCCCTGCAATGAATTACAAATGTGATTAGTTGCATCGGAGTCAACACACCAGGATTCTGAAGTGCCAGTTACAAAACTAATTTAAAAAACAAGTGACTCAATCATACCTGAGGTCTTCTTCTTAGACAGAAAATCTGGACAATTCCTCTTCCAATGTCCTGTTTTACCACAGTGGAAACACTTTCCCTTGGTCCCTGAACCCTTAGCCTTTACCACACCACCAGTAGGACCGTTCTCCCCCCTTAGGACCCTTGGGGACTGATTTCTTTTTGCCTTTCTGGCCTTTGCCTTTCGGCTTGGACCTGGCATCTGACTTTTCTGTCATCAAGGCAGTTGGTCTTTTCTTCATAATCCCCTCAGTTGCTACCAGCTGGCTTGACAGCTCAGCTAGGGTCAAATCCATTTTATTCATATTATAATTGATCTTAAAATGGTTGAATGAATCTGGTAGTGACTCGAGGATTATGTCAATCTGCGAGTCTGCATCAATCGTGGCACCGAGTACATCCAACTCATTCAATGAGTCCATCATCTTTAGCATGTGGTCCTGTATTGGTGTACCCTTAGCCATTTTGGTGCTTATGAGCTCCCTCATAACAGCCAGCCTAGCAGGCCTGCCCTGGTCCGCAAACATCTCCTTTAAGTTCGATATAATATCGTATGTAGTATTATAGGATTGATGTTAGTGTTGTAAAACACTAGACATGGATGCCTGTATATAACATGTGGCCATTTCATCATCTTTGGTCCATTTGGCATAATGGTCTTTCTTGTCTTGTGGTGCATCTGGCCCAGGCTCATCAAGGGGGGGGCATGGTAAGGACATGTTTATATCCTGATGCAATCAGGACAATATCCAGGTTCCGCTTTTAGTCTACATAGTTGGATCCCACCAACTTATTATGGTTGAGAATAGTCCCAAGTGGATTGAAAATATTCGAATTCATGTTGAATAAACTGTAGCACATAACCATACATTCAATTAAAGAATATTAATGACATTAGGGCTTAGTATTCTACCAAATTTATGTGGGAATCCTCATAACCACTAAAATTCAGAATACATCGGAATTCCAATCCCTGGGATATGCCTCCTTGGGGAGTGCGAATACCAACTAGATAGGTGCGGATAAAAAATTAGTCAAAATTTAGATTAAGACTAACTATTCATGATCCCCTATCATTCATTATTATGTAGGTATCTCATACCAAATAATGTATGACTCCCGATTAGCTTTGGTTTCTAAACTACATGAGGCAAATCCTTGGGGATACTACATCACTATTTTAGTTAAGTGTGATCCGCCATTTAACATTGCGTGACAACCGTTGTGGGCAGCTCCTCCTTGGGGAGTGAACCCCCACCCCGTCTCACCAACGCTATCCATAAGGAGATTCATATCTAGTAATCGGACAAATAAAAAAAACCCTCCGTAGGGAATGGCCATTCTCAAGATGGTGCGAGGCTAATACTTTCCTTACAATGAACCTATGGTGGAAAACCATGGGGATTTCTCAATTTAAATGCCCCGCTCCCACTTAATATTTTAGAATTGAGGATTTTCCTTTTAAGGTATTAGGGCCCGCATATATATATATATATGAACATCAAATCATCTCATGATATGATCAAAGATTGGTTCCAAGTCAAGTTATTTTAAGGAAAGTCCGGCTTCTAAATTAGTGTTACCAATGTGTCCATCTCATGGGTCATCAACACTAATTAGAACTCTTTCCAAAAATTAATTTGATTTGACCAATTTTAGAAACTTGCTATTTTTGGATCAGATTTGGAAACATTCTAAATCAAGCATTCATCCATAAATAGAAAATGCGAAAATAGAAACTAGTCCTCTCTTCCACATGGCCTAAGCGGAATAGACTTCTTGGACTTCTTAGACTTTCCAAAACTTTGGGATTCCTCAAACTCTTTGGGTATCTCCAAATCACTTTTGGCAATCTTCAAATTCTTTGATTAGGAGTCCAACTTCACTTTCCTTCTTCGTCTCGGACATCGCCAGAATTTACAAATTTTGAAAATTACATAAATTCCTATGTCACTACGATGAGGCTTACATGGTAATCTTAAATTGAAATAAAAAGGGCTATAGGGAAACCATCATGCCTTGCCCTTTCACGGGAAACCAAGGAAACCATGATGTCCTTTAACACTTATCCTCAAATAAATCAACAACCATAAAAGAAAGTAAAAGACTTGTGGGCCATATGGAGAGGATATGATCACCTGCAAGTTAGTATCTCATACAACCACACAATCCACAAAACCAAGCTGCCAAACCATGACGGAAAAATAAGATACCAAAAGAAAATTCGGATAAAAAAGTTTCTATCTGTGGGCGACTGGCCAACTTGAGTAAGTCGGCTGATAGACTATAGCAGGTTGGCTGGCCGAGCTAACGAATCCCAAAAATTAGGTTTTTCAGAATCACATCCAACTGATCCCAAACAACTTCTAATGATTCCAAACACCCTCTAATGACTTCCTACTATCCTTCCATCATAGTTAAACCCTTTTGTGACATTCCAAACGTGAATCTACTTAAAAACAAGCCAATCCATTAAAACTGATCCATACATAACCTTTGCTCTTATCCTCTTCGCATCTCATGCGAAGATTAGAGCAAGTTTACTACTCTAACATGATTAGAGATGAGGTATGACTCTGATACCAATTGTTGGAAATAGGTGGGCCTCTAGGATAGGTTTCAAAGACTTTTGACCAACTTGATGCAGTGATCATCTATCCAAAAGGCTACAAAACCCAATCCAGGATCCATGTCCTCAATCTTTTCCGTCATGATGAGCAAATAAACCTATCAAGAAGATAGATAACAGCACCTTACAAGCAACCACAAAATTCTACAACATACAAGGAGTAGATAATACCTATGGAGCATGATTGTGCTCTAATGGAGAATTTGATTAATCCCTTTGATGAAGAACTCTTTCACAAAGTAATTCAGAATCTCCTATCCCAATCGTCTTCCACGCTATGAACCGCTTCAGATCTCTTTTCTCAAAAGAGATGGTGGAATCTCTAAGAGAAAACTAACTAGAATATCTAAGGAAACTAGAAGGGAACTATAAGAGAGAGAAAATAAGAGAAGGAAGTGCAGCTCTTGCACAAAAGGGGAGGTGGGCATGAACTCCAAGGTAGGAGCATGCATGGGACGTCCAAGGCTCCTCTCCTCTCCTATTTATAGCTTTAAGCAACTCCTCTCTTTCTTTATTATTAGAAGTCCAACTTCCATAATAATTAGTAACTCTCTATTCCCACCACTACCACTATTAGAAGTCTCACTTCAAATAGAAATAGTAACTTTCCTTTTGAGTTCAAATAGAATTAGTAATGATCCAATCTTGGGCCAGCGTGGGGACCACTAGGGATTCCATAGAAAGCTGGCTCCAACTGGGACACCGCGACCCCACATCTCATATGCAATCCGGGTCCGCGGTTAATTGCAAATAACTCCACTATATAAATGCAATTGAACTCCAGTCTTAGGAATGAATTACATAAAGACCCTAAACTTCCCTATCACTACAAGTAGGCCCCTCCATCAATATCCATGGATCAATTGGATAAACTGTCCCACCAATTTACATCCATATCTTATTATCCTTGAGACCCAATTAATCACAGTGATCATCAGTACCATCCAATTAACTCTTAATTGAGATGGGTGTACACTTACCAATGATAAATCCATTAATTGGCACAAGGGGATAATAGAGATGATTCCATCTTGACCATTAAATGTTCCCACAGTCCTACTACTGCGTACCCAAGACACCGAGGTGTTGACCTACAGTTGGCCTCACTCATTGGTGACTCAAAGCAAATGAATAGGTAGAAACTTGAGTTCATCAATGTCTCAGGGTTGAGAGCCTATTGCTAGGGAATTATGAGAGCAGACCTTAAAGTAAAGACAGTGTTCCTAAGGTGCTTCTCATAGTCCTTCAATACATCCAATGTCCCAGTATGATGATCCAGAATCTTACATTCGGATGATCGAGACAGATCACACTATCTCATAGTGATCATAAAACTGCAACCTTGTCAGATGAGATGCCCAATCTCATCATTGGTTGTGAATCAATTTAAGTATAAGATTTGTGACACATGTCTCCTGTATGTGGATCTCATCCACAACCTTGTGTTACATCTAATACACTTGTGGAGTCCGGTTCATCTCATGAGCTATTATGTCATTTGTATTGGTTATGTGCATTTAAGTAATAAAGCATCATTCATCTCATGAAAGGGAAACATGAATATATTGATAAATAAAGAAATTAATCAATTTATTACATCAATCTTATTGGATTGAGACCATAAACTAACATTGAGAAGGTTGGATTTTTGCATTTTGGTCTAAGGTAAGTGATCTTTTTAGTTTTCCTAATGCAAGTTTTAGTATGGAGGTCAGTTTAGCCTCAATTGTGATTTCTAGTTTTGTTCTTGTGCTCATAGAAACATGGTTAGTTTGTTTTGGAAATCTACCTTCAAGTTTGCATACAAATGATTTGGTATGATTTAAATGCCTTCATTTAGCTCAAGTTCTGTTTTGCTTATCCTACTTGTTTTGGAGAAGAAAGAGCATGAACCTGAACCTGTTGTGAATTTCCTGCAGCTGGACGGTCAGCTGATGGTCACCTCGGCAGCTAGCCGAATGGCGACCGGCGGCTAACTGACCCAGGTTCGGTTACAATTCTAGAATGCTCAAATTTCTGGGCAGCCCTGGCGACTAGCCGACTTTTGGCCATGGCTAGCCGCTAAGTGACTGCCAGGTTGCTGAGACTCGCGGTTAGAAACACAGAATGCTAAAATCTGTCTGGGATCAGGTGGTCAGCCGACGGCTAGCCGACATGTAGCTCTGCGGCTAGCAATAGGTGACCGACCCCTTTTCGGTCACATTTTCAGAATGCTATAATTTTTTTGTCTGGGACCAGGCAGTCAGCTGGCTGCTAGCCGACGTGCACCACCTCGGCCAGCCGACAGGTGACCGAGAGCTGGCCGAAATTCTAGTTTAGCATGTTTTTGTGGGATTTTCTTGGGGAATGAAAACCAGAATAAGTTTAAGGTGCTGGAAGTGGGTGGGCCTCTAGGATAGGTTCCAAAAACTTTTGACCAACTAGAAGTAGTGATCATCTATCCAAAAGGCAATAAACCCCAATCCAGGATACGTGTGGTCAATCTCAGCCATCATGGTCAGCAAATAAACCTATCAAGAAGACAGAAGCAGCACCTAACAAGCAACCATGAAATTCTACAATATACAAGGAGTAGATAACACCTATGGAGCTTGGTTGTTCTCTAATAGAGAACTTGATTAAACCCTTTGATGAAGAGCACTTTCACAAAGCAAATCAGAATCTCCAATACCCAATTGTCTTCCACGCTATGTCCCGCTTTAGATCTCTTTTCTCAAGAGAGATGGTGGTATCTCCAAGAGAAAGACTAACTAGAATCTCTAAGGAAACTAGAAGGGAACTAGAAGAGAGAGAGAGAGGAAGAGGAGGAAGTGCAACACTTGCACACAAGGGGAGGTGGGCGTGAATCTCCAAGGGAATTAGAGCATGGACGTCCAAGGGCCTCCTTTCCTCTCCTATTTATAGTTGTTGGAACTTCTCTCTTTGTTTATTATTAGAAGTCCAACTTCCATAATAATTAGTAACCCTTTATTCCCACTATTACCACTATTAGAAGTCTTACCTCAAATAGAAATAGTAGCTTTCCTTTTTTAGTTCAAATAGAATTAATAAAGATCTAATTTGGGCTAGCGTGGGGACCACTAGGGATTACATAGAAAGTTGGCTCCAAGTGGGACACCGCGACCCCACATCTCATGTGCAATTCGGGCCCGTAGTTAATTGTAAATAACTCCACTAAATAAATGCTATTGAATTCCAGTCTTAGGAATAAATTACATGAATACCCTAAACTTCCCTATCACTACAAGTAGGCCCTTCCATCAATATCCATGGATCAATTAGATAAACTGTCCCACCAATTTAGATCCATATCTTATTATCTTTGAGACCCAATTAATTATAGTAGTAATTAGTACCATCCAATTAACTCTTAATTGAGATGGGTGTACACTTACCAATGATAAATCCATTAATTGACACAAGGGGATAAGATAGATTCCATCTTGACTGTTAAATGTTCCCGCAGTCCTACTACCACGTACCCAAGACACCGAGGTGTTGACCTACAGTTGGCCTCACTCATTGGTGACTCAAAGCAGATGAATAGATAGAAACTTGAGTTCATCAATGTCTCAGGGTTGAGGGCCCATTGCTAGGGAATTATGAGGGCAGACCTTAAAGTAAAGACAGTGTTCTTGAGGTGCTTCTCATGGTCCTTCAATCCAATGTACCAGTATAATGATCTAGAATCTTACATTCCTATGATCGAGATAGATCACACTATTTCATAGTGATCATAATATTGCAACCTTGTCAGATGAGATGCCCAATCTCATCACTGGTTGTGAATCAATTTAAGTATAAGATTTGTGACACATGTCTCCTGTATGTGGATCTTATCCACACACGTGTGTTACATCTAGTACACTTGTGGACTCCAGTTCATCTCATGAGCCAGTATGTTATTTGTACTGGTTATGTGCATTTAAGTAATAAAATACCATTCATCTCATGAAAGGAAAACATAAATATTTATTGGTAAATAAAAAAATTAATCAATTTATTACATCAATTTTAATGGATTGAGACCATAAAACTAACATAAGGGGCTTTTAACTTGATATTGTGCATTTGGAACTCAAAATGTCTTCTAACTTCGGGAGCACCAATCCGTTTTATTTCAACATTTGAGTTTTCAAATAAGGATGTGCATCGAAAGGTTCCGGAAGAGGGCACCTAAGGAATGTCATCAACAATATTGTCATCAACCTATGCAACCTTTCGGCCCAAATATTGTCATTAACAATAGGGATCATGACCCTAATCTACTCTTTGAAAGATTCAGGAAGAGGGCACCTAAGGAATTCTTGGGTCAAGAAGACCCACTGGCTGCAGATGATTGGTTGGCACATACTCAGAAGATTTTTAATGTCTTCACATGCACAGGATGACAAAAAATGCTTCTTACAGCTTCCTTGTTTTACGGGCTTGCAGACACATGGCGGCAAACGGTTAAGGAACCATATTAGACAATATCCAATGATGGTGCTTGGGAAGCCTTCAAGACCCAGTTGACGGACAAATACATCCCATTACATGTCAAGAGAACAGAAGACAATAGAGTTCTAATTGTTGGAAGTGGGTGGGCCTCGTTGATAGGTTTTCAAAACGTTTGACCCACTTGACTCAGGGATCAAGTATTCATAAGGCCATGGAACCAAATTCAGGATCCAAAACTCAATCTCATCAACTATGATAAGCAATAACCTCTATCTAAAAGATAGAAACAGTAGCAAACAAGCAACCACAAAATCCATAATAAATAAGGAAGTAGATTATACCTTTGGAGCTCGGTTGTGCTCTAATGGAGAATTTGATTTCTTTCTCAAAGTGAATTAGGATCTTCAAGACCTCTTAGCCTTCCACGCTATGACCCGAATCAGATCTCTTTCCTCAAGGAAGATGGTGGAATCTCCAAGAGAAAAACCAACTAGAACTTTTAGGGAAAAACCAGGAGGAACTGGAAGAGAGAAGAGAGGAAAGAAGTGCAACAGTTGCACATAAGGGGGCTGGGTGCGGACTCCAAGGGGATGGACGTCCAGCCACTATTCTCCTCTTATTTATAGCCTTTTGAAACTCCTCTTACTAATTAGAAATAGAAGTCCAACTTCCATAATAATTAGTAACTCTCTTTTACTACTATTACTGCTATTAGAAGTCTCACTTCAAATAGAAATAGTAACTTTCTAATTCGTTTCCTTTTTTAGTTTAAGTAGAATCAGTAATGATCTAATCTTGGGCTAGCATGGGGACCACTAGGGATTCCATAGAAAGCTGGCTCCAACTGGGACACAGCGACCCCACATCTCATATGCAATCTGGGCCCGCAGTTAATTGCAAATAACTCCACTATATAAATGTAATTGAACTCCAGTCTTAAGAATAAATTACATGAAGATCCTAAACTTCCATATCACCACAAGTAGGCCCCTCCATCAATATCCATGGATCAATTGGACTAAACCTGTCCCACCAATTTAGATCCACATCTTATTATCATTGAGACCCAATTAATCACATTGATCATCAGTACCATCTAATTAATTCTTAATTGAGATGGGTGTACACTTACCAATGATAAATCCATTAATTGACACAAGGGGATAAATAGGATAGATTCCATCTTGACAATTAAATGTTCCCACGGTCCTACTACCATGTAGTCAAGACACTGAGGTGTTGACCTACAGTTGGCCTCACTCATTGGTGACTCAAAGCAAATGAATAGATAGAAACTTGAGTTCATTAACGTCTCAGAATTAAGAGCCTATTGTTAGGGAATTATGAGAGCAAACCTTAAAGTAAAGACAGTGTTTCATAAGGTTTTTCTCATGATCATTCAATACATCCAATGTACCAGTATGATGATCCAGAGTCTTACACTCCAATGATCAAGAGAGATTACACTATTTCATAGCGATCATAATGCTGCAACCTTGTCAGATGAAATGCCCAATCTCATCACCATTTGTGAATCAATTTAAGTATAAGATTTGTGACACATATGTCCTGTATGTGGATCTCATCCACACACATGTATTACATCTAATATACTTGTGGACTCTGGTTCATCTCATGAACCATTATGCCATTTGCCTTGGCTATGTGTGACTAAGTAATAAAACACCATTCATCTCATGAAAGGAAATCATGATTATATTGAAATAAATCAATTTATTACATCATCCACTGGATTGAGACCATATAATCTAACATTATCTACAACTAAAGCAGAATATATAGCAGCTAGAAGTGGTTGTACTCAAATGATGTGGTTGAGACAAATGCTCAAAGACGTATTGGACATTGTAGCATGAACTTGTATTGTGATAACACTAGTTCTATCAATAGCTCCAAAAATCCCGTCCAACACTATAGAACTAAGCATATCGATATTAGACATCATTTCATTAGAAAATTGGTTGAAGAAGGAGTCATAGCATTAGAGCATATTCCTACAGAGAAAAAGCTAGTAGACATTTTGAAAAAACCTTTGGATGTTTCAAAATTTGAAAATATGAGAAAATCCCCTAGTGTTTGTGCTATTAAATAATCTCTCTTTGCTTGTATGTTCTGAGTATATTAGTTTCATTAAAAGAAATTTTGTTTAGCTAATTTAAAAAAAAAAGAGGAGGAATACGTTGTGGACCCTCTTGGTTGCTAACCGCCTCGACGGGCTCGTGCCTTAAAAAACAAGGCTGTATCCTTTTCTGTTTTCTCTTCCTTCCCTTTGTTTTTCTTTTCCTGTTTCGTCTCCTCCGTGGTTGGGTTTCTGGATTCCATCTCCTCTCATCTCACAAGGTATTTTCCCTCATTTTCTTATTTATTTTCTTCCCTTTAATCTCGTTTATCCTTGTTGATTTACTGTCTTTTTGTGTTTTCTTCTTCTCTGTTTGTGTCTTCCCTTTCTCTGTGTCCGTCATTCCGACCCTATCTCATCAACCCTTTCTCTCTTCCATTTTTTTTCCTTCTTGTTCCCTTGTCTTCCCTTTGTCATTACATACCTTGCATTGTGTTTTCCCCCATTTGTGTTAATAGTTTCCTCTTAGCATTCAATGGGAACTCTATCTGTTTGAGATAATGCCCCTAAGGATGAAGTCTGCTGTAAATTGCCCTTCTAAAAAAGGACAATCTACCCTTGGCTCCTCTTCTCGTAGAGGGAGATCAACTCCATCTCCTCCACCCTCACCATCTCCTCCACCACCACCATCGCCCCCACCATCACCATCTACTTCATCTTCCCCACCTCATTCCGGGCCAATTAGTCTCAAACCTAATGCTCAAATGTTAAATGCCTTGAAAAACAGACTGATTATGGTTGAGCGTCGTACTTTGCGCAATGTTCTAGATCCTCATGACACGGTCCTCATTCTTGCCCAAATTGGTTAGGATAACATCTTGGATTGGGAAGACAAGGCTTATCCTTCTCTTGTCTATGGCATGTATGCTTTCATTACCAATGTTGTGTCCACTGTTGACTCTTGCTCCTTCACTGTTGCCTTTAGAAATCAAGCAGTCACAATTGACCCCGATCATATTTCCTCAATTATTAACATCCCTCTAAACCAAAATGGCCTATCTATGGTTGCTGATACTCTCACTGAGGCCGAAAGGAATCAAGCAACCCTCACTCTCTGCGGTTATAATGCTTCGTAGGATCGTAAAAAGAACTTTCTACCCTTAGTTGCCTTGATTCCAAAGTATAGACTCTTACACAACCTATTCACCTTCAATGTCTATCCTCGTAAGGGCAATAGGACCGAATTAACTACTTATATGGTCAAAGTCCTTCAAAAAGTTATTACCGATATTCCCATGTGCCTTCCATTCCTTATTTGTCGTATCATTGTACGGTTTCACCTCTCAAATGTTACAAAGACTGCTGCTCCGTTTGGATTCTTAATGTCTCAATTAGATCGTTCTTTTGGTGTTCCTCGCCCTAATGAGACCCCTGTTGTCCATACACCCTTTGACAAAGCTAACCTCATTCAAATGAACCTCCAACCTAATGTGGAAGCCGGGCACGTTCCTCGTCATGCAGATGTTCCAGCAACATGCAGCCGGTTCCTTTAGTCGCTCATGAGCAGGCTCCTTTTGCTTCACATAGTCAGGCTACTCCTTCTGCTGTATCTAGAAGCATTGGAGAATGCTTGGATGCTATCGAACAACGACAGTCCAAGATTGAAACGCTGCTGAAAAGGACTCTGAAATATTTGAGTGGACTGTCCAAGGGCTGCCGACGACATGATTTTAATGACATGCCTCCATCTCCTTGTCCTCCATCTGACTTGTTTTAGTGGGTTTCTAAGCCACCTGTGTTCTGTAGTTCTCTTCTTTTTGGTGGTGTTGTTTTTGGCATGTGGCTGCCTCCTCTATTTTAGAAATACTTTTTGCTAATTGACTATGGACGTTTACTTTAACTTAGAAATGGATGTTTTGTGTTTTTGTGTATGCTTCTATGTTATTAATGCTAAATGCTTCTATGCTCTCCTGGTCTCTTCTTCTCTATTGCATTGTTGTTTATCTTAGTTGCTTTGTCATATCTTTGTCAATTTGTGACAAAAAGGGGGAGAGAGAATTCCCAAGTTTGCAAGTACAATTTGAGGGGGAGTGGAACCCAAGTTTACAAGTACAAACTAAGGGGGAGAAGTTATCTCCATAGCCTATGCAACTTAGTGGGGAATTTGAATCTGTCTGTGTGTTTTATTCTAACAAGGAAGAAGATTTCCATGATCAGTTTTGTGTTTGTTAGTGTTGTGCTTCTACAGGAAAATCCTCTCAAACACAAACGAAGAAATTTTCACACAAGTCTTGATTCATTTTTGTTCTTGGATTTGTATTTCTTTTGTAAAAGGTCATGAACTATGAGTATGGTTGTTCTTTGAGCTGTATTGAATATCTCATGTAAAGATGTATAGGTTAGATGGTTTTGTCACGAAATTGACAAAGGGGGAGATTGTTAGTGTCACATTTTCGTGAGCACTATGTTTGGATTGTCAATTCTGCGCCAATGTATCCCAAAGACCTTTCCTCTCAAAGTACTGTAAGGAAGATCTATTTCAAGAGATTCATCAAGCTTTTGGTAGGCTCGGATTCGTCAAGAAAGTCTCCTTGTGTGTGCCAACCATCTCAAGTATTTTGGACCCAAAACCTTTACCTCATCTGGACCCTAGGACCCTTGGAAGCCTTGGTTTAAAATATGTTTTCAAACAATTTTCTACAAACTTTGTTATGTCAAGAAAAAGGAGGTTCGGTGACCTTTCGATCACCTAGCAACTAGCCTCTTTTTAAGAAGCAACTAACTGTCAGGTAACCAAAATCCCTCGGCTACATATCCAGAAAGCAATCATCTGTTAAGGGAGTTCGGTCACCCAGCGGTCAGCCTACGGCTAACCGCAGTGTGAACTGGCAGCTAACCGCTAGGTAACCGAATTTCACAGTTACATTTCTAGAAAGCAAACCTCTCAGCTGTTAAGGGAGTTTGGCCACCCAGTGGTCACTTTCGGCTAACTGCCATGTGACCGAATTTTTCGGTTACATTTCTAGAATGCAACATGTTTCTGGAAAGCAGTTTCGATCACCTAGCGGTCACCTCACGGCTAGCCGCTAAGGCCATCGACGACTAACTATGAGCTGACCAAATTAGAAAAATTAGCCGTCACCTCAGAACAATTGAAATGAGGCTAGCCAAAGTGCCAAGAGGTTAGCCGCCATAACTAGCCATTGGGAACTTTTTTATAAATAACTAGAGCTCGTTTTGCTCAATAGTATAGATAGTTTGAAGAGCTTTTCTGGTTTCTTTTTTTTTCTATCTAATCTAAGCTCTCAAACCCTCTTCCAAACACACTTAGACCTTATATTAAGAAAATAGATTAGCTGTTTTAGCTCCAAGATAAGTGTGAATGGAAGAAGAGCTTCTAGGTTGATTTCCAAATGGGCTATATATTGTAATCCTAGAACCCAAACCTCTTAAACCTTGGTTATGCAACACAATGGAGCATCTTCATCTACACCAAGCTTGCATCAAGAGGTTAAAGCTTCAACTTGGACAAGAGCTTCAATGAATACTTCCAGGCTTCAACAAAGGCAAGTGTTCTGCTTCTCATCAACTTCTACAGCTCATGTATTCAGTGATAGTGGTTTGAATATTTGTGATTTAACCACTCTAAAATGTGTGTGGGGGCTTGGGGGGGGGGGGGGGGATTAGATCTGTGTGATCAAACCTCGTTACCAAAATTATGTGGTGTATATGATTGGAATCATTACTTGTGTAGTTTTGATTCGTCTTAGTGGAACTAAGAGACTGTGTGACCCTTGTGAATGGTTGTAGGATATATGGTCCGAACAACTATAAATTTGTGTGCATCTCTTTATGTTGCCTATCTCAATGTCTTGATCTAGTTTCATATGCCTTCTCTAACATTGAACATTGCTTGATGCACACACTTTGCCTACTCCTCACTTGTTTTCTTTGAAATCTTGATTAATAGGTTAAAAAGTGGCAATGAAGTTTCATTGCCCTATTCACTCCCCCTCTAGGACTTGACCATTGGCCCTGGGCGCACTTTCACAATCCACCTCAAACTCTTACCAAATTGAGAAATGGGTGTCAACATCTTCTTCCCCACCATGAGGGTTTTCCTTTGATTCCATTGGAAGAGAAATCCAGCCTTATTGAAGCTTCTTTTGAACTAGTCTTGTTATTTTGAAGAACTTCCAAGTAAGCAGTCACTCCCATCTTTTAGATTTGTGTTTTCTTAGCCCTTGGGAGTCTCTATCTTCATTATTGGAAGCTCCCTCTTACTGTTGCATTGTTTTGGGTATCTAGGGATTCTTATGGGTTGCATTTTTGGTGGTTTTGTGTAGTTTGGGCATATTTGTGGCTTGAGAGGATGATTAGGAGCTTGATTGGCTACTTTGGAAACCAGGCAAGTGGATGAATGGATTGTTTGAAGGATTTCATATTTTATGAAAAAAAAATGGATTTCCATTATTGCTTTCACCTATGTTTCCTCTATGGTTTATAATTTTCGGGACCCAGGACTGAGATTCTCGACCCGGGCCCGCAACTGAGGTTCCCACAGGTTTCCGCGGTGAGGATTCCCAAAACAAGTACGGGACTCACATAAACAATGGTTTACGGAAGCGTGTGGCAAATCTCATCTAAACAAAACACACTGTATAAAGTCATCATGCATATGTAAAATCATTAAGACATAATCTCATAAGTGGGAAATATAATATTGCATTCCCGTCATAATTCATGTTTCAAGTTACCAAAGTATGTTGGATTAAAGTTTACATCCCAAAAGTATAAAAGGCCAACAAAGGCCAATACATCCCAAAATAAACCAAAACATGAATCCCAAGCCAAATGCATTGCAACTCAAGACCCCATCCAACATCTAGATGACGTTGTCGGGTTGTCACTCGCGGACTAGGGGCGGCTCAACAGCCTCCTCCTGGCGCTCCTCCTCAAAGGCATCTGCGCTTGCACCTGAGCACCAAAGCAAACAGATTAGACACGACGGTCTAGCAGGCGATCAATTTAGAAATAAATATAAATCATTTTAAAACCCAGAATAAACAGTGCTTAAAACCATGTAATAAATTCAAAACAGAACTTGTATAATATGCAGGACAAAACTAGCATAATTAAAGGGAAAACATCATGATTAGTAAAACCACATTGTGCCCATCCTTTCTCTATCATGCATGATGACCAGAGTAAGCATAACAAAATAGAATATAACAGAACAGAACAGAATCCCACGCTACACTGGGTAGGCGAGGTCCAGCGGCGGAACCGGAAATAAAAAGAGGTGTATATAAAAATATACGACTAATTTGCAGATAGTCCAAGTGTTTAAGGACCCACAGATAGTGGATCAGACTGAAGGGGCAGTCCAAGCTCAGTGGTGTTCACCTAAAATCATGAATGTACAAAACAAGACGATAAATGTACAAGACCGATCAAAATAGGGGAATTCACTCATCGAAACAAGACAAGGCAAGACAAATCAGAAATAACATATGCTATAGCAAAACAAAGCTGAAGTAGTGATCCTCATTATAAGTTCTTGAAACAATTCAAAACATGACAGACACTTGGAAATCAAAACATGTGAAAGGCGGTATCCATCGTGACAAAACTGAAATTTGAAGCAAACTTATCAGGTATATGTTATGGCCCTTCATTTGACCCTTGTGTATTTGAAAACTCAAATATCGGAATAAGATGGATTGGTACTCCTGAAGTTAAAGGATATTTCGAGTTTCCATATGCACCATATCAAGCTAAAGGCCCTTAACTAATTCTTGTTTTCATTTCCCAAGAAAATTCCACAATATAGACCCGTCATGAAAACTTAGTTAGCTCTCGGTCACCTGTCGGCTAACCGATGTGGTGCAGGTCGGCTAGCAGCCAGCCGACTGACGGCTGACCGCCTGGTCTTAGGTCAGGAAAATAACATTCTAGAATTGGAGCTGAATTGGAGTTCGGTTGGTTGTCGGCTAACCAAGTAATAAAGGTTGGCTAGCTGCCAGCTGACCGACGCTCCTCTGTTGCAAATGTAAGCTTCTGGAAATGGAACTGAACTAGTTTAGTTGGCTGTCGGTCACCCATCGGCTAGCCAACAGCTGACCGCCAGCTAACCGACCCTGTGCGGGCAGTACATTTCAAGTAAGATTTTTTTGTTTTTCTCCTTCCTTCTTTTCCACATTTCACTTCCCTTCACCATCATCAAAATCATTGCATTTCCAGAGCCTATATGCTCTCCTCCAAAGTCAAAATTTTCCAAACCAATTCCACATCACTAAACTCCTCCATTCTCCAACATTAATGACCATAAATCAAGCTATCCAGAACAAGAAGTTGTAAATCCAAAACAGAATTCAACTTGACAAATTGAGGGCTCTTCAAATCATATTAGAACATATGCATGCAAGCTTAAAAATGTGTTCCAAATATCCAATCATGTTAATATCATACAAGTGTAAAATAGCAATGGAAATCTAGCATTTGAATTCAAAATAATTCATACACATGCATTAAGAATAGCCAAAAAGATCACTTGCCTTGGCAATTGCTAATCTCAAAAAAATCTCTTCAAGAATCCTATCCCACGAGCTAAGCCAAAGACCTTTACAAGACCCCATGGAAGAACCTCAAAATCCAACAAATTTTACAACAAAAAACCCCCATTTTGAAAATGGGTTTGCATGCTCGAAAAATACATTTATTAGGAGCTCAAAAAACTCCATTAAGGCGGAGAAGAAAAATCCTTACCTGTAGCTAACCAAACAAGAAGGAATAGGGGAGAAGAGATAGTAGCCTAGCTGGAGTCACCAAGAAAATATAGCAATGGAGAGCTTAAGATGAGAGGAAGAGGAATATAAGCTCAGATTTTTAATTGGATTCCTCTAGCTATGTGTCACGCCCTCGGACCAAGGCCCTGATAATCAAGTCCTTAATCCGGGGACGTGGCGCAACGAGTCAAAAAAATTCCGCCCTCACGGACTAAATATTTTCCCACTGGATTCCGCAGTGAGGATTCCAGAACAATCATTCCCAACCAATTAATCAAATTTCACAATAATAATAGAGTGCGGAAGTATGTAGCAAAACAAAATCTAATGAATCACAAGATAGATACACAAGCTTTGTATCAAAAGAGAAATATACTCATAGCAAAAACCCAGAGTTGGATTAAAGTTGTGAGGATCACAAAAAGTGTATTAAAAATCATACAACCTAAAAATAGCCAACAAAGGCCAATAACAAAGTTCCCAAAATAAACATTAGTCCCCAAAATATTATCCCAGCTCAAATTCCCAATACGACGTCTACATGACATCGTTGGGCTACTACTTGCGCTCCATTTGTGGCTCTACCGCTTCATCTGTGCGCTCCACCTCAACATCTGCGGGCCCAACTTCTGATACAAAACAGAAAAGTATCAGACACGACGGTCTGGTAGGTGAATAAAACAGATAAGATGTACAAGGTTTTGTCAAATAATGTTAAAAGTCATAAAAGTGCGTTCATAACGAAACATATATGAAGATGAGTCAGATTGAACAATTTCTGTATAAAAATAGAAGTTCATATTGAAACATTTCAAAACTGACCGATAAATAATCAAAACACTGGCAACCCACATTTAGCTATATTCTCCTATTATCGAAGTAACAAGAGTAAACAAACAGAAACCGTTGCCATACAAAATGGCCGGAACAGAACCGTTGCCATGCAAAATGGCCGGTACAAAACCATCACCATACAAGATGGTCGGAACAGACAGAAACCGTCACCATGGCCGGAGCAAACAGATAGAGGGTCCAAACTGCAGTCGGCAAATTATTTTAGGATCCTAAGCCTGGTGATCAATCCGACAAAGTGACCTAAGCTTAGTGTTGTCGATTCAAATCCAAAACAATATAATTCAAATCACTAAATACAATTCAAACCGATGAAAGGACTATTCTATATCAAAACAGTCAGACAAAGTTCAAAACATATCATATGAGTAGCCTTATCAATGTCTTTCCAACGTGGCGAACCACCCAACTTCATTTCAAATCAATTTATGAGAAAACAAAAAACTAGTCTAATTTGGAATGGGGAGATTTGTAATGTTTGATGGGCTTACCGAGGGCCGTCTCGTTACACACTTAGTGTCTCCATCTAGGTTTATGAGTGAAGAAGTTGGTTTCTCTGAAGGTCTCCGACATTCGAGAGCACAAAGTGTATATAGATACTTATGAAAAGTCCTCGGTAATTCAGATACTAAACTCTCTCCCTTAACTTTAGTCAAATGAAGTGATTCGGTCTCGAAATCTCGATTCCCGATGATTCCTAAGTCATTAGGAAGTTTCCATACTCAAATAGGGCCCCAAATCACACGACAATGCCCCAAATTGCACAAGAAACAAATTTGGGCCAGGTCCAAGGCTTGCTCGAGCGGCTGTCATAGAAGCTCGTCCTGCTCGAGCGGGCTGGGCTCTGCCCTGCCCGAAACAGGTAACTTCCTGTTCAGTTTTCTGTTCCACTTCCTACATGTCCTCCATTCTGTCTTCTTCATTTACACTCCCACCATCCATTCAACAATATGCTGAATGCTCTTTAGTATCAAACCTCATCATTTCAACCACAAAAATCAACCTCATTCCCACAATCATTTGTAACATAATTTAGAATTCAGTATGAGTGAAATTGCAGGATTTTTAACAAATCAAATTCACATTCTTATAAAGCCATCAAAACAATGATCATCCTAGCTATAATAGACATAAAACCCTAACAGAAACATTGTACATTATCTTGCATGTAAAACTTTATGAAATAAGAAATGTATAAACCAAGAAGCAAATCAAATGAAATAGAAACTTCTTCCACATCAAACTTAGAGGGAAAACAGCCATTTAAAACACATGCATTCCTATCAACTTATTCACTTGCCTTAAGTCCAATGGGTCTCGAATACACTCAAATATTCTCCTACACAGCCAAGCTTCAATCCTACACCAAAAGCCCCATGGAAACTCACCTCAAAACTCCATATTTTTGAAAAGAGAAGGAGCCCTTGTATGATAAAAGACTTCTAAAGGATCAAATAAACCCATTGATGAAAGGAGGAAGCCATTGCTTACCTCTAGGAGTTCCAAACAAGGAGAGAAGCTTGAAGAAGATGATGAACCTAGCTGAAATCCTATGAAAAGAGTACAATGGAAAGCTTGGAAGAGGAGGAAAATGATAGTGCGATTTGTTTTTCACTTTGGGTTTGTTTCCAATGACATGCAAGAGGAGAGAAAGAGAGGAGAAAAGGTTTTCTCCCTGGTTCGGTTGTTGTAGAAAAATGAGAATAAAGAGGAAGAAGAACCAACGTTGGGTTGGTTTTAACTTAAGTGGGTTCATGGGTTCCACAGCTCTATAATTTCAAGTGGTTAAAACCATCATTTGTGGGTCCCAGATGAAGTCGATGAAGGAGAGAAAAATGATCGTAGAAAAATCTAGTTTTCAAAAAGTATGCTTTCCTCATGATTTTCAAAATTTGAAATTTATGCACAGATTGAGTGTAAAAAGACAGATTTGCCCATTTTTCTCGAAAAACGCGATTTTTAGGGTTCGAATTCAAACCGATTGAATATGAAAGTTCTTGGGATCGAAGTAACTAATTCAAAAAGATCAAAAACCAATATTTTTCAAAAATCAAACCCAAACTTCCGACTTTAACACGCGTCACACAAGTCACCCCGGGTTCGGTCGAACCAGACTCAACGCTCTCAAAATTTCCAAAAGCTATTCAAAATTCTAATCAAACTAAAAACTCGAGCTAATCATCCTTTAATCCTACTTAGAAACTAATCACGGTTAAAGTAATAAATAAAAATACTAAACCTGGGTCGGGGTCTGACACTATGGCATGCAAGAGGAAAAAGATGGAGAAGAAGAGTTCCCTTTCAGCTCTCTCTTGAAGAAGAATTACAGGAATGGGTTCTGACGTAAGGGAGAGGGAGGAGGTGATTTATGTGAATGAAAGTGGGTCCCATCATGCCTAAACTTGGGATGATTAAAACATCAGCTCACACCCCCCGGATGAAAACGATGAAGAAGAACCAAATGATCATCGAAAAATATAGTTTCCAAAAAGTATAAATTTGACATAGTTTTGGGATTTCGAAAATTGGGTTCAGATTTAGGTGTGAAAAGTCCATTTTACTCTTTTTGGCCAAAATGCAGGTTTCTGGGTTCCAAACGAGAATGGTCGAAAAATGAAAGTTGTGGAGGATCATAAAACCATTCAAATTAAATCAAAATCACCATTTAAATCAAAATTCCATAATCATTCTCCCATGCTCACACGGACACTCAGGGCATCCCTGAACGTGTCTGACTAAAACCAACACTGCCAAAATTCCCAAAACTAATTCCAAAAACTAAATCAGACCATATCCTAACCCAACGATCACTAAACCTTCTTAAAACTAAACACGCACTTAATTATCACTAATCGCGCTAAATCTTGGGTCAGGGTCTGACAATAATGATTTGAAATGTGCATATTGATAAGCTCTTTCTCTTTTGATTGATCTTTTAAAATGTATGTATTGTTAGTTTTATGGTCTCAATCCATTAAGATTGATGTACTAAATTGATTAATTTCTTTATTTATCAATATATTCATGCTTTCCTTTCATGAGATGAATGGTGTTTATTACTTAAATGCACATAACCAATACGAATGACATGATGGTTCATGAGATGAACTAGAGTCCATAAGTATACTAGATGCAATACATGTGTATGGATGAGATCCACATACGGGAGACATGTATAGCAAATTTTATATTTAAATATCTTCACAACTAGTGATGAGACTGGACATCTCATCTGACAAGGTTGCAGTACTTTGATTACTATGAGATAGTGTGATTTGTCTCGATCATCAGAATGTAAGATTTTGGATCATAGTGCTGGTACATTGGATGTATTGAAGGACCATGAGAAGCACTTCAAGAACACTGTCTTTACTTTAAGGTCTGCTCTTATAATTCCCTAGCAATAGGCTCTCAACCCTGAGACATTTATGAACTCAAGTTTCTATCTACTCATTTGCTTTGAGTCACCAATGAGTGAGGCCAACTGTAGGTCAACACCTCGGTGTCTTGGGTATGTGGTAGTAGAACTGTGGGAACATTTAATGGTCATGATGGAATCTATCTCTATTATCCCCTTGTGCCAATTAATGGATTTATCATTGGTAAGTGTACATCCATCTCAATTAAGAGTTAATTGGATGGTACTAATGATTACTATAATTAATTGGGTCTCAAGGATAATAAGATATGGGTCAAAATTGGTGGGACAGTCTGTCCAATTGATCCATGGATAATGATAGAGGGGCCCACTTGTAGTGATAGGGAAGTTTAGGGTCTTCATGTAATTTATTCCTAAGACTGGAGTTCAATTGCATTATATAGTGGAGTTATTTGCAATTAACTGTGGGCCCGGATTGCACATGAGATGTGGGGTCGTGGTGTCCCAGTTGGAGCCAGCTTTCTATGGAATCCCTAGTGGTCCCCACACTAGCCCAAGATTGGATCTTTACTAATTCTATTTGAAATAAAAAAGGAAGCCTACTATTTCTGTTTGAAGTGAGACTGCTAATAGTGGTAATAGTGGAACAAAGGGTTACTAAGTGTAATGGAAGTTGGACTTCTAATAATACACTAAGAGAGAAGGTTGAAAATCTATATAAAGGAGACTAGGGGTGGCTTTGGACGTCAATGCTTGGTCTATTAAGAGGAGTTCATGCCCATCAACCCAAAAGTGCAAGAGTTGCATTCTTCTCCTTCCCCTCTCTCTCTTCTAGTTCCCTTCTAGTTTCCTTGGAGATTCTAGATAGTCTTTCTCTTGGAGATTCCACCATCTCTCTTGAGGAAAGAGATCTGAAGCAGGTTATAGCATGGAAGACGATTGGGCATTAGAGATTCTGATCTTAGAAGAGCTCTTCATCAAAGAGTTGAATCAAGTTCTCCATTAGAGCACAACCAAGCTCCATAGGTATTTTCTACTCCTTGTATGTTGTGGAATTTTGTGGTTGCATGTTTAGTGCTGTTTCTATCCTTTTGATAGGTTTGTTTGCTGATCATGATGGCTGAGTTTGAGGACATGCATCCTGGATTGGGTTTTGATGGCTTTTGGATAGGTGTTCATCACTTCTAGTTGGTGGAAAGTTTTCGAAATCTATCCAAGAGGTTCACCCACTTCCAACATGTATATTATGTCTGGTCAAATTTCATTTTATATGCCATTGTGGATTCCATGTATGATGGGTTGCATTATTAAGGAATAGGATGGATTTGGGGTTTATGTGTGGAATGGTTGATGGATGAATGAAAGGTAATGTGGAGGTGATGAGAGACCTCAAATTTGACGAGGAATGGTGACTTCAATGGAGTTTTGGATGAAGAGAAAAAATGAGCCTAGAAAGCTCAAACGGATAGTTTCTGAAGTTGTCTGCTCGAGTGGACCCCATCCAGAAGCTAGATGGCTCGAGGTAACCTTCAGGTTTGCTAGAGCCAACCTGACAGGGAACAGTCTGCGCTAGCGGACCCATTTGTGCTCGAGCGAACCCCTCCCAAAAGCTTGCCATCTATCAGGCCTAGGCTGTGTTAGGGACTTGGAAATAATATTTTAATAGTTGGGAAAGGTCTGTTTGAGGACCCAATGCAATGGTGAGCCCGGGAAGTGATAAATGGAGCCCCGTTGAGAAAGAAACCCGTCATGAAGATATATTGAGGACCCTTTGACTTACCAAGGTGTATGGAATACTTGGAATGCCTCGATCTTTGGGAATGCCAAGCCAAAAACATAACTTGACATACGAGTGTCTCATACACATTGATTTTAATCTTTAGGCTTTAATGTATGGTCCAGAATTTGTGGAAATCCATTAGTATTCTCTTTTACTCAAATTACTTAGGTTCTTGTCTGTTTTCATGTGTCATTGCTAGTTTTTCTTAAAACTATTGATAGATGCATTGAATGTGTTCTGCCAGCCCCGTATATGCTTGACAAGCTACTGATGTGAAATATGTGCCTATGAGCACCCTGTCCAGCTTGCTTATGTGTTATACACCAATATAGATATGTATAAGTCCTGATTTTTTGTGTGACCTATGTGTCGGCACCACTAAGCTTGGACGACCTTATCGGCTTGATCCACCGACTTGGAGGTCCCCCTCTTGTTCCTCCCAACTGCGGTCCGGGTCTGGTCCTGCCCTGCTACTCGGTTCCGCGGCCGTGGTTTTGTCTAGCTATATGCATATGTATATATTTTGTTGGCTCTCGTCACTTCATGTGTTTGAGACCCACGCCCTGAATGTGCTCTCATGACATTAGTGATGGAGGATTTATCTTTTGTGTGGTTGCCATTTTGCAAGTTCCTTATTCATTGGTACCTTTACATGCTTTATGTTGCACATGTGTGTTCGAATAAACTATGCATCTTATTTCTTGGAAATCATTGTTTAAGCAGGTCTCATTGTTTTCTAAGGTAACTTTTAAATTTACTTTATTGGTCATATCTTTTTACCCACCTGCCAGACCGTCGTGTCTGGCCCATTCTTTTGGTATTCAGGTCCAGACCCCGTTGTCTTTGAGGAGGAGCCGCATCGAGTAGGAGAATGGCGGGCTGCCAATGTTGTTTAGACATTTGGTCAAGCCTTGAGATACGAAACATCTTATGGGATAATGAATTAACATATTTTGGTTTGTTGGTTGTAATTGGCCTTTGTTGGCCTCTATTTTTGGGGAATGATTAATTAAATGATCTTTTGTAGAAATATTAACTTTATATTTTTGGGAATGCCAAATGATCATTGCTTACTCTGACATCATGTTGTTTACACTTGGGTTATTAGTCTTAATTATAATGAAAGGTTACTAAACTTGGTATACTACATGCTTCTGCATCCCAAAATGAGAATGAACTGTGTGTGTGATATCCTCTTCGTGGAAACCCGTGGGAAACTAAATATGGATATCCTTGGAATCATTTTATCCTACCATTAGCTCGCCGATCCCGGATTAGGAGTGCCCTTGGTGCGTTAACTTGGTCCGCGACAACATGACTTCTTCACTTTCAAAAGGATCCACTGAGATGTCACTCTCACTACTTCAAGCACCCCCGGCGTCTGCGAGGATGTTGCTACATTGAGATACTTCTTCCCTGGTCCATAATTCCCAATATCTGGAAGGAGTGAACTATCCTCTCAGGTTGTGCTTTTTACCTACCCAAGAGCCACCATTGCCTAACAAAACTCCTAAACCAATAGTTCGGAGTTACGACACATTACCGCCAACAGAGAGAACTATTCTGCACAGAGCTAGCATGTCAAACTTCGCTAAAGCAGACTCCTGAAAACCCGGAGCATTATACTGGAAAATACCAGTCTTAAAAGTACGCTCACTAGTTCCCTGAATGATTTTGCAGTCATTCTCGGCTATCGTGGTCAGCTTGAGGGCCAGAGCGGAAGAACCTCTTCTATACGTATTCTCGGTTGATATTGTGTTGGTTTCCCCAGTTGTATCAACGAATGAAAAAGTGATGTGCTCAGTCGAGTGACGCTCCTTGCAATCATTGCTATCGCCAAAAACGTAGTCAGGTTTTTTCAAAGACCCTCGATTCCAGTCACTCCAAACACCGCTGATCAAGATATCGCGGTATGATTGTTCAGTTCTTGGGAAAGCCAGAAGTTTAGCCCTAAATCTCCCCATCTCATGTTGGGCAATATTGTCCACATTCCCAGAAATATGGTCCATCCTGGCACGACCCTCTCGCATTATGCTGCAAGGAGAAGGAGGAGCTTGCATAGTCTTAGAAGGTGGAACTTGCGGAACCTCAATAGCAGGCTGCTTTCCCTTAGCAATGGTAGTTGCATTAGTAGCAGAGGAAGAATAAGCAACATTCTTCTCTGTTGAAAAGAAAAGAAAAGATGTTAGGTTCAAGAATCTGTAGAAATTTCGGCAGCATTTCCCCTTACTTTTAAAGCAGGCAGAAAACCCAGAATGAAAGAATATACTTAATTCTCAACCTCGGCAGGGCAGCAAAGTGTGCGCTCAAAGGTTTTCGAATCAAGGTCTCCGGTTAAGCAGGGCAACTGAATGTGCGCTGAAACCATAAAGGAGACATGCATGAGAATGGATGAATGCAATAAAGATGTGCACTTAGCAAATTTTGCCTTTTCAGCGGTTAAAAATGTACAATTAATGGCCAACAGCTATAGTCATGTCATTGTAGTACTTGGCGGCTAATCTCTGGACATCTAGTGGTTAGCGTTCTGCCTTTCAACACTGAATGACTGAAAACTTAGATGTTTCAACATTCAAAACTCAAGCGGCTAACATCTAGGATTCAGCGGTCAATCTCCGAATTTTGCAAATCCCTAACGGTGACTATCTTGTTGCTTCAGTGCTCAGCAGCTAAAACAAAAATCCCCACGCCTGACGGCTGCTCTTCTTCAGTGCTCAACTGCTAAAGCCAATTCCATTGGCAATTAACTACAAAACCCTTAATCTTCAGCAACTAGAAGATTCACACTTGACGGCCAAAGCAGAGCTCTTCTTTGTCCAGGGGCCAATGCCAGAATCTAATCTCATTCAACGGCTAAAATTTATCAGCGGCTAACATCTAATCATCAAACCCCTAAAAATTTTCAAACAGCAAGAAGCCTTGATTTCCCCGGGTTTAACGGCCGGTGCCTAGAGGACAGCTATCATGGTTTCAGAGGTTCAGCGGCCATTGTTCTGTTAATCTAATGCTTGACGGCAAACATGAAACTCTTCTTTGCTCAGTGGTCGGTGGTCACTACTAAAAAGGGTTAAGAAACTTAGCCATTTCACCGAAATCAATTTATCAGGGTTCTGCTTCATGAGAATTAAAAGAGAAAACCATAGAACTGCTACTTTTCTGTCCAGTAAAAGGTGACGAAAATTGAAAAATGGCTAAGTTTGGAGTTCCAGATGCAGTAAAGTAGCAAAAGAAAACGACAAAAAAAAAAAGAAGAGAAGAAGAAACCTTAAAAAAAGAAAATTTGTCCCCCATTAAAAAAAAGAAAAAGAAAATAAAGATAAGAAAGGGAAGACACAGAAGCCCATTTGGTTCCACAGAAGCTTACGCATAGCAAGATGAAAAGATCACCCTAAACTCTTCATGAAAGGAAACCCTTTTAGACAATCTTTCTTTGGCCGAGACCAATGTCACCATGAGAGACATTGAACAAGAAACATGCAAGCATAGAAGAAAGCGGAAAAGAAGAAAAAAATAAATTGCATTTCCAAAATAAAGACTTACCAACCATTATTTCTGAAAAACGAAGGAGAAGAAATCACAGGAAAAAGCTTGGAGAAGAAGAAGAAGAAATTGAAGAAGGCCTGGACGCAAAAATCTCTGGGATTCTGGAAGATCTGAAGAAGCACAAGGAATTCTGAAAGTTTGAAAGCAGAAAAGAAGAGAAAAAATCACCTTTTACGGATTGTCTGAAGCCTTGAATCCTGGAAATGTGCAGGCGGCAAAGTTAATTGTTCAAAGGCCATTCCGGAGACAGAACAACGCCCAACGGCTATCCTGGAACCAACGCAATGACTAATGAATGCGTAGGAAAAGACCAAGAACTGGCCGGTCAGTGCATGGTTCGAGGAGATGCCATTTGGACTTCAACTGCTTTTCGAAATCCACAAAGCCGCCAAAATTCGAAAGTGACATCATCATAACGGACCATTTGAAAATATCTCCGAATGAACCGGTCATATGCCCAATTTAGAGTCAATTTGCCTGCCCAATTTGGAGTCAATTTGCCTACCCAATCACCAAAATCCATTAAATACACAACCAATACCATAAATTTGAAACTCTTTTTATTCATTCCTGACAAAATCTTCATTTTTTTCATCATAAAAAAGAAAGTTCTTCAAAAAATTGTTCTACACCTCTGGGATTCTTCGTTGGGTTTTTTCCCATAATCCCCGCAGAGATGAAAATGCTTGATATCTGTGAAAAGTAGGGCATGAGTATCTTTTAAAATAAATTTACTACACCTTTCCGTAAAAAATACAGATTTGTGGAATTCTTGATACACAATGATTACCATGGCATATTTTAATCATTGTACCTCAAGGGGGGCATTTCCTAAAACATGAATCACAATTCCTAACACAAAACATACATTTTTCATAAAAGAGGCCATTTTTTTTCTGACCGCTGGGGTTTGATCGGCAATGGTGAAAAATCCCCAATGGCTACTGTGAACAAGACCCACCGGTTGTTGTGATCTCCAAAGCATCAACCACTCAACACAATGAAATAGCCACTAATTTCCATCCAAAAGTTGGCCGTTAGATACTGTAAGGCTCCACACATTAGCCGCTGAGCTTCTTCTTTCCCAGCTACCTATCGCTCACGATCTCGCACTGTCAGGCCCCGACCCAGGTTTAATATTTCTAATGATTGTTTTAGCTGGGTTTAGTCTCTAAGTGGGATTAGGGGAAGATCAGCTTGAGTTTTTAGCTAGATTAGAATTTTGAATAGTTTTGGGAATTTTGAGAGCGCTGAGTCTGGTTTGATCGAGCTCGGGGTGACCCATGTGACGTGTGTTCGTGTGGGAATTTAACTTTGATTTCGGAAAAATATTGATTTCGACCTTTTTTTATTTGTTATTGTGGTCCCAACACCTTTTCTGTTTGCTCTGTTTGAATTCGAATCTCAAAAATTGCGTTTTTCGCGGAAAAAGTACTAATCTGTCTTTTCACACCAATCTGTCCATAATTCTCGATATTTGAAAACCATGAGGAAAATATACTTTTTAGAAACTAGATTTTTCGACAATCATTTTTCTCTTCTTCGTTGATCTCATTCGAGACCCGAAAAAGGGAGTTTTAAGCCCTTGAAACTTTGGGGCCAATGGGGGCCCACAACTCAACCCACTTAAGTTTAAAACCAATTCCACATTCAATTCATCTTCTTCTTCTTCATTGTTTCCTCCAACCGAACCAGAAGAGTTTTCTTCTTTTCTTCTCATCTTCTCTCCTCTGCATGTCCATGAAACTAAGCTCAAAGTGAAAAATAAATTTCACCAATCTCTTTTCCAATCTTCAAGCTTCTCAAGGATAGTATTTTTGCGGGATTTCAGCTGCAACCTATTAGTTTTCTGGTCTTAATCCATAAGATTGATGTAATAAATTGATTAATTTCTTTATTTATCAATATATTCATGCTTTCTTTTCATGAGATGAATGGTGTTTCATTACTTGTTTGCATATAACCAATACGAATGACATTATGGTTCATGAGATGAATCGGAGTCCACAAGTGTATTAGATGTAACACGTGTGTGGTTGAGATCTACATACATGAGACATGTGTCACAAATCTTATACTTAAATTGATTCACTATTGGTGATGAGATTGGGCATCTCATCTGACAAGGTTGCAGCATTATGATCACTATGAGATAGTGTGATTTGTCTCGATCATCTAAATGTAAAATTCTAGATCATCACACTGGTACATTGGATGTATTGAAGGACCATGAGAAACACCTTATGAACACTGTCTTTACTTTAAGGTCTGCTCTCATAATTCTCTAACAATAGGCTCTCAATCCTGAGGCATTAATGAACTCAATTTTCTATCTATTCATTTGCTTTGAGTCACCAATGAGTGAGGTCAATTGTAGGTCAACACCTCGGTGATTTGGGTACATGGTAGTAGGACTGTGGGAACATTCAATGGTCAAGATGAAATCTATCTTTAATATCCCCTTGTGCCAATTAATGGATTTATCATTGGTAAGTGCGCACCCATTCCAATTAAGAGTTAATTTGATCGGTACCATATGATCATTATAATTAATTGGGGTTTAAGGATAATAAGATATGGATCTAAATTGGAAGACTGGTCTAATTGATCCATGGATATTGATAGAGGTGCCTACTTGTGGACATAGGGAAGTTTAGGGTCTTCATGTAATTTATTCCTAAGAATGAAGTTCAATTGCATTTATATAGTGGAGTTATTTGCAATTAACTGTAAGCCAGGATTGCACATGAGATGTGGGGTCGCGGTGTCCCAGTTGGAGCCAGCTTTCTAAGGAATCCCTAGTGGTCCCCACGCTAGCCCAAGTGATTGGAAAGATACTAATTCTAGTAGAACTCTAAAAGAAAAAAGAAAGTTACTATTTCTATTTGAAGTGAGACTCCTAATAGTGGTAATAGTAAGTTACTAATTATTAATGGAAGTGAGACTTCTATTTTAATTAGAAACGAGAAAGTAACTAATTATAATGGAAGTGAGACTTCTATTTAAATTAGTAATAAGAGAGTTACTAATTGTTAGAGAAGTGAGACTTCTATTTCAATTACAAAGAGGAGGTGGCTTGAAAGCTATAAATATGAGGAAAGGGAGCTTGGACATCCAATGCATAATCCCACCTAGGGATTCACGCCCAAAGGCTTCTTCTGCAAGAGTTGCACATGCTCCTCTCTTCCCTCCTCTAGTTTCTCTTCTAGTTTCCTTAAGAGCTTTCTCTTGGAGATCCCACCCAATTTCTTGAGAAAAGAGAATCTGATATGGGTCATAGCATGGAAGATCAAAAGGTCTTGGAGATTCCTATTTGATACGTGAGAGTTTCATCGTCAAAGAAAGTAACAACTTCTCCATTAGAGCACAACCAAGCTCCAAAAGTATAATCTACTTCCTATGTATGTTGTGGATTTCGTGGTTGCTTGTTTGCTGCTATTTCTATCTCCAAGATAGATGTTATTGCTGATCATGATGGCTGAGATTGAGGACATGGATCTTGGATTGGGTTTTATAGTCTTCTAGATAGTTGATTCCTGAGTCAAGTGGGTCAAAAGTTTTGAAAACTTATCCTAGAAGCCCACCCACTTCCAACACAACCATCACCTTCTTCAAGCTTTTCTTCTTATTTAGACCATCTAGAGGTAAGCAATGGCTTCGTCCTTACACCCAATGAGTTTGTTTGGTCCCTTAGATCTCCTTTTTCATGCATGCAAGGAGTTTCTTAGAAGAACTCCTTTGTTTTCAAATTTTGTGGAGTTTCAGTAGTGTTTTTCATGGGGGTTTTGTAGCTTGGAGGACCTAGCTATGGAAGAGAATCCTGGGAGTGATTAGAATCCATTTTTGGAAGTTAAGGCAAATGAATAAGCTGATTGGAATGCATGTGTTTGAAATGGGTGTTTTCTTTTAAGCTTGATATGAAAGAAATTTCTATTTATTTGATTTGTGTCTTGGTTTGTGTATTGCTCATTTCATAAGGTTTTGTATACAAGATAGTGTGCAATGTTCTGCAGGGTTTTATGTCTATTATAGCTGGAATAATCATGGTTGTGGATGGTTTTATAAGTATGTAAATCTGATTTGTTAAAATCCTGCATTTTCAGTTATGTTAGATTCTGAATTTTGTTTGCTTATGGATATTGGAATGAGATTTGGTGGTGGTGGTTGAAGGGAGTTCGCTGGAGGCATTGGGAGCTCAAAAATGATTATTAAGAAGGGAGGAGAGAATAATTCAGAAAGTAGCAGAAATTCTGGTTGGACGAGCCCAGGTAGTGGGCAGTCCACTCGAGTGGACCTGGTCTTGCTCGAGCGGACCTGAATATTGCTTGGAAAAGGGCGAGATAGAAGCTCGTCCGCTCGAACGACCTTCTCACTAGCTTAAGCGAAGGAGCTTTTGGGAGGCCTCGCTCAAGCGATCTTCTTGCCAGCTTGAGCGAAGGAGCTTCTGGGAGGCTCCACTTGAGCAGATGTTCCACTGCTTGAGTGAACCTGAGCATGGTTCCAGGGTGTTTTCCTGCACTTTATTGGTAACTAACTATGGTGTGTAGGTTCCCTAAAGATTCATGGGAGTTGGAAAAAGGACTTTCGAAATTGGAACCATGTTTGTCTTATGGAATTCAAATTGGAAATAGGAGGAATGTTTTAAATTGTAATTATCGGGGAAAATTTATAAGTCTCGATGTACACTTCGCATCTCAAACGTCGGAGATCTTCAGTGGCACCAAAATTCCTTATTCAAGAATTGAGGCTGAGACACTAAGTGTGTAATGAGACGGCCCTAGGTAAGCCAGTCAACCACTATGTATCACCTCATTCCAAGCTTGTAGATTTATACATCTTCTTATAAATCGTTTTGAAATGGGTTTGAATTGTTCGCCACGTTTGAAATAATCGATAAGACTACTCGTTTGATTTGTATCGTATTGTTCGTTCGTATTTTGCTAAGAGTAGTTCTTTTTATCGATTGAAATGTATTTTCGATGGTTTGATTGTATCGCTTTGGATTTTTAATCGGCTCCACTAAGCTTGGGTTACTTTGTCGGGCTGATCACCTGGCTTAGGATCCTCAAATACTTTGCCAACTTCAGTTTGGACCCCTTTATTGTTTGCTCCAGCTATGACAACGGTTATTGATTGTTTTGGCCATTTCATATGGCGACGGTTATTGCTCTGACCATTTTCATGGCAACAGTTATTGTTCTGGCCATTTCATATGGCGACGGTTTTTGATTGACTGCTCTTGTTACTTCGGTAATAGGAGAATATAGTTAAATTTGAAATGTTTCGATGTAAATTTCATTTTTATATAAAAATTATTTAAATTGATACGTCTTTACATATGTTTCTCTTTAAGATGCTCTTTTATGATTTTTCCTATATAACATTGATAAAACCTTGTATATCTTATCTGCTTTATTCACCTACCAGACCGTCGTGTCTGATACACTTTTGTTTGGTACCAGATATCGAACCCGCTGCCATTGAGGCGGAGCGTGCGGAGGAGGCGGTAGAACCTTCAACAGATCAGGAGTGGCAGCCTAACGATGTCATTTAGACATTGTGTTGGGACACGAGTGGTGGATAACATTTTGGGATTGATGTATCTTTTGGGAAACTTTTACTAGCCTTTGTTGGATTTTTATGGGATGTATAACTTAATACACTTTTGTGATCCTCACAACTTTAACTGTAACTCTGGGTTTTGCTTTTGTATATATTTCTCTTTTGATGAAAAGCTTGTATGTTTATTATGTGTTTCATTTGATAATGTTTTGCTACATGCTTCCGCACATTGTTCTTCGTTATGAAATTGATCGTTATGTTGTGATGGATCGTTTGGAAGTCCTCACCGTGGAATCCTATGGGAAAATAATTGGAGCGCATGGGCTAAATTTTATGGCTGTCAGCGCCACGGCCCTGGAATAAGGACTTGGTTGTTAAGGCCTCAGTCTGGGGGCGTGACACCCACGATCCATGGCTAGTTACTTCTTCCAATGGCCACTAAACTTGTAAAGAAGGAACATTTACACTTCCCAATTAATGGCAATCTCAAAACCACCTCCACTCCTCCATGATCCATGACATTTATGGCCCTTTAAAGGCTATAAAATGAAGACTTGAGGGGGCAGCAAGACATCTCCGATCTAGCACAAAGAAGCCCAGAAACTCTGCCATTTTCAAAACTATCTCATCCTTCATCCGTAAGGTGAGAATCAGATAGTAGTAAAGGCTTATCCTTGGACCTGGGCGATAGCTTATGAAAGTCAGCCTTTGTCCTCTCACCGTGGAGGGAGGATAAAGATTGTCTCTACTATTTTGAAGCAGACTTCTCTGATTAATTCTTCTTCCTAAACAGTTGTGATGAACTACAAAGAATGATAGAAGAAGCTAATTTGCAAACTTCTCTCATTTTGTCTCCAGCGAACTCTTGAAGACAGTAGACTTCTCTTCCCTCCCTTCAATCCAGATTTCCATCATTTCTTTATCTCCTAAGCTTGAAGAGGGGGTTGTATAAAAAATTGTAAACTACATGCACTCAAAAGGTGAAGCAAAGAAGAACTCATGTAAATAAAAGTGGAGATGACTCTTCCTGTTAGACTGTGTGGTCTTAATCCAGAAGATGATGTAATAAAATTGACTCATATTAATATAATCATGCTTTCCTTTCATGAGATGAATTGTGTTTTATTTACTTAGTTGCTCATAACCAATACGAGTGACAAGCTGGTTCATGAGATGAACCGAAGTCCACAAGTATATTAGATGTAATACATGTGTGTGGATGAGATCCACATATGGGAGACATTTGTCACAAATCTTATATTTAAATAGTTTCACAACCAGTGATGAGATTGGGCATCTTATCTGATAAGGTTGCAGCATTATGATCACTGTGAGATAGTGTGGTCTGTCTCGATCATCAGAGTGTAAGACTCTAGATAATTGTGCTAGTACATTGGATGTATTGAAGGACCATGAGAAGCACCTTATGAAATACAGTCTTTGCTTTAAGGTCTGCTCTCATAATTCCCTAGCAATAGGCTCTCAATCCTGAGACATTGATGAACTCAAATTTCTATCTATTCATTTGCTTTGAGTCACCAATGAGTGAGGCCAACTGTAGGTCAACACCTTGGTGTTTTAGGTACATGGTAGTGGGTGTTGACACAAAAAATGTCACTTTGCCTCTTCAACATCAAAAGCTACATGGAGCCGCATCCTACTACAAACAGGTAAAAGCCGCTTCAAGCATCAGATCTTGTCAGAATCAAACAAAAACTACAAGATCCTTCAAAACAGCCAAAAGAAGGGTACAAGTGAAGTTTCAAGCCATTTCAACATCATTTGGCCTACCTTCACTCCTCCAACTGCTAAGCAGGAGCTCCCGGAGGTGGTGAAGCCAGAGACCCTGACACATAAAATAGAGCACATAGTTAGCCTCAAAATGCCACCAGAAGGCTCCACATCAAATTCCGGGCCATTCCGACATGGTTTAGCCCAAAAAGGAAACAACTGCAGCGAAGTCAGCTCTCTTGGCAGCGATAGGGTCGAAAAATATCAAATCTTCGATCAGAGCCTACAGATGGACTTAGAATACCTCCAAAAGTCTCCATGTCATGTTTCAAGTCAAACCGACACCGTTTGACTCTCCATTAACTCTTGAGCAGCAAAATCAAGCCTCTCGGCGGTAAGAACCACCGAGGCCATCACTCATCAAAAAGAGCATATGGGTGGCTTCTACATGCTTCCAAAGTGCTACACGTCAAAGTTCAGGTCATTCCGACGACGTTTGACCCAACTTTGACGCTCGGAAGCAAAATCAGGCCTCCCGGCGGCGGAGCTCCCTCAGACCACGACATCGAAATCGGAGCTAATGGATCGTCTCAAAATGACTCCAATAGGCTCCCTATCAGATTTCAGGTCAATCGAACATCGGTTGACCGTATATCAAAGCTCGACATTTTCCTGGCGGCGAAATTAAGTCTAGCAGCGATGGGATCCCAAACGGCTTCAAAACTCAAACAAAAGCCCATGGTTGGTCCTATCTATTGCTCAAAAAGCTTCACGTCAAATTTCAGGTCATTCCAAAATCATTTGACCAAGTTTCTACTCTTGACGGAAAATCGGCTACAAAGTCTTTGGCTTTTCCAGAAAATCGGAAACTTTGTGCTTTGATTTGAATGGCTTCCCATCAGGGTTCCTTCAGAGAAATCAAGCCAATAAATGAGGGAAAAAGTTAGAAAAAATACAAGAGAAAACAGAAACAAAAAAGATCGAAAAACGGCCGAGAAACGATGACCGAAAGGGGGAAAATCCCCATGGTCGCTGGCGACCATGGGTGCATGGTCGACGGCGACCCTGGAAATCCGGGTCGCCGGATTTCTGCCGAAAGGACCTTTTTCGGTCCATTTTCCCGTTTCGAGATGTTCTGCCCCTGTGATTTTTCAAAATTCTGACTTTCGAGGCACCAAATCCGTCGATCTTCGTCACCATCATGGGTCCATCTCGGAGAGTATCAAATCATTATTGATGGCCAACCGGTCGACTAAAAAAGTGCGCTTTCTACCCGATCGATCGAGAAATCGACAGGACAAATGGCACCAACCCACTGTTAGTAATAAATGTCTAAGTTGCATGGTCATCAAACGTCGATCAACATGAAGATCCATCGATGATCATCGCCAAAAGAATTCCAAAAGATGCGACGCGGCCTGCGACTCTTCAAGCGACTTGGCAACCACTTAATGCTGTTAATTGACCCGTTTATGACAACTTATTGTGGTCATATTCTTTATCCTCTAAAAATCTGAGGTCCAATCCAAGCCAAAAGAATCAAAGCATCATGTGTTCTCATCTGAAGGACAATGGCGGAGTCCATATAGGACTCGCAACTGTCAATCTGAACAAGTCCCCACAATCTCCTACGAAATTAGATTCATTTCCTTACTTTTCTATTGTATTTTGTGTTTTTTTAAAAGAGACAAAAAAAATCACAATTCTTGTCTTTCATTATGGATTAGATTTGTAAATTGCCTTTCACGGAAAAATCGCCTTTCACGGCAAAGAAAAGAAAATCGCCTCTCACGGCATTCAAAATCTTTGTTTCTTTTCTTAAAAATATGTGTGCAATGGAAAGTTAGAAAAAAGTTGATTTCCTTTTCTACTTGTGAAGGTGAATCTCCGGATCACCACTCCCAAGTTCTAAGTAGAATAGAAAATCTGGTATACCCGTACAAAAAAAATATTGATGCCCGCTTTTCTTCCTCCGCCGGACCCGGCAGCCCCGAGGCGGAGATAGAGGAAAAAAAGTTGGGTCCATCAAGTTGGCACACCCGGTGGGACTTGTTCATTTGAGAACTTGATGTTTAGATTCTTTAGCTCTTTTCTAGTTGGTGGCCTATGTTGGATCTTGCATTTAAAAAAGAAAACACGAGATGAGATTTTTTGGAAATTTCTTTCTTTAAGTTTATTTCCAGTCTTTCTCTTTAAAAAAAAAAAAAGAAAAAAAAAAAGAAAATCTGATTTCTCATTTTTGGATTCAACTTTGAGAAACTTTGATCCTTTCCTTTTCGAACTTGATAGCTCACAGAAATGTTTGTAGCTATCGTTCATATCGAGTAATGGACCATCTTTTCTCTTTGTTGAGTTCGATAGGGATCTTAAAAAAAAAACAAAAAACATCTGATTTCCAAATTTTTCAGATTTCTTTCTTTTGGATTCAAATTGGAGAAATTTTGGTTCTTTCCTTTTTGGACAATAGCTAGTGGAACTCGCTGAGCTGACGTTCGGATTGGGAGGGGCCATTACCTCTATTTGATGGGTCCTTTAGTGATCTTTCAAAACAAAATTTTTTTTTTTTTTTTTTGATATTTCTCTCTTTTGGATTTAAATTGGAGAAATTTTGGTTCTTTCCTTTTCGGACAATGGCTCGCGGAAATCATTTGTAGCCAACGTTTGGATTGGAGGGGCCATTCGCTCTCTTTGATGGGGTCCATTAGAAATCTTTCAAAAAAAAAAAAAAAACTTTTCGAAAAAAAAAAACACTAAGGTTCCACCAATTACGTTCTGTGACCAAAGTGGATCTAAGAAAAGCCTTATCCAGAGTGTGGAGGTAGCTAGACTGTTTGAGGTAAGGGTCCTTCAAACGGATTCATTAAGTAATCCTACCTTTACTTGGGGGCTAATCTATCTACTAAGGTTTCATAAGACCGAACTGGAGACCTATGTGTACTCTTAAAAAAAAAAAATCTTCAAAAAAAAAAAATCTCTTCAAAAGGAAAAAAAAAACTTTCGTCACCTTTGAAGTTCAGATTTGAGAAATCTTGGTACATTCCTTTTCGGATTTAGTGCTCGTAGAAATGTATGAGCCTATTGATGAACCCGTCTTTTTCTTTCTTGCCTTCCTCCGTCCTGGGTCCACCGGGGTGCGGCGGGGCGAAGAGAAAAAAAGAGCAAGCATTAACATTTTTGTACGGGTATGCCGGATTTTCTATTCTACTTGGAATTAGAAATGGTGATCCGGAGATTCACCTTCACAAGTAGAAAGAAATCAAACTTTTTTTCTAACTTTCCATTGCATGTATATTTAAAGAAAGAGACAAGATTTTAGAATGTCGTGAGAGGAGATTTTGTTTAGTTTGTCGTGAAAGGCGGTTTTGTGCCGTAGATGGCAATTTTGCCATGGAAGGCTATTTACAAATCTTATCAATAGTGAAAGACAAGAATTGTGATTTTTTTGTTTCTTTAAAAAATACAAAATACAATAGAAAAGAAAGAAAGAGGAATTTGACTTCTCAGGAGATTGTGGGGACTCGTTCAGATCGACGACCGCGAATCATGTATGGACTCCGCCGTCGTCTTTCAGATGAGAACACTTGATTCTTTAGTTCACTTGGCTTGGCTTGGACCTCAAATTTTTAGAGGACAAAGACCAAGGGAAGGTCCTATATCCAATAAAAAAACGGGTAGACGGGCTGAAAAGCTGCATTTAGGCCATGTTGGATAGAAGAAGAGGGGAAACCTTGGGGGGGTGGCCCCCCAAGGGACTTCGATCACCTTGTAGTGCTTGAAGCAGAGTTTCTTTAGGGCAAGAGAGCTTCTTTTTGTGCAGAGATTTTTAAGACAATTTCTTCAGAACTCTTTAGATGATTTTTTTGGACCCTTTCCCTTTGGAATGACCGCCTATTTATAGGCTTTTTGTGGCCATTAGGAAGGTTTATGGGCATTAATGACATTAATGCTCCATGATGGGAGGAGTTACAAGATTTAATTTCATAATTTTGTAACTCCTTTTTCTTGGATTCTGATTGGCCGATGGAGAATAATGGACATTTAATCTCCATGATGATGGGAGTTTCATGATTAATTACCATGATTAATCTCCATAATGATAGGAGTTACATGGTTAACTTCCATGATTAATTGGACTTATAACTCCCATTTGCTTGCTTCTGATTGGGCCGTCCAAAATAACGAGTTAATGACCCTAATAAGTTGTCATAAAAAGGTCAATTAACAGCATTAATTGGTCGCCAAGTCGCTTGAAGAGTCGCGGGCTGCGCCGCGTCTTTTGGAATTCTTCTTGCGATGATCATCGATGGATCTGCATGTTGTTTGATGTCCGATGATGATGCAATTTCAGACATTTGTTGATACCAATGGGCCGGCTACATCTGTCCAGTCGATTTCTCGATCGGTCGGGCATAAAGTGTACTTTCTTGGTCGGCCGGTTGGCGGTTTTGGAGTGTCTGATGGTAATCAAATGATTTCGATGGCAGATCCGTGGTGTTGATGAAGATCGACGGATATCATGCCTCAAAAATTAGATTTTAAGAAAATCACAGGGGCCAATCATTGCGAAACGCAAAAAAATTGGAAAAAAGGACGTTTCGGCGGAAATCCGGCGACCATGCACCCATGGTCGCCGGCGACCATGGGGCTTTGGCCCCCTTTTTAGTCTCCGTTCGGTCGCCGTTTCTTCGCCGTTTTTCGGGCGTTTTCGCTTTTGTTTTCTACTGTATTTTTCTTTGACATTTATTCTCATTTATTGGCTTGATTCCACTGAAGAAAACCCATCAAGAAGTCATGCAAATCAGAGCACAAAGGTTCCTATTTATTGGCTTGATGAGCCTCGAAGAAAACTTTGAAGGAAAACTTCTGACTTGATCAAGAGTCTCTGAGCATTGTCCTTGATAGAGTAGCCTTTTGAGTTTCCAAGGGAATTTTATGGCAATGAAAGAGATCACGTACCATCTCAAGGCAAAATTTTGAAAATGACAATTGGATTGGGTTTTTGGGTTTTGGATTTTTTTTCTTTTTGACTTTGTGAACCTAAAAGCTTTGTGTGGCGCATCAAGCGGTCAAGAAGGTTTTTCGTTTTTGACCTTGTGACCTAACAAGCTGTATGTGGCAGGTTAGGGGGTCGGATTTTGGATTTTGATTTTTCGTCTTGCGACCTAACAAGCTATATGCGGCAAGTTTGGGGACCGGGATTTGGTTTTGGTTTTGGCCTTGTGACCGAACAAGCTGTATGTGACGAGTTAGGGGACCATGGTTTGGACTTTGGTCACTCTTTGGGACAATTTTGGGTCCATTGGAGTGGTTTGGGTTTTTGTGGAATGTCAATTTCAAGGTTTTGGCTTAATTTGGTTCATGAGGTGGGATGGTTTGATTTTTTTTTGAAACTCATGAAGCTTGGATTTTTTTTGTATGGTCCAATCAACTCAAAGGAGGCATGGAACCATTTTTGTATGCTCTTGCTAAGAGGGATTTTGACTAAAAGCCACTTTTAGTGCCTAGGTGGTCAAATTTGGCTCATGTGGGCTAGCCCATAGGACCTTAAGCTTTAAAGATGGCTTAGATCTCATGTGGTGTCATTTTTGTAAAGAATATCCAAAAATGTCTCTTTTTGGTAGAGAATATCTAAAAATATTCTTACTTGGAGGGAATCTCTCAAGTTTCCTTGATTTTGGGAGAGATTTTCTCAAAGTATCTTTCTTTGGGAGAAAGTTTCTCATAATCCCTCTCTTTTTGGAGAGAGTTTCTCAAAAGATCTCCTCATTGGGAAAGAATATCCCATGATCATTTTCTTTTAGGAAGTTTGCTAATTTGTAGCACCTACCTCCTTTCTTTTCTCCTCCTTTCCTCTTTTGGTCCGCTCTCTTCTATAAAAGCAAAGGGAGGTTGGATCTCTTGCTCCTATTGCCTTTTTTTTGCAAAAGTCTTTAAGAGTGCTCCAAGATCAAGAATTCTCCTTCTTCTTCAAGGATCTTCAAGCTCTTTCTTCTTCTTCTCCATCAATGACTTCAAGTAAGTTTCTTTTTTTCTTAAGAAACCCCATGTAGGAATAGAAAAAGGTTTTCTTTCTTTTCTTTTCTTTTCTTTTTCTTTCTCCTCTCTTTTTTTTTCTTTTTCACGTGCATTCTTTTTCTTTTTTTTCACACTTTTTTTTTCTTTTTTTTTTCTTTCTTTTTTTTTTTCTCACGGTTTGTCTTTTTTTTTTTTACCTTGTGTTTTTTTTTCTTCTTTTTTTTATATCTTTTTTTTTTTTGTGTGGCTATACGGACAAGACCATACGGTCATGGCAATGTTGAGCCCTATTCCAATCTTGCGGATATTTGAGAAGATTTGGTTTGATCTCACAGCAATGTTTGAGTTCAACCCTTCTTCGAGAATTTTCCATTGATCATGAGCTTACAGCGATGTTGAGCCCATCTTCAAGCTCCTATTTCTTTCAAAGTGTTTCCCTATTCTTCAAAATTGCCCCGGAACCATGCTAGAATTTTACTAGAATTTTTTTTTTTTTAGCAAAGCTCTGTCATTTTGATGATTGATTTTCTGTCTTTCCATCCTTTGTAGGTAGTTCCTCCAGAACGAACAAGGGTAAGGAGCCGGTCACTGATGCGCCTCGCCGTTCTACCAGATCCTCTAATGTGGCCGTACAACAGGCCTGGGAAGAGGTTCAGTATGTCAAAAGGAACTTAGAAGAGTGTGACTCGCTCAACCGAGATGAGATGAGGCAACGTTTGATTGCCCTCAAGGATGAGGAGTATTATAAGATTATGGTAAGCAACCGTCCTTGGGTCACGGACGATCATAGCATTGTGCCCAAGCCTACCTTCTTCTTTTCGGCTTCGCAGCCGTTTCAGTGCTAACTCGAGCTGGGAGTCGTGGACTGATCACATCCTGCAGGTTGGTGATGAACCCATTGTTGGATGTGGATTTCGATCCCCCTTCCTCTCCAAGAGAGACATGGTTTGGGGAAATCTCCATTCATCTATATATGCTATTTAAATTTTACATCGAAAATGAGGATTCCGACTACCCTCAAAATCGACGGATCACGATTGCCAGCTACGGTTACGGCCGTAACACCGTTCTTCAGCGAAAGCCGAAGAAACTTGGGGAGAAAAATAATAAAGTGGGTTCTTCCTCTCGTCTAACGTGTTGCCGGCAACACACGACAGTTGTCCTGTCATGTTAATTTGGGTCTCTTTAATTTGGGTCAATTCAGGGTTATGAGTTAAAGTCCGAATAAAGGTTAATCCTCACATAGCACAATCATAATATATCCAAGTAAAATAAAATAACTAGAATAAAGAAAACATAAAATAAAAGAGGGGGGAGGTGCCAAATATTTAAGAAGAGGATCGGCTCCGTTCCTGGGTACCCCTTTCTGATCCCTTGGCAAAATAGGGTTTAAAGGCTGACTTTTCAAACCAAAATGATGATGCAAATGAGACTTTGACTTGTGATTTCTATGTGCTTTGTGTGCGATACACGAGTGATAAAAGCAAAAGGCCGATGGGCCGTAATTGATTCAAGGTGGCCGATGGGCCAAAATTGATTGGAGATGGCCAATGGGCCAGTGTTTGTTTTAGGATGGTCGATGGGCCGTGATTATTAAAAGTGTGTGCGAAATCGCTCATCTCATATCGTTATTCTCATTTATTCAATTTTAGAAATTAGTTTTATCATTTAAGTTTGATTAAATATCTGGCACCTGAGGTGGAGGAAGAAACAAAGGAAAATTTTTCTTGGTT
This sequence comes from Persea americana, assembly GCA_029852735.1. Lineage (NCBI taxonomy): Eukaryota > Viridiplantae > Streptophyta > Magnoliopsida > Laurales > Lauraceae > Persea > Persea americana. The sequence continues at coordinate 21,647,410 of CM056812.1, read as the reverse complement.
TTATTTTGTTGGTTTTATAGTTTTTATGGATTTTTTATATGGGGCTAGAAGGGCCTAACTAAGGGATTTTACTTGGATCTATGTGATTAATGCTTTATTACTGATCATCGGATTAACCCTAGCCTTAGGTCCTAGACCGCCCACATCAGCTCTCCCAATCCCCTAAAGGAACAGGAAGAGTGGTGGGGTGAAGCCTAATGCTCTAAGTTACCTAACTAGATAATCCGATCTAATCCTAGGGTATGGGCAACCTAAGCTTGGTGGTTTCAGCGCCTAAGCAATTTGTTCGGTGTGACTTTAATTGGTTCGGTTTATTTTAAGTTATGAGTTGATTAGGAATGATTTAGAGATGGATTAGGAGTGTCTTAGAGTTCTGATTAGTGTGTTTTTAAATACTTTAGGGTTTTGGAATTTAAGGTTTGAATTTAAAAGGTGAAATGATGTCGAAATCGGCTGAACGGGACCGATGGAGGACTTAGGCGCACACACAGTGGCGCCTAGGTCACTCTGGTGACTTGGGCGCACCTACAGTGGCGCCCAAGTGTCTGGTTCTGTGTGGTTGGGCTAGTGATGATGGTATTGATGCTAATTTTGGAATTCGGGAGTTCTTACTTGGGGTAGGTCTGTGTTCTAATATTGTTTTAGGTTTTGATTGATTTTATTATATTAACTTTAAGTCCGGAACTCGAAACACGACTGAGATTCACAACCCAGGCGAGATTGAGGACTTGGGCGCACTTGTGTGGGCGCCTAAGTGATTCTGTACACTTGGGCGCACCAGCAGTGGCGCCTAGTCTTGATTTGATGCTTTTCAGTCCTCTGACTTCGGTTTGAGGTTCCGGATGGGTTTAAGTTGATTAAAATTTTAATTCTAAAGCTGCTATTAGTTCTGTAAAGGTTCTGGAATGTTGATTCGGGCTAAGATGTGAAGCAAATAGGGATACGATGGGCGCTAGGGGTAAGATGTGACTTGGGCATACCTGTGGTGGTGCCTAAGTGTTTCTGGTGTACTTGGGTGCATCTGTGGTGGCGCCCAAGTGCTTGGTTCATGTAGTTTTCGCGAATTGTTCACTTAGATTTGTAGTTTTAGGTGATCTATGTTGATAAATTCCGAATCCGGAACTGGTTTGAGTCTCTAGACCTCAAGGGTGGTAATGATTGGTGTTGGGGAGCCGAAACACAACCAAATTGTGTCTCAGGGTTAGACAAAGGAGCAGGTGTGCCCAGGTGAGTGCTGTGACTTGGGCGCACCTGTGGTGGCGCCCAAGTGTTGGCCTACTAGGGTAGCTCCTAGTTCGATGGTTTCTAGGGTATTTCTGAGTCAGTTTCGGGTACTTGACTCTAGTTTCGGTTGGGAGAGGTTTTTATCTTCGAAATATGATTGGTTTATTGTTTTTATTAGGTCTTGATTAGGATTTAAATTAAGAATTGGCAATCAAAGTTTGATTTAAGTTTGGTTAAGGTTTGAATTTGGGGTTGTGAATTGGACTTCGTTGACTATAGTCTTAGTTAATTAGTTTTTATTTTATTGGATTTTTTGATGGGTTAGGATTTATCAAATTAGGGTTTTATTAATTAGGGATTGTTAATTAGGGATTATTAATTAGGGTTTTGGATAATTGGAGCTTTATTAAGGGTTGTTGATTGGGCTTTAAGGGTCTGATTAATTAAGGTTTAATTAATTAAGTCTATGGATTTTAATTGGATGTTTTTACTTAGATGTTTTGAATTAATTGTTTTAGATTGGAGTTGACAAAGTTAATTTACTTACGCACGAGTGCAGTAACCTAGGTTCGCCTATTAAACATCTACTCTATTTATTTTTTTTTGGATTTTTCTATTTCTTTTTGTTCTTTTTTGTTCTCTTCTCTAATTACTAAGGAGTAAGATGAGAAGGGAAGAGTTTTATGATTTTGTGATTTTTTGGTTTTTATGCAAAAGTAATGCAACCTAGGCTAAAGTGTGATAATTTAGCAATTCAAAGTTTGGAAGTTCAGCAATAATTCATGTTCATCACAGAAATTCAATAACAAGCTAAATGAAAATGCAAAATATGAAAAACGCAACCGGAGAATGAATTGGGGACTTGGGCGCACACACAGTTGCTCCCAAGTCTCTCCCTGTAGATTGGGATGCACTTGTAACCTCTTACGATACTCCGACGCGATTCCTAACACTTAATGACTAAATGCGGGGTCCTAATATTAACTACTGATGTCAGAGACTTCGGATCTAAGAATGATGACACGTGGATCCAAATTAAAGGGGTGAATACCCTTGGCAGAGACTTGGGCGCACCCACGTGGCGCCCAAGTGCACTGTCTGTTTTTCTTTTCTTTTCCTTCCCTTTTGGTAATGTATTTGCTTATCTTTTTACGATTTAGAATGTGAATTTGCAGATCCGAGGGCTCTAATATCAACTTATTCGAAGAAAGAACCGTATTTGATAAATAAAATGCAAATAATGCGAAAAATGGGGTCGAAACCCAACTCTCGGGACTTGGGCGCACACATAGTGGCGCCCAAGTGCTTTTCTGCACTTTTCCCTTCTTTTGTTCTTTTGTGATATCTTTATATATATATATATATTCTTATGATGCCTTTTATCTGATTTAAAACGTGAAGTTATGAATCCGAAGGCCCTGATATCAACTTATATGAAGAAGAACCCGAATCTAAGAGACGAAATATACGTATGACTGAAAACGGGGTTGAAACCCAGCACTTGGGACTTGGGCGCAACTGTATGTGCGCCCAAGTGCTTTTTTTTGCACTTTTCCTTCTCAAGTTCGGATTTTTCTGAATGAGGATGATATGGATGCAAGATCTAACCTAATCATGAGTTCGAAATGATATGAATGATGCAAATCTATTACTTATGATTGAACCTAAGCATGTTCCTAATAATGGATAATTACTGAAAATCAGATCTACTGCAAACCTACCATTATTAATGCAGATCTACTATATGAATGAACCTAAGCATATTTATAAGCATGCATAGCAATGGAATGCAATAAAAAGGAGAGATCTAGGAATACCGGAGTAGAGAAGTGTTTGTTAATTTCTTAGAACGAAGCTTTCATGAAGTCCCATAGCTCCAGTTGAAGATGTGAAAGCCTCCTTCTCTATTTCCTCTTCTTCTTCTCTAGATCTAAAGCTTTCTCTCTCTAATGGTGGCTACCTTTCTTCTTCTTCTTTATTCTCTCTTTTCTCTCCTTTCTTTGGGTTTTTGGGTAGCCTCCTCTGAATTAAGTTAAGAGAACCTTAAATAAGGGTTTAGGGCATACAAGAGGGATTAGGGCTGCTGTTTGCACGAACTTCTAGAAGGTTCTCGCATCCCAAGGCTGGATTAGGGCTTCTTGGGACTTGGGCGCACTTGTGGTGGCGCCCAAGTGGGTCCCATGAGTTGGCGCCTACATGGTGGTGCCTAGGTCTTGTTTTGAAGCTTAATGGGTCTGGGGTTCGGTTTTGGGTTGTTTTTTTGGTCTAAACTGAGTCAGAACTACGAAGAGTAGGGTGGGACACACCTAAGTATATACCAAAGTGCATTCTCAACATCAATGGGGACCTGAGCGCACCTCTGTGTTCTCCCAAGTGAAGCATGGGACATGGGCGCACCTGTGGTGGCGCCCATGTTTGTTTTGAGTGGGGGTTGTTAGGGCAATCTTCTAAGGGCCATATCTTTTGATCCAATGGTCGGATTTGGACGTTCTATATATCGTCGGAGAGCTCTCGAAGTGAAGAAATCAAAGGTTCAATTTTCTTGATGATTAGGGGTTAGGAAGAGTGAAGGATATCTGGATCAATGGATTTAGTATCCTAACTTAGACTAATCGGGTGACATTTTGACAAACTAAGCACGGTTTTTGTAGGAACTGATCTAAGCATGCCTTAAGTGGTCCGGAAGAAGGTTTGAATAGTATCACGGTTCACTAGTTGTGTAAGTAGTGGGTTGGACTCGAGATCTCGACGTGACTTGGCTTTTCTCTCACGAATTTTTAGAAATCATCGAACTAAGTTTAGAATTATCAACATGCATCTTCATCGTCATTAATTAATCTGAATTATGTAATTAATTATTCAATTGAAATGGTGATCCGGAGATTCACCTTCACAAATAGAAAGGAAATCAAACTTTTTTTCTAACTTTCCATTGCATGTATATTTAAAGAAAGAGACAAGATTTTAAAATGCCGTGAGAGGCGATTTTGTTTAGTTTGCCGTGAAAGGCAGTTTTGTGCCGTAGTAGGCAATTTTGCCATGGAAGGCGATTTACAAATCTTATCAATAGTGAAAGACAAGAATTGTGATTTTTTTGTCTCTTTAAAAAATACAAAATACAATAGAAAAGAAAGAAAGAGGGATCTGACTTCTCAGGAGATTGTGGGGACTCGTTCAGATCGACGGTCGCAAATTATGTATGGACTCCGCCGTCGTCCTTCAGATGAGAACACTTGATGCTTTAGTTCACTTGGCTTAGCTTGGACCCCAGATTTTTTGAGGACAAAGACCAAGGGAAGGTCCTATATCCAATAAAACAACGGATAGACGGGCTGAAAAACCACATCTAGGCCATGTTGGATAGAAGAAGAGGGGAAACCTTGTGGGCGTGGCCCCCCCAAGGGACTTTGATCACCTTGTAGTGCTTGCAGCAGAGTTTCTTCAAGGTGAAAGAGCTTCTTTTTGTGTAGAGATTTCTAGGACAATTTCTTCAGAACTCTTCAGATGACTTTTTCAGACCCTTTCCCTTTGGAATGACCGCCTATTTATAGACTTTTGGTGGCCATTAGGAACGTTTCTGGGCATTAATGGGATTAATGCTCCATGATGGGAGGAGTTACAAGATTTAATTTCATAATTTTGTAACTCCTTTTTCTTGGATTCTGATTGGCCGATGGAGAATAATGGACATTTAATCTCCATGATGATGGGAGTTTCATGATTAATTACCATGATTAATCTCTATAATAATAGGAGTTACATGGTTAATTGCCATGATTAATTGGACTTGTAACTCCCATTTGCTTGCTTTTGATTGGGCCGTCCAAAATAACGAGTTAATGACCCTAATAAGTTGTCATAAAAAGGTCAATTAACAACATTAATTGGTCGCTAAGTCGCTTGAAGAGTCACGGGCCGCGCCGCATCTTTTCGAATTCTTCTTGCGATGATCATCGATTGATCCACATGTTGTTTGATGTCAGATGACGATGCAATTTCGGACATTGGTTGATACCAATGGGCTGGCAACATCTGTCCAGTCGATTTCTCGATCGGTCGGGCATAAAGTGTACTTTCTTGGTCGGCCGGTTGGCAGTTTCGGAGTGTGCGATGATGATCAAATGATTTCAATGGCGGATCCATGATGTTGACGAAGATCGACGGATATCATGCCTCAAAAATCAGATTTTAAGAAAATCACAGGGGTCAATCATCGCGAAACGTGAAAAGAATACGAAAAACGGACGCTTCGGCGGAAATCCGGCGACCCGGACTTCTAGGTTCTCCGGCGACCATGCACCCATGGTTGCTGGCGACCGTTGGGCTAGCGACCATGGGCCAAGGTCGCCAGCGACCATGGGGTTTTGGCCTCCTTTTCGGTCGCAGTTCGGTCGCCGTTTCTTTGCCGTTTTTCAGGCTTTTTCGCTTCTACTTTCTCATGTATTTTTCCTTGACATTTTCCTCATTTATTGGCTTGATTCCACTAAAGAAAACCCATCGAGAAGTCATGCAAATCAGAGCACAAAGTTTCCTATTTTTGGAAAAGCCGAAGACTTTGTAGCCGATTTTCCGCCAAGAGTTGAAACTAGGTCAAACGATGTCGAAATGACCTGAAATTTGAGGTGAAGCTTTCTGAGCATTAGGTAGGACCTACCATGGGCTTTTATTTGAGTTTTGAAGCCATTTGGGGTCCCGTCGATGCTAGACTTGATTTCACCATGCGGAATATGTCGAGCTTTGGTGTGCAGTCATCCGATGTCTGATTGACCTGAAATTTGATAGGGAGCCTATTGGAGTCATTTTGAGACGATCCATTAGCTCCGATCTGGATGTCATGGTCCTGGGGAGCTTCGTCGCCGGTCGGCTTGATTTTGCTTCGGAGCCTCAAAGCCGGGTCAAACGTTGTCGGAATGACCTGAAATTTGATGTGCAGCCCTTTGGAAGCATGTAGAAGCTACGCCTGTGGTTTGTTTGATGAGTGGCGGCATCGGGGGTTCTCTCTGCTGGGAGGCTTGATTTCGCCGTTCAAGAGTTGATGGAGGGTTAAACGGTGTCGGTTTGACTTGAAATTCGACGTGGAGCCTTTTGGAGGTATTTTGAGACCATCCATAGGCTCTGATAGAAGATTTGATGTATTTGACACTGTCGCCGCCAGCAGCTCCGGCTCAGCTGTTGGAGGATTGAAGTTAGAACAAATGGTGTCGAAATGGCCTGAAACTTCATGTGTACCTCTTTTTTGGCTATTTTGAAAGATCTTGTAGTTTTTGTTTGATTTTTACAAGATCTGATGCTTGAAGCAGCTTTGCCTGTTTGTAGTAGGATGCGGCTCCATGTAGCTTTTGATGTTGAGGAGGCAAAGTGGCATTTTTGGTGTTAACAAATGCCCCCTCGAGGTACAGCGACGAATTGGATAGCTTTTGCAGTCGATGTTCTTCGAAGAAAACTTTGAAGGAGAACTTCTGACTTGACCAAGAGTCTCTGAGCATTTTTCTTGATAGAGTAGCCTTTTCGAGTTTCCAAGGGGATTTTATGACAGTGAGAAAGATCACGTACCATCTCAAGGAAAAATTTTGAAAATGACATTTGGATTGGGTTTTTGGGTTTTGGATTTTTTTTTTTTGACCTTGTGAACCTAAAGGTTTTGTGTGGCACATCAGGCGGTCAAGAAGATTTTGGGGTTTTTGACCTTGTGACCTAACAAGCTGTATGTGGCAGGTTAGGGGGTCGGATTTTGGATTTTGATTTTGGTCTTGTGACCTAACAAGTTGTATGTGGCAAGTTAGGGGACCGGGATTTGGTTTTGGATTTGGCCTTGTAACCTAACAAACTGTATGTGGTGAGTTAGGGGACCATGGTTTGGATTTTGGTCACTCTTTGGGACAATCTTGGGTCCATTGGAGTGGTTTGGGTTTTTATGGAATGTCAATTTCAAGGTTTTGGCTTAATTTGATTCATGAGGTGAGATGGTTTGATTTTTTTTTTGAAACTCATGAAGCTTGGATTTTTTTGTATCGTCCAATCAACTCAAAGGAGGCATGGAACCATTTTTGTATACTCTTGCTAAGAGGGATTTTGACTAAAAGCCGCTTTTAGTGCCTAGGTGGTCAAACCTGGCTCATGTGGGCTAACCCATGGGACCTTAAGCTTTAAAGATGGCTTAGATCTCATGTGGTGTCATTTTTGTAAAGAATATCTAAAAATGTCTCTTTTTGGTAGAAAATATCTAAACATATTCTTACTTGGAGAGAATCTCTCAAGTTTCCTTGATTTTGGGAGAGATTTTTTCAAAGTATCTTTCTTTGGGAGAAAGTTTCTCATAATCCCTCTTTTTTTGGAGAGAATTTCTCAAAAGATCTCTTCATTGGGAAAGAATATCCCATGATTCCTTTCTTTTAGGAAGTTTACTAATTTGTAGCACTTACCTTCTTTCTTGTCTCCTCCCTTCCTCTTTTGGCTTGCTCTCTTCTATAAAAGCAAGGGGAGGTTGGATCTCTTGCTCCTATTGCCTTCTTTTTGTAAAAGTCTTCTAGAGTGCTCCAGGATCAAGAATTCTCCTTCTTCTTCAAGGATCTTCAAGCTCTTTCTTCTTCTTCTCCATCAATGGCTTCAAGTAAGTTTTTTTTTTCTTAAGAAAACCCATGTAGGAATAGAAAAAGGTTTTCTTTCTTTTCTTTTCTTTTCTTTTTCTTTCTCCTCATTTTTTGTTCTTTTTCACGTGCATTCTTTTTCTTTTTTTTCACACGTTTTTTTTTCCCTTTTTTTTTCTTTCTCTCTTTCTCTGTTTTTTTTTCTTTTCTTTCACGGTTTCTCTTTTTTTTTTCTACCGTGTGTTTTTTTTTCTTCTTCTTCTTTTTTCATCTCTTTTTTTTTTTTTTGTGGCTGTACGAACAAGACTGTACGGTCATGGCTGTACGACCATGTGGCCTGTGGGTGTTTTTTTTTTGTTGTTTGAAAAAAGAAACTTTCTTCCTCTCTTCTTTCCTTTTTTTTTTTCGGATTTCGAGACGCACATGCATGACAACTTTCCTTCTATGCATTTTTCTTCTTTTAGGAAAATAGAATTAGAAGTATGATAGTGCACACCAGGAAATCTTTTCTCAAGTCTCGGGTTTTGGAGCTCGCAGCAATGTTGAGCCCTTTCTTGGTCTTGCGGGGATTTTCTGAGGAGCTTTGCAAGTTTTGGATTCTAGAGCTCGCAGCAATGTTGAGCCCTTTTCCACTCTTGCGGATATTTGAGAAGATTTGGTTTGATCTCGCAGCAATGTTTGAGTTCAACCCTTCTTTGAGAATTTTCCATTGATCATGAGCTTGCAGCGATGTTAAGCCCATCTTCAAGCTCCTATTTCTTTTGGGGTGTTTCCCTTTTCTTCGGAATTGCCCCGGAACCATGACAAGATTTCGCTAGAATTTTTTAGCAAAATTTTGTCATTTTGACGATTGATTTTCTCTCTTTTCATCCTTTGCAGGTAGTTCCTCCAGAACGAACAAGGGTAAGGAGCCGGTCATTGATGCGCCTCACCGTTCTACCAGATCCTCTAATGTGGCCGTACAACAGGCCTGGGAAGAGGTTCAGTATGTCGAAAGGAGTTGATAAGAGTGTGACTCGCTCAACCGAGATGAGATGAGGCAACGTTTGATTGCCCTCAAGGATGAGGAGTATTATAAGATTATGGTAAGCAACCGTCCCTGGGTCATGGACAATCAGAGCATTGTGCCCAAGCCTACCTTCTTCTTTGGTGATGTTGTTCCCGACGATTCAACATACCAAAGGAGATGTTTTCCGTTCTCTTTCACAGTTGATGGTGAGAAGAGAACTGCTTCTACCTGGTCGACTTTCGATCGGACTATCTCGATCATGAGTCTTTCCTCCACATGCTCGAAGAGGGAAGATCCTCCAAGCTGGGTGAAGAGGACACATGTGATCAAGACCGGGGTTTTTGTTGGCGGTCCTTTTGGCTTTGCAGAGAAGTCGCCTGCCTGCATGGACATTTTGATGCCGGCGAGCGGCTACCAAGGTTCAGACCATCCTTCGATCAATTTGAGACCGGTGGGCCTTGGCATTTTCAAGGGCGATGGCGGCAATTGGGTGAAGCCTTTTCGACTTCGTGGCCGTTTCAGTGCTGACTCGAGCTGGGAGTCGTGGATTGGTCACATCCTGCAGGTTGGCGGTGTCGGATGTGAATTTCGACCCCCCCATTTTCCTCTCCAAGAGAGGCATGGTTTGGGGAAATCTCCATTCGTCTATATATGCTATTTAAATTTTACATTGAAAACGAGGATTCCGACTACCCTCAAAATCGATGGATCACGATCGCCAGCTATGGATTCGTCCGTAACACCGTTCTTCGACGAAAATCGAAGAAATATGGGGAGAAAAATAGTAAGGTGGGTTCTTCCTCTCGTCTAATGTGCTGTCGGCAACACACGACGGTTATCCTGTCACATTAGTTTGGGTCTCTTTAATTTTGGATCAATTAAGGGTCATGAGTTAAAGTCCGAATAAAGGTTAATCCTCATATAGCATAATCGTAGTATATCTAAGTAAAATAAAATAACAAAAATAATGAAAATAAACTAAAAGAGGGGGAGGTGCCAAATATTTAAGAAGAGGATCGGCCCCGTTCTCGGGTACCCCTTTCTGATCCCTTGGCAAAATAGGGTATAAAGGCTGGTTTTTCAAACCAAAATGATGATGCAAATGAGACTTTGACTTGTGATTTCTGTGTTTTTCGTGTGCGATACACGAGTGATAAAAGTAAAAGGCCGATGGGCCGTAATTGACTAAAGGTGGCCGATGGGCCAGGATTGAATGGAAATGGCTGATGGGCCAGTGTTTGTTTTAGGATGGCCGATGGGCCGTGATTATTAAAAGTGTGTGCGAAATCACTCATCTCATCTCGTTATTCTCATTTATTCAATTTTAGAAATTAGTTCTTTATTCCCTTTTATCATTAAGTTCGATTAAATATCTGGCACCTGAGGTGGAGGAAGAAATAAAGGAAAAATATTTTTCGGTTTATTTTGTTGGTTTTATAGGTTTTATGGCTTTTTTATATGAGGCTAGAAGGACCTAACTAAGGGATTTTTACTTGGATTTACATGATTAGTGCTTTACTACTGATCATCGGATTAACCCTAACCTAAGGTCCTAGATCGCCCACATCAGCTCTCCCAGTCCCCTAACGGAACAAGAAAAGTGACGGGACGAAGCCTAATGCACTAAGCTACCTAATGGGGAAATCCGATCTAATCCTAGGATATGAATAGCCTGAGTTTGATGGTTCAGTGCCTAAGCAACTTATTAATTGTGATTTTTAATTGGTTCGGTTTGTTTTGAGTTGAAGATTGATTAAGAGGTGGATTAAATGTATTTTGGGGTTCTATTTAAGTTGTTTAAGGTTCTGGAATTTATGGTTTATTTTAAAACGTGAAACGATGTCGAAATCGGCGAAACGGGGTTAACAGAGGACTTGGGCGCTAGTGGGTGGCGCCCAGGTTACTCTGGTGACTTGGGCGCCCGGGCATTGGCGCCCAAGTGGCAGCTTTTGGGTGATTTGGCTAATGACGATGATATCGATATTGTTTTCGAAATCCCAGGGGTTCTTACTTGGTGAGTTTTAATGTTTCAAATTGTTTTTATTCTCCTGTGTTCAAATGCCAAAGGGATTCGGATCCGGATTTTGAGACGAAACCAAGAGTTCGCATTTTAGTGCAAATGAGAGGATAGGCGCCAGGGGGTGGCGCCCAGGTGGATTTGACAGATTTTCAGGTATTCCAGATGCGATTTGATATTGGTCTTTGGGTCCGGGGGTTGTTTTAGGTTCTGGTTTCAATTAATTTAAGTTATAAGATGTTTAATTACTCGTTTTAAATTGAAGTTGTGAACCAAGGTTATAGTATAGGCTAGGCGCCACAGGGGTGGTGCCTAAGTGGTTGTTCGTCGATTCGTAAGGGCTTTGGGTGCTAAGTCCGATTTGATTAAAGTTTTAAGTGTTTTAAGTTAAAAGTATTTTAATATGTTGATTCAGATTGGTTCGAATGTTAATTAATTATGTTAAATTGTTCGCTAGGTTTTTTATGAAAACAGGTAGGCTGGGCGCCCAGGGTGTGGTGCCCAGGTGGATTTGGAGGATGGGCGCCCAAAGGGTGGCGCCCAGGTGACTGTGTTGAGGGTCGGTCGGTTTGGTGATTCCTAGGTCAATTTAAGTTTAAATTGATTAAAGGACTTAGTGTGTTTGGATGTGGAATGCTATTCGTATTTGATTGGGATTTGTTTAAACGTCAATTAATTGGGCTAAGTTGTGAATTGAGTTTTTCTGAAAACGGGGAAGCTGGGCGCCCAGGGTGTGGTGCCCAGGTGGATTTGACAGATGGGCGCCAAGGGTGTGGCGCCCAGGTGAACTATTCTGTGGTTCGGGTGGGTTCCGTATTTTTTAGTTTGATTTGCAGTTGAGCTTTATGGTTTGATGTATTTTAAATTAAAAATGTTTTGTTGCGATGATTAAGATTAAATTCCGTTTCAATTAATTTGGTTATAGTGACGAGAGAGGCTGGGCGCCCAGAGAGTGGTGCCCAGGTGGAGGTGACAGGATGGGCGCCTGGGGGGTGGCACCCAGGTGTCTGTCTTGTGTGTCCGAGTTGGTTCGATGTTTTAAGTTAATTCGGGCTCGTGGTCTCAATTGTTTTAGATTTCAAGGGTGTTCCGGTGTGTTGATTGTGATTGAATTCGAATTTAATTTCAAGTGGGGTTTTCTAGCGATTGGGTAGGATGGGCGCTAGGAGGGTGGTGCTCAAGTGGATTCGGCAGGATAGGCACCAAGGGGGTGGCGCCCAAGTGGATATTTTGTGGTTTATTTGTTTTGTATTTTCTTAGTTGGTTTGAGTCCAAATTGATTGAGGTTTCAAGTCTTTTAGGTTAACAATGTTTTAAGGTGTTAATTCGGATTTAATCAATTAAGTTTAATTAAGTGGTGGTTTCTAAGGGAATGGGATAGGATAGGCGCCAGGAGGGTGGTGCCCAGATGTATAGGCAGGCTGGGCGCCCAAGGGGGTGGTGCCCAGGTGTCTGTTTTGTGGTTCCGTGTTGCTTTTGCTTTCTTAGGCCGGTTCAAGTCTAAATTGATTGAGGTTTTAGGTTTCTTAAATTTAAAAGTGTTTTATTATGTTAACTAGGATTAAATCCTGGTTGTGATTAATCAGAAGTTTTAATTAAGGTTCTTTAGTGATGGAATAGGATGGGCGCCAAGAGGGTGGTGCCCAGGTGGCAGTGCAGGCTGGGCACCCTGGGGGTGGCGCCCAGGTGGACTTTTTTGAGTTTTGTTGGTTTTGAGTTTTTGAGTTAATTAGAGATTAAGTTGATTAAGGTTTACTTATTCTAGGTTTAAAATGTTTTACTGTGTTGATTCGGATTAGTTTAAGGTCTTAACTAATTAACTTAAGCTTTAACCGGGGTGTCTTAGGGAATGAGTAGGCTGGGTGCCCAGGTGGCTGTGAAAGGATGGGCGCCCAGGGGGTGGCGCCCAGGTGGCTGTTTTTTTGGGGTTTTGGCTTTTTGTGTTTTTTAAAGTTCTTAATTACTTCTAAATCAGAATTAATTAGGGTCTTAATGTTTTAGAACTCTTAATGATGTGATGTTTCTTAAATTAACTAATTAGGTTGTTTTAATTAATCTTAGGATTTATCCTACTTAGGCACTAAATTCGATAACTTAGAGTATCTAACTATTCTTTTTGGGTTTTTTGGATATCTTTTAATTTGTTTTTGGTTTCTCCTCTAATTTACTAGAGAGTAAGGAAAGAGAAGAAGGGGTTTTATGTTTTATGATTTTTTTGGGATTTTCTATGGATGTGTGGTTCAAATGATATGATGTGAAGTGTGACAAAAATGGTAATTCGAAGTTCAGAACATGTCAAACAAACATACATATCATTAATATGCAGTTTCTGAATGAACTAAATGCGGAAGATTTGAAGTTGTGCACAAAAGTGGAGAAATCCAATTGTGTGGCGCCTACCCTGCCCAGTCAGGGTTTCCAATGGAACACAATGAATGCACAAGAATCTTAGTGTTTTCAACACAACTTCCGATACTCAGCGACTGATGTGAATGTTTTAATTCGAATTACTAATGATGCAACTAACGAACCTACGAGCAAACAATGCAACGGACGGAGATCTAGAACCCGGACCCTGTCTCAGAAGGGTAGGCGCCCAGGGGGTGGCGCCCAGGTGGTTCGAGAGAGGGCAGGCGCCCAGTGGGTGGCGCCCAGGTGGTTCCGGAGAGGGCAGGCGCCCAGTGGGTGGCGCCTAGCCTTTCTGCCAAAGGCTGTTCGCGATCTTTTCAATATAAATGATGACGATGATGATGCTAATGCGAGATCTGATCTAACTATGCAATTAGCACTACGAAATCAAAGCGAATCTACTATATTAGAATGAACCTAAACATGTTACTAACATGATGATGCACTAATAATATTTTTATCACAAGTTAATGTAGATCTATGATGGTCAAATGGCCCTAAGCATGTTTCTAAGCATGAATGGTAATGGAATGTAGAAAAAGAAAGGAGAGATCTAGGAATACCGGTATATGACGCGTTCCTCAAGTTCCTAAAGCGAAGCTTTCCCAAATACCCATAGTTCTAGTTGAAGATATAGAAGTCTCCCCCTCTATTTCCCTTTCTTCTTCTTTAGATCTGAAGTTCTCTCTCTAATGGTGGCTACCTCTCTTCTTCTTGCTTATTCTCTCTTTTTTTGCCTCTTTTCTTAGGGTTTTTAGGTAGCCTCCCTTTGTAAATGAAGTTAAGAGGGATTATATAGGTTTTGGACGAGTTTAGAAGGGCTAGGGCTTCATTATTTCGGGTTTCTAGAAGGTCTCACGCATCCCTAGGCGGCTTAAGTCATTTTAGGGTGAACTAGGGTTTGGAGGGAGGATGGGCACCCATGGGGTGGCGCCCACATGGCCTGCGCAGTCTGGGCACCCACAGGGTGGCGCCCAGGTGGTCTTGAAGAGGGTGGGGGCCCACAGGGTGGTGCCCAGTTGGTTTGTGTTTCGTTTTTGGTCCTTGGCCCCATTTGGAGTCGAGATTGAACGGATATATCTTCAGCTGGGGGGGAGGACCTACACTAGCATTAATAGGCTAGGCGCCACATGGGTGGTGCCAAGATAGATTTCAAGGCTGGGCGCCACATGGGTGGTGCCTAGGTAAACTTCAAGGCTGGGCGCCACAGGGGTGGTGCCTAGGTGGTTCGGTTCGTCTTTGATGCTTGGCCCCTATGTATGAGTGGTCCAGGTCTAATTTCAAGCCAAACAAGTAAATTTGGAGGCTGGGCGCCCACCATGGGGTGCCTAGGTGGTTCTGGGTAGTGTGGGCGCCACAAGGTTGGTGTCTGTGGAACTCAGTAGGGAAGGCGCCACATGGGTGGTGCCTAGGTGGAGTCGATAAATTTTCAGGGCTCGGTCCCAACGTTGAGTGGTCTCGGGCTACTTTGAGGCCAACTAGTGGAATTTGGAGGCTGGGCGCTCACCAGGTTGTGTGGGAGAGCATGGGGCGCCTAGGTGATCCTAGGCTGTGTGGGCGCCTAGCATGGGGCGCCTAGATGAATTCTAGTAGGGTGGGCGCCACATGTGTGGTGCCTAGGTGGAGTTTCGTCACTTTTTCTAAAGCAAACTTCAAAGACTCATAACTTTTGACTTGCTTATTGGATTTCGACGTTCTACATATCACCAGAAAGCTCTCGAAGTGAGGAATTCAATGGTCTAAATGTCTTGACAAATAGGGGCTGAAAAATATGAGGGATCTCTGGACCAATGGATTCAATTTCCTAACTTAGGCTAGTCGGGTGACATTTTGGCAAACTAAGTATGGTCTTTAGAAGGATTGGCCTAAGCATGTCTTAAGTGGTCTGGAAAGGGTTTGAGTAGTGTAATGGTTCACTCCTTGTGTGAGTAGTGGGTTGGGCTCGAGATCTCGACTCGACTTGGCTTTTCTCTCATGAATTTCTAGAAATCGTCGAACTAAGTCTAAAATTATCAACAATCATCTTCATCATCATTAATTAATCTGAATTATACCATTAATCATTCAATTATGGGTGAAATGGGGGCACCGCTTTATATGATAGGTATTTAAGGCTATCATAGGGTCCAAATGAGGTGTCTACAGGCGGTGCCATTCTGAAGGAGGCCTAGATTTTTGACGCGGTTCGCGCTTTTCGGCAAACCATGGTTTTCTCCGATGAGGCCTTCACGGCCATGTTGGAGTCGTTCCTCCCACAAACCGACACCTTCGTTTTCACGAATGGTGAGATTGGTTTTTGTTTAAAGGAACTGAGCGCTAGCACTGGGCTGCCTATCCTCGACAATCTCTATGAGGAGTCTATGCCTATTGACAGCGTCCTTGAGGAGCAGTCTGAGGAGTTCAGGCTTTTGTACTTTCAGCTCGTCGCCTTCTACAATTTTTTGAAGGAGAAGGAGGGCTCGAAAGTCCGGTGTAGCAGTTGGAGGAGTAGTAGCCTTTTGTCTTCCAACTTCTTTGGCAGTGGGGAGTCTTCTTAGAGTACGACCCAGGAAGCCGGGGCTAAGAACCCGGATTCGAAGAAGATCTCCGCCATGTGAGAAAATTTGGAGGTATTCTTTGCAAGCATAGACGCCATTTATTCTGACATTGCGCTGCGGAGAGATCTCGCTGTCTACCTCACTTATTGGTTGGGTGAGGCTGTTTTTGCTTGAGGAGATGGAACGCACATCAGGCCGCATTGCATTTTTTCGGCTTGTCAGATGGCGTTTGGAGAGCGGCTTGCTTTGGTGCCTGCTCTTTACACCTAATTATGCACCGAACTATAGGCTGTTGCTTTCCTGGTTCGGCTTGGGCTTCCCACGAACTTGGTATTTTCAGCCCATATTTTCTATTCGTGGTATGTATACCACTATCCCAGTTTCCACCGATTGGGTGCTGCTCAGGACAATGACCCGTTTATGATTCGGTTGGCTAGAGAGGGAAGCCTATTTCCGAATCTCTTTTATCTGCCCATTTGAGGATCCGATGATTCTGGGACGTCGAGATGGGGCAGTCTTCAGTGAAGCTTTCTCCGGGCTTGCGAAAGAAGGCTTTTGATTTTGGTGTCTCCCGAGATTCCACTAGGGCAGGGTCGGGGAGACACTATTCTTTGGCGAATGTGGAGAGGAGTTGGCTTTTTAACATACGTGTCGGCACGATGGTGTACTGTAGATATCTTTTCATCAGCATCCGGCCGTATGTTCTGTTGCGTTTTACCATGCAATTGGGCTTCTCCCAAGGCGTTGTTGGAGTGCCTTCGAGCAAGGTGAAGCATTTTGGAGGTCTGCAGGATAGGAGAAATGCATGGGCCTTTTATAGCATAGAAAACACTACCGCCATGATTCCATATCCTGAGTTGCCCACTTTCCGGACTACTGGCTTCACGAAATGGTTCGTGGAGAGCCTTTCAGTGTACCGGGGACTTTCCAAGGAGCTCGATGTAAAGCAGTCTTCCGGGAAGGGTCTTGGGAAGTCAGATGGCGTCCGCTGAGAGGAAGTTCTAGCTTTCCTTTCTGGAGAAAAGCACAGAACAGGCTTTCTCGAGGACCATGACGGCATCGGATTAGGAGTTGCACAAGAAATACCTGGTGAGGTCTTGGAACAGCTCGCAGAGGAGGAGGCTGAGGACGCTGCTTGGATTCAAGCAGAGCGAGCAAAGGCTTCCATGGAGCCCACCAGCAAGAACAGACTATCCAGTGAGGACTCTGGCGAGAGGCCCGATTTCGATGGTGGGGCGGGTTCTTCCAGTAATTCATCCCGTAGGAGCAAGAGGAGGAGAGGACAGCGCCGAAGTCAGAGACGGCACGAAAACTCTCCTGATCTGGAAATTCCTTCCACAATCATTGAGGAGGCATCAGGGGATGATGATGAGCCTCCAGAGAAGAGAAGCCGGGGAGAAAAGATCGATAGCGATGGTATGACCCTTCTTCTTTCTTTTTCCGCTTCTTTCTTTTTATGAGGCTTTTGTTTTTGGTATACTGCTTTTCTTTCTTTTGGCAGAAGATGATTTGATGATGCCTGAGGTTCCGGCCAATGAGGCGGTGACGGACCCGATTGTGGCATCTGAGGAAGAACCCAGAGATTCTGAAGTAGATCCAGAATCTCCACCTGGTATGACTTCTTTTTTCTTTTTGTTTTTCTTTACTGCCACTTGCTGACATATATTTTTTTGTTTCTTGCCAGCTGACTTTCCAGAAGATTCCGACGACTTTGAGCCATCCATGGATACAACTTTTGATGATGCTTCAAATGAGCTCATGGAGGCAGAAAGCATTCTGCCAGTCGTCGAAGAAGGTACTTTGTAGTGATAATCTTGATATTTTGATTTTTGACAAGATCATATTCATACATTTTTCATCTTTCATTGGTAGGTTGTGAGGTGACAGAAGAAGTTCCTCTATTTTTCTCAGAGCCAGAGCAGGGGGTGCCCGCGGCTGATCCAGGAGTAGGGGCTTCTTCTACCAGTTTTGATTAGGCAGATGCGAGTTCGCCTGCTGATATTCCTTCTCCAGCGGCTCCAATTGGAAAGAGCTTCTTGATTACTCTTCCAACGGTGCCTGACATGGGTAGTCGACCAACGAAGCATGGCGAGTCTTCGTCTGAACCATCCTGTCAGTTTGCGAGGAAGGTGTTGAAGAGAGTCTTAAGCTCCTGGGTCGAGACTCTCTCATCTAGCCATTTGGAGGCTGGTTTCGGCATGGTTAAGCATGTGCAGGACATTCTTGCCGATAGCGAAGAAGTCGGTCTGGACATTACAGATGCCAAGGCTCTTGTTGATGAAGTCATCACTCTAGGCAACAAGTGGAATGAGACCAAGAGCTTTCCAAATGATGACTTTTTCAATGAGATGTTTTTGAAGCCTTCCAGCGAGGTCAAATCTGAACTGAATGAGATCCCACGGACTCAGAAGCAGCTCGTTCGGGAGAGGAACGTCACCGAGTTGGCTATTATTGAGCTGACACAGGACCAGCACCGTCTTTATTGGGAGGTCACGGAAGCCAGACAGCGCCTTCAACTATTGGAAGAGCAGGCCGCTGCCAAGTGGGCTGCTACTTTGAAAGCTCGCGATAGAGAGAGGACTCTCATTCGCCAGGTTGAGGAGGTCGAAAGTAATTTCTGAAGTAAGACTCAGGAATATGAACATTGGCAGATTCTTTGGGAAGAGCTTCCTCGTGCTGAAGATGGATCACGACGGCCTACCGCATTTTATGGGAAGATTCTGAAGAAACACGGCCTGGAAGCTTTGGAGGCTAAGGCCAAGAGTTTGCTTGAAGAGTTAAGTCTTTGGCTGAAGACCATGTCGGACTAGCCTCCTAATTTGTAGCAAACTTTTTCTTCTTTTCTTTTGGTACCTCCATGTATAAACATTTTTGGCACCTCTTTTTTTTCGTATTCCCTCATTTCACTTAAATTCTTTTTTTTTTTTATGAAAGTAAGTAAAAAGTTGGATGGGAATGTTTGTTTGAGAATTTGATCAAAACGTTGTCATTTTGTGAAAATCTTTTGTCAAAAGTTTGTTTTGGTCATGAAAGCCAGATTTTGTTGCAAAAAGCCTGGTTTTTTGATGGCTTGAAAGCCGGATTTTGGATGGTGTGAAAGCCGAATTTTGATTATGGCATGGAAGCCGGTTTTTGGCATGAGAGCCGATTTTTGTGGCGTGAAAGCCAAGTTTTGGTTTTGTGGCATGAGAGCCAAAACTTTATTTGTCGCATGGAAGCCGGTTTTTTTTTATGTTTGGCGTGAAAGCCAGATTTCGTGGCATATAAGCCCAGTTTTTTAAAAACCAAGTTTTGTTTTGCTGGCATGGAAGCCAGATTTTTTATTTTTGGCATGAAAGCCAGTTTTTTGGCATGAAAGCCGGGTTTTGGCGTGAAGGCCGAGTTTTTGGCATGAAAGCTGGGTTTTGGCGTGAAGGCCGGGTTTTTGGCATGAAAGCTAGGTTTTTGGTTTTCAAAAATGCAAGTATTGACTAAGAGTCACCTCCTTGCTGAATGGTATTGCAAGTATCGTTGGAATGTCACTTCCTTGCTCATTCGGTTGCGAGTATCGATGGAATGTTGCTTCCTCGCAGATTTAGGTGCAAGTATCGATTGAATGTCACTTCCTTGCTTTTTTCTCAAAAATTTGGTTTTGTGGGTATCAATGGAATGTCGCCTCCCCACGATTTTTGAAATTTGAGGTTTTTTCGAACCTTTGTTTTTGTTTTGAAATTTGGGTTGTGGATATCAACTGAAATGTTGTGTCTCCACAATTTTTGAAATCTTGCAAGTATTGACTAGGTGTCACTTCCTTGCGATTTGAGGTTTTGGAAGTATCAAATGGGGTTCGCATCCTTCCGATTTTTGGGTTTTGTGTGAGTATCGACTAAACGTCGCTTCCCCACGGTTTTTTTGAAAAACCATTTTTTTTGTTTAAAGAAACGAGGGTCATAAATTTTGACTCAAAACCATTTTTGGTGGTAAAAGTCGGGGTGGACTAGGGTGGAAATTCTTGAGTCCTGATTTTTGTTTCAAACCATGAATTTTGGGTTCAAGGATCGAAAGTTTTGGTCAAGTTAGGGAAGAGGCTCCTAAACTTGGATTTTGGGTTTGATTTTTTTTTTCTGAACAATGAAACATTGAAAGTAAGCATTGTTTTTGAGTTTTTAGAAATTTCAACATAGGGATGAAAACTCTAAAAGGGGTGGATTTGACGAGCAAGTACCTAGGAATAGGCTTTATCCATGCAGGCATCGCTCTGACCCGTTGTAGGAAGTCTTCAAGGGTAGTACCGCTTCAAGAACTTGCCATTGATGGGCAGCATACATCTGTCACCCTTCATGTTTAGAAGAGCATATGCGCCATTGGAGAAGACTTTGTCGATGACGAAGGGTCCCTCCCATTTTGGATCGAATTTGCCTTTGGATTTGTGGGCAAAAACCATTGACCTTTTCACCACAAGAACCAAGTCACCCTTTTTGTAGGGGCGTTGCCTGACCTTTTTGTCAAAAGATCCTGCCATGCATGCTTGGTAAAGCTCAACGCTTTGTAGAGCTTCGAGCCGTCTTTCATCAAGATTATCCCGTTCTTGAGTCTCAATTTGACATTGCTTTCTTGCGTCATTTCATTTTGTAGAAATACCCTTAAGGAAGGAATTTGTACCTTTAGGGGAACAACTGCTTCACATCCATAGACCAAGGAGAATGGTGTGCTATGGGTTGGTCCTCGAACGGTAGTCCGATAGGCCCATAAAGCTTCAGACAGTTTGTCGCTCCAGCCTCTTTTGTAACTAGAGACCATTTTCTTGAGGATTTTGCAGAGTGTCTTGTTGAAGGCTTCTGCTAGTCCATTCGCTGTCGGGTTATACGGAGTCGAATGACAACTTTGGATTTTGTATTTATCGTAGAACCTGTAGAATCTGTGATCCCGGAATTGTGGTCTGTTATCATGGACGAATCTTGTAGGTATGTCGAAGCGAGAAATGATGTTGGTTCGTAAGGATTGAAGGACTGACGAGGTCTTCATTTCACTGAACGCAAATGCTTCTGACCACTTGGAGAAATAATCCGTAGCGGCGAAGATGAAGCGAAGACCTTTGCTTGACGGGGGAGAGATAGGACCTATGATGTCCATACCCCAGGCTTCGAAGGGCCATGAGATCGCTGTAGGATGTAGCCATTCTGGAAGCATGTGTACATAATCTCCATGAATGCGGCATTGTTGGCAACGTTTAGCAAATTTCATTGCGTCGGCCACCATGGTAGGCCAATAATAACCCAACCTTTTTATCTGGTCGTAGAGCTTAGGACCAGCCTGATGGGCTCCACAAAGACCAGCATGAACTTCTTTTAGAGTTTCTTCTGCCTCTTGTTGTGACAAGCAGCATAGAAGTACTCCATTAAAGGATTTTCTGTAATGCATTTTTGAAGGGATATCCAAATGAAAGTTTGGGGCTCGTCTTTGGATACTTACCTGCTCTTTTGGATCTTTTGGTAGGATTCCGAACATAATGTAATCAATGAACGGATCCCTCCAGTCACCGATCGGGAGTTTAAGGATGGAAATCCGACTTTCAACCACTCGGTGGCATTCAGCGACTGCTTGGTGTGTGTTGAGAGGAGGGTGAATCCTTCTTTGACATACTGTAATTTTCATGTTTTCCCCTTCTTGGATTGCCATAGATGCAGCAAGTCCAGCCAAGGCATCTACACGGATGTTTTCACCTCTGTGGATGTGGGTGATGTGACAGATGTCAAACCTCTGATGGAGTGATTGTGCCTTGTTGTAGTAAGGCAACAGATCAGGCTTCCTGATTTCATATTTCTGATTCATCTGGTTGACGATCAGTTGGGAGTCCCCAAATGCTTCCGGCATGGTGATACCGGATTCGAGGGCGAGTTCCAATCCTATGATCAGAGCTTGGTACTCAGCTGCATTATTTAAACATGGTTCCAGTAGCGAAAATGCGTGTGGAATCATGTATTTGTCAGGGCTAACAAAGAGAATGCCAATTCCTGATATCGGCTTTCCTTTTTCATTTGTCCTGGTTGCACCATCGAAGTACATGTTCCAGGAGGCATTTGATAGGGAGGTCTCCACGCTGTAGACAGGTTCGTCTGGAAGATCATCCCTAAGCGGAGAATCCTTAGGCAGTGGATGCTCTGCAAGAAAGTCAGCTAGAGCTTGGCCTTTGATTGCTTTCTGTGGTACGTATCTAATGTCAAACTGTGACAAAACGATAGACCATTTTGCCAGCCGGGCATTGAGAGAACCTGCTTTTGTAACAAGGACCTTTAGGAGATTGATCCTTGAAATCAGGTATACTGTGTTTGACAGCAAATAGTGACGTAGTTTTTGTACGGCGAACATCACTACCAGGCATTCTTTTTCGACTGGAGAGTAGCGATGCTCTGCACTTACCAACATGCGACTGAGGTCGTATAGAGTAGCTTCTTTTCCTCCATCATTTTCTAGTGCAAGTAGAGCGCTCAAAGAATAATCAAGAGCTCTTGTGTACAAGATGAATGGTTTTCCGGTTGTGGGAGCAGCCAACACCGGAGGTTTGGTCAAGTATGACTTGATGTCTTAAAATGCGGCTTCACATTCAGCATCCCAAACAAAGTCCACACCTTTCTTCATCAGGCGAGAAAATGGACGGCATTTTCCTGATAGATTAGAAATGAACTGTCGGATGTATGCCAATCTTCCTTAAAGCCCTTTTAGTTCTCTTAGGGTTCTTGGAGATGGCATTTCTAGAATTGCCCTGACTTTGATGGGGTCAAGTTCTATTCCACCTTTTCGAACTATGAATTCGGGGAACTTACCCGATGAGACACCGAAGAAGCATTTGAGGGGATTCATTCGTAGTTTGTGTTTGCAAAGCCGGAGGAAGACTTCTCGAAGATCTTGGAGATGGTCTTCTTTTCTTTTGCTTTTGACGGCAAGGTCATCAACATAACATTCGACCGTTTTGTGCTGCCTATCTTGGAATATCTTCATCATAGCCCTCTGATATGTTGCACCAGCATTTTTCAGACCAAATGGCATGACAGTGTAACAATACACGCCAAATGGGGTCTGAAAGGATGTATGCCTTTCATCTTTGGGATGCATCTTTATCTGGTTATAGCCAGAGAAGCCATCCATGAAAGTCATTCGCTCAAACCCGCAGGTGTTGTCAATCATTACTTCCGGTATGGGGAGCGGGAATTCATCTTTGGGGCAAGCATTATTTAGATCTCTACAGTCAATACAGACTCTGATTTGCTCATTTTTCTTTGTCACGGGGACGATGTTGGCCAACCATTCGGGATGCTGTTCCTCGCAGATGAAGCCAACGTTTTTGAGTTTCTGAACTTTTTGTTCAATTTTGTCCATCACATCGGGATGGAATCTTCTTTGGCCTTGTTTGACAGGCTTGATGTTTTCTTGCAAGTTGAGTTTGTGAACTGCTATTTTGGGATCTAGGCCAGGCATTTCAGCGTAAGACCATGCAAAAGAATCAACAAACTCACGAAGAAATGAGACATACTCGGGTAACTCATCATCCTTTATATTCTTACTTATGAATACAGGACGTGGGTTATCAGTTGTTCCTAAGTTTATCT
Organism: Persea americana; assembly: GCA_029852735.1. Classification (NCBI taxonomy): domain Eukaryota; kingdom Viridiplantae; phylum Streptophyta; class Magnoliopsida; order Laurales; family Lauraceae; genus Persea; species Persea americana. The sequence goes on along the minus strand of CM056812.1, from coordinate 21,624,041 downwards.
TTTGAATAGAATCTTTTGTTGGAAGGTTTAAAGGTGGTTCCTCCACTATATTTTCAGAGGCTTCCAACTCAACAAGGTCTTCTAGATTTCCAAGGGCATTTTCAGACCATGGCTCCGCTTCTGTCCATAAATCTTCTTGATCGGTACTCTTCTCAAGACTTGCTATGTGATGATCCCAATCACCTACTGAAACTGGGTCGAAGCAAGGCACTTTTTTTGGAGACGATGGCTCTTCTGAATCAGAGAACCGTGCGTTTGTGTCATCTGACAATTCCTCTTTATCATCAGAGAAATCATACCAATTTGACGAGCTTCCTGGGTCCTTGTCGGGTAACTCTTCAAAGAGATATCCAGGGAGATTGATGTCTTCATCAATACGAGATGTTGAGGCCTGGTCGGCAAAACGACTTTGCAGCCTTTGTGTCAACTGTCTCATCGGAGTCTCAGGATCATACCCCAATCCGTATGAAGACTTGTCTATGCGACGGTGGAGTCTCCAATCTTTCAGCTGACTTTTGGTCAGGGTGGGTCCCAATGGTATAAGAATACCACGGCCACCTCCCAAACCCATTGGACTTTGAGCGTCATAGCCCATTTTCTTCATAATAGCTTGTGCCATTGGACTATACAAGGATAGTTGAGGCATACCTTCATTTTGGAAAGGCTCAAGCAAGGAGTTTGATGAAGAAGCGTCCGACCTATGGTAGAAGATTGGTTTCTCTTCTGCCGATGTTACCGGAACGATGAAGGTAGCAGACGCAGGATCTTCCATGTCAGCAGGAATCTCCAATGGAGTGAGAGCAGGCCGAACTTGGTGAACATAAGCTTGGCTTGATGATGTATCGTCTTCTATCTCTGAATCCGAATCCGTGTCTTGTATGATAGACACGAAGGAAATAACGAACTTGCCCCCAGTCTTTTGCTTTGTCTTCTTTGCTTTTGTAGTGATTACCAAAGGTTTGGAAGATTTGAAGGAGACAACGAAGGGAGACAGATTGCTCTCTTTGGGTTTGCCGAAAGGTTTGTTTTCTTCCGTTGATTGCTGAGGAGTCTTGCCTTTATTCTTTTGGAGATTGCCGGCAAAGGATGCTATTTTCTCCTCTTTTTCTTCTTTTTCATCCTTGTACATCTAAGAGTCTGCAAAATGGACTTCTTTGCCTTTGAAGGGCTTTTTGTTTGCAAACACTCAATGTATCAAGCCGTCATCGCCAACAAACTTGATGCACTGATGTAGAGTTGAAGGGACGACACCATTCTCGTCTGTCCAAGGGCGTCCGAGAAGGATGTTCTAGCATGAAGGGGTTTTTATTGCATACACATTGACCTCAGAGATAAGATCACCGATTTGCAACCTGAATCTGATTTTGCCAATGGGCCTTTGAGCACTCCCATCGTATCCAAAGATGGACACAGATGTGTGGCTTAGTTTGCTAGGTGGGATACCCAGCTCTTGGAGTGCCGTAGTAGAGATGAGGTTAAGTGCAGACCCCAGGTCGATTTGGACTCTGTGTATTAGCATCTCTTTGATGTACCCCGTGAAGTACAAGGGTCGGTTGTGCTTCGTCTCACCTAGCAGGAGGTCTTCCTTATTAAAGGCAATGGTAGCACTTGCGGCTTTTTGGACCGAGAGGCATTCAGTGCAAGGTCCTCCGGCTTCTTTCTTTTCTTCCTTTTGAGGAGGTTTTTGATTTTTTGACCCTATAGTCCATTTCAATTTGTAGGACTTGTGGGGCATGTTTGTCTACATCCACATTCAGCCTTTGCAGTTCTGAGATGAGACTATCAAGAGTTTGTGGTGACATTCGTAATAAGTCTAGGATGTGCAGTCGTGCAGGTATGTGTTTGAAGTGCTCGATCAAGTTATACTTGAAAGCCTCCTTTGGGCCTACATTTTCATTATCACCGCTGTTTGGGGCATTTACAACTTGTTTTCCTGAAGGATTTACATTAGAAGAAGAAGAAGGTTGGTTGAGGTTTTTGTGGTAATCCCGGTCAGAGCGGGTACCTTTCCCAACTTCAAAAGCTTCTAGAGGTGGCTCTTCTTTCGGAAGACCCCCTTCGGGCTCAAGGGGCTGATCCTCCCCATTTGCTGAAAATGCTTCTGTAGCAGCATTGCGGTCTTAGTTATTGCGTTGCATAGAGCATTTTCTGGGAAGAAGTCCTGAACAGCTTCCAACAACTTTTCTTCTTTGTCCAATATTTCATCGGTCCAGACATCTCCTATGAGGTTGGGTACCTAGGATCAATTGACTGGGTTTTCTTTGAAGACTTCATCAGCCAGAGCTTCTTCATGGTGATCAGTCGGAAGAGGCTTGAATTCTGACGTCACCGTTTCAGGAGACGACGGTTGAAAAGATGGTATCTCAGTGGAAGTCACTCGAGAATATGTAGCTCCAAAAGATATGCTGGCGGCTGCATTTTGAGAGTCCGTGGCCTCAGCAGATGAAGCTTCAGAGGCACTATCGTCCCGAACTATCACATTGCAGGTAACTTCGATAGAAGATACCTCCACAATGGACTGTTGGGAATCAGACTCATCCTCCGATGTAAGAGGATCATCAATCCAATAACTTTCTTCATTTTCCGGAGTCACCGGAGGAGATGCTTGTAGATTCTCCGAGACTTCTGGTTCTGGATTTTGATGAAGCTGATTGATGCGATCCTGCTCTTGCTCTAAGGCTAGACGCTGCAAGATCCTTGCATATTCTTCAAGATCGGGCATAGGAGCCAAATCTTCTTCTTCATCTGCCCCTTGTAGTTCAACCTGATTGGGATCCACTAGAGCATTTGTTTGCGCTGGGTTGACAACACTTTCTTGAACAACCTCTTGGTCTTCATCATCATCAGACCAAGATCCTTGTGGCTGGAAAGGGTTATACCAGATTACTGGCATAAGGTGGGATTCCGGGATCCATTCTTCACCGGAGAGATATTCTCCTGTTTCAAGGGATTGCTCCCATTCATCTGTGTCACTAGCAGTGTCACTGGACTCGTATCCATTCATGGAGAATCCAACTACCGAGTTACAAGAGTATGATGCCCTCTACGTAGTCTTATCTCTGAGGTGTGGCGGCATGAAATCACCGAGGGTGAATTTTCTTACCACTCTTGGAGCTTTGGGGAGAGACTCCTCTGTTGCCCCTAGTGAAGCGGTAGAGGAGGTTTCTGCTTTTCAGGGACCTCTTGTTTTGTTTGAGCCCTCTCCTGCTGTTTGAGCTTGCGGAGTTGTCTCTTGGCTTGCCTTCGCTGTTGAGTTGTCGACTTTATTTTGACGATCTCCTAATTTTCATCTTCTAGGAGATTAGGATGTACCCATATGGGGTGTCCATCTGGTGTTGGGTAAGGCACCAGCTCTTGGGACGTCTGGGTCATTTTTATGACCTTGAAGGAAGTGGTGATTTTTTCCTTTGGTGACTTCAATGTTTGTCCATTTGACACTGTGGTAACGGAGGCAGACCATAGTTTTTGTAAAAGGTAATTATTCCGTTTTTCCACATCTCGCTGATATTCTCTCTCACAACGAAACATTGGTTGAGAGGATGTGAAACCATTTGGTGGTATGGACAATATCAGGGATCATTGATTTTGCCAACATCTCCCGATCTTTTGGGGTCAGGCAAGGTGAGTTTCCCATTTGCCAAGAGTGCCCCAAATATCTCTTCAACATCTTCATCGAACGGGTATTTCTTTTCTACTCGTTCTTTAAATGCATCAGAGAGTTCAGGTCTCTTACCTGCAGCTTTGTTTTCAGCTTTTTTTGGCGGCTGAGGAGCTTACTTGGTTTGCACATTGAGAACCTCCTTTTTCTTTGGCTTGGAGGTCGGAATGGCGGTCAACTCTTTCTTTGATGACTTATGACTGTTGAGGTCTTTGATCACCGTTTCAGCCTCCATAGACGCTTCTAGGAGTTCTCCCAAGTTCTTTGATTTTCGCCGATGATCATGGAGCGGATCCTTACTCTCATGTTGTTTCGGCAGATGTCGACCAGCGACGCTTGTGGCAGCACATCTGAGCATTTATATGCCATTGCTTTCCACTTGTGAATGAAGTCGTATGTCGACTCATTCTCTCCCTGTTTAAGGCTGCAGAGTTGAGCCACAGTAAGAGGATGGTCCTCACCTTTGAAGTGGGTCAGGAAGCGTGTCTCTAGCATGGTCCAGTTTTGAATGGAGTCCTCTGGCAGAGTGGAGTACCAATCAAAGGCCGTACCTTTTAGGGTACTTGCAAAGAGACAAATCTTGAGAGCATCTTGATCCGCAATAGCTCCCGTCAGGATCTTGAAGTGGATAACATGTTGTCTAGCTTAACCTTTCCCCGTATATGTTTGGAGAAGAGGTTGTTTGAACTTTGGAGGGAACAGAACTGAGTCCATCCATAAGGGATATGGTGGCTTGATCCCATGCTCCTTCAGTGTATCCTCTTTTTTTGCTTTGGCGAGGATATCGTCAACGTCCTTTTTAGTAAGGGCGCGTGACTCATCTTCTCCACCGTTTGCCTCATCTTGTGGAGGAACCTCATCATGTTTGGTGGACGCTGGAAAGTGAGAAGGAGGTTTTCCATCAGGACCTCTATTCTCTGCTGTCCTTGCTTTAGCTGTTGTATGCGTAGAGCCATGTTATCATCCGGTGGAGGTTGCTCAGAGTTTGCCGAGCTTGTCTTCTTTGAAGACTGGCATGGACAGGATCTGGACGTGGTCTTTAGCCTGTCGCAGCGAAGCTTTAAATTTCGCAAGCTCAGCCCTTGTTGAGATGAAGGGTCGTGTTGTAGGAGAGCAGGCCCTAGCAGGTTCTTGTCGAGGCCTTGTGATGCATGACTTGATTTTGGGCTTGTATGAACAAGCCAGCTCGTGCTGAGTTGTTTTGGTTGTTCGGTGGAGGGTAGGTTTCTCTCATTTGATGTAAGCAAGAGGATAGAACCGGTTCTCCTTGAGAGGAGCCACGTATGCTGGCTTTGCAGATGTCAGGGATCTTCTTTGTTTTGGTGAAGATCGCGGGGACCAAGTCTTGGGGCAGACCTGGCTTTTTGTAGGTTGAGGCCTTGTGGGATTGCCACGAGCCTCAGGTTTCCTGGTGACCGCTTTTAGTGTCTGGGCAGCGACACGTTGAGGGGCAGTCTTCTGCTTCTTAGCAAGCGTCGTCTCTTCTACGGGTAGTGGGAATGGTCCCAGTGACCCGAAGATGATGGTCCGGGGAGTCGAGGTCGACCCGGTGTTTTGGAAGTTGTCGAGGGAGGTGACGCTTTGGCAGCTGGCGGGGCGCTTAAAAGTGCGCTTGCTTTGCTTTTCTTGAAGCATGACTTGGTACTTGTTCTCATCGAAGGTGATGGTCAACGAAGCTGCCATTGTTAGTTTTGGAAAACTTCTGAAGTAAGACCACATCCATTAGTAATCACAAGAATATGGTGATCATAAATGGGCTATACTATGGTTTTGTCTTTTCAAGTCGCTCAGCAGGCATGGCCTATTCTGAGCGTAATGAAGAAGGCAAAAGCCATAGAGGGTACAATTGTTCTGAACGCAAGTATGGTCGGCTCGAAATGAGCGTTCCAGTGACTGCTAGAAGCAATTGTAAACCTTAATTTAAGTTACCGAGAAGCGAAGTTCACTCGAAGTAAAATGATATAAGGTTGGAGACATAAATGTGTCGGTCACGAATACAGTAGACCCAAAAAGGCATACTACCACCGCTAGGCACAAATGTTATAAATCACATCCTTGAAAAGGACACGAGATGGGATTTTTTTTTGAAATATCAAGTTTGAATTCGCAAAAGAGAGAAAATGGTATTCCAATCCGAACAGAGGCTCAGCGATTTCCGCGAGCCCTAAGTCCGAAGAGGAAAGAACCAGGATTTCTCAAATTTGAATCCAATAATGACGGAAGTTTTTTTTTTGAAAAGTCAAGATTGAATTCATAAAAGAGAGCAAATGGTATTCCAATCTAAACAGAGGCTCAAACATTTCTGCGAGCACTAAATCCAAAAAGGAATGAACCACAATTTCTCGAATTTGAACACAATAATGACAAAAGTTTTTTTTTTCTTTTTTTTTTTTTGAAGAGATTTAAAAAAAAAAAGAGTGCATATAGGTCTTCCAATTCAGTCTTATGAAACCTCGGTGGATAGACCGGCCCCCAGGTAAGGGTAGGATTACTTAATGAACCCGTTTCAAGGACCCTTACCTCGAACAGTCTAGCTACCTTCACACTCTGGACAGGGCTTTTCTTATATCCACTTTGGTCAAAGAACGCAATTGGTGCAACCTTAATGTGTGTTGTTTTTTTTTTTTTTAAGTCTCCAATGGACCCATCAAAGAGAGGAAAATGGCCCCTCTGAATCCGAACGTTGGCTCAAACATTTCTGCGAGCCATTGTACGAAAAGGAAAGAACCAAAGTTTCTCCAATTTGAATCCAAAAGAAAGAAATTTGAAAACTTTTTTGTTTATTTTTTTTTTTGAAAGATCTCCAATGGACCCATCAAAGAGAAGGAAATGGTCCCTCCCAATCCGAATGTTGGCTCAAACATTTCTGCGAGCCATTGTACGAAAAGGAAAGAATAGAAATTTCTCCAATTTGAATCCAAAAGAGAGAAATTTGAATTTTTTTTTTTAAAGATTTCCAATGGACCCATCAAAGAGAGGAAAATGGCCCCACCCAATCTGAACGTTGGCTCAAACATTTCTGCAAGCCATTGTACGAAAAGGAAAGAACCAAAGTTTCTCAATTTGAATCCAAAAGAAAGGAATTTGAAATTTTTTTTTGTTTGAGAAAAGAAAGAATGGAAACAGGTTCAAAGAAAGAAGTTTCCAAACAATCTCATCTCATGTTTTTTTTTTAGATATAAGATCCAACATAGGCCACCAACTAGAAAGGAGCCAAGGATTCTAAGCATTGTGTTCTCAAATGAACAAGTAACTTGATGGACCCATCTTCTTCTTTCTTGCCTTCCTCTGTCCCGGGTCCGCCAGGTGCGGCGGGGCGAAGAGAAAAAAAAGAGCAAGCATCAACATTTTTATACGGGTATGCCAGATTTTCCATTCTACTTGGAATTTGAAATGGTGATCCGGAGATTCACCTTCACAAGTAGAAAGTAAATCAAACTTTTTTTCTAACTTTCCATTATATGTATATTTAAAGAAAGAGACAAGATTTTAAAATGCCGTGAGGGGCGAGGTTTAGTTTGCCGTGAAAGGTGGTTTTGTGCCGTAGGAGGCAATTTTGCCATGGAAGGCGATTTACAAATCTTATCAATAGTGAAAGAAAAGAATTGTGATTTTTTTGTCTCTTTAAAAAATACAGAATACAATAGAAAAGAAAGAAAGAGGGATCTGACTTCTCAGGAGATTGTGGGGACTCGTTCAGATCGACGGTCGCAAATCATGTATGGACTCCGCCGTCGTTCTTCAGATGAGAACACTTGATGCTTTAGTTCACTTGGCTTGGCTTGGACCCCAGATTTTTTGAGGACAAAGACCAAGGGAAGGTCCTATATCCAATAAAAAAACAGATAGACAAGCTGAAAAGCCACATCTAGGCCATGTTGGATAGAAGAAGAAGGGAAACCTTGTGGGCGTGGCCCCCCCAAGGGACTTCAATCACCTTGTAGTGCTTACAGCAGAGTTTCTTCAAGGCGAGAGAGCTTTTTTTTTGTGTAGAGATTTCTAGGACAATTTCTTCAGAGCTCTTCAGATGATTTTTTCGGACCCTTTCCCTTTGGAATGACCGCCTATTTATAGACTTTTGGTGGCCATTAGGAACGTTTATGGGCATTAATGGGATTAATGCTCCATGATGGGAGGAGTTACAAGATTTAATTTCATAATTTTGTAACTCCTTTTTCTTGGATTTTGATTGGCCGATGGAGAATAATGGACATTTAATCTCCATGATGATGGGAGTTTCATGATTAATTACCATGATTATTCTCCATAATGATAAGAGTTACATGGTTAATTGCCATGATTAATTGGACTTGTAACTCCCATTTTCTTGCTTCTGATTGGGCCGTCCAAAATAATGAGTTAATGACCCTAATAAGTTGTCATAAAAAGGTCAATTAACAGCATTAATTGGTCGCCGAGTCGCTTGAAGAGTCGCAGGCCGCGTCGTGTCTTTCGGAATTCTTCTTGCGATGATCATCGATGGATCCGCATATTGTTTGATGTAGGATGACGATGCAATTTCGAACATTGGCTGATACATATGGGCCGGCAACATCTGTCCAGTCGAATTCTCGATTGGTCGGGCAGAAAGTGTACTTTTTTGGTTGGCCGGTTGGCGGCTTTGGGTGTCCAATGATGATCAAATGATTTCGATGGCGGATCCGTGATGTTGACAAAGATCGGCGGATATCATGCCTCAAAAATCAGATTTTAATAAAATCACAGGGGCCAATCCTTCCGAAACGCGAAAAGAATCCGAAAAACGGATGCTTCAGCAGAAATCCGGCGACCCGGACTTCCAGGGTCGCCAGCGACCATGCACCATGGGGCTGGCAACCTTGGGCCATGGTCGCCGGCGACCATGGGGCTTTGGCCCCCTTTTCGGTCACCGTTCGATCGTCGTTTCTTCGCCGTTTTTCGGGCTTTTTCGCTTCTGTTTTCTCCTGTATTTTTATTTGACATTTCTCCTCATTTATTGGCTTGATTCCACTAAAGAAAACCCATCGAGAAGTCATGGAAATCAGAGTACAGAGTTTTCTATTTTTGGAAAAGCCGAAGACTTTGTAGCCTATTTTCCGCCAAGAGTTGAAACTAGGTCAAACGATGTCGGAATGACCTAAAATTTGAGGTGAAGCTTCCTAAGCATTAGGTAGGACCAACCATGTGCTTTTATTTGAGTTTTGAAGCCATTTGGGGTCCCGTCAATGCTAGACTTGATTTCACTGTGTGGAAGATGTCGAGCTTTGATGTGTGGTCATCCGATGTCCGATTGACTTGAAATTTGACAGGGAGCCTATTGGAGTAATTTTGAGACAATCCATTAGCTCCGATTTGGATGCCATGGTCCCGGGGAGCTTTGCCGCTGGTAGGCTTGATTTTGCTTCGGAGCTTCAAAGCCGGGTCAAACGTTGTCGGAATGACCTGAAATTTGATGTGCAGCCCTTTGGAAGCATGTAGAAGCTACTCATGTGCTTTGTTTAATGAGTGGCTGCATCGGAGGTTCTCGCCGCCGGGAGGCTTGATTTCGCCGTTCGAGAGTTGATGGAGGGCCAAACGGTGTCGGTTTGACTTGAAATTCGACGTGGAGCCTTTTGGAGGTATTTGGAGACCATCCATAGGCCCTGATCGAAGATTTGATGTCTTCATCACTGTCGCCGCCGGGAGCTCCCGCTCAGCTGTTGGAGGATTGAAGTTAGGCCAAATGGTGTTGAAATGGCCCGGAACTTCATGTGTACCTCTTTTTTGGCTATTTTGAAAGATCTTTCAGTTTTTGTTTGATTTTGACAAGATCCGATGCTTGGAGCAGCTTTGCCTGTTTGTAGTAGGATGCGGCTCCATGTACCTTTTGATGTTGAGGAGGCAAAGTGACATTTTTGGTGTCAACACCTATGTTCGGATTGGAACTCCATTTTCTCTCTTTGATGAATTCAATCTTGACCCTTAAAAAAAATCAGTTTTGGATTCAAATTTGGAGAAATTCTAGTTCCTTCCCGTTCGGATCTAGTGCTTGTAGAAATGTTTGAGCTTATGTTTGGATTGGAAAACCATTTGCTCTCTTTTTATGAATCTAATCTTGACCTTTCAAAAATCCCATCTTGTGTCCATTCCAAGGATGCGATTTGCAACATTTGTGCCTAGCGATGCTAGTACGCCCTTTTGGGTCTACTGTATTCGCGACCGATACATCTGTAACTCTAACCTTATATCATCTTACCTCGAGTGAGCCTCGCTTCTCGGTAATTTGAATTAAGGTTTACAATTGTTTCTAGCAGTCACTGGAACGCTCATTTTGAGCCTACCATACTTGCATTCAGAACAATTGTACCCTCAATGGCTTTTTGCCTTCTTCATTATGCTTAGGCCGGGCCATACCCCCTGAGCGACTTGAAAAGACAAAACCATAGTATTTTCCATTTATGATCATATTCTTGTGATTACTAATGGATGTGGTCTTGTTTCATAAGTTTTTCAAACTAACAATGGCAGCTTCATTGACCATCACTTTTGATGAGAACAAGTACCAGCTCATGCTTCAAGAGATGCAAAACAAGCGCACTCACAAGCGCCCTGCCAACTGCCGAAGCACCATCTCCCTTGGCAACTCACAAAATACCGGGTCGACCTCCACTCCCCAGACCATAGTCTTCGGGTCGCTGGGACCATTCCCACTTCTCGTAGAAGAAACTACACCTACCAAAAATCAGAAAACCGCCCCTGAACGTGTCACTGCCATGATGGACCCGGCCTCTCGCCTTCCTCCGCCTCAGGTCAGCCGGGGTGCGGCGGGGCAAAAAAGCGAGCATCAACATTTTTTATACGGGTATGCTAGATTTTTTATTCTACTTGGAATTTAGAAATGGTGATCCAGAGATCCACCTTCACAAGTAGAAAGGAATTCAATCTTTTTTCTAACTTTCCATTGCACATATATTTTTAAGAAAAGAGACAGATTTTTGAATGTCGTGAAAGGCGATTTTCTTTTGTTTGCCATGAAATGCGGTTTTGTGTCGTAAGTGGCGATTTTGCTGTAAAAGGCGATTTACAAATCTCATTAATGAAGAAACACAAGAGTTGTGATTTTTTTGTCTCTTAAAAAAAATACAAAATGCAATAGAAGAAGTAAGAAAAGGGATCTAACTTCTCAGGAGATTGTGGGGACTCGTTTAGATCAACGGTCGCGAGTCATGTATGGACTCCGCCACTGTCCCTTGGATGAGAACACTTGATGCTTTGATTCATTTGGCTTGGCTTGGACCTTAGATTTTTAGAGGATAAAGACCAAGGGAAGGTCCTATATCTAATAAAAAACCAAGTAGACGGGCTGAAGAGCCACGTCTAGCCATGTTGGATAGAATGAGATGGGAAACGTAGGGGGGTGGCTCTCCAAGGGACTTCAATCACCTTGTAGTGTTTGTTGCAATAGAGTTTTCTTCAGAGTAGTCGAGCTTCTTTACGCAGAGATTTCTCTGAGAACTTTCTAGCAATTTTTCGAGGATTTTTCCAGAACAATTTTCAGGACCCTTTCTCCTTGGAATGACTGCCTATTTATAGGCTTTTGGTGGCCATTAGATGAGTTTATGGGCATTGATTACATTAATGCTCCATGATGGGAAGAGTTACAAGTATTTAATTCTTGATTTTGTTACTCCTTTTTCTTAGCTTTTGATTGGTCGATGAAGAATGATGGATCGCCTTTAATCTCCATGATAAGGGGAGTTACATGGTTTAATGCCATGATTGCTTGGATTTGTAACTCCTTTTTCTTTGCTTCTGATTGGGCCGTCCAAATAATGAGTTAATGACTGTATTAACTTGTCATAAACGGGTCAATTAATAGCATTAATTGGTCACTAAGTCACTTGAAGAGTCGCGGGCCACGCCGTGTCTTTTGGAATTCTTCTTACGATGATCGCCGATGTATCCACATGTTGTTTTATGTCAGATGGCGATGCAATTTCAGACATTGGTTGACACCAATGGGCCGGTGACATCCGTCCAGTTGATTTCTCAATCGATCGGGCAGAAAGTGTGCTTTCTTGGTCGGCCGGTTGGCGATTCCGAGGCGTCGGATGATGATCTCATAATTTTGACGGCGGATCCGTGATGTTGATGAAGATCGACGGATTTCATGCTCCAAAAATCAGATTCTAGAAAAATCACAGGGACCAAATGACTAGAAATGCGAAAAGGGACCGAAAAATTGCCTTTTTGGCGGAAATCTGGCAACCCGGGTTTCCAGGGTCACTGCCGGCGACCATGGGCCAAGGTCTCTGACGACCTGGGGTCTTTCCCCTTTTCGGTCGCCGTTTCTCGACTGTTTTTCGGGCTTTTTTGTTTCTTCTTTCTCCTGTATTTTTCTTGACATTTTTCCTCACTTATTGACTTGATTTTCTTGAGGAGAACCTGACGAGAAGCCGAGCAAATGAGAACACAAAGTTTCCTATTTTTTGAAAAGCCGACGACTTTGCAGCCGATTTTCCGTCAAGAGTCGAACTAGGTCAAATGATGTTGGAATGACCTAAGATTTGAGGTGAAGCTTCTTGAGCAATAAATAGGACCAACCAAAGGCTTTTATTTGAGTTTTGAAGCCGTTTGGGGTCCCATCGATGCTAGACTTGATTTCACCGCGCGGAAGATGTCAAGCTTTGATGTACGGTCAACCGATGTCCAATTGACCTGAAATTCGACAGAGAGCCTATTGGAGTCATTTTGAGATGATCCATTAGCTCCGATTTGGATGCCATGGTCTCGGGGAGCTCCGCCGCCAATAGGCTTGATTTTGTTTCCGAGCGTCAAAGCCGGGTCAAACGTTGTCGGAATGACCTGAAATTTGACGGCCAACCCTTTGCGAGCATGTAGAAGCTACCCATGTGCTTTGTTTCATGAGTGGTGGCATCGGTGGTTCTCGCCACCGAGAGGCTTGATTTCGTTGTTCGAGAGTTGATAGAGGGTTAAACGGTGTTGATTTGACTTCAAATTTGACGCGGAGCCTTTTGGAGGTATTTTGAGACCATCCATAGGTTCTGATTGAATATTTAATATCTTCGACGTTGTCACCGCCGGGAGCTCCTACTTAGCCGTTGGAGGATTGAATTTAAGCCAAATGGTGTTGAAATGAACCGAAACTTTATTTGTACCATTCTTTTGGCTATTGTGAAGGATCTTGCAGTTTTTGTTTAATTTTGACAAGATCTAATGCTTGAAGCGGCTTTGCATGTTTGTAGTAGGATGTGTCTCCATGTAGCCTTTGATGTTGAAAAGGCAAAATGACATTTTTGGTGTCAACAAATGCCCCCTCGTGGTACAGCGACGGATTGCATAGCTTTTGCAGCTGATGTGCCTTGAAGAAAACTTTGAAAGAGAGCTTCTGTCTTTACCAAGAGTGTCTGGGCATTTTTCTTTTGATAGAGTAGCCTTTTGAGAGAGATCACGTACCATCTCAAGGCAAAATTTTGAAAATGACATTTGGATTGGGTTTTTGGGTTTTGAATTTTTCTTTTTGACCTTATGAACATAAAGGCTTTATGTGGCGCAATAGGTGGTCAAGAAGGCTTTTTTTTTTTGTTTTTTGACCTTGTGACCTAACAAGCTGTATGTGGCAGGTTAGGGGGTCGAGTTTTGGATTTTGGTTTTGGCCTTGTGACCTAACAAGCTGTATGTGGCAAGTTAGGTGTTGACACCAAAAATGTCAATTTGCCTCCTCAACATCAAAAGCTACATGGAGCCGCATCCTACTACAAACAAGCAAAACCGCTTCAAGCATCAAATCTTGTCAGAATCAAACAAAAACTGCAAGGTCCTTCAAAATAGCCAAAAGAAGGATACATATGAAGTTTCGGCCCATTTCAACACCGTCTGGCCTAACTCACTCCTCCAACAGCTGAGTAGGGTCTCCAGGCGGCGACAATGTTGAAGATATCAAATCTTCGATCAGAGCCTATGGATGGTTTCAAAATACCTTCAAAAGGCCCCACGTCAAATTTCAAGTCAAACCAACACCGTTTGGCCCTCCATCAACTCTTAAACGGCGAAATCAAGCCTTTCGGCGGTTAGAACCTCCGATGCCGCCACTTATCAAACAAAGCACATGAGTAGCTTCTACATGCTTCCAGAGGGCTGCACGTCAAATTTCGGGTCATTCCGACGACGTTTGACCCGGCTTTGACACTCCGACGCAAAATCAAGTCTACCGGCGGTGGAACTCCCCGGGACCATGGCACCTAAATCGGAGCTAATGGATCATCTCAAAATGACTCCAATAGGCTCCCTGCCAAATTTTAGGTCAATCGAGCATCGGCTGATCGCACATCAAAGCTCGATATCTTTCTCGCGGTGAAATCAAGTGTAGCATCGAAGGGACCCCAAACGGCTTCAAGACTCAAATAAAAGCCCATGATTAGTCCTATCTATTGCTCAAGAAGCTTCACCTCAAATTCCAGGTCATTCCGACATCGTTTGACCTAGTTTCAACTCTTGGCGGAAAATCAGCTACAAAGTCTTCGGCTTTTCCAAAAATATGAAACTTTGTGCTCTGATTTTCACGCCTTTTCAACAAGTTTTCTTTAGAGGAATCAAGCCAATAAATGTGGAGAAATGTCAAGAAAAAAATAGGGGAAAAAAGAAGCAAAAGAGCCTGAAAAACGGCCGAGAAATGATGACCGAACGGCAATCGAAGAAGGGACCGAAGTCCCATGGTAGCCGGTGACCATGGGTGCATGGTCGCCGGCAACCCTGGAAGTCCGGGTCGCCGAATTTCCGCCAAAATATCATTTTTTCCAATTCTTTTCGCGTTTCGTGATGTTTTGCCCCTGTAATTTTTTCAAATTCCGATTTTTGAGGCATGATATCTGTCGATCTTTGTCAACATCACGGATCCGCTGTCGAAATCATTAGACCCTCATTGGACACTCCGAAATTGCCAACCGGCAGACCAAGAAAGCACACTTTTTGCCCGACTGATCGTGAAATCGACTGGAAAGATGTTGCCGGCCCATTGGTACCAATCAATGTCTGAAATTGCATCGCCATCTGACATCAAACAACGTGCAGATCCATCGATGATCATCGCCAGAAGAATTCCAAAAGACACAGCGCAACCCGCAACTCTTCAAGCGACTTGGCGACCAATTAATGATGTTAATTGACCCGTTTATGACAAGTTATTGCGGTCATTAACTCATTATTCTGGATGGCCCAATCAGAAGCAAGCAAATGGGAGTTACAAGTCCAATTAATCATGGCAATTAACCATGTAACTCCTATCATTATGAAGTTTAATCATGGTAACTAATCATGAAACACCCACTATCATGGAGATTAAATGCCCATTATTCTCCATCGGCCAATCAGATTCAAGGAAAAAGGAGTTACAAAATTATGAAATTAAATCTTGTAACTCCTCCCATCTTGGAGCATTAATGCCATTAATGCCTATAAACCTTCTTAATGGCTACCAAAAGCCTATAAATAGGAGGTCATTCCAAAGGGAAAGGGTCCGAAAAAATCATCCGAAGAGTTCTAGAAAATTGCCTTGAAAGTCTCTCCGCAAAGAAGCTCTCTTGTTCCGAAGAAACTCTGTAGAAAACACTACAAGGTAATTGAAGTCCCTTGGGGGGCCGCCACCCCCAAAGGTTTCCTCTCTCCTTTCATCCAACGTGTCCTAGATATGGCTTTTCAGCCTGTCTACCCAGATTTTTATTGGATATAGGACCCTCCCTTGGTCTTTGTCCTCTAAAAATCCGAGGTCCAAGCCAAGCCAAGTGGATTAAAAAGCATCAAGTGTTCATCTGAAGAACGATGGCAGAGCCCATACATGACTCGCGACCGTCGATCTGAATGAGTCTCCACAATCTCCTGAGAAGTCAGATCCCTCTTTTTTTCCTTTTCTATTGTATTTTGTAAATTTTTAGAAGAGACAAAAAAATCACAATTCTTGTCTTTCATTATTGATAAGATTTGTAAATCGCCTTTCATGGAAAAATTGCCTTCTACAACACAAAACTGCCTTTCACGGCAAACTAAATAAAATAATCTTTCACGACATTCCAAATCTGTCTCTTTCTTTAAAATATGTGCAATGGAAAGTCAGAAAAAAAATTTGATTTCCTTTCTACTTGTTAAAGTAAATCTCCGGATCACCATTTCAAATTCCAAGTAGAGTAGAAAATCTGGCATACCTGTACAAAATGTTGATGCTTGCTTTTGTTTGTCGCCTCGCCGCATCCCGGCGGACCCGGGGCGGAGGAAGGCAAGAAAAAGCCAGGACCATGATTAGGGGACCGGGATTTGGTTTTTCGCTTTGGCCTCGTGACCTAACAAGCTGTATGTGGCAAGTTAGGGGCCCATGTTTTGGTTTTTGGTCACTCTTTGGGACAATTTTGGGTCCATTGGAGTGGTTTGGGTTTTTATGGAATGTCAATTTCAAGGTTTTGGCTTAATTTGGTTCATGAGGTGGGATGGTTTGGATTTTTGGAAACTCACGAGGCTTGGATTTTTTTCTTGTATTGGTCCAATCGACTCAAAAGAGGCATGAAACCATTTTTGTATGCTCTTGGTAAGAGGAATTTTGACTAAAAGCCACTTTTAGTGCCTAGGTGGCTAAACCTGGCTCATGTGGGCTAACCCATGGGACCTTAAGCTTTAAAGATGGCTTAGATCTCATGTGATGTCATTTTTGTGAAGAATATCTAAAAATATCTCTTTTTGGTAGAGAATATCTAAAAATATTCTTACTTGGAGAGAATCTCTCAAGTTTCCTTGATTTTGGGAGAGATTTTCTTAAAGCATCTTTCTTTGGGAGAAAGTCTCTCACATTCCTTCTCTTTTTGGAGAGAATTTCTCAAAAGATCTCCCTCTTGCGAGGGAATATCTCAAGATCCCTTTCTTTTAGGAAGGTAGCTAATTTGTAGCACTTACCTTCTTACTTATTTCGTTCTTTCCTCTTTTGGTTTGCTCTCTTCTATAAAAGCAATGGGAGGTTGGATCTCTTGCTCCTATTGCCTTCTTTTTGCAAAAGTCTTCAAGAGTACTTCAAGATCAAGAACCCTTCCTCTTCAAGGATCTTCAAGTTCTTCTTCTTCCTCCATGGCTTCAAGTAAGTTTTCTTCTTCCTTAAGAAACTCCATGTTGAAGTAGGAAAAAAAGTTTCTTTTTTTTTTTTTTTCTTTTCTTTTTCATTTTTCTTCTCTCTCTTTTTTTTCTTCCTTCTTCACGTGTTTTCTCTTCCTTTTTTTTTACATGCCCTTTTTTCTTCTCTCTGTTTTTTTTCTTCTTTTCGTTTTCTCTCTTTCTTTCTTTCTTTCTTTTTTCTTTCTTTTCTTTTTTTCCTTCTCTTTTTTTCTCCTCACGGTTTTCTACTTTCACTGCTTTTTTTTTTTTTTTTTTGCTTGGCTGTACGGACAGGTCCGTACGGACCTGGCCGTATTGCCACTTGGCAGTGGGCCAGCTTAGAATTTTTTTTTTAAATGAGGTTTTCTTCTTCTATTTTTTTCTTCTTCTTTGCCCCCCTTTTTTTATGAATTTCAAGATGCTCATGCACGACAACTTTCCTTCTACGCATTTTGTTTTTTGTAAATGGAATTGGAAGTATGATAATGCACACTTGGAAATCTTTTGCAAGTCTTGGGATTTGGAGCTAGCAGCAATGTTGAGCCCTTTCTTAGTCTTGCAGGGATTTTGAGGAACTTTGCAAGTTTTGGAATTTGGAGCTCGCAGCAGTGTTGAGCCCTTTTCCAATTTTGCGGAGGTTTGAGAAGACTGGCTTGATCTCGTAGCAATGTTCGAGTCCGAGCCTTCTTTGAGAATTCTCCATCGACTATGAGCTCGCAGTAATGTTGAGCTCATCTTCAAGCTTCCTAACTTTTCCGAGGTACTTCCTTTTTCTTCGGAATTGCCTCGGAATCATGCCAAAATTTCGCTATGATTTTTTTAACAAAATTCTGTCATTTTGGTGATTGATTTCTTCTTTTCCATCATTTGCAGGTAGTTCCTCCGGAACGAACAAGGGTAAGAGCCCTGTTATCGATGTGCCTCGTCGGTCTGCTAGATCTTCCAATGCAGCCGTACAGCAGGCCCGGGAGAAGGTCCAATATGTGGAGAGGAACTTGGAAGAATGTGACTCGCTCAACCGAGATGAGATAGGGAAACGTTTGATCGCCCTCAAGGATGAGGCGTTTTATAGGATTGTGGTAAGCAACCGTCCTTGGGTCACGCGCGATCAGAGCATTGTGCCTAAGCCTACCTTCTTCTTTGGTGATGCAACCCCTGACGGCTTAACATACCAAAGGAGAAGTTTTCAATTCTCCTACGTAGCTGATGGTGAGGAGAGAACTGTTTCTACCCAGTCAACCTTTGATCGTACTGTCTCGATCATGAGCCTTTCTCCCACATGCTGTAAGAGAGAAGATCCTCCAAGTTGGGTGAAGAGGACCAATGTGATCAAGACCTGGGTTTTTGTTGGCGGCACCTCCGGTTATACATAGAAGTTGCCTGTCAGTATGGACATGTTGTTACCAGCCAGCGGCTATCAAGGTTCAGATCATTCGTCGGTCGATTTGAAAGCTATGGGCCTTAGCATTTTCAAGGGTGACGGCAGTAATTAGGTGAAGCCTTTTTGACTTCGTGGCCATCTCAATGCTGACTCGAGGTGGGAGTCATGGACTGATCATATCCTGCAGGTTGGCGGGGCCATTTTGAAGGAGGTTGAGATCTTTGATGTGGTCCGCGCTTTTCCGCAAACCGTGGTTTTCTCCGATGAAGCCTTCATGGCCATGTTGGAGTCATTCCTTCCACAAACCAATACCTTCGTTCTCACGAATGGTGAGATTGGTTTTTTTTTTTAAGGAACTGAGCACCATCACTGGGCTGCCCATCCTCAGCAAACTCTATGAGGAGTTCATGCCTATTGACAGCGTCCTTGAGGTGTAGTCTGAGGAGTTTAGGCTTCTGTACTTTCAGCTCGTCGCCTTCTACAATTTTTTGAAGGAGAAGGAGGGCTCGAAAGTTAGGTGCAGTAGTTGGAAGAATTTCAGCTCTTTGTCTCCCAACTTCTGTAAAGGTGAAGAGACTTCTGAGATCGAGAAAATTTGAAGGAATTCTTCGCAAGCACAAACACCATTTATTCTGACATTGCACTGCGAAGAGATCTCGCTGTTTACCTCACTTATTGGCTAGGTGAGGCTGTTTTTGCTGGAGGAGATGGAACGCACATCAGGCCGCATTGCATTTTTCTGACTTGTCAGATGGCATTTGGAGAGCGGCTTGCTTTGGTGCCTGCTCTCTACTCCTATTTGTGCACCGAACTACAGGCAGCTACTTTCCTGGTTCGGCTTAGGCTTCCCATGAATAGGGTATTTTCAACCTATATCTTCTATTCGTGGTATGTATACCAATGTCCTGGTTGCCACCGATTGGGTGCTGCATAGGATGATGACCCTTTCATAATTCGGTTGGCTAGAGGGACAGCCGTTTCCGATTTTCTTTTATCGGTCCACTTGAGGATCCGACGGTTCCAGGACGTCGAGATTTGGCAGTCTTCAGTGAAGCTTTATCCGGATTTACGGAAGAAGGCTTTTGATTTTGGCGTCTCCCGTGATTCGACCAGGGCAGGGTCTGGGAGACATTATTCTTTGACCAATGCAGAGAAGGCTTGGCTTTTCAACGTACGTGTTGGTACGATGGTGTACCGTAGACATCTTTTTGTCGACATCCAGCCGTATGTTCCTTTGCGTTTTGCCTTGCAGTTAGGCTTCTCCCAGGGCGTCGTTGGAGCCCCTTCAAGTAAAGTGAAGCGCTTTGGAGGTTTGCAGGACGGGAGGAATGCATGGGCTTTTTACAATGTGGAGGACACTACTGCCATGATTTCCTATCCTGAGTTGCCCACCTTCCGGACTGCTAGCTTCACAAAGTGGTTCGTGGAGAGTTTTTCAGTGTACCGGGGGCTTTCCAAAAAGGAGCTTGATGTAAAGCAGTCTCCTGGGAAGGGTCTTGGCAGATCGGATGGCGTCCGACGAGAGGAAGTTTTGACTTTCCTTTCGGGAGAGAATCATAAGATAGGCTTTCTTTGTGAACATGACGTCATCAGAACAGGAGCTGTACAAGAGGTACTTGGAGAGGTCTTGAAGCAGCTGGAGGAGGAGGAGGCCAAGATTGATGCTTGGATACAAGCAGAGCAGGCAAAGGCTTCCATGGAGTCTACTGGCAAGAGCAGACCATCCAGTGAGGACTCTAGCGAGAGGCCAGATTTTGATGGTAGAGTGAGTACCTCGAGCAAACCGTCCCATAGGAGCAAGAGGGAAAGAGGACAGCGCTGAAATAAGAGATGGTATATGAAGACTCTCTTGATCTGGAAGTCCCTCTCACCATTGCTGAGGAGGTGTCAGGGGATGTTGATGAACCTCCGGAAAAGAGGAGCCGAGAGGAAGAGACCTTTGATGATGGTATGCTTTTCCCTTTTCTCTTTCCGTTTCTTTTTTTTCATGAGAGATTTTTTTTTATCCGTTGCTTTCTTTCTTTTTAGCAGGAGATGATGATTTAATGACGCCCGAGGTTCAGACCGATGAGGCGGTGACGGATCCAATCGTGGCATTTGAGGAAGCACTAAGGGACACTGGAGTGGTTTTAGAATCTTCGCATGGTATGATTTTCTTTGCTTTCTTACCTTTTTGCTTTTCTTTGCCGTCACTTGCTGACACGTTTTATTTTCTTGTCAGCTGTCCTGCCAGAGGATTCCGACAATTTTGAGCCATCCATTGATGCATCTTTTGACAATGCAGAAAGTATTCCGCTGGTTGTCGAAGAAGGTACTTTGTAGTAATAATCTTGATAGTGATTTTTGACAAGATCATATTCATACCTTTTCGTCTTTCATTGGCAGGTTGTGAAGCAACAGGAGAAGTCCCTCCATCTTCTTTGGGTCTAGAGCAGGGGGTGCCCGCAGTTGATCCAGAAGTAAGGGCTACTTCTAGTTTTGGTGCGGCAGAGATGAAATCTCATGATGAGATTCCTTCATTAGCATCTTCGATTGGACAGAGTTTGTTGACCATCCCTCCAATGAAGCATGACAGAGGCAGCCGGTCGATGAAGCGGGGTGAGACTTCATCTGGACCATCTCTTCAACATGCAAAGAGAGTGCAGAAGAGTGTCTTGAGTTCTTGGATCGAGACTTCTCTTCTAGCCATTTGGAAGCTGGCTTCGGTATGATCAAGCATGTACAGGACATTCTTGCTGACAGTGAAGAGGTCGGTCTGGACGTTGCAAGTGCCAAGGCTTTTGTTGATGAAGTCATCGCTCTAGGCAACAAGTGGACTGAGACCAAGAGTCTTCCAAACGGCGACTTCTTCAATGAGATGTTTGTCAAGCCTTTAAGCGAAGTCAAATCTGAAGCGGATGAGATTTCTCGGACTCGGAAGTAGTTCGTTCAGGAGAGGGATGTCACCGGGCCGGCTATCATTGAGCTGACATAGGACCTACACCATCTTGATAAGGAGGTCATCGAGACCAGGCAACGTCTTGAGCTTTTGGAGAAACAAACTGTTGCTAATGGGCTGCCATTAGGGAAGCTCGCGATAGAGAGGGGGCTCTTATTCGCCAGGTTGAGGAGGCTAATAACAACCTTCGGAGGACGACTCAGGATTATGAGCGATGGCAAATTCTTTGGGAAGAGCTTCCTCATGCTGGAGATGGGTCGCGACGTTCTACCGCATTTTATGCAAGGTTTTAAAGAAGCGTGGCCTGGAAGCTTTAGAGGCTAAGGCCAAAAGTCTGCTTGAGGAGCTGAATCTTTAGCTGAAGACCATGTCAGACTGAGCTCCTAATTTGTAACAAACTCTTTTTTCTTCTTTTCTTTGGTACCTCTATGTATAAACATTTCTTGGCTCCCTTTTTTTTTTTTTTTTGTATTCCCTTGTTTCACTTAAATTCTTTTTTCATGAAAAATAAGCGAAAATTGAATGGGAATGCTTTTTTTGAAAATTTGATCAAAAGGTTGTCATTTTGTGAAAATCTTTTGTCAAATGGTTGCTTTGGGCATGAAAGCCAGATTTTATGGCACAAAAGCCTAGTTATTTGATGGCTTGAAAGCCGAATTTTGAAATGGCATAGGAGCCAAAAATTTTGTTGCATGGAAGCCATTTTTGTTTGTGGCATGAGAGCCATTTTTTGTTTGTGGCATGAGAGCCAAGATATTGTTTGAAGCATGGAAGCCAGATTTTGTGGCATGAAATCCGATTTTCTGTTTGTGGCATGGGAGCTAGATTTTGTGGCATGAAAGCCGAGTTTTTGTTTGTGGCATGGGAACCGGATTTTGTGGCATGAAAGCCGAGTTTTTTGAAAACCAAGTTTTGTTTTGTTGGCGTGGAAGCCAGATTCTTTATTTTTGGCATGAAAGCCAGGTTTTTTGGCATAAAAGCCGGTTTTTTTGGTTTTTGGCATAAAGCCGGGTTTTTGGTTTTCGAAAGTGCAAGTATCGACTAAAAGTCGCCTCCCTGCTGAATGGTATTGCAAGTATCGACGGAATGTCGCCTCCTTGCTCATTCGGTTGCGAGTATCGATGGAATGTCGCTTCCTCGCGGTTTGGGTGCAAGTATCGACTTAGCGTAGCCTCCCTGCTTTTTTTCAAAAATTTTGTTTTACGAGTATCGACTGAATGTCGCTTCCCCACGATTTTTGAAATTTTAGGTTTTTTCGAACTTTTTTTTTTGTTTTCAAATTTGAGTTGTGGATATCAACTAAAATGTTGCGTCTCCATGGTTTTTTTTATTTTTTGAAAATTTGCAAGTTTCGACATGGTGTCGCTTCCTTGCGATTTGAGGTTTTGGAAGTATCGAATGGGGTTCGCATCCTTCCGATTTTCGGGTTTTGTGTGAGTATCGATTGAACGTCACTTCCCCATGGATTTTTTAAAAACCATTTTGTTTAAAGACACGAGGGTCGTGAATTTTGACTCAAAACCGTTTTTGGTGGTAAAAGTCGGGGTGGACTAGGGTGGAAATCCCTGGGTCCTGGTTTTTGTTTCAAACCATGAATTTTTGATTCAAGGGTCAAAATTTTTGGTCAAGTTGGGGAAGAGGCTCCTAAACTTGGATTTTTGGAATTTGATTTTTTTTTTAACAATGAAACATTGAAAGTAAGCATTGTCTTGAGGTTTTAAGGAACTTTAACGTAAAGGTGAAAATTCCAAAAAGGAATGGGTTTGATGAGCAAATACCTAGTAATAGGCTTTGGCCATGCAGGCATCGCTCTGACCCGATAGAGGAAGTCTTCAAGGGTAGTACCGCTTCAAGAACTTGTCATTGATGGGCATCATACATCTGTCGCCCTCCATATTTAGAAGAGCATATGCGCCATTGGAGAAGACTTTGTCGATGACGAAGGGTCCCTCCCATTTTAGTTTGAATTTGGCTTTGGATTTGTGGGCAAAAACCATTGGCATTTTTACAGCAAGAACCAAGTCACCCTTTTTGTGGGCGCGTTGCCTGACCTTCTTGTCGAAAAATCCTACCATGCGTGCTTGGTAAAGCTCAACGCTTTGTAGAGCTTTAAGCCGTCTTTCATCGAGATTATCCAGTTCTTGGAGTCTCAATTTGACGCTGCTTTCTTGTGTCATCTCATTTTGTATAGATACCCTTAAGGAAGGAATTTGTACCTCTGGAGGGACAACTGCTTCACATCCATAGACCAAGGAGAATGGTGTGTTATGGGTTGGTCCTCGAACGGTGATTCGATAGGCCCATAAAGCTTCAGGCAGTTTGTCACTCCGGTCTTTTTTGTGATTAGAGACCATTTTCTTAAAAACACTTCTCTCAAGCTCAAATTCCACAATCTACACAAAATTCCCAAAATGACACTCATCACAACCCTAGATTGTCAAGATCAAGAAATAGAGGGAGATAACTTCCAATAATGGAGATGGAGCTTCTCCATGGCTATAAGAACACATATCTAAGAGATGGAAAGAAGAACTTACTTGGAGGGTTCTCAAATGGGAGAGGGTAGTTCAAAATGAACTCTAGATAAGGTGGGTTTCTCCAAAAATTGCATCAATGGAAGGCTCTCATGGTGAGGAAGAAGATTGTAGCCTCCGTTTTTCCTTTAGCAAGAGTTTGAGAGTGATTTGGAGATGGGGAAGCACGAGAAGGAGAAGAAGAAAACCCTAGGTTGCCTTAGCTAAGTCTCTACAAGAAGAATTGTAAGAAGAGGAAGAAGGAAGAAGACTCTCCCTTTTATAGACAATGGCAATGGGTTCCACAACTTACTCAACTTCTAGGGCTGAAAACACCATCTTCTGAGCGTTGGATGGATTCGACGAAGCAGGAAGAATTGTTCGTCGAAATTTCTAGTTTCCAAAAAGTATATATTTCACGGGTTTCGGAGGCACTGAAAATAGTGTCCGGATTTTTGTGCAAAAGACTGTTTTACCCTTATCATTAGCAAAGTAGGGTCTAGAGGTCTCGAATGGAAACGGGGCAAACATGAAAGTTGTCGGGAATAATAAAATACATCAAATGGAGCAAAATATAGATTTTTTCGAATGTCAATCAAATCCCAAAAATCACACAAAACACAATAAAGGAACCCCCAAAGGGTCCCACTAAATCAAAAGAGTTCCCAAAATAATCCAAAGCTAGGAAAGAGTTATTCTAATCCAAATTTAACTAAAACTCACTAATCACACTTATAACTAAAGTACGTCTTAATTAACACTAATCGGAATCTCTCGGGGCGGGGTCTTACATTGAGTATTTCATCGATCCAAACATCTCCTATGAGGTTGGGTATTTGAGACCAATTGACCGGGTTTTCTTTGAAGACTTCATCAGCCAGAGCTTCTTCATGGTGATCCGTAGGAAGAGGCTTGAATTCCAAAGTCACCGTTTCAGGAGATGAAGCTTGAGAAGGAGCTATCTGAGTGGAAGTCACATGAGAAGACATAGCTCCAGAAGATATGCTACCAGATGCATTTTGAGTGTCTGCGGCCTCAGCAGATGAAGCTTCGGAGGTACTATCATCCTGAGCTATCGCATTGCAAGCAACTCCGATAGAAGATGTCTCTATAATGCACTGTTGGGATTCAGACACGTCTTCGGATGTGAGAGGACCATCGATCCAGCAACTTTCTTCATTTTCCAGGGTTATCGAAGGAGATTGCTATAGGTTTTCCAGGACCTTCGGTTCTAGAATGTGAAAAAGTTTATTGATGCGATCCTGCTCTTGCTCTATGGTGAGACACTGCAAGATCATTGCATATTCTTTGAGATTGGGCATAGGAGCCAAATCTTCTTCTTCGCCTGCCCCTTGTGTTTCAACATTATTGGGTTCCGCTGGGGCATAAGGTGAGATTATGGAATCCATTCTTCAACGGAGAGATGTTCTCCAGTTTTAAGGGATTCCTCCCACTTGTTGCTATCACTGGCAGTGTCATTGGACTCGTATCCATCCATGGAGAATCAAACTACCAAGTTGCAAGAGTATGATGCTCCCTGCGTAGTCTCATTTCCGAGCCGTGGTGGCAAGAAATCACCGAGGGTGAATTTTCTTACCACTCTTGAAGTCTTGGGAAGGGACTCCTCTGTTGCCCCCAGCGAAGCGGTAGAGGAGGTTTCGGCCTTTTCAAGGACTTCTTGCTTGGGTTGAGCCTTCTCCTGTTGTTTGAGCTTGCAGAGTTGTCTCTTGGCTTACCTTCGCTGTTGAGCGGTCGGCTTTGTTTTGACGATCTCCCAATTTTCATCTTCTAGGAGATTGAAATGCACCCATATGGGCTGTCCATCCGGTGTTGGGTAAGGAACCAGCTCTTGGGATGTTTGGGTCATTTTTATCACCTTGAAGGAAGTAGTGATTTTTTCCTTTGGTGACTTTGATGTTTGTCCGTATGACACCATGTTAACGGAGTATGACCCGTAGTTTTTGTCAAAGGTGATGACTCCGTTTTTCCACATCTCGTTGATCTTCTCTCTCACAACGAAACATTGATTGAGAGGATGCTAGACCATTTGGTGGTATGGACAATATCGGGGATCGTTGGTTTTGCCAACATCTCCCGGTCTTTTAGGGTCTGGCAAAGTAAATTTGCCATTTACTAAGAGGGCCCCAAAGATTTCTTCAATATCTTCATCGAACGGGTATTTCTTCTCTACTCATTCTTTGAAAGCATTAGAGAGTTCAGGCCTCTTACCTACAGTTTTGTTTTCAGCTTTCTTTGGTGGCTGAGGAGCTGACTTGGTTTGCACATTGAGAACCTACTTTTTCTTTGGCTTGGAGGTTGGAATGGCGATTGGCTCTTTCTTTGATGACTTCTGACTGTTGAGGTCTTTGATCACCGTTTCAGCCTCCATAGATGCTTTTAGGAGTTCTCCCAGATTCTTAGATTTGTTGCCGATGATCATGGAGAGGATCCTTGCTCTCATGTTGTTACGGCAGATGTTGACCAGCGACGCTTGTGGCAGTACGTCTGAGCATTTGTATGCCATCGCCTTCCACTTGTGAATGAAGTCGTATCTTGACTCATTCTCTCCCTGTTTTAGGCTGCAGAGATAAGCCATAGTAACAGGATGATCCTCACCTTTAAAGTGGGTCAGGAAGCGTGTCTCTAGCATGGTTCAGTTTTGAATGAAATCCTCTGGCAGAGTGGAGTACCAATCAAAGGCTATACCTTTCAGGGTGCTTGCAAAGAGACAGATCTGAAGGGCATCTTGATCCGCAATAGCTCCCGTCAGGATCTTGAAATGGATGACGTACTGTCTAATTGAACCCTTCCCCGTATATGTTTGGAGAGTAGGTTGTTTGACCTTTATAGAGAACGGAGCCGTGTCCATCCATAAGGGATATGGTGGCTTGATTCCATGCTCCTTCAGTGTATCCTCTTCTTTTGCTTTGGCGAGGATATTGTCAACATCCTTCTTGGTAAGGGCGCTTGACTCATATTCTCCACCATTTGCCTCATCATTTAGAGGGATTTCATTGTTTGGCGGATGTTGGAGAGTGAGAAGGAGGTTTTCCATTAGGACCTCTATTCTCTGTTGTCCTTGCTCCAGCTGCTGGATGCGTAGAGCCATGTCATCATGTGGTGGAGGTTGCTCAGAGTATGTGACCAAGACATTCACTCTTCGAGAGTCGAATGAGGATACCGTCTTGGTGACTGAGCTGGAGCTCATTCTTCTGGACGAAGAGCCCGAGGATTGATCACTCCGATGTCCTTGACTTAAAGGAGTGGGAGAATCTTCCAGATGTCTTCGTGTCTGGGAGACGCTGCGAGTCACCGGCCGTCTGACATGTATTTTAGTTGCTGACTTTTGATGTCTTTTGGTTTTGCCAACCATATGGACAGCAACAACTTGGTCGGGTCTTTCTTTTTCGACCCATCTTTTAGAGACCTGAAGCTTAGAATGCTGGGTTCTTTGCTTCTCTAATCTCTTTTGTCAATATGCAGTGCGGCGACGTATACGACGAGCAATTTGAGCTTCAGTTAGCTCGGGCTGTGCTCTGGCAATAAAGGATGTGGTCCCTCATGCGCAGCAGCCGAGCTTGTCTTCCTTGAAGACTGGCATAAACAAGATTTGGACGCGGTCCTTAGCCTGTCATAGCGAAGCATTAAATTTTGCAAGCTCAGCCCCTGTTGAAATCAAGGGTCGAGTTGCAGGAGAGCAGGCCCTAGCAAGTTCTTGTCGAGGCCTGGTGATGCACGACTTGACTTTGGGCTTGTATGAGCAAGCTGGCTCGTGCTGAGTTGGTTTTGTAGTTTGGCGGAGGCTAGGTTTCTCCTTTTCATGTAAGCGAGAGGATAGAACCGGTTCTCCTTGAGAGGGGCCAAATATACTGGCTTTGCAGATGCTCAGGATATTCTTTATTTTGGTGAAGATCTCGAGGACCAAGTCCTGGGGCGGACCTGGTTTCTTGCAGGTTAAGGCTTCGCGGGATTGCCACGGGCCTCAGGTTTCTTGATGACCGCCTTTGGTGTCGGGGCAGTGACACGTTCAGGGGTGGTCTTTTGCTTCTTGGCGGGTGCAATCTCATCTACGGGAAATGGGAATGGTCCCAGTGACCCGAAGACGATAGTCCGGGGAGTGGAGGTCGACTCGGTGTTTTGTGAGTTGCTGAGGTAGACAACGCTTCGGAGCTAGCAAGGCGGTTGCAAGTGCGCTTGCTTTGCTTCTCTTGAAGCATGAGTTAGTACTTGTTCTTATCGAAGGTGATGGTTAACGAAGCTGCCATTGTTAATTTGGAAAAACTTCTGAAACAAGACTACATCCATTAGTAATCACAAGAATATGGTGATTATAAATGGAAAATACGATGGTTTTGTCTTTTCAAATCGCTCGAGGGGGGCATGGCCCATCCTGAGCATAATGAAGAAGGCAAAAAGCCATAGAGGGTACAATTATTCTAAACGTAAGTATGGTAGGCTCAGAATGAGCGTTCCAGTGACTGCTAGAAATAATTGTAAACCTTAATTCAAATTACCGAGAAGCAAAGCACACTCGAGGTAAAATGATATAAGGTTAGAGTTACATATGTGTCGGTCACGAATACAGTAGACCCGAAAGGGCGTACTAGCACCGCTAGGCACAAATGTTGCAAATCGCATCCTTGGGAAGGAAACGAGATGGGATTCTTTTGAAAGGCCAAGATCGAATTCACAAAAGAGAGCAAATGGTGTTCCAATCCGAATACAGGCTCAAACATTTCTGCGAGCACTAAATCCGAAAGAGGAAGGAACCGGGATTTCTTAGATTTGAATCCAATAATGACAGAAGTTCTTTTTTTTTTTTTTTGAAAGGTTAAGATTGAATTCATAAAAGAGAGCAAATGATATTTCAATCCGAATACAGGCTCAAACATTTCTGCGATCACTAAATCTGAAAAGGAAGGATCCAAAAGTTCTCGAATCTAAACACAATAGTGCCGGAATTTTTTTACTTTTTTTTTATTTTTATTTTTTTTTTATTTTTTTGGAGAGAGATGTTTTTTTGAAGATTTTTTTTTAAAGAGTACACATAGGTTTTCCAATTTGGTCTTATGAAACCTTAGTAGACATATCAGCGCCCATGTAAGGGTAGGATTACTTAATGAACCCGTTTGAAGGACCCTTGCTTCGAATAGTCTAGCTGACTCCACACTCTGGATAAGGCTTTTCTCAGATTCACTTTGGTCAAAGAATGCAATTGGTGCAACCTTAATGTATTTTATATATATATATATATATATTTTTTTAAGATCTCTAATGGACCCATCAAAGAGAGGAAATGGCTCCTCCCAATCCGAACGCTGGCGCAGCGATTTCCGCGAGCAATTGTACAAGAAGGAAAAAACCAAAGTTTCTCCAATTTGAATCCAAAAGAGAGAAATCTGAAAAAAAAAATTTATATATTTTTTTTAAAAAGAAAGTCAAGATTGGATTCACAAAAGAGAGGAAATGGTACTCTAATCCGAACAAAGGCTCAACGATTTCCGCGAGCACTAAATCCGAAAGGGAAGAAACCAGAATTTCTCAAATCTGAACCCAACGATTAAAAAAAAAAAATTATGTTTGAGAAGAGAAAGAATGGAAATAAACTCAAAGACAGAAATTTCCAAAGAATCCCATCTCATGTTTTTTTTTTAAGTTGCAAGATGCAACATAGGCCACCAACTAGAAAAGAGACAAGGAGTCTAAGCATCGTGTTCTCAGATGAACGAGTCCCACCGGGTATGCTAACTTGATGGACCCGGCTTCTAGCCTTCCTCCGCCGCCCCCCCCCCCCCCCCCCCCCCCGGGGGGTGAGGGAAAACAAAAGAGGGCGAGCATCAACATTTTTGTGTACGGGTATGCCAGATTTTCTATTCTACTTGGAATTTAGAAATGGTGATCCGGAGATCCACCTTCAGAAGTAGAAAGGAAATCAAACTTTTTTTCTAACTTTCCATTGCACATATATTTTAAGAAAAGAGACAGATTTAGAATGCCGTGAGAGGCGATTTCTTTAATTTGCCGTGAGAGGCGGTTTTGTGCCTTAGAAGGCGATTTTCCATGAAAGGCTATTTTTGCCATAAAAGGCGATTTTAAAAATCTCATCTATAATGAAAGACAAGAATTGTGATTTTTGTCTCTTTAAGAAAATACAAAATACAATAGAAAAGTAAGAAAGAGGAATCTGACTTTTCAGGAAATTGTGGGGACTCATTCAAATCGACGGTCGCGAGTCATGTATGGGCTCTGCCGTCATCCTTTAGATGAGAACACATGATGCTTTAATTCACTTAGCTTGGCTTGGACCTCAGATTTTTAGAGGATAAGGACCGAGGGGATGTCCTATATCCAATAAAAAACCGGGTAGAATGGCTGAAAAGCCACATCTAGGCCATATTGAATAGAAGGGGAGAGGACGTTGGGGGGGTGGCCCCCCAAGGGACTTCAATCACCTTGTGTTGTCTCTTGAAGCAGAGTTTCTTCAAAGTAAGAGAGCTTTTTTGAGCAAGGATTTCTTCTGGATTCTTTTAGCTGTGGTTGTAGCAGCGTAGTGTGTAGTGTCATTTCTTCTTAGAATGACCCCCCTTTTTATAGGCTTTTGATAGCCATGGGTGAGTTTATGGGCATTAATGGCATTGATGCTCCATGATGAAAGGAGTTACAAGATTAATTTCATAATTTTTGTAACTCCTTTTTCCTTGGATATGATTGGCCGATGGAGAATAATGGGCATTTAATCTCTATGATGATGGGGGTTTCATGATTAATTACCATGGTTAAACTCCATAATGATAGGAGTTACATGGTTAATTGCCATTATTAATTGGACTTGTAACTCATTTTTCCTTGAATATGATTGGGCCGTCCAAAATAATGAGTTAATGACCGCATTAACTTGCCATAAAACGGTCATTTAACTTCATTAATTGGTCGCTAAGTCGCTTGAAGGGTCCCGAGCCGCGTTGCACCTTTTGGAAATCTTCTGGCGATGATCATCGATGGATTTTCATGTTGATCAACATCGGATGACTGTGAAATTTCAAACATTGACTGGTATCAATGGGCCAACAACATCTGTCCGGTCGTTTTCACGATCGGTCAAGCAGAAAGTGTGCTTTCTTGGTCGGCCGGATGGTGATCCCTAAGCGTCGGATGATGATTTCATGATTTTGACGGCGGATTTGTGATTTTGACGAAGATCGACAGATACCATGCCTCAAAAATCAGAATTTGAGAAAATCACAGGGGCCAAACATCATGAAACGTAAAAAGGATCGGAAAAACGGTCGTTTCGGTGGAAATCCAGAGACCGGGATTTCCAGGTTGCTAGCGACCATGCACCCATGGTTGCCGGCGATCATGGGGTAGGGTTACTGCCGGCAACCATGGGCCAAGGTCACCGGCGACCCTAGGCAAAGGTCGCCGCCGGCAACCATGGGGTTTGGTCCCCTTTCGGTCGCCGTTTTTCTGGCTTTTGCGCTTCTTTTTTCTTCTGTATTTTTCTTGACATTTCTGCTCATTTATCGGCTTGACTGCGCTGAAGAAAACTTGTCGAGAAGCCGTGCAAATCAAAGCACAAAGTTTCCTATTTTTGGAAAAGCCAAAGACTTTGTAGCCGATTTTCCGCCAAGAGTTGAAACTATGTCAAACGATGTCGGGATGACCTAAAATTTGAGGTGAAGCTTCCTGAGCAATAGATTGGACCAACCATGGGCTTTTATTTGAGTTTTGAAGCTGTTTGGGGTCCCGTCGATTCTAGACTTGATTTCACCACGCGGAAGATGTCGAGTTTTGATGTACGGTCAACCGATGTCCGATTGACCTGAAATTTGACAGGGAGCCCATTGGAGTCATTTTGATACGATCCATTAGCTTCGATTTGGATGCTATGGTCCAGGGGAGCTCCGTCGCCGGTAGGCTTGATTTTATTTTCGAGTGTCAAAGTCGAGTCAAATGTCGTCGGAATGACCTGAAAATTGACGTGGAGCCCTTTGGAAGCATGTAGAAGATACCCATGTGCTTTTTTTGATGAGTGATGGCCTCGGTGGTTCTCACTGCCGAGAGGCTTGATTTCGTCGTTCGAGAGTTGATGGAGGGTCAAACGATGTCGATTTGACTTGAAATTCGACGGGAAGCCTTTTGGAGGTATTTTGAGACCATCCATAGACTCTGATCGAAGATTTGATGTCTTCATCACTGTCGCCGCCGGGAGCTCCTGCTCAGCCGCTGGCGGATTGATGTTATTCCAAATGCTGTCAAAATGGCTCGAAACTTCATGTGTCCCCTTCTTTTGGCTATTTTGAAGGATCTTGCAGTTTTTGTTTGATTCTGACAAGATCTAACGCTTGAAGTGGCTCTACCTGTTTGTTATAGGATACGATTCCATGTATCTTTTGACATTGAAGAGGCAAAGTGACATTTTTGGTGTCAACAGATATCGAAAATCGTGTCCAGATTTGGGTTGAAAAGAAAGTTTTACCCCTTTTTGACCAAAACACAGGTTTTTGGGTTTCAAACACGGACAGACTAAATACGAAAGTCATAGCAAATAATAAAGCCAATCAAACGAATTCAAAATCACAATTAAAACAGTAATCCAGAATCATCCTCTCATGCTAACACATGCACTCAGGGCGTCCCTGAGCATGTTTGACTAAACCAACGCTCTCAAAATTCCCAAAACTAATTCCAAGACTAAATCAAGCCATTCTAACCCAATGATTACTAAACTCTCTCAAGACAAAACACTCGCTTAATTAACACTGATCGAGCTAATCTAGGTTGGGGTCTGACATCCTCCACCCCTTAGGATATTTGGTCCACCAAATAAAAACAATCTTACCTCAAGTAACAACTGCGGATACTTCCTCTAAACTTCATCTCTCAATTCTCATGTTACTTCTTTTGGCTCATGATTTTCCCAAAGTACCTTGACCTAGTGGATAGTCCGATTTCTCAGCTCTTGTTCCTTGGTATCAATGATTTTGCTCAGCCTTTCAACATATGATGCATCTTCTTGGATTTCCAGTGGCTCTTGCTATAGTACATGAGTAGGATTCGAAGCATACTTCTTTAACATGGAGACATGAAATACATTGTGTACCCTAGAGAGTTCCGGCGGTAATGCAAGTCTATATGCGAAATCTCCAATCTTGCTCAATATTTCATATGGTCCAATATATCTTCTTGCCAATTTGCCCTTTTGTTCGACCCTCAGAGTCCCTCTGACCGGTGATACTTTCAAGAACACTTTGCCACCCTCCTTAAATTGTAAGTCTCTTCGACGAGTGTCAGCATAACTCTTCTATATACTTCGGGCAACCTTCAAATGTTCCTGAATTAACTTGACCTTGTCACTCGTTTCTCCAACTATCGTAGGTCCATGAAAGCTATGTTCACTGACTTGTTCCCAACAAACTGGAGTTCTGTATCTACTGCCATAAAGCGCCTCAAAAGGTGCCATGCCGATGCTTGAATGCTAGCTATTATTATAGGTGAACTCACAAAGTGGTAAGTATTCATCCCACTGAACCTTGAAATCCAATACACAAGCACATAACATGTCCTCAAGAGTTTGTATAGTGCGTTCAGATTGACCATCTGTCTGTGGGTGATACGCTGTGCTGAACTGTAGCCTGGTACCCATGGATTCATGTAGAGTCTTCCAAAATCTCGAAACAAATTTGCTATCTCGGTCTGAAGTGATGGATACTGGCTGACCGTGCCTGCTAACAATCTCATTGACGAACAATTCTGCAAGTGGTGCTATGTACATCTTATTCCCTGTCTTCATTGGAATGAA
Organism: Persea americana; assembly: GCA_029852735.1. Classification (NCBI taxonomy): domain Eukaryota; kingdom Viridiplantae; phylum Streptophyta; class Magnoliopsida; order Laurales; family Lauraceae; genus Persea; species Persea americana. The sequence continues at coordinate 21,590,642 of CM056812.1, read as the reverse complement.
GTGAGCGGACTTCGTGAGACGATCTACGATGATCCAAATTGCATTATTCCTCTTCTTGGTGGTTGGCAATCCAGAGACGAAATTCATTGTAATGTGTTCTCATTTCCACTCCAGAATTTCTAACGACTATAGCAAACATGGGGGTTTTTTATGTTCTGCCTTGATCAATTGGCAAGTTAGACAATGAGGCATAAAAGCCACTGTTTCCTGTTTCATGTTGTTCCACCAAAAACGGTTCTTCAAGTTTTGGTACATTTTCGTGCTGCCCGGATGCATAGAGTACCTTGTGCTATAGGCTTCGGTCATTATCTCATTCTTCAGATCATCTACATTAGGCACACACAACCAATCACGAAAGTACAATATTCCGTTCACTATCCTGAAATTTGGACGCTCTACAATATGTTCCACAATTCTAGCTAAGTCTGGATCTTGCAACTAATTGTCCTTGATTTTCTGGATAAAGGTAGGTTCTGACACTGTCATGTGTGGTAACATTGCACCATCCCTTAGTGGTTGTACTTCCACTCCTAGTTCTTTAAACTGTTGGAAAACACTGACTCCTCTTAGACTAGCCATGACAACTTATTTTTTGCTCAAAGCATCAGCTACTACGTTCACTTTCCCAGGATGATACTTGATTGGGAAGTCATAGTCTTTGATATACTCCATCTACCGTCTCTGCCTCATGTTTAGTTCCTTCTGGGAAAACAAATATTGTAAACTTCGATGGTCTGAATGAACTTCAAATTTCTCTCCATAGAGGTAGTGTCAACACATCTTCAAGGGAAAAACGACTGCTGCCAACTCTAAGTCGTGAGTTGCATAATTCTTCTCATGATCTTTCAATTGTCTCGAGCCATAGGTAATCACCTTGCCATTCTACATCAATACACAACCCAATCCCACATTCGATGCATCTGTAAAAATAATAAATCCGCCACTGTCCGACGGTAATGTAAGGATTGGGGTTATGGTCAGTCTCTTCTTCAACTCTTTAAAATTGGTTTCACACCGATCATCCACACAAATGGCACACCTTTCCGAGTCAATTTTGTCAAGGGTGCTGCGATGGATGAAAAACCTTGGACAAATCTTAGGCAATAGCCCGCTAATCCCAAAAAGCTTCTGTTTTCTGTCACATTGTTAGGCCTTTTCCAACTGACAACTGCTTCTATCTTGGATGGATCCACTGATAAACCTTCCTTGGAAATAATGTGGCCTAGAAAAGCAACATGTTCTAGCCAAAATTCGCACTTACTGAGCTTTGCATAAAGTTGGTTGTCCCTCAGAAGTTGCAATGACGTCCTCAAGTGTTCTTCATGATCCTTCTGATTCTTGGAGTACACAGAACATCATCGATGAAAACCACTGTGGAGTGATCCAAGTGTTGTGTGAAGATCTTGTTCATGAGAGCCATGAATACTGTTAGTGCATTTGTCAAACCAAAGGGCATCACTAAGAATTAATAGTGCCCATATTTCGTTCGAAAAGCTGTTTTTTACACGTCTGAGGCTCTAACTCTCAACTGATGATATCTGGACCTCAAGTCTATCTTGGAAAAGTAAGATGCTCCTTGCAATTAATCAAACAATTTGTCTATCCTTGGCAACAGATACTTGTTCTTGACAGTCACGTGGTTCAATCTCCTGTAGTCAATGCACATCCTCAAGCTTCCATCTTTCTTTTTCACAAATAAGACCGATGCTCCCCAAGGTGAAACACTTGGCCTAATGAAACATTTGCTCAACAATTCTTGTAACTAGAGTTTCAACTGTCCCAATTCTGTTGGAGCCATTCTATAAGGTGCTATGGAGATCGGAGCTGTTCTTGGTAGAAGCGCAATTGTGAACTCAGCCTCTCTAATTGGTGGCAATCCTAGGATTTCTTCTGGAAAAACGTCTAGAAATTCAAACACAACTGGAATATCCTCCACCCCTTGGGAATGTTTATCCTCCGTGATAAACGCAATATAAGCTTCACAACTACTTTGCACTAATCTGATTGCTTTCAATGCCGAGATGAATCCTGCCTGAGTTTTCTTCCTATCTCCCTAAATCATCAAATTTGCTTGTGTTCCTCTCAATCTAAATGTAATGGTCTTTGCAAAACAGTACATCGTAGCATGATATACTTCTAACCAATCCATGCCTAAGATGATGTCAAAATCATGCATCTCTAACACAATGAGGCTTGCTGGTAAAATAGCTTAATGTAGAGTAACTGAACAGTTGGGGTAATAGGTTCTACAGATAACCTATTTACCGACTGGTGTGGTGACAGTCAAAATATAATCAAATTCTCTAGGTGGATTTGTAGGAAGTGGGTGGGCCTCTAGGATAGGTTTCAAAAAGACTTTTGACCAACTAGAAGTAGTGATCATCTATCCAAAAGGCAACAAAACCCAATCCAGGATGTATGTCCTTAATCTTAGCCATCATGGTCAGCAAATAAACCTATCAAGAAGATTGAAATAGCACCTAACAAGTAACCACGAAATTCTACAATATACAAGGGGTAGATAATACCTATGTAGCTCGGTTGTGCTCTAATGGAGAATTTGATTAAACCCTTTGATGAAGAGCTCTTTCACAAAGCAAATCAGAATCTGCAATGCCCAATTGTCTTCCACGCTATGACCCGCTTTAGATCTCTTTTCTCAAAAGAGATGGTGGAATCTCCAAGAGAAAAAGTAACTAGAATCTCTAAGGAAACTAGAAGGGAACTAGAAGAGGGAGAGAGAGGAAGAGGAGGGAGTGCAACTCTTGCACAAAAGAGGAGGTGGGTGTGAACTCCAAGGGGAGAGTGTAGTAGATGTCTAAGCCACCTTTTCTCTCCTATTTATAGCCTTTTCAACTCCTCTCTTTGTTTATCATTAGAAGTCAAACTTCCATAATAATTAGTAACTCTCTATTCCCATTATTACCACTATTAGAAGTCATACTTCAAATAGAAATAGTAGCTTTCCTTTTGAGTTCAAATAGAATTAGTAAAAATCCAATCTTGGGCTAGCGTGGGGACCGCTAGGGACTCCATAGAAAGCTGGCTCCAACTGAGATACTGCGACCCCACATCTCATGTGCAATCCAAGCCCTCAGTTAATTGCAAATGACTCCACTAAATAAATGCAATTGAACTCCAGTCTTAGGAATAAATTACAGAAGACCCTAAACTTCCCTATCACTACAAGTAGGCCCCTCCATCAATATCCATGGATCAATTGGACAAACTGTCCCACCAATTTAGATCCATATCTTATTATCCTTGAGACCCAATTAATGACAATAATCATCAGTACCATCCAATTAACTCTTAATTGAGATGGGTGTATACTTACCAATGATAAATCCATTAATTGGTACAAGGGGATAATAGAGATAGATTCCATATTGACCATTAAATGTTCCCACAGTCCTACTACCACGTACCCAAGACACCGAGGTGTTGGCCTACAATTGGCCTTATTCATTGGTGACTCAAAGCAAATGAATAGACAGAAACTTGAGTTCATCAATGTCTCAGGATTGAGAGCCCATTCCTAGGGAATTATGAAAGCAGACCTTAAAATAAAGACAGTGTTCATGAGGTTCTTCTCATGGTCCTTCAATACATCCAATGTACCGGTATAATAATCTAGAATCTTACATTCCGATGATCGAGACAGATTACACTATCTCATTGTGATCATAATACTACAACCTTGTGAGATGAGATGCCCAGTCTCATCACTGGTTGTGAATCAATTCAAGTATATGATTAGTGACACATGTCTCCTGTATGTGGATCTCATCCACACACATGTGTTACATCTAATACACTTGTGGGCTCCGGTTTATCTCATGGGCTAATATGTCATTTGTATTGGTTATGTGCTTTTAAGTAATAAAACACCATTCATCTCATGAAAGGAAAACATGAATATATTGATAAATAAAGAAATTAATCAATTTATTATATCAATCTTAACAGATTGAGACCATAAAACTAACAGGATTATCTATCTTCTTGGCAAACATAGGTGACAAAACTGAATGTGTAGACCTAGGGTCAAATAAAATATGTGCTTCTACTCCACAAACAAGAAGTTTACCTTCCACCACGTCTCCTGCAACGTTTGCATCCACACGATTGAGATGATATGCTCTTCCTTGCTGCTGTGGCCTATTCTGTGCCTGATTCGGTCTCCCTTGCACATTCCTGATTTGTTGGGGAGGACGAGCAATCTGATTCTATCCTTGTGGTTTTGCCTTGCTGCTGCTGAGGTTGTCTAGCCGGATTCTGAACTGCTGGTTGGTTCTGGGGACATGCTTGTCTTGATTGCTGGTTCCTGTTGCCTTGATTTGGTATAACTAGGCAATCGTTCATTGCATGTTCCAACGATCCACACCTGAAACAAGTGCCTGTGGCCTTGCAACACTGACTGGTCTCATGATTCTTTCCACAATGCCCACATCCACCCTACCTTGGAGGGTTCTGATCCTGCCTCGGCTTCTTGTCCTGCTATTGCCTCTGTTGCCTCTGATTCTGCTGGTTGAATTGCTTCCTCTCTTGGATGATCTTGTTTTTTATGTTCTCAAACTTGTATGCCCATTTGACAGCTTCATCAAAAGTAGCGGGTGGCACTACTCCTGTGGCATCTCTCTCAATGATTGGGTTCAACCCTTCCAAGAATTTGATGATCTTCTTCTGCACGGTGTCCACGAGTTATGGGGCATATCTAGCTAACCGCTCGAATTTGGTGACATATTTAAGGATGATCATACTTCCTTGTTTGAGTTGCTGGAACTCTATTGCCTTCTGCATCTTGACATGAGAAGGGATGTACATCTCTGTAAACTGGGTCTTGAAGGCTTCCCAGGCACCATCATTGGCCATTATCATATACAGTTCTTTAACCGTTTGCCACCATGTGTCTGCAAGTCCATAAAATAAGGAAGCTGTAAGATGTACTTTTTGAAATCTTGTGCAACTGAAGACATCAAAAATCTTCTCGGTGTTGGCCAACCAATCATCTGCAATCAATGGGTCTTCTTGACCTAAAAACTCCTTAGGTGCCCTCTTCCTAAACCTCTCATACAAGATATTAGGGTCATGATCCCTCTTGTTGATGACAAAGTTTAGCCCCGAAGGTTGCATAGGCTGGGGTTGAGGTCTATTCTGCAAAACCTTCAAAAGTTGTCACTGCACTTGAGCCATTTCGTAATCTTTCTTGGCCATTTGCTCTTGGAATCTAGCTTGATTCTCATTGGCTCTGCTGATCTAACATAGCTTGGATGAGTTCTTGGAACAATGTAGCAGTAGGAGTAAAAGCCAGATTAGTTTCTTGACTGTTACTACCCGAAGCATTCTAAATTGGTGGTGCTTTCCTTGAAAGCATGATGCTGCAAAACAATTTGTTAGTACATAATAACAAGTTTTTGGTTGGTATCTAAGTCCCATACTAAATGATCTAACGAACTCATGAATCCTCACCACGTCCCTAAGATTTTCTAGTTTCTTTTAATTGCTTGAAACATGTCCCGCTCTGATACCAGTCCTGTCGCGACCCCTGACCGAGATCCAGGCCCGGGACCGTTGTTGTGCGATGATTAATGATTATCCCACAGGTTCCCGCGGTGAGATCCCGACAAAACATACGAGACGGAACTTACACGATCAAAGGTTGCGGAAACGTGTTTCAAATCACGTCAAGACAAATCATATAATATAAAACATGAAACTTGCATAAATAAAATTGTTCAAGACATGAGTTCCAGAGGGAGAAACATAAACAGCACATTTCTCAAATTCATTTCAAGTTCAAGTTAACCAAAGTGTATTAGTTAGTTACAACCTAAAAAGAGGCCAATAAAGGCCAATACATTCCCAAGAGAATCAAAATGAATAATCCTAGCCCAAGGTCACGCGTCTCAAGATCTTGCCTAACGTTCAGATGACTTCATCGGGTTGCCACTCACGAGCTGGGGGTGGCTCAACAGCCTCCTCCGGACTCTCTTCCTCAAAGGCAACGTCGACTGCACCTGAGCACCAAAATAACAAGGATCAAACACGACGGTTTGGTAAGAAATCGATTTAGACAAAAGCATAAGTGATAAAAGTTGAAAGAATAATACTGAAAGCAATTCACTGAACTTAAACCAAAACAGTGCTAAGATGCATGGCGGATAAGCAAAACTAACATGAATACTTATAATATCATGAGTAGATGACCTACATTGAGCCCATCCTTTCTCTATCATACATGATGAAAAGAGTAAGCAGAACATAACAGAATAGAACAAAACAGGATTCCGTACCATAAAAGGTAGATGGGTACCGCCGCGTTACCGGTCAGAACAGGATGTATGTATATAATATACGACTAATCTGCAGAAAGTCCGAATGTTTAAGGACCCCCAGACAGTGGATCAGACTGAAAGGGCAGTCCAAGCTCAGTGGTGTTCATCAGACATCATGAATGCACAAAGCAGGATGAGATATGTACAAGGCAGGTCGAAAATAGGGGAAATCACATATCAAAACAGGATAAAACGAGACTAATCAGGAATAGCATAAGCTATAGTAAAACAAAGCTTAAAAGTGATGTTCTTAAAACTTCTTAAAAAGTCAACTCTCCCGGAGGCGACAGTGTCGAAGATATCAAATCTTCGATCAGAGCCTACGGATGGACTCATAATACCTCTAAAACGCTTCATGTCAAATTTTAAGACAAACCGATACCGTTTGACCCTCCATCAACTCTCAAGCAGCAAAATCAAGCCTCTCAGTGGCGAGAACCACTGAGGCCATCACGCATCAAATAAAGCACATGGGTAGCTTTTACATGCTTCCAAAGGGCTGCACGCCAATTTTCAAGTCAATCCGATGACGTTTGACCCGACTTTGACGCTCAGAAACAAAATCAAGCCTACCGGTGGCGGAGCTCCTCAGGACCATGGCATCCAAATCAGAGCTAATGGATCGTCTCAAAATGACTCTAATAGGCTCCCTATAAAATTTTAGGTCAATCGGACATCGGTTGACCATACATCAAAGCTTGACATCTTCCGCGTGGTGAAATCAAGTCTAGCATTGACGGGACCCCAAACGGATTCAAAACTCAAATAAAAGCCCATGGTTGGTCCTATCTATTGCTAAGGAAGCTTCACCTCAAATTTCAGGTCATTCCGACATCATTTGACCTACTTTTGGCTTCATACGGAAAATCGGCAAACTCCACTCGACCAAGTCGTCAGCTTTTTTCAGAAAATCGAAAACTTTTGTACTCTGATATGCAAGGATTCTCATCAGGTTTTCTCTAAGAAAATTGAGCCAAAACATGTACAAAAATATCATAAAAAATATCAAAAGAAAAAAGAATAAAAAAAATGCAAAAGAGGCCGAAAACCGGGAACTAAAGGGCCAAAAGTCCTCATGGTCGCCGCCGGCGACCATGGAAATCCGAGTCGCCGAATTTTTGCCGAAAGGGCCGTTTTTCCGTCCCTTTTCACATTTCTAGTTGTTTGGCCCTGTGGTTTTTCCAAAATCTGATATTTTGAGCATAATATCCATCGATCTTCGTCAACATCACGGATCCACTGCTGAAATAATGAAATCATCATCCGACGCTTCAAAGTTGCCAACCGGCCGACCAAGAAAGCACACTTTCTGCTCGACCGACTGTGAAATCAATTGGACAGATGTTGCCGGCCCACTGGTATCAACCAATATCTGAAGTTGTATCGCCATGCGATATCAAACAACATGTGGATCCATCGGCGATCATCGCAGGAAGAATTCCAAAAGACGCAGTACGCCCCGCGACTCTTTGAGTGCCCCCAGCGACCACTTAATGCAGCTAAATGACCTGTTTTATGACAAGTTAATGTGGTCATTAACTCATTATTTTGGACGGTCCAATCAGATTAAAAAAAATGAGTTACAAAGTCCAAGCAATTATAGCATTAAAACCATGTAACTCCTCTCATCATGGAGATTAAAGGCGATTAAATGCCCATCATTCTCCATCGACCAATCAGAAGCCAAGAAAAAAGAGTTACAAAATCAAGAATTAAAAACTTGTAACTCCTTCCATCATGGAGCATTAATGTAATCAATGCTCATAAACTCTCCTAAAGGCCACCAAAAGCCTATAAAGGTGGTCATTCAAAGGAGAAAGGGTCTGGAAAAATCGTCCAAAATCAAGCGATCAAGAATCTCCGAAAATCTAGACACTGCGCAAAGAAGCTCTGCTACTTTGAAGAAACTCTGCAGCAACAGACACCACAAGGTGATTGAAGTCCCATGGGGGGCCACCCTCAAGGTCCCCTCTCCTTCTATCCAACATAGCTAGATGTGGCTTCTCAGCCCATCCACTCAATTTTTCATTGGATATAGGACCTCCCCTTAGTCTTTATCCTCTAAAAATATGAGGTCCAAGCCAAGCCACAAGAATCAAAGCATCATATGTTCTCATCTGAAGGACGATGGCAGAGTCCATACATGACTCGCGACCGTCGATTTGAACGAGTCCACACAATCTCCTGAGAAGTTAGAATCCTTTTTCTTACTTTTCTATTGAAATTTGTATTTTTCTAAAGAGACAAAAAAATCACAATATGTGTGCAATGGAAAGTCAGAAAAAAGATTGATTCCCTTTCTACTTGTGAAGGTGGGTCTCTGGATCACCATTTCTAAATTCTAAGTAGAATAGAAAATCTGGTATGCCCATACAAAAAATGTTGATGCCCGCTTTTCATCCGTTGGACCCCGGCAGACCCGGGGTGAAGGAAGGCAAAAGCCCGGTCCATCAAGTTGGCACATCCGGTGGGACTCGTTCATTTGAGAACATAATGCCTTTTGATTCTTTGGCCCCTTTCTAGTTGGTGGCCTATGTTGGATCTTGCATCTAAAAAAAAAAACCATGAGATGGAACTTTTTAGAAATTTCTATCTTTGAGTTTATTTCCACTCTTTCTCATTCAAATAAAAAATTTGATTTCTTGTTTTTGGATTCAATTTTGAGAAACTTTGATCATTTCCTCTTCGAACTTGATAGCTCGCAGAAATGTTCGTAGCTATTGTTCATATCGGGGAATGGGCAATCTTTTCTCTTTGATGAGTCCGATAGGGATATTTAAAAAAAATATGATTTCAAACTTTTCAGATTTAAAAAAAAAATATTTTCTCTCTTTTGGATTCAAATTTGAGAAACTTTGGCTCTTTCCTTTTCGGACAATGGCTCGCGGAAATCGTTTGTAGCCAACGTTTGGATTGGAGGGGCCATTCGCTCTCTTTGATGGGTCCATTAAAAATCTTTCAAAAAAAAAAAAAAACCTTTTTTTTTAAAAAAAAGAGAGCCACTAAGGTTTCACCAATTGCGTTCTTTGACCAAAGTGGATCTAGTTTGGAAGATAGGTCCAATTGATCCATGGATAGTGGTGAAAGGGCCTACTTGTGCATATAGGGAAGTTTAGGATCTTCTATGTAATTTATTGCTAAGACTGGAGTTCAATTGCATTTATATAGTGGAGTTATTTGCAATAAACTATGGGCCCGGATTGCACATGAGATGTGGGGTCACAAGTCCCAGTTGGAGACAGCTTTCTAAGGAATACCTAGTGGTCCCCACGCTAGCCTAAGTTATTAGAAATATACTAATTATAGTAGAACTCTAAAAGGAAATAGAAAGTTACTATTTCTACTTAAAGTTAGACTTCTAATAGTGGTAATAGTAAGTTACTAATTATTAATGAAAGTGAGACTTCTATTTTAATTAGAAAAGAAAAGTTACTAATTATAATGGAAGTGAGACTTTTATTTAAATTAGAAAGAAGAGAGTTACTAATTGTTAGAGAAGTAAGACTTCTATTTCAATTAGATAACAAAGAGGAGCTTGCTTTGAAGCATTAAATAGAGGAGATTATAGGGCTAGACCTCCCATGCATATCCCGACCTAGGGATTCATGCCCAAGCCTTGTTTGTGCAAGAGTTGCACATGCTCCTTCTCCTCTCTTCCCTCTTCTAGTTCTCTTCTAGTTTCCTTAAGAGCTTTCTCTTGAAGATCCCACCTATCCTCTTGAGAAAAGAGAATTTGATACGGGTCATAGCGTGGAAGATCAAATTCTCTTGGAGATTCCTATTTGATATGTGAAAGAGTTTCATCATCAAAGAAAGACGCAACTTCTCCATTAGAGCACAACCAAGCTCCAAAGGTATAATCTACTTATTTGTGTGTTGTAGATTTTTTTTTATGGATGCTTGTTGACTGCTGTTCTATCTTCTTGATAGGTTTATTTACTGATCATGATGGCTAAGATTGAGGACATGGATCCTGGATTAGGTTTTATAGCCTTCTAGATAGTTGGTCACTAGATCAAGTTGGTCAAAAGTTTTTGAAACCTATCCTAGAGGCCCACCTATTTCAAACAATCTTCTATCTTCTTACACAATTTTGAAGCATCTTCATCATGTCCAGCACTCGAACCTTTTGAAAGAAGGTATCTTGTACCATACTTAAATATCTCTCTTGACAATACGGTGGGTGAACCCATTGAACAAGAAGGTGATGACGTTGAGTCTTTCATGATGAAGAGTATCCACCACATACCAGATTCCAACATCGCACTTGATGATCCAAACCCCACAGAGTCCTTCGAGAAAGGCGACCTTGTGTTCGCGGTTCAAAAGCCATTGATTCTTGTTCGTACATCTAAAATAAATGATGAGTCAAGATGGAAAGGGCCTTATATCATTGACAAAGCCTTCTGTAATGGAGCATATGCTTTCTTCAATTTCGAAGGAGACAGGTTTATGCTGCATAACAAATTTCTCCGATGTTGTTCTTAAAGCTGCGTCACTCCCTTCCTGCCAGTAGAGTCTACCTGATTTTGAGGATCAACTACATAAAGGTCCTTGTCACGAAAGCAGGTCCTCTCAATGCCCGACTAGCAAAATGGTCCATCCTTCTGTCACAGTTTGATATTAGGTATGTACCACAAAAGGCAATCAAAGGCCAAACTCTAGCAGACTTTCTTGCAGAGCATCCATTGCCTAAGGATTCTCCACTCAGGGATGATCTACCAGGCGAACCTGTCTACATTGTGGAGACTTCCTCATCAAATGCCTCCTGGGACATGTACTTCGATGGTTCAATCAGGACAAATGAAAAAGGAAATCTGATATCGGGAATTGGCTACTTGTCACAACAAGAGGTTGAAGAAACACTCAAAGAAGTGCATGCCGGTCTTTATGGAGCCCATCAAGCTGGTCCTAAGCTTTAGGATCAGATAAAAAGGCTAGGATATTATTGGCCTACCATGGTAGCTGATGCAATGCAATTTGCTAAGCGCTGCCAACAATGCCAAGTTCATGGAGATTATGTCCACATGCCTCCAGACTGGCTACATCCTACAATGATCTCATGGCCTTTTGAAGCCTGGGGTATAGACATTCATAGGTCCTATCTCTCCCTCATCAAGAAAAGGTCATCGCTTCATCTTCGCTGCTACGGATTATTTCTCCAAGTGGTCAGAAGCATTTGCGTTCAGTGAAATGAAGACCTTATCAATCCTTCAATTCCTATGCACCAACATTATCTGTCTCTTCGGCATACCTAAAAGATTCGTCCATGGTAAAGGACCATTATTCCGGGATAACAGATTCTACAAGTTCTGCGACAAATACAAAATCTATTGCCTTCTGCCTCTTGACATGAGAAGGGATGTACTTGTCTATAAACTGGGTCTTGAAGGCTTCCCAGGCACCATCATTGGCCATTGTCAGATACGGTTCCTTGACCGTTTGCCACCATGTGTCTACAAGTCCATAAAATAAGGAAGCTATAAGATGTACTTTCTGATGTCCTGTGCAAGTGAAGACATCAAAAATCTTCTCGGTGTTAGCCAACCAGTCATCTGCAGTCAATGAGTCTTCTTGACCTGAAAACTCCTTAGGTGCCCTCTTCCTAAACCTCTCATATAAGATATTAGGGTCATGATCCCTATTGTTGATGACAATGTTTGGCCCCAAAGGTTGCATAGGCTGGGGTTGAGGTCTATTCTATAAAACCTCCAGAAGTTATCGCTGCACTTGAGTCATTTCTTCATCTTTCTTGACCATTTGCTCTTGGAATCTAGCTTGATTTTTATTGGCTTGCCTCTGCTGATCTAACATAGCTTGTATGAGTTCTTGGAACTGTGTAACAGTAGGAGTAATAGCCAGATAGATTTCATGACTGTTATTACCCAAAGCATTCTGAGTTGGTGGTGCTTTCCTTGGAGACATGATGTTGCAAAACAATTTGTTAGTACATAATAACAAGTTTTCGGTTGGTATCTAAGTTTCATACTAAACGATCTAACAAACTCACGAATCCTCGCCACGTCTCTAAGTTTTTCTAGTTTCTTTTAATTGCCTGAAACATGTCCCGCTCTGATACCAGTCCTGTCGCGACCCTGGACCAAGATCCGGGCCCGGGACCGTTGTTGTGCGATGATAAATGATTATCCCATAGGTTCCCGCGGTGAGGATCTCGACAAAACATACGGAACGGAACTCGGGCGATCAAAGGTTGCGAAAACGTGTTGTAAATCATGTCAAGACAAATCATAAAATATAAAACATGAAACTGGCATAAATAAAATTATTCAAGACATGAGTTCCAGAGGGAGAAACATAAACAGGACAATTCCAAAATTCATTTCAACTTCAAGTTAACCAAAGTGTATTACTTAGTTACAACCCAAAAAGAGGCCAATAAAGGCCAATACATTCCCAAGAGAATCAAAATGAATAATCCTAGCCCAAGGTCACACGTCTCAAGATCTCGAATAAGCATTTTGAGCAAAACTAACATGAATACTTATAATATCATGAATAGATAACCTACATTGAGCCCATCCTTTCTCTATCATATATGATGAAAAGAGTAAGCAGAACAGAATAAAGCAGGATTCTGTACCATAAAAGGTAGACGAGTACTGGTCGCGTTACCGGTCAGAACATGATGTATATATATAACATACGTGATGGACCCGTCTTTTTTAGCAGCATTTTGTTTGTACTGTGTCAACAGCATTTTGAGCAGCCTCTTAGTTTTCATCATCATCAGACCAGGATCCTTGTGGCTGGAAGGGGTTATACCAGATTACTGGCATAAGGTGGGATTCCGGAATCCATTCTTCATCGGAGAGATATTCTCCGGTTTCAAGGGACTCCTCCCACTCATCTGTGTCACTGGCAGTGTCACTGGACTCGTATCTATTCATGGAGAATCCAACTACCGAGTTACAAGAGTATGATGCCCCTACGTAGTCTCATCCCTGAGCCGTGGTGGCATGAAATCACTGAGAGTGAATCTTCTTATCACTCTTGGAGCTTTGGGGAGGGACTCCTCTGTTGCCCCTAGTGAAGCGGTTAGGAGGAGGTTTCTGCCCTTTCAGGGACCTCTTGTTTTGTTTGAGCCTTATCCTGCTGTTTGAGCTTGCAGAGTTATCTCTTGGCTTGCCTTCGCTGTTGAGCGATCGGCTTTGTTTTGACAATCTCCCAATTTTCATCTTCTAGGAGATTGGGATGTACCCATATGGGCTATCCATCTGGTGTTGGATAAGGCACCAGCCCTTGGGATGTTTGGGTCATTTTTATCACCTTGAAGGAAGTAGTGACTTTTTCCATTGGTGATTTGGATGTTTGTCCGTATGACACCATGTTAACGGAGGCAGACCTGTAGTTTTTGTCAAAGGTCATGACTCCGTTTTTCCACATCTCGTTAATCTTCTCTCTCACAACGAAACATTGGTTGAGAGGATGCAAGACCATTTGGTGGTATGGACAATATCGGGGATCGTTGGTTTTGCCAACATCTCCCAGTCTTTTGGGGTCAGGCAAGGTGAGTTTACCATTTGCCAAGAGAGCCCCAAATATTTCTTCAACATCTTCATCGAATGGGTATTTCTTTTCTACCCGTTCTTTAAAGGCACCAGAGAGTTTAGGTCTCTTACCTGCAGCTTTGTTTTCAGCTTTCTTTGGCGCCCAAGGGGCTGACTTGGTTTGCACATTGAGAATCTCCTTTTTCTTTGGCTTGGAGGTTGGAATGGCAATCTGCTCTTTCTTTGATGACTTTTGACTGTTGAGGTCTTTGATCACCGTTTCAGCCTCCATAGACGCTTCTAGAAGTTCTCCCAAGTTCTTTGATTTGTTGCCGATGATCATAGAGCGGATCCTTGCTCTCATGTTGTTTCGGCAAATGTCGACTAGCGATGCTTGTGGCAGCACATTTGACCATTTGTATGCCATTGCTTTCCACTTGTGAATGAAGTCATATGCCGACTCATTCTCTCCCTGTTTAAGGCTGCAGAGCTGAGCCATAGTAACAGGATGATCCTCACCTTTGAAGTGGGTCAGGAAACGTGTCTCTAGCATGGTCCAATTTTGAATGGAGTCCTCTGGTAGAGTGGAGTACCAATCAATGGCCGTAACTTTTAGGGAACTTGCAATGAGACGGATCTTGAGAGCATCTTGATCCGCGATCGTTCCTGTCAGGATCTTGAAGTGGATGACGTGCTGTCTAGCTGAACCTTTCCCCGTATATGTTTGGAGAAGAGGTTGTTTGAACTTTGGAGGGAATGGAACCGAGTCCATCCATAAGGGGTATGGTGGCTTTATCCCATGCTCCTTCAGTGTATCCTTTTCTTTTGCTTTGGCGAGGATATTGTCAATGTCCTTTTTAGTAAGGGCGCGTGACTCATCTTCTCCACCGTTCGCCTCATCTTGTGGAGGAACTTCATCATTGTTTGGTGGACGCTGGAGAGTGAGAAGGAGGTTTTCCATCAGAACCTCTATTCTCTGTTGTCCTTGCTCTAGCTGCTGAATGCGTAGAGCCATGTCGTCATGTGATGGAGGTTGCTCAGAGTTTGTGACCAAGACATTCATCCTTCGTGAGTCGAAAGAGGATACTATCTTAGTGTCTGAGCTGGAGCTCATTCTTCTAGATGAAGAGCCCGAGGAATGATCACTCCGGTGTCCTTGGCTCGAAGGAGTGGGAGAGTCTTCCTGATGTCTTCTCGTCTGGAAGACGCTGCGAGTCACCGGTCGTCTGACATGTATTTTTGTTGCTGATTTCTGCCTTCTCTTGGTTTTGCCAACCATGTGGACAGCAGCAACTTGGTTGGGTCCTTCTTTTTCGACCCATTTTTGGGCGATTTGAAGCTCAGAATGCTGAGTTCTTTGCTTCTCTAATCTCTTTTGTCGATATGCCGAGCGGCGACGTATGCGACGAGCAATTTGAGCTTCGAATAGCTCGGGCTGTGCTCTGGCAAAGAAGGACATGGTCCCTCGTGCGCAGCAACCGAGCTTGTCTTCCTGGAAGACTGGCATGGACAGGATCTGGACACGGTCCTTGGCCTGTCGCAGCGAAGCTTTAAATTTTGCAAGCTCGGCCCCTGTTGAGATGAAGGGTCGAGTTGCAGGAGAGCAGGCCCTGGCAGGTTCTTGTCGAGGCCTTGTGATGCACGACTTGATTTTGGGCTTGTATGAACAAGCCGGCTCGTGCTGAGTTGTTTTGGTTGTTCGGTTGAGGGTAGGTTTCTCTCATTTGATGTAAGCAAGTGGATAGAACCTATTCTCCTTGAGAGGAGCCAGGTATGCTGGTTTTGCAGATGTCCGAGACCTTCTTTGTTTTGGCGAAGATCGCGGGGACCAAGTCTTGGGGCAGACCTAGCTTTTTGTAGGTTGAGGCCTCGTGGGATTGCCACGAGCCTCAGGCTTCTTGGTGACCGCCTTTGGTGTCGAGGCAGCGACATGTTAAATGGCGGTTTTCTGCTTCTTAGCAGGCACTGTCTCTTCTACGGGTAGTGGGAATGGTCCCAGTGACCCGAAGACGTTGGTCCGGGGAGTGGAGGTCGACTCGGTGTTTTGGGAGTTGCTGAGGGAGGTGACGCTTCTGCAGCAGGCGGGGCACTTGAAAGTGCCCTTGCTTTGCTTCTCTTGAAGCATGACTTGGTACTTGTTCTCGTCGAAGGTGATGGTCAATGAGGCTGCCATTGTTAGTTTTGGAAAAACTTCTGAAACAAGACCACATCATTTAGTAATCACAAGAATATTGTGATCATAAATGGGCTATACTATGGTTTTGTCTTTTCAAATCGCTCAGGGGCATGGCCCGTTATGAGCGTAATGAAGAAGGCAAAAAGCCATAGATGGTATAATTGTTCAGAACGCAAGTATGGTCCGCTCGAAATGAGCGTTCCAGTGACTGCTAGAAGCAATTGTAAACCTTAATTCAAGTTACCGAGAAGCGAAGCTCACTCGAGGTAAAATGATATAAGGTTGGAGAAACAAATGTGTCGGTCGCGAATACAGTAGACCCAAAAGGGCATACTAGCACCGCTAGGCACAAATGTTGTAAATCAAATCCTTGAAAAAGGACACGATATAGGATTTTTCTTTTTTTTGAAATGCCAAAATTAGATTCTCAAAAGAGAGAAAATGGTATTCCAATCCGAAGAGAGGCTCAAACATTTCCGCGAGCCTAAATCCGAAAAAGGAAAGAACCAGGATTTCTCAAATTTGAATCCAAAATGATGGAAGTTTTTTTTTTTTTTTTTAAGTCAAGATTGAATTCATAAAAGAGAGAAAATGGTATTCCAATCTGAATACAGTCTCAAACTTTTCTGCGAGCCTAAATCCAAAAAGGGAAAGAACCAGGACTTCTCAGATTTGAACACAATAGTGACAGAAGTTTTTTTGTTTGTTTTTAAGATTTTTTTTTAAGATTTTTCTTTTTTTGTGAAGAGTGCACATAGGTCTTCCAATTCGGTCTTATGAAACCTTAGTGGATAGCTTAGCCCCCAGGTAACGGTAGGATTACTTAATGAACCCGTTTGAAGGACCCTTACCTCGAACAGTCTAGCTGCCTCCACACTCTGGACAAGGCTTTTCTTAGATCCACTTTGGTCAAAGAACGCAATTGGTGCAACCTTGGTGTTTTTTTTTTTTAAAGATCTCCAATGGACCCATCAAAGAGAGGGAAATGGCCCCTCCCAATGCGAACGTTGGCTCAAACATTTCTGCGAGCCATTATACGAAAAGGAAAGAACCAAAGTTTCTCCAATTTGAATCCAAAAGAGAGAAATTTTAAAAAAAAACTTTTAAAAAGCTTTTTTTTTGAAAGATCTCCAATGGACCCATCAAAGAGAGGAAAATGGCCCCTCCCAATCCGAACGTTGGCTCAAACATTTCTGCGAGCCATTGTACGAAAAGAAAAGAACCAAAGTTTTTCCAATTTGAATCCAATGAAAGGAATTTATAAAGTTTTTTTTTACCTTTTTTTTTGAAAGAATTCCAATGGACCCATCAAAGAGAGGAAAATGGCCCCTCCCAATCTGAACGTTGGCTCAAACATTTCTGCGAGCCATTGTACGAAAAGGAAAGAACAAAAGTTTCTCCAATTTGAATCCAAAAGAAAAAAAACTTTTTTTTTTTGTTGAGAAAAGAAAGAATGGAAACAAGTTCACAGAAAGAAGTTTCCAAAGAATCTCATCTCATGTTTTTTTTTAGATACAAGATCCAACACAGGCCACCAACTAGGAAGGAGCCAAGGATTCTAAGCATCGTGTTCTCAAATGAACGAGTCCCACTGGGTGTGCCAACTTGATGGACCCATCTTTTTCTTTCTTGCCTTCCTCCGTCCCGGGTCCGCCGGGGTGCGGCGGGGCGAAGAAAAAAAAAGAGCAAGCATCAACATTTTTTTTTGTACAGGTATGCCAGATTTTCTATTCTACTTGGAATTTGAAATGGTGATCCGGAGATTCACCTTCACAAGTAGAAAGGAAATCCAACTTCTTTTCTAACTTTCCATTGCACATATATTTAAAGAAAGAGACAAGATTTTAAAATGCCGTGAGAGGCGATTTTGTTTAGTTTGCCCTCAAAGGCAGTTTTGTGCTGTAGAAAGCGATGTTGCCATAGAAGGCGATTTTACAAATCTTATCAATAGTGAAAGACAAGAATTGTGATTTTTTGTCTCTTTAAAAAAATACAAAATACAATAGAAAGGGAAGAAAAAGGGATCTGACTTCTCAAGCGATTGTGGGGACTCATTCAGATCGACGGTCGCGAGTCATGTATGGACTCCGCCATCGTCCTTCAGATGAGAACACTTGATGCTTTAGTTCACTTGGCTTGGCTTGGACCCCAGATTTTTAGAGGACAAAGACCAAGGGAAGGTCCTATATCCAATAAAAAAATGGATAGATGGGCTGAAAAGCCACATCTAAGCCATGTTGGATAGAAGAAGAGGGTGAAACCTTGGGGGGATGGCCCCCCAAGGGACTTTGATCACCTTGTAGTTCTTGCAGCAGGGTTTTTTCAAGGCAGGAGAGCTTCTTTGTGCAGAGAATTCTTCAGGATAGTTTTCAGACAATTTTTCAAGACCACTTCAGACAATTTTTCAGGACCTTTCCCTTTGGAATGACCACCTATTTATAGGCTTTTGGTGAGCATTAAGAGGGTTTTATGGGCATTAATGGTCCTAATGCTCCATGATGGGAGGAGTTAAAAGATTTAATTTCATAATTTTGTAACTCCTTTTTCTTGGATTTTGATTGGCCAATGGAGAATAATGGGCATTTAATCTCCATGATGATGGGAGTTTCATGGTTAATTACCATGATTAATCTCCATAATGATAGGAGTTACATGGTTAATTGTCATGATTAATTGGAATTGTAACTCCCATTTGCTTGCTTCTGATTGGGCCGTTTAAAATAATGAGTTAATAACCTCATTAACTTGTCATAAACGGGTCAATTAACAACATTAATTGGACGCTGAGTCGCTTGAAGAGTCGCGGGCCGCGTCGTGTCTTTTGGAATTCTTCTTGCCATGATCATCGATGGATCCGCACGTTGTTTGATGTTGGATGACGATGCAAATTCAGATATTGATTAATATCAATGAGCCAACAACATCTGTCCAATCGATTTCATGTTCGGTCGGGCAGAAAGTGTGCTTTCTTGGTTGGCCGGTTGGCGATTTTGGAGTGTCTAATGATGATTGAATGATTTCGACGTCAGATCCGTGATGTTGACGAAGATCGACGGATATCATGCCTCAAAAATCAGATTTTAAGAAAATCACAGGCGCCAAACTTTGCGAAACGCGAAAAGAATCGGAAAAACGGGCGTTTCGGGGAAAATCCGGCAACCCGGATTTCCAGGGTCGCCGGCGACCTGAGACTTCGGTCCATTTTCCAATCGCCTTCCCGTATCCGTTTCTTGGGCTTTTTCTCTTATGTTTTCTCCTGTATTTTTCTTAACATTTCTTCTCATTTATTGGCTTGATTCCACTAAAGAAAACCCATCGAAAGGCTGTGCAAATCAGAGCACAAAGTTTCCTATTTTTGGAAAAGCCGAAGACTCCGTAGTCAATTTTCCGCCACGAGTTGAAACTAGGTTAAACGATGTCGGAATGACCTGAAATTTAAGGTGAAGCTTCTTGAGAATTAGATAGGACTAACCATGGGCTTTTACTTCAGTTTTGAAGCCGTTTGGGGTCTCGTCGATGCTAGACTTGATTTCACCGTGCGGAAGATGTCGAGCTTTGATGTGCAGTTAGCCGATGTCTGATTGACCTGAAATTTGACAGGGAGCCTATTGGAGTCATTTTGAGATGATCCGTTAGATCTGATTTGGATGCCATGGACCTGGGGAGCTTCGCCGCCGGTAGGCTTGATTTTGCTTTGGAGCGTCAAAACTGGGTCAAACGTTGTCGGAATGACCTGAAATTTGATGTGCAACCCTTTGGAAGCATGTAGAAGCTACTCATGTGTTTTATTTGATGAGTGGCGGCATCGCAGGTTCTCGCCGCCGGGAGGCTTGATTTCGCTGTTCGAGAGTTGATGAAGGGTCAAACAGTGTCGATTTGACTTAAAATTCGATGTGGAACCTTTTGGAGGTATTTTGAGACCATCCATAGGCTCTGATCGAAGATTTGATTTATTTGAAACTATCGCCACCGGGAGCTCCCGTTCAGCTATCGGAGGATTGAAGTTAGGCCAAATGGTGTCGAAATGGCCCGAAACTTCATGTGTACCTCTTTTTTTGCTATTTTGAAGGACCTTGCAGTTTTTGTTTAATTTTGACAAGATCTGATGCTTGAAGCAGCTTTGCCTATTTGTAGTAGGATGCGGCTCCATGTAGCTTTTGATGTTGAGGAGGCAAAAAGACATTTTTCGTGTCAACAAATGCCCCCTCGAGATACAGCGACGAATTGGATAACTTTCGCAGTCGATGTGCCTCGAAGAAAACTTTGAAGGAGAACTTCTTACTTGACTAAGAGTCTGTAAGCATTTTCCTTGATAGAGTAACCTTTTGAGTTTCCAATGGGATTTTATGGCAGTGAGAGAGATCACGTACCATCTCAAGGCAGAATTTTTGAAAATGACATTTGGATTGGTTTTTTTTTTTTTTTTTTTTAGGTTTTGGAATTTTTTTCTTTTTGACCTTGTGAACCTAAAGGCTTTGTGTGGCGCATCAGGCGGTCAAGAAAGGTTTTTGGTTTTTGACCTTGTCACTTAACAAGCTGTATGTGGCAGGTTAGGGGCTTGGATTTTGGATTTTGATTTTTTGGTCTTGTAACCTAACAAGCTGTATGTGGCAAGTTAGGGGACCGGGATTTGGTTTTGGTTTTGGCCTTGTGACCCAACAAGCTGTATGTGGCGAGTTAGGGGACCCTGGTTTGGATTTTGGTCACTCTTTGGGACAATTTTGGGTCCATTGGAGTGGTTTGGTTTTTTGTGGAATGTCAGTTTCAAGGTTTTGGCTTAATTTGGCTCATGAGATGGGATGGTTTGCATTTTTGGAAACTCATGAGGCTTGGAAATTTTTTTTTTTTTTGTATGGTCCAATCAACTCAAAGGAGGCATGGAACCGTTTTTGTATGCTCTTGGTGAGAGGAATTTTGACTAAAAGCCACTTTTAGTGCCTAGGCAGTCAAACCTGGCTCATGTGGGCTAGCCCATGGGACCTTAAGCTTTAAAGATGGCTTAGATCTCATGTGGTGTCATTTTCGTAAAGAATATCTAAAAATATCTCTTTTTGGTAGAGAATATCTAAAAATATTCTTACTTGGAGAGAATCTCTCAAGTTTCATTGATTTTGGGAGAGATTTTCTCAAAGTATCTTTCTTTGGGATAAAGTTTCCCATAATCCCTCTCTTTTTGGAGAGAATTTCTCAAAAGATCTCCTCATTGGGAAAGAATATCCCATGATTCCTTTCTTTTAGGAAGTTTGCTAATTTATAGCACTTACCTCCTTTCTTTTCTCCTCATTTCCTCTTTTGGTTTGCTCTCTTCTATAAAAGCAAGGGGAGGTTGGATCTCTTGCTCTTATTGCCTTCTTTTTGCAAAAGTCTTTAAGAGTGCTCCAACATCAAGAATTCTTCTTCTTCTTCAAGGATCTTCAAGCTTTTTCTTCTTCTTTTCCATCAATGGCTTCAAGTAAGTTTCTTCTTTTTCCTTAAGAAACCCCATGTAGGAATAGAAAAAGTTTTTCTTTCTTTTCTTTTCTTTTCTTTTTCTTTCTCTCTCCTTTTGTTTTCTCTTTTTTCACGTGCATTCTTCTTTTTCTTTTTCTTTTTTTTTTCACACGTGCATTCTTTTTTCTTTTTCTTCACATTTTTTTTTCTCTCTGTTTTTTTTCTTTTTTTCTTTCTTTCTTTTTTTTTTCTTTCTTTTCCTTTCACGGTTTTTCTTCCTTTTTTTTTTACCGTGTTTTTTTTTTCCTTTCTTTCTTTCTCTTCTTTTTTTTTCTTCTTTCTTTTTTTTTCTTTTCTTTTCTTTTTTTTTTTTTGTGTGTGGCTGTACAGACAAAGACCGTACGGTCATGGCCGTACGGCCATGTGGCCTATGGGCGTTTTTTTTTGTTGTTTGAGAAAAAGAAAATTTCTTCCTCCTTTCTCTCCCTTTTTTCGGATTTCGAGATGCACATGCATGACAACTTTCCTTCTATGCATTTTTTTTTCTTTTAGAGAATGGAATTGGAAGGATGATAATGCACACCTGGAAATCTTTTCGCAAGTCTTAGGATTTGGAGCTCGCAGCAATGTTGAGCCCTTTCTTGGTCTTGCGGGGATTTTTGAGGAGCTTTGTAAGTTTTGGATTCTGGAGCTTGCAGCAATGTTGAGCCCTTTTTCAATCTTGCGGATATTTGAGAAGCTTTGGTTTGATCTCGCAGCAATGTTTGAGTTCAAGCCTTCTTCGAAAATTTTCCATTGATTATGAGCTTGCAGCAATGTTGAGCCCATCTTCAAGCTCCTATTTCTTTCGGGGTGTTTTCCTTTTCTTCGGAATTGCCCCGGAACCATGCCAAAATTTCGCTTTAATTTTTTAGCAAAATTCTGTCATTTTGATGATTGATTTTTCTCTCTTTCCATCCTTTGCAGGTGGTTCCTCCAGAACGAACAAGGGTAAGGAGCCCGTCACTGATGTGCCTCGTCGTTCTACTAGATCCTCTAATGTGGCCGTACAGCAGGCCTGGGAAGAGGTCTAGTATGTTGGAAGGAACTTGGAAGAGTGTGACTCACTCAACCGAGATGAGATGAGGCAACATTTGATTGCCCTCAAGGGTGAGGAGTTTTGTAAGATTATGGCAAGCTACCGTCCCTGGGTCACGGACGATTACAGCATTGTGCCCAAGCCTACCTTCTTCTTTGGTGATGCTGTCCCCGATGATTCAACATACCAAAGGAGATGTTTTCAGTTCTCTCTCACAGTTGATGGTGAGAAGAGAATTGTTTCTACCCGGTCGACCTTCGATCGGACTATCTCGATCATGAGTCTTTCCTCCACATGCTTGAAGAGGGAAGATCCTCCAAGCTGGGTGAAGAAGACAAATGTGATCAAGACCGGGGTTTTTGTTGGCAGCCCTTCTGGTTTTGCAGAGAAGTCGCCTGCCCACATGGACATTTTGATGCCGGCCAGCGGCTACCAAGGTTCAAACCAATCTTTGGTCGATTTAAGACCGGTGGGCCTTGGCATTTTCAAGGGCAATGGCAGTAATTGGGTGAATCCTTTTCGACTTCGCGGCCATTTCAGTGCTGACTCGAACTGGGAGTCGTGGACTGATCACATCCTGCAGGTTGGTGGTGCCATTCTGAAGGGGGCCGAGATTTTTGAATCGGTATGCGCTTTTCGGCAAACCGTGGTTTTCTCTGATGTGGCCTTCATGGCCATGCTGGAGTCATTCCTTCCACAAACCAACACCTTCGTTGTCACGAACGGTGAGATTGGTTTTTCTTTAAAGGAACTGAGTGCCATCACCGGGCTGCCTATCCTCGGCAATCTCTATGAGGAGTTTATGCCTATTGACAGCGTCCTTGAGGAGCAGTTTGAGGAGTTCATGCTTTTGTACTTTCAGCTCGTCACCTTCTACGACTTTTTGAAGGAGAAGGAGGGCTCGAAAGTCCGGTGTAGCAGTTGGAGGAGTGGTAGCGTTTTGTCTTCTAACTTCTTTGACAGCGGGGAGTCTTCTGAGAGTACGACCCAGGAAGCCAGGGCTAAGAACCCGGATTCGAAGAAGATCTCCGTAATGCAAGAGAGTTTGAAGGAATTCTCCGCAAGCACAGGCGCTATTCATTCTGACATTGCGCTGCGGAGGGATCTAGCTTTCTTCCTCACTTATTGGCTGGTTGAGGCCGTTTTTGCTGGAGGAGATGGAGCGCACATCAGGCTGTATTGCTTTTTTTTTGGCTTGTCAGATGACGTTTAGAGAGCGGCATGCTTTGGTGCCTGCTCTTTACTCCTATTTATGCACCGAACTGCAAGCTGCTGCTTTTCTGGTTCGGTTTGGGCTTCCCATGAATAGGGTATTTTCTGCCCACATTTTCTATTCGTGTATGTATACCACTGTCCCAGTTTCCACCGATTGGGTGCTGCTCAAGACGATGACCCTTTCATGATTCGGTTGGCTAGAAGGAAGCCTATTTCCGAATCTCTTTTATCTGCTCGCTTGAGGATCCAACGATTCTGGGACGTCGAGATGGGGCAGTCTTCAATGAAGTTTTCTCCGGGCTTACGGAATATGGCTTTTGATTTTGGTGTCTCCCGTGATTTGACCAAGGCAGGGTTGGGGAGACACTATTCTTTGACAAATGCGGAGAGGAGTTGGCTTTTTAACATACGTGTCGGCACGATGGTGTACCACAGACATCTTTTCGTCGACATCCAGTCGTATGTTCCTTCGCGTTTTTCCATGCAGTTGGGCTTCTCTCAAGGCGTTGTTGGAGCGCCTTGAGAGAAATGCAGGACGGGAGAAATGCATGGGCGTTCTAGAGCGTAGAAGACACTACTGCCATGATTTCCTATCCTGAGTTGCCTAATTTCCGGACTGCTGGCTTCACAAAATTGTTTGTGGAGAGCTTTTCAGAATACCGGGTGCTTTCCAAGAAAGAGCTTGATGTAAAGCAGTCTTCCGGGAAGGGCCTTAGGAAGTCAGATGGCGTCCGCCAAGAAGAAGTTCCGGCTTTCCTTTCTGGAGACAAGCACAGAACAGGTTTTCTCGAGGAACAGGACGTCATCAGATCGGGAGCTGCACAAGAGATTCCTGATGAGGTCTTGGAATAGCTCGGAGAGGAGGAGGCTGAGGTCGCTGCTTGGATACAAGCAGAGCGAGCAAAGGCTTCCATGGAGTCTACTGGCAAGAGCAGACCATCCAGTGAGGACTCTGGCGAGAGGCCCGATGTCGATGGTGAGGAGGGTACTTCCAGCAGTTCATCTCGTAGGAGCAAGAGGAGAAGAGGACAGCGCCGAAGTCAGAGGCGGCACGAAAGTTCTCTTGATCTGGAAACTCCTTCCACCATCGCTGAGGAGGCATCAGGGGATGATGATGAGCCTCCAGAGAAGAGAAGCCGAGGGGAAGAGACCATTGATGATGGTATGCTTTTCCCTTTTCTTTTTCCGTGTCTTTTCTTTCATGAGAGCTTTTCTTTTGATCTAGTGCTTTCTTTCTTTTGGCAAAAGATGATGGTTTGATGATGCCTGAGGTTTCAGCCAATGAGGCGGTGACGGATCCTATCGTGGCATCTGAGGAAGAACTCAGAGATTCTGAAGTAGATCCAGAATCTCCTCCTGGTATGACTTTTTTTCTTTTTTTTTTTTTTTTGTTTTTCTCTACCGCCGCTTGCTGACATGTATTTTTGTTTCTTGCCAGCTGACTTGCCAGAAGATTCCGACGACTTTGAGCCATCCATGGACACAACTTTTGACGATGCTTCGGATGAGCTCATGGAGGAAAGCATTCCACCGGTCATCGAAGAAGGTACTTTGTAGTGATAATCTTGATATTTTGATTTTTGATAAGATCATATTCATACCTTTTTCATCTTTCATTGGCAGGCTGTGAGGTGATAGAAGAAGTTCCTCTATCTTTTTCAGAACCAGAGCAGGGGGGTACCTGTGACCGATCCAGGAGTAGGGGCTTCTTCCACCAGTTTTGATGAGGCAGAGGCGAGTCCGCCTGCTGATATTCCTTCCCCGGCGGCTCCAATTGGGAAGAGCTTCTTGATTACTCTTCCAATGGTGCCTGACATGGGCAGTCGACCAACGGAGCATGGCGAGTCTTCATCTGAGCCATCCCGTCAGTTTGCGAGGAAGGTGTTGAAGAGAGTCTTGAGCTCATGGGTTGAGACTCTTTCTACGGGCCATTTGGAGGCTGGTTTTGGCATGGTTAAGCATGTGTAAGACATTCTTGCCAATAGCAAAGAAGTCGGTCTGGACATTACAGATGCCAAGGCTTTTGTTGATGAAGTCGTCACTCTAGGCAACAAGTGGAATCAGACCAAGAGCTTTCCAAATGATGACTTTTTCAACGAGATGTTTTTGAAGCCTTCCAGCAAGGTCAAATCTGAACTGAATGAGATCTCGCGGACTCGGAAGCAGCTCGTTCGGGAGAGGAACGTCACCGAGTTGGCTATTAATGAGCTGACACAGGACCAGCACCATCTTGATAGGGAGGTCACCGAAGCCAGACAGCGCCTTGAGCTATTAGAAGAACAAGCCGCTGCCAAGTGGACTGCCACTTTGAAAGCTCGCGATAGAGAGAGGACTCTCATTCGCCAAGTTGAGGAGGTCGAAAGCAATCTCCGGAGGAAGACTCAAGAATATGAACAATGGTAGATTCTCTGGGAAGAACTTCCTGGTGCCGAGGATGGATCGCGACGGCCTACTGCTTTTTATGGGAAGATTTTAAAGAAACGCGGCTTGGAAGCTTTGGAGGCTAAGGCCAAGAGTTTGCTTGAGGAGTTAAGCCTTTGGCTGAAGACCATGTCGGACTAGTCTCCTGACTTTTTAACAAACTTTTTCTTCTTTTCTTTTGGTACTTCCATGTATATACATTTTTTGGCACCCTTTTCTTTTTCTTTTTTTTGTATTCCCTCATTTCACTTAAATTCTTTTTTTTTTTTTTATGAAAGTAAGCGAAAAGTTGGATGGGAATGTTTGTTTGAAAATTTGATCAAAAGGTTGTCATTTTGTGAAAATCTTGTCAAATGGTTGTTTTTAGGCATGAAAGCCAGATTTTGTGGCAAAAAGCCTGGTTTTTCGGTGGCTTAAAAGCAGAATTTTGGATGGCGTGAAAGCCGAATTTTGATTGTGGCATGGAAGCCGGTTTTTGGCATGAGAGCCGATTTTTGTGGCGTGAAAGCCTGATTTTTGAGATGGCATGAAAGCCGAATTTTGGACGTGGCATGGAAGCCGATTTTTGGCATGAGAGCCGATTTTTGTGGCGTGAAACCCGAATTTTGGTTTTGTGGCATGAGAGCCAAAATTTTGTGGCGTAGGAGCCAAATTTTGTTTGTGGCATGGAAGCCAGTTTTTGTTTGTTTGGTGTGAAAGCCAAATTTTGTGGCATAGAAGCCGAGTTTCTTTTTTTTTTTTAAACCAAGTTTTCTTTTGTTGGCATGGAAGCTAGATTTTTTATTTTTGGCATGAAAGCTAGGTTTTTGTTTTGTTGGCGTGGAAGCCAGATTTTTGGTTTTTGGCATGAAAGCCAGGATTTTGGCATGAAAGTCGGGTTTTTAGCATGAAAGCCGGGTTTTGGCGTGAAAGCCAGGTTTCTGGCATAAAAGTCGGGTTTCTTGGTTTTCAAAATGCAAGTATCGACTAAGAGTCGCCTCCCTGCTGAATGGTATTGCAAGTATCGATGGAATGTCGCTTCCTTGCTCATTCGGTTGCGAGTATCGATGGAATGTCGCTCCCTCGCGGATTTGGGTGCAAGTATCGACTGAATGTTGCTTCCTTGCTTTTTTCTCAAAAAATTGGTTTTGTGGGTGTCGATGGAATGTCGCCTCCCCATGATTTTTGAATTTTGAGGTTTTTTCGAACCTTTGTTTTTGTTTTGAGATTTGGGTTGTGGATATCAACTGAAGCGTTGTGTCTCCACGATTTTTTTTTGAAATTTTGCAAGTATCGATGAGGTGTCACTTTCTTACGATTTTGAGGTTTTTGAAGTATCGAATGGGGTTCACATCCTTCCGATTTTTGGGTTTTGTGTGAGTATCGACTAAACGTCGCTTCCCCATGGTTTTTTGAAAAACCATTTTTCTGTTTAAAGACACGAGGGTCATAAATTTTGACTCAAAACCACTTTTGGTGGTAAAAGTCGGGGTGGACTAGGGTGGAAATTCCTGAGTTCTGATTTTTGTTTCAAACCATGAATTTTGGGTTCAAGGATCGAAAGTTTTGGTCAAGTTAGGGAAACTCCTAAACTTGGATTTTGGGTTTGGCTTTGTTTTTTTCTTTATTTTTTTTAACAATAAAACATTGAAAGCAAGCATTATTTTGGGTTTTTAGAAATTTCAACATAGGGATGAAAACTCTAAAAGGGATGGGTTTGATGAGCAAGTACCTAGGAATAGGCTTTGGCCATGTAGGCATCACTCCGACCCGTTGTAGGAAGTCTTCAAGGGTAGTACCGCTTCAAGAACTTGCCATTGATGGGCAGCATACATCTGTCACCGTCCATGTTTAGAAGAGCATATGCGCCATTGGAGAAGACTTTGTCGATGACGAAGGGTCCCTCCCAATTTGGTTCGAATTTGCCTTTGGATTTGTGGGCAAAAACCATTGGCCTTTTCACCGCAAGAACCAAGTCACCCTTTTTGTGAGCGCATTGCCTAACCTTTTTGTCGAAAGATCCTGCCATGCGTGCTTGGTAAAGCTCAACGCTTTGTAGAGCTTCGAGCCGTCTTTCATCGAGATTATCCAGTTCTTGGAGTCTCAATTTGACGTTGCTTTCTTGTGTCATTTCATTTTGTAGAGATACCCTTAAAGAAGGAATTTGTATCTCTAGGGGGACAACTGCTTCACATCCATAGACCAAGGAGAATGGTGTGCTATGGGTTGGTCCTCGAACGGTAGTCCGGTAGGCCCATAAAGCTTCAGGCAGTTTGTCGCTCCAGTCTCTTTTGTGACTAAAGACCATTTTCTTGAGAATTTTGCAGAGTGTCTTGTTGAAGGCTTTTGCTAGTCCATTCGCTGCCGAGTTATACGGAGTAGAATGACAACTTTGGATTTTGTATTTGTCACAAAACCTATAGAATCTGTGATCCTGGAATTGTGGTCCGTTATCATGGACGAATCTTTTAGGTATGACGAAGCGACAAATGATGTTGGTTCGTAAGAATTGAAGGACTGACGAGGTCTTCATTTCACTGAATGCAAATGCTTCTGACCACTTGGAGAAATAATCCGTAGCGGCGAAGATGAAGCGATGGCCTTTACTTGACGGGGGAGAGATAGGACCTATGATGTCCATACCCCAGGCTTCGAAGGGCCATGAGATCATTGTAGGATGTAGCCATTATGGATGCATGTGTACATAATCTCCATGAATTTGGTATTGTTGGCAACGTTTAGCAAATTGCATTGCGTCAGCTACCATGGTATGCCAATAATAACCTAACATTTCTATCTGATCGTAGAGCTTAGGACCAGCCTGATGGGCTCCACAAAGACCGGCATGAACTTCTTTTAGACTTTCTTCCGCCTCTTGTTGTGACAAGCAGCGTAGAAGTACTCTATTGAAGGATTTTTTATAAAGCATTTTGGAGGGAATATCCAAATGAAAGTTTGGGGCTCGTCTTTGAATGCTTACTCGTTCTTTTGGATCTTCTGGTAAGATTCCGAACATAATATAATCAATGAATGGATCCCTCCAGTCGCCCATTGGGGGTTTAAGGATGGAAATCTGACTTCCAACCACTCGGTGGTATTCAGCAACTGCTTGGTGTGTGTTGAGAGGAGGGAGAATCCTTCTTTGACACACTGTAATTTGCATGTTTTCCCCTTCTTGGATTGCCATGGATGCAGCAAGTTCAGCCGGGGCATCTGCACAGATGTTTTCACCTCTGCGGATGTGGGTGATGTGACAGATGTCAAACTTTTGACGAAGCAATTGTGCCTTGTTGTAGTAAGGCAACAGATTAGGCTTCCTGATTTCATATTTTAGATTCATCGGGTTGACAATCAGTTTGGAGTCCCCAAATGCTTTCAGCATGGTAATGCTGGATTTGAGGGCGAGCTCCAATCCTAAGATCAGGGCTTGGTACTCAGTTGCATTGTTTGAACATGTTTCCAGTAGCTAAAATGCGTGAGGAATCATGTATTTATCGGGGCTGACAAAGAGAATGCCAATTCCTGATATCGGCTTTCCTTTTTCATTTGTGCTGGTTGCACCATCAAAGTACATGTTCCAAGAGGCATTTGATAAGGAGGTCTCCACGCTGTAGACAGGCCCATTTGGGAGATCATCCCTGAGTGGAGAATCCTTAGGCAGTGGATGCTCTGCGAGAAAATCTGCCAGAGCTTGACCTTTGATTGCTTTTTGTGGTATATACCTAATATCAAATTGTGACAGAAGGATGGACCATTTTGCCAGCCGGGCATTGAGAGAATCTGCTTTTGTAACAAGGACCTTTAGGAGATTGATCCTCGAAATCATGTATACTGTGTTTGACAACAAATAGTGACGTAGCTTTTGTACGGCGAACATCACTGCCAGGCATTCTTTTTCAACTGGAGAGTAGCGATGCTCTGCACCTACCAACATGCAACTGAGGTAGTATAAAGCAACTTCTTTCCCTCCATCGGTTTCTAGTGAAGGTAAAGCGCCCAAAGAATAGTCGAGAGCTCTTGTGTACAACATGAATGGTTTCCCGGTTATGGGAGCAGCCAACACCGGAGGTTTGGTCAGGTATGACTTGATGTCTTGAAATGCAGCTTCATATTCTACATCCCAGACAAAGTCTACACCTTTTTTCATTAGGCGAGAAAATGGACGGCACTTCCCTGATAGGTTGGAAATGAACCGTCGGATGTACGCCAACCTTCCTTGAAGCCCTTTCAATTCTCTCAGGGTTCTTGGAGATGGCATTTCTAGGATAGCCTTGACTTTGATGGGGTCAAGCTTTATTCCAGCTTTCCAAACTATGAATCCGAGCAACTTACCCGATGAGACACCGAAGAAGCATTTAAGGGGATTCATTTGCAGTTTGTGTTTGCGAAGCCGGAGGAAGACTTCTCGAAGATCTTGGAGATGGTCTTCTTTTATTTTTGCTTTTGACGGCGAGGTCATCAACGTAACATTCGACTATCTTGTGCTGCATATCTTGGGATATTTTCATCATAGCCCTTTGATATGTTGCACCGGCATTTTTCAGACCAAATGGCATGATAGTGTAGCAATACACGCCAGATGGGGTCCGAAATGATGTATGCCTTTCATCTTCAGGATGCATCTTTATCTAATTATAGCCAGAGAAGCCGTCCATGAAAGTCATTCGCTCAAACCCGCAGGTGTTGTCAATCATTACCTCCGGTATGGGGAGCGGGAATTCATCTTTGGGGGCAAGCATTATTCAGGTCTCTATAGTCAATACAGACTCTGATTTGCCCATTTTTCTTTGTCACGGGGACGATGTTGGCCAACCTTTCAGGATGCTGTTCCTCGCGGATGAAGCCAACATTTTTGAGTTTCTGAACTTCTTGTTCAATTTTGTCCATCACATCAGGACGGAATCTTCTTTGGCCTTGCTTTACAGGCTTGACATTTTCTTGCAAGTTGAGTTTGTGAACTGCTATTTTGGGATCTAAGCCAGGCATTTCAGCGTAAGACCATGCAAAACAATCAACAAACTTATAAAGAAAAGGGACATACTCGGGTAACTCATCATCCTTTATATTCTTGCTTATGAATACAGGACATGGGTTATCTGGTTTTCCCAAGTCTATCTTTTGAACAGAATCTTCTGTTTGAAGGTGGTTCCTCCACAACATTTTCGGAGGCTTCCAACTCAACAAGACCTTTTGGATTTCCATGGGCGTTTTCAGACCATGGCTCCGCTTCTATCCATAAATCTTCTTGATTGGTAGTCTTCTCAAGACTGGCTAAGAGATGATCCCAATCACCAGCTGAAACTGGGTCGAAGTAAGGCACTTCTTTTGGAGACGATGGCTCTTCTGAATCAGAGAACCGTGCGTTTGCGTCATCAGACAATTCCTCTTCATCATCAGAGAAATCATACCAATTTGATGAGCTTCTTGCGTCCTTGTCGGGTAACTCTTCAAAGAGATATCTAGGGAGATCGATGTCTTCATCGACAAGAGATGTTGAGCCCTGGTCAGCAAAACGACTCTGGAGCCTTTGTGTCAGCTGTCTCATCAGAGTGTCAGGATCATACCCTAACTCGTATGAAGACTTGTCTATGCTACGATGAAGTTTCCAATCTTCCAGCTGACTTTTGGTCAGGGTGGGTTCCAATGGTATAAGGATACCACAGCCACCTCCCAAACCAATTGGATTTTGAGCGTCATAGCCCATTTTCTTCATGATAGCTTGTGACATTGGACTATGCAAGGATAGTTGAGGCATAACTTCATTTTGGAAAGGCTTAAGCAAGGATTTTGATGAAGAAGCGTCCGATCTATGGAAGAAGATTGGTTTCTCTTCTGCCGATGTTGTCGGAATGATGAAGGCAGCGGACGTAGGATCTTCTACATCAGCAAGTGTCTCCAATGAAACGAGGGCAGGCTGAACTTCCTGAGTATCAGCTTGGCTTGACGATGTATCATCTTCAGTCTCTGAATCCGAATCCGTGTCTTGTATTATAGACACAAAGAAGATAACAAACTTTCCCCCAGTCTTTTGCTTTGTCTTCTTTGCCTTAGTAGTGGTTGCCAAGGGTTTGAAAGATTTGAAGGAGACAACAAAGGGAGACGGATTGCTCTCTCCGGATTTGCCGAAAGGTTTGTTTTCTTCCGATGATTGCTGAGGAGCCTCGCCTTTATCCTTTTGGAGATCGCCGTCAAAGGATGCTATTTTCTCCTCCTCCTTCTCTTCTCGTCCTTGTACATTTGAGAGTCTGCGAAATGGACTTCTTTGCCTTTGAAGGGCTTTTTGTCTGCAAACACTCGATGTATCAAGCCGTCATTGTAGCACTGATGTAGAGTCGAAGGGAAACACCGTTCTCGTGTATCCAAGGGCGTCCGAGAAGGATGTTGTAGCATGAAGGGGTTTTTATTGCATATATGGTGACCTCAAAGATAAGATCACCGATTTGCAACCTGAACCAGATTTTGCCAATGGGCCTTGAGCGCTCCCATCGTATCCAAAGGTGGACACAAATGTGTAACTTAGTTTGCTAGGTGGGATACCCAGCTCTTCGAGTGCCGAAGTAGAGATGAGGTTGAGTGCAGAACCCGGGTCGATCTGGACTCTGTATATCGGCATCTCTTTGATGTACCCTGTGAAGTACAAGGGTCGGTTGTGCTTTGTCTCGCCTAACAGGAGGTCTTCCATATTGAAGGCGATGGTAGCACTTGCGGCTTTTTGGACTAAGAGGCATTCAGTGCAAGGTCCTCCAGCTTCTTTCTTTTCTCCCTTTGAGGAGGTTTTTGACTTTTTGACTCTATAGTCCATTTCAATTTATAGGACTTGTGCGGCATGTTTGTCGACGTCCAAATTCAGCCTTTGCAGTTCTGAAATGAGACTATCACAAGTTTGTGGTGAAATTCGTAATAAGTCTAGGATGTGCAGTCGTGCAGGTATGTGTTTGAAGTGCTCGATCAAGTCATACTTGAAAGCCTCCTGGGGCCTGCATTTTCATTATGATTGCCGCTTAGAGCATTTATAGCTTGCTTTCCCGAAGGATTTACATAAGAAGAAGAAGAAGGTTGGTTGTAGTTTTTGTGGTAATCCTGGCCAGAGTGGGTACCTTTCCCAACTTCAAAAGCTTCTAAAGGTGGCTCTTCTTTCGGAAGACCCACTTCGGGCTCAAGAGGCCAATCCTCCCCATTTGCTGAAAATGCCTCTGCAGCAGCATTGCCGTCTTCAGTTATTGTGTTTCATGGAGCATTTTCCGGGAACAAGTCCTAAACAGCTTCCAACAAGTTTTCTTCTTTGTCCAGTATTTCATCGGTCCAGACATCTCAATGAGGTTGGGTACCTGGGACCAATTGACTGGGTTTTCTTTGAAGACTTCGTCAGCCAGAGCTTCTTCATCGTAATTAGTCAGAAGAGGCTAGAATTCTGATGTCACCGTTTTAGGGGACGAAGGCTAAGAAGATGCTATCTCAGTGGAAGTCACCCGAGAATATGTAGCTCCAGAAGATATGCTACCGGATGCATTTTGAGAGTCGTGGCCTCAGCAGATGAAGCTTCAGAGGCACTATTATCCTGAACTATCACATTGTAGGCAACTTCGATAGAAGATGCCTCCACAATGGACTGTTGGGAATCAGATTCATCCTCCGATGTAAGAGGATCCTCAATCTAGCAACTTTCTTCATTTTTTGGAGTCACTGGAGGAGATATTTGTAGATTCTCCAGGACTTCTGGTTCTGGGTTTTGACGAAGCTGGTTGATGTGATCCTGCTCCTGCTCTATGGCGAGACACTGCAAGATCCTAGCATATTCTCCGAGATCTGGCATAGATGCCAAATCTTCTTCTTCATCTGCTCTTTGCGGTTCAACCTGATTGGGATCCACTAGAGCATTTGTTTGTGCTGTGTCAACAGCATTTTGAGCAGCCTCTTGGTCTTCATCATCATCGGACCAAGATCCTTGCTGCTGGAAGGGGTTATACTAGATTACAGGCATAAGGTGGGATTCCGGAATCCATTCTTCATCGGAGAGAGATTCTCCGGTTACAAGGGATTCCTCCCACTCATCTGTGTCACTGGCAGTATCACTGGACTCGTATCCATTCATGGAGAATCCAACTACCGAGTTACAAGAGTATGATGCCTCCTGCGTAGTCTCATCCCTGAGCCGTGGAAGCATGAAATCACTGAGAGTGAATTTTCTTATCACTCTTGGAGCTTTGGGGAGGGACTCCTCTATTGCCCTGGTGAAGCGGTAGAGGAGGTTTCTGCCCTTTCAGGGACCTCTTGTTTTGCTTGAGCCTTCTCCTGTTGTTTGAGCTTGCGGAGTTGTCTCTTGGCTTGCCTTCGCTGTTGAGCGGTCGGCTTTGTTTTGACAATCTCACAATTTTCATCTTCTAGGAGATCGGGATGTACCCATATGGGCTGTCCATATGGTGTTGGATAAGGCACCAGCCCTTGGGATGTTTGGGTCATTTTTATCACCTTGAAGGAAGTAGTGATTTTTTCCATTGGTGACTTTGATGTTTGTCCGTATGACACCATGTTAACGGTGTACGACCCGTAGTTTTTGTCAAAGGGGATGACTCCATTTTTCCACATCTTGTTGATCTTCTCTCTCACAACGAAACATTGATTGAAAGGATGCAAGACCATTTGGTGGTATGGACAATATCGGGGATCATTGGTTTTGCCAACAGCACCCGGTATTTTGGGGTTAGGCAAGGTGAGTTTACCATTTCCCAAGAGAGCCCCAAATATTTCTTGAACATCTTCATAGAATGGGTATTTCTTTTCTACCCGTTCTTTGAAGGCATCAGAGAGTTCAGGTTTCTTACCTGTAGCTTTGTTTTCAGCTTTCTTTGGCAACTGAGGGGCTGACTTGGTTTGCACATTGAGAACTTCCTTTTTCTTTGGCTTGGAGGTTGGTATGGCAGTCTGCTCCTGCTTTGATGACTTTTGACTGTTGAGGTCTGTGATCACCGTTTCAGCTTCCATAGACGCTTCTAGGAGTTCTCCCAAGTTCTTTGATTTGTTGCCGATAATCATGGAGCGGATCCTTGCTCTCATGTTGTTTCGGCAAATGTCGACTAGTGACGCTTGTGGCAGCACATCTGAGCATTTGTATGCCATTGCTTTCCACTTGTGAATGAAGTCATAGGTCTACTCATTCTCTCCCTGTTTAAGGCTGTAGAGCTGAGCGATAGTAACAGGATGATCCTCACCTTTGAAGTGGGTCAGGAAACGTGTCTCTAGCATGGTCCACTTTTGAAAGGAGTCATCTGGCATAGTGGAGTACCAACCAAAGGTCGTACCTTTTAGGGTACTTGCAAAGAGACGGATCTTGAGAGCATTTTGATCCGCAATAGTTTCTGTCAGGATCTTGAAGTTGATGACGTGCTGTCTAGCTGAACCTTTCCCCATATATGTTTAGAGAAGAGGTTGTTTGAACTTTGGAGGGAACGGAACCGAGTCCATCCATAAGGGATATAGTGGCTTGATCCCATGCTCCTTCAGTGTATCCTCTTATTTTGCTTTGGCCAGGATATTGTCAAAGTCCTTTTTAGTAAGGGCGCGTGACTCATCTTGTCCACCGTTCGCCTCATCTTGTGGAGGAACTTCATCATTGTTTGGTGGACGCTGGAGAGTGAGAAGGAGGTTTTCCATCAGAACCTCTATTCTCTGCTATCCTTGCTCAAGCTGCTGAATGCGTAGAGCCATGTCGTCATGTGGTGGAGGTTGCTCAGAGTTTGTGACCAAGACATTCATCCTTCGTGAGTCGAAAGAGGATACTGTCTTAGTGAGTGAGTTGGAGCTCATTCTTCTAGATGAAGAGCCAGAGGAATGATCACTCCGGTGTCCTTGGCTCGAAGAAGTGGGAGAGTCTTCCTGGTGTCTTCTCGTCCGAGAGAAGCTGCGAGTCACCGGTCTTCTGACATGTATTTTTGTTGCTGATTTCTGCCTTCTTTTGGTTTTGCCGAACATGTGGACAGCAACAACTTGGTCGGGTCTTTCTTTTTCGACCCATTTTTGGGAGATTTGAAGCTCAGAATGCTGAGTTCTTTGCTTCTCAAATCTCTTTTGTCAATATGCCGCGCGGCGACGTATGCGACGAGCAATTTGAGCTTCGGTTAGCTCGGGCTGTGCTCTGGCAATGAAGAACATGATCCCTCGTGCGCAGCAACCGAGCTTGTCTTCCTTGAAGACTAGCATGGATAGGATCTGGACGCGGTCCTTGGCCTGTTGCAGCGAAGCTTTAAATTTTACAAGCTCAGCCCCTGTTGAGATGAAGGGTCGAGTTGCAGGAGAGCAGGCCCTGGCAGGTTCTTATCGAGGCCTTGTGATGCACGACTTGATTTTGGGCTTGTAAGAACAAGCCAGCTCGTGCTGAGTTGTTTTGATTGTTTGGTGGAGGGTAGGTTTCTCTCCTTTGATGTAAGCAAGTTGATAGAACCTATTCTCCTTAAGAGGAGCCAGGTATGCTGGCTTTGCAGATGTCTGGGACCTTCTTTGTTTTGGCGAAGATCGCGGGGACTAAGTCTTGGGGCAGACCTGGCTTTTTGTAGGTTGAGGCCTCGTGGGATTGCAACGAGCCTCAGGCGTCTTGGTGACTGCCTTTGGTGTCGGAGCAGCGACACGTTAAGGGGCGGTTTTCTGCTTCTCAGCAGGCACCGTCTCTTCTACGGGTAGTGGGAATGGTCCCAGTGACCCGAAGACGATGGTCCGGGGAGTGGAGGTCGACCCGGTGTTTTGGGAGTTGCCGAGGGAGGTGACGCTTCGACAGCTGGTGGGGCACTTGAAAGTGCCCTTGCTTTGCTTCTCTTGATGCATGACTTGGTATTTGTTCTCGTCGAAGGTGATGGTCAATGAGGCTGCCATTGTTAGTTTTGGAAAAACTTCTGAAACAAGACCACATCATTTAGTAATCACAAGAATATGGTGATCATAAATGGGCTATACTATGGTTTTGTCTTTTCAAATCGCTCAGGGGCATGGCCCGTTCTGAGCGTAATGAAGAAGGCAAAAAGCCATAGATGGTATAATTGTTCTGAACGCAAGTATGGTCCGCTCGAAATGAGCGTTCCAGTGACTGCTAGAAGCAATTGTAAACCTTAATTCAAGTTACCGAGAAGCGAAGCTCACTCCAGGTAAAATGATATAAGGTTGGAGATACAAATGTGTCGGTCGCGAATACAGTAGACCCAAAAGGGCATACTAGCACCGCTAGGCACAAATGTTGTAAATCGCATCCTTGAAAAAGGACACGAGCTGTGATTTTTATTTTTATTTTTTGTTTTTTTTTTTAAGTGTCAAGATTGGATTCTCAAAAGAGAGCAAATGGTATTCCAATCCGAATACAGGCTCAAACATTTCTGCGAGCCTAAATCTGAAAAAGGAAAGAACCAGGATTTCTCAAATTTGAATCCAATAATGACGGAAGTTTTTTTTTTTTTTTTTTGAAAAGTCAAGATTGAATTCATAAAAGAGAGCAAATGGTGTTCCAATCCGAATATAGGCTCAAACATTTCTGCGAGCCTAAATCCAATAAGTGAAAGAACTAAGATTTCTCATATTTGAACACAATAGTGACAGAAGTTTTCTTCTTTTTTTTTTAAGATGTTTTTTTAAAGATTTTTCTTTTTTTGTGAAGAGTGCACATAGGTCTTCCAATTCGGTCTTATGAAACCTTAGTGGATAGATTAGCCCCCAGGTAAGGGTAGGATTACTTAATGAACCCGTTTGAAGGACCCTTACCTCGAACAGTCTAGTTCCCTCCACACTCTGGACAAGGCTTTTCTTAGATCCACTTTTGTCAAAGAACGCAATTGGTGCAACCTTGGTGTTTTTTTTT
This sequence comes from Persea americana, assembly GCA_029852735.1. Taxonomy (NCBI): domain Eukaryota; kingdom Viridiplantae; phylum Streptophyta; class Magnoliopsida; order Laurales; family Lauraceae; genus Persea; species Persea americana. The sequence goes on along the minus strand of CM056812.1, from coordinate 21,552,661 downwards.
TTTTAAAAGATCTCCAATGGACCCATCAAAGAGAGGGAAATGGCCCCTCCCAATCCGAACGTTGGCTCAAACATTTATGCGAGCCATTGTGCGAAAAGGAAAGAACCAAAGTTTCTCCAATTTGAATCCAAAAGAGAGAAATTTGAAAAGTTTTTTTTTTTAAAAAAAAAAAACCTTTATTTTTGAAAGATCTCCAATGGACCCATCAAAGAGAGGAAAATGGCCCCTCCCAATCCGAACATTGGCTCAAACATTTCTACGAGCCATTGCACGAAAAGGAAAGAACCAAAGTTTCTCCAATTTGAATCCAAAAGAGAGGAATTTGAAAAGTTTTTTTTTTAAAAAAACTTAATTTTTGAAAGATCTCTAATGGACCCATCAAAGAGAGGAAAATGGCCCCTCCCAATCCGAACGTTGGCTCAAACATTTCTGCGAGCCATTGTACGAAAAGGAAAAAACCAAAGTTTCTCTAATTTGAATCCAATGAAAGGAATTTGAAAAGTTTTTTTTATACTTATTTTTTTTGAAAGAATTCCAATGGACCCATCAAAGAGAGGAAAATGGCCCCTCCCAATCCGAACGTTGGCTCAAACATTTCTGCGAGCCACTGTACGAAAAGGAAAGAACCAAAGTTTCTCCAATTTGAATCCAAAAGAAGAAATACCTTTTTTTTTTCGTTGAGAAAAGAAAGAATGGAAACAAGTTCAAAGAAAGAAGTTTCCAAAGAATCCCATCTCATGTTTTTTTTTTAAATACAAGATCCAACATAGGCCACCAACTAGGAAGGAGCCAAGGATTCTAAGCTTCGTGTTCTCAAATGAACGAGTCCCATCGGGTCTGCCAACTTTATGGACCCGTCTTTTTCTCTCTTGCCTTCCTCTGTCCCGGGTCCGCCGGGGTGCGGCGGGATGAAGAAAAAAAAAGAGCAATCATCAACATTCTTTTTTGTACGGATATGCCAGATTTTCTATTCTACTTGGAATTTGAAATGGTGATCCGGAGATTCACCTTCACAAGTAGAAAGGAAATCGAACTTCTTTTCTAACTTTCCATTGCACATATATTTAAAGAAAGAGACAAGATTTTAAAGTGCCGTGAGAGGCGATTTTGTTTAGTTTGCCGTGAAAAGCAGTTTTGTGCCGTAGAATGCGATTTTGCCATGGAAGGCGATTTTACAAATCTTATCAATAGTGAAAGACAAGAATTGTGATTTTTTGTCTCTTTAGAAAAATACAAAATACAATAGAAAGGGAAGAAAGAGGGATCTGACTTCTCAAGCGATTGTGGGGACTCGTTCAGATCGACGGTCGCGAATCATGTATGGACTCCGCCATCGTCCTTCAGATGAGAACACTTGATGCTTTGGTTCACTTGGCTTGGCTTGGACCCCAGATTTTTAGAAGACAAAGACCAAGGGAATGTCCTATATCCAATAAAAAAAATGGGTAGACGGGCCGAAAAGCCGCATCTAAGCCATGTTGGATAAAAGAAGAGGGTGAAACCTTGGGGGGTGGCCCCCCAAGGGACTTTGATCACCTTGTAGTTCTTGCAGCAGGGTATTTTCAAGGCAGGAGAGCTTTTTTGTGCAGAGAATTCTTCAGGATAGTTTTCAGACAATTTTTCAGAACCACTTCAAACAATTTTTCAGGACCTTTCCCTTTGGAATGACCACCTATTTATAGGCTTTTGGTGGCCATTAGGAGGGTTTTATGGGCATTAATGGTATTAATGCTCCATGATGGGAGGAGTTACAAGATTTAATTTCATAATTTTGTAACTCCTTTTTCTTGGATCTTGATTGGCCGATGGAGAATAATGGGCATTTAATCTCCATGATGATGGGAGTTTCATGGTTAATTACCATGATTAATCTCCATAATGATAGGAGTTACATGGTTAATTGTCATGATTAATTGGACTTGTAACTCTCATTTGCTTGCTTCTGATTGGGCCATTCAAAATAATGAGTTAATGATCGCAATAACTTGTCATAAACGGGTCAATTAACAGCATTGATTGGACGCCGAGTCGCTTGAAGAGTCGCGGGCCGGGCCGCGTCTTTTGGAATTCTTCTTGCCATGATCATCGATAGATCCGCACGTTGTTTGATGTTGGATGACGATGCAAATTCAGATATTGATTAATATCAATGAGCCGGCGACATCTGTCTAGTCGTTTTCACATTCGGTCGGGCAGAAAGTGTGCTTTCTTGGTTGGCCGGTTGGCGATTTTGGAGTGTCTAGTGGTGATCGAATGATTTCGACATCGGATCTGTGATGTTGACGAAGATTGACGGATATCATGCCTCAAAAATTAGATTTTAAGAAAATCACATGAGCCAAACTTCGGGAAACGCGAAAAGAATCGGAAAAACGGGCATTTCAGCGAAAATCTGGCAACCCGGATTTCCAAGGTCACCGGCGACCATGCACCCATGCTCGCCGGTGACCATGGGGCTGGCGACCATGGGCCAAGGTCGCTGGCGACCTTGGACCTCGGTCCATTTTCCGTTCGCCTTCCGGTCGCCGTTTCTCAGCTGTTTCTCGGGCTTTTTCGCTTCTGTTTTCTCCTGTATTTTTCTTGACATTTCTTCTCATTTATTGGCTTAATTCCAATGAAGAAAACCTATCGAAAGGCTGTGCAAATCAGAGCACAAAGTTTCCTATTTTTGGAAAAGCCGAAGACTCCATAGCCGATTTTCCGCCAAGAGTTAAAACTAGGTCAAACGATGTCAAAATGACCTGAAATTTGAGGTGAAACTTCTTGAGCATTAGATAGGACCAACCATGGGCTTTTACTTGAGTTTTGAAGTCGTTTAGGGTCCCGTCGATGCTAGACTTGATTTCATCGTGCGGAAGATGTCGAGCTTTGATGTGCGGTCAGCCGATGTCCGATTGACCTGAAATTTGACAGGGAGCCTATTGGAGTCATTTTGAGATGATCCATTAACTCCAATTTGGATGCCATGGTCCCGGGGAGCTTCACCGCCAGTAGGCTTGATTTTGCTTCAGAGCGTCAAAACCGAGTCAAACGTTGTCGGAATGACCTGAAATTTGACGTGCAGCCCTTTGGAAGCATGTAGAAGCTACTCATGTGTTTTGTTTGATTAGTGGCAGCATTGGAGGCTCTCGCCGCCCGGAGGCTTGATTTTGTCGTTCGAGAGTTGATGGAGGGTCAAACGGTGTCAATTTGACTTGAAATTCGACGTGGAACTTTTTGGAGGTATTTTGAGACCATCTATAGGCTCTGATCGAAGATTTGATGTATTTGACACTGTCGCCGCCGGGAGCTCTCGCTCAGCTGTCGGAGGATTAAAGTTAGGCCAAATTGTGTCGAAATGGCCCGAAACTTCATGTGTATCTCTTTTTTGGCCATTTTGAAGCATCTTGCAGTTTTTGTTTGATTTTGACAAGATCTAATGCTTGAAGCAACTTTGCCAATTTGTAGTAGGATGCTGCTCCATGCAGCTTTTGATGTTGAGGAGGCAAAGTGACATTTTTGGTGTCAACGATACGACTAATCTGCAGAAAGTCCGAGTGTTTAAGGACCCCCAGACAGTGGATCAGACTGAAAGGGCAGTCCAAGCTCAGTGGTGCTCATCAGACATTATGAATGCACAAAACAGGACAAAACATGTACATGACAGGTTGAAAATAGGGTAAATCACTTATCAAAATAGGACAAAGCAAACTAATTAGGAATAGCATAAGCTATAGAAAACAAAGGTTAAAAGTGATCCTCTTAAAAGTTCTTGAAAACATATAAAAACATGTCTGAAGCTTGTAATTTGAAACACGTGTAAACGATAAACATCGTGCCAAAACTAAGAATTCAAAGTAAGCTTATCAAATATATGTTGAGGTGTTTCATTTGACCCTTATGTAATTGAAAACCCAAATGTCAGGGTATAATGGATTGGTGCTTCTGAGGCTAGAAGACATTTCAAGTTTCATATGCACAATATCAACCTAAAAGCCCTTAAACATATTCTGGTTTTGACTCCTCACGAAAATCCCACAAAACAGGTCAAACTTGAAATTCGGTTGGCTCCCGGTCACATGTGGACTAACCGCGGAGGTGCAATTCGGCTACCGCCAGCTAATTGTGGATCCTGCTAAGAAAATTGTAACATTCTGAATATGTAACCGTCTGGGTTTAGTCACATTTCGGCTAGCCGCAGAGGTGCAGGTTGGCTAGCCGCCAGGTGACCACTAGCTAATCGCCAGGTCCCAGGCAGCTACAGCATTATGTGTTTCTGACTGTGAACTTTGGTGACCTTGCTGTCACCTAGCGGTTAGCCGTAGTCAAATTTCGGCTTGCCGCCCTCTATCTAGTTCAAATTGAGCATTCTAGATTTGTGACCGAAACTAGGTTAGTTAGCCGCCAGTCACCATTCGGTTAGCTGCCGAGGTGACCGCCAGCTACGGGAACAACACAGCTGATCAGATTTCAAGCCATTTCTTCCCCAAAACCACACAAACTCTAAACAAAACAAAACTTGAACTAAAGGAAGGCATTCAAACCAAACTAAATCATATGCATGCAAGCTTGAAAGTAGATTTCTAACACAAATAACCATATTTGTTATGAATCCAAGAACAAGCCTAGAAAACACATTTGAGGCTAAAATGACATACATTCCAAATCATACATTTGAAAAGCTAAAAGGATTACTTGCCCTAACTAAGAAAATGCAAAACCGAACCTTCCTCAAAGGTCCTACCAAGAATGCAGCCAAGATCTACAAAAACGCCAAAAAGAACCTAAAAAACCCTTATACTGTGAAAACAAAGAACCCTTCTCGAAAATAGGTTTGCAAGGATGAAGAACAAGATCATTAGTAGCAAAAATGACTCCATTGAAGAGATTGGTTGAAGCTCTTTCCTAGAGATGTCCAAACAAGAAGGAAGGAAGAAAATGGAGAAGTTGTCTAGCTTTAAACACCCAACGAATGGGTCCAACGGAAAGCTTGGGAGGCGAGGAAGAAGATGGTGAAAACAAATCTTCAATCCAAGTTCAAGAGGTTGACATGCAAGGAGGAGAAGATGGAGATAAAAGAAGAAGCTCCCAAAGCCATGGATGTTGACTCCCACGGTTGCAAAAAGTGAGAGTGTAAGTGAGGGAGAAAAAATCTTATTTGGAGTTGAGTGGGAGTGGGCCCCAACAGGCTTAGAACTTCAAAGGCTTAAAACATGTTCTTGCGGGCCCTGGACGAGATCGACGAAGAAGGATAAAATGATCATTGAAAAACCTAGTTTTCGAAAAGTGTACTTTTGACATGATTCCAGGATATCGAAAATTGTGTCCAGATTTGGGTTGAAAAGACAGTTTTACCCCCCTTTCGACCAAAACACAGGTTTTTGGGTTTCAAACACGGACGGACTAAATACAGAAGTTATAGAAAATAATAAAGCCAATCAAACGAATTCAAAATTACAATTAAAACAGAAATCCAGAATCATCCTCTCATGCTAACACATGCACTCAGGGCGTCCCTGAGCGTGTCTAACTCAACCAACACCCTCAAAATTCCCAAAACTAATTCCAAGACTAAATCAAACCATTTTAACCCAACGATCATTAGACTCTCTCAAGACTAAAAACTCGCTTAATTAATGAGCTAATCTAGATTGGGGTCTGACAGTTGTTTAACATAGAATTCACCATTTCATTTAAGGTTCTATTTTTCCTTTCTACCCCACCTTCTAGTTGTGAGGAGCAGGAAGCAATCACCTCATGAACTACATCTAACTTTTTACAAGTGTCTACAAATTCATTGGACAAATATTCACCCCCATAAGATCTCAAGATCTTAATCTTTTTTCCCAATTGATTTTCTTCTTCTAATCTAAAAAGGTTAAAATTTTCAAGAGCCTCACATTCTTCTTAAGTAAGTAGACATAAGAAAATCTGGAATAATCATCTACAAAAGTAATAAAATATTTTTACCACCTCTTGTAATAATATTATTGAATTCACAAATACCACTATGAAGTAGGCCTAGTATTTCAAAACATCTCTCAACAATTTTAAATGATTTCCTAGAAAATTTAGATTGAATACAAATCTCACAGGAGCTAGGTTTCAATTCTGATTTAGAAACTAAATCTCAGTCCATCATATTTAATAGATGAATAATTCACTTGTCATAATCTAGCATGCCATAAATCAGAGTTGAATACCTTAGGGCATTCGTTTTCATTACTTTGAGGAAGTGTTCCATTTTCATCCGCCACATTTTGAAATGTTAGCCCGCAAAGTTGAATACATTAGGGTAGTATTCCCGAGCAGTCATTTTAACTTAAAATTTGACAATTCTTTAGTTAATATTTTTTTAGAAATTTAATCCAACATTGAGTATAACTTAGATCAATGTCAAATTAAGGCATCTATCAATTCATGGGGAATTACTGAGTGTAATGGGGTTGGATTTACCATTGGAGTTAACGAATGGTGCAAAAAAAAAAAAAAAAAAAAAAAAACCCTCTCATGTACTTCGCGATAGTTAATCCTCTTAACCCTATAAATATACATTGGGCTAAATCTTATTTTCGTTGCAATTTATGGGCCTAAACTTGACGAAATCGGGTAAATAGTTTAAGAGCAAACTATGTATATTCTGAAGCCAAGGCTAGTTAACAGTTAGGTGTCAGACACCAAGCTTTTGTCCAAGCCCATTCATTATAGGTGCACAACTAGCCCGCTATGATTACAATGCCAAACAAAAAACTACAGCAGCTAACATTAACTAGTAAGTAGGGGTGTTCATGGCCGGGCTGAGGTTTATGCAGCCCCGGTCCGACTTCTAAAATACATGCCCAGTCCAAATCGGGCCTTAAGTGGCTGACCCAGTCCTGGCCCATCTAAAATGAGTAATCCCGAGCCCAGCCCAATTTTACTTTATAAAAATAAAAGAGGGATTTTTCGCATAATTCCAGGCGGTAGCTCAAGTGATGGAACGACATTTGAGATGGAATGACTTGGAGTCCCCTCTCCAACACTCAAGTAAATAAATTAGGTTTACTAGATGGGTCGGGCCTGGGTCACGGTGGTAGAGAGCCCGAGTGTAAGAGATATCACTAGAATGTTGGAGAGGACATTTGAAAACATTTCATCTCTCATATGGGCATCTGTGTCACCACCAGTTGGGCTCTTACTTATAGTTATATTTTTATAAAGTAAACTCGGGCTGGGCCCAGGCTTGGCTTGGGCTATCCACTCAAGGCCGGTTCGGGCTTGAACATATATTTTAGAAGTTGGGCCGGGTCTGGATAGACCTCAGCACAGCCCAACCCGGGCCATGAACACCCTTAACATAAACTACTGTTACTATCTATGTTCCTAGCTGCTGTTCCGAGCAAACGAGAGATCAATAAGATCATGCAGTGGTTGTGTTGCTGTGTATAAAATTTGGCTCGGACAGTAGCACGCCTATGCTTCGGATTGTTTTTTGTTGCGGCGCATAACCTGGATATAGATCAGGCGATAAGCGATGGGCCATTTGATTCAAGCAACTGAATTCGTAGGAATTCTAAAACTTTTATCCCGAAAGTAGTTAAAATTTTAAATTGAGGAAAAAATGGTGCACATAAAAAATGACCATCAAATAATCTCCCGTCTATTTGGAAAATGAATCGAGGATGGAAGTTGAATACCTCACCATCACTCCAGTAATTCAAATTCCCGGTCCCATTTACACTTTCCCCTTAAAAAGGGTACTCCACATTAGCGCTTTGTATTCTCAGTGCTTCATTAAGTGATGGGGTTCAACCATTGGCACTTTAGTGAGGATAAGACACCCTTACTATTGGGCTATCTTATGGATTCTCATTGTCCAAAACCTAGGTGCCTACAGCGGGAGTGGGAGTAGGGGCGGAGGAGGGGGCAGGAGCACCGAAATGCTAAATCCTAAAATAATTATATATCTGAAGTGCCTATACAACATAGTGCTTCTGAGTTTATAAACAATTAACTAATTGGCACAAATATATCTTATCCATATATTCAAGTGTCAAAATTGGAAAAAAATTTAACTTTGTAATTTGATCACATAAAATAGACAATAACTAATAAGTCAAAAGAAGTTTTTCCATTCAAAAGATAAATGTCAAGCTTACAGGAAAAGAAAATGCATAAAAAATCAAAGATTCTGCACGGTTCATGATGGACCCATCTTTTTCTTTCTCGCCTTCCTCCGTCCCGGGTTCGCCGGGGTGCGGCGGGGCGAAGAGAAAAAAAGAGCAAGCATCAGCATTTTTTTGTACGGGTATGCCAGATTTTCTATTCTACTTGGAATTTGAAATTGTGATTCGGAGATTCACCTTCACAAGCAGAAAAGGAAATCAACTTTTTTCTAACTTTCTATTGCATATATATTTTAAAGAAAGAGACATAATTTTTTAATGCCGTGAAAGGCATTTTCATTTGTTTACCGTGAAAGGCGGTTTTGCCGTGATAGGCGATTTTGTGCCATAGAAGGCAGTTTACAAATCTCATCAAAATGTAAAGACAAGAAATGTGATTTTTATGTTTCTTTAAAAAAATACACAATACAACAGAAAAGTAAGAAAAAGAATCTGACCTCTCAAGAGATCTTGGGGACTCGTTCAGATCGACGGTCGTGAGTCATGTATGGACTCCGCCATTGTCCTTCAGATGAGAGCACTTGATGCTTTGATTCACTTGGCTTGGCTTGGACCTCAGATTTTTAGAGGATAAAGACCAAGAGAAGGTCTTATATCCAATAAAAAACCAAGTAGACGGGCTGAAAAGCTGCATCTAGGCCATGTTGGATAGAAGAAGAGAGGAGATCTTGGGGGGGGGGGGGGGGGGGAGGGGGGTGGGCCCCCAAGGGACTTCGATCACCTTGTAGAATCTGCAGCAGAGTTTCTTCAAAGTGAGAGAGCTTCTTTTTGCAGAGAATTCTTCAGGATAGTTTTCAGACAATTTTTCAGGATCACTTCAGACAATTTTTCTGGACCCTTTCTCCTTGGAATGACCGCCTATTTATAGGCTTTTGGTGGCCATTAGGAGGGTTTTATGGGCATTAATGGTATTAATGCTCCATGATGGGAGGAGTTACAAGATTTAATTCTTTATATTGTACCTCCTTTTTGTTCGATTTTGATTGGCCGATGGAGAATAATGGGCATTTAATCTCCATGATGATGGGAGTTTTATAATTAATTACCATGATTAATCTCCATAATGATAGGAGTTACATGGTTAATTGTCATGATTAATTGGACTTGTAACTCCCATTTCTTGACTTCTGATTGGGCCGTTCAAAATAATGAGCTAATGACCTTAATAAATTGCCATAAAAGGGTCATTTAACTTCATTAATTGGCCGCTGAGTCACTTGAAGAGTCGCGGGCCACGCCGCGTTTTTTGGAATTCTTTTTGCGATGATCATCGATGGATCCGTATGTTGTTTGATGTCAGATGACAATGAAAATTCAGACATTGGTTGCCACTAATGGGCCGGCAACATCTGTCCAGTCAATTTCTTGATCGGTCGGGCAGAAAGTGTACTTTCTTGGTTGGCCAGTTGGCAGTTTCGGAGTGTCCGATAATGATCAAATGATTTCGATGGTGGATCCGTGATGTTGACGAAGATCGACGGATATCTTCTCTCAAAAATCAGATTTTAAGAAAATCACAGGGGCCAAACATTGCGAAACACAAAAAAGAACGGAGAAAGGACACTTTTGGCGGAAATCCGGTGACCCAGATTTCCAGGGTCGCCGGCAACCATGTACCCATGGTCGCCGGCAACCATGGGGCTGGCAACCTTGGGCCATGGTCGCCAGCGACCATGGGCCAAGGTCGCCAGCGACCATGGGCCAAGGTCGCCGGCTACCTTGGACTTTGGTCCATTTTTCGGTCGCCTTCCGGTCGCCGTTTCTTGGTCGTTTCTCGGGCTTTTTCGTTTCTGTTTTCTCCTGTATTTTTCTTTGACATTTCTCCTCATTTATTGGCTTAATTCCTCTGAAGAAAACCCGTCGAAAGGCTGTGCAAATCAGAGCACAAAGTTTCCTATTTTTTGGAAAAGCCGAAGACTCTGTAGCCGATTTTCCGCCAAGAGTTGAAACCGGGTCAAACGATGTCGGAATGACCTGAAATTTGAGGTGAAGCTTCTTGGGCATTAGATAGGACCAACCATGGGCTTTTATTTGAGTTTTGAAGCCATTTGGGGTCCCGTCGATGCTTGACTTGATTTCACCGTGCGGAAAATGTCGAGCTTTGATGTACAGTCATCCAATGTCCAATTGACCTAAAATTTGACGGGGATCCTATTGGAGTCATTTCAAGATGATCCATTAGCTTCGATTTGGGTGCCATGGTCCCGGGGAGCTTCGCCGCCGGTAGGCTTGATTTCGCTTCGAAGCATCAAAACCGGGTCAAACGTTGTCGGAATGACCTGAAATTTGACGTGCAGTCCTTTGGACGCATGGAGAAGCTACTCATGTGTTTTGTTTGATGAGTTGCGGCATCAGAGGTTCTCGCCGCCAGGAGGCTTGATTTCGCTGTTCAAGAGTTGATGGAGGGTCAAACGGTGTCGGTTTGACTTGAAATTCGACATTGAGCCTTTTGGAGGTATTTTGAGACCATCCATAGGCTCTGATCGAAGATTTGATGTATTTGAAATTGTCGTCGTCGGGAGCTCCCGCTTAGCTGTTGGAGGATTGAAGTTAGGCCAAATGGTGTTGAAATGGCCCGAAACTTCATGTGTACTGTTGACACCAAAAATGTCACTTTGCCTCATCAACATCAAAAGCTATATGGAGCCGCATCCTACTACAAACAGGCAAAGCTGCTTCAAGCATCAGATCTTGACAAAACCAAACAAAAACTACAAGATCTTTCAAAGTAGCCAAAAGAGGGGTACACATGAAGTTTCGGGCCATTACGACACTATTTGGCCTAACTTCAATCCTCCAACAGCTGAGCCGGAGCTCCCGACGGCGACAGAGTCAAAAACATCAAATCTTCGATCAGAGCCTATGGATGGTCTCAAAATACCTCCAAAAGGCTCCATGTCGAATTTTAAGTCAAACCGACACCGTTTGACCCTCCATCAACTCTCGAACGGCGAAATCAAGCCTTCCAGCGGCGAGAACCTCTGATGCCGCCACTCATCAAACAAAACACATGAGTAGCTTCTGCATGCTTCCAAAGGGCTGCATGTCAAATTTCAGGTCATTCCGACAACGTTTGACCCGGTTTTGATGCTCCGAAGCAAAATCAAGCCTACCAGCGGCGAAACTCCCCGGGACCATGGCACCCAAATCAGAACTAATGGATCATCTCAAAATGACTCCGATAGGCTCCCCGTCAAATTTCAGGTCAATCGGACATCGGATGACCGTACATCAAAGCTCGACATCATCTACACGGTAAAATCAAGTCAAGTATCGACGGGACCTCAAACAGCTTCAAAACTCAAATAAAAGCCCATGGTTGGTCCTATCTAATGCCCAAGAAGCTTCACCTCAAATTTCAGGTCATTCCGACTTCGTTTGACCCAGTTTCAACTCTTAGCGGAAAATCGGCTACAGAGTCTTCGGCTTTTCCAAAAAATAGGAAACTTTGTGCTCTGATTTGCACAGCCTTTTGACTGGTTTTCTTCAGAGGAATCAAGCCAATAAATGAAGGGAAATGTCAAAGAAAAATACAGGAGAAAACAGAAGCGAAAAGGCCCGAGAAACAACCAAGAAACGACGACCGGAAGGCGGCCGAAAAATGGACCAAAGTCCAAGGTCGCCGGCGACCCTGGAAATCCGGGTCACCGGATTTCCTCCGAAACGTCCGTTTTTCCAATTCTTTTCGCGTTTCGCAATGATTGGCCCCTGTGATTTTCTTAAAATATGATTTTTGAGGCATGATATCCGTCGATCTTCGTCAACATCACGGATCCGCTATCAAAATCATTTGATCATCATCAGACACTCCGAAACCGCCAACCGGCCGACCAAGAAATCACACTTTCTGCCCGACCGATTAAGAAATTGACTGGACAGATGTTGCCGGACCATTAGTGGCAACCAATGTCTGAATTTTCATCGTCATCCGACATCAAGCAACGTACGGATCCATCGATGATCATCGCAAGAAGAATTCCAAAAGACGCAGCGCGGCCCGCGACTCTTCAAGCGACTCGACAGCCAATTAGTGAAGTTAAATGACCCTTTTATGGCAATTTATTAGGGTCATTAACTCATTATTTTGAACGGCCCAATCAAAAGCCAAGAAATGGGAGTTACAAGTCCAATTAATCATGACAATTAACCATGTAACTCCTATCATTATGGAGATTAATCATGGTAATTAATCATGAAACTCCCGTCATCATGGAGATTAAATGCTCATTACTCTCCATCGGCCAATCAAAATCCAAAAAAAAGGAGTTACAAAATTATAAAATTAAATCTTGTAACTCCTCCCATCATGGAGCATTAATATCATTAATGCCCATAAGACCTTCCTAATGGCCACCAAAAGCCTATAAATAAGCAGTCATTTCAAAGGGAAGGGGTCTTGAAAATCGAGCCCAGAAAAAATTGTCTGAAAACTATCCTGAAGAATTCTCTGCAGAAAAGAAGCTCTCTTACCTTGAAGAAACTCTGCTGCAAGCATTACAAGGTGATCGAAGTCCCTTGGGGGGCCACCCCCCCAAGATCTCCTCTCTTCTTCTATCCAACATGGCCTAGATGCGACTTTTCAGCCCGTCTACTTGGTTTTTTATTGGATATAAGACCTTCTCTTGGTCTTTATCCTCTAAAAATCTGAGGTCCAAGCCAAGCCAAGTGAATCAAAGCATCAAGTGTTCTCATTTGAAGGACGATGTCGGAGCCCATACATGACTCGTGACCGTCGATCTAAACGAGTCCCCACAATCGCTTGAGAAGTCAGATTCCTTTTCTTACTTTTCCATTGTATTCTATTTTTTAAAAGAGACATAAAATCACATTTCTTGTCTTTACATTTTGATGAGATTTGTAAACTGCCTTTTACGGCACAAAATCGCCATCTACGGCACAAAACTGCCTTTCACGGCAAATTAAACAAAATCGCCTCTCACGGCATTTTAAAACCTTGTCTCTTTCTTTAAAATATATGTGCAATGGAAAGTTATAAAAAAGTTGATTTTCTTTTCTACTTGTGAAGGTGAATCTCCGGATCACTACTTCAAATTCCAAGTAGAATAGAAAATCTGGCATACCCGTACAAAAAAAAAATATTGATGCTTGCTCTTTGTTTTTCTCTTCGCCCCGCCGCACCTCGGCGGACCCCGGACGGAGGAAGGTGAGAAAGAAAAAGACGGGTCCATCAAGTTGGCACACCCTGTGGGACATGTTCAAATGAGAACACGATGCTTAGAATCCTTGGCTCCCTTCTAGTTGGTGGCCTATGTTGGATCTTGTATCTAAAAAAAAAACATGAGATGGGATTCTTTGGAAACTTCATTCTTTGAACTTGTTTCCATTCTTTCTTTTCTCAACAAAAAAAAAAAAGACGTTTTCTCTCTATTGGATTCAAATTGGATAAAACTTTGGTTCTTTCCTTTTCATTTGTTTGCGCTCGCAGAAATGTTTGAGCCAACGTTCGGATTGGGAGGGGCCATTTCCCTCTCTTTCATGGATCCATCGGAGATCTTTCAAAAAAAAAAAAAACAAAGAAAAGTTCAAAAAAAAAAAAAAAACCTTTTCAAATTTCTCTCTTTTGGATTCAAATTAGAGAAACTTTGGTTCTTTCCTTTTCGTACAATGGCTCGCAGAAATGTTTGAGCCAACGTTCGGATTGGGAGGGGCCATTTCCTTCTCTTTGATGGTCCATCGGAGATCTTTCAAAAAAAAAGAGAAAAAGTTAAAAAAAAAAACTTTTCAAATTTCTCTCTTTTGGATTCAAATTAGAGAAACTTTGGTTCTTTCCTTTTTGTGCAATGGCTCGCAGAAATGTTTGAGCCAACGTCCGGATTGGGAGGGGCCATTTCCCTCTCTTTGATAGTCCATCGGAGATCTTTCAAAAAAAAAAAAGAAAAAGTTAAAAAAAAATCTTTTCAAATTTCTCTCTTTTGGATTCAAATTAGAGAAACTTTGGTTCTTTCCTTTTCGTTTGTTTGCGCTCGCAGAAATGTTTGAGCCAACGTTCGGATTGGAAAGGACCATTTCCCTCTCTTTGACAGATCCATCGGAGATCTTTCAAAAAAAAAAGAGAAAAGTTCAAAAAAAGACTTTTCAAATTTCTCTCTTTTGGATTCAAATTAGAGAAACTTTTGTCTTTTCCTTTTCGTACAATGGCTCGCAGAAATGTTTGAGCCAACATTCGGATTGGGAGGGGCCATTTTCCTCTCTTTGATGAGTCCATTGGAGGTCTTTCAAAAAAGAGAGAGAGAGCATTAAGGTTGCACCAATTGCGTTCTTTGACCAAAGTGGATCTAAGAAAAGCCTTGTCCAGAGTGTGGAGGCAGCTAGACTGTTCGAGGTAAGGGTCGTTCAAACGGGTTCATTAAGTAATCCTACCCTTACCTGGGGGCTAATCTATCCACTAAGGTTTGATAAGACCGAATTGGAAGACCTATGTGCACTCTTAAAAAAAAAAAAACAAAAATTAAAAAAAAAACTTCTGTCACAATTGTGTTCAAATTGGAGGAATTTTGGTTCTTTCCTTTTCGGATTTAGGCTCGCAGAAATGTTTGAACCTGTATTCGGATTGGAATACCATTTGCCCTCTTTTATGAATTCAATCTTGACTTTTCAAAAAAAAAAAACTCTCGTCACTATTGGATTCAAATATGAGAAATCCTGGTTCTTTCCTATTTCGGATATAGGCTCGCAAAAATGTTTGAACCTGTATTCGGATTGGAATACCATTTGCTCTCTTTTGCGAATCCAATCTTGACATTTCAAAAAATCCCATCTCGTGTCCTTTAAGGATGCGATTTACAACATTTGTGCCTAGCGGTGCTAGTACGCCCTTTTGGGTCTACTGTATTCGCAACCGACACATTTGTATCTCTAACCTTATAACGTTTTACCTCGAGTGAGCTTCGCTTCTCGGTAATTTGAATTAAGGTTTACAATTGCTTATAGCGGTCCCTAGAACGCTCATTTCAAGCCGACCATACTTGCGTTTAGAACAATCGTACCATCTATGGCTTTTTGGCCTTCTTCATTACGCTCAGAACGGGCCTTGCCCCTGAGCGATTTGAAAAGACAAAACCATAGTATAGCCCATTTATGATCACCATATTCTTGTGATTACTAATGGATGTGGTCTTGTTTCAGAAAAGTTTTTTCAAAACTAACAATGGAAGCTTCGTTGACCATCACCTTCGATGAGAACAAGTACCAAGTCATGCTTCAAGAGAACCAAAGCAAGGGCACTTTCAAGCGCCCCGTCAGCTGCCGAAGCATCACCTCCCTCGGCAACTCCCAAAACACCGGGTCGACCTCCACTCCCCGGACCATCGTCTTCGGGTCACTGGGACCATTCCCACTACCTGCAGAAGAGACGGTGCCTGCTAAGAAGCAGAAGAATGCCCCCCAACGTGTCACTACCCCGACACCAAAGGCGATCACCAAGAAACTTGAGGCTCGTGGCAATCCCATGAGGCCTCAACCTACAAAAAACCAAGTCTATCCCAAGACTTGGTCCCCCCGATCTTCACCAAAACAAGGAAGGTCCCGGACATCTGCAAAGCCAGAATACCTGGCTCCTCTCAAGGAGAATAGGTTTTATCCTCTTGCTTACATCAAAGGAAAGAAACCTACCCTCCACCGAACAACAAAAACTACTCAGCACGAGCCGGCTTGCTCATACAAGCCCAAAATCAAATCGTGCACCATAAGGCCTCGACAAGAACTTGATAAGGCCTACTCTCCTGCAACTCGACCCTTCATCTCAACAGGGGACGAGCTTGCAAAATTTAAAGCTTCGCTGCGACAGGCTAAGGACAGCGTCCAAATCCTGTCCTTGCCAGTCTTCAAGGAAGACAAGCTCGGTTGCTGCGCACGAGGGACCACGTCCTTCATTGCCAGAGCACAGCCCGAGCTAACCGAAGCTCAAATTGCTCGTCGCATATGTCGCCGCGTGGCATATCGACAAAAGAGATTAGAGAAGCAAAGAACCCAGCATTCTGAGCTTCAAATCTCCCAAAAATGGGTCGAAAAAGAAAGACCCGACCAAGTTGCTGCTGTCCACATGGTTGGCAAAACCAAAAGACGCCAAAAGTCAGCGACAAAAATACATGTCAGACGAACGGTGACTCGCAGCGTCTCCCGGACGGCAAGACATCAGGAAGACTCTCCCACTCCTTCAAGCCAGGGACATCAGAGTGATCATTCCTCGGGCTCTTCATCTAAAAGAATGAGCTCCAGCTCAGTCACTAAGACAGTATCCTCTTTCGATTCACGAAGGATGAATGTCTTGGTCACAAACTCTTAGCAACCTCCACCACATGACGACATGGCTCTACGCATTCAGCAGCTAGAGCAAGGACAGCAGAGAATAGAGGTTCTGATGGAAAAACTCCTTCTCACTCTCCAGCGTCAACCAAACAATGACGAAGTTCCTCCACAAGATGAGGCAAACGGTGGAGAAGATGAGTCACGCGCCCTTACTAAAAAGGACATGGAAAATATCCTCGCCAAAGCAAAAGAAGAGGATACACTGAAGGAGCATGGGATCAAGCCACCATATCCCTTATGTATGGACTCGGTTCCGTTTCCCCAAAAGTTCAAACAACCTCTTCTCCAAACGTATACGGGGAAAGGTTCAGCTAGACAGCATGTCATCCACTTCAAGATCCTGACAGGAACAATTGCGGATCAAGATGCACTCAAGATCCGGCTCTTTGCAAGTACCCTAAAAGGTACAGCCTTTGATTGGTATTCCACTCTGCCAGAGGACTCCATTCAAAATTGGACCATGCTGGAGACACGTTTCCTGTCCCACTTCAAAGGTGAGGATCATCCTGTTACTATGGCTCAGCTCTGTAGCCTTAAACAGGGAGAGGATGAGTCGACATACGACTTCATTCACAAGTGGAAAGCAATGGCATACAAATGCTCAGATGTGCTGCCACAAGCGTCGCTAATCGACATTTGCCGAAACAGCATGAGAGCAAGGATCCGCTCCATGATCATCGGCAACAAATCAAAAAACTTGGGAGAACTCCTAGAAGCGTCTATGGAGGCTGAAACGGTGATCAAAGACCTCAACAGTCAGAAGTCATCAAAGAAAGAGCAGACCGCCATTCCAACCTCCAAGCCAAAGAAAAAGGAGGTTTTCAATGTGCAAACCAAGTCAGCTCCTTAGCCACCAAAGAAAGCTGAAAATAAAGCTGCAAGTAAGAGACCTGAACTCTCTGATGCCTTCAAAGAACGAGTAGAAAAGAAATACCCGTTCGATGAAGATGTTGAAGAAATATTTGGGGCTCTCTTGGCAAATGGCAAACTCACCCTGCCTGACCCCAAAGACCGGGAGATGTTGGCAAAACCAACGATCCCCGATATTGTCCATACCACCAAATGGTCTCGCATCCTCCCAACCAATGTTTCGTTGTGAGAGAGAAGATCAACGAGATGTGGAAAAACGGAGTCATCACCTTTGACAAAAACTATGGGTCTGCCTCCGTTAACATGGTGTCATATGGACAAACATCCAAATCATCAGAGGAAAAAGTCACTACTTCCTTCAAGGTGATAAAAATGACCCAAACGTCCCAAGAGCTGGTGCCTTACCCAACACCAGAAGGACAACCCATATGGGTACATCCTGATCTCCTAGAAGATGAAAATTGGGAGATCGTCAAAACAAAGCCGACCGCTCAACAGCGAAGGCAAGCCAAGAGACAACTCCGCAAGCTCAAACAGCAGGAGAAGGCTCAGACAAAACAGGAGGTTCCTGAAAAAGCAGAAACCTCCTCTACCGCTTCACTGGGGGCAACAGAGGGGTCTCTCCCTAAAGTTCCAAGAGTGATAAGAAAATTCACTCTCAGTGATTTCATGCCACCACGGCTCAGAGATGAGACTACGCAGGGGGCATTGTACTCTTGTAACTCGATAGTTGGATTCTTCATGAATGGATACGAGTCTAGTGACACTGCCAGTGACACCGATGAGTGGGAGGAATCCCTTGAAACCGGACAATATCTCTCCGACGAAGAATGGATCCCGGAATCCCACCTTATGCCAGTAATCTGGTATAACCCCTTCCAGCCACAAGGATCCTGGTCTGATAATGATGAAGACCAAGAGGCTGCCCAAATTGCTGTTAACACAGAACAGACAAATGCTCTAGTGGATCCCAACCAGGTCGAACCACAAGGAGCATATGAAGAAAAAGATTTGGCTCCCATGCTCGATCTTGAAGAATATGCGAGGATCTTGCAGCATCTAGCCATAGAGCAGGAGCAGGATCGCATCAACCAGCTTCATCAAAATCCAGAACCGGAAGTCCCGGAAAATCTACAAGCATCTTCTCCAGGGACTCCGGAAAATGAAGAAAGTTGCTGGATTGATAATCCTCTTACATCGGAGGATGAGTCTGATTCCCAATGGTCCATTATGGAGGCATCTTCTATCGAAGTTGCCTGTAATGTGATAGTTCAGGATGATAGTGCCTCTGAAGCTCCATCTGCTGAGGCCACGGACTCTCAAAATGTATCCAGTAGCATATCTTCTGGAGCTACATATTCTCGGGCGACTTCCACTGAGATAACACCTTCTCAGCCATCGTCTCCTGAAACGGTGACATCAGAATTCAAGCCTCTTCTGACTGATCACCATGAAAAAGCTCTGACTGATGAAGTCTTCAAAGAAAACCCAGTCAATTGGTCCCAGGTACCCAACCTCATAGGAGATGTCTGGACCGATGAAATACTGGACAAAGAAGAAAAGTTGTTGGAAGCTGTTCAGGACTTGTTCCCGGAAAATGCTCCATGCAACGCAATAACTGAAGACGGCAATGCTGCTGCAGAGGCATTTTCAGCAAATGGGGAAGACCAGCCCCTTGAGCCTAAAGGGGGTCTTCCGAAAAAAAAACCACCTCTAGAAGCTTTTGAAGTTGGGAAAGGTACCCGCTCTGGTCGGGATTACCACAAAAACTATAACCAACCTTCTTCTTCTTCTTATGTAAATCCTTCGGGAAAACGAGTTGTAAATGCCCCAAGCGGCGGTGATAACGAAAATGCAGGCCTAAAGGAGGCTTTCAAGTATGACTTGATTGAGCACTTCAAACACATACCCGCACGACTGCACATCCTAGACTTATTACGAATGTCACCACAAACTCGTGATAGTCTCATTTCAGAACTGCAAAAGCTGAATCTGGATGTCGACAAACATGCCCCGCAAGTCCTGCAAATTGAAATGGACTATAGGGTCACAAAATCAAAAACCTCCTCAAAGGGAGAAAAGAAAGAAGCTGGAGGACCTTGCACTGAATGCCTCTCGGTCCAAAAGGCCGCAAGTGCTACCATCGCCTTCAATAAGGAAGACCTCTTGCTAGGCGAGATGAAGCACAACCGACCGTTGTACTTCACAGGATACATCAAAGAGATGCCGATACACAGAGTCCAAATCGACCCGGGTTCTGCACTCAACCTCATCTCTACTTCGGCACTCGAAGAACTGGGTATCCCACCTAGTAAACTAAGCCACACATCTGTGTCCATCTTTGGATACGATGGGAGTGCTCAAAGGCCCATTGGCAAAATCCGGTTCAGGTTGCAAATCAGCAATCTTATCTCTGAGGTCACCGTATATGCAATAAAACCCCTTCATGCTACAACATCCTTCTTGGATGCCCTTGGATACACGAGAACGGTGTCGTTCCTTCGACTCTACATCAGTGCATCAAGTTTGTTGGCGACGACGGCTTGACACATCGAGTGTTTGCAGACAAAAAGCCCTTCAAAGGCAAGGAAGTCCATTTTGCAGACTCTCAGATGTACAAGGATGAAAAAGAAGGAAAGGAGGAGAAAACAGCATCCTTTGCTGGCAATCTCCAAAAAGATAAAGGCAAGGCTCCTCTGCGATCATCGAAAGAAAATAAACCTTCCGGCAAACTCAAAGAGAGCAATCAGTCTCCCTTCGTCATCTCCTTCAAATCTTCCAAACCTTTGGTAATCACTACTAAAGCAAAGAAGACAGAGCAAAAGACAAGGGGCAAGTTTGTTGTCTCCTTCATGTCAATCATACAAGACACGGATTCGGATTCAGAGACTGAAGACGATACATCGTCAAGCCAAGCTGATACTCAGCAAGTTCAGCCTGCTCTCACTCCATTGAAGACCCCTGCCGACGTAGAAGATCCTGCGTCTGCTACCTTCGTCGTTCCGAAAACGTCGGCAGAAGATAAACCAATCTTCTTCCATAGATCGGACGCTTCTTCATCAAACGGCCTGCTTGAGCCTTTACAAAATGAAGGTATGCCTCAACTATCCTTGTATAGTCGAATGGCACAAGCTATCATGAAGAAAATGGGCTATGACGCTCAAAATCCAATTGGTTTGGGAGGTGACCGTGGTATTCTCACACCATTGGAACCCACCCTTACCAAAAGTCAGCTGGAAGATTGGAAACTCCACCGTCGTATAGACAAGTCTTCATACGGATTGGGGTATGATCTTGACACTCCGATGAGGCTGCTAACACAAAGGCTGCAGAGTCGTTTTGCCGACCAAGCCTCAACATCTCATGTCGATGAAGACATCGATCTCCCTGGATATCTTTTTGAAGAGTTACCCGACAAGGACCCAAGAAGCTCATCAAATTGGTATGATTTCTCTGATGATGAAGAGGAATTGTCCGATGACACAGACGCACGGTTCCCTGATTCAGAAGAGCCGTCGTCTCCAAAAGAAGTGCCTTACTTCGACCCAGTTTCAGCTGGTGATTGGGATCATCTCATAGCAAGTCTTGAGAAGAATACCGATTAAGAAGATTTATTGACAGAAGCGGAGCCATGGTCTGAAAATGCCCTTGGAAACCCAGAAGGTCTTGTTGAGCTAGAAACCTCCAAAAATTTTGTGGAGGAACCACCTTCAAATCTTCCGACAAAAGATTCTGTTCAAAAGATAGACTTGGGAACACCAGATAACCCACGTCCTGTATTCATAAGTAAGAATATAAAGGATGAGGAGTTACCCGAGTATGTCTCTTTTCTTCGTGAGTTTGTTGATTGTTTTGCATGGTCTTACGCTGAAATGCCTGGCTTAGATCCCAAAATAGCAGTCCACAAACTCAACCTGCAAGAAAATGTCAAGCCTGTCAAACAAGGCCAAAGAAGATTCCGTCCTGATGTGATGGACAAAATTGAACAAGAAGTTCAAAAACTCAAAAACGTTGGCTTCATCCGCGAGAAACAACATCCTGAATGGTTGGCCAACATCGTCCCTGTGACAAAGAAAAATGGGCAAATCAGAGTCTGTATTGACTATAGAGACCTGAATAATGCTTGCCGCCAAAGATGAATTCCCGCTCCCCATACCGGAGGTAATGATTGACAACACCTGCGGGTTTGAGCGAATGACTTTCATGGACGGCTTCTCTGGCTATAACTAGATAAAGATGCATCCCGAAGATGAAAGGCATACATCATTTCGGACCCCATCTGGCGTGTATTGCTACACTGTCATGCCATTTGGTCTGAAAAATGCCGGTGCAACATATCAAAGGGCTATGATGAAAATATTCCAAGATATGCAGCACATGACGGTTGAATGTTACGTTGATGACCTCGCCGTCAAAAGCAAAATAAAAGAAGACCATCTCCAAGATCTTCGAGAAGTCTTCCTCCAGCTTCGCAAACACAAACTGCAAATGAATCCCCTTAAATGCTTCTTCGGTGTCTCATCGGGTAAGTTCCTCGGATTCATAGATCGGAAAGCTGGAATAAAGCTTGACCCCATCAAAGTCAAGGCTATCCTAGAAATGCCATCTCCAAGAACCCTGAGAGAACTGAAAGGGCTTCAAGGAAGGTTGGCGTACATCTAACGGTTCATTTCCAACCTATCAGGGAAGTGCCGTCCATTTTCTCGCCTAATGAAAAAAGGTGTAGACTTTGTCTGGGATGTAGAATGTGAAGCTGCATTTCAAGACATCAAGTCATACCTGACCAAACCTCCGGTGTTGGCTGCTCCCATAACCGGGAAACCATTCATGTTGTACACAAGAGCTCTCGACTATTCTTTGGGTGCTTTACCTTCACAAGAAACCGATGGAGGGAAAGAAGCTGCTCTATACTACCTCAGTCGCATGTTGGTAGGTGCAGAGCATCGCTACTCTCCAGTCGAAAAAGAATGCTTTGGCAGTGATGTTCGCTGTACAAAAGGCGCGTCACTATTTGCTGTCAAACACAATATACCTGATATCGAGGATCAATCTCTTAAAGGTCCTTGTCACAAAAGCAGGTTCTCTCAATGCCCGGCTGGCAAAATGGTCCATCCTTCGTCACAATTTGATATTAGGCATGTGCCACAGAAAGCAATCAAAGGTCAAGCTCTGGCAGATTTTCTCGCAGAGCATCCACTGCCTAAAGATTCTCCGCTCAGGGATGATCTCCTAGACGAACCTGTCTACAGCGTGGAGACTTCCTTACCAAATGCCTCCTGGAACATGTACTTTGATGGTGCAACCAGGACAAATGAAAAAGGAAAGCTGATATCAGGAATTGGCATTCTCTTTGTTAGCCCCGATAAATACTTGATTCCACATGCATTTTCGCTACTGGAACCATGTTCAAATAATGCAGCTGAGTACCAAGCTCTGATTATAGGATTGGAACTCGCCCTCGAATCTGGCATCACCATGCTGGAAGCATTTGGGGATTCTCAACTGATCGTCAACCAGATGAATCAGGAATATGAAATCAGGAAGCCTGATCTGTTGCCTTACTACAACAAGGCGCAATCGCTTCGTCAAAACTTTGACATCTGTCACATCACCCACATCCACAGAGGTGAAAACATCCGTGCAGATGCCCTAACTAGACTTGCTGTATCCATAGAAACTCAAGAAGGGGAAAACATGCAAATTACAGTGTGTCAAAGAAGGATTCTCCCTCCTCTCAACACACATCGAGCAGTTGCTGAATGCCACCGAGTGGTCGGAGGTCGGATTTCCATCCTTAAACCTCCGATAGGCGACTGGAGAGATCCGTTCATTGATTATATTATGTTCGGAATCCTACCTGAAGATCCAAAAGAGCGGGTACGTATCCAAAGACGAGTCCCAAACTTTCATTTGGATATTCCCTCCAAAATGCTTTATAGAAAATCCTTCAATGGAGTACTTCTACGCTGCTTGTCACAACAAGAGGCGGAAGAAACTCTAAAAGAAGTTCATGCTGGTCTTTGTGGAGCCCATCAGGCTGGTCCCAAGCTCTACGATTAGATAAAAAGGTTAGGTTATTATTGGCCTACCATGGTGGCTGACGCAATACAATTTGCTAAACGTTGCCAACAATGCCAAGTTCATGGAGATTATGTACACATGCCTCCAGAATGGCTACATCCTACAGCGATCTCATGGCCCTTCGAAGCCTGGGGTATGGACATCATAGGTCCTATCTCTCCCCCGTCAAGCAAAGGTCATCGCTTCATCTTCGCCGCTACGGATTATTTCTCCAAGTGGTCAGAAGCATTTGCGTTCAGTGAAATGATGACCTCATCAGTCCTTCAATTCTTACGAACCAACATCATTTGTCGCTTCAGCATACCTAAAAGATTCGTCCATGATAACGGACAACAATTCCGGGATCACAGATTCTACAGGTTCTGCGACAAATACAAAATCCAAAGTTGTCCTTCGACTCCGTATAACCCGGCAGCAAATGGACTAGCAGAAGCCTTCAACAAGACACTCTACAAAATTCTCAAGAAAATGGTCTCTACTCACAAAAGAGACTGGAGCGACAAACTGCCTGAAGCTTTATGGGCCTACCGGACTATCATTCGAGGACCAACCCATAGTACAGCATTCTCCTTGGTCTATGGATACGAAGCGGTTGTCCCCCTAGAGGTACAAATTCCTTCTTTAAAGGTTTCTCTACAAAATGAAATGACGCAAGAAAGCAACGTCAAATTGAGACTCCAAGAACTGGATAACCTCGATGAAAGACGACTCGAAGTTCTACAAAGTGTTGGGCTTTACCAAGCACGCATGGCAGGATCTTCTGACAAAAGGGTCAGGCAACGCGCCCACAAAAAGGGTGACTTGGTTCTTGCGGTGAAAAGGCCAATGGTTTTTGCCCACAAATCCAAAGGCAAATTCGAACCAAAATGGGAGGGACCCTTCGTCATCGACAAAGTCTTCTCCAATGGCGCATATGCTCTTCTAAACATGGAAGGTGACAGATGCATGCTGCCCATCAATGGCAAGTTCTTGAAGCGGTACTATCCTTGAAGACTTCCTATATCGGGTCAGAGTGATGCCTATATGGCCAAAGCCTATTCCTAGATACTTGCTCGTCAAACCCACCCCTTTTAGAGTTTTCATCCTTATGTTGAAATTTAAAAAGCCAAAAAACACAATGCTTAATTTCAATGTTTCATTGTTAAAAAAAAATCAAACCCAAAATCCAAGTTTCGAAGCCTCTTCCCTAACTTGATCAAAACTTTCAATCCTTGAACCCAAAATTCATGGTTTGAAACAAAAATCAGGACTTAGGAATTTCCACCCTAGTCCACCCTGACTTTTACCACCAAAGATGGTTTTTAGTCAAAATTTACGGCCCTCGTGTCTTTAAACAAAAAATGGTTTTTCAAAAAACCGCGGGGAAGCGACATTTAGTCGATACTCACACAAAACCCAAAAATCGGAAGGATGCGAACCCCATTCGATACTTCCAAAACCTCAAAATCGCAAGAAAGCGACACCTCGTCGATACTTGCAAAATCTCAAAAAAATCGTGGAGACACAACGTTTCAGTTGATATCCACAACCCAAATTTCAAAACAAAAAACAAAGGTTCGAAAAAACCTCAAATTTCAAAAATCGTGGGGAGGCGATATTCCATCGATACCCACAAAACCAAGTTTTTGAGAAAAAAGTAAGGAGGCGACATTCAGTCGATATTTGCACCCAAATCCGTGAGGAAGCGACATTCCATCGATACTCGCAACCGAATGAGCAAGGAAGCGACATTCCATCGATACTTGTAATACCATTCAGCAGGGAGGCGACTCTTAGTCGATACTTGCATTTTTTAAAACCAAAAACTGGCTTTCACGCCAAAACCCTGCTTTCACGCCAAAACCTGGCTTTCATGCCAAAAACCTGGCTTTCATGCCAAAAACCAAAATCTGGCTTCCATGCCAACAAAACAAAAACCTGGCTTTCACGCCAAAAATCAAAAAATCTGGCTTCCATGCCAACAAAACAAAACTTGGTTTTCAAAAAACTTGGCTTCTATGCCACAAAATCTGGCTTTCACTCCAAACAAAACAAAAATCAACTCTCATACCAAAAACCGGCTTTCATGCCAAACAAAACTTGGCTTTTACGCCACAAAAATCGGCTCCCATGCCAAAAACCGGCTTTCATACCAAGCAAAACTTGTCTTTCACGCCACAAAAATCGGCTCTCATGCCAAAAACCAGGCTTTTTGCCACAAAATCTGGCTTTCATGCCTAAAAACAACCATTTGACAAAAGATTTTCACAAAAGGACAACCTTTTGATCAAATTTTCAAACAAACCATTCCCATTCAATTTTTGCTTATGTTTTCATCAAAAGTGAACTTAAGTGAAATAAGGGGATACAAAAAAAAAAAAAAAAAGAAGTGCCAAAAATGTTTATACATGGAGGTACCAAAAGAAAAGAAGAAAAAGTTTGTTACAAATCAGGAGGCTAGTCCGACATGGTCTTCAGCCATAGGCTTAACTCCTCAAGCAAACACTTAGCCTTAGCCTCCAAAGCTTCCAGGCCGCGTTTCTTCAGAATCTTCCCATAAAAAGCAGTAGGCCGTTGTGATCCATCCTCAGCACGAGGAAGCTCTTCCTAGAGAATCTGCCATTGTTCATATTCTTGAGTCTTCCTCCGGAGATTGCTTTCGACCTCCTCAACTTGGCGAATGAGAGCCCTCTCTCTATCGCGAGCTTTCAAAGTGGCAGTCCACTTGGCAGTGGCTTGTTCTTCCAATAGCTCAAGGTGCTGTCTGGCTTCGGTGACCTCCCTATCAAGGCGGTGCTGGTCCTGTGTTAGCTCAATAATAGCCAACTCGATGACATTTCTCTCCCGAAAGAGCTGCTTCCGAGTCCGCGAGATCTCCTTCAAATCAAATTTGACCTCGCTGGAAGGCTTCAAAAACATCTCGTTGAAGAAATCATCATTCGGAAAGCTCTTGGTCTTAGTCCACTTGTTGCCTAGAGCGATGACTTCATCAACAAAAGCCTTGGCATCTGTAATGTCCAGACCGACTTCTTCGCTATTGGCAAGAATGTCCTGCACATGCTTCACCATGCCAAAACCAGCCTCCAAATGGCCAGAAGAAAGAGTCTCGACCCATGAGCTCAAGACTCTCTTCAACACCTTCCTCGCAAACTGACGGGATGGCTCAGATGAAGACTCGCCTTGCTCTGTTGGTCGACCACCCATGTCAGGCACTGTTGGAAGAGTAATCAAGAAGCTCTTTCCAATCGGAGCCACTGAGGAAGGAATATCAATAGGCGGACTCGCCTCTGCCTCATCAAAATTGGTGGAAGAAGCCCCTACTCCTGGATCGGTAACAGGTGCCCCCTGCTCTAGTTCTGAAAAAGATAGAGGAACTTCTTCTGTCACCTCACAACCTGCCAATGAAAAATGAAAAAGGTATGAATGTAATCTTGTCAAAAATCAAAATATCAAGATTATCATTACAAAGTACCTTCTTCGACGACCGGTGGAATGCTTTCTGCCTCCATGAGCTCATCCGAAGCATCATCAAAAGTTGTGTCCATGGATGGCTCAAAGTCGTCGGAATCCTCTGGCAAGTCAGCTGGCAAAAATATATATATATATATATGTCAGCAAGTGGCTGTAAAAAAAAAAAAAGAAAATCATACCAGGAGGAGATTCTGGATCTACTTCAGAATCTCTGGGTTCTTCCTCAGATGCCACGATAGGATCCATCACCGCCTCATCGGTCGGAACCTCGGGCATCATCAAACCATCATCTTCTACCAAAAGAAAGAAAGCAGTAGATCAAAACAAAAGCTCTCATGAAAGAAAAGAAACGGAAAGAGAAAAGGGAAAAGGATACCATCATCAATGGTCTCTTCCCCTCAGCTTCTCTTCTCTGGAGGCTCGTCATCATCCCCTGATGCCTCCTCAACAATGGTGGAAGGAATTTCCATATCAGGAGAACTTTCGTGCCGCCTCTGACTTCGGCGGTTTCCCCTTCTCCTCTTGCCCCTACGAGACGAATTGCTGGAAGCACCCTCCCCACCATCAAAATCAGGCCTCTCGCCAGAGTCCTCACTGGACGGTTTGCTCTTGCCAGTAGACTCCATGGAAGCCTTTGCTCGCTCGGCTTGTATCCAAGCAGCAACCTCAGCCTCTTCCTCAGCAAGCTACTCCAAGACCTCACCAGGTATCTCTTGTGCAGCTCTCAGTCTGATGACGTCCTGTTCCTCGAGAAAACCTGTTCTGTGCCTTTCTCCAGAAAGAAAAGCCAGAACTTTTTCTCGGCGGACGCCGTCTGACTTCCCAAGGCCCTTCCTGGAAGACTTCTTTACATCAAGCTCTTTCTTGGAAAGCCCCCTGTACGCTGAAAAGCTCTCCACAAACCATTTTGTGAAGCCAACCGTTCGAAAAGTAGGCAACTCAGGATAAGAAATCAGGGCAGTAGTGTCTTCCGCGCTATAAAAGGCCCATGCATTTCTCCCGTCCTGCAGACCTCCAAAACGCTTCACCTTGCTCGAAGGCGCTCCAACAACGCCTTGAGAGAAGCCCAACTGCATGGCAAAACGCGAGGGAACATACTGCTGGATGTCGATAAAAAGATGTCTGTGGTACACCATCGTGCCGACACGTATGTTAAAAAGCCAACTCCTCTCGGCATTTGTCAAAGAATAGTGTCTCCCAGACCCTGCCCTGGTCGAATCACGGGAGACAATGAAATCAAAAGCCTTCATCCTCAAACCCGGAGAAAGCTTCACTGAAGACTGCCCCATCTCAACGTCCCAGAATCGTCGGATCCTTAAGCGGGCAGATAAAAGAGATTTGGAAACAGGCTTCCCTCTAGCCAACCGAATCATAAACGGGTCATCGTCCTGAGCAGCACCCAATCGGTGGAAACTGAGACAGTGGTATACATACCACGAATAGAAAATGTGGGCTGAAAATACCCTGTTCATGGGAAGCCCAAGCCGAACCAGGAAAGCAGCAGCTTGCAGTTCGGTACACAAATAGGAGTAAAGAGCAGGCACCAAAGCAAGCCGCTCTCCAAACACCATCTGACAAGCCGGAAAAATGCAATGCGGCCTGATGTGCGTTCCATCTCCTCCAGCAAAAACAGCCTCACCCAGCCAATAAGTGAGGTAGACAGCGAGATCTCTCCGCAGCGCAATGTCAAGATGAATGGCGTCTGTGCTTGCGAAGAATACCCTCAGATTCTCTCGCATGACGGAGATCTTCTTCGAACCTGGGTTCTTAGCCCTGGCTTCCTGGGTCATACTCTCAGAAGACTCCCCGCTGTCAAAGAAGTTGGAAGACAAAAAGCTACCACTCCTCCAACTACTACACCGGACTTTCGAGCCCTCCTTCTCCTTCAAAAACTCATAGAAGGCGACGAGCTGAAAGTACAAAAGCCTAAACTCCTCAGACTGCTCCTCAAGGACGCTGTCGATAGGCATAAACTCCTCATAGAGATTGCCGAGGATAGGCAGCCCAGTGATGGCACTCAGTTCCTTTAAAGAAAAACCAATCTCACCATTCGTGACAACGAAGGTGTTGGTTTGTGGAAGGAACGACTCCAGCATGGCCATAAAAGCCTCATCGGAGAAAACCATGGTTTGCCGAAAAGCACGAACCGCATCAAAAATCTCGGCCTCCTTCAGAATGGCACCACCAACCTTCTGGATGTGATCAGTCCACGACTCCCAGCTCGAGTCCGCACTTAAACGGCTACAAAGTCGAAAAGGCTTCACCCAATTGCTGCCATCGCCCTTGAAAATGCCAAGGCCCACCGGTCTCAAATCGACCGAAGAATGGTCTGAACCTTGGTAGCCGCTGGCCGGCATCAAAATGTCCATACGGGCAGGTGACTTCTCTGTAAAACCAGAAGGGCCGCCAACAAAAACCCCGGTCTTGATCACACTTGTCCTCTTCACCCAGCTTGGAGGATCTTCCCTCTTCGAGCATGTGGAGGAAAGGCTCATGATCGAGATTGTCCGATCGAAGGACGACCGGGTAGAAACAGTTCTCTTCTCACCATCAACTGTGAAAGAGAACTAAAAACATCTCCTTTGGTATGTTGAATCGTCAAGGACGGCATCACCAAAGAAGAAGGTAGGCTTGGGCACAATGCTCTGATCGTCCGTGACCCAGGGACAACCGCTTACCATAATCTTATAATACTCCTCATCCTTGAGGGCAATCAAACGTTGCCTCATCTCATCTCAGTTGAGCGAGTCACACTCTTTCAAGTTCCTTTCAACATACTGAAACTCCTCCCAGGCCTGCTGTACGGCCGCATTAGAGGATATGGTAGAACGGCGAGGCGCATCAGTGACCGACCCCTTACCCTTGTTCGTTCTGGAGGAACTACCTGCAAAGGGTGGAAAGAAAAAAAAAATCAATCATCAAAATGATAGAATTTTGCTAAAAAGATCTAGCGAAATTTTAGCATGATTCCGGGGCGATTCCGAAGAAAAGGGAAACACCCCGAAAGAAATAGGAGCTTGAAGATGGGCTCAACATCGCTGCAAGCCCATAATCATGGAAAATTCTCGAAGAAGGCACGAACTCAAACATTGCTGCGAGATCAAGCCAAAGCTTCTCAAATATCAGCAAGATCGGAAAAGGGCTCAACATTGCTACGAGCTCCAGAATTCAAAACTTGCAAAGCTCCTCAGAAAATCCTTGCAAGACCAAGAAAGGGCTCAACATTGCTGCGAGGTCCAAATCCCAAGACTTGCGAAAAAGATTTCCAGGTGCGCACTATCATACTTCCAAATTCATTTTTCTAAAAAGAAAAAAAAAATGCATAGAAGGAAAGTTGTCATGCATGCGCATCTCAGAATCTAAAAAAAAAAAGAGAAAATCTCTTTTCCAAAAAAAAAGAAAGAAGAAAAAAAAAAAAAAAGAAATTTTGCCCACATGCCACGTGGCCATACGGCCATGACCGTACGATCTTGTCCGTACGGCCACAAAAAAAAAAAAGATAAAAAAAAAGAAAAAAAAAACACACGGTAAAAAAAAAAAGAAACCATGAGAAAAAAAAAGGAAAGAAAAGTCACGGTAAAAAAAAAAACAGAGAGAGAGAAAACCGTACAAGAAAAAGCAAAAAAGAAAAAGAAAGAAAGAAAGAAAAAAAATGTGTTAAAAAAAAAAGATGCACGTGAAAAAGAAAAAAAAAAGGAGAAAAGAAAAGAAAAGAAAAGAAAAGGAAAGAATGAAAACCTTTTTCTATTCCTACATGGGGTTTCTTAAGGAAAAAGAAGAAACTTACTTGAAGCCATTGATGGAGAAGAAGAAGAAAAAGCTTGAAGATCCTTAAAGAAGAAGAATTCTTGATCTTGGAGCACTCTTGAAGGTTCTTACAAAAAGGGAGCAATAGTAACAAGAGATCCAATCCCCTTGCTTTTATAGAAGAAAGCAAACCAAAAGAGGAAAGGAGGAGAAAAGAAAGGAGGTAAGTGCTACAAATTAGCAAACTTCCTAAAAGAAAGGAATTATGGGATATTCTTTCCCAATGAGGAGATCTTTTGAGAAATTCTCTCCAAAAAGAGAGGGATTATGAGAAACTTTCTCCCAAAGAAAGATACTTTGAGAAAATCTCTCTCAAAATCAAGGAAACTTGAGAGATTCTCTCCAAGTAAGAATATTCTTAGATATTCTTAACAAAAATGACACCACATGAGATCTAGGCCATCTTTAAAGCTTAAGGTCCCATGGGTTAAACCACATGAGCCAGGTTTGACCACCTAGGCACTAAAAGTGGTTTTTAGTCAAAATTCCTCTTACCAAGAGCACACAAAAATGGTTCCATGCCTCCTTTGAGTTGATTGGACCATACAAAAAATCCAAGCCTCATGAGTTTCCAAAAATCCAAACCATCCCACCTCATGAACCAAATTAAGCCAAAACCTTGAAATTGACATTCCACAAAAACCCAAACCACTCCAACGGACCCAAAGTTGTCCCAAAGAGTGACCAAAATCCAAACCATGGTCTCCTAACTCGCCACATACAGCTTGTTGGGTCACAAGGCCAAAACCAAAACCAAATCCCGGTCCCCTAACTTGCCACATACAGCTTGTTAGGTCACAAGACCGAAATCAAAATTCAAAACCCGACCCCCTAACCTGCTACATACAGCTTGTTAGGTCACAAGGTCAAAAACCAAAAACCTTCATGACCGCCTGATGCGCAACACAAAGCCTTTAGGCTCACAAGGTCAAAAAGAAAATCCAAAACCCAAAAACCCAACCCAAATGTCATTTTCAAAATTTTACCTTGAGATGGTACGTGATGTCTCTCACTGCCATAAAATTCCCTTGGAAACTCAAAAGGCTACACTATCAAGAAAAATGCTCAGAGACTCTTGGTCAAGTCAGAAGTTCTCCTTCAAAGTTTTCTTCGAGGCACATCGACTGCAAAGGCTATCCAATTCGTCGCTGTACCTCGAGGGGGCATTTGTTGACACCAAAAATGTCACATTTCCTCATCAACATCAAAAGCTATATGGAGCCGCATCCTACTCCAAACAGGCAAAGCTGCTTCAAGCATCAGATCTTGACAAAACCAAACAAAAACTACAAAGATCTTTCAAAGTAGCCAAACGAAGGGTACAAATGAAGTTTCGGGCCATTACGACACTATTTGGCCTAACTTCAATCCTCCAACAGCTGAGCTGGAGCTCCCGACGGCGACAGAGTCAAAAACATCAAATCTTCGATCAGAGCCTATGGATGGTCTCAAAATACCTCCAAAAGGCTCCATGTCGAATTTCAAGTCAAACCGACACCGTTTGACCCTCCATCAACTCTCGAACGGCGAAATCAAGCCTTCCAGCGGCGAGAACCTCTGATGCCGCCACTCATCAAACAAAACACATGAGTAGCTTCTGCATGCTTCCAAAGGGCTGCACGTCAAATTTCAGGTCATTCCGACAACGTTTGACTTGGTTTTGATGCTCCGAAGCAAAATCAAGCCTACCGGCGGCGAAGCTCCCCGGGACCATGGCACCTAAATCAGAGCTAATGGATCATCTCAAAATGACTCCAATAGGCTCCCCGTCAAATTTCAGGTCAATCGGACATCGGATGATCGTACATCAAAGCTCGACATCATCTACACGGTGAAATCAAGTCAAGCATCGACGGGACCCCAAACGGCTTCAAAACTCAAATAAAAGCCCATGGTTGGTCCTATCTAATGCCCAAGAAGCTTCACCTCAAATTTTAGGTCATTCCGACATCGTTTGACCCAGTTCCAACTCTTGGTGGAAAATCGGCTACAGAGGCTTCGGCTTTTCCAAAAAATAGGAAACTTTGTGCTCTGATTTGCACAGCCTTTCGACGGGTTTTCTTTAGAGGAATCAAGCCAATAAATTAAGAGAAATGTCAAAGAAAAATACAGGAGAAAACAGAAGCAAAAAAGCCCGAGAAACGACCAAGAAACGGCGACCGGAAGGCGGCCGAAAAATGGACCAAAGTCCAAGGTCGCGCCCAAGGTCACCAGCCCCATGTTCGCCGGCGACCATGGGTGCATGGTCGCTGGCAACCCTAGAAATCTGGGTCGCCGGATTTCCGCCGAAACGTCCATTTTTCCGATTCTTTTCGCGTTTCGCAATGATTGGCCCCTGTGATTTTCTTAAAATCTGATTTTTGAGGCATGATATCCGTTGATCTTCGTCAACATCACGGATCCACTATCAAAATCATTTGATCATCATCGGACGCTCCGAAACCGCCAACCGGCCGACCAAGAAAGCACACTTTCTGCCCGACCGATCAAGAAATCGACTGCTCAGATGTTGCCGGACCATTAGTGGCAACCAATGTCTGAATTTTCATCGTCATCCGACATCAAGCAACGTACGGATCCATCGATGATCATCGCAAGAAGAATTCCAAAAGACGCGGCGCGGCCCGCGACTCTTCAAGCAACTCGGCAGCCAATTAATGAAGTTAAATGACCTTTTTATGGCAATTTATTAGGGTCATTAACTCATTATTTTGAACGGCCCAATCAGAAGCCAAGAAATGGGAGTTACAAGTCCAATTAATCATGACAATTAACCATGTAACTCCTATCATTATGGAGATTAATCATGGTAATTAATCATGAAACTCCCATCATCATGGAGATTAAATGCCCATTACTCTCCATCGGCCAATCAAAATCCAAGAAAAAGGAGTTACAAAATTATGAAATTAAGTCTTGTAACTCCTCCCATCATGGAGCATTAATATCATTAATGCCCATAAGACCTTCCTAATGGCCACCAAAAGCCTATAAATAGGCGGTCATTCCAAAGGGAAGGGGTCTTGAAAATCGAGCCCAGAAAAAATTGTCTGAAAACTATCCTGAAGAATTCTCTGCAAAAAAGAAACTCTCTTACCTTGAAGAAACTCTGCTGCAAGCACTACAAGGTGATCGAAGTCCCTTGGGGGGCCACCCCCCCAAGATCTCCTCTCTTCTTCTATCCAACATGGCCTAGATGCGGCTTTTCAGCCCGTCTACTTAGTTTTTTATTGGATATAAGACCATCTCTTGGTCTTTATCCTCTAAAAATCTGAGGTCCAAGCCAAGCCAAGTGAATCAAAGCATCAAGTGTTCTCATCTGAAGGACGATGGCGGAGCCCATACATGACTCGCGACCGTCGATCTGAACGAGTCCCCACAATCGCTTGAGAAGTCAGATTCCTTTTCTTACTTTTCCATTGTATTGTATTTTTTAAAAGAGACATAAAATCACATTTCTTGTCTTTACATTTTGATGAGATTTGTAAACTGCCTTTTACGGCACAAAATCGCCTTCTACGGCACAAAACTGCCTTTCACGGCAAATTAAACAAAATCGCCTCTCACGGCATTTTAAAACCTTGTCTCTTTCTTTAAAATATATGTGCAATAGAAATTTAGAAAAAAGTTGATTTCCTTTTCTACTTGTGAAGGTGAATCTCCGGATCACCACTTCAAATTCCAAGTAGAATAGAAAATTTGGCATACCCGTACAAAAAAAAAATGTTGATGCTTGCTCTTTTTTTTCTCTTCGCCCCGCCTCACCCCGGCGGACCCGGGACGGAGGAAGGCGAGAAAGAAAAAGATGGGTCCATCATGTACCCTTCGTTTGGCTACTTTGAGAGATCTTGTAGTTTTTGTTTGGTTTTGTCAAGATCTGATGCTTGAAGCAGCTTTGCCTGTTTAGAGTAGGATGCGGCTCCATATAGCTTTTGATGTTGATGAGGAAATGTGACATTTTTGGTGTCAACAAATGCCCCCTCGAGGTACAGCGACGAATTGGATAGCCTTTGCAGTCGATGTGCCTCGAAGAAAACTTTGAAGGAGAACTTCTGACTTGACCAAGAGTCTCTGAGCATTTTTCTTGATAGTGTAGCCTTTTGAGTTTCCAAGGGAATTTTATGGTAGTAAGAGACATCACGTACCATCTCAAGGCAAAATTTTGAAAATGACATTTGGATTGGGTTTTTGGGTTTTGGATTTTCTTTTTGACCTTGTGAACCTAAAGGCTTTGTGTTGCGCATCAGGCGGTCAAGAAGGTTCTTAGTTTTTTACGTTGTGACCTAACAAGCTGTATGTGGCAGGTTAGGGGGTCGGGTTTTGAATTTTGATTTTGGTCTTGTGACCTAACAAGCTGTATGTGGCAAGTTAGGGGACCGAGATTTGGTTTTGGTTTTGGCCTTGTGATCCAACAAGCTGTATGTGGCGAGTTAGGAGACCATGGTTTGGATTTTTGTCACTCTTTGGGACAACTTTGGGTCCGTTGGAGTGGTTTGGGTTTTTGTGGATTGTCAATTTCAAGGTTTTTGCTTAATTTGGTTCATGAGGTGGGATGGTTTGGATTTTTGGAAACTCATGAGGCTTGAATTTTTTGTATGGTCCAATCAACTCAAAGGAGGCATGGAACCATTTTTGT
This sequence comes from Persea americana, assembly GCA_029852735.1. NCBI lineage: Eukaryota > Viridiplantae > Streptophyta > Magnoliopsida > Laurales > Lauraceae > Persea > Persea americana. The sequence goes on along the minus strand of CM056812.1, from coordinate 21,517,345 downwards.
ATGCTCTTGGTAGGAGGAATTTTGACTAAAAGCCACTTTTAGTGCCTAGGTGATCAAACCTGGATCATGTGGGCTAACCCATGGGACCTTAAGCTTTAAAGATGGCTTAGATCTCATGTGGTGTCATTTTTGTTAAGAATGTCTAAAAATATCTCCTTTTGGTAGAGAATATCTAAAAATATTCTTACTTGGAGAGAGTCTCTCAAGTTTCTTTGATTTTGGGAGAGATTTTCTCAAAGTATCTTTCTTTGGGAGAAAGTTTCTCTTAATCCCTCTCTTTTTGGAGAGAATTTCTCAAAAGATCTCTTCATTGGGAAAGAATATCCCATAATTCCTTTCTTTTAGGAAGTTTGCTAATTTGTAGCACTTACCTCCTTTCTTTTCTCCTCCTTTCCTCTTTTGGTTTGCTTTCTTCTATAAAAGCAAGGGGATTGGATCTCTTGTTGCTATTGCTCTCTTTTTACAAGAATCTTCAAGAGTGCTCCAAGATCAAGAATTCTTCTTCTTCAAGGATCTTCAAGCTTTTTCTTCTTCTTCTCCATCAATGGCTTCAAGTAAGTTTCTTCTTTTTCCTTAAGAAACCCCATGTAGGAATAGAAAAAGGTTTTCTTTGTTCTCTTTTCTTTTCTTTTTCTTTCCTTTTTTTTTTTTTTCACGTGTATTCTTTTTTCTTTACACGTTTTTCTTTTTTTTTTTTTTTGGCACGGTTTTCCCTCTCTCTCTCTCTCTCTCTCTTTTTTACCGTGGCTCTTATTTTTTTAATTTTATTTTTCTCATGGTTTCTCTTTTTTTTTTTTTTTTACCGTGTGTTTTTTTTTTTATCTTTTTTTTTGTGTGGCCGTACGAACAAGACTGTACGGTCATGACCGTACGGCCACGTGGCCTGTGGGCAAAAATTTTTCTTTCATTTTTTTTTTAAAAATATTTTCTTTCTTTTTTTTTAATTTTGAGATGCGCATGCATGACAACTTTCCTTCTATGCATTTTTTTTTAGAAAATGGAATTGGAAGTATGATAGTGCACACCTGGAAATCTTTTCGCAAGTCTTGGGATTTGGAGCTCGCAGCAATGTTGAGCCTTTTCTTGGTCTTGCGGGGATTTTCTGAGGAGCTTTGCAAGTTTTGGATTCTGGAGCTCGCAACAGCGTTGAGCCATTTTCCGATCTTGCGGATATTTGAGAAGCTTTTGGCTTAATCTCGCATCAATGTTTGAGTTTGAGCCTTCTTCGAGAATTTTCCATGATTATGGGCTTGCAGCGATGTTGAGCCCATCTTCAAGCTCCTATTTCTTTCGGGGTGTTTCCCTTTTCTTCGGAATTGCCCCGGAATCATGCAAAAATTTTGCTAGATTTTTTTGGAAAAATTCTGTCATTTTGATGATTGATTTTTTTTCCACCCTTTGCAGGTAGTTCCTCCAGAACGAACAAGGGTAAGGAGCCGGTCACTGATGCGCCTCGCCGTTCTACCAGATCCTCTAATGCGGCCGTACAACAGGCTTGGGAGGAGGTTCAGTATGTTGGAAGGAACTTGGAAGAGTGTGACTCGCTCAACCGAGATGAGATGAGGCAACGTTTGATTGCTCTAAAAAATGAGGAGTATTATAAAATTATGGTAAGCAACCGTCCCTGGGTCACGGACGATCAGAGCATTGTGCCCAAGCCTACCTTTTTCTTTGGTGATGCTGTCCCCGACGATTCAACATATCAAAGGAGATCTTTTCAGTTCTCTTTCACAGTTAATGGTGAGAAGAGAACTGTTTCTACCCAGTCATCCTTCGATTGGACAATCTCGATCATGAGCCTTTCCTCCACATGCTCGAAGAGGGAAGATCCTCCAAGTTGGGTGAAGAGGACGAACGTGATCAAGACCGGGGTTTTTGTTGGCGGCCCTTCTGGTTTTGCAGAGAAGTCGCCTGCCCGTATGGACATTTTGATGCCGGCCAGCGGCTACCAAGGTTCAGACCATTCTTCAGTCGATTTGAGACCGGTGGGCCTTGGCATTTTCAAGGGCGATGGCAGCAATTGGGCGAAGCCTTTTCGACTTCGTGGCCGTTTCAGTGCTGACTCGAGCTGGGAGTCATGGACTGATCACATCCTGTAGGTTGGCGGTGCCATTCTGAAGGAGGCCGAGATTTTTGACGCGGTTCGCGCTTTTCGGCAAACCGTGGTTTTCTCCAATGAGGCTTTTATGGCCATGCTGGAGTCGTTCCTTCCACAAACCAACACCTTCGTTGTCACGAATAGTGAGATTGGTTTTTCTTTAAAGGAACTGAGTGCCATCACCGGGCTGCCTATCCTCGGCAATCTCTATGAGGAGTTTATGCCTATTGACAGCGTCCTTGAGGAGCAGTCTGAGGAGTTCAGGCTTTTGTACTTTCAGCTCGTCGCCTTCTATGATTTTTTTAAGGAGAAGGAGGGCTCGAAAGTCCGGTGTAGCAGTTGGAGGAGTGGTAGCTTTTTGTCTTCCAACTTCTTTGACAGCGGGGAGTCTTCTGAGAGTATGACCCAGGAAGCCAGGGCTAAGAACCCAGATTCAAAGAAGATCTCCGTCATGCGAGAGAATTTGAGGGTATTCTTCGCAAGCACAGATGCCATTCATCGTGACATTGCGCTGCGGAGAGATCTCGCTGTCTACCTCACTTATTGGCTGGGTGAGGCTGTTTTTGCTGGAGGAGATGGAACGCACATCAGGCCGCATTGCATTTTTCCGGCTTGTCAGATGGTGTTTGGAGAGCGGCTTGCTTTGGTGCCTGCTCTTTACTCCTATTTGTGTACCGAACTGCAGGCTGCTGCTTTCCTGGTTCGGCTTGGGCTTCCCATGAACAGGGTATTTTCAGCCCACATTTTCTATTAGTGGTATGTATACCACTGTCTCAGTTTCCACTGATTGGGTGCTGCTTAGGACGATGATCCGTTTATGATTCGGTTGGCTAGAGGGAAGCCTGTTTCCGAATCTCTTTTATCTGCTTGCTTAAGGATCCGACGATTCTGGGACGTCGAGATGGGGCAGTCTTCAGTGAAGCTTTCTCCGGGTTTGAGGAAGAAGGCTTTTGATTTCGGTGTCTCCCATGACTCGACCAGGGCAGGGTCTGGGAGACACTATTCTTTGACAAATGCCGAGAGGAGTTGGCTTTTTAACATACGTGTCAGCACGATGGTGTACCGCAGACATCTTTTCGTCGACATCCAGCCGTATGTTCCCTCGCGTTTTGCCATGCAGTTGGGCTTCTCTCAAGGCGTTGTTGGAGCGCCTTCGAGCAAGGTGAAGCGTTTTGGAGGTCTACAGGACGGGAGAAATGCATGGGCCTTTTATAGCGCGGAAGACACTACTGCCCCGATTTCTTATCCTGAGTTACCTACTTTCCGGACTGCTGGCTTCACAAAATGGTTTGTGGAGAGCTTTTCAGCATACCAGGGGCTTTCCAAGAAAGAGCTTGATGTAAAGCAGCCTTCCGGGAAGGGCCTTGGGAAGGCAAACGGCGTCCGCCGAGAAGAAGTTCTGGCTTTCCTTTCCGGAGAAAGGCACAAAACAGGTTTTCTCGAGGAACAGGACGTCATCAGACTGGGAGTTGCACAAGAGATACCTGGTGAGGTCTTGGAACAGCTTGCTGAGGAGGAGGCTGAGGTTGCTGCTTAAATACAAGCAGAACGAGCAAAGGCTTCCATGGAGTCTACTGGCAAGAGCAGACCGTCCAGTGAGGACTCTGGCGAGAGGCCTGATTTTGATGGTGGGGAGGGTGCTTCCAGCAGTTCGTCCCGTAGGAGCAAGAGGAGAAGGGGACACCGCCGAAGTCAGAGGTGGCATGAAAGTTCTCCTGATCTGGAAATTCCTTCCACCATTGTTGAGGAGGCATCAGGGGATGATGACGAGCCTCCAGAGAAGAGAAGCCGAGGGGAAGAGACCATTGATGATGGTATGCTTTTCCCTTTTCTCTTTCCGGTTCTTTTCTTTCATGAGAGCTTTTGTTTTGATCTACTGCTTTCTTTCTTTTGGCAGAAGATGATGGTTTGATGATGCTCGAGGTTCCAACCGATGAGGCGGTGACGGATCCTATCGTGGCATCTGAGGAAGAACCCAGAGATTCTGAAATAGATCCAGAATCTCCTCCTTGTGTGATTTTTTTTTCTTTACCGCCACTTGCTGACACACATTTATATATTTTGCCAGCTGACTTGCCAGAGGATTCCGACGACTTTGAGCCGTCCATGGACACAACTTTTGATGATGTTTCGGATGAGCTCATGGAGGCAGAAAGCATTCCACCAGTCGTCGAAGAAGGTACTTTGTAATGATAATCTTGATATTATCATTTTTGACAAGGAGCCGATTTTGTGGCGTGAAAGCCAAGTTTTTTTTGGCATGAAAGCCGGTTTTTGGCATGAGAGCCAATTTTGTGGCGTGAAAGCCAAGTTTTGTTTGGCATGAAAGCCGGTTTTTGGCATGAGAGCCGATTTTTGTTTGTTTGGCGTGAAAGCCAGATTTTGTGGTATAGAAGCCGAGTTTTTTTTTTTTTTTTAAACCAAGTTTTCTTTTGTTGGCATGGAAGCCAGATTTTTATGATTTTTGGCATGAAAGCCAGGTTTTTGTTTTGTTGGCATGGAAGCCAGATTTTGGTTCTTTGGCATAAAAGCCAGGTTTTTGGCATAAAAGCCGGGTTTTGGCGTGAAAGCCAGGTTTTTAGTTTTCAAAAATGCAAGTATCGACTAAGAGTCGCCTCCCTGCTGAATGGTATTGCAAGTATCGATGGAATGTCGCTTCCTTGCTCATTCGGTTGTGAGTATCGATGGAATGTCGCTTCCTCACGGATTTGGGTGCAAGTATCGACTGAATGTCGCCTCCTTGCTTTTTTTCTCAAAAATTTGGTTTTGTGGGTATCGATGGAATGTCGCCTCCCCACGATTTTTGAAATTTGAGGTTTTTTCGAACCTTTGTTTTTTTGTTTTGAAATTTGGGTTGTGGATATCAACTGAAACGTTGTGTCTCCACGATTTTTTTGGAATTTTGCAAGTATCGACGAGGTGTCGCTTTCTTGCGATTTTGAGGTTTTGGAAGTATCGAATGGGGTTTGCATCCTCCTGATTTTTGAGTTTTGTGTCAGTATCGACTAAACGTCGCTTCCCCACAGTTTTTTGAAAAACCATTTTTTGTTTAAAGACACGAGGGTCGTAAATTTTGACTCAAAACCATCTTTGGTGGTAAAAGTCAGGGTGGACTAGGGTGGAAATTCCTAAGTCCTGATTTTTATTTCAAACCATGAATTTTGGGTTCAAGGATTGAAAGTTTTGGTCAAGTTAGGGAAGAGGCTCCTAAACTTGGATTTTGGGTTTGATTTTTTTTTTTTTTTTGAACAATGGAACATTGAAAGTAAGCATTGTTTTTGGCTTTTTAGAAATCTCAACATAGGGATGAAAACTCTAAAAGGGGTGGATTTGACGAGCAAGTACCTAGGAATAGGCTTTGGCCATGTAGGCATCACTCTGACCCGATGTAGGAAGTCTTCAAGGGTAGTACCGCTTCAAGAACTTACCATTGATGGGCAGCATACATCTGTCACCTTCCATGTTTAGAAGAGCATATGCACCATTGGAGAAGACTTTGTCGATGACGAAGGGTCCCTCCCATTTTGGTTCGAATTTGCCTTTGGATTTGTGGGCAAAAACCATTGGCCTTTTCACCACAAGAACCAAGTCACCCTTTTTATTGGCGCATTGAATGACCCTTTTGTCAAAAGATCCTGCCATGCGTGCTTGGTAAAGCTCAACACTTTGTAGAGCTTCGAGTCGTATTTCATCGAGATTATCCAGTTCCTGGAGTCTCAATTTGACATTGCTTTCTTGCGTCATTTCATTTTGTAGAGATACCCTTAAAGAAAGAATTTGTACCTCTAGGGGGACAACTACTTCACATCCATAGACCAAGGAGAATGGTGTGCTATGGGTTGGTCCTCGAACGGTAGTCCGGTAGGCCCATAAAGCTTCAGGCAGTTTGTCGCTTCTGTCTCTTTTGTGAGTGGAGAAACTTTGGATTTTGTATTTGTCGCAGAACCTGTAAAATCTGTGATCCTGTAATTGTGGTCCGTTATCATGGACGAATCTTTTAGGTATGCCGAAGCGATAAATGATGTTGGTTCGTAAGAATTGAATGACTGACGAGGTCTTCATTTCACTGAACGCAAATGCTTCTGACTACTTAGAGAAATAATCCGTAGCGGCGAAGATGAAGCGATGACCTTTGCTTGACGAGGGAGAGATAGGACCTATGATGTCCATACCCCAGGCTTCGAAGGGCCATGAGATCGCTGTAGGATGTAGCCATTCTGGAGGCATGTGTACATAATCTCCATGAACTTGACATTTTTGGCAACGTTTAGCAAATTGCATTGCGTCAGCCACCATGGTAGGCCAATAATAACATAACCTTTTTATCTGATTGTAGAGCTTGGGACCAGCCTGATGGGCTCCACAAAGACCAACATGAACTTCTTTTAGAGTTTCTTCCGCCTCTTGTTGTGAAACGCAGCGTAGAAGTACTCCATTGAAGGATTTTCTATAAAGCGTTTTGGAGGGAATATCCAAATGAAAGTTTGGGGCTCGTCTTTGGATACTTACCCGCTCTTTTAGATCTTCATGTAGGATTCCGAACATAATATAATCAATGAACGGATCCCTCCAGTCGCCTACTGGAGCTTTAAGGATGGAAATCCGACCTCCGACCACTCGGTGGTATTCAGCAACTGCTTGGTGTGTGTTGAGAGGGGGGAGAATCTTTCTTTGACACACTGTAATTTACATGTTTTCCCCTTCTTGGGTTGCCATGGATGCAGCAAGTCAAGCCAGGGCATCTGCACGGATGTTTTCACCTCTGCGGATGTGGGTGATGTGACAGATGTCAAAGTTTTGACGAAGCGATTGCGCCTTGTTGTAGTAAGGCAACAGATCAGGCTTCATGATTTCATATTCCTGATTCATCTGGTTGACGATCAGTTGAGAATCCCCAAATCCTTCCAGTATGGTGATGTCAGATTCGAAGGCGAGTTCCAATCCTATAATCAGAGCTTGGTACTCAGCTGCATTATCTGAACATGGTTCCAGTAGCGAAGATGCGTGTGCAATCATGTATTTATCGGGGCTAACAAAGAGAATGCCAATTCCCGATATCGGCTTTCCTTTTTCATTTGTCCTCGTTGCACCATCGAAGTACATGTTCCAGGAGGCATTTGGTGAGGAAGTCTCCACGTTGTAGACAGGTTTGTCTGGGAGATCATCCCTGAGCAGAGAATCCTTAGGCAATGGATGCTTTGCGAGAAAGTCTGCCAGAGCTTGACCTTTGATTGCTTTCTGTGGTACATACCTAATATCAAATTGTGACAGAAGGATGGACCATTTTGCCAGCCGGGCATTGAGAGAACCTGCTTTTGTGACAAGGACCTTTAAGAGATTGATCCTCGATATCAGGTATATTGTGTCTGATGGCAAATAGTGACGCAGCTTTTGTACGGCGAACATCACTGCCAAGCATTCTTTTTCGACTGGAGAGTAGTGATGCTCTGCACCTACCAACATGCGACTGAGGTAGTATAGAGCAGCTTCTTTTCCTCCATCATTTTCTTGTGCAAGTAGAGCGCCCAAAGAATAGTCGAGAGCTCTTGTGTACAAGATGAATGGTTTTCCGGTTGTGGGAACAGCCAACACCGGAGGCTTGGTCAGGTATGACTTGATGTCTTGAAATGCAGCTTCACATTCAGCATCCCAAACAAAGTCTACACCTTTCTTCATCAGGCGAGAAAATGGATGGCATTTTCCTGATAGACTGGAAATGAACCGTCGGATGTATGCCAATCTTCCTTGAAGCCCTTTTAGTTCTCTTAGGATTCTTGGAGATGGCATTTCTAGAATTGCCTTGACTTTTATGGGGTCAAGTTCTATTCCAGCTTTTCGAACTATGAATCCGAGGAACTTACCCGATGAGACACCGAAGAAGCATTTGAGGGGACTCATTCGCAGTTTGTGTTTGCGAAGCCGGAGGAAGACTTCTCGAAGATCTTGGAGATGGTCTTCTTTCCTTTTGCTTTTGACGGCGAGGTCATCAACATAACATTCGACCGTCTTCTGCTGCATATCTTGGAATATCTTCATCATAGCCCTTTGATATGTTGCACCAGCATTTTTCAGACCAAATGGCATGACAGTGTAGCAATACATGCCAAATGGGGTCCGAAAGGATGTATGCCTTTCATCTTCGGGATGCATCTTTATCTGGTTGTAGCCAGAGAAACCGTCCATTAAAGTCATTCGCTCATACCCGCAAGTGTTGTCAATCATTACCTCCGGTATGGGGAGCGGGAATTCATCTTTGGGGCATGCATTATTCATGTCTCTATAGTCAATACAGACTCTGATTTGCCCATTTTTCTTTGTCACAGGGACGATGTTGGCCAACCATTCAGGATGCTGTTCCTCGCGGATGAAGCCAACGTTTTTGAGTTTCTGAACTTCTTGTTCAATTTTGTCCATCACATTAGGACAGAATCTTCTTTGGCCTTGTTTGACAGGCTTGATATTTTCTTGCAAGTTGAGTTTGTGAACTGCTATTTTGGGATCTAAGCCAGGCATTTCAGCGTAAGACCATGCAAAACAATCAACAAACTCATGAAGAAAAGAGACATACTCGGGTAACTCCTCATCCTTTATATTCTTGCTTATGAATACAGGACGTGGGTTATCTGGTGTTCCCAAGTCTATCTTTTGAACAGAATCTTCTGTCGGAAGGTTTGGAGGTGGTTCCTCCACAATATTTTCGAAGGCTTCCAGCTCAACAAGACCTTCTGGATTTCCAAGGACGTTTCCAGACCATGGCTCCGTTTCTGTCCATAAATCTTCTTGATCGGTATTCTTCTCAAGACTTGCTAGGAGATGATCCCAATCACCAGCTGAAACTGGGTCGAAGTAAGGCACTTCTTTTGGAGACGACGGCTCTTCTAAATCAGAGAATCGTGCGTCTGTGTCATCGGACAATTCCTCTTCATCATCAGAGAAATCATACCAATTTGATGAGCTTCCTGGGTCCTTGTCGGGTAACTCTTCAAAGAGATATCCAGGGAGATCGATGTCTTCATCGACATGAGATGTTGAGGCTTGGTCTACAAAACGACTCTGCAGTCTTTGTATTAGCTGTCTCATCGGAGTGTCAGGATCATACCCCAATCCGTATGAAGACTTGTCTATGCGACGGTGGAGTTTCCAATCTTCTAGCTGACTTTTGGTTAGGGTGGGTTCCAATGGTGTGAGAATACCACGACCAATTGGATTTTGAGCGTCATAGCCCATTTTCTTCATGATAGCTTGTGCCATTGGACTATACAAGGATAGCTGAGGCATACCTTCATTTAGGAAAGGCTCAAGCAGGCAATTTCATGAAGAAGCGTTCGATCAATGGAAGAAGATTGGTTTCTCTTCTGTCAACGTTTCCGGAACGACGAAGGTAGCAGACGCAGGATCTTCTATGTCAGCAGGTGTCTCCAATGGAGCGAGAGCAGGCTGAACTTGCTGAGTATCAGCTTGGCTTGACGATGTATCGTCTTCAGTCTCTGAATCCTAATCCGTGTCTTGTATGATAGACACGAAGGAGACAGCAAACTTGCCCCCTGTCTTTTGCTTTGTCTTCTTTGCTTTAGTAGTGATTACCAAAGGTTTGAAAGATTTGAAGGAGATGACGAAGGGAGACTGATTGCTCTCCTTGAGTTTGTCGAAGGTTTGTTTTCTTCCGATGATTGCTGAGGAGCCTTGCCTTTATCTTTTTGGAGATTGCCGGCAAGGGATGTTGTTTTCTCTTCCTTTTCTTCTTTTTCATCCTTGTACATCTGAGAGTCTGCAAAATGGACTTCCTTGCCTTTGAAGGGCTTTTTATTTGCAAACACTCGATGTATCAAGCCGTCATCGCCAATAAACTTGATGCACTGATGTAGAGTCAAAGGAACGACACCGTTCTCGTGTATCTAAGGGCGTCCAAGAAGGATGTTGTAGCATGAAGGGGTTTTTATTGCATATACGGTGACCTCAGAGATAAGATCGCCGATTTGCAACCTGAACCGGATTTTGCCAATGGGCCTTTGAGCACTCCCATCGTATCCAAAGATGGACATAGATGTGTGGCTTCGTTTGCTAGGTGGGATACCCAGCTCTTCGAGTGCCGAAGTAGAGATGAGGCTGAGTGCAGAACCCGGGTCGATCTGGACTCGGTGTATCGACATCTCTTTGATGTACCCTGTGAAATACAAGGGTCGGTTGTGCTTCGTCTCGCCCAGCAGGAGGTCTTCCTTATTGAAGGCGATGGTAGCACTTGCAGCTTTTTGGACCGAGAGGCATTCAGTGCAAGGTCCTCCGGCTTCTTTCTTTTCTCCCTTTGAGGAGGTTTTTGTTTTTGTGACCCTATAGTCCATTTCAATTTGCAAGACTTGTGGGGCATGTTTGTCGACATCCAGATTCAGCCTTTGTAGTTCTAAAATGAGACTATCACGAGTTTGTGGTGACATTCGTAATAAGTCTAGGATGTGCAGTCATGCCGGTATGTGTTTGAAGTGCTCGATCAAGTCATACTTGAAAGCCTCCTTTAGGCCTGCATTTTCATTATCACCGCCGCTTGGGGCCTTTATAGCTTGTTTTCCCGAAGGATTTACATAAGAAGAAGAAGAAGGTTGGTTATAGTTTTTGTGGTAATCCCGGCCAGAGCGGGTACCTTTCCCAACTTCAAAAGCTTCTAAAGGTGGTTCTTCTTTCGAAAGACCCCCATCGGGCTCAAGGGGCTGATCTTCCCCATTTGCTGAAAACGCCTCTGCAGCAGCATTGCCGTCTTCAGTTATTGCGTTGCATGGAGCATTTTCCGGGAACAAGTCCAGAACAGCTTCCAACAACTTTTCTTCTTTGTCCAGTATTTCATCGGTCCAGACATCTCCTATGAGGTTGGGTACCTGGGACCAATTGACTAGGTTTTCTTTTAAGACTTCATTAGCCAGAGCTTCTTCCTGGTGATCATTCGGAAGAGGCTTGAATTTTGATGTCACCGTTTCAGGGGACGATGGCTAAGAAGGTGCTATCTCAGTGGAAGTCACCCGAGAATATGTAGCTCCAGAAGATATGCTACCGGGTGCATTTTGAGAGTTCGTGCCCTCAGCAGATGGAGTTTTAGAGGCACTATCATCCTGAACTATCACATTACAGGCAACTTTGATAGAAGATGCCTCCATAATGGACCGTTGGGAATCAGACTCATCCTCCGATATAAGAGGATCATCAATCCAGCAACTTTCTTCATTTTCCGGAGTCATTGGAGGAGATGCTTGTAGATTTTCCGGGACTTCCGGTTCTAGATTTTGATGAAGTTGGTTGATGCGATCCTGCTCATGTTCTATGGCTAGACGCTGCAAGATCCTCGTATATTCTTCAAGATCGGGCATAGGAGCCAAATCATTTTCTTCATCTGCCCCTTGTGGTTCGACCTGGTTGGGATCCACTAGAGCATTTGTTTGTGCTGCGTTAACAGCAATTTGGGCAGCCTCTTGGTCTTCATCATCATCAGACCAGGATCCTTGTGGCTCGAAGGGGTTATACCAGATTACTGGCAAAAGGTGGGATTCCTGGATCCATTCTTCGTCGGAGAGATATTCTCCGGTTTCAAGGGATTCCTCCCACTCATCGGCATCACTGGCAGTGTCACTGGACTTGTATCCATTCATGGAGAATCCAACTACCGAGTTACAAGAGTATGATGCCCCCTGCATAGTCTCATCTCTGAGCCGTGGTGGCATGAAATCATTGAGAGTGAATTTTCTTATCACTCTTGGAACTTTGGGGAGAGACCCCTCTGTTGCCCCCAGTGAAGCGGTAGAGGAGGTTTCTGCTTTTTCAGGAACCTCTTGTTTTGTTTGAGCCTTCTCCTGCTGTTTGAGCTTGCGGATTTGTCTCTTGGCTTGCCTTCGCTGTTGAGCGGTCGACTTTGTTTTGACGATCTCCCAATTTTCATCTTTTAGGAGATCGGGATGTACCCATATGGGCTGTCCCTCTGATGTTGGGTAAGGCACCAGCTCTTGGGACGTTTGGGTCATTTTTATCACCTTGAAGGAAGTAGTGACTTTTTCCTTTAGTGATTTGGATGTTTGTCCATATGACACCATGTTAACGGAGGCAGACCCATAGTTTTTGTCAAAGGTGATGACTCCATTTTTCCACATCTCGTTGATCTTCTCTCTCATAACGAAACATTGGTTGAGAGGATGCGAGACCATTTGGTGGTATGGACAATATTGGGGATCGTTGGTTTTGCCAACATCTCCCGGTCTTTTGGGGTCAGGCAAGGTGAGTTTGCCATTTGCCAAGAGAGCCCCAGATATTTCTTCAACATCTTCATCGAACGGGTATTTCTTTTCTACTCGTTCTTTGAAGGCATCAGAGAGTTCAGGTCTTTTACCTGCAGCTTTATTTTCAGCTTTCTTTGGTGACTGAGGAGCTGACTTGGTTTGCACATTGAGAACCTCCTTTTTCTTTGGCTTGGAGGTCGGAATGACGGTCTGCTCCTTTTTTGATGACTTCTGATTGTTGAGATCTTTGATCACCGTTTCAGCCTCCATAGACGCTTCTATGAGTTCTCCCAAGTTTTTTGATTTGTTGCCGATGATCATGGAGCGAATCCTTGCTCTCGTGTTGTTTCGGCAAATGTTGACTAGCGACGCTTGTGGCAGCACATCTGAGCATTTGTATGCCATTGCTTTCCACTTGTGAATGAAGTCGTATGTCGACTCATTCTCTCCCTGTTTAAGGCTGCAGAGCTGAGCCATAGTAACAGGATGATCCTCACCTTTGAAGTGGGTCAGGAAAGGTGTCTCTAGCATGGTCCAATTTTGAATGGAGTCCTCTGGCAGAGTGGAATACCAATCAAAGGCCGTACCTTTTAGGGTACTTGCAAAGAGCCGGATCTTGAGTGCATCTTGATCCGCAATCGTTCCTGTCAGGATCTTGAAGTGGATGACATGCTGTCTGGCTGAACCTTTCCCCGTATATGTTTGGAGAAGAGGTTGTTTGAACTTTTGGGGAAACGGAACCGAGTCCATCCATAAGGGATATGGTGGCTTGATCCCATGCTCCTTTAGTGTATCCTCTTCTTTTGCTTTGGCAAGGATATTGTCCACGTCCTTTTTAGTAAGGGCGCTTGACTCATCTTCTCCACCGTTTGCCTCATCTTGTGGAGGAACTTCCTCATTGTTTGGTGGACGCTGGAGAGTGAGAATGAGGTTTTCCATCAGAACCTCTATTCTCTGTTGTCCTTGCTCTAGCTGCTGAATGCGTAGAGCCATGTCATCATGTGGTGGAGGTTGCTCAGAGTTTGTGAACAAGACATTCATCCTTCGTGAGTCGAAAGAGTATACCGTCTTAGTGACTGAGCTGGAGCTCATTCTTTTAGATGAAGAGTCCGAGGAATGATCACTTCGATGTCCCTGGCTTGAAGGAGTGGGAGAGTCTTCCTAATGTCTTCTCGTCCGGGAGACGCTGCATGTCACCGGTCGTCTGACATGTATTTTCGTCGCTGACTTCTGGCGTCTTTTGGTTTTGCCAATCATGTGGACAGCAGCAACTTGGTCGGGTCTTTCTTTTTCGACCCATTTTTTGGAGATTTGAAGCTCAGAATGCTGGGTTCTTTGCTTCTCTAATCTCTTTTGTCGATATGACGCACGGCGACGTATGCGACGAGCAATTTGAGCTTCGGTTTGCTCGGGCTGTGCTCTAGCAACGAAGGCCGTGGTCCCTCGTGCGCAGCAACCGAGCTTGTCTTCCTTGAAGACCGGCATGGACAGGATTTGGACGCGGTCCTTAGCCTGTTGCAGCGAAGCTTTAAAATTTGCCAGATCGTCCCCTGTTGAGATGAAGGGTCGAGTTGCAGGAGAGCAGGCCCTGGCAAGTTCTTGTCGAGGCCTTGTGATGCACGACTTGATTTTGGTCTTGTATGAGCAAGCTGGCTCGAGCTGAGTAGTTTTTGTAGTTCAGTGGAGGGTAGGTTTCTCTCCTTTGATGTAAACAAGAGGATAAAACCTATTCTCCTTGAGAGGAGCCAAGTATGATGGCTTTGCAGATGTCTGGGACCTTCTTTGTTTTGGTGAAGATCGCGGGGACCAAGTCTTAGGACAAACTTGGTTTTTTGTAGGTTGAGGCCTCATGGGATTGCCAAGAGCCTCAGGTTTCTTGGTGACCGCCTTTGGTGTCGGGGTAGTGACACGTTTGGAGGCGGTCTTCTACTTCTTAGTAGGCACCGTCTCTTCTGCAGGTAGTGGGAATGGTCCCAGTGACCCGAAGACGACGGTCCGAGGAGTGGAGGTCGACCCGGTGTTTTGGGAGTTGCCGAGGGAGGTGATGCTTCGGCAGCTGACGGGACGCTTGAAAGTGCCATTGCTTTGCTTCTCTTGAAGCATGACTTGGTACTTGTTCTCATCGAAGGTGATGGTCAACGAAGCTGCCATTGTTAGCTTTGAAAAGCTTTTCTGAAACAAGACCACATCCATTAGTAATCACAAGAATATGGTGGGCATGGCCTGTTCTGAGCGTAATGAAGAAGGCCAGAAGCCATAGATGGTACAATTGTTCTAAACGCAAGTATGATCGGCTCGAAATGAGCGTTCCAGAGACCGCTAGAAGCAATTGTAAACCTTAATTCAAATTACCGAGAAGCGAAACTCACTCGAGGTAAAATGATATAAGGTTAGAGATACAAATGTGTCGGTCGCAAATACAGTAGACCCAAAAGGGCGTACTAGTACCGCTAGACACAAATGTTGTAAATCGCATCCTTGAAGGACACGAGATGGGATTTTTTGAAATGTCAAGATTGGATTGGTAAAAGAGAGCAAATGGTATTCCAATCCGAATACAGGTTCAAACATTTCTGCGAGCCTATATCCGAAAAAGGAAAGAACTAGGATTTCTCATATTTGAATCCAATAGTGACGAGAGTTTTTTTTTTTTTAAAAGTCAAGATTGAATTCATAAAAGAGGGCAAATGGTATTCCAATCCGAATACAGGTTCAAACATTTCTGCGAGCCTAAATCTGAAAAGGAAAGAACCAAAATTCCTCCAATTTAAACAAAATAGTGACGGAAGTTTGTTTTTTCTTTTTTTTTTTTTTTAGAGTGCACATAGGTCTTCCAATTCGGTCTTATGAAACCTTAGTGGATAGATTAGCCCCCAGGTAAGGGTAGGATTACTTAATAAACCCGTTTGAAGGACCCTTACCTCGAACAGTCTAGCTGCCTCCACACTTTGGACAAGGCTTTTCTTAGATCCACTTTGGTCAAAGAACGCAATTGGTGCGACCTTAATGCTCTCTCTCTTTTTTTTAAAGACCCCCAATGGACTCATTAAAGAGAGGAAAATGGCCCCTCCCAATCCGAACTTTGGCTCAAACATTTCTGCGAGCCATTGTACGAAAAGGAAAAGACAAAAGTTTCTCTAATTTGAATCCAAAAGAGAGAAATTTGAAAAGTTTTATTTTTGAACTTTTCTTTTTTTTTTTTGAAAGATCTCCAATGGACCCATCAAAGAGAGGAAAATGGCCCCTCCCAATCCGAACGTTGGCTCAAACATTTCTGCGAGCCATTGTACGAAAAGGAAAAGACCAAAGTTTCTCTAATTTGAATCCAAAAGAGAGAAATTTGAAAAGATTTTTTTCTTGAAGAACTTTTTTTTTGTTGAAAGATCTCCAATGGACCCATCAAAGAGACGAAAATAGGCCTTCCCAATCCGAACGTTTGCTCAAACATTTCTACGAGCCATTGTACGAAAAGTAAAAGACAAAAGTTACTCTAATTTGAATCCAAAAGAGAGAAATTTGAAAAGTTTTTTTTTTAACTTTTTTTTTTTTTTTTTTTTGCAAGATCTCCAATGGACCCATCAAAGAGAGGAAAATGACCCCTCCCAATCCGAACGTTGGCTCAAACATTTCTGCGAGCCATTGTACGAAAAGGAAAAGACAAAAGTTTCTCTAATTTGAATCCAAAAGAGAGAAAACCCTTTTTTTTTTTTTTGTTGAGAAAAGAAAGAATGGAAACAAGTTCAAAGAAAGAAGTTTCCAAAGAATCCCATCTCATGTTTTTTTTAGATACAAGATCCAACACAGGCCACCAACTAGAAGGGAGCCAAGGATTCTAAGCATCGTGTTCTCAATTGAACGAGTCCCACCGGGTGTGCCAACTTGATTGACCCGTCTTTTTCTTTCTCGCCTTCCTCCGTCCCGAGTCCGCCGGCGTGTGGCGGGGCGAAGAGAAAAAACAGAGCAAGCATCAACATTTTTTTGTACGGGTATGCCAGATTTTCTATTCTACTTGGAATTTGAAATGGTGATCCGGAGATTCACCTTCACAAGTAGAAAAGGAAATCAACTTTTTTCTAACTTTCCATTGCACATATATTTTAAAGAAAGAGACAATTTTTTAATGCCGTGAAAGGCGATTTTCATTTGTTTGCCGTGAAAGGCGGTTTTGCCGTGATAGGCGATTTTGTGCCGTAGAAGGCAGTTTACAAATCTCATCAAAATGTAAAGACAAGAAATGTGATTTTTATGTCTTTTTAAAAAAATACACAATACAACAGAAAAGTAAGAAAAGGAATCTGACTTCTCAAGAGATCATAGGGACTCGTTCAGATCGACGGTCGCGAGTCATGTATGGACTCCGCCATCGTCCTTCAGATGAGAACACTTGATGCTTTGATTCACTTGGCTTGGCTTGGACCTCAAATTTTTAGAGGATAAAGACCAAGAGAAGGTCTTATATCCAATAAAAAACCAAGTAGACGGGCTGAAAAGCCGCATCTAGGCCATGTTGGATAGAAGAAGAGAAGAGATCTTCGAGGGGGTGGCCCCCCCAAGGGACTTCGATCACCTTGTAGAATTTGCAGCAGAGTTTCTTCAAAGTGAGAGAGCTTCTTTTTGCAGAGAATTCTTCAGGATAGTTTTCAGACAATTTTTCAGGATCACTTCAGACAATTTTTCTGGACCCTTTCTCCTTGGAATGGTTGCCTATTTATAGGCTTTTGGTGGACATTAGGAGGGTTTTATGGGCATTAATGGAATTAATGCTCCATGACGGGAGAAGTTACAAGATTTAATTCTTTATATTGTAACTCCTTTTTTTTGCATTTTGATTGGCCGATGGAGAATAATGGGCATTTAATCTCCATGATGATGGGAGTTTCATGATTAATTACCATGATTAATCTCCATAATGATAGGAGTTACATGGTTAATTGGACTTGTAACTCCCATTTCTTGGCTTCTGATTGGGCCGTTCAAAATAATGAGTTAATGACCTTAATAAATTGCCATAAAAGGGTCATTTAACTTCATTAATTGGCCGCTAAGTCGCTTGAAGAGTCGCGGGCCGCGCCGCATCTTTTGGAATTCTTCTCGCGATAATCATCGATGGATCCGTATGTTGTTTGATGTTGGATGACGATGAAAATTCAGACATTGGTTGCCACTAATGGGCCGACAACATCTGTCCAGTCGATTTCTTGATCGATCGGGCAGAAAGTGTGCTTTCTTAGTCGGCCAGTTGGCAGTTTCGGAGTGTCCGATGATGATCAAATGATTTCGATGGCGGATCCGTGATGTTGACGAAGATCGAAGGATATCGTGCCTCAAAAATCAGATTTTAAGAAAATCACAGGAGTCAAACATCGCGAAACGGGAAAAAAAACGGAAAAAACGGCACTTTTAACGGAAATCCGGCGACCCGGAATTCCAGGGTCGCCGGCGACCATGCGGCGACCATGGGGCTGGCGACCTTGGACTTTGGTCCATTTTTTGGTCGCCTTCCGGTCGCCGTTTCTTGGGCTTTTTCGATTCTGTTTTCACCTGTATTTTTCTTTGAAATTTCTCCTCATTTATTGGCTTGATTCCTCTGAAGAAAACTCGTCAAAAGGCTGTGAAAATCAGAGCACAAAGTTTCCTATTTTTTGGAAAAGCCGAAGACTCTGTAGGCGATTTTCCGCCAAGAGTTGAAACTGGGTCAAACGATGTCGGAATGACCTGAAATTTGAGGTGAAGCTTCTTGGGCATTAGATAGGACCAACCATGGGCTTTTATTTGAGTTTTGAAGCCGTTTGGGGTCCCGTCGATGCTTGACTTGATTTCACCATGCGGAAGATGTCGAGCTTTGATGTACGGCCATTCGATGTCCGATTGACCTGAAATTTGACGGGGAGCCTATTGGAGTCATTTTGAGATGATCCATTAGCTCTAATTTGGGTGCCATGGTCCCGAGGAGCTTCGCCGTCGGTAGGCTTGATTTTGCTTCGGAGCATCAAAACCAGGTCAAACGTTGTCGGAATGACCTGAAATTTGACGTGCAATCCTTTGGAAGCATGGAGAAGCTACTCATGTGTTTTTTTTTTATGAGTGGCGGCATCAGAGGTTCTCGCCGCCGGGAGGCTTGATTTCGCCATTCGAGAGTTGATGGAGGGTGAAACGGTGTCGGTTTGACTTGAAATTCAACATAGAGCCTTTTGGAGGTATTTTGAGACCATCCATAGGCTCTGATCGAAGATTTGATGTATTTGAGATTGTCGACGTCGAGAGCTCCCGCTCAGCTGTTGGAGGATTGAAGTTAGGCCAAATGGGGTCGAAATGGCCTGAAACTTCATGTGTACCCTTCTTTTGGATCCTTTGAGAGATCTTGTAGTTTTTGTTTGGTTTTGTCAAGATCTGATGCTTGAAGCAGCTTTGCCTGTTTGTAGTAGGATGCGGCTCCATATAGCTTTTGATGTTGATGAGGCAAAGTGACATTTTTGGTGTCAACAGTTCACTCCATATTCGGTTGAACCGTACTCTGAAGATGGTCGAACTACACTCCGAGGACGTTCCACTCCGAAAACGCCGATCTGCTTTTTCGGAGCAGGATCGAGAAGGCTGAAGGAGGTTCTGGGCACTAAAGTCTAAACCAATGTAGGAAAACTCAGTGAGTTGACTCTTCACTCTACTAACTCTGCTGAGTCACCTTGTTTTGACAAAAGACTGAGCCAAATATAGGGAAAACTCAACCAAGTCACCTTGTTTTGATAAATTGCATGCATTGTAGACTATTTTATAGGAAGAGTTTATTGTAAACAATTGATATTTATTTTTAAATAATTAATGCATGATATATGGAGTTACCAATTTTAAAATGATTGATTGAAATGTAAATAGAGAAATTTCTTTAATCTTTTACATTTGATGTTTGAACTTTGAATTATGTACCGTGCAAGATTTTTTTTCCTTTTACTTCCTTTATTATATTGTTTTTATTACATATATAAATTTTCCAATGTGAATTTATTATTATTAATACATGTAATGTCAAACCCCGACCCAGGATTAGCGCGATTAGTGTTAACTAAGTGCGTGTTTAGTTGTAATGTGAGTTTAGAGTACGTGGGATTAGAAATTGGTCCAATTTGGTCTAGAATTAGCTTTAGGGAATTTTGAGAGCGTTTTGTGCTATTTGGTCACACTTAAGGGTGCCTTGAGTGTACGTGTAAGCTTGGGAGGAAATTCCAGTTTTCTAATTTTAATCGTGATTTCGATCTCTTTTGAATGGTTTTATTTTATTGATAAACTTTTGTGTTCAGCTTGTCTGTGTTTTAGGCCCAGGAACCCAAGTTTTGGGCCAAAGGGGTAAATCAGTTTTTTCACACCAAATCTGGACTCAAATTTCGAAATCTCAAAACTATGCCAAATTTATACTTTTTGGAAACTAGATTTTTCGGCGATCATTTTAGTCTTCTTCGTCGTTTTCATCCGGGGCCCACAAGTCAGTGTTTTAACCATTGTAAGCTTTGAGCAATGGGGCCCACAATAACCCATTTGAAATGAGCCTTCCCCTCCTTCATTGTTCACTTCGGTTCTTCCCTACAACTTTCTTCAACTCAGCTGTGATTTCTTCTTCTTCCCCTCCCTTCTTCTCTTTGCATGCCTAAGCTAGAAAGCTTCAAAGCAAAAACCAACCATACCATCTTCTTCCTCTCTACTCAAGGAATCCATTGCTACCATTTTCTTGGAGAACCCAGCTGTGTTCCCACTCCATTTTCTTCTCCTCTTCTTGTTTAGAAAGCTTCAGGTAATGGATCTCTTTCTCCTCTTCAATGTAGTCTTTTGAGTTCCTTAGGAGCCCATTTTTCAAGCATGCAACACCCATTTCGAAATGGGTCATTGTCTTCTCTTTTGGTGGATTTTTGAAGTTCTTTTCATGGGTTTTCTTGTAGATTTCGTGGAGTACAATTGGTAGGATTTTTCTGAGATTGTTGGGCTTGGATTTTGGTAAAGGCAAGTGATCAACTTAGCTTCATGATGCATGCAATATTTGATTATTTTAGCTTTCATGATTTGATTTTGTTTCCATGCTAATTTGGGCAATGTATTGTTTCAAAGATGTGTTATAGTCTGAAATCTTGTTTTAATTGAAATGCATATGCTAATGGTTTGTATTAATGGTTTTCATTCATTTGAAGTTGCTTCTATCTTGCCAAAATGTGTTATAAATGGATGCAAGAATGGAGGAAATGTTGTGAGGTGATTGGAAGTGTGGATTGTTAGAATTTGAATGGAAATTGCCCTTGGAGAGCATGGAGGCTCAGGGGATATGCAGGGATTTGACAAAGGAATGAAATGGTGAAAGGAGGTGTGAAATCCGAATCAAACTGAAGCTGCCGCAGATCGGCGGTCAGCAGTCGGCCAGCAGTCGGCTAGCCGACTGTTGACCCACGGCTAACCGCCCCTGTGTCGGTCAGAATAACAGTAACTCAGTTTCTGCACAGGGCGTGGTCGGCCCGCGGGCGGTCAGTAGGCGGCTAGCCGACCTGCGCAAGAAATCTGAAAAGTAGTATTTCTCCTGATCAGTCGGTCAGCGGTCGGTCAGTTGGTCGGTTAGCCGACCAGCAACCTGCGGCCAGCCGCCAGGTAGCCGCGTGGTGACCGAGTGCACAGAAGGAGAATTTTGAAGGGGCTTCGATGGGAGAGAAAAACTAGAATATGTTAAGGGATCTTTAGCTTGATGTTGTGCAATTGAAACATGAAATGTTGTCTAGCTTCGGGGACACCAATTCATTTTAAACTCCAACATTTGGGTTTCAACTTCACAAAAGTCAAATAAAGAGTCTTAGCATATACTTGACATAATTGTTTCGAAACCTTGAATTTTGACATGAAGAATACCGTTTTGTACCTGTTTTGATTTACAAGCATGTGTTTAACTTTTGATTTGTTTCAAGAGCTATATTGGGGACACTTTTCCAGCCTTGCTTGTTATAGCTTATGCTATTCTTGTTTCGTCTCGTCTTGCATTGTTTTGATAAGTGTTTTTACCCATTTTTCGCTAAGTTTTGTACAAGCATTGATATGTTTTATGCATACATGGATATCATAGAATACCGCTGAGCTTGGACTGCCCTCTCAGTCTGATCCACTAGTTAGGGGGTCCTTAAACATAAGGGCAATCTGCAGATTTGTCGTGTATTTATACACATCTTTGTTTTGTCCGGTTCCGCGGCTGGTTTTCCGCCCACCTTGTGTGGCTCGGACTTTTGTTCCGTTTCGTCTCGTTTTGTTTCGTTTCGCTTGCTCTTGTCATTACGTATGACGGAGAAAGGATGAGCTCAATGTGGATTCGTGAATCATGTTATTTTATTGAAAAGCATATTAGTTTTGAATTACACCTTAAACATGTTTTGTTCAGAACTCATGCCATGTTTTAAGTGCTGATTACTTTCATATTAACTGTCTTGTATTATGTCTAAGCTGTTCACCTGCCAGACCGTCGTGTCTGACCCTTTTGTTTTGGTGTTTAGATGCAGGCGCCGTTGCTTTTGCGGAGGAGCGCCCGGAGGAGGCTTTTGAGCCACCCCCAGCCCGTGAGTGGCAACCCGACGACGTCCTCTAGACGTTGGGCGGGGTCTTGAGTACGATACACATAGATGGGATATTTTGTTATTTTGGAATGTATAGCCTTTGTTGGCCTTTTCACACTTTTGGGGATATGTAACTTAACGCTTTTTGGTTACCTTGAAACTTGAACTGAATTTGGTAATGCTATGCTTACATTTTCTCCTCTGATTATTGTCTTAATGATGACTTAACTTATGCAATTCGGAATCATAAGGTTTATGCTATTAAATTGTGATGGGATTACTTGCACGCTTCCGCAAATCATTGCTCGTGTGAGATTTTTACATGTTCGTTTTTGGGAATCCTCACCGCGGAAACCTGTGGGTTAATCATAGTTGGATGGACACAACCGTCGCGGGGCCCGGACTTGGGGATCCTCGGTCCGGGGTCGCGACATGTAATCTAAATGTTTGTAAGTGTTTGATCTATTTTTAAATAATATTTTATAAAAACACAACTCCGCTGAGTTGTCAGGTTAATACTCACAGAGTCAATATGTTAATGTTCTCTTAGTTTTTTAGAGCAGGATAGTCAAGTCGAGTTTGAGTCGCAAGTTTTCCAAACCCTGCTTCAAACATACTCTGCTATATTACTATAAGCGTTAGTGTAAAATCAGGCGAAGTCAATGAAGTTAGTTCCAAGAAGTGTAATTTTCAGGCCAGCTTTGCTGATTTGTTTCAAACTTAATCAAGACGTAGTTCTCAAAGTAGGCCTAGTCTGGTTCGTGTTTAAGCATGGTATGTGTAGGCGGTGAAAACACGACACCTACTTAGATCAAGATGAACTTTGTAGATCAGGGAAGATCGAACGCTAAGAACTTGAAATGGGAAGGAAGATGGCTAGGGTCAAAGCCCCTGGCTGTAGTAAGCCGAAGGCGCTCCGATGCCTGAGTTAGTTCTGAGAAAACTAAGCAGGAGGAGGAAGAAGAGAATGAGAGATTGGGCTGTGAGTTTGCGTATTGCGTACCTACATGGGGCTGATCCCATGTGTATATGTAGATTCCCTGCTCATTCCCTTTGTGAGTGGGGGTAGGTGGGATGAGGTCCCATCGGGCCTTACCCTGACATTCGGCGGTAGGTAAAAAGGGCACATCCCGTTAGAACTTTCTATGCTATTAGTCAGTTGATGTTAAGGGATGATAAAGCTAACTTCTTATCGTTATAAATGAGCGATCCCATCGCCATAAATGAGCGCCTCTATCGCCATAAATGAGCATCCATATCTATAAGGGCGTGCCCGTACTTCTCACAGGAGTGTGATGGCCCACTCTGCCTTCAATACTTTTACCGGGACCAAGAATGGTCTGGCGGGGCTGGCATTCAGCTGGCACTTACGCCGAGCTGCCGAGCTGAGTAACGTTGAGTTGGCACTCTTAACCGAGCTGCCGAGCGGGGGAACCTCTCGAGCAGACGCTTCTTGCCGAGCCGCAGAGCTGTCAGGCTATGATTACCGAAACCGAGGTGAAAGGCCAGTGCTTTACCGTGGTCATTGCTTAATCTCGTCATTATGGTATTTTACCAACACAATTGCCCCCTAGCTTTTGACCTCTGAAAGATCTCCAACTTGAGGAGGTCGGAAGCTAAGTAATTCTGCCTAGTTGGTGCTTCTACCGAGCTGGAAAGATGGTTGCGAAAATATGGAAAGGGCTTACCGAGACTGAGATGGCGGAGTCTCGGTTCGAGGAGGGGGTCTCTCCTTATCCTGATGACCGTTGCTGACGTGCGGTCCTTATCAAGACGTCTTTTCGCCTGCCCGAGGCACTGAATAGCCCTCAAGAATTGCGCCGATGGTGGCACGTGTCGCCTCTTCAACGGTCACGCGATCATTTCGAAAAGACATTAGGGCTGCGTGACGTTAGGGCTGCTTGAGGCGACGCCTCATTAAAGGCGCTTCTCGAAAGTCGATACGGCGCCTCTAACCCTTATAAATTAGGGCGTCTTCTTTGTCTTGACCTTCTTC
Organism: Persea americana; assembly: GCA_029852735.1. Classification (NCBI taxonomy): domain Eukaryota; kingdom Viridiplantae; phylum Streptophyta; class Magnoliopsida; order Laurales; family Lauraceae; genus Persea; species Persea americana. The sequence continues at coordinate 21,493,429 of CM056812.1, read as the reverse complement.
TTCTTCTACGCTCTGTTGAAATTTCTATTGCATACTGTTGAAGAGCTCTCCGTTACCCGCAAATCGTCAGCGCCTTCATCTGCGCAGCCCTCCACCCCCCCCCCCTGTAGGGTTTTTCTCTACTTCTTTATTTTCTTCCCTTCTAGGTAGATAATGGGAATTTATAGGCACTTTCTAGAAGATCCAGAACATGTATAAAATCCCTGCCAACGTAGATGTCAGACCAGATGGCCTTGACGATGGCCTTGCCTATGACGATGGCTGGATGCCTTTTTGGCTAGTCACCGTCGTGGAGGCGGGGATCCGGTTCCCCCTTCACCCACTCCTGAGGGACTGTCTCCGAGAGTAGAATTTGTGCCCCTGCCAACTGATACCCAATGGATACAGGATCATTATGGGGGCAGTACGGCTGAACGAGATCCTAGGGATCAGCCTCAGTGTCCCGGACATCAAGGACGCATATGACCTCTGCAAATCCGCTAAGGGTTGGGCGGATTGGCTTCGTGACCGAACTGGAGGACTCCTACAAGTACGCCGGCGATGATCGAGTGTTCATCAAAGGAGGATGGGAGTTCGGCGAAGCAGAGGCTAGCACCACGGTCCGGATTCCTCGAAAAATAGGAATTCCTCCAAGTAAAGGCCGAAGTCTTCGGTTTGTGGCTTTTCTTTTTCTCTTTTATACCTACCGGCCTGATATCCTTCTTTTATGTAGATTTTCGCCAGAGAAGGCAGCAAGCCCAGTGAAACCGCTGGAAGATAAACATTGCCTGGCATGAGCGGGTAAGGAACTACCGCGGGCACCACGGCCGAGCTGCGTGATCCTTGTTAGAGTACATGCCGCACTACAAGTCCATCAACACCTCGAGGAGGGTGACCGAGATTGCCTCTGTGCGAGGAGAAGGCACCAGCTCAGAGTTAGTGACGGTCGTAGTCCCCAGCTCGGAGCCAGTGACGGTCGCAATCCCCATTGTGCGTCTCGTCGAGTCCGGCGACCGGGCTTCAGCTCCAGTCCAAGACCTAGAACCTGACGGGACCGCGGCAGCCGAGGCCGGGCCTTCTTGGCGAAGGAAGAAACTAGTAGCATCCTCCGGTTCATCTTCCAGCTTGGAAAAAGAGGAAAAGATGTTGCGCCATCGTCGCCAACGCTACACGGTAGAGGACTTGTCAACCGTGGCTTTCGGGGATGTCAGGGGCGAGGCCCTGGATGCCCCGCAGGCTTCCAGCGTCACTCCGTCCTCGACGCCTACTGCTGCTACGGCCGAGACCCCCTCCGCTGCTCCTGTGGCTGAGGTCACTCCTGCCGCCGTGACCGAGGCCACTCCTGCCACTGTGGCCGAGGCTACTCCTGCCACTGTGGCCGAAGTAGGCTTCGCTCCACCCCCAGCGGCTATTGTCATTGATGACTCGCCTCCTGACTCCACTACAAGGGCAGGAGGTCGAGTTCGCTTTGCTGAGGTCACCGAAAAGCTCCGGGCCAAGAAGAGGGCGAGGGTTGAGGTCCCGCCCAGTCCTTCATCGCCACCACCCACTGAAGAGGCAGTCCCACCCCCTCCGCTGGTCCCATGGGTGCCAGACATTGTGGGTGCGTTGGGGAGGCCTCTGGCCAAGACGGACTACGCTGTCAATCCTCAAGTGGTTGCCGCGCTAGGGTGAGCTTGTGCCCTTCCCCAGGACATAGCGAAGTGGGCGACGATGGATAATGAGCCGCTACTGCTGTCGTCAATGCGATCGCTTGTAATGGTGAGTGACATTCCTTTCCAAGTCTTTTTACTTCAATATTTTACTTCAATATTATCTCTGACACTCGGTTTCGTTCTACAGGTGCTGCAAAAATGCCAAATGGGAATGGAAAGGCTGGATGCAGTCAAGGCCAAGGCGACGGGCTGGGAGGCCAAAAGGGCAATGCTGCTGAAGTCTTTGGCGGCCAAGGAGGCGATGCTGATAGAAGAGGCGGGCAGGAGTGCTGGTCTTGCTCCCGACCTTAACCAAGCACAGGCGATGGTGGAGCACTTCAGAGAAGAAGCAAAGGAGGAGGCGTCCCAGAACGCCCACCTTTCTTTTGAGCTCGACAATGCCCGAATCAAGCTGGCGCAGCAACAAGAAGACCTACGAGCCATCCGCGGGACAAACAAGAGGCTAATCTCTCAGCGGAACATGGCTAAAGGTGAACTGGAGATGGCCCTGAGGGGGAAGGCGGCTGAGCTTGAGTCTGCTCTGGCGAAGTAGAAAGCCGAGCTAGAGGAGAAGTTCTTGGCCAAGCAGAATGCCGCCATGGGGGAGGAGGCGGATAAACTGGCAGCGGACTACAAGGCTCAGTTGCCAAGGATCCGGGACCGAGCCTGGGAGCTCGGATGGAAGGCAGCCTTGAAGAAGGTTGGGATTCCAAGGGATAACCTTCTTTATAGGGATCCCCCCAAGTTTCCCAGCTCGGATTCTGCCCTCCATTCCATCGTCGACTCGCCCTTAATCCTTGGCCTATCTTCCCAAGCTCCCCCAGAGGTGAGCGCCACCCCCGAGGTGCCTCTGGAAGCTCCTCCAACGGCTAGTGCTGCGCCTAAAGCCTCCTCTGCAGCTCCCTTGACAGCGAGTACCGCGCCCAAAGTCATCCCGGTCGTCTCGGTAGTCTCTGAGACCGTTTTAGTCGGCCCTGAAGAGAGCGTAGCCGGATCCGACGCTAGGGCTCCTGCGGGGATCGACTGCAACGTGGAAGCCGAGGCCCCTTGAGTCTTCTTTGTATTTTTTTTTCCTTTTCTTTTATTGTATCTCTCTCATATGCTTGTAATCAACATTTACGTTAATGAAAACGCGACTTTTTTACACACTTGGCTTCTCTTTGATTTTCTTTTGCTTGTCTGAATGATGAAATGGGCGTATGGAATGTCAAGCTTTCTTTCACTTAGCTGGTTTTAGTAACTGAACCCATAAGCTTAAAATTGGACTTCCCTTTAAAGGGCCAAGCTCGGTTCATCAACCGGAGTCTCAGCGGCCCGTACCCATAAACGTCGGAGAAGAAACCATCCAGTGTTGAATTGACGAAAGGACCCACCTCGGTTCTTCAACCCAGGATTTCCCTAAGCGCCGAAGTCAATGCCTTTGATGTTTTTGGCTTTCCCGTCGTAGCTGGTGCTGGCACCGAGCTAAGGACGGTTGGCACTTTGACCGACCTTGATGGACCCTTCTTTTTCTCTCTCTGCCTTCCTCCGTCCTGGGTCCGCCGGGGTGCGGCGGGGTGAAGAAAAAAAGAGGCGAGCATCAACATTTTTTTCTTTTTGTACGGGTATGCCAGATTTTCTATTCTACTTGCAATCTGAAGTGGTGATCCGGAGATTCACCTTCACAAGTAGAAAGGAAATCAAACTTTTTTTTCTAACTTTCTATTGCATACATATTTAAAGAAAGAGACAAGATTTTAAAATGCCGTGAGAGGCGATTTTGTTTAGTTTGCAGTGAAAGGCAGTTTTGTGCCGTAGAAGGCGATTTTGCCATGGAAGGCGATTTACAAATCTTATCAATGATGAAAGACAAGAATTGTGACTTTTGTCTCTTTTAAAAATATAAAATACAATAGAGAAGAAAGAAAAAGGGATCTAACTTCTCAAGCGATTGTGGGGACTCGTTCAGATCGACGGTCGCGAGTCATGTATAGACTCCGCCATCGTCCTTCAGATGAGAACACTTGATGCTTTAGTTCACTTGGCTTGGCTTGGACCTCGGATTTTTAGAGGACAAAGACCAAGGGAAGGTCTTATATCCAATAAAAAACCAAGTAGACGGGCTGAAAAGCCGCATCTAGGCCATGTTGGATAGAAAAAGAGAGGAGATCTTGGGGGGGTGGCCCCCCCAAGGGACTTCGATGACCTTGTAGAATTTGCAGCAGAGTTTCTTCAAAGTGAGAGAGCTTCTTTTTGCAGAGAATTCTTTAGGATAGTTTTCAGACAATTTTTTAGGATCCTTCAGATGATTTTTTCTTCGAGCTTCCAACAATTTTTTCGGACCCTTTCTCCTTGGAATGACCGCCTATTTATAGTCTTTTGGTGGCCATTAGGAGGGTTTTATGGGCATTGATGGTATTAATGCTCCATGATGGGAGGAGTTACAAGATTTAATTCTTTATATTGTAACTCCTTTTTCTTGGATTTTGATTGGCCGATGGAGAATAATGGGCATTTAATCTCCATGATGATGGGAGTTTAATGATTAATTACCATGGTTAATCTCCATAATGATAGGAGTTATATGGTTAATTGTCATGATTTATTGGACTTGTAACTCCCATTTCTTGGCTTCTGATTGGGCCGTTCAAAATAATGAGTTAGTGACCCTAATAAATTGCCATAAAAGGGTCATTTAACTTCATTAATTGGCTGCCGAGTCGCTTAAAAAGTCGCGGGCCGCGCCGCGTCTTTTGGAATTCTTCTTACGATGATCATCGATGGATCCGTACATTGCTTGATAACGGATGACGATGAAAATTCAGACATTGGTTTCCACCAATGGGCCGGCAACATCTGTCCAGTCAATTTCTTGATCGGTCGGGCAAAAAGTGTGCTTTCTTGGTCGGCCGGCTGGCGGTTTCGGAGTGTCCAATGATGATCAAATGATTTTGATGGCGGATCCGTGATGTCGACGAAGATCGACGGATATCGTGCCTCAAAAATCAGATTTTAAGAAAATCACAAGGGTCAAACATCGTGAAATGCGAAAAAGAACGGAAAAACGACACTTTTGGCAGAAATCCAGCGACCCGGATTTCTAGGTCGCCGGCGACCATGCTCCCATGGTCGCCAGCGACCATGGAGCTGGGGACCTTGGGCCATGGTCGCCGGCGACCTTGGACTTTGGTCCACTTTTCGGTCTCCTTCCGGTCGCCGTTTCTTGGTCGTTTCTCGGGCTTTTTCGCATCTGTTTTCTCCTGTATTTTTCTTTGAAATTTCTCCTCATTTATTGGCTTGATTCCTCTGAAGAAAACCCATCGAAAGGCTGTGAAAATCAGAGCACAAGGTTTCCTATTTTTTTGAAAAGCCGAAGACTCTGTAGCCGATTTTCCGCTAAGAGTTGAAACTGGATCAAACGATGTCGGAATGACCTGAAATTTGAGGTGAAGCTTCTTGGGCATTAGATAGGACCAACCATGGGTTTTTATTTGAGTTTTGAAGCCGTTTGGGGTCCCGTCGATGCTTGACTTGATTTCACCGTGCGGAAGATGTCGAGCTTTGATGTACAGTCATCCGATGTCCGATTGACCTGAAATTTGACGGGGAGCCTATTGGAGTCATTTTGAGGTGATCCATTAGCTCCGATTTGGGTGCCATGGTCCCCGAGAGCTTCCCCGCCGGTAGACTTGATTTTGCTTCGAAGCATCAAAACCTGGTCAAACGTTGTCCGAATGACCTAAAATTTGACATGCAACCCTTTGGAAGAATGCAGAAGTTACTCATGTGTTTTGTTTAATGAGTGGCGGCATCAGAGGTTCTCGCTGCCGGGAGGCTTGATTTCGCCGTTTGAGAGCTGATGGAGGGTCAAACGGTGTCGGTTTGACTTGAAATTCAACATGGAGCCTTTTAGAGGTATTTTGAGAGCGTCCATAGGCTCTGATCGAAGATTTGATGTTTTTGACAATGTCGCCATCGGGAGCTCCGACTCAGCTGTTGGAGGAATGAAGTTAGGCCAAATAATGTCGTAATGGCCCGAAACTTCATGTGTACCTTTAGGCCAAATAGTGTCGTAATGGCCCGAAACTTCATGTGTACCTTTCTTTTGGCTACTTTGAAAGATCTTGTAGTTTTTATTTGGTTCTGTCAAGATCTGATGCTTGAAGCAGCTTTGCTTGTTTGTAGTAGGATGCAGCTCCATATAGCTTTTGATGTTGATGAGGCAAAGTGACATTTTTGGTATCAACAGACCTGCCGGGGCGGGGTGGGGACTGTCATCGGGCCCCGATGTTTTTGGCTTTGCCGCCCTCAGCTTGGTGAGGGCGGTCGGCACTCTGACCGAGCTGCCGAGCCGGGGCGAGGACTGTCACCGGGCCCCCGATGTTTTTGGCTTTGCTGCCCTCAGCTCTGTAAGGGCGGTTGGCACTCTGACTCAACTGCCGAGCCAGGGCGGGGACTGTCACCGGGCCCCCGATGTTTTTGGCTTTGCTACCCTCAGCTTGGTGAGGGCATTTGGCACTCTGACTAAGCTGTCGAGCCGGGGCGGGGACTGTCACCGGGCCCCTAGAAAGCTAGCATTGCTGCCGAGCTGTATAACTTAAAGCAATTTGAAGAAGAGGTCCGTTCCAAAAGACTGCGCTTTATTGATGTTTGAATCATAGTACATTTTTTAGAAATAGATTTTTTGAGGTGCATCGCATTCTATGGCCGTGGCAGCTCCTTGCCTTCCATGTCCTCAAGCCTGTACGCGGATCTTCTAGCTGCTGAGATTACTTTGAATGGCCTTTGTCAGTTAGGTGCCAACTTGCCCGCATTTGGATTTCTGTCGCCATGAAGTGTCTTCTTGAGGACTGGCTCGCCAATCATGAACCTTCTTTCTTTGACCTTCTGGTTGTATCCCCTGGCCAACTGCTGCTGATAGGCAGCCAGGCGGATAGCTGTCGTTTCTCTCCGTTCTTCAGCGAAGTCCAACTCTCGAGCCACGTTCAGATCATTCAGCCCTTGGTCGCAGAGTTCCGACCTCAAGGTCAGAAAGGCAAACTCAAGTGGAATAACTGCTTCCATGCCGTAGGCAAGGGAGAACAGTGTAGCCGAGGTGGAACGCCTTAGAGTCGTCATGTAAGCCCACAGAACACTTGGAAGCTTTTCTGCCCACCTTCCTTTGGCTCGGTCGAGTCTCTTCTTGAGTCCGTCAAGGATTACTTTGTTTGAGATCTTAGCCTAGCCATTGCTTTGTGGGTACGCCGGGGTGGAGTAGACATTTCCGATGCTGTACTCCTGGCAGAAGCTCTTGAAGAAGTTGGAATCAAAATGTGTTCCGTTGTCGGAAACGAGAGTTCGGGGGATTCCAAATCTCGTGATGATGTTCTTCCATACAAAGTTCTTCGTGTCTTGCTCGGTGATTGGAGAACAGAGGCTCCACTTCAACCCACTTCGTGAAGTAATATGTGGCTACTATCAGCCACCTTTTATTCCCTGGAGTTCGGTGGAGCGGTCCTACGATGTCCAAGCCCCACTGAGTGAAAGGCCACGGACAGGAAAGAGGGCTTAGGTCCTGCGCTGGCTGGTAGAGAAAGTGGGAGAACTTTTGGCACTTTATGCATCTTCTGGCATAGAACTGGGCATCCTTCTGCATGTATGGCCACCAGTAACCTTGGCTGATAGCTCAGTAGGCTAGTGACCGACCTCCAATGTGACTGCCGCAGATCTCTTCATGAATTTCATAGAGGAAATCTTCGACTTTACTTGGATGAACGCACTGGAGGTAATGCCTGGTGAATAACTTCCTGTAGAGTCTGCCATCTGAGTAGAGCCAAAATCGAGTTGCTTTCAGCCTTATCTTCCGAGCTTCGGTCTTGTCTTTTGGCAGCTGGTCGTTCTTCAAGTAGGCAATGACTGGATCCATCCAGCTTGGTCCAAGGTCGACGCACATGAGCTGCCGAGGTCGCTGGAGTTCTGTGCTGGGCTCTTGCAGAGTTTCCACTTCCAAAGTTCTTCTATTTCCGGCTTCGACGGCTGAGGCGAGGCTGGCGATGGCTTCTGCATGAGAGTTGGATTCTCTGCCGATGTGCTGGACTTCGGCTCTTTCGAATTCTGAGAGGAGTCCCTTCCCATGAGCTAGGTAGGCCGCCATCCTGTCATCCCGGGCTTGGTAATCTTTGCTAAGCTGGCTCATCACCAACTGAGAATCACTGAAAACCATTCGCGCCGAGCTTCTAAGATTTTGGCACTGTTCAGCCAGGCTATGAGCGCTTTGTACTCGGCCTCATTATTGGACGCCTTGAAGCTGAATGTTAGAGCTTGCTTGATGACAAGGCCCTCTGGAGACTAGAGGACTATGCCAGCGCCAACCCTCTGGAGACTGGAGGACTATGCCAGCGCCAGCCCTTTTGGACGTTGAGGATCCGTCGAAGAAGACCTTCCAGGCTTAGTCAAGGAACTTCCTCCGGGACTGCTCTTGCTTTGTCTCAGTGACTGCCTCGGTATCCTTATTGCCCCCAAGTTCAGTGTCGAGCAGGGTCGGTGCCGAACTTTGGGAGGTGAATTCCACGATGAAGTCTACGAGAATTGGAGCTTTGATGGCCGTTCTGGGTTGATACTTAATATCGTACTGCCCCAGTTCGACAGCCCATTTGGAGATTCTACCGGAGAAATCTACCTTCCGGAAGAGAGCCTTCAGTGGGTGTTCTGTCACCACCACTATTGTGAAGGGTTGGAAGTAGTATGAGAGCTTTCGCGAGGCGCTGACGAGTGCCAGGACGAGCTTTTCTAGCTGCAAGTACTGGGTCTCGGCGTCGAGCAGGATCTTGCTCGTGTAGTAGATAGGCCTCTGCTGGCCGTTATCCTCTCTGATGAGCACCGAGCTCACTGCATGATCCGAGATAGCCAGGTATAATTACAGCGCTTCACCATGGGTTGGAGTCGACAGCAGCAGTAGTGACGAAATGGAGTGCTTGAGCTGTTGCAGGGCCTGATCGCAGTCCGGCGTCCATTGGAACTTGGAGCTTTTGCATAGGAGCTGAAAGAAAGGTCTGTTTTTGTCAGAATCTCGGCTGATAAAGCGGTTGAGCGCGGTAGCCATGCCGGTCAGCCTCTGAACTTGTTTTGCCGAGGTCAGACTTTGGAGCTCCTGGATCGCCGTGATTTGATCAAGGTTTGCTTCAATCCCCCTTCTTGTGACCAAGCTCCCCAAGAACTTTCCGGAACCGACCCCGAAATCGCATTTGGATGCGTTTAGCTTCAACTGGAATTGGCGGAGGATGTCGAATATCTGAGCGAGGTCGATCAAGTGGTCCTATGACCTTTTAGACTTGACCATGTCATCAATGTAAACCTCCACAGTTTTGCCAAGCTGCGCTTGGAACATCTTCGCTAGTAGCCGCTGGTAGGTCGCACCTGCATTCTTTAACCCGAAGGGCATCACCTTGTAACAATAGGTGCCCCGGGGTGTGATGAATGCTGTCTTTTCCTAGTCCGCTACGTACAGGGGAATCTGATGGTATCCCCGATAAACGTCGAGGAAGCTCATGCGGTCATGTCCGGCAGTGGCATCAATAAGCCGGTCGATCTTCAGAAGGGGAAAGCTGTCTTTTGGACAGGCTTTGTTCAAGTTGGTGAAGTCCACGCAGACCCTCCATTTCCCCGTCTTCTTTTTTACCACCACTGTATTGGCCAACCACTGCGGATAGCGGACCTCTCTTATTGCTTCTGCCTCGAGCAGCTTCTGGACCTCCTCAAGCACGGCCTCAGTTTGTGGGACCCCAGTTCGGCGTGCTTTTTGGATCACGGGCTTATGGTTGGGGTCCACATTTAGCTTGTGGCACATGATGGCTGGGTCAATGCGGGGCATCTCATATGGTGTCCACACAAAGACCTCTTTTTTCTCGAGGAGGAGGTCAAGCAGCTCCGTCTTCTTGGGCTCGGGGAGCTGGCTTCCTATCAGGAAGAATCTGTCCAGGTCGGCGGGGTCGATCTTGACCTAGATGAGGTCCTCTATGCTCTTCTGCGCCGGAGCCCTGCCTACGTCCTTAAGCTCTGCCTCTCTGTCCAGCTCGGCCATGTGGACTTGGGACGATTCGGCTTCCCCAGGCAGCACGGCCAGCAAGCATTGCTTGGCCATGTGCTGGTCGCCTCTAACAGTGATCACACCAGTTCGGCCGGATTGGTTTTCCAGAAGGAACTTGAGTTTTTATGGCGGGTGGAGGGCACGGCCTCCATGCTATGCAGCTACGTCCTCCCCATTATAACATTGTAAGGGGAGGGAACGTCGACTACTAGGAAGTCGACTTGCCTGGAGGCGCCTCCTACTTGGATTCTGAGGGAGATCTTGCCCTTCGGGTACACTAGCTTGGAGCTAAAGCCGACCAAAGGGGTACGGGCCGTCTGGAGATCCTCTTATTTGAGTTTTAGCTTCTTGAAGCAAGGATCTCGGACGAGCTGCCTGAATCGACAAGGACTTTCTGAACCAAGATGTTTTGCAGCTTCAAGGTGAGTACTAGAGGGTCGTTATGTGGAAGTTCGACGTCCTTTAGGTCCCTGTCTGAGAACCAGATCCTGGGCCCTTCCATCTTGGCCTTCTTCACAGCCGGCTCCGGTGCAACAGTCAGCACCTGCTTCTGGTGAGAGGCCCTCCTGGCCTCGGCACAGGCCTGGGAGCTTCCCTTAGCCAGAGGGACAAGGTGAATGACGTTGATAATGCCCTCTGGTTCGCTGTCGTCGTCTCGGTGGTGAGGTCGGGTGCTGTCCCTACCTTCCTCCTTGATATAATCCCGCAAGTGCCCGTCCTTCACAAGGTTCTTCAAGAGGGTCATGAAGCTCTTACACTCATCGGTTTTGTGCCTGCTTTGCTTATGATAGGAGCAAAATTTGCCCTGGTCCCGGGAGGAAGAGTCGCCATTCATCGGTTGCGGCCACTTGAAGAAGGGCTGTGATCGTAGCCCAAGTGCAAGGCCGCGATTGTAGTAATAACCGGTGAAACCGGATCGATCCACGGAGAGTTTAGTTATCGCAAAACCTGTCCTAATAAAAAAAACTAGTTCTAGCCTAAAAAAAACTATACAAATCAAATTTCCTAATTGAATTAAAAATTAATTACAAATCTGAAATATTAATTACAACCAAAGAAAATTAAAATCCTAATCTAGAAACCTAATCTAACCACTGCATCACCATAAGATTCATTAGCCCAACCAATTGCAATAATTGTTAAGGGTGCATAAAATAAAGAATAAAATAAAATAAAATAAAATAAAATCAGAGAATAAAGAAATTAGATTTTAATTCTAAAACTTTGCAATAATTACTTTGCTTAATGCCATCAAGAAAAATCAAGACCACCGCACCAAGTGCGCACTGTCACTACGCACAAAAATTCAATGTTGACTCATTGGTGAAGACCAAGACCCCATAAACTTGATTTATTAATGAAAGACCCATTACAAGCAAATAACCATTACAAAATTCTTTTAATAAAAATAAAGTGCATCCAACCTTACCATAAACACAAGAAACACTAAACGGAGGAGAGGGACTCGCGGTCTTGAACGGCGATCCAACCGGCTCTCGTTTCGCGATCTGAAATCCAAGCAAGGGAAGATGATTCCAAGGATGATCCGATGGTGGAGTGACGATAGCAACGGTGGCGGCGCGATGGCGTAGAAATCCAAGTGGTAGTGTGCCTTAGGGAAGGCCTTGGATGAAATATTGATGGAAGGAGGAGAGATGAAGAAGAATTAATGGAAAAAGGGGGAATTATTGTTGCTGGTCGTCCAAGAAGGTTGGGGAGATGGTCCTCCACGTCCAGCCCTCTCTTGGGTTTATTTATAGATTTATGATAGCTTGGGTTGCAAGGTTTTTGATTTGGGTAAGGATTAGTAGTGTGTGGTCCAAGTTGGATTAGGATTAGGAGAGTTTTTGAGAGATTTTCTAGGGGTTGGCTCACAATCCTAGTAAAATTAGGATTGTTCTTATCTCATGCAACTCCCTCTCTTGGGTCCCACTTGGGTTAAGAATCAATTTAAATCTGAAATTTCAGATTTGATGTGCAATTCTTGAATGCATGTGGACCCCACTTGAGTGTAGAAGCCTTGACTCTCTTGCCTTGGACGTCCTCACCTTGGAGGGATCTTTCTTTTTTTCAATTTTGTTTTCTTCTTTGCTTGATTTGAATCTTAGCCATCCATCTTGACATGTAAGCAAGATTTGTTGGAGAGTAGATATGACACCTCATCATCTCATGGCCCGCAAATTTGGAACTTATCTTCAAGAGATTAAATCTGATTTTTTTCTTGCATATGAGAGCGGACCCTACCATGGCCGCCCCTACCTTAGATTCCATGCCAAAGGAAGGTGGGTCCATGGTGCATTTGATTCATCAATTCTCTTCCGTGGGCCCCGATTTCTGAAATTCCCTACAAAAATAGAAGCAAATATCAAAGAATAATCTAATCATATAGGTAAGGAATTATGCAAGATGCGGTCCCAATTCACACCAAATAAATGCATAAAATGTCACCATTTTATCAAGTTTTCTTCAATTAAATCAATGGTACAAAGAAAATTCATCATTTCATTTGTGAATAAAAAGTTATGGGAAATTTGTGACTTTCAATGTAAAAAATAGAGAAATTCATGATTCTATGTGAAAATGCAATTTTTGGATGAATTTTGACTCAAATTCAGACTTTGATGCTCAAAACATAAATTCATAATTTTTTTACTAAAATGGTCCATGATTTGATGATTAAGTCCTTAATTACTCTAAAATGATAAGAAAATATTGCATTTTTAAGGACTTATCACACCCCCCAACCAGCTTTTTGCTAGTCCCGAGCAAAATATGCAAACTATGGTAGGTCTTCTGGCCTAATCTAATCTAAACTAAATGCAAAGACAAAGAAAGAAAAACGCCACTTCCGCTGGCACTCTCGGCTGCATTTAGCGTATGCAGCAAGCCCTTAAACCCCTAAGTTACCCCTAGTGGACGAGTTGTGCCTCGTGAGGGTTTGCAGTGAATATGCCCACAAAATTCATTTACCTAAAAGTGAAAGAAATTCAATGGAAGGTTTTTCAAAAGAATATTGAGTCAAATCGGATGCCTCGAATCCTCGAATAATCAAGATTTCAGACTTTTCAAAATCCGGTTCACGTTTTTTTTTTTTTTTTTTTTTTTTAAATTATACCAAAACTTTGAGTGCCTTGTGAAAGTGTATACATCAAAACAAAAATTTTAAATGTTCTATGATAGTGCCATGAAAACAAAATTCTCCCTCGGAATTTCCAACTTTCCTAGATTCGGGCAAAATACAAGTCTCCTCTCAAGGCTACTATGATGGCTTTCGCACTGTTGTTTTTCAAAGGCCGCGAGATGCATTTTTTTTTTTTAAGACCACACGCATGTGACTGTGCAATGCCTAGGTCCCTTAAGCTTTCTAATTAACCCATATAATGAGCATTAGGCCAATGACTCCCAAAACAGATGTCTTTAGGGCACTAGGTATATAAATACCCCTACGGGCTTACTGGCTCGGGTTAAAAAGGCTACGAACCCAAACTAGTCACATAATTTTTTTTTATTCTTTTCAAGAGTTATAACTAAACTCTTTTTTTTTTTTTTTTTAACACTTATTTTGTGCATCCCTTGGCAATTTTTTTTTTCTTTTTAAACGGTCCCCAACAATAGGCAGCCCTTTTCAATTCACCCGAATTAATTCACTGGTTTTGTTTGGCCTAACCATGCCGATGAACCAGGAGAACTCATATGGCCAAATTTCAGAAAGTCGTCTCTTTTTCTCTCTTGAAAGAACTCTGAAAATGACACTTAAATCTTTTTGTCCAAAACTTTTGAAATGATGTACACGTGGTACTGTGAAAAACAAAGTTCGGTATTCATTTTATTTTTTTGAAAATAATGAACCTTCATTTTACTTCCTTCCAAAAAAAAATTCTGAAATTCCAGATTTCTAAGCATCTTCGAATCGTCAAGTTCTTTTGAAAACACTTTTTTTTTTTTATTTTTATTTTTATTTTTATTTTTATTTTTTGAAAAAAAACGGCTACTCAGAAACGAAAAAAAACAAAATTTGTCTAAAATTGGACAAGTGTGCTCTAAAATTGGACAAGTGTGCTTGTTCCCACCCCCCAACCTAAACTAGACAACGTCCTCGATGTCATACATGAAATGCGAAATGAAATGTAACATGAGGTGAAAATGTAAAAAGAGGAAAAAGGGTAGAAAGCACCTGGAGTAATGAAGCTTTTGTGTAGAAACCTGTCCAATGTAAGACAAATAACACACAAAGAAAATAGAAAATATATGCATAATATACAAAGGTATGGGCCACTGTTAGATCCAGTGCCCATCAATCCTGATAGATAGGATCGATCAGAGGAATTAAATTTTCCTCTGGAGGAATAGTCTCCAAGAATGGTTTTAAACGTTGTCCATTGACTTTAAAAGAGGTACCATTCGATGGATCAATGAGGGTCACTGCCCCGTATGGAAATACTTCTTGAACAATGTAGGGGCCTGTCCAACGAGATCTTAACTTTCCAGGGAAAAGATGAAGTCGAGAATTGTACAAGAGGACTTTTTGAGACGGATGGAATGATTTTCTTAATATCCGTTTATCATGAAAGGCCTTAGTCCTGTCCTTGTAAATTCGTGAGTTCATATAAGCCTCGTTTCTCAATTCTTCTAATTCATTTAGATCAATAGCTCTTTTCTCCCCAGCCTTGTCTAAGTCAAAGTTCAGTTGTTTTATGGCCCAATAAGCTTTATGTTCCAGCTCCACCGGAAGGTGGCAAGCTTTCCCATATATAAGCCGGTATGGAGACATCCCAATTGGGGTCTTATATGCAGTGCGATAGGCCCACAATGCATCATTTAACCGCATTGACCAATCCTTACGATTCGGTTTTACCGTGGTCTCCAAAATTCTTTTAATTTCCCTATTTGAGACCTCTACCTGCCCACTTGTTTGAGGATGATAGGGGGTAGCCACTTTATGTGTAACACCGTAATTTTGAAACAAACTCTCAATAATGCGGTTACAAAAGTGAGTGCCCCCATCACTAATGATGGCACGCGGAGTTCCAAAACGGGAAAAGATATTGTCCAAGATAAACTTTTTTACCGTTTTAGCATCATTGTTCCTACATGGGATTGCTTCAATCCATTTGGAAACATAATCAACTGCAACGAGGATATAATGAAAACCAAAGCTCGGGGGAAATGGTCCCATAAAGTCTATACCCCATACATCGAATAACTCGACGACCAAAATTGGGTTTAAAGGCATCATGTTCCTTTTGGAAATTGAACCCAATTTTTGGCACCGCTCACATACTTTACAGAAATCATATGCATCTTTAAATATAGTGGGCCAGTAAAAACCAGATTGCAAAATTTTGTGAGCGGTCTTTTTAGCAGAAAAATGGCCCCCACAAGCTTGAGAATGGCAAAATGATATAACACTGTTCATTTCATGGTCTGGAATGCATCTCCTAATGATTTGGTCTGGGCAGTATTTGAAAAGGTATGGGTCATCCCAGAAAAACTGTTTTACCTCAGTGAAAAACTTGTTTTTATCTTGTTGGGTCCATTCTTTTGGAATTTCACCCGAAGCTAGATAATTAGCAATGTCAGCATACCATGGAGAATGGGAAAAAGTGGCAAACAAGTGCTCATCAGGGAAAGTGTCCTGGATTGGCAAGGGTTCTAAAGCGTTGGAAAGGACAATCCTAGAAAGATGATCAGCCACCACATTTTCTACTCCTTTCTTATCCTTGATTTCGATATTGAACTCTTGGAGTAGAAGGATCCATCTGATCAGTCTGGGCTTGGCATCTTTCTTAGAAAGCAAGTACTTCAGCGCAGAATGGTCAGTAAAGATCACAATTTTGGATCCAATTAAGTAGGAACGGAATTTATCCAGTGCATAGACCACAGCCAATAGTTCTTTCTCTGTTGTAGAATAATTTATCTGTGCACTGTTTAAAGTCCTGCTAGCATAGTGAATTACATATGGCTTTTTGTCCCTACGTTGCCCAAGGACTGCCCCAACTGCATAATCGCTAGCATCGCACATGATTTCAAAGGGTAGGCTCCAATCTGGAGGTTGCATAATTGGAGCAGTCGTCAACATGTCCTTAAGCTTGGTAAAAGCCAATTGACATGCCTCCGTCCACTCAAATTCTGCTTCCTTTAGCAGAAGGTTGCATAATGGTCGAGAAATGACACTAAAATCTTTTATGAACCTTCTGTAGAATCCAGCATGCCCTAAGAAAGATCTTACATCTCTTACGGTTTTTGGGGCGGGCAAATTGGAAATTAGATCTATTTTGGCTTTGTCCACTTCCAATCCTTTAGATGATACAATGTGGCCAAGGACAATCCCTTGTCGTACCATAAAATGACATTTTTCCCAATTCAGTACTAAGTTCTTTTCTTCACACCTAGAGAGGACCTTAGTTAAGTTGCTCAAACAATCTTGGAAAGAATCTCCAAAAACGGAGAAATCGTCCATGAAGACTTCGAGAAAACGTTCCACCATATCACTAAAAATACTCAGCATGCACCTTTGAAAGGTTGCAGGAGCATTACACAGCCCAAAGGGCATACGTCGGTAAGCAAAGGTGCCAAAGGGGCATGTGAAAGTTGTTTTCTCTTGGTCTTCTGGGGCGATCTCTATTTGATTGTATCCAGAATATCCATCCAAGAAACAATAATACTCGTGGCCAGCTACCCGTTCTAAAATTTGGTCCAAGAAGGGTAGGGGGAAATGATCCTTTCGTGTGACAGCATTTAACTTTCTGTAGTCGATGCAAACTCGCCAACCTGTGGGTATACGGGTTGGGATGAGCTCATCATTAGCATTACGGACTACAGTTACGCCGGCCTTTTTAGGTACAACTTGGGTAGGGCTGACCCATTGGCTATCCGAAATTGGATAAATGATACCCACATCTAGAAGTTTTAAAACTTCTGCCCTAACCACTTCCTGCATGGTGGGGTTTAACCGGCGTTGCATCTGACGGGAGGGTTTTGCATTCTCCTCCAAATAGATATGATGTGTACACACGAGGGGATTAATTCCCTTAATGTCAGCCACGGTCCAAGCAATTGCACCTTTGTGCAGTTTGAGCACTTCTAAGAGTTGGACTTCTTGGTCCTTGTCAAGGTGTGCAGAAATTACTACAGGAAATGTTTCATTTTCTCCAAGGTATGCATATTTCAGGTGAGAGGGCAAGGGTTTCAACTCAGGTTTGGGCGGCCTCACCTGAGATGGAAGAGACAGAGTACCAGTTGGTAATAGCTCTTCAAAAGAGAGTCTGCCTATAGTGTCGACCATTTCAACAGTGTTATCAAGTGTTTCTTCACAGAGGGTCAGGCCCTCAATTGACTCAATGGAATCAGAGATTGTTTTTGTAAAAGTTTCTGCTGTAAGAACACTGATCAAATCTACTTCTTCAAGGTCAATGTTATCATCCCGTGGTTGTTTGCAAAGGTCAAAAACATTTAGCTCTAATGTCATGTTACCAAAAGATAGCGTCATTTTTCCATTCCGGCAATTGATCAATGCATTGGATGTGGCTAAGAATGGTCTCCCCAGAATTACCGGAATCTGAGCATGAGGATCTGCCACAGGATGAGTGTCTAGCACAATGAAGTCTACTGGAAAGTAGAACTTGTCAACTTGCACAAGCACATCCTCTACTATCCCTCTCGGTCTTTTGACTGATCGGTCTGCGAGCTGCAAAGTAATCTGGGTGGGTTTGAGTTCGCCTAACCCCAGTTTTACATAGACCGAGTAGGGTAGTAAGTTGACACTCGCCCCAAGATCAAGCAGTGCTTGTTCAATTTGACAATTTCCAATAATGCACGAAATCGTGGGGCATCCTGGATCTTTGAATTTAGGGGGAGCGTCATGCTTTAAAATTGCACTAGCTTGCTCAGTGAGGAACGCTTTCTTTTGTACATGTATCTTACGCTTCAACGTGCACAAGTCCTTAAGAAACTTTGCGTAAGATGGGACTTGTTTGATTGCGTCTAACAACGGGATGTTAATTTTAACCTCTTTAAGTACATCAAAGATTTCCTGGTTCTGTATAGATGGCTTGGCAGGAGCTAATCGGTTGGGAAAAGGCAGTAAAGGCTTGAATCCCGGAGGAACTGGGCTTTTTTCCTTGATAGAAGGGACTTCATTTTCTTTCCCTTCCTGATCTGAGGATGCAGGTTGTTTATTTTTTTCCAGATCAGGCTTTGCAATCTCTTTACCACTACGTAGAGTAGTAACAGCTTGAACCTGCTCCTTTGAATTTGACGGACCACCTTGATGAACCTCAAATTGCCCTTTTGGATTGGGCTGTGGTTGGGCTGGAAAAGCCCCCTTATTTTGTGATTCAATCAATTTGCAGAGGTTCTGCATGGTGTTCTGTAAATTCTCAAAGTTCTGATCATGTTTTTTATTGATGGACTCTTGATTCACCATAAACTTAGCCACAAGTTCATCCCAAGGTGTCGTTTGTGTTGTAGGGGGTACCATTTGCTGTGTGTTTTGAGCATATGTACTAGGAGTACCCCCAAATGGATTTGACATTTGGTTGAAATTGGGCTGAGTAGCATTTGGGCCATTCCTCCAACTAAAGTTGGGGTGATTCCTCCAATTAGGGTTGTATGTGTTACCCAAAGAATTGTTAAACTGCCGGTTGTATGTGTTAGTGGCATTTGCTTGCTCGTGAAACGCTTCTTGAAAAGCAGGGAGTGTTGGGCACTCCGAAGAAATGTGTTTATCACTAGCGCAGATGCCACAAACTATAGCAGGTTCCTTATTCTTCACAAATTTCAAGGACTCAACTTCTCTTGTAAGATAGGCAATTTTTGCTTGAAGATCATCGCTTTCTTTTAATACATATAACCCCCCTCCTTTGGCCTGACTCGATTGCTTTACGGGGTCTATACCTTCAGATGTGTCCCAATTTTGTGCACTATCTGCCAAAAACTGAAGGTAGGTCCATGCTTGATTTGGGTTTTTCGCCATGAACTCCCCATTGCACATCATCTCCACGAATTGACGTGTTTCTGGACTAAGTCCATCATAAAAGTGACCAATTGTATTGTGCAATTCAAATCCGTGGTGGGGACATGCAAGGAGTAGTTCATTAAAGCGTTCCCAACACCTATAATAAGACTCCTTGTCTTTTTGTTTAAAATTCATAATATTCCTCCGTAAGGTGTTGGTCTTATGTAATGGGAAAAATTTCTTTAAAAATTCCCGGACCATGTCGGGCCATAGAGCAATCGAATTTGGTTGTAAGGAGTGAAGCCATGCCTTAGCCTTATCTTTGAGGGAAAATGGAAACAAACGAAATTTGATAAGGTCTTCCCTCACATTGTTGAAGTGTAGTGTTGCACACACTTCTTCAAACTCTTTAATGTGCAAATATGCACTTTCTGATTCAAGTCCATGAAATTTGGGGAGAAGTTGGATTACTCCCGGTTTGATATCAAATTGACCCGTACCTGCGGGTATAACCATGCACGACGGTGTGGCTTGTCGTGTAGGGTGAAGGTAATCACGTAAACTCCTAAGAGGTTGATTCACCTCCCCATTATTATTGTGTCCATTCCCATTACCGTTCTCCTCGTTATCACTATGCTCATCAGCCATATTGGAAATCCTAAGAGAACCAGGAGATCTAGATTCGTAGAATTTAATCAAGCTCTTGACAGGTGATTCCTTCCTTACTAACCGATTTGAGGAGTCCCTCTGCCAAGAAGATGGGGGTCTTTCCTTCTTTTTTGGAATTTTGAAAAGTTTTTATTTATCTCTTTTTTTTCTTTTTTTTTTTTTTTTTTATTTTTATTTTTTATAAAGAAACCTAGAAAGAAAAACTACCTAAGGTCCGTTCTTAGATTTAAAAGAAGATTCTCAAATTCTTGCAAAGTCCTAATCTTAGAGAGTTTAATATCTCTAAGGAAAGTTCCCAAACTCAAATCTATGAAACTGGCCCGACCAGGTAAGTCCCCAGATCAGTGGTGGGGTCACGATGCGTTGCAAGGGTCCCGCTTAAAAACCACTTTCTAGAACAAGAGACTTGTCTCCCTTATCTATTGGGACAAGACTTGCCTAGACATTGAACCAATTAAGAAAGGCAGTTTGTTCGGCTTTCCAAAGAAATAACTAACCTTCTTAAAAAAAAATTCCAGCAAGTTTTTAAGAGTCCTTTTAAATTTAAAAACAACTAATAAAACTGAGTTTCCAATGAAAGTTCTGAAATTTTCAGATTTTTGCAAGTTTGGTGGCCAAAAAGCCGAATTTGTGCGATCTACGACTTGCTTTTGTGAGGGAAAGTTCCAGAATTTTTTTGGAAACTTTAAAAACCTAAAAATATGAAAAATAACTGAATTTAACAGACCCTAATCAATCCTAATCAGCAACAAAAAAAAACGAAAATAAATGACCTAAACTAGTCCAAATTAGAACAAGTAAATTAGGCAATTTTCAGAAATTGGATGTGATTTTTTAAAAATCAGAAAAAATAATTTTTCAGATCTGAAATAGTTCCAATTTTATCAAAAATCAGAGATTAAAAATCCACTTTTTAATGCAATAGGGCTGGTCCAAACATTCCATGCATGCTACCCTTAGATCTAGAATGATTGCGGAATAGTAAAGGCACACCCACAAAGCAATTAAAAAGATAGGTTGGAAAAAATACCTTAAGCGAAGAAAAACTCCCCGGCAACGGCGCCAAAAACTTGATCGTAGCCCAAGTGCAAGGCCGCGATTGTAGTAATAACCGGTGAAACCGGATCGATCCACGGAGAGTTTAGTTATCGCAAAACCTGTCCTAATAAAAAAAACTAGTTCTAGCCTAAAAAAAACTATACAAATCAAATTTCCTAATTGAATTAAAAATTAATTACAAATCTGAAATATTAATTACAACCAAAGAAAATTAAAATCCTAATCTAGAAACCTAATCTAACCACTGCATCACCATAAGATTCATTAGCCCAACCAATTGCAATAATTGTTAAGGGTGCATAAAATAAAGAATAAAATAAAATAAAATAAAATAAAATCAGAGAATAAAGAAATTAGATTTTAATTCTAAAACTTTGCAATAATTACTTTGCTTAATGCCATCAAGAAAAATCAAGACCACCGCACCAAGTGCGCACTGTCACTACGCACAAAAATTCAATGTTGACTCATTGGTGAAGACCAAGACCCCATAAACTTGATTTATTAATGAAAGACCCATTACAAGCAAATAACCATTACAAAATTCTTTTAATAAAAATAAAGTGCATCCAACCTTACCATAAACACAAGAAACACTAAACGGAGGAGAGGGACTCGCGGTCTTGAACGGCGATCCAACCGGCTCTCGTTTCGCGATCTGAAATCCAAGCAAGGGAAGATGATTCCAAGGATGATCCGATGGTGGAGTGACGATAGCAACGGTGGCGGCGCGATGGCGTAGAAATCTAAGTGGTAGTGTGCCTTAGGGAAGGCCTTGGATGAAATATTGATGGAAGGAGGAGAGATGAAGAAGAATTAATGGAAAAAGGGGGAATTATTGTTGCTGGTCGTCCAAGAAGGTTGGGGAGATGGTCCTCCACGTCCAGCCCTCTCTTGGGTTTATTTATAGATTTATGATAGCTTGGGTTGCAAGGTTTTTGATTTGGGTAAGGATTAGTAGTGTGTGGTCCAAGTTGGATTAGGATTAGGAGAGTTTTTGAGAGATTTTCTAGGGGTTGGCTCACAATCCTAGTAAAATTAGGATTGTTCTTATCTCATGCAACTCCCTCTCTTGGGTCCCACTTGGGTTAAGAATCAATTTAAATCTGAAATTTCAGATTTGATGTGCAATTCTTGAATGCATGTGGACCCCACTTGAGTGTAGAAGCCTTGACTCTCTTGCCTTGGACGTCCTCACCTTGGAGGGATCTTTCTTTTTTTCAATTTTGTTTTCTTCTTTGCTTGATTTGAATCTTAGCCATCCATCTTGACATGTAAGCAAGATTTGTTGGAGAGTAGATATGACACCTCATCATCTCATGGCCCGCAAATTTGGAACTTATCTTCAAGAGATTAAATCTGATTTTTTTCTTGCATATGAGAGCGGACCCTACCATGGCCGCCCCTACCTTAGATTCCATGCCAAAGGAAGGTGGGTCCATGGTGCATTTGATTCATCAATTCTCTTCCGTGGGCCCCGATTTCTGAAATTCCCTACAAAAATAGAAGCAAATATCAAAGAATAATCTAATCATATAGGTAAGGAATTATGCAAGATGCGGTCCCAATTCACACCAAATAAATGCATAAAATGTCACCATTTTATCAAGTTTTCTTCAATTAAATCAATGGTACAAAGAAAATTCATCATTTCATGTGTGAATAAAAAGTTATGGGAAATTTGTGACTTTCAATGTAAAAAATAGAGAAATTCATGATTCTATGTGAAAATGCAATTTTTGGATGAATTTTGACTCAAATTCAGACTTTGATGCTCAAAACATAAATTCATAATTTTTTTACTAAAATGGTCCATGATTTGATGATTAAGTCCTTAATTACTCTAAAATGATAAGAAAATATTGCATTTTTAAGGACTTATCAGGCTGCGTCTTTATTTTGCCGAGGAGCTTATAGATTGGCTCTTTGAAGACCGTGTTAACAGCTTTATAAAATGGGGCTTCGTGCCTGGACGTCTTGCCTCCAACTGAGGCTGCTGCCGAAGTGGACGGGGCTTGGTAACGATCTGAGGGGGCCCTGCGTCGGTCTGGAGACCGGGCTCTGCGCCGATTCTGGGACCGAGCACTGCGCCGATCCTCCCTCCTGGAGGACCTCGCACCCTACTTAGACGGCTGCTCCTTCTGGCTGAGGCCAAAGTTCTCCTGACCTTGAACCTCATCTTCTTCTGCCCGGATGAACTGATTCGCCTGGGTCATCAGCTCTTTCATTGTGGCCACGGGGTACATGACCAACTAGGCCCGCAGCTCGATGCTTGGGCGCAAAGCTTGCTGGAAGGACTTCACAGGCATTTCCTTATAAGCTCTTTCGATCTGGCTATAGATAATCCACAATCGTCTAGTGAACTGGGTGACGTTCTCGTCTTCTTGCATCCGAAGGGCCATGAGGTCGGTGTCAGTCTTTGGGATGATACGATGGGCCTGCAACTTCTCCAGGAAGGAGGTTCGGAGCTGCCGCCAACTGGAGATGGAGCCCTCGGGTAGTGAGCAAAACCATCGCAGGGGGAGATCTTCCAAACTGGAGGAGAAGACTCGATAGTTTAGGAAGTCATCATCACCCCATACCGACATCCTCTAAACAAAATGTTGAAGATGAGCTGCAGGGTCCGAGGTTCCAATGTACAGGATGAACCTCGGGACATTGAACTTCTCAAGGAGGGTAAACCTCCTGATATCCCTGGAGAATGGAGATGCGCCTTTGTCTTCAGCTTCAAAGGTGTTGTACTGGTCTCAGGCAATACTAGCAGTCTCCATATTATGGCGAATGGTCTGCTTGATATGCCGGTCGAGCCATTGTTTCATCTCGGCCTCGTCTTCGGGTAGCCGACGCTGCTTCTTGGGGTCTGCACGCACAC
Organism: Persea americana; assembly: GCA_029852735.1. Taxonomy (NCBI): domain Eukaryota; kingdom Viridiplantae; phylum Streptophyta; class Magnoliopsida; order Laurales; family Lauraceae; genus Persea; species Persea americana. The sequence continues at coordinate 21,470,156 of CM056812.1, read as the reverse complement.
AGCTGCTGCTGGAGCCTTCTTCATCATGGATCTGATCACGCCTCTTACTGAGGACGTGCCTCAAGTCCCGCTTGTGGGACGGAGGTGGAGCTTGGTTGTGCCTGGGTAGAGGACCCGAGGCATGGCTGCGCACTGGAGGGGGACTCCGAGCCTCCGTCCTCTCCCAGAGCTGCTGCTTCAGCCGTTGGATCAACTATTCTTGCTCCTGGATGAGGGGGTTCTGAGCCCTGATATCATCCTGGGTAGGGTCTTGCTCGTCAAGGTCGACTTGATGGTGGGAATGAGATCTGGCCCATGCTGACTTTTCACTCAACTTGGTGACTGATTTGTCACCTCGCCTGGCGTGATCTCTGCTATGGCGGGGCTGCTCTGGAGGTGGAACGTTGTGAAGAGAAGGCATTGTCAGCCCTCTTGACGGCGACACTGTCTGGACCGAGAGAGGCCTTTCTCTTGACCTCCTCTGTCGAGGGGGTGGAGGGGGTAGGCTTTCGACCAGCACAGGCTGTATGGATAGGGCCTTGCCCTTAGAGGTTCCTTCACCATTTCTGGTTTTTGGAGGCATGGTGTTTGCGAGCTTTTTGTTCAGCTTTCCCACAGACGGCGCCAAACTATAGGCGGTAAAAACACGACACCTACTTAGATCAAGATGAACTTTGTAGATCAGGGAAGACCGAACGCTGAGAACCTGAAATGGGAAGGAAGATGGCTAGGGTTAGAGCCCCTGGCTGTAGTGAGCCGAAGGCGCTTCGATGCCTGAGTTAGTTCTGAGAAAACTAAACAGGATGAGGAAGAAGAGAATGAGAGATTGGGCTGTGAGTTCGCGCATTGCGTTCCTTCATGGGGCTAATCCCATGTATATATGTAGATTCCTTGTTCATTCCCTTTGTGAGTGGAGGTAGGTGGGATGAGATCCCATCGGGCCTTACCCTGACATTCAGCGGTAGGTAAAAAGGGCACATCCCATCAGAACTTTCCATGCTTTCGGTCAGTTGATGTTAAGGGATGATAAAGCTAACTTCTTATCGTCATAAATGAGTGATCCCATCGCCATAAATGAGTGCCCCTATCTATAAGGGCGTGCTCGTACTTCTCACAGGAGTGTGATGGTCTACTCTGCCTTCAGTACTTTTACCGGGACCAAGAATGGTCTGGCTGGGCTGGCATTCAGATGATACTTACGCCGAGCTGCCGACCTGAGTAACGTTGAGCTAGCACTCTTAATCGAGCTGCCGAGCGGGGGAACCTCTCGAGCCGACGCTTCTTGCCGAGCCGCTCAGCCGCTGGGCTACGATTACCGAAACCGAGGTGAAAGGCCAGTGCTTTACCTTGGTCCTCACTAAATCTCGTCATTACGGTATTTTACTCACACAGTATGTATCAACATCCACATCTATGTTTGATGGAAACATGCCCAATTTAGTCCTAAGGTAGTCTCAAACCGAAAACTAATCTCAGGCCAAAACCATATCTAGGGCCATTTAGCATAAAACTAAGCCCAATTCATTACAAGAATTTCCAGATTGTTTCCCTTCAGGCACAGGTCACTATAGTTTTAATATCAAGTTTTCCCAAGTTCCATTATTTTAAGAGCATTGATACCATGTATTAATCCAGAAACATTAGCTGCCTGTACTCTCCAATTCATTATGACATAATGGGCTTTTAGATTAATGTTTCAGTCAATATTAACCTCTTTTCATACGTGATTTTAAATGTCTAACTCAAAATGTCATGATCCCTTCAATGGAGAACAGGTCCAATTAAAAAAGGATCAAGGAGCAACGTCACACAGCCCAAGACATCTCTTTTCTTTTCCAATTCCAGAAATGGATTGGACGTACTACTTATTTACTGGTTGATCTGCTCTATGAGATTGCATGACAATGCGTCTATCACAAAACTTCTCCTATTTTAAATTTGTGTGTGTGAGAGAGAGAGAGAGAGAGAGAGAGAGATTTCAAAGTTGAACAAGCTTAAGACTTTAGTCTGTATTAACATCAAGCATCAGTTTTTTTAAGGTCAACAGTGGACCCCATTGGAGAGAGTTGTGGTCAAAATTTTTGTGAGTAGGGTGGGTTACTAGTTCATGTGCTCGTTATGTTTGAGATGGTTTACCAGTTGTCGCCGTAAGTATGAAAAACCTCATGAGAATGGTGGGAGTATTTGGTTGGAACAGTCGTCAACTTGGCTCTTTTTTGAGTGATGCTCACTGTCCCCTCCGATATCTGCCTATAGCAGGGTCATGATGTCACACCATGATCACTCACGGAAGCCGATCTAATATAATATATTAAAGTTGAGGGTTTTAGATTCAATCTTGACTGGAATTTTTTTTTTATTTAAACTTTTTAAAATTTTACTTTGGTAAAAAGCTAAAAATATATATAGATAATGAGATTCAAACTCACAACCTTTTGCCTTGAATGTGGTCCAGTCATAGTTCTAAATCTTTAGTTTTAGGAGTTCTATTTGGAAAGAGAGTTCTAACCAGATTATCGTGAATTTACTGAAGTTTTAGTATGGGGATGCTCCAATCAGTCTACTATATGGCTTCTCTCATGCGGTTTGGGTAGATCCTTTATGCATGGATATGACTATTGTAACTGTTAATTGCTGAAGCTGAAGCCTATTGCCTGGATTTAGAGATTCAATTCAGTCTTTACTGGAAAACTTATTTCCAGTAATGATGTCGAAGTAGGAAATTCTTGAAATCGTTTTTTTATGATTCCTTATAAGTTCTTTCTACTCAAAGAAGTGTGACATTGGTGAATCTATCCTATCGAGTCACTTGCGATCCTTCCTGGTCATTGGAATAGCTTATTTGGTCATTGACTCATTCTATTCCGGTATCGGTAATCTAATTAAAGACCCTTCTTTAGTTTTAGTTGTTTGAGAAAGAATTGGATCTTTCATGATTCATCATCCCTAACAATCTGTTGAAGATGTAATGTGTTAAGCAACACATTTCTTCGAGTTTTTTTTATAAATGTGTTTCATTCTTTTAATAAAACATGGGGTTAAATTATATTCTTGCTGACGCTTCTCCAGATTAATGGAAGCCCTTTTTTTTTTATCCACGTATGAGGGTGCGTTTGGTTGGACTTACGAAAATCTTTAAAAGTAGCTTTCAAAAGATTACTTTTCTTGAGCAATTTTTTATGAGAAAATTTTGTTAGTCTGGCTCAACTTTTGTACTGGATTTTTAGTGGCAAAGACATTTAAAGTTGTTTGGTAAGACATACAGAAATTAGCTTTTAGTATATACCATCCAAACAATTTATATAAATTTTTTTATAAAAAATAAATTACACAATATGATAGAGCCTTATAGATAAATTCAACGGCCCTAGATAAAATCATAGATGTGTCATTTTATGAGGTCCCAACTCAACCACTTGGATTTAACAATCCCTACCAAAAATAAATTCTAAAAAACAACTGCTGATAATATTTTAGTTGAAGTCTATTTGAGTACCTACCGATATATAACCCAAAGGTTGCTTTTCCACAATCGGTACCTATATACGTGAGAAAATTCAAGTAGCCTTTGGAATTACCTTATAACATGAGAAAATTGGTTGGAGTTAGGAAAGTATAATTATGTCTGGTGGTATTCTTAAACTGTGATTCTATTTTTCTTTTTCCTTTTGCTTGTGTTTTTAAAACTGTAATTGACATGTATCTATGTAGCATTCAGTAGAAGTGTTGATATTTTGTAATAACAAAATTGTTGTACTCATTCAATTCCACTTAGTTATATATTTGTACGTATTCCACACTTACCTGTGCATGTCATAATGCATTTTGGAGAAAAGTTTTATGCTTAGTATGAAATCATGCAATGTCAAAACCAATGTCATAGTACGTGTTATGTTTCTTTACTTCATAATATTGAATGTGCATGCATTGTTCCTGATTATCAAGTCAATGTCAATGGCAATACTTATAAAATATAAAAAACAAATTGTAGTGGTTTGGCCCAATGTTTGTAAAGTTAAATAGAAATACATAAGATTCTCAGTCAACAAGATGTCTGGTTCAGAGCCATTCATACAAAACCCAGTGTCTGGCAATTACCATGCTAATGTTTCCTTTGAAGTTCAAGCAAAATTATCCGGGTTTCTAGTAATGTGATGTTCAATGAAATCACCATGAAATTATCTCCCTTTGCAATTGTCCTTGCATGCTTGTTGAGACAATGATATCAAGATATTGCCATATTAAAGTAACACAATAGATGAGGCTTAGTCCAAAATCCATTCATACTCCTTTCTGTCTACATTTACTAATGATTCCAAGTTTAGTTGATCATGTGCATTATATAAATGAGGAAATTAATTAAAAATTAAATATATGAAACTAGATGAACATAAGTGAATTATTGTGAGTATACTTGGATGGAGTAGCCTCTTTAGTGGGGTTTTGAAAATGACCATACAATTCAAGCTTTATAGACTCTCAACCGAAATATGGTAAAATTGAATCTTTTTAAATAGATGACATATTTGATTTCAAAACCCAATACTTAAGTCGGAAGTCGAAGACCCAGATCAGGAAGGCATGAACACAAATTATATTAAGATCCAAAAAAGTTTTTAAATCATCAAATATCCATGATCCCTGGGCCTTTGTGGCATCAACTCAATCACTTGGCAGGACCTAGCTCTAGTAGTTTGCATCCCATTTACAATTTACACTTGGATGCATGTGAATTGCAATTGCTCATTATAAGGATCTTTAGTCACATGCCTGTTGCCCAAAATTCTCAATTGGGGATCAATCTACTGGCACGTGTTGGGTCATGGCTAGGTGGGCAATTTGTTTCCATCATTAGTATGCAGTACCAGCATTGTATCTCGATGTGAGAGGTTTTTCTTTTTTTTTTTTTTTTTTGAGAAGACAAGTGTGTGTGTGTGTGTGTGTGGGGGGGGGGGGGGGGGGGGGGGGGGGGGGGGGGGTGGGGGTGGGGGTGGGGTTGTTTGTGTGGTGTGGGGGGTACATATCTATGGTCTTCAAAGAACAGAACATAAGCTGGACGACAGTCTTCAGCTGTAAAAACATAAGAGAAAAGGACACAAGCAGAGAGTGTAGCCATTGCTTCGCCCCAAAGTGCATTTCCACATTTTCTTTTGAATAAGCTCCTTCACAAATGTAATAACCAGACTTTTTCGGACTTTTGGGCGTTTTGAAAGTCAAAAGCCTGAAAACCCATTTAACAAGTGGAACCAAACACACTTTAAGCGGATAACTGGAAAGCAAACCTTAAACTACCACCAAGCTTTGCGGGGTGCACGGGCCGGTCTCTCCCTCCATCCACTAGGGTTGATCATGCACTCCAGCCTCCCTCAGAGGATATTGAGGTCCTTTCCAGCAGAACTAGGAAGCCTCTTTCAGCCCTCTCCTTCGTACGTTATTCCATATCAGAGCAGTAAGATTCTTAAATTCTTCACTTGTTTCAATCAATCTCATCAGCAAATATCATAGTAAAAATCAACCTAATTATGCTATAAACCCAGACTTAAACCCACCCTAGATGGAATTAGTAAGGACAATATGAAGTGCAGCCTATATGATGATTTGGCTCTGGTTAAATCGGAATGGAGGAATATAATTCCTCTAACTTACTCTAGCATAGTTGGGACAAGGCTTTCATGATGATAGGTCTCCGACCCCACGGGCCAATTGACCTAGTGCTACTGCCTATGGAATCATACCGTTGGGAGGATACGGAAGCCGTCACCATACACATGCATGATATCCATGAAGATGTCCGTCGAGAGATTGACTCAAGTAATGAGAAGTACGAGGAAGACACGGATGTGCATTTGAATATATGTAAGCTTCGACGATGGTGATTTAGTTATGGTGCGATATGCTATGAACTATTTCTGGCTAGAAAGTTCAAAACGTTGCAACCACAAAGCGGTAGCCCATTCAAGATAATCAAGAAGATTATTTCTGATGCTTACGTCTTAGAGCTACCTGAAGATCGAGCCCAAACCCTATAGATATATATATATATATATATAGAGAGAGAGAGAGAGAATCCATACCCAAAGCCCTATTTCCACTGTTACCAAAACACCAACATATTCGTTCTGCATCAGAGTGATTTTTGGATGGCTTGCTCTTCAGAAAAGTATCCTAACTATGGATAATCCAAGGCAAAGGAGGATAGTGGTTAATGGTTGTTCCAGGTGCTTAAGTGCAAAGGAAATGATGGATCACCTTCTTCTGAACTGTAAGCTTGCCCAGATTATTTGGCGATTTAGTTATGGTGCGATATGCTATTAACTATTTCTGGCTGGAAAGTTCATAACGTTGCAACCACAAAGCAGTAGCCCATTAAAGATAATCAAGAAGATTATTGCTTATGCTCATGTCTTAGAGCTACCTGAAGATCAAGCCCAAACCCCATTCTCTCTCTCTCTCTCTCTCTCTCTCTCTCTATATATATATATATATATATATATGGGAGATGCTCCTACGAGAGATAGGGTGAGAGCCCTCACATTTAAGTTGTTGGTATTGGATATGGATGTGAGGGCCCCCACCCTATCTCTCATATAAGGTAAGAGATATCTCTCATAAGAGCGCCTCCCTATATATCTATATATCTATATATATGGGGAATGATCGTATTGTTGGAAGTGAGTGGGCCTCGTGGATAGGTTTTTCAAAACTTTTGACCAACTTCACTCAGGGATCAAGCATCCATAAGGCCATAAAACCAAATCCAGAATCCAAAACTCAATCTCGTTAACCATGATTAGTAATATCCTCTATCTAGAAGATAGAAACAGCAGCAAACAAGCAACCACGAAATCCACAACAAACAAGAAAGTAGATTATACCTTCGGAACTCGGTTGTGCTCTAATGTAGAAGTTGATTTCTTTCTCAAAGTGAATTAGGATCTCCAAGACCTCTTGGCCTTCCACGCTATGGCCCGAATCAGATCTCTTTCCTCAAGGAGATGGTGGGATTTCCAAGAGAAAAACCAGCTAAAACTTCTAGGGAAAAACCCAGAAGAAAAACTAGAAGAGAGAAGAAAGGAGAGAAGTGCAACACTTGCACACAAGGGGGCTGGGCGTGGACTCCAAGGGGATGGATGTCCAACCCCTATTCTCCTCTATATATAGCTTTTTGAAACTCCTCTTACTAATTAGAAATAGAAGTCCAACTTCCATAACAATTAGTAACTCTCTTTTACTATTATTACCACTATTAGAAGTCTCACTTCAAATAGAAATAGTAACTTTCTAATTCCTTTCCTTTTTAGTTCAAGTAGAATTAGTAATAATCCAATCTTGGGCTAACATGAGGACCACTAGGGATTCTATAGAAAACTGGCTCCAACTAGGACATCGCGACCTCATATCTCATGTGCAATCCGGGCCCACAGTTACTTGTAAATAACTCCACTAAATAAATGCAATTGAACTCCAGTCTTAGGAATAAATCACAAGAAGACCTTAAACTTCCCTATCACTAAAATAGGCCCCTCCATCAATATCTATAGATCAATTGGATAAACTGTCCCACCAATTTAGATCCATATCTTATTATCCTTGAGACCTAATTAATCACAGCGATCATCAGTACCATCCAATTAACTCTTAATTGAGATAGGTGTACACTTACCAATGATAAATCCATTAATTGGCACAAAGGGATAAAAATGACAAATTCCATCTTGACATTTAAATGTTCTCACAGTCTTACTACCCCGAACCCAAGACACTAAGGTGTTGACCTACAGTTGGCATCACTCATTGGTGACTCAAAGCAAATAAATAGATAGAAACTTGAGTTCATCAATGTCTTAAAATTAAGAGCTTATTGCTAGGGAATTATGAGAGCATACCTTAAAGTAACGACAGTGTTTCATAAGGCGCTTCTCATTGTCCTTCAATACATCCAATGTACCAGTATGATGATCCAGAGTGTTACACTCCAATGATCGAGACAGATCACACTATCTCATAGTGATTACAATATTGCAACCTTGTCAGATGAGATGCCCAATCTCATCACCGGTTGTGAATCAATTTAAGTATAAGATTAGTGACGCATGTCTTCTGTATGTGAATCCCATCCACATACATGTGTTACATCTAATATACTTGTGGACTCCGGTTCATCTCATGAACCATCATGTCATTCGTATTGGTTATGTGCAACTAAGTAATAAAACACCATTCATCTCATGAAAGGAAAGCAAGATTATTTTGAAATAAATCAATTTATTACATCATCCACTAGATTGAGACCATATAATCTAACAATCTCCCACTTTGGCTCAATGCCAGTCAGGGTTGCATCCCATGCACATCCCATCTACATGCTGCTCAAGGACTTTGATGGTCAATGGCTTAATAAAGGAATCCGCGAGATTGTCTGCAAATGCTATCTTGGTGATTGCAATATCACCTCTCTGCACAATCTCTCTGACTAAATGCTACTTTCTCTGTACATGCTTTCGGCTTTAATGGCTTCTGGGTTCCTTGGACTGTGCAACTACCCCGCTGCTGTCACAATAAACTATGAGCGACTGTCGCGCCAAAGGTACCACTCCAAGTTCTATAAGGAATCTTTTGAGTCATGCTGCTTCCTTAGCTGCTTCACAAGCCGCTATAGCATAAATATATACCAAGAGGTTGATTTTCTGGAATTCTTATATGACATGAAGTTAGAATCTGTGTAACCGACTAGAATCAACTCATCACTGTCGTAAATCAACATGTAATCTCTATTCCTCCTCAAGTATTTGAGAATACACTTTACAGCAGTCCAATGATCAGGTCCTGGGTTAGACTGATATTTGCTGATTAGGCCTACTGCGTGACAAATATCCGGTCTAGTACAAAGTATAACATACATGAGGCTGCCTACAGCCAAGGCGTATGGCACTTCTCTCATCTGCTCCTTTTCCTGAGGTGTCTTAGGACACTGATCCTTGGAAAGGTGCACTCCATGCCTGAAAGGTGTAATGCCCTTCTTGGAGTCTTGCATTGCAAACCGTACTAGCACCTTATCTATATACGCAGCTTAAGATAAGCCAATCATCCTATTTTTCCGGTCTCGATGGAGTTTGATCCTTAGGATGTAGCTAGCTTCTCCCAAGTCCTTCATATTAAAAGTCTTAGCCAACTAAACTTTTATCGTTGACAACATTCCTATGTCTCTCCCGAGGAGAAGGATGTCATCGACATACAATACCAAAAAAACTATCATGTCCCCTTCACTTTTCATGTACACACATGACTCATCCGTGTTCTGACTAAAACCAAATGACTTGATTGCCTGGTCAAAACGGATGTTCCAGCTCCGGGATACCTGCTTCAGTCCATGAATGGACTTTTGTAGCTTGCAAACTCTTTGCTCTTGGTTTTTAGCCACAAAACCGTCTGGCTGCATCATGTAGATGTCTTCCTCAAGATGGCCGTTAAGAAACGCTGTGTTGACATCCATTTGCCAAATCTCGTAGTCGAGATGGGCCGCAATAGATAAGAGTATTCAAATAGAGTTGAGCATGGCTACCGGCGAGAAGGTTTCCTCATAATCGATACCCTCTTTCTGAGTATACCCTTTCGCAACAAGTCTGGCCTTAAAGGTCTCAACTCTTTCGTCCAGTCCTCTCTTCCACTTGTAGATCCACTTGCACCCAATAGGTTTAATATTGGCAAGCAAGTCCACAAGTGTCCAAACCTGATTAGAGTACATTGACTCCATCTCAGCTTTCATAGCTTCTTGCCAACGCCCTAAATCTATGTCACTTATTGCTTCATCATAGTAATAGGGATCTTGTTCCAGTTCTTCCGGGATTGCCTCGTGAGACTCCCAAAAACGAGAACCTGTCAGGGGGCCTGATAATCCTCCTATTACGATGAGGCACTGGTGTAACTACTGAGTTAGGTATGGGCGGATTTTCTTCAAGTTCGGTCGCACTTGGATTTGGAATTGATCGCTCTTAAATTTCTTCCAAGATAACATTTTCTAAAGATTTCCGGTCAATCATATAATCTTCCTCCAAAAAAACCGCATTGGTGTTGACAAGCACTTTCTACTCTCTAGGATTATAGAATAACCAACCTTTAGTTCCTTTACGATATCCTACAAAGGTGTACACTTCGGACGTCGATTCCAACTTATCCGTCTTAACCTTCAGCACATGTGCCAAACAACCCCAAATATATAAATGCTGCAGACTAGGCTTTCGCCCGGACCACAACTCTCGCGGAGTCTTAGATACAGACTTAAATGGTACGAGGTTTAGTATGTACATTACAGTATCTATAGTATATCCTCAAAAGGATATAGGTAATCCTGAGAAACTCATCATAGACCTGATCATCTCTAAAAGAGTCCGGTTCCTTCTTTCTGCTATTCCGTTCTGCTGAAATATGCAAAGAGCATACAGCTGGGACAGAATCTCATTCTCTGATAAGTATCCCATAAAATCGGCTGAGAGATATTCCCCTCCTCGATCTGACCGAAGAGTCTTGATACTTTTACCTAATTGCTTTTCCGCTTCTGCTCGAAACTCTTTGAACTTTTCAAAAGCCTCGGACTTGCGGTGCATAAGATATATATACCATATCTTGAGTAATCATCTGTGAAAGTGATGAAGTACTCATATCTTCCTCTTGCTTTTACATTTATAAGTCCACAAACATCAGTATGCACTAATTCCAATAAATCTTTGGCCCTATTGCCCTTAGAAGAATATGGTCTTTTGGTCATTTTGCTTTCCAGATAGAATTCGCAGACAAGCATTGGTTCTACCACCAATGAAGAGGCAATATACCATCTTTCACTAGCCTGTCAATCCTATTTAGATTTATATGATTTAGCCTCAAATGCCAAAGTTTTGTTGGATTAGATGAAGGTGACTTCCTCTTTAATGATGATCTATTAATTATTTCGGTGTCATGTATCTCATACATTGTAGGAGTTTTCCAATAAAAGCTCATTGGTTACCTTGCCATAACATATAAAAGTATTGTTCCTCTTTATGACAACTTCAGTGCAAAAAATAATAGAATAACGCTTATTCACCAAACTAGAAACTGAAATTAAATTTTACCGCAAAGGCGGTACATATAGAGTATCTGACAAAACCAATTTATCATCTAAAAAACATAAGGTAACTACTCTCACTGACACTGCTTCTGCATTTGCATCCGATCCCAGGTTGACAATGATTTCTCCATCACTAAGCCTCCTGGCTTCCCAGAGCCCCTGCAACAAATTACAGATGTGATTTGTTGCATCGGAGTCAACACACCAGGATTATGAAGTATTAGTTGCAAAACTAACTTCAGAAACAAGTGACTCAATCATACCTGCGGTCTTTTTCTTTGACAGAAAATCAGGTCAATTCATCTTCCAATGTCCTGTCTTACTACAATGGAAACACTTTCCCTCTGTTCCTACTCTTTTAGCCTTGGCCACACCACCAGCAGGACCATTCTCCACCTTAGGACCCTTGGGGACTGATTTCTTTTTGTCTTTTCGTTCTTCGCCTTTCAGCTTGGAACTAGCAACTAACTTTTCTATCATCAAGGCAGTTGGCTTCTTCTTCATGATGCCCTCAGTCGTTACCAACTGGCAAGACAGCTTAGCTAAAGTCAAATTCATCTTATTCATATTATAATTGAACTTGAAATTGTTAAATGAATCTAGCAGCGATTCGATGATCATGTCGATCTGAGACTTTGCATCAATCTCAACACCCAGTACATCTAACTCATTTAATGAGTCTATCATCTTAAGCATGTGGTCTGGTACTGGTGTTCCCTCAGGCATTTTATTCTCATGAGTACCCTCATAGCAGCCTGCCTAGCAGGCCTCCCTTGATCCGCAAACATCTCATTTAAGTTTAATATAATATCGGAAGCAGTCTTATAGGATTGATGTAGGTGTTGTAAAACACTAGACATGGATGCCTGCATACAGCACCTGGCCATCTCATCGTCTTTAGTCCATTTGGTGTAAAGGTCATTTTCATCCTGTGATGCATTTGGCTCAGGCTCATCAAGATAGGGTGTGGTAAGGACATATTTATATCCTGAAGCAGTCATGACTGTATCAAGGTTCCATTTCCAGTCTACATAGTTCGATCCCACCAACTTATTTTGGTTGAGAATGGTCGCAAGTGGATTTAAAGCATTTGAATTCATACTAAATAAATTGTAGTACATAACCATACATTCAATCAAGGAATATAAATGACATTAATGTTTAGTATTCTACCAAATTCATGTGGGAATCCTCATAACCACTAAATTCAGAATACATGAGAATCTCAATCCCTTGGGGTATGCCTCCTTGGGGAGTACGAATACCACCTAGATTGGTGCGGATCAAAGTTGGTCAAAATTAGCATTAAGACTAACTATCCATGATCCCCCTTATTCATTATCATCTAGGTATCTCATACCAAAGAATGTATGACTCCCGATTAGCTTTGGTTTCTAAAATGCATGAGGCAAATCCTTGGGGATACTATATCACTATTTTAGTTAAGTGTGACTCACCAACTAGCATTGCATGACAACCGTTGTGATCGACTCCTCCTTTGGGAGTGAACCACCACCCCCCGTCTCACCAATAGTATCCTTTTGGGAGATTCATATCTAGTAACCAAACAAATAAAAACCCTCAATGGGGAACAACCATTCTCATGATGGCACGGGGCTAATATTTTTCTTACAATGGACCTTTGGTGGAAAACCATGGGGATTTCTCAATTTAAATACCCCGCTCCCACTTAATATTTTAGAATTGAGAATTTCCTTTTAAGGTCTATGGGCCCACCATGTTAACATCAAATCATCTCATGATATGACCAAAGATTGGTTCCAAGTCAAGTTATATTAAGGAATGTCCAGTTTCTAATATTAGTATTACCAATGGGTCCATCTCATGGGTCCATCAACACTAATTAGAACTTTTTCCAAAATTAATTTGATTTGACCAATTTTTAGTAACTGCTATGTTTGAATCAGATTTGGAAACATTCTATAAAAGCAACCATCTATAAATAGAAAGTGCATAAAATAGAAAACTAGTCCTCTCCTCCACATGGCCCAAGCGGATAGACTTTTTGGACTTCTTAGACTTTCCATAACTTTAGGCTTTTTCAAACTCTTTGGGCATCTCCAAAACACTTTTGGTAATCTTCAAACTCTTTGATTAGAAGTTCAACTTCACTTTCCTTCTTCGTCTCAGACATCCCCAGAACTTACAAATTTCAGAAAATTACATAAATTCCTATGCATCGACGATGAGACTTACATGGTAATCTAATAATGAAATTAAAAGGGCTATAAGAAAACCATCATGCAATGCCCTTTCACGGGAAACCAAGGAAACAATGTTGCCTTTTACATTTAACCTCAAGTAAACCAACTACCACATAAATAGAAAGTAAAAGACTTGTGGGACATATGGAGAGGACAAAATAATATGCAAGTTAGTATCTCATACAATCAAGTAACTCACAAAACCAGGTTACCAAACAACAATGGAAAAACAAGATGCCAAAAGTTGCCACTTCTTTAAAACATGTACTTCGCAAAAGGACTTCAGGGGTATCTCCCAGCGGGGATTGAGCTGCCCGGTCATCTTGCGGGTGCCCAGGGGACTCGGGCGCAGCGCCCCCGGACCAGAAATTTCAAAACATACCTGAAACTGAAACTATATACTGTTGTGTCAGTGTACCCCGGTCGACCGGGTAGAGGGCTCGATTGTTGGAAGTGGGTGGGCCTCTAGGATAGGTTTAAAAAACTTTTGACCAACTAAAAGTAATGATCACCATCCAAAAGGCAACAATACCCAATCCAGGATGCATGTCCTCAATCTCAGCCATCATGGTCAGTAAATAAACCTATCAAGAAGATAGAAATAGCCCCTAACAAGCAACCACGAAATTCTACAACATACAAGGAGTAGATTATACCAAAGGAGCTCGGTTGTGCTTTAATGGAGAATCTGATTAAACCCTTTCATGAAGAGCTCTTTCACTAAGCAAATCAGAATCTCCAATGCCCAATTGCCTTCCACGCTATGACCCACTTCAGATCTCTTTTCTCAAAAGAGATGGTGGAAACTCCAAGAAAAAGACTAACTAGAATCTCTAAGGAAACTAGAAGGGAACTAGAAGAGAGAGAGTGGAAGAGGAGGGAGTGCAACTCCTGCACAAAAGGGGAGGTGGGCGTGAACTCCAAGGGGATAGAGTAGTGGTCGTCCAAGCCACCTCTCCTCTCCTTTTTATAGCTTTCGCAACTCCTCTCTTTGTTTATTATTAGAAGTCCAGCTTCCATAATAATTAGTAACTCTCTATTCCCACTATTACCAGTATTAGAAGTCTTACTTCAAATAGAAATAGTAGCTTTCCTTTTGAGTTCAAATAGAATTAATAAAGATCCAATCTTGGGCTAGCGTGGGGACCACTAGGGATTCCATAGAAAGCTGACTCCAACTGGGACATCTCAACCCCACATCTCATGTGCAATCTGGGCCCGCAGTTAATTGCAAATAACTCCACTAAATAAATGCAATTGAACTCCAATCTTAGGAATAAATTACATGAAGACCATAAACTTCCCTATCACTACAAGTAGGCCCCTCCATCAATATCCATGGATCAATTGGACAAACTGTCCCACCAATTTAGATCCATATCTTATTATCCTTGAGACCTAATTAATTACAGTAATCATCAGTACCATCCAATTAACTCTTAATTGAGATCGGTGTATACTTACCAATGATAAATCTATTAATTGGCACTGGGGGATAATAGAGATAGATTCCATCTTGACCATTAAATGTTTCTACAGTCCTACTACCACGTACCCAAGACACTGAGGTGTTGACCTACTGTTGGCCTCACTCATTGGTGACTCAAAGCAAATGAATAGATAGAAACTTGAGTTCATCAATGTCTCAGGGTTGAGAGCCCATTGCTAGGAAATTATGAGAGCAGACCTTAAAGTAAAGGCAATGTTCTTGAGGTGCTTCTGATGGTCTTTCAATACATCCAATGTATCAGTATAATGATCTAGAATCTTACATTCCGATGATCAAGACATATCACACTATCTCATAGTAATCATAATACTGCAACCTTGTCAGATAAGATGCCAAATCTCATCACTGGTTGTGAATCAATTTAAATATAAGATTTGTGACACATGTCTCCTATATGTGGATCTCATCCACACACATGTGTTACATCTAATACACTTATGAACTCCGGTTCATCTCATGAGCCAGTATGTCATTTGTATTAGTTATGAGCATTTAAGTAATAAAACGTCATTCATCTCATCAAAGGAAAACATGAATATATTGATAAATAAAGAAATTAATCAATTTATTACATCAATCTTAATGGATTGAGACCATAAAACTAACACGATCGACCGCACCTACTGTCACCCAGTCAACCGGGCACGGGGCCAGGTCGACCGGACTGATGAACACCTGCAACTTGAGTTTTTCTGTTTCGTGTCCAAACGACTCCAAAACTCTTCTGAAGTCTCTCAATGGCTTTCTACCATCCTTTCATCATTGTTAAACCCTTTTGTGACTATCCAAACATGAATCTACTAATAAACCAAGCAAATCCATAAAAACTGATCTTTACATAGCTCTTGCTCTATCCTCTTCGCATCTCATGCAAAGATTAGAATAAGCTTACTGATCTAACATGATTAGAGATGAGGTATGGCTCTGATACCAATTGTTGGAAGTGGGCGGGCAAAACCTTTGACCCACTTGATTCAGGGATCAAGTATCCATAAGGCCATGAAACCAAATCCAGGATCCAAAACTCAATCTCATTAACCATAATCAGTAATATCCTCTATCTAGAACATAGAAACAGCAGCAAACAAGCAACCACGAAATCCACAACAAACAAGGAAGATGATTATACATTCGGAGCTCGGTTGGGCTCTAATGTAGAAGTTGATTTCTTTCTCAAAGTAAATCAGGATCTCCAAGACCTCTTGGCTTTCCACGCTATGGCCCGAATCAGATCTCTTTCCTCAAGGAGATGGTGGGATCTCCAAGAGAAAAACCAGCTAAAACTTCTAGGGAAAAACCCAGAAGAAAACTAGAAGAGAGAAGAGAGGAGAGAAGTGCAACACTTGCACACAAAAGGGATGGGCGTGGACTCCAAGGGGATGGACGTCCAACCCATATTCTCCTCTATATATAGCTTTTTGAAACTGCTCTTACTAATTAGAAATAAAAGTTCAAGTTCCATAATAATTAGTAACTCTCTTTTACTATTATTACCACTATTAGAAGTCTTACTTCAAATATAAATAGTAACTTTCTAATTCATTTCCTTTTTAGTTCAAGTAGAATTAGTAATCATCCAATATTAGGCTAGCATGGATACCATTAGGGATTCCATAGAAAGCTGGCTCCAACTGAGACACCATGACCCCATATCTCATGTGCAATCCGGGCCACAGTTAATTGTAAATAACTCCACTAAATAAATGCAATTAAACTCCAGTCTTAGGAATAAATTACAAGAAGACCCTCAACTTCCCTATCACCACAAGTATGCCCCTCCATCAATATCCATGGATCAATTGGATAAACTGTCCCACCAATTTAGATTCATATCTTATTATGCTTAAAACCTAATTAATCACAGTGATCATTAGTACCATCCAATTAACTCTTAATTGATATGGGTGTACACTTACCAATGATAAAATCTATTAATTGGCACAAGTGGATAAAAAGGGCAAATTTCATCTTGACAATTTAATGTTCTCACGGTCCTACTACCACATACCCAAGACACCGAGGTGTTGACCTACAGTTGGCCCTCACTCAATGGTGACTCAAAGCAAATGAATAGATAGAAACTTAAATTCATCAATGTCTCAGAATTAAGAGCCTATAGCTAGGAAATTATAAGAGTAGACCTTAAAGTAAAGACAGTGTTTTATAAGGTGCTTCTCATAGTACTTCAATATATCCAATGTACCAGTATGATAATCCATAGTTTATACTCTAATGATCGAGATAGATCACATTATCTCAAAGTGATTACAATACTATAACCTTATCAGATGAGATGCCCAATCTCATCACCGGTTGTGAATCAATTTAAGTATAAGATTTGTGACACATGTCTCCTGTATGTGAATCTCATCCACACATATGTGTTATATCTAATATACTTGTGGACTCCAGTTCATCTCATGAACCATCATATCATTCGTATTGGTTATTCAGATCAATATATAGTCGATCCAACGGTCTAGTAAATTCAGATCTGACCAAAAATTGGTGGACATGTGCAATTTAGAAGGGTCAAGTGTTTGGTCCATTTGGATGGACCAAAGGTGGGCCCCCCAAGCATAAGCTTACGAGATTTTATCCTAAGCTTGAGCTTAGGAGAGCCTTGCTCTCTCTCTCTCTCTCTCTCTCTCTCTATATATATATATATATAGAGAAAGAGAGAGAGAGATCCATACCCAAAGCCCTATCTCCACTATTACCAAAACCCCAACATATTCGTTCTGCAATCATAGTGATTTTTGGATGGCATGCTCTTCAAAAAAGTATCCTAACTATGGATAATCTAAGGCAAAGAGGGAGGATAGTGGTTAATGGTTGTCCTAAGTGCAGAGGAAACGGTGGATCACCTTCTTCTGAACTGTAAGCTTGCCCAGATTATTTGGAGATTATTGATAGACTGGTTCAGGTGTAGTTGGTTATTTCTGAGCTGTGTATTAGATCTTTATCAAGCATGGAAATATCCAATTAGGTTGCTCGGTGGGGAGAAGATGCGGAACCTATCTTTTCTAGCAGTCATTTGGATCATTTGGAAGGAAAGAAATTCAAGGATATTTGAAGGAAGGGCAGAGCAGGATGTCTCTTTGGTGGCAAAAAATAAGTTTACAGTCACATCTTGGGCCAGTTCTGAATCATCACTTTCAAGGGTACTCTTTGGACCAAATTATAAGAAATTGGAAGGAGGTGGCTCACTCACAGTCCGAGCCTTATAGACTGGCTAGTGCTTTTCCTCTTGGGTTTTGTTTGTGTCTCTTGTGGTGTTGGTCCTCTTTTTGGTGTAAGCCTGTCAGTATAGTCCTCTTGTAAAAGTTAGCTCTTTTCCTCTCACTATTGTGAAGAAAAAGTATACACACTTAGGTGAAGAGAAGACTCTTGGGTTGCTGATGGTGATGACTCCAAAGGCAAGGCATCCATGGTGAGTGTGTCAGGACTCCATCCATCCTAACATCCCATCAATTATATAAGCCCATTACCAATTGATTTGAAAACAAGTAATAAATCCGAATTTGGAATCAAACCCCCTGCACAATATGCATAACAGTACCAGCAGATTTGTATAGGTGCCTCTTGCCTCCAATCTAAACCCATTTTATGAAAAACTCTCCCCCAGATTTCAGCCAAAACTTGCGCATCCTGTGAATAGTGAAGAAACCCATTAAAAGACCCTAACCAGAACTAAATTCAACACCGAAACAAAACCCTAAATCTCCCAAAAGAATCAATCTAAACCTTAGGTGGAACATAGCACAAAATTACCTTGTCAAACTGTTTCCCTTGGACATTGACTACAGTTCCTAATCAGACTCCAGTTCTTGAAGCTTAAACTGCAGTGACACCCTCATCTGTGCAAGTTCCTCTACATTCAACAAGCCTGTTACCCATTGAATTGCCTGTAGAATCCCATCTGAGAGAACCCTAATTCGGCCTTAATCCCCCTGCACAATAGTCCCAGCACTCGTACAGGTGTTCCAAATCATTCAATCTAAACCCTATACTTTCTAAACTCTACTCAAAGCCTAACCTAATTCTTTGCAAAGGCTAAATCTAATCCAATCCAAATCAGTACCAACCAGTGTCCCATACAGCCCAAGTTACAATCACAGCAACCCTAGACACTGCCCCAATTCAGTCCAAACTGAAATTCAGATAGGCCCCTAATTTCTGTACTTATTTGGTAAATAGAAAATATATTTCTGTAAGAAAAAGGACTATGCAATGCTAAAAAGAAGCTACACTCCG
The DNA here is from genome assembly GCA_029852735.1 of Persea americana. Lineage (NCBI taxonomy): Eukaryota > Viridiplantae > Streptophyta > Magnoliopsida > Laurales > Lauraceae > Persea > Persea americana. The sequence goes on along the minus strand of CM056812.1, from coordinate 21,451,081 downwards.
CAAAATTACATGCCAGCCTAGGAGACAACAGGGCCAAAAGCCTACAAGGACTACACAGAGAACAATTGAAAAGGCCTTGAAAAAATGGCTGGTACAAGAAGCTTTGAAAACTATAAATGCCAATACCAAAGGCTTAGAGAAGATCAGAAGAAGAAGAATACAAGAGTACATGAGAACCAGCATATGTAGCATATGGGTCACTATATAAACCATGGACATGGATACGTTGCATATTTGCAGTATTGTAAACCTCGGTTCAAAGAGGAAGTGTAAGTGTTAAATTAGAAAACATTTGTTTAACTCCAATTGCTTGGAGGAGATTTCTTCAAGCCAAAAATTTAGGGCATCTGGTTGAAGAGGAATTAAATTTTTCCACCAAATGGAAAATGTGAGGATAAGATCAAATTAAATTAGCAATACCAACAAGGCAGGAGCTTGTTTATAGAGCCACAAGACGCTGAGGAGGCAGTGGTGACCAGTGTGGCATTTTAGCAACCCCTTCACCAGTTGATGGTTTGAACCTGAAAAGGTAGAATTTACTTTGAATGCTTCTATGGAAAGTAAAGCTTTTGGACAGGATGGTTATCATTTCTGTTCATTAAGGCTTTTTTCATTCATTTTGAAGATTCGTAATCTAATGGATTTGGAGCACAACAAGCCAATTAGCTTGGTAGATGACACCTAGAAACTATTGCCCATTGTACTTGGTAACCGCCTGAAAGAGGTAATGCTCCTCATTATTAGCCCTTTTGAGAGCTCCTTTGTCCATCAAAAAAAAAAAAAAAAACGAAAGGTTGGATGGTATTCTCAGTGCTTAATTAATTTATTGAATCAAGAAGGAAAGTCACAGGAAAAACCTTAAAGGCCTTATACAAAGTGGGGTTTGGAGCTAAATGGAGAATATGGAGTTCGGAGTACATACCAAAACCCATCATGCATTTTTATAAGTTCACCAACCTCAACAACCTTTGATTCAAACCTCAATTTTCCTCATTCAACAATTGTGTTTTAATCTCTTGCCGTGTCTTCTAATTAGCTCTTCTAAAGTTTTTTAAACACGTATGGCCGAGCTTTCAATTTGACTCTATGAATAGAAAATTCACAAAGTCAAGCAACCTTGCATGTACATGAACTAGAGAATCAGGGCAAATTAGGAAGTTCACTTGAACAAATCCAGTAGTCATCTATTTGCAAACTGAATTTCCCAAACTCATGGAAAATTGTGAATCCATTCTCCCCGAATTGTCGATCATTTGGCCCATATATTTGCTTGGTATTGAATTCTAAGGAATTCATAGTAAACTGGGTTTAACAAAGGAGTATTGATGAAGTAATGAGTGAAGGATATACATAAGTGGAGATCTTTTCCCCTTTGATAGGAAGGAATTGCCTAGAATCCCTATAAATTTAATACCAAACAAACAAACAGGTCCTTTGATTCTTCTCATTTCTTGGCGTGCAAGCTACTCCACTAAATCGAATGACAGATTAACACTGAAATCACAAATACCATTCATAATTTCATATCCACAGCTAAGTAATCATATAATTTCACTACACTAAAAACATTTCACAAGATCCACAAGCAGATACAGCACATACAAGGTCAAGCATTCTTACATAGCATCCAAGTTCTTCTCATATACAAAAGTAAAAGGATAAATAAAACCTAACCGTATCCATCCAATCAAATTTGCGCCTGCTCAGTGACAGAAACAATGAGAGGCTTCTTCTGCTCATCAAATGGCAAGCTCACATACTCTCTATCAAACTCGGCCGCAATCTCACCAGCAAGCTCTCCCTTCACTGCTTTGCAGTACATATACAACACCGCATTTGCTGCCAACGCATACAGCAGCAACAGCATCATCACTGCTGATGCCAATGCAGTCTGAGCGATCGGCAATTCCCTTCTCCACCCCAATCCAGGCCCCTCCCCGCCAAAAAACGAAAGCCGCAGCATCAAACCTACCCCAAGGGCGAAAAAAAGCCCTAGAGCAACCGCCACCCGCCTAAACCCCTTGATGAGGAAGGCGCTCCGCCGCAGGGGCTCCACCCCCCAGCTCAATTCCACTACGACGACAACCGGCGCCAGCGCCCAATTCCCCTGCAAGTAGATCGCCCCAAACGCTATAAGAACTAGGGCTACAACGTATGCCGACCTCAGGTCGAGGACAGAGAGCGATCGGACGGCGGTGAAGATGACGATTGAGGAGAGGAGGGAGATGGAGGCGAGGGCGGCGAGGGCGGCAGTGGAGGTGAGAAGGAGGCGCCAGAGAGAGGAGGAGAGGGAGCGGAGGGCGGAGAAGAGCTTGACGGGGCGGCCGAAGAAGCCGTGGCGGACGCTGGAGGTGACGGAGGCGATGGCGGAGAGGGAGAGGAAGAGGGTGGCGGCGGCGTAGGCGAGGGAGAGGAAGAGAGTTTTGGAGAGGGTGGGGGTTTTGGAGGGAGGGGCGTAACGGAGGAGGGTTTCGGCGTGGTTTGTATCGGAACGGAGGGAAGCGAGGAAGGTGGGAGCGGCGATGAGGAAGAAGGAGAGTGGGAGGAGGAAGAGGACGGAGAGGGCTAGGAAGTGGCGGGAATGGGCGGTTAGGATGCGTCTCGACTCGGACAGGACGCCAAAGAAGTCTATGGCCGGGTCCGACATGGATGCCCAATATATCCGGTGGTACGAAGGAGTTACGATGCGGGACCGATACGATCAAGGAATTGAGATTTGAGAAGGAACGTGGAGATAGAGAGGAACGATGGAGGATCGATGGATCGGTAATCGGTGGAAGTAGCTGGGTCAGAGAAGGCGATATCAAAAAGGATCGTCATTTGTCTTCGATCCTTCATCCTTTGCGTGCCTTACACGTAATTTATTTTTCAAACAAAACCATCCACATGCACACTACAAAATACTTTCTACACACTGCATTTAAAAATAATAATAATAATAATAATAAATTTCCAAACTACCCCTCTCCCTCTCCTCCCGTGTCTCTCCCTCTCCCTACTCCTTACTCCGCTCTCTCCCGCTCTCTTCCTCTCCCTATCTCTCTCCCCCGCCACCTCTGCCCTACGCCAACCCATCTCCCCCCCCCCCCCACTCTCTTTCTCCCTTTCCCCATCACCTCCTTTCCGAAAACCTCATCCCTTTTCCCATCTCCTCCTTTCTCTCCCTCTCTCTTCCTCTCTCCCCCTCACTCATTCTCTTGTACAAAAGGTTAATCAAATACCATACCGTTAATTTTCACCATTTTTAGTGTGTTTCTGCGATTTTCTTAATTAGCTCTCGCGGGGCTTTCAGCCATTAACATGTACGGCCCTAAGCGACCAAACAAATCGAGTTTGTTCGGTGACACAGGCCTGAAGAAATCAAGTTTGTTCGGCCACACAGGGCCGAACATTTTTTATTTGTTCGGTCCCGTGTAGCCGAACGAATCAGGGAAACGGGTTGTTTAGGGATTTTTTATTTTTTATTATTTTTTTAAAAAATGCAGTGTGTGGTGAGCCTTTTGCAGTGTGTAGGTAGTTGCTCTCTTTTCTAACCTTTCCAAGTAGTGATGAGATCCGGACACCACTAATAAATAAATAAGAAAAGGGATTTTGCCTTAGCTTACCACCAAAGATGACTTTCCCTTTTGTCTTTCCATAGAATCTAATTTTTCTCCGACCTTTTCCATGCCATGCGAAATGACAAAATTGCTCACCTTATGAACAAAATTCAAACCCCCAAAATTCCTATAAAAAAATAAATAAAATTTATAATACCATATTGCAATAATAATAATTCTATAATAACAATGTATTATACTAAAATATTTCCGCGTGTATCAGTATACCATTAATACATCTTACTTTAAATAGAGTATAAGATGAATGATCCATTGCTTTCCATCTCATGGGCTAGAACATGTCATTCATAGCAAAAGAAACAAAACCCTAAGAAACACATTTTTACCTAAAATAAAATAAAAGATTGAAAACCCTACCTTGATGTAGAGTAGAAAGATAAAAAATATATATTAAAGAATGGTGGAAACAAAATCTTAGCTGTGTAGGTTGAGATGTCAAATGGGTTATGCCCAACGTGTCGTCGCACGGCCCAACCCGGTCATCGCCACAGCCCGCTAAGGCATGAAAATTGGACTGTGCCAGAGTTTGGGCCCAGTCATGCCATGCCGTGCCCATGCTGGTGGGGCTCAACCCATCATAACCCAGGGCAAAGAGTTTTTCATGACACCGCCCCCCCCCCCCCCCCCCCCCCCCCCTTCATTTTTTAAGTTTAAAATAAATAAAAAAAACCAAAAATTTAAAATCTTAACTGAAGTAAATGAAATACATGAGTTATGACACATTCATTGAAAAAACGACATCAAATAGATTATATTTCTTTAAAATTAAGTTAGAAAATTTAAAAAAATATAAGTTTGAACTTTGAACAATATGATTAAATTCAAACTTTATGAGAAATGAAAAACTAACAAATTACATCTTTGAACACTATGATACATTCTAAAAAAAAATCATTAAGTAAGAATTACAACTTTTTGACAAATGAAAAAGAAGTACATTTCGAAAAAAAATGTTACAACTTGAAAAACAATGATAAATTTCACAAAAAGTATAAGTCGATAAATTTCAAACACTATGATATATGTAACACCGAGAGCTCGTCTTCTATCTCATATTCGTCCATCAGGTGTTGTGTTCTATCCTTTACTCGATACCAATCTCACAGGCACATGCGGGTATTCACAGTTTCTTATGACAACATCATCCTCCTGGGGTCAATAAAGCACCCACCTGCACTAGATGCTTACTCTGATGCAACTGTAGACAGTGGAGTTGTTAGTGTATCACGGCCACGACAGAAAGCACATGAAACTTACTTTCATGTGTTTCCCACTAGGCCGAAAGATCAAAATCATCTTCATCATCTGGGACTTGAATTGGATCCATTTATATTTACATTGTTAATTCATTAAAGTTATTGGTGGATCACCCGGAAGAATAGGAGTTACGCCCTAGAGTGCTCCTCCTTATAATGTTAGTTTTATGGTCTCAATCCATCAAGATTGATGAAATAAATTGATTAATTTCTTTATTTATCAATATATTCATGCTTTCCTTTTATGAGATGAATGGTGTTTTATTACTCGTAGATCCATATCTTATTATCCTTGAGACCTAGTTAATCACAATGATCATCAATACCATCCAATTAACTCTTCATTGAGATGGGTGTACACTTACTAATGATGATCCATCAATTGGCACAAGGGGATAATTATGATAGATTCCATCTTGACAATTAAATGTTTCCACAGTCCCACTACCACGTACCCAAGACATTGGGTGTTGACCTACAGTTGGCCTCACTCATTGGTGACTCAAAGCAAATGAATAGATAAAAACTTGAGTTCATCAATGTCTCAAGATTGAGAGCTTATTGCTAGGGAATTATTAGAGCAGACCTTAAAGTAAAGACAGTGTTCATAAGGTGCTTTTCATGGTCCTTCAATACATCCAATGTACCAGCACTATGATCCAGAATCTTACATTCTGATGATCGAGACAAATCACACTATATCATAGTAATCAAAGTACTGCAATCTTGTCAGATGAGAAGTCCAGTTTCATCACTGGTTGTGAAGATATTTAAGTATAAGATTTGCTATACATGTCTCTCGTATGTGGATCTCATCCATACACATATATTGCATCTAACATACTCATGGACTCCTAGTTCATCTCATGAACCATCATGTCATTTGTATTGGTTATGTGCAAATAAGTAATAAAACACCATTCATCTCATAAAAGGAAAGCATTAATATATTGATAAATAAAGAAATTAATCAATTTATTACATCAATCTTAATAGATTGAGACTATAAAACTAACACTCTTGGAGATCCCATCCATTTTTTTGAGAAAAGATAATCTGATATGGGTCATAGCGTGGAAGATCAAAAGGTCTCGGAGATTCATATTTGATACGTGAAAAAGTTTCATCATCAAAGAAAGACACAACTTCTCCATTATAACACAATCGAGCTCCAAAGGTATAATCTACTTCCTTGCATGTTGTAGATTTGTATGGATGCTTGTTGCCTACTGTTCTATATTCTTGATATGTTTATTTACTGATCATGATGGCTGAGATTGAGGATATGGATCCTGGATTGGGCTTTATAGCCTTCTGGATAGTTAATCACTAGATTAAGTTGGTCAAAAGTTTTTGAAACATATCCTAGAGGCTCACCTATTTCCAACACATAATACCCCAAATAACCTTTTTTCCTTATTTGTTTGGGGAGGGCCCATAGAGGCAAAGCGTGCTTTGGATCGACCCATTTAAGTAGCATATTCCAATAGTACTAATTTTATTTTATTTTTAGGTAAGTAGTTCTAATTGAGTTCTAATTGTACACATATCATTTACATTAATTTGACTCATATTTTTATTTGTATCAATAATTAGAGTTTCTATACCTACTAATTTCAACCTAGGGTCTAATGTAGCAACTATACAAAATGTTAAAGGAGAAATTTTCTAATATTGCGAAAACTTTGCCTCCATTTTTGTACACATTAGTTGAAAAAGTTGTAAATATCTATATTTTTTAAAAGCAATACTTATTTCATAAAAATGGGTCAAAACTTAAGTTGATATGAGATAATATAGCCCGGAAAAAAATAAGGTTGCATCGTGAAAAACTTTCCAAAAATATTTTATTATATCAAGAAGTTGCTAATTGTCATCAATTATTAAAATATTTTCATGTGCTAAATATAGTTGACAAAATTGATTTAGTGTCATTTTATAAGTGTAGGCTTGTTTTAACGTTTTATAAGTAAAATCTCACCTATGCTTTAGATCTTGTTTTATTTTTATTTTATTTTTGTCTTAGATTCAAATTTTCACATATCTCCTTCCACCATTGTTTTCTTGTGGGAGATGAAAAAAATGAAATTTACAGTGTATTTAATGGTTTCTAAGGTATGCTTAATAACTTTTATCCCTTCTTATACAATGAGATTTATGATGTGGCATGCACATCTATTGTGAAAGATAGCTCCATCTAAATTAAGCTGAGGTGCAGATTTTACTAACTACGATGACATTGTTGGAGCTTGCATTACCTAAAGTTATAGCCATTACTTTATTTTCAACATTATACTCTCTAATTTTTTTCAAGGATGGTGGACCCTATTGATCGTGAGCTCCAAGTGTAGAGCCACGATGTAGTAATAAACTGGTGAGACCAGATTTATTCATAGGGAGTAATGTAAATTAAGGTTTCTCTTCAACTTGTACCTGCCCTAAATTAGAAATCTAAATCTAGCCTAAAAAACTAGAAAAGTACATTATCATTCCTACTTTCCAAAATTATATTAAGTACAATCCAATAAAAAAAAAACTTCCTAAATCTAAAAGAATCTAAAAACTAAAGTTGCAGCAAAATAATGCACAAGTTATAACTTCCAAAAATAAAAATTACCAAAAATGAAACTAAGAAACTAAACTAAAAAAAAAAAGAAACCTAAGTTAGAAAGTTAGTAATGCAATGTATGCCATGAGATGCTGAAAAAAAATCTAAGTCTGAAAAAACTAGTATGCTAGGTTGTTTTTATGCATGATTTATCCTAATCTAATGCAACCTAAAATTAAGTTTAATGGCTGGATCTTGAACTATAATGATGCATGAATCAAATAAAAAAAACGGAAGTGGAAACGATTTAAAACGAATGATATATAAGCGCAAGAACTAGACTTAAAAACCGAAACTGTGCAGAAATTTTGCAAACAGGTGGGTCCAACTAGTTATGTTTGAGCCACTGGTTCACCATCTTTCCAAAATTATTTTTTATTGAAATTCTAGGGTTTGAAATAATATTGATCAAACTTTAATTTCCCCAAGTTTCATTGAAAAATAATTCGTTTTAATCAGGTTTCTAATCTCAAAATTTTCACACAGAATTTGTCTTGAAATTTTTGCAACAATGTGCAAAATTGTGCACTTTATGTTGATATCCAAATTTCCAAAAAATATTTGGCCAAGATTCTTGACTGAAATCTCTGATTTTTCTTGCTTTTTCAATTTAAAACTCCAATTCCAATCTCGATTATGTTTTGAATACTCAAATAACCAGCAACTTAAAATATCTAAACTCCACTAATATGAATATGCATGCAATGCTAACTAGTTCCAGCCATAAACTTTGCAAAAATAGACATAAAATTTCATTGATCATAAAAATAAAGACAATAAAAAAATTCCAAGAATTTAAATGTGTAGTGAAAACAAGAAAAGTAAATATGTGATTTTAACATAAATTTAAATGCGTGAAAGTGTATTCTTCTCTTTCAAAATTCTTTTCTAAACGGGCTCATAATTTGAATCATGCTTTTAGGGCCTTAGGGTCGTCAATCCAAAGTTCCAAACACCAATAAGAAAAGAAACATGAAACAAGCACCAATCGCCCAAGGACAAGAAAGAAAAACTGAAAAGAGTAAGAAACAATTTTCCTGATATGCAAAGCCTTTACATAAGATAAGAAAATAAACAAAGACAATTACATACTAAGATGAGAAGCCTCTTCTAGATGAAAAATCCAAGGGTGTAGTGTGATTTTCGGGCCAAATCTCCTTGAGGACTTCAATGGAAAGAAAGAGAGAGGAAGAAGATTGAGTGTAGTACTAATTCTAGAGAGAGCTAGTCTATTTTCCCATGAGAGGAGAGGGATGCCTATGCCATCAATTTATAGATTTTTCCTCTATTTCTTTCCTACTTTCTTCCAAGTTTGTAGCATGCAATCTTCTTTATATGGTAAGTCCCTTCCTTGGCCAATAAGTCTCCAAAGAAATAGCAAGGTGAGTGAGAGATTTTTGGTGCTTTCCATGTACAAAATTGCAATCACGAGTAGAAGTTCTAGTGCTAACTTCCAAAGGTCATCTCTTCCTCGTTTTGGCTCCGATTGACACGATCTTACGCTCTACGGATATTTACTCGAAAAGGGCCTTCCAACGGTGGGTAGATTACGCTAATCCGACGGTCGGACTGAGAGTTATGACCATTTTAATCTTGATGTTCCTGAAAAATCCGAGATTAAATGTACACATATGGAAGATTCTAATTAGTAGTGTAACGGGGTGTGTGGGACCCATGTGGATGTCCAAAGGGGTCTTAGGATCTTTCTTTCCTTATTTCTTGACTTTGCTTCTGTCTTTATTTTGCTTCAAAGTTTGTTTGATTGACTTGTCAGCTCTTCTAGCACACTTTCCTTTCTTTAATTTCTTTCTTGATTTTTGAGGTTTCAAACTTAGTAAGCATTAGATCTTACAAAAAATGAAGTTTCCTTTCTTGATCTTGAAATTCCAAATCTTTCTTTCCATTATTGACTTTTCAAACTCTCCAAAAATACCAAGATATGTGGGTCCACCACTAAAGCTGTCCTACCCTTGATCTCTCTCAAATTTCACCAATGTGGGTCCCATTCTTGATTTCTCCTAGACAAATTGAAATAAAAAAAAAATCAACAATAATCACATGTGAGGGATTTGAAAGGACTATGCATGGGACCCTACTTGATGCACCCAAAATAACCGACTTTCCAAAAATAGATTTCAAAAAATGGAAAGTTTTCATAAATTTATGCAAAAAGTGTGATTTTTTAGAAACTATGCATGAATGCACTACAATGAATTCTAAATGCATAAAAACATGATTTGGCACTAAATGAAGCTCTTTAATATCAATAAGCCCTTAAAATAGTCCAAAATATATATGAAAATGTGCGCTTTTCAGGACTCATCACCTATTTTAGCACCAATGTATGGCAACCATGGTTTAAAATTGCAGTATTAGTCGGGCCATAAAACCGATACGGTATCGATATTGGTCGTGGTTATCGGTCCGTCGTGGCCTTTGCGGTGTGGATTTTTTTTAATCCAAAAAAAATTACAAAAATATCCAAAAAACTCCAAAATATTAGAAAATGCTTGAAAATAATGTCATTTTGCATTAGTACATATTATAAAGAAAAATATCAGTCCCCCTAACACATAGAATCATGTATCATTGTTTTGTATGAAATTGTTGAATATTTCAAGTTTTAATGTTTTATCCTTAGACCATCCATATTGTTTACAAATCCATTAAGTACCCCAATTTAAATTCCAAATCCAATCAATTAAAAAATTGTCACTCTTTAAAGTTGAATCAATTTTCCACTTTTTTGTCGTCAGGAGAAGTTGATTGGGTCGTGCTACATAATTATAATCATTAGCCATATTTAATCATATATTACTTCAAGGTCTGGCCATTTAAAGCACTTCACCAGGAATAAACCCATTGTTGGATTGCCCACACTTGAATTTCTAGTTATATTTTACTAACATATTTTTATAAGTGATCAATAAGTAAGTGGGCCTAAGCCTAAGTCCTAAACCTTACTTGAGTAAAATTATCCAGTTAGATATGGCACATTTATTGAAAACATGCCATAATAAAAAAAAAGGGTTTTTTGTGGTTTAGATCTTTTATAAATGGACCTACTAGCATGAGATTCTGGTTAAGGAAAAAAAAATGCTTCATACTTATTGCTCAAATTGATGGGAGTTTTATAGGCTCCTATGTGAAATCTGTTAGAAGTGGGTGAGCCTTGTGGATAGAATTTCAAAACTTTTGACCCACTTGACTCGGGGATCAAGTATCCATAAGGCCATGAAACCAAATCCACGATCCAAAACTCAATCTCATCAACCATTGATGGAGCCAACTCTTGCATTCCTCCGCCTCGGGTCTGCAGGGGTCCGGCGTACAAAAAGCGGGCATCAACATTTTTTTGTACGGGTATGCCATATTTTCTATTCTACTTGGAATTTAGAAATGGTGATCTGAAGATCCACCTTCACAAGTAGAAAGGAAATCAATCTTTTTTCTAACTTTCCATTTTATACGTATTTTAAGAAAAGAGACAAAGATTTTGAATGCTGTGAGAGGCAATTTTGTTTTGTTTGCCGTAAAAGGCTGTTTTGTGCCATAGAAGGCGATTTACAAATCTCATCAATAATGAAAGAAAAGAATTGTGATTTTTTTTGTCTCTTTAAAAAATACAAAATACAACACAAAAGTAAGAAAATGAATCTAACTTCTCAGGAGATTGTGGGGACTCGTTCAGATCACGGTTGCGAGTCATGTATGGACTCCGCCATCGCCCTTCAGATGAGAACACATGATGTTTTGATTCACTTGGCTTGGCTGGGGGCCTTAGATTTTTAGAGGATAAAGACCAAGAGGAGGTCCTGTATCCAATAAAAATCCGAGTAGACGGGCTGAAGAGCCACATCTGGCCATGTTGGATAAAAGGAGAAGGGACATTGGGAGGTCCCCCCCCCCCCCCACCAACCAAGGGACTTCGATCAACTTGTGGTGTTTGTTACAGCAGAGTTTCTTCGAAGGAGAGGAAATTGTTGTAGCAGTTACAAAAGTTCTGGAGTTTTTTATTTTTTTGGACTTTTCTGATGGATTTTTCCCGACCCGCTCTTCTTGGAATGCTCTCCTTTTTATAGGCCTTTGGTAGCCATTTAGGAGGGTTTATGGGCTTTAATTGTCATAAAGCCACATAAAGGGAGGAGTTATAAGTTTTAATTCATTTATTCTATAACTCCTTTTCCTTGGCTTCTGATTGGTTGATGAAGAATTAAGAGCTTTTAATTGCTTTTAATCTCCATCAATGGGAGGAGTTTCATGATTTAAATGTCATGAATCCTTTGACTTGTAACTCCAATTTGCTCGCTTCTGATTGAGACGTCCAAAATAATGAGTTAATGACTGCAATAAGTTTCCATAAATGGGTCAATTAACAGCATTAAGTGGTTGCAAAGTCGCTTGAAAAGTTGCAGGTCGCGCTGCGTGTTAGTTTTATGGTCTCAATCTATTAAAATTGATGAAATAAATTGATTAATTACTTTATTTATCAATATATTTATGCTTTACTTTCATAAGTTGTCGGTTAACTGAGAACGCACAGGGTTTTAAGCCCTGCGCGTAGAAACTGTTCTATTTTGTTCTGTTCATCTTCTTCTTGCGGTTGTTGCATTTTTCAATCTAGGGTTTCCTCCACCTTCTCTCGAATCATCTTCATCTCTTACTCTTCTTCTTGAGGTAATCTCCTTCCTCTGATCACTCTCTTTCTCTTCTCTTCATTCTCGTCTGTGAGAGCATTCTCGTCTGTAATCTCTCTCTTGTAGGTTGTTTTTTCATTTTTCCCAATCATTGTCACTATCCTTCTTCTCTGTATTTCCTTGTTAAAAACTGTGTTTATTTATTCTCTTCTTCGTGGTCCTGAGTATTCTTGCACTCGTTCTCCCACTTGTGTTTGTGTTGGTTTATCTTGACTTTTGTGCTTACCAAGTGTTTGATAAAATGCCTCCTAAGATGAAAAAGGCCACACCCCATCCAGTAAAGAGGGGAAAGACCTCCATTGGCTCTTCTAGCAGGCCCAAAGTACCTAGCCCAGCATAATCCCCTTCTCCACCCTCATCTCCTTCAAAAATTTTGAAGCCAAATGTCAAATCTCTTGAGAGCCTTCAAGACAGGCCCATTGTAGTTGAAAGGAGGGCACTTGTAGACAAAATTAAAAATTATGATCTTAGAGAGGTAGTAGGGAAGGTAGGACGGGAAGGGATATTATTTTGGGGATTTGATGTTTATCCATCTCTTGTTAGAAACATGTATGCATCTATCTCTAGCACCCTTGTGAGCGATGATTCGTGTTCCTTCACCGTCTCCTTTGAGGACAGAGATGAGGAGATCACCCCCACCCGGATCGGATCTATCATGAATTCCATGCTCTCCAAATGGGATCAAGTTTATTTCTGACTCCTTGTCTGAAGATGAAAGAGGGATAGCTACCCATGATCTATGTGGTTTTCACTCCCCATGGGATCCTACCCCCCATGGGATCCTAGAACCTTTCTCTCTTTTTCCAATCTATAGGATCATTTATAACATCTTTACATACAATGTTTATCCTAGGAGTGGGAATAGAACTGAACTCACAGCGTACATGGTAAGTATTCTATCTAAAGTGGTGTCTGAGACTTCTATATGTTTTCCATCTCTCATTTGCCACACAATCATTAGATTTCACTCCTCATTGGCTCAAAAGAATGCCATCCCATTTGGGTACCTCATGACTGCCTTGGCCTTTTCCTTTGGCATTTCTAAACGTCTTGGGGAAAGACCACTTTCTAAAGTTCCTTTCTCTATGATCAATTTAAATCAAATGAATCTTCTACCAAACCCAAATGTTCCGATTGCTGAAGAAGCTCCTTTGGCTCAAGAGCCAGCTAGTCCTCCTCCTCCTCCACCTCCTCGTGCTTCATCTTCAAGGCACAGCTTGTCTCCAAGACCTTCTTCCTCTAGCTCTACTCTTGATCGTCTTGGTGCTATTGAAAGAGACGTGGGCTACATGAAGCAGGAACAAAAGAAGATAAAGAAGACCGTGAACAAGCTGTTCCAGTACCTTTCCGCTATCTCCAAAAGTTGCAGAATAGAAGATGTAGCTGCCCCACCTTCTCCGTCTCCTCCTCCTCCGGATTCGGACTAGACCATCTTTCTTTATTCACCACATTTTGTATTCTTATTGGTTTATTTTTGGTGGTGTAATCTTTTGGATGGATAAGGTTGTCTTTGGCGGATATGGTTTTATGTTCTAACTTTTTAAAACTTTATGATTATGGATGTAGTATTTTGCTCATTGACAATTACCATTCAGATGAATCTATGGATGTTCTGTTACTTATTTTTATCATGAGATGCATGTTTTTCTGGATGATTGTCTATGCTTTATTGTGTCTATTACATCAATGCTATTTAAGGGCACTGGTAGTTGGAGTTTTTGTCAACAGGTTGATAGCAATTTGATGTCAAAGGGGGAGAAAAAGAAGAGGAGAGTTGTCCATCAAAGTGGGGAAAAAAAAAAGAGAACAGTTAGAAAAGAAGAATGGCTCAGTTAAAAGGAAAAGAGGAGTCACCAAACAATGGGGGAGAAATAGTGTAGTTCAGTTGAAGGGTTTGTTACATCAACGGTGAGCTATGCTTAATGGATGTTGGTTGGTGGAATGGTGTTGTTGGTTGTAGTGTATTTGTGTGTTTGCCATCAAATTGCAAAGGGGGAGATTGTTAGGGTGTTCCTGTATTTGCAATTTGATGTCAACTATGCATATCATATTTAATGTCATACACATGCACAACCTTCTTGAAAATCATGAAAATCATATTTCTAAAACTTCCATTCTTAAGGTAAATTTATCATGGTTCACCCAAAATATCTTTTACATGTTTTATAATTATTTCAAACATGGTTTTATGGTTGAAACTCTCTGTTTTACTTGGTTGCACAAAAGAGTTCTTAAGTTAAACCTTCAAATTTTTTTGGATTCAGTTTTCACTGTCGGTTCGCCTGTCGGTCAGGTCTCGGCTAGCCAAAGTGAAACCGAGCTTAACCAAACCTATGTCGGTTCCAGATACAGAATGCTAAAAATGTTTATCAGGGAAGGTTGGTCAGGCTATCAGTCGACCGAGTTTATGTCAGTTCCATTTCCAGAATGGTGCTCTGACTGTCGGTCAGTTTGTCGGTCGATGTTCGGTTAACCGAACCTGCCTCAGACCTTGACCGAACTCATGTCGGTTTGGAATCCAGAGAGCATGTTTTCAAGCTCGGTTGAGCGATCGGTCAACTGTCGGTCGACCGAACATGTTCGGTGAACCGACAGTGGAAATGGTCAGGAAAAATATGACCGTTAGAAATATAGCCGTTGAGTTCGGCTGACCGAACCATGTATGTCGGCTGACCGACAACAGTGCTGTTGACCAAAACTTTTCTATAAATTGATCTCTTCCTTGAATTTCGTGTTTAGGCTTTTGAAGACCATTCTTGCGGCCAGTTTGGCATCAACAAAGGAAGAAGATCTTGAGGGAAGCAAAGCTTGGAATTCTTGAGTTACATCTTTTAGTAAGCTTTGTTTTCTAAATCATATATTACATGCTTCTCTTATATGACTTGTAAATCATCACTTGCATGCTAACTATGATGTGAAGAATCCATTAACATATTTAATCTTGGATTTATTTGTTTTGGATTCCTCACTTAGATTTTAACCAAGTTATTGTTATTTTTATAAAACATGCTTGTTCAACATCTTTGTTTTTATGCATGATTTTATTACTTGGTTAATGTTCAACGAGTTGTTTTCTTTACATAAACTCATAGGAAAAATTACATGTTTTGAAAACATCTTTGTCCTTGCATCACATGTTTATTCTTGAATAGTTTCATACAACTTGTGAGTCCTTGATTTTCATATCACAAATAAGTTAGTTTCTAAACATGTGAATTGCATTTTACACTTCAATCAACACTTCTTTATGTGCCTTAAACTTTTAAATGCTTTGAGCATATATTGATTGAGCTTGTCTTTTTAAAACTTGATTGAAGTTATCACACACACACATCATGAGCATACACCTTTGCATTTTATAGAGTGTTGTGTGACTTATATTTTCAATTTCATATCAACCTATTTTAGAGGCATTGTAATTGAGCTTATTTGTATCTCTTTTAGTGTTTGTGTAGACACTACTTTGAGAGAAAATCTTTTGATTGTAAAGGTTATTGCTAAGCCTAAGAAAAGCATAGTGTAGAGGTTATTGCTAAGCCTTTGAAAAGCATCTTGTTAAGGTTATTGCTTAACCTAGAAAAGCACATTGATAGGTTGTTGTTTATCCCAGAAAAACATCATTGTAAAAGTTATTGCTTAGCCTATTGGAAAGCATAGATAATGTAAATCCGGTGGGGTGTAGGATAACAAGACGGTATTGAATGTAGGCATTGAGGCCGAACCACTATAAATTATTGTGTGATGGTGTATGCTTTGTGGTGATTGTTTTTATCCCGCATTTTGTTTGATAATCATCACTAGTGGCTAGTTTAATTTAAAGAAGTTGAAATTGGTCATAATTGGTCACTAACTTGAAGCTCACCCTATTCACCCCCCCTAGGTTCGGATCCCGGACTTTCAAGTGGGACTTCTAATAATAAAAAAAGAGGAGGATGCTCAAGCTATAAATAGAGGAGCAATAGGGCTGGACGTCCCATGCTAATTCCACCCTAGGGATTCACGCCCAAGCCCCCTTGTGCAAGAGTTGCACTCCCCTCTTCTCCTTCTCTCTTCTAGTTTCTATTCCGGTTTCCCTTTGAGGTTCTAGTTAGTTTTTCTCTTGGAGATTCCAACATCTTCTGTGAGAAAAGAGATCAGTCATAGCGTGGAAGACAATTGGATATTAAAGATTCTGATTTGCTTTGTGAAAGAGTTCTTCATCAAAGGGATTAATCAAATTCTCCATTAGAGCACTACTGAGCGCCGAGAGGTATAATATACTTCCTTGTATGTTGTGGATCTCGTGGTTGCTTGTATGCAGCTATTTTTATCTTCTAGGTAGAGTTTTCTACTGTACATGATCATGAGAATGAGGCCATAGATCCTGGATTAGGTTTTGTTGCCTTATGGATACTTGATCCCTAAGTTAAGTGGGTCAAAAGCTTTGAAAACCAATCCACGAGGCCCACCCACTTCCAACAGCAATATGGTAGAATGTCTACAATTAGACCCTATGATTTTACCTTGAAGTCGATAGTAGTGTCAAGCGCTGCACAAACGATCTAGTGGCTTACCAACTTAATGTTGGACATGAAAAGGACTAAAGGGTTGCATATTGAGGATAATTGATAAACATATGGTTTGTCAATTAACCCTTCTTTGCTTGAATTATGGAAGTAGGGTCCTTATCTAAATGACAAGGTCAGTATTCTACAATTGGTTCATGTCATGTAAGGCTTGAAGAAACGTTCTTGCTTCAATGTCTTGAAAAAGGCATACATGATTGGATTTTAAATGCTTGGCTTAGGCCTAGGGTGCATGTAGACAAGTATAAGTGATTCAATGAGCAAAGAGGCTAGGTTAGTTCCTAATTGTGCCAAGTGCTTTAAAGGTTAGCATTGGGGCATGAAGGACTATGAAAACCATATAGCTTTTGAAGCTAAGTAAAATTTTAAAGAACTTATTTGGTTTACGTTTTTTGAGTTTATGGTTGTTTATTGTGGACTGAAATTGTTTTGCAAAAGACAATAGATCAGTAACAACTTACAACATAATAGTGGACTAAATAGTTTTCATGGAATTTATTTTGAATTACAATGGGAGCTTTCGTATTTCATGGTAGAATATGCTTCTGCTGCAAGTGTAGTCTATACTTGTGAGCCAAGGCTGCAAGGATGACATACCAATTCTTTATGATAATATGCAATCCTTGAGAATTCAACCCGATCTTTCATTCTACTAAACTTAAGAGAGAAAGTGTCTTGTGCTATTAAATTTGGACAATATTTTTTCAGAGTTGTGGATGTGGGTTAGTGGTCTAATATTGCTTGACCGAAAGAAAGCAAATTTGTGTAAAACCACTATGAGATCCACACCATCTTTCTAGTTGAGCCATTAAATATCTATAACTTAATGAACAAAAAAAATGAGACAAGAGGTCTCATGCTTTGATATGTGGTTGTGTAGACAATGACGCAAGATTTATTTAGCCATCTTCTTCCAAGAAGATACTTTATGAATAGCGGTCAATGTCTAAAACCATGTAACCTCGAAATCATTTTCCAAGTTATACGGATACGGTCGGGCAAAGAACTTAACGTGGTAATTTGCGACATAAGAATTCTATAATGGTGGAAAAGTGATGTGTTACATAAGTTATGGGATATTAACATCTCAGAGGGGGTATTTCCTAGTAAAGGTGATATACTTAGAATTTTCTTTCCAATGAATGGAAAGATCTACTTTAAAGTGCGTCTAGGCATTCAATTGAGGTTTTGAGTGATGTTTCTTCACCTATTAAAGCTAGTGGGAGCGTCTTGCAAGGTTCAATGATAGTGCTTAGTTTAAGTATAATCATGTTGAATCTCACCTTGACGAGGTAATTATGGTAATATCTCTCACCAATGCGAACTTGAGGGGGATTACACATGATTACTCCATTGGACTAAGATGAGTCCATTTACAAATTGAAGAGCTATATTCCCAATTCTTTACATGAAATAGAGTAGGAGAATGAAGAAATAGAATTTTGTTGGGCATGATTAAGTCAGTAAAAGAGCAAACTTTCCAATTGGAGAGATGTAATAATAATTGTTGCTTATGGCTTTAATTGCATGCACTCCCATCTCTATCTTCCACCTCATTTCGACAAGAGAAATACCTATAAGGTAATTTGCATTTTTGGGGATGTAAAGATTACATTCAAGCTATTTCTCATTTGCTTGAGAATACGCTAATGCAAGGGTGACAAAAGTCAAGTCGCGAGATGTTAGTTTCCTTATTTGTTAAAGTGTAAGGCTCGTTCAACCCTCTAAAGACTAGGAAATGGATCAACACGATAGAGATGTAGACGGAGTCAAAGAAGGTATAGCAAGTCTAGGACTTGGTTGACCTTCTGCATGAATATAAATTCATTGTGAACAATTGAGTTCACAATGAAAAGGAATCATTGATAATTGTTAGGCTTGCTTAATAGCTAAAGGCTATAAGCATAATAGAGGGAATCATTGATGTCGCGACCCCGGACCGAGACCCGGGCCATGCGACTTCTTGGTGCCTAAGAGAATATGGCACTCAATTATCCATGACATCCCACAGATTTCCGCGGTGAGGATCCCAAAGACACGGGACTGAACTCACACGATCAATGGTTGCGGAAGCGTGTAGCAAATCACAACAAATAAATCACCTGATATAAAAATCATACTTGCATAAGTAAAATTATCAAGACTTGTATTTCAGAAGGAGAAACATAATCAGAATATTTCCTAAGTTCATTTCAAGTTCAAGTTAACAAAATTATATTGGTTAGATACAACCCAAAAATAAGAGGCCAACAAAGGGCAATACATTCCCCAAGAATCAAAATAAATAACCCTGGCCCAAAGGTTATGCGTCTCAAGATCCCGCCTAACTTCTAGATGACGTCATCGGGTTGGCACTCGCGAGCTGGGAGTGGCACGAGCTAGGAGTGGCACAACAACCTCATCCGGGCACTCCTCTTCAAAGGCAGTGCTGCCTGCACCTGAGCACCAAAATACAAGGATCAAACACGGCGGTTTAGCAAGAAATCAATTTATATAAGAGTATAAAGCGATAAAATCTTGAAATAACATTACTAAAACAATTTACTGAAGTTAAAACAAAAAAGTACTAAGATGCAATTCAGATAACAAAACTAGCGTGAGTACTTATAATATCATAAATAGATAACCCACATTGAGCCCATCATTTCTCTATCATACATGATGAAAAGAGTAAGCAGAACAGAACAGAACAAGACAAACCAAAACAGGATCTCGTACCATAAAAGGTAAACGAGTACCGGCGGCGTTACTAGTCAGAACAGGATGTACATATATAATATACGACTATCTGCAGATAGTCGAAGTGTTTAAGGACCCCCAAATAGTGGATCAAACTGAAGGGGCAGTCCAAGCTCAGTGGTATTCATCAGACATCATGAATGCATAAACAGGACGAAACATATACAAGACATGTCGAAATTAGGGGAAATCACTTATCAAATAGAGCAAAACAAGGCAAAGCAGGAATAGCGTAAGCTATGGAAAAACGAAGCTTAAAAGTGATCCCCTTAACAGTTCTTGAAACAGTTCAAAACTTTGCCGAATCAATCTTGTAAATCAAAACATGTGCAAAATGATATATATCGTATCAAGACTAAGAATCCAAATCAAGCTTACCAAGTATATGTTAAGGCCATGCATTTGACCCTCGTGTATTTGGAAACTAATGTCGGAAATAAACGGATTGGTGCTCCCGAAGCTAAAGGACATTTTGAGTTCCGAATGCACAATATCAAGCTAAAAGCCCTTAAACATATTTTGGTTTTCATTCCCCAAGAAAGTCCAGAAAAATAGACTAACCTAAAATTCGGTTGGCTCGCGGTTGCCTGTCGGCCAGCCGCGGAGGTGCATGCCGGCTAGCCGCCAGCTGACTGCGGTGTTTGAAATTTATCCTAAAAGCATACTTTTATGTATTTGTCTTTGACTAATTAGTATATTTTGTCTTTTCATCTAAATGAGATTTTGTATGGGCAAATGGTTGCATTATTTATGATTATGCAAGTGTGTCTTTAATTCTATAAAATAGACAAGTTGGTATATAGAGTTCTACTTATACACGGAAGACTTATATGTCGGTTCTTATAGAATATAAGTTTTTGTTCACAATCTAGATGTACTTGGACACACAATCGGTACGATTGTAGCATGATGTTTCGGCAGACTTGTCTTGGCTGCGGGAAACGGTATAGTTTCGACTCATCATGCTAGTACGCTTTGTGTGTATTGAACAAGACCGCTTTTGGGTTTATTATCTTTATACTGACTATATAAGATGATTAACATCCAAATGGTTATTATGAGTGCTTGTACTCTTAATCCTGACATAAATAATAGACACATACATTTAGTGTTTGTCATTTTGATTTGCAAAGGAGTGAGATCTTTTATGGGTTAATAATCTCAGTAAATTGGATGACTATACTACGTGTATGGTGCACATTAGTTTATAGTTTATTGACGGAATCCATGTCCCATAATTGGGATTGATGATATCCCCTTGATGAAGCTTTTAAGTTTTGATTATGTCAAACCCTGCGGGTGGACTTCGTGTCCGACATATCAAATAAGTTAAGTGTAAGGTCTCAAGGAATTATAAAGATATCGATTAAATATAGATGTCGGTAATTATTTAATCGATGGATATCTGAAATCTTAACGTGGGGAGATTAATAAGCATTTAATGACATGAAGCTCGAAATATTAATTTTGAGAATAAGGACAGGAGTACAATTATAATTTTCTAGTGGACTAAATTGTAATTTATGGAACTAGGATTCTAATTTGGGTCGAATTAGGGTTTCCTGCTTCCATAGGGAGCCTATCCTTATTTACTTCTTAAGGTCCCTATTGTAGCCTATAAATATGCGCTATTGCTCTCTAGGTCAATAAGAAGAAAAATCTCGTTTTAGAGAGCAAAGAGAATTCGCAGAAGAGGCCCACTCCCTAGTGCGAATTCGAGCATAGAGGAATACAGTAGAAGATCTTGAGATTTCCAGGCTGCTGCAAGACCGAGATTAGATCAGAAAGACCGAGATCAAATCAGAGAGATCTCGCAGGTATGGTCTTTGATCATCTTCGTTTAAAGCTATTTCCGCATTGATCTGTACGCAATATCTAGGGTTTCTGGTGGAAACTCTTTTCTATCAATGGTATCGGAGCCAGTCCTGATACTGCGTATGGATTGAAGAAAACATAGTAAGATTATAGGTTGTTGTAAAAGAGATGGTTTGCCTTTGCTGTCTATAACCCTTGTTTTGCAGCGAACTATCTAACCTCTGTTTTGCAGTGATTGATCTGGCTTTCATGGTCACCATGTGTGTATGTTATTTGAATGGATCCAACGAATCAAATTTGTGGTTACTATTTTACGTATTTTACAAGTTTTATGGTGATGTAATTATATTGACATAGCATGTGAACTCCGTTCGTCAGGAGGCTTAGGGTTCAATGTAATTTTTCATAGAGATGTAATTATATTGAGATAGCATGTGAACTCCGTTCGTAAGAAGGCTACGGATTCATTGTAATTTTTCATGGAGAGGCACAGGTTCTGAAGGCAGAAATTCAATTTCGAAGGAAGAGCTTGATAAAAAATTTCTGGTTCGGAAGCGCTGCTCCCTGGGCCCCCGCGAGCTAACTGGACAACTCGATCCCCGCCGGGGGACACCCCTGGACCCCCTCTGTGAAGTGCATGTTTTAAAGAAGTGGCAATCATGAAGACAAAAAGATTATGGAATCCTTATGCTGGTCTCCTTATGCTGGTTGTCTTTCCTTTTATGTGCTTGGATGTCTATTATTATCATAACTTGCTACATATGATATTATACCTGTTTAATTATGTTTGGAATGGTATAGTAGTATAGATATGGTTACCCATTACTACTAGATTTTAAACCGATCTTAATTAAACTGTTTTATAAGAACCCTCATTATTAAATAACTAAGTGAGAAAGGGAACTTTGTTAGCTCCCACGGTCTCCATCATAGTTTTGTAGGAGATGTAATTGATTTATGTCTTGACCTTGGAGTCTTCCTCCTAATCGGATGAGTTAATTATGGAATCTCCAGTACAAACTCCCATATGGATGATTTAGGGTAATTATTAGTATAGGTCTCTTCTCCATCTGTCGCGACCCCGAATCGGGACCCGGGACCGCGACGGGTGGTGTGGATGGGGTAATGAACTACCCTTAATAATGATTATACATTTTCTTAATTTCCTTAATTTCCCACAGGTTTCCGCGGTGAGGATTCCACATACACTCATGGAACATTTACATTGGTGCGGAAGCGTGTAGCAAATCAAACTCTTAATCCATTCTCATCATATAGAATTGATAAACACATAAGTATGACATGATGTCAGAGTAAGCAATGATCTCATTAGCATTCCCCAAAACTTGAAGTTAGAGTTTAAACAAAAGATCAAGTTAAATTAACATTCCCCAAAAATAATGGCCAACAAAGGCCAGTACAACCAAAAGTATAAATCATGTATTTTTTTTTCTATAATCTCCCCAAAATGTTCGCAGCTCAAAGCTAAACCAAATGTCTACATGACATTGTCAGCTTGCCACTCCACTAATCGTTGCGGTTCATCAACCGCCCCCTCTGGCTCCTCCTCAAAGGCAATAACGGGAGCTGGACCTGAGTACCACAAAAATGGGTCAGACACAACGGTCTGGCAGGTGGGTGAATAGATAATACCAAGAAAGAAATCAAAGCACATCTTAGACATAACGAAAAACTTATTAAAACTATAACTGTCATAAAACATGATGCATGGTTCATTTAAAGTACAGATGCAATATAAATCATGTGAGGTATTCAAGGTACAGGAACTGACTAGATGGCAACCACACTAAAGCTAAATCCTCTCTATCACTAAGGTGATGAGAGCACATTCAGTGCGTTGGGCTCGAGCACACGAAGTGACGAGAACCAACATTATATACATATACATATAGCTAGGCAAGACCACGGCCGCGGAACTGGGTAACGGGACACGGCAGGATCCAAGTTGCAACTGGCGGAAGCACAAGGGGGAGGCCCAAGTCAGTTGATCAGACTGACAAGGACGTCCAAGCTTAGTGGTGCCGACTCATAGGTTACATGAGAAATCAAAACATATAAAAACTATGTCAGTATAAAACACTCGGGCAGGCGGGGCATGGTGCTCGTAAGCACACATTTCGTATCATTATCTGTTCATGCTTAAACGGGGCTGGCAGGACATATCAGGTGTATAAATCAGAATTTGAGATAAAACCAGTAGGATCAGGTAATTATACATATAATCTGAGTAAAACAATGCAATGAATCCTTATACCATTAGGGATTATATATTGGGGCATCCATATTCAAACAACATGTATAAGGGTCTTGTATGTCTATTATTACCCTTAGTATGGTACTCGAATGATAGAGGACATACCAAGTTTCCTTATGCAAGTTGATGAATCCAAAAGTCTCAATACCTTTCCGAAATGGTATTTCTTTCTAAGTCAATCTCCTTATGTCATCCCCTGGGTCTTTCCAAGGTGGTAGGGCATCAAAACAACCCATCCAAACCTTTAAATACCACATCTGAAAATAATAGAAAAGACTCAGGAATTCTGGGTGAAATTCGGTCACTAGTTGGTTAGCTGGCGGTTAGCCGCCGAGGTGATCGGCGGTTAGCCGCTGGCTGACCGCGGAGCTGACCGCGGTTCACCCTGCTAAAATATAGCATTCTGTGTTTCTAACCGCGCATCTCGGCTACCTGGCGGTCACGGGGTTTTTGGTTAGCGGTTAGCCGCAACCTGACCGCGGGGCTGACCGCGGTTCGCCTGTCAAAACACAGCATTCTGTGTTTCTAACCGCATCTGGGTCGGCTAGCCGCCGGTCACCTGTCGGCTAGCCGCCAAGGTGATCGCCCGCTGACCGCCCAGCTGCGGGAACTCTACACATCAGGTGCAGATTTCAGTTCTTTATTTCCCAAACCCTTTCACCTCAACTCCAGCCATTTCCTAACATGAAATGGGTCTATTCCCTTCCATTTAACATTTAATCCTTTCCACTAACCACCATTCCATCAATGCATTTAATTCTCCTTTCAACACAAATCTCATTCAATGCAAATACAAATATCATTTAAGAAGTCCACAATGATCAAAATAAACTTTAATGAAAGAATGCATATATTCTCATAAAACTAACTAAGAGAAAAATCATATCAATAAGTACATTTCCAAAAGCATTATGGAACATAATAAACTAAAGGAATAGGAATAGTAAAAATCCACATTTTCAATAGAATAAGGACTTATTCAAATCAAATCCATTCATCCACTTGCCTTGATCTCCAAATATGCTAGTCAAGCTCTAATCCCTCTATCAAGCTCAAAATCTACAATCTACACAAAAATCCCCAAAATACATTCATTACAACCCTAGAATGTCAAAATCAAGCAATAGATGGAGATAGCTTCCAATAATCAAGGTGAAGCACCTCCATGGCTAGAAGAATACACAACCAAGAGATGAGAATAAGAGCTTACATGAAAAGTCCTCTAATGGCAAGAGTTTGCTCAAAAAGGTAGCTTGGAATGGAAGGCTCTCTCTAAAAATGGTATCAAGATGAAGCTCTCATGGAGGGGAAGAAGATTACCACCTCCATTTTACCTTTAGCAATAGATTTGAGAGAGATTGAGAGATGGAGAAGCAAGGAGCAAGAAGGAAAACCCTAGGGCTGGGCTGGAACTTCTCTTTGTTCTCAAGGGAAAGTTGCAAGAAAAGGGGAAGAGGGAAAAGGACTCCTCCTTATATAGACAATGGCAGTGGGTCCCACAACTTAAAAATCCAATTGAGCTAAAACATCAATCTACGGGCTTCGGACGGATTCGACGAAGAAGGAAGAATTGATCGTCGAAATTTCTACTTTCCAAAAAGTATATATTTTACGAGTTTCGGAGACATTGAAAATAGTGTCCAGATTTTGTGTAAAAAGATTGTTTTACCCTTATCAATGGCAAAGTAGGGTTTAGAGGTCTCGAATGGAAACGGAACAAATACGAAAGTTGTCGGGAATTATAAAATACATTAAACGGAGCAATTTACAGATTTCCAGAATTATTAAATAAATCCCAAAACTAATCAAGATACTATAAAAAGGAACCCCCAAAGGGCCCCACTAGATCAAAAGAGTCCCCAAAATTATTCAAAGCTATAAAAAGCTATTCTAATCCAGATTTAACCCATTTTCGCTAATCTCACCTATAGCTAAAACGCGTCTTAATTAACACTAAAAGGAAACTCTTGGGGCGGGGTCTTACACCATCTGATGGGACTGAATACAGAATAATGGACCCTAACTTAAATGATGGTATACACTTAGCTATAAATAATAGTATGCTCTCCATCTGACCCTCGTCTATTATTTATAGGACCAAAGTCATGGCAGCTGTTTGGTTTTACTTGGCATGGCTGTTGCCTTGACAGTAGACCTAAAAGGTTATGTCCTATCTGAACAATATAAGTATGGTACTTGTCCTCACATCGAGGCATACTATGCATTGGTGTTTTAGATTTCCGTCGGATTCTTTTGTTAATTGGCAGAGGGAGCCAATTTTCCTTTTATTTGAATCCAAAGATTTAATTTTGCCCATCATAATTTGCTAATTATGTAAATCTCAGGTTTTAAGATGAGCGCTTTCAATCCACTTGCTGTTATTCTCAAAGAACACAAACTCACTGGACCTAATTACATTGATTGGAAAAGAAATTTGGATATTGTGCTAACTGCTGAAGAGTACAAATATGTGCTCACTGAGGTGTGCCCAGAGAAACCTGTGGATGGATGTACCGATGCGGTAGCCATTGAGGCATACAAAAAATGGAACAAGCTAATGAGATGGAGCGATGTTACATTTTGGCATCCATGTCAAACGTTTTGCAGCAGCAACATCAGCGTTATCCTACTACTTACGACATCATGTACAGTCTCAAGGAGATGTTTGGTGATCAGGATCGGGCAGCTAGACAGGTTGCTATGAAAGAACTGTTTAACACTAAGATGGCTGTGGGTACCCCTGTGAGGGATCGTGTTCTGAAAATGATGGGACACCTCAATGAACTTCAAGTCCTTGGAGCTGAAATTGATGGAGAAACCCAGATCAATATCATTCTCCAATCCTTGAATGATTCCTTGAGAATTTTCACCTAAATTACAACATGAACAAGCTCAATTTTTTCCTAGCAGAATTACTCAAGGAACTTCAGGCTGCTAGGGGCCTTCTTAAAAAGCCACCTAGTGTTCACGTTGCTGAAAAAGGTTTTACTTCTAAACCGAAAGGCAAGAAGAAACAGAAAAAGGGTCAGAATCGTAATACAATTCCTAAAGGGGGCAATGGACCTCAGGGAGGAGTGAAAAAGCCCAAGGGCAAGTGTTTTTATTGCAAGGAAGCAGGGCACTGGAAAAAGCAATGTTCAACTTATCTCAACAAAGTGAACAATAAAGGTAAATTTCATTCACTAGTTGTTGAATCATGTTTGGCGGTTCTATCTACCTGTACCTGGTGTGTAGATACGGGAGCCACTAATCATGTTTGCAATTTTTTGCAGAGGTTCCAGGAAACCAGGCAGCTAAGATATGGGGAGATTTATTTGCTTATGGGTGATGCTACGAGAGTGGCAGCAATTGCAGTAGGAGATGTTAGTCTAAGTTTTAGTAGAGATAAGACTTTAATTTTAAGAGATTGTCTTTATGTTCCCTCCATTAGGAGGAATTTAATTTCTGTTTCCAAATTGGTTAAAGACAGTTATTCCGTTTATTTTAATAAATTTGTGGTTATTAAGTACAATAAGCATTTTATTTGTTTTAGTTCATTGGTGATGATCTTTATATTATTAATCCTATTCTCCTAAACTGCAACTGACTGAATTGAATAACACAATTACCCCCATGTAAGAGAAAGGAACCATCGCAAATGAACCAAACGCATCTTTGGCATTTATGCCTGGGTCATATTAATCTACACCGAATATCAAGACTAGTTGCAAATGGACCATTACAGTCATTGGTAATCGATGCCCTTCTAGTCTGCGAATCTTGTTTAGAGGGGAAAATGACCAAGCGCCCCTTTTCGGCGAAAGGCTATAGGGCTAAAGAACGGTTGGAATTGGTTCACTCTGACCTGTGTGGGCCCATAAATGTTCAGGCAAGAGGTGGCTTTGAGTATTTCATTACTTTCATTGATGACTATTCAAGGTATGGGTACATTTACTTAATGCGCCGTAAGTCCGAATGCTTTGAGAAATTCAAGGAGTATAGGGCGGAAACGGAGAAGCGTTTAAGTAAGAGTATCAAGACACTACGATCTGATCGTGGTGGCGAGTACCTCTTTGGAGAATTTAGGAATTACTTAGTACAAGAGGGGATTACATCCCAGCTGTCTGCACCAGGTACACCTCAACAAAATGGTGTCACAGAAAGAAGAAATAGGACTCTAATGGATATGGTAAGGTCAATGATGAGTTATTCGGATTTACCTAATTCGTTCTGGAGGCATGCTCTAGAAACGGCTACATATATTCTAAACTTAGTTCCATCTAAGTCAGTACCTACTACACCCACAGAACTATGGACTGGGCGCAAACCCAGTTTAAAGCACGTTTGAATTTGGGGTAGTCCAGCACATGTGCTGAAAGGGAACACAAATAAGTTGGAACCAAGAACAGAAGTTTGCATTTTCGTTGGCTATCCCAGAGGAACAAAAGGTGGTTTGTTCTATAACCCTCAAGATCGAAAGGTCATTATTAGCAACAATGCTCGATTCTTAGAAGAGGACTATATCATGAACCACAAACCCAAAAGCAAAATTGTTTTAGAGGAATTGAGAGGAGAAAGACCTACCCAAACTTTTCCATCGCCAATAGCACAGGAAGAGGCACCAAAAGATGGAGAACTCGGCATTCCATTACCTCGTCGTAGTGGGAGGATTGTCGAGTCTTCAGCTAATGATATTCCAAGTGAAGCCATCAACATGATGGGTGATGAGCCGGATCAGCATGTCGATGATGGCACACCAGGATTAGTTTTGGCACAACGTGATACTACTCATACACAGACACAGGATGTGCCTCGTTGTAGTGGGAGGGTTGTTTGTCCACCTGAGAGGTATATGTTCTTGGGAGAGTCATACGATAAAGTCCCTGATTAGCTAGATACCGAACCCTGTAACTATAATGAAGCAATCCAAGACAAATATGCAGAACTATGGCAACAAGCAATGCAATAAGAAATGGATTCTATGTACCATAATCAAGTCTGGGATCTT
The DNA here is from genome assembly GCA_029852735.1 of Persea americana. NCBI lineage: Eukaryota > Viridiplantae > Streptophyta > Magnoliopsida > Laurales > Lauraceae > Persea > Persea americana. The sequence continues at coordinate 21,422,519 of CM056812.1, read as the reverse complement.
GTAGAACCACTAGAGGGGATAAAACCTATCGGTTGTAGGTGGGTCTACAAGAAGAAAAGAGGGGTGGATGGAAAGGTTGAAACCTTCAAAGCTAGGCTTATTGCGAAAGGGTTTACTCAGAAAGAAGGTATCGATTATGAGGAGACTTTCTCGCCAGTAACCATGCTGAAATCCATTCGGAATTTTTTATCCATTGCGGCTTATTTTGATTACGAAACTTGGCAAATGGATGTCAAGACAGCATTCCTTAATGGAAATCTTGATGAATGTACCTATATGGTACAACTAGATGGATTCATAGCTAAAGGTCGTGAGCACATGTTGTGTAAGCTTAAGAAGTCCATTTATGGACTTAAGCAAGCATCTAGATTTTGGAACATTCGTTTTGATCAAGCCATTAAATCTTATGGTTTCGAGCAGAAGCCAGATGAATCTTGTGTGTAAAAGAGGTGCAAAGGCAATGTGGTGATTTTCTTAGTACTTTATGTAGATGACATCCCACTCATTGAAAACGATGTCGGGGTGTTGTCTTCGGTCAAAATATGGTTGAGCAGTCAGTTCGATATGAAGGACTTTAGGAGAAGCTAGTCACATTCAAGGGATTAAGCTTTTGCGAGATCGGAAACAAAGAATGTTGGGCTTGTCTTAAGCGGTTTATATTGATGTGATTCTTGCCCGTTTTAGCATGCTAGATTCCAAGAAAGGATTTCTTTCTTTCAGGCATGGAATCACTTTATCCAAGGATTAGTGTCCTAAGACACCTGATGAGATAGAAAAAACGAAGGAAGTACCTTATGCTTCGGCGGTGGGAAGCTTCATGTATGCAATGCTATGTACTAGACCTAATATTTGTTTTGCCGTTGGCATGGTTAGCAAATACCAGTCTAATCTAGGGAGAGAACATTGGACTGCGGTTAAGCATATACTTAAGTACCTTAAGAGGACTAGAAATTATATGCTGATTTACCAGGCAGAAAGTTTGATACCCATTGGGTACACAGACTTGGACTTCCAGTCAGATAATGACGCCAGAAAGTCGACTTAAGGATTTGTATTTACATTGGGAGGTGGAGCTATAAGTTGGAGGAGTGTCAAGCAATCATGTACTGCTGACTCTACCATGGAAGCTGAATATGAGGCAGCTTCTGAAGCAATCAAGGAGGCAGTTTGGCTCATAAACTTCTTGATGGAGCTAGAAGTGGTACATTCGGTAAAATCACATATAATACTTTATCGTGATAATACTGGTACGGTTGCTAATGCAAAGGAGCCCAGGATGCATAAGAAGGGTAAGCACATTCAGCACAAGTATCATCTCATACAAGAAATCGTACAGAGGGGTGATATAATTATGACCAAGATTGCATCGACGGACAACCTGGCAGATCCTTCTACAAAGAGCTTACCAGCAAAGAGCTTTGATAGACATGTGGAAGGCATGGGGTTGAAATATATGTCAGCATGGTTTTGAGTCTAAGTGGGAGATTGTTGGAAATTTATACGAAAAGCATACTTTTATGTATTTGTCTTTAACTAATTAGTATATTTTGTCTTTTCATCTAAATGAGATTTTGTATGGGCAAATGGTTGCATTATTTATGATTATGCATGTGTGTCTTTTATTCTATCAAGTAGACAAGTTGGTATATAGAGTTCTACTTATGCACGGAAGACTTTTCTGTCGGTTCTTATAGAATATAAGTTTTTGTTCACAATCTAGATGGACTTGGACACACCATCGGTACGATTGTAGCATGATGTTTCAGCAGGCTTGTCTTGGCAGGGGGAAACGGTATAGTTTCGACTCATCATGCTAGTACGCTTTGTGTGTATTGAACAAGACCACTTTTGGGTTTATTATATCTTTATACTGACTATATAAGATGATTAACATCCAAATGGTTATTATGAGTGCTTGTACTCTTAATCCTAACATACATAATAGACACATACATTTAGTGTTTGCCATTTTGATTTGCAAAGGAGTGAGATCTTTTATGGGTTAATAATCTTAGTAAATTGGATGACTATACTACGTGTATGGTGCACATTAGTTTATAGTTTATTGACGGAATCCACGTCCCATAATTGGGATTGATGATATCCCCTTGATGAAGCTTTTAAGTTTTGATTATGTCAAACCCTGGAGGTGGACTTCGTGTCCGACATATCAAATAAGTTAAGTGTAAGGTCTCAAGGAATTGTAAAGATATCGATTAAATATAGATGTCGGTAATTATTTAATCGATGGATATCTGAAATCTTAACGTGGGGAGATTAATAAGCATTTAATGACATGAAGCTCGAAATATTAATTTTGAGAATAAGGACAGGAGTGCAATTATAATTTTCTATTGGACTGAATTGTAATTTATGGAACTAGGATTCTAATTTGGGTCGAATTAGGGTTTCCTGCTTCCATAAGGAGCCTATCCTTATTTACTTCTTAAGGTCCCTATTGTAGCCTATAAATATGCGCTATTGCTCTCTAGGTCAATAAGAAGAAAAATCTCGTTTTAGAAAGCAAAGATATTTCAAAGAAGAGGCCCACTCCCTAGTGCGAATTCGAGCATAGAGGAATATAGTAGAAGATCTTGAGATTTTCGGGTTGCTGCAAGACCGAGATCAGATCAGAAAGACAGAGATCAAATCAGAGAGATCTCGCAGGTATGGTCTTTGATCATCTTCGTTTAAAGCTATTTTCGCATTGATCTGTACGCAATATCTAGGGTTCCTGGTGGAAATTCTTTTCTAACACACGGATCCTAGACGGAAGAAGGATGCATTCTGGAAAGGAAACCGAAAATGGTCGGTCACCTGTCGGCTAGCAGCGGAGGTGCATTGCGGCTAGCCGGCAGCTGACCGCTGGTCCCAGACAACTTGCAGCATTCTGCGTTTCTAACCGCGAATCTTGGTGACTTTGCGGTTACTTGGCAGTTAATCATTGTCAAATTTCGGCTAGCCGCCGACGTTGTCCCGCTCAAAATGAGCATTCTGTATTTCTAACCGAACTAGGTCGGCTAGCTGCCAGTCACCATTCTGTTAGCCACCGAGGTGACCACTGGCTAACCGCCAGCTACGGGAACAACACAGTAGATTCAGATTCTGGTCATTCCTTCTCCAAAACAACACAGATTCCATTTAAAACAAAACTAGAGTTAAAAAAAAAATCATTTAAACCACAATAGATCAGACAAACATAAGAGTAGATTTCTAACACAAGTGACCATATTTGCTACGAATATAAGAACAAACCTAGAAAACACATTTGAGGCTAAAATGACATCCATTCCAATTTAAACATTTGAAATGCTAAAAGGATTACTTGCCTTAGATCAAGAAATGAAAATCCCAACTTCCTCAAAGGTCTTACTCAAGAGTGGAGCCAAAATCTACAAAAGCCTCAAAGACAACCTCAAAATCCATACATTGTGAAAACAAAGAACCCATTTCGAAAATCAATTTGCAAGGGTGAAAAACAAAATCATTAGAAGTTAAAATGACTCCATTGGAGAGATTGGTTGAAGCTCTTACCTAACAAAGTCCAAACAAGAAGAAAAGAAGAAAATGGTGAAGTTGCCTAGCTTAAAACACCCAAGAAATGGGTCCAAGGAAAAGCTTGAAAGGAGAGGAAGAAGATGATGAAAACAAATCTTCAATCTATGCTCCAAAGATTGCGATGCAAGGAGGAGAAAATGGAGGGAAGAAGAAGCTCCCAAAATGAGCTGGACGTGAAACCCACGGACGTGTGCAAGAATGAATGAAAGTGAAGGAGAAAAGAGGGTATTTGTCTTGAGGTGAGTGTGGGTCCCAAAGGCCTGGAACTTCAAAGGCCTAAAACATGGTCTTGCGGGCTCCGGATGAGATCGATGAAGAAGGATAAAATGATCCTCGAAAAATCTAGTTTTAAAAAGTATATTTTTGACATTGTTCCGGGCTATCGAAAATCATGTCCAGATTTGGGTTGAAAAGACAGTTTTGCCCCTCTTTGGCCAAAACACAGGTTTTTAGGCTCCGAACAGAGATGGACTGAAAACGAAAGTTGTAGCATATAATAAAGACATTCAAAACACATCAAAATCACAATTGAATCAGAAGTCTAGTAACATCTTCCCATGCTAACACGTGCACTAGGGGCGCCCCTGAGCGTGTCTGACTCAACTAACGCTCTCAAAATTTTCAAAAAAAATACCAGGACTAAATCAAACTATTCTAACCCAACGATCACTAAACTCTCTTAAGACTAGACACTCTCTTTAAAAACACTTATCGAGCTAATCTGGGTTGGGGTCTGATAACCGAAGAAGAAACTTTCTTACAATCTGTAAGGTTTACTTCAATTTGCCTCATACTAGCTACAGTTGCACATATGGACTTAAAGCTTTACTAAGTGGATGTTAATTTCTCACAAGAGAAATTGAAAAGTGACCTATAAAGGTCTACTTGTTAGTTTATGGCATAAGGCTAGGAGCAGGTGATATGTTTGCTCTAGTTGTAGATTGTCTAAAACAACTGGTCTATATAATGAAGCCTTAAATTAGTCTTAACTGATGAGCTTATGATAATAGTAAAGGATTATTGTATATACATTGAACATTCCACATATAGCTTTGTTTGTTTGTCTATGATGTTGAAGACATCTGGTATGCTAAAAGTAAAACTCAATTGATTGAATTCGCTAAGGGGTGATTATCAACAAAGTTTGAAATAACTAAAATGGGCAATGTTGATTGTGTGCTTAGCATTAAAATCCTTAGGGATTGCTGTTTGCACAACAAGTCCATGAATATTCCTTTGAAAGGAATACAAGCTTAAATTTAGATATGTATCCAAAGACTCCAAATAAGATGTCCGAAAATTTTTGGTTCCAGTGTAGTTGGGAATTGAGTGTACAAAAAGAAAAAGTACACAAACCAACATAAATGAGATGATAAAAAGCCGGTTTCACGAAAACCTAAGGTTGGAACACAGGAGAGCAGTCAAAGGAACTTTAGAGGAACATTGTAAATTGTTTGCTATGTAACCAATGGAAGGATTTGTGTTTTGATAGTTATGCTGCTGCTAAAAGGGATGTAACTGAGAAAAGCACAAATTGTGGTTGGAATGAGCATTCTTGTGCTATGTGAGAGCAGCAAGAAAGCTTCCTGTGTAGCCTTTTGGAGGCTAGTGCATAGCTAGTTCCTCAATAAATCAAAGTAGTTTGGTTGAGTGGCTTCTTACAGCAATTAGAGATTGTCTTATATGCACCAGCACTTTGACATCTCTTAAAAATGAGAAAGTTGTTTTGGCTCATGCTGAGAACCTCAAAAACTTAATAAGGTATCTATACATAAGAGACAAGATTGAACAAAAGAAAGTGATCATGATACACATTCCGTGAGTTAAATGGTTTGAGACCTACTCACCTTGTTGATAATTAGGGATTATTTGTTACACGTTGAATCCCTAGATTATTTAGAATGTTATGATTAGTGATCATTCGGTTGACGATACACGTACTCACTAACTATACGATAGTATGCATGCTAGTTGTAGTTCAAGATGAAATACAACAAATAAAATTGCAATGGCATTGCATGTGAGTGACAGCTGGTACAATGTGATAAAGTATGTCAATAGACTAAGGTTGGCTCACTCACACAAGCAATCGCCTCTAACGCTAGGAAGAGCGAGTAGAGATGAGACTGTTTGAATTATAGCGCTTAATGTATGGTTAAAGCATTGAAGCAATATTAGTTTGAACTCATATATGGAAGTCGCCTTGGTTAGTACCAAGATGAGATTCTGAAATCCAAGGAATCGGCATAGATGATTTCCCCATTATCTATGTGTCTATCTGATGAGAGCTGAGTGTGAAAATTGTTATCTAGCACTTTGGAAGTGAGTAGATAAAAGTTTCAAGTTTGGTGCTTAGAAGAGAGCAACAAGACTAAGACTTATATGGTGTATCCTTTGATTATGGAGAGCAGACGTACACTCTTTTCTTATCATGCAGGATCTCCTATCAGGTTATTGTACTTTTGTTATTGTACTTTTGTTGGAAGTAACCTGGTTACTTGGACAAGCAAAAAGCAAAGTGTGGTTGCTCAGTCTAGTGTTGAAGCCGAATATCGAGCTATGGCACATGGTGTGTGCGAGCTCCTATGGATAAAGGGCCTAATTCAAGATCTAGGCATGCAAGATAATGGTCTTTTGAGACTATATTATGACAATAAGGCAGCTATAAGTATTGTCCAGAATCCAGTTCAACATGACCGAACCAACCATATAGAGATTGATCGACATTTTATTAAGGAGAAAGTTCTAAGATGGGCAAATCTGCATTCCTTTATGAGATCAGAAGTGTTCACTAAAGAAATAGCGAAGTGTTTACTAAAGGTAGCAAATTGTTTCATACTTTCATTCCTTTGTGTGCGAGACGGGCATGTGAGACATACATGCTCCACCTTGAGGGGGAGTGTTGTAATATGAAATATTAGAGTGCTTCACCTCGATGCTACCTAGTCCTACCTTTCCAAAGGAATAGCTGAGCTGGATTATCAAGCATCATGATGGAAAGTCCGGAAAGCCATGAAGTCAGATCAATGCTAATAGCTTAGGAACTTCACATTTTTTAGAATATCAAAGCGTTGTCAACACATTACCCTTCCATGGCCATGAACATATCACTTTGGTAGTTTGCACAGAAATGACCCTATCGGACAAATTTGACAAAATTTTGTAATCTGTCTACCAGACTATCGGACAAATTTGACAAAATTTTGTTTTCTATCTACAAGAGAGCTGACAGATATATCAAATTGTTGTTCTAAAATATAATATGAACTTTAGAAACATGTGTGGCACTTTGTCTATATATTGGATGCACAAGCAAGCAAATCTATATATTCCACACAAGATCAAGTATACAACGATGCTCTAGAAATGCCAGAAAAGAATCTTGGTTATCATACCATCTCTGACTTCAATTGCTGAGTCCTCTCCAACAATTTCATTTCCATTTCCTATTGTCCAAAAGAATAAAAGAATCACAATTCAAGCATACCCTTAGCAGCAAACACCTACAAAGTACAAACATCTTGGTCGCCCTTCTTACCAGTACTATGTTTTCCTTAGCTTCTTAGACTGCATCCTCAGGACATCCTTCAACTTGGGTGGCAGGGTCAGCTAATAAAAAAATGCAATCCATGTAAAGTAGAACGGGATCTTGGCCAAGCCTGCTCCAAGGAACCTGAAATTAAATTATGCCAGCGAAGATCTAACTTATTTATGATTAAAAAACACACCTGAATGGCAGTCTCACTATGAGATTACACTAACAAACAAAATCCTCCAAACAAATTCGAAAGTGGACACACTTGATCACAGCATGATATATGGAAGGCAAAACATGGAAGTAGAATATCAGCCACTAATAAATACCTATCTAAGGCACAACCTGACTAAATAGTTAAGAGTAAAGAAAGAGCTAGAATCAAAATAAAAATAATAAGGGGGAGAAACAAAGGTTAACACCTAGACCTAACCTGATAATAAAAAAATAAATAAAAGATAGCAATTATCTGAATAACTCAATTATTAGAAAAATAGGAAGAAAATGAATTTCTACATCATCAACCATCAATCATTCCTCTATCAATATGAATTCATAAATTAAACCAAATCAAACATTTGTCCTTCCTATGCCCTTCTAACCATTCTCTACAAGGAGACTATTACAACCACCATTGTATTTTTTCTCTTTTTTGTGATGGTGGGTGGGAAAGATGGAGTTATATTCAATAGGCACCAAGGGGGTGCCACCCAAGTGCAAAGCAAAGGCTTTGTTAATTAGACTTCAAAAACATCATCAATCAGATCTAAAAATGAATGAAAATCTATATTACTGTGCAAGAAACACAAGCGAAGCCAGCTGTTACACTTGCTATGAACACTCGTCTCCAAACCACCAAACACTCTTCTGTTCCTATCTTTCCACACTATCAACCAGATTGCAAGGGGGACGTCCATTCTGATGCGATTCCGGTCTTCACCTCCATGGGTATAGCTCCATGCTGTAAATCCCATCTTGACTAAGGAACTTCTCACCCAATAAGGACAAGTTATGCTAAGAGCAGTATGCCATAAAAATTGTCCAATTGAAATGCATTAAAAGATTATTAATGTTGACACAAAAAATGTCGCTTTGCCTCCTCAACATCAAAAGCTACATGGAGCCGCATCCTACTACAAATAGGCAAAGCTGCTTCAAGCATCAGATCTTGTTAAAATCAAACAAAAACTGCAAGATCCTCCAAAATAGCCAAAAAAAGAGGTATGCATGAAGTTTTGGGCCATTTCGACACCATTTGGCCTAACTTCAATCCTCCAACAGCTGAGAGCGAGCTTCCGGCGGTGACAGTGTCAAATACATCAAATCTTCGATCAGAGCCTATGGATGGTCTCAAAATACCTCCAAAAGGTTCCACGTCGAATTTCAAGTAAAACCGACACCGTTTGACCCTCCATCAACTCTCGAAAGGTGAAATCAAGCGTCCCGGCGGCGAGAACCCCCGATGCTGCCACTCATAAAAAAAAACACATGAGTAGCTTCTACATGCTTCCAAAAGGTTGCACGTCAAATTTCAGGTCATTCCGACAACGTTTGACCCGGTTTTGAAGCTCCAAAGCAAAATCAAGCCTACCGGCGACGAAGCTCCCTGGGACCATGGCATCTAAATCGGAGCTAATGGATCATCGCAAAATGACTCCAATAGGCTCCCTGTCAAATTTCAGGTCAATCAGACATCAGATGACCACACATCAAAGCTCGACATCTTCCGCACGGTGAAATCAAGTCAAGCATCGACGGGACCCTAAACGGCTTCAAAACTCAAATAAAATCCCATGGTTGGTCCTATCTAATGCTCAAGAAGCTTCACCTCAAATTCTAGGTCATTCCTACATCGTTTGACTTAGTTTCAACTCTTGGCGGAAAATCGGCTACGGAGTCTTCGGCTTTTCCAAAAAATAGGAAACTTTGTGCTCTGATTTGCACGACTTCTCGATGGGTTTTCTTCAGTGAAATCAAGCCAATAAATGAGGAGAAATGTCAAAGAAAAATACAGGAGAAAACATAAGCGAAAAAGCCCAAGAAACAGCCAAGAAACGGCGACTGGACGGCGACCGAAAAATGGGCAAAAACCCCATGGTCGCCGGTGACCATGGCCCATGGTCGCCGGCCCCATGGTTTCCGGCGACCATGGGTGCATGGTCACCGGCGACCATAGGAATCCGGGTCACCGGATTTTCCCCGGAAACCCACTTTTTTTCGATCCTTCTCGCGTTTCGCGACGTTTGACCCATGTGATTTTCTCAAATTTTTATTTTTGGAGCATGATATCCGTCGATCTTCGTCAACATCACGGATCCGATGTTGAAATCATTCGATCATCATTGGACACTCCAAAACCGCCAACCGGCCGACCAAGAAAGTACACTTTCTGCCCGACCGATCGAGAAATTGACTGGACAGATGTTGCCGGCCCATTGGTGTCAACCAATGTCTGAATTTGCATCGTCATCCGACATCAAATAACATGCGGATTCATCGATGATCATCACAAGAAGAATTCCAAAAGACGTGGCGCAGCCCGCGACTCTTCAAGCGACGCGGCAGCCGATTAATGAAGTTAAATGACCTTTTTATGACAACTTATTAAGGTCATTAACTCATTATTTTGAACGGCCCAATCAGAAGCAAGCAGATGGGAGTTACAAGTCCAATTAATCATGACAATTGACCATGTAACTCCTATCATTATGGAGATTAATCATGGTAATTAACCATGAAACTCCCATCATCTTGGAGATTAAATGCCCATTATTCTCCATCGGCCAATCAAAATCCAAGAAAAAGGAGTTACAAAATTCTGAAATTAAATCTTGTAACTCCTCCCATCATGGAGCATTAATACCATTAATGCCCATAAAACCCTCCTAACGGCCACCAAAAGCCTATAAATAGGCGGTCAATCCAAAGGGAAAGGGTCCTAAAAAATTATCTGAAAACTATCCTGAAGAATTCTCTGCACAAAGAAGCTCTCCTGCCTTGAAGAAACCCTGCTGCAAGAACTACAAGGTGATCAAAGTCCCTTGGGGGGCCGCCCCCCCCAAGGTTTCACCCTCTTCTTCTATCCAACATGGCTTGGATGCGGCTTTTCAGCCCGCTACCCTTTTTTTTATTGGATATAGGACCTTCCCTTGGCCTTTGTCCTCTAACATATATGGGGTCCAAGCCAAACCAAGTGAACTAAAGCATCAGATGTTCTCATCTGAAGGACGATTGCGAAGTCCATACATGACTTGAGACCGTCGATCTTAACGAGTCCCCACGATCGCTTGAAAAGTCAGATCCCTCTTTCTTCCCCTTCTATTGTATTTTGTATTTTTTTTTTAAAGAAACAAAAAATCACAATTCTTGTCTTTCACTATTGATAAGATTTGTAAAATCGCATTCCATGGCAAAATCGCCTTCTACGGCACAAAACTGCCTTTCACGGCAAACTAAACAAAATCGCCTCTCACGGCATTTTAAAATCTTGTCTCTTTCTTTAAATATATGTGCAATGGAAAGTTAGAAAAAAAGTTCGATTTCCTTTCTACTTGTGAAGGTGAATCTCCGGATCACCATTTCAAATTCCAAGTAGAATAGAAAATTTGGCATACCCGTACAAAAAAGAATGTTGATGCTTGCTCTTTTTTTTCTCTTCGCCCCGCTGCACCCCGACAACCCAGGACAGAGGAAGGCAAGAAAGGAAAAGACGGGTCCATCAAGTTGGCACACCCGGTGGGACCTTGCTCATTTGAGAACACGATGCTTAGAATCCTTCGCTCCTTTCTAGTTGGTGGCCTATGTTGCATCTTGTATCTAAAAAACATGAGATGTTCTTTTGGATTCAAATTGGGGAAACTTTGGTTCTTTTGTTTTCGTACAATGGCTCGCAGAAATATTTGAGCCAACGTTTGGATTGGGAGGGGCCATTTTCCTCTCTTTGATGGGTCCATTGGAATTCTTTCAAAAAAAAAGTTCAAAAAAATAAATTTCAAATTCCTTTAATTGGATTCAAATTGGAGAAACTTTGGTTCTTTCCTTTTCGTGCAATGGCTCGCAGAAATGTTTGAGCCAACGTTCGGATTGTGAGGGGCCATTTTCCTCTCTTTGATGGGTCCATTGGAATTCTTTAAAAAAAAACAGTTTAAAAAAAAAAACTTTTCAAATTCCTTTCATTGGATTCAAATTGGAGAAACTTTGGTTCTTTCCTTTTCGTACAATGGCTCGCAGAAATGTTTGAGCTAACGTTCTGATTGGGAGGGGTCATTTTCCTCTCTTTGATGGGTCCATTGGAATTCTTTAAAAAAAAAAGTTAAAAAAAAAAACTTTTCAAATTCCTTTCATTGGATTCAAATTGGAAAATTTTGGTTCTTTCCTTTTCGTACAATGGTTCGAAGAAATGTTTGAGCCAACGTTCGGATTGGGAGGGGCCATTTCCCTCTCTTTGATGGGTCCATTGGAGATCTTTCAAAAAAAAAAAATGCATTAAGGTTGCACCAATTGTGTTCTTTGACCAAAGTGGATCTAAGAAAAGCCTTGTCCAGAGTGTGGAGGCAGCTAGACTGTTCGAGGTAAGGGTCCTTCAAATGGGTTCATTAAGTAATCCTACCTTACCTGGGGGCTAATCTATCTACTAAGGTTTCATAAGACCGAATTGGAAGACCTATGTGCACTCTTCAAAAAAAAAATCTTAAAAAAAAAAAAAAAAAACTTCTGTCACTATTGTATTCAAATTGGAGGAATTTTGGTTCTTTCCTTTTTCGAATTTAGGCTTGCATAAATGTTTGAGCCTGTATTCAGATTGGAAAACCATTTGCTCTCTTTTATGAATTCAATCTTGACTTTTCAAAAAAAAAAAACCTCCCGTCATTATTGGATTCAAATATGAGAAATCTTGGTTCTTTCCTTTTTCGGATTTAGGCTCGCAGAAATGTTTGAGCCTGTATTGGGATTGGAATACCATTTGTTCTCTTTTGTGAACCCAATCTTAACATTTCAAAAAAAGAAATCCCATCTCGTGTCCTTTTTCAAGGATGCGATTTACAATATTTGTGCCTAGCGGTGCTAGTACGCCCTTTCGGGTCTACTGTATTCGCGACCGACACATTTGTATCTCTAACCTTATATCATCTTACCTCGAGTGAGCTTCGCTTCTCGGTAATTTGAATTAAGGTTTACAATTGCTTCTAGCAGTCACTGGAACGCTCATTTCGAGCTGACCATACTTGCGTTTAGAACAATTGTACCCTCTATGGCTTTTTGCCTTCTTCATTATGCTCAGAACTGGGCCATGCCCCTGAGTGATTTGAAAAGACAAAACCATAGTATAACCCATTTATGATCACCATATTCTTGTGATTACTAATGGATGTGGTCTTGTTTCAGAAGTTTTTCCAAAACTAACAATGGCAGCCTCATTAACCATCACCTTTGACGAAAACAAGTACCAAGTCATGCTTCAAGAGAAGCAAAGCAAGGGTACTTTCAAACGCCCTGCTAGTTGCCGGAGCATCACCTCCCTCGGCAACTCTCAAAACACTGGATCTACCTCTACTCCCCGGACCATCGTCTTTGAGTCGCTGGGACCATTCCCACTACCCGTAGAAGAGACGGCGCCTGCTAAGAAGCAGAAAACCGCCCTTCAAAGTGTCGATGCCCCGACACCAAAGGCGGTCGCCAAGAAACCTGAGGCCCGTGGCAATCCCACAAAGCCCCAACCTACAAAAATCCAGGTCTGCCCTAAGACTTAGTCCCCGCGATCTTCCCCAAAACAAAAAAGGTCCTGGACATCTGTAAAGCTAGTATACCTGGCTCTCAAGGAGAATAGGTTCTATCCTCTTGCCTACAACAAAGGAGAGAAACATACCCTTCACCGAACTACGAAAACTACTCAACACGAGCCGGCTTGCTCATACGAGCCCAAAATCAAGTCGTGCATCACAAGGCTTCGACAAGAACCTGCCAGGGCCTGCTCTCTTGCAACTCGACCCTTCATCTCAACAGGGGCCAAGCTTACAAAATTTAAAGCTTCGCTGCGACAGGCCAAGGACCGTGTCCAGATCCTGTCCATGCCAGTCTTCAAGGAAGACAAGCCCGGTTGCTGCACATGAGGGACCACGTCCTTTATTGCCATAGCACAGCCCGAGCTAACCGAAGCTCAAATTGCTCGTCGCATACGTCGCCACGCGGCATATCGACAAAAGAGATTAGAGAAGCAAAGAACCCAGCATTCTGAGCTTCAAATCTCCCAAAAATGGGTCGAAAAAGAAAGATCTGACCAAGTTGCTGCTGTCCACATGGTTGGTAAAACCAAAAGAAGGCAGAAATCAGCAACAAAAATACATGTTAGACGACCGGTGACTCGCAGCGTCTCTCGGACGAGAAGAAATCAGGAAGAATCTCCCACTCCTTCGAGCCAAGGACACCAGAGTGATCATTCATCGGGCTCTTCATCTAGAAGAATGAGCTCCAGCTCAGTCACTAAGACAGTATCCTCTTTCGACTCACGAAGGATGAATGTCTTGGTCACAAACTCTGAGTAGCCTCCACCACATGACGACGTGGCTCTACGCATTCAGCAACTAGAGCAAGGACAGCAGAGAATAGAAGTTCTGATGGAAAACCTCCTTCTCACTCTCCTGCGTCCACCAAACAATGAGGAAGTTCCTCCACAAGATGAGGCAAATGGTGGAGAAGATGAGTCACGCGCCCTTACTAAAAAGGATGTTGACAATATCCTCGCCAAAGCAAAAGAAGAGGATACACTGAAGGAGCATGGGATCAAGCCGCCATATCCCTTATGGATGGACTCGGTTCCGTTCCCCCCAAAGTTCAAACAACCTCTTCTCCAAACATATACAGGGAAAGGTTCAACTAGACAGCACGTCATCCACTTCAAGATCCTGACAGGAATGATTGCGGATCAAGATGCTCTCAAGATCCGTCTCTTTGCAAGTACCCTAAATGGTACGACCTTTGATTGGTACTCCACTTTGCCAAAGGACTCCATTCAAAATTAGACCATGCTAGAGACACGTTTCCTGACCCACTTCAAATGTAAGGATCATCCTGTTACTATAGCTCAACTCTGCAGCCTTAAACAGGGAGAGAATGAGTCGACATACGACTTCATTCACAAATGAAAAGCAATGGCATACAAATGCTTAGATGTGCTACCACAAGCGTCGCTAGTCGACATTTGCCGAAACAACACGAGAGCAAGGATCCGCTCCATGATCACCGACAACAAATCAAAGAACTTGGGAGAACTCCTAGAATCATCTATGGAGGCTGAAATGGTGATCAAAGACCTCAACAGTCAAAAGTCATCAAAGAAGGAACCGACCGCCATTCCGACCTCCAAGCCAAAGAAAAAAGAGGTTCTCAATGTGCAAACCAAGTCAGCCCTCAGCTGCCAAAGAAAGCTGAAAACAAAGCAGCAGGTAAGGGACCTAAACTCTCTGATGCCTTCAAAGAACGAGTAGAGAAGAAATACCCGTTCGATGAAGATGTTGAAGAAATCTTTGGGGCTCTCTTAGCAAATGGTAAACTCACCTTGCCTGACCCCAAAAGACCGAGAGATGCCGGCAAAACCAATGATCCCCGATATTGTCCATACCACCAAATGGTCTCATATCCTCTCAACCAATGTTTCGTTGTGAGAGAGAAGATCAACGAGATGTGGAAAAACGGAGTCATTACCTTTGATATAAACTATGGGTCTGCCTCCGTTAACATGGTGTCATATGGACAAACATCCAAATCACCAAAGGAAAAAGTCACTACTTCCTTCAAGGTGATAAAAATGACCCAGACATCCCAAGAGCTGGTGCCTTACCCAACACCAAAAGGACAGCCCATATGGGTGCATCCCGATCTCCTAGAAGATGAGAATTGGGAGATCGTCAAAACAAAGCTGACCGCTCAATAAAGAAGGTAAGCCAAGAGACAACTCCGTAAGCTTAAACAGCAGGAGAAGGCTCAACCAAAACAAGAGGTCCCTGAAAAGGCAGAAACCTCCTCTATCGCTTCACTGGGGGCAACAGAGGAGTCTCTTCCCCATGCTTCAAGAGGGGTAATAAAATTCACCCTCTGTGATTTCATGCCACCACGGCTCAGGGATAAGACTACGCAGGGGGTAGCATACTCTTGTAACTCGGTAGTTGGATTCTCCACGAATGGATACGAGTCCAGTGACACTGCCAGTGACACAGATGAATGGGAGGAATCCCTTGAAACCAGAGATTATCTCTCCGGCGAAGAATGGATCCCGGAATCCCACCTTATGCCAGTAATCTGGTATAACCCCTTCCAACCACAGGGATCCTGGTCTGATGATGATGAAGACCAAGAGGCTGCCCAAAATGCTGTTGACACAGCACAAACAAATGCTCTAGTGGATCCCAACCAGGTTGAACCACAAAGAGCAGATGAAGAGGAAGATCTAGCTCCTATGCCAGATCTCGAAGAATATGCGAGGATCTTGCAGCGTCTCGCCATAGAGCAGGAGCAGGATCACATCAACCAGCTTCATCAAAATCCAGAACCGGAAGTCCTGGAAAATCTACAAGCATCTCCTCCAGTGACTCCGGAAAATGAAGAAAGTTGCTGGATTGATGATCCTCTTACATCGGAAGATGAGTCTGATTCCCAACAGTCTATTGAGGAGGCATCTTCTATCGAAGTTGCTTGCAATGTGATAGTTCAGGATAATAGTGCCTCTGAAGCTTCATCTGCTGAGGCCACGGACTCTCAGAATGCATCCGGTAGCATATCTTCTAGAGCTACATATTCTCGGGTGACTTCCACTGAGATAGCATCTTCTCAGCCATCGTCTCCTGAAACGGTCAAGTCAGAATTCAAGCCTCTTCCGACTGATCACCATGGAGAAGCTCTGGCTGAGGAAGTCTTCAAAGAAACCCCAGTCAATTGGTCCTAGGTACCCAACCTCATTGGAGATGTCTGGACCGAATGAAATACTGGACAAAGAATAAAAGTTGTTGGAAGCTGTTCAGGACTTGTTCCTGGAAAATGCTCCATGCAACGCAATAATTGAAGACGGCAATGCTGCTGCAGAGGTGTTTTCAGCAAATGGGGAGGATCGGACCCTTGAGCCCGAAGGGGGTCTTCCGAAAGAAGAACCACCTCTAGAAGTTTTTAAGTTGGAAAAGGTACCTACTCTGGCCGGGATTACCACAAAAACTACAACTAATCTTCTTCTTCTTATGTAAATCCTTCAGGAAAACAAGCTGTAAATGCCCCAAGTGGCGATCATAATGAAAATGCAGGCCCCAAGGAGGCTTTTAAGTATGACTTGATCGGGCACTTCAAACACATACCTGCACGACTACACATTCCAGACTTATTACGAATATCACCACAAACTCGTGATAGTCTCATTTCAGAACTGCAAAGGCTGAATATGGATGTCGACAAACATGCCCCACAAGTCCTACAAATTGAAATGGACTATAGGGTCAAAACGTCAAAAACCTCCTCAAAGGGAGAAAATAAAGAAGCTGGAGGACCTTGCACTGAATGCCTCTCGGTCCAAAAAGCCGCAAATGCTACCATCGCCTTTAATAAGGAAGACCTCCTGCTAGGTGAGACGAAGCACAACCGACCCTTGTACTTCACTGGGTACATCAAAGAGATGCCGATACACAGAGTCCAGATCGACTCGGGGTCTGCAGTCAAACTCATCTCTACTTCGACACTCGAAGAGCTGGGTATCCCACCTAGCAAACTAAGCCACACATCTGTATCCATCTTTGGATACGATGGGAGTGCTCAAAGGCCTATTGGCAAAATCAGGTTCAGGTTGCAAATCGGTGATCTTATCTCTGAGGTCACCGTATATGCAATAAACCCCCTTCATGCTACAACATCCTTCTCGGATGCCCTTGGATACACGAGAACGGTGTTGTCCCTTCGACTCTACATCAGTGCATCAAGTTTGTTGGCAGCGACGGCTTGATACATCGAGTGTTTGCAAACGAAAAGCCCTTCAAAGGCAAAAAAAGTCCATTTTGCAGACTCTCTGATGTACAAGGACAAGAAAGAGAAGGAGGAGGAGAAAATAGCATCCTTTGCCAGCAATCTCCAAAAAGACAAAGGCAAGGCTCCTCAACAATCATCGGAAGAAAATCAACCTTTCGGCAAATCCGGAGAAAGCAATCCATCTCCCTTCATTGTCTCCTTCAAATCTTCCAAACCCTTGGTAATCACTACTGAGGCAAAGAAGACAAAGCAAAAGACTGAGGGCAAGTTTGTTGTCTCCTTCGTGTCTATCATACAAGACATGGATTCGGATTCAGAGACTGAAGGCGATACATCGTCAAGCCAAGCTGATACTCAGGAAGTTCAGCCTGCCCTCGTTCCATTGGAGACACCTGCTGATGTAGAAGATCCTACATCCGCTACCTTCATCGTTCCGGCAACATCGGCAGAAGAGAAACCAATCTTCTTCCATAGATCAGACACTTCTTCATCATATTCTCTGCTTGAGCCTTTCCAAAATGAAGGTATGCCTCAACTATCCTTGTATAGTCCAATGGCACAAGATATCATAAAGAAAATGGGCTATGACGCTCAAAATCCAATTGGTTTGGGAGCTGGACGTGGTATCCTTATACCATTGGAACCCACCCTGACTAAAAGTCAGCTGAAAAATTGGAAACTCCACCGTTGCATAGACAAGTCTTCATATGGGTTGGGGTATGATCCTGACACTCCGATGAGACAGCTGACACAAAGGCTGCAGAGTCATTTTGCCGACCAGACCTCAACATCTTGTGTCGATGAAGACATCGATCTCCCTGGATATCTCTTCGAAGAGTTACCTGACAAGGACCCAAGAAGCTCATCAAATTGGTATGAATTCTCTGATGATGAAAAGGAATTGTCCGATGACACAGACGCACGGTTCTCTGATTCAGAAGAGCCATCGTCTCCAAAAGAAGTGCCTTACTTCGACCCAGTTTCAGCAGGTGATTGGGATGATCTCATAACAAGTCTTGAGAAGAATACCGATCAAGAAGATTTATGGACAGAAGCGAAGCCATGGTCTAAAAATGCCCTTGGAAATCCACAAGGTCTTGTTGAGCTGGAAGCCTCCGAAAATATTGTGGAGGAACCACCTTTAAAGCTTCCAACAAAAGATTATGTTCAAAAGATGGACTTGGGAACACCAGATAACCCAAGTCCTGTAGTCATAAGCAAGAATATAAAGGATGATGAGTTACCCGAGTATGTCTCTTTTCTTCTGAGTTTGTTGATTGTTTTGCATGGTCTTACGCTGAAATGCTTGGCTTAGATCCCAAAATAGCAATTCACAAACCAACCTACAAGAAAATGTCACGCCTGTCAAACAAGGCCAAAGAAGATTCCGTCCCGATGTGATGGACAAAATTAAAAAAGAAGTTCAGAAACTCAAAAACGTTGGCTTCATCCGCGAGGAACAGCATCCTGAATGGTTGGCCAACATCGTCCCCGTGACAAAGAAAAATGGGCAAATCAGAGTTTGTATTGACTACAGAGACCTGAATAATGCTTTCCCCAAAGATGAATTCCCGCTCCCCATACCAGAGGTAATGATTGACAACACCTGCGAGTTTGAGCGAATGACTTTCATGGATGGCTTCTCTGGCTACAACCAGATAAAGATGCATCCCGAGTATGAAAGGCATACATCCTTTCGAGCCCCATTTGGCTTGTATTGCTACACTGTCATGCCATTTGGTCTGAAAAATGCCGGTGCAACATGTCAGAGAGCTATGATGAAGATATTCTAAGATATGCAGCACAAGACGATCGAATGTTATGTTGATGACCTCACCGTCAAAAGCAAAAGAAAAGAAGACCATCTCCAAGATCTTCGAGAAGTCTTCCTCCGGCTTTGCAAACACAAACTGCGAATGAATCCCCTCAAATGCTTCTTCGGCGTCTCATCGGGTAAGTTCCTCTGATTCATAGTTCAGAAAGCATGAATAGAGCTTGACCCCATCAAAGTCAAGGCTATCCTAGAAATGCCATCTCCAAGAACTCTGAGAGAACTGAAAGAGCTTCAAGGAAGGTTGGCATACATCCGACGGTTCATTTCCAATCTATCAGGAAAATGTCGTCCATTTTCTCGCCTGATGAAGAAAGGTGTAGACTTTGTTTGGGATGCTGAATGTGAAGTTGCATTTCAAAACTTCAAGTCATACCTGACCAAACCTCCGGTGTTGGCTGCTCCCACAACCGGAAAACCATTCATCTTGTACACAAGAGCTCTCGACTATTCTTTGGGCGCTCTACTTGCATAAGAAAATGATGGAGGAAAAGAAGCTGCTCTATACTATGTCAGTCGCATGTTAGTGGGTGCAGAGCATCACTACTCTTCAGTCGAAAAAGAATGCCTGGCAGTGATGTTCGCTGTACAAAAGCTACGTCACTATTTGCTGTCAAACACAGTATACTTGATTTCGAGGGTCAATCTCCTAAAGGTCCTTGTCACAAAAGCAGGTTCTCTCAATGCCCGGCTGGCAAAATGGTCCATCCTTCTGTCACAATTTGATATTAGGTATGTACCACAAAAAGCAATCAAAGCTCAAGCTCTAGCAGATTTTCTTGCAGAGCATCCCCTGCCTAAGGATTCTCCACTTAGGGATGATCTCCCAGACGGGCCTGTCTACAGCGTGGAGACCTCCTTACCAGATGCCTCTTGGAACATGTACTTCGATGGTGGAACCAGGACAAATGAAAAGGGAAAGCCGATATCAGGAATTGGCATTCTCTTTGTTAGCCCTGACAAATACATGATTCCACACGCATTTTCGCTACTGGAACCATGTTCAAACAATGCAGCTGAGTACCAAGCCCTGATCTTAGGATTGGAACTCGCCTTCGAATCTGGCATCACCATGCTGGAAGCATTTGGGGATTCTCAACTGATCGTCAACCAGATGAATCAGAAAATGAAATCAGGAAGCCTGATCTGCTGCCTTACTACAACAAGGCGCAATCGCTTCGTCAAAAGTTTGACATCTGTCACATCACCCACATCCGCAGAGGTGAAAACATCCGTGTAGATGCCCTGGCTAGACTTGCTGCATCCATGGCAATCCAAGAAGGGGAAAACATGCAAATTACAGTGTGTCAAAGAAGGATTCTCCCTCCTCTCAACACACACCAAGCAGTTGTTGAATGCCACCGAGTGGTCGGAAGTCGGATTTTCATCCTTAAACCTCCGATTGGCGACTGGAGGGATTCGATCATTGATTATATTATGTTCGAAATCCTACCTGAAGATCCAAAAGAATGGGTAAGCATTCAAAGACGAGCCTCAAATTTTCATTTGGATATTCCCTCCAAAATGCTTTACAGAAAATCTTTCAATGGAGTACTTTTACGTTGCTTGTCACAGCAAGAAGTGGAAGAAACTCTAAAAGAAGTTCATGCTGGTCTTTGTGGAGCACATCAGGCTGGTCCTAAGCTCTACGATCGGATAAAAAGGTTAGGTTATTATTGGCCTACCATGGTAGCTGACGCAATGTAATATGTCCCCCGTCAAGCAAAGGTCCTTCGAAGCCTGGGGTATGGACATCATAGGTCCTATCTCTCCCCCGTCAAGCAAAGGTCATCGCTTCATCTTCGCCGCTATGGATTATTTCTCTAAGTGGTCAGAAGCATTTGCGTTCAGTGAAATGAAGACCTCGTCAGTCCTTCAATTCTTACGAACCAACATCATTTGTCGCTTTCGTATACCTAAAAGATTCATCCATGATAACGGACCACAATTCCAGGATCACAGATTCTACAGGTTCTGCGACAAATACAAAATCCAAAGTTGTCCTTCAACTCCGTATAAACCGGCAGCAAATGGACTAGCAGAAGCCTTCAACAAGACACTCTGCAAAATTCTCAAGAAAATGGTCTCTAGTCACAAAAGAGACTGGAGCGACAAACTGCCTGAAGCTTTATGGGCCTACCAGACTACTGTTCGAGGACCAACCCATAGCACACCATTCTCCTTGGTCTATGGATATGAAACAGTTGTCCCCCTAGAGGTACAAATTCCTTCTTTAAGGGTATCTCTACAAAATGAAATGACGCAAGAAAGCAACGTCAAATTGAGACTCCAAGAACTGGATAATCTCGATGAAAGACGACTCGAAGCTCTACAAAGCGTTGAGCTTTACCAAGCACTCATGGTAGGATCTTTTGACAAAAAGGTCAGGCAACGCGCCCACAAAAAGGGTGACTTGGTTCTTGCAGTGAAAAGGCCAATGGTTTTTGCCCATAAATCTAAAGGCAAATTCGAACCAAAATGGGAGGGACCCATCGTCATCGATAAAGTCTTCTCCAATGGCGCATATGCTCTTCTAAACATGGAAGGTGACAGTTGTATGCTGCCCATCAATAGCAAGTTCTTAAAGCGGTACTACCCTTGAAAACTTCCTACATCGAATCAGAGTGATGCCTGCATGGCCAAAGCCTATTCCTAGGTACTTGCTCGTCAAACCCACCCCTTTTAGAGTTTTCATTCCTATGTTGAAATTTCTAAAAACCCAAGACAATGCTTACTTTCAATGTTTCATTGTTCAGAAAAAAAAAAAAAAAAAAAAAACAAAAAACAAAATCAAACCCAATATCCAAGTTTAGGAGCCTCTTCCCTAACATGACCAAAACTTTCAATCCTTGAACACAAAATTCATGGTTTGAAACAAAAATCAGGACTTAGGAATTTCCACCCTAGTCCACCCGGACTTTTACCACCAAAGATGGTTTTGAGTCAAAATTTACAACCCTCGTGTCTTTAAACAAAAAAAAAGGTTTTTCAAAAAACCGTGGGGAAGCAACGTTTAGTCGATACTCACACAAAACCCAAAAATCGGAAGGATGCGAACCCCATTCGATACTTCCAAAACCTCAAAATCGCAAGAAAGCGACACCTCGTCGATACTTGCAAAATTTCAAAAAAAATTCGTGGAGACACAATGCTTCAGTTGATATCCACAACCCAAATCTCAAAACAAAAACTAAGGTTTGAAAAAACCTCAAAATTCAAAATCGTGGGGAGGTGACATTCCATCGATGCCCACAAAACCAAATTTTTTAGAAAAAAGCAAGGAAGCGACATTCAATCGATACTTGCACCCATATCAGCGAGGAAGCGATATTCCATCAATACTCGCAACTGAATGAGCAAGGAAGCGACATTCCATCGATACTTGCAATACCATTCAGCAGGGAGGCGACTCTTAGTCGATACTTGCATTTTGAAAACCAAAAAACTCGACTTTCATGCGGAAAACCTGGCTTTCATGCCAAAAAGCAAAAATCTGGCTTCCACGCCAACAAAACAAAAATCTGGCTTTCATGCCAAAAAATCAAAAATCCGACTTGCATGCCGACAAAACAAAACTTGGTTTTCAAAAAAAAAAACTTGGCTTCCATGCCGCAAAACCTGGCTTTCATGCCAAACAAACAAAATTTTGGCTCTTATGCCACAAAACCAAAACTTGACTTTCACCCACAAAAATTGGCTCTCATGCCAAAAACCGGCTTCCATGCCACAATCAAAATTCAGCTTTCATGCCATCTCAAAATTCTTCTTTCACGCCATCTAAAATTCAGCTTTCAAGCCATAAAAAACCCAGGCTTTTTGCCACAAAATCTAGCTTTCATGCCCAAAACAAACTTTTGACAAAGGATTTTCACAAAATGACAACCTTTTGATCAAATTCTCAAACAAACATTCCCATCCAACTTTTTACTTACTTTCATAAAAAAAAAAAAAAACAAAAAAAAAAAGAAGAAGAAGAATTTAAGTGAAACGAGGGAATACAAAAAAAAAAAAAAATGTTTATACATGGAGGTACCAAAAGAAAATAAGAAAAAGTTTGTTACAAAGTCAGGAGACTAGTCCGACATGGTCTTCAGCCAAAGGCTTTACTCCTCAAGCAAACTCTTGGCCTTAGCCTCCAAAGCTTCCAGGCCGCGTTTCTTCAGAATCTTCCCATAAAAAGCAGTAGGCCGTCGCGATCCATCCTCAGCATAAGGAAGCTCTTCCCAGAGAATCTGCCAATGTTTATATTCTTGAGTCTTCCTCCGGAGATTGCTTTTGACCTCCTCAACTTGGCGAATGAGAGTACTCTCTCTATCGCGAGCTTTCAAAGTGGCAATCCACTTGGCAGCAGCTTGTTCTTCCAATAGCTCAAGGTGCTGTCTGGCTTCAGTGACCTCCCTATCAAGACGGTGCTAGTCCTGTGTCAGCTCAATAATAGCCAACTCGGTGACGTTCCTTTTCCGAACGAACTGCTTCCGAGTCCGCGAGATCTCATTCAGTTCAGATTTGACCTCACTGTAAGGCTTCAAAAACATCTCGTTGAAGAAGTCATCATTTCGAAAGCTCTTGGTCTTAGTCCACTTGTTACCTAGAGCGATGACTTCATCAATAAAAGCCTTGGCATCTGTAATGTCCAGACCGACTTCTTCGCTATCGGCAAGAATGTCCTGCACATGCTTCACCATGCCGAAACCAGCCTCCAAATAGCCAGAAGAAAGAGTCTCGACCCATGAGCTCAAGACTCTCTTCAACACCTTCCTCGCAAACTGACGGGGTGGCTCAGATGAAGACTCGCCATGCTCTGTTGGTCGACTGCCCATGTCAGGCACCGTTGGAAGAGTAATCAAGAAGCTCTTTCCAACCGAAGCCGTTGAAGAAGAAATATCAGCAGGCGGACTCACCTCTACCTCATCAAAACTGGTGGAAGAAGCCTCTACTCCTAGATCGGTCACAGGTACCCCCTACTCTAGTTCTGAAAACTATAGAGGAACTTCTTCTATCACTTCACAGCCTGCCAATGAAAGATGAAAAAGGTATGAATATGATCTTGTCAAAAATCAAAATATCAAGATTATCACTACAAAGTACCTTCTTCGACGACAGGTGGAATGATTTCTGCTTCCATGAGCTCATCCGAAGCATCGTCAAAAGTTGTATCCATGGATGGCTCAAAGTCGTCGGAATCTTCTGGCAAGTCAGCTGGCAAGAAACAAAAAATATATGTCTAATAAATGGCGGTAAAAAAAAAACAAAAAGAAAAAAAGAAGTCATACTAGAAGGAGATTCTGTGTCTACTTCAGAATCTCTAAGTTCTTCCTCAGATGCCACGATAGGATCCGTTATCGTCTCATCCCCCGAAACCTCAGGCATCATCAAACCATCATCTTTTGCCAAAAGAAAGGAAGTAGTAGATCAAAACAAAAGCTCTCATGAAAGAAAAGACACGGAAAGAGAAAAGGGAAAAGCATACCATCATCAATGGTCTCTTTCCCCCTCGACTCCTCTTTTCTGGAGGCTCATCATCAACCCCTGATGCCTCCTCAGCAATGGTGGAAGGAATTTCCAGATCAGGAGAGTTTCCGTACCGTCTCTGACTTCGGCGATGTCCTCTTCTCCTCTTGCTCCTATGGGACGAATTGCTGGAAGTACCCGCCCCACCATCGGAATCGGGCCTCTCGCCAGAGCCCTCACTGGATGGTCTGCTCTTGCCGGTAGACTCCATGGAAGCCCTTGCTCGCTCAGCTTGTATCCAAGCAACGACCTCAGCCTCCTCCTCGGCGAGCTGTTCCAAGACCTCACCAGGTATCTCTTGTGCAGCTCCCAATTTGATGACGTCTTGGTCATCGAGAAAGCCTGTTCTATGCTTTTCTCCAAAAAGGAAAGCCAGAACTTCTTCTCGGCGGACGCCATCTGACTTCCCAAGACCTTTCCCGGAAGACTGCTTTACATCGAGCTCCTTCTTGGAAAGTCCCCGGTACACTGAAAGGCTCTCCACGAACCATTTCGTGAAGCCAGCAGTCCGGAAAGTGGGCAACTCAGGATAAGGAATCATGGCGGTAGTGTCTTCCACGCTATAGAAAGCCCATGCATTCCTCCCGTCCTGCAGACCTCCAAAACGCTTCACCTTGCTCGAAGGCGCTCCAACAACGCCTTGAGAGAAGCCCAACTCCATGGGAAAACGCGAAGGAACATACGGTTAGATGTCGACGAAAAGATATCTTCGGTACACCATCGTGCCGACACGTATATTAAAAAGCCAACTCCTCTCCGCATTTGTCAAAGAATAGTGTCTCCCCGACCCTGCCCTGGTCGAATCACGGGAGACACCAAAATCAAAAGCCTTCTTCCTCAAACCCGGAGAAAGCTTCACTGAAGACTGCCCCATCTCGACGTCCCAAAATCGTCGGATCCTCAAACGGGCAGATAAGAGAGATTTGGAAATGGGCTTCCCTCTAGCCAACCGAATCATAAACGGGTCATCGTCCTGAGCAACACCCAATCGGTGGAAACTGGGACAGTGGTGTACATACCACGAATAAAAGATGTGGGCTGAAAATACCCTATTCATGGGAAGCCCAAGCCAAACCAGGAAAGCAGCAGCCTGCAGTTTGGTGCACAAGTAAGAATAGAGAGCAGGCACCAAAGCAAGCCTCTATCCAAACGCCATCTGATAAGCAGGAAAAATGCAATACGGCCTGATGTGCGTTCCATCTCCTCCAGCAAAAACGGCCTCACCCGGCCAATAAGTGAGGAAGAAGCGAGATCTCTCCGCAGCGCAATGTCAGAATGAATAGCGTCTGTGCTTACGAAGAGTACCCTCAAATTCTCTCGCATGACGGAGATCTTCTTTGAATCCGGGTTCTTAGCCCTGGCTTCCTGGGTATACTCTCAGAAGACTTCCCACTGTCAAAGAAGTTGGAAGACAAAAGGCTACCACTCCTCCAATTGCTACACCGGACTTTCGAGCCCTCCTTCTCCTTCAAAAAGTCGGAGAAGGCGACGAGCTAAAAGTACAAAAGCCTGAACTCCTCAAACTGCTCCTCAAGGACACTGTCGATAGGCATAAACTCCTCGTAGAGATTGCCGAGGATAGGCAGCCCGGTAATGGCACTCAGTTCCTTTAAAGAAAAACCAATCTCACCGTTCATGACAACGAAGGTGTTGGTTTGTGGAAGGAACGACTCCAACATGGCCACGAAGGCCTCATTGGAGAAAGCCACGGTTTGCCGAAAAGCGCGAACAGCGTCAGAAATCTCGGCATCCTTCAGAATGGCACCGCCAACCTACAAGATGTGATCAGTCCACGACTCCCAGCTCGAGTCAGCACTGAAATTGTTGCGAAGTCGAAAAGGCTTCACCCATTTGCTGCCATCGCCCTTGAAAATGCCAAGGCCCACTGGTCTCAAATCGACCGATGGATGATCTAAACCTTGGTAGCCACTGGCCGGCATCAAAATGTCCATGCGGGCAGGCGACTTCTCTGCAAAACCAGAAGGCCGCCCACAAAAACCCCGGTCTTGATCACGTTTGTCCTCTTCACCCAGCTTGGAGGATCTTCCCTCTTCGAGCATGTGGAGGAAAGGCTCATGATCGAGATAGTCCGATTGAAGGTCGACCGGGTATAAATAGGTGTCTTCTCACCATCAACTGAGTAAGAGAACTGAAAACATCTCCTTTGGTATGTTGAATCGTCGGGGACGGCATCACCAAAGAAAAAGGTAGGCTTGGGCACAATGCTCTGATCGTCCATGACCCAGGGATGGTTGCTTACCATAATCTTATAAAACTCCTCACCCTTGAGGGCAATCAAACGTTGCCTCATCTCATCTCGGTTGAGTGAGTCACACTCTTCAAAGTTCATTTCAACATACTGAACCTCTTCCCAGGCCTGCTGTACGGCCACATTAGAGGATCTGGTAGAACGACAAGGCACATCAGTGACGGACTCCTTACCCTTGTTCGTTCTGGAGGAACTACCTGCAAAGGATGGAAAGAGAAAAAAATCAATCATCAAAATGACAGAATTTTGCTAAAAAATTCTAGCGAAATTTTGGCATGGTTCCGGGGCAATTCCGAAGAAAAGGGAAACACCCCGAAAGAAATAGGAGCTTGAAGATGGGCTCAACATCGCTGCAAGCTCATAATCAATGGAAAATTCTCGAAGAAGGCTTGAACTCAAACATTGCTGCGAGATCAAACCAAAACTTCTCAAATATCTGCAAGATTGGAAAAGGGTTCAACATTGCTGCGAGCTCCAGAATCCAAAACTTGTAAGCTCCTCAAAAAAATCCCCGCAAGACCAAGAAAGGGCTCAATATTGCTGCGAGCTCCAAATCCCAAGACTTGCGAAAAGATTTCCAGGTATGCACTATCATACTTCCAATTCTATTTTCCAAAAAAAAAGAAAAAGAAATGCATAGAAGGAAAACCGTGTAAGAAAAGAAAAAAAAAACAGAGAGAAAGAAAAAAAAAGGTGTGAAAAAAAAAAGAAAAAAAAGGGATGCACGTGAAAAAAAAAGAGAGAGAAAGAAAAAGAAAAGAAAAGAAAGAAAACCTTTTTCTATTCCTACATGGGGTTTCTTAAGAAAAATAAGAAACTTACTTGAAGCCATTGATGGAGAAGAAGAAGAAAAAAGCTTGAAGATCCTTGAAGAAGAAGGAGAATTCTTAATCTTGGAGCATTCTTGAAGACTTTTGCAAAAAAAGAGCAATAGCAACAAGAGATCCAACCTCCTTGCTTTTATAGAAGAAAGCAAACCAAAAGAGGAAAGGAGGAGAAAAGAAAGGAGGTAAGTGCTAAAAATTAGCAAACTTCTTAAAAGAAATGGATCATGGGATATTCTTTCCCAATGAGGAGATCTTTTGAGAAATTCTCTCTAAAAAGAGAGGGATTATGAGAAACTTTCTCCCAAAAAAAGATATTTTGAGAAGATCTCTCCCAAAATCAAGGAAACTTAAGAGATTCTCTCCAAGTAAGAATATTTTTAGATATTCTCTATCAAAAAGAGATATTTTTAGATATTCTTTACAAAAATGACACCACATGAGATCTAAGCCATTTTTAAAGCTTAAGGTCACAGGGGTTAGCCCACATGAGCCAAGTTTGACCACCTATGCACTAAAAGTGGCTTTTAGTCAAAATTCCTCTTACCAAGAGCATATAAAAATGGTTTCATGCCTCCTTTGAGTTAATTAGACCATACAAAAAAAAAATTCCAAGCCTCATGAGTTTCCAAAAATCCAAATCACCCCACCTTATGAACCAAATTAAGCCAAAACCTTGAAATTGACATTCTACAAAAAACCAAACCACTCCAATGGACCCAAAATTGTGCTAAACAGTGACCAAAACCCAAACCATGGTCTCCTAACTTGCCACATACAGCTTGTTGAGTCACAAGGCCAAAACCAAAAACAAATCTCGGTCCCCTAACTTGCCACATACAGCTTGTTAGGTCACAAGACCAAAATCAAAATCCAAAATCCGACCCCCCCTAACTCGCCACATACAGCTTGTTAGGTCACAAGGTCAAAAAACAAAAAACAAAAAAAAAAAAAAAAAAAAAAACCTTGCTTGACCTCCTGATGTGCCACACAAAGTCTATAGGTCCACAAAGTCAAAAAAAAAAAAAAAAAAAATCCAAAACCAAAAAACCCAACCCATATGTCATTTTCAAAATTTTGCCTTGAGATGGTACGTGATGTTTCTCACTGCCATAAAATTCCATTGGAAACACAAAAGGCTATTCTATCAAAGAAAAATGCTCGGAGACTCTTAGCCAAGTCAGAAGTTCTCCTTCAAAGTTTTCTTCGAGGCACATCGACTGCAAAAACTATCCAATTCGTCACTGTACCTCGAGGGGGCATTTGTTGACACCAAAAATGTCACTTTGCCTCCTCAACATCAAAAGCTACATGGAGCCGCATCCTACTACAAATAGGCAAAGTTGCTTCAAGCATTAGATTTTGTCAAAATCAAACAAAAACTGCAAGATCCTCCAAAATAACAAAAAAAAAAAAAAAAAGAAATACACATGAAGTTTCGGGCCATTTCGACACCATTTGGCCTAACTTCAATCCTCCAACAACTGAGCTGGAGCTCCCGGCGGCGATAGTGTCAAATACATCAAATCTTATATTAGAGCCTATGGATGGTCTCAAAATACCTCTAAAAGGTTCCACATCGAATTTCAAGTCAAACCGACACCGTTTGACCCTCCATCAACTCTCGAAAGGTAAAATCAAACCTGCCGGCGAAGAGAACCCCCGATGCCGCCACTCATCAAACAAAACACATGAGTAGCTTCTATATGCTTTAAAAAGGTTGCACGTTAAATTTTAGGTCATTCCGACAACGTTTGACCCGATTTTGACGCTCCAAAGCAAAATCAAGCCTACCGGAGGGGAAGCTCCCCGGGACCATGGAATCTAAATCAGAGCTAATGGATCATCTCAAAATGACTCCAATAGGCTCCCTGTCAAATTTCAGGTCAATCGGACGTCAGATGACCGCACATCAAAGCTCGACATCTTCCGCACGGTGAAATCAAGTCAAGCATCGACGGGACCCCAAACGACTTCAAAACTCATTTAAAAGCCCATGGTTGGTCCTATCTAATTCTCAAGAAGCTTCACCTCAAATTCCAGGTCATTCCGACATCGTTTGACCTAGTTTCAACTCTTAGCAGAAAATCAGCTACGAAGTCTTCGGCTTTTCCAAAAAATAGGAAACTTTGTGCTCTGATTTGCATGACTTCTTAACGGATTTTCTTCAGTGGAATCAAGCCAATAAATGAAGAGAAATTTCAAAGAAAAACACAAGAGAAAACAGAAGCGAAAAAGCCCGAGAAACGGCAACCGGACGGCGACCGAAAAATGGGCAAAAACCCATGGTCGCCGGCGACCTTGGCCCATGGTCGCCGGCTGGGTGCATGGTCACTGGCGACCATAGGGATCTGTGTCGCCAGATTTTCCCCAGAAACCCACTTTTTCCGATCCTTCTCGCTTTTCGCGACATTTGGCCCCTATGGTTTTCTCAAATTCTGATTTTTGGAGCATGATATCCGTCGATCTTTGTCAACATCACGGATCCAACGTCGAAATCATTCGATCATCATTGGACACTCCAAAACCGCCAACCGGCCGACCAAGAAAGTACACTTTCTGCCCGACCGATCGAGAAATCGACTGGACAGATGTTGCCGGCCCATTGGTGTCAACCAATGTCTGAATTTGCATCATCATCCGACATCAAACAACGTGCGGATCCATCGATGATCATCGCAAGAAGAATTCCAAAAGATGCGGCGGCCGATTAATGAAGTTAAATGACCTTTTTATGACAACTTATTAGGGTCATTAACTCATTATTTTGAACGGCCCAATCAGAAGCAAGCAAATGGGAGTTACAAGTTCAATTAATCATGACAATTAACTATGTAACTCCTATCATTATGGAGATTAATCATGGTAATTAACCATGAAACTTCCATCATCATGGAGGTTAAATGCCCATTATTCTCCATCGGCCAATCAAAAACCAAGAAAAATGAGTTACAAAATTCTGAAATTAAATCTTGTAACTCCTCCCATCATGGAGCATTAATACCATTAATGCCCATAAAACCCTCCTAATGGCCACCAAAAGCCTATAAATAGGCTGTCATTCCAAAGGGAAAGGGTCCTGAAAAATTGTCTGAAAACTATCCTGAAGAATTCTCTGCACAAAGAAGCTCTCCTGCCTTGAAGAAACCATGTTGCAAGAACTACAAGGTGATCAAAGTCCCTTGGGGGGCCACCCCCCCAAGGTTTCACTCTCTTCTTCTATCCAACATGGCTTAGATGTGGCTTTTCAGCCCGTCTACCCATTTTTTTATTGGATATAAGACCTTCTCTTGGTCTTTGTCCTCTAAAAATCTGGGGTCTAAGCCAAACCAAGTGAATTAAAGTATCAGGTGTTCTCATCTGAAGGACGATGGCGGAGTCCATACATGACTCGCGACCATCGATCTGAACGAGTCCCCACGATCTCTTGAGAAGTCAGATCCCTCTTTCTTCCCTTTCTATTGTATTTTGTATTTTTTTAAATGGACAAAAAAACACAATTCTTATCTTTCACTATTGATAAGATTTGTAAAATCGCCTTCCATGGCAAAATCGCCTTCTACGGCACAAAACTGCCTTTCACGGCAAACTAAATAAAATCTCTTCTCACGGCATTTTAAAATCTTGTCTCTTTCTTTAAATATATGTGCAATGGAAAGTTAGAAAAAAAGTTCGATTTCCTTTCTATTTGTGAAGGTAAATCTCCGGATCACCATTTCAAATTCCAAGTAAAATAGAAAATCTGGCATACCCGTACAAAAAAAAATATTGATACTTGCTCTTTTTTTTCTCCTCGCCCCGCCGCACCCCAGCGGACCCGGGACGGAGGAAGGCGAGAAAGAAAAAAACGGGTCCATCAATTAACTTTTTCCTCTTCCTTTTTGCAAAGAGTCCCTCTATTGGCATCAAAGTCCTCTTCTTTTAAGATTGCCAATAGTGAGAATCCTCGCAAAAGTGGCTTCCCAAACAAAAAACAACGCTCTCATAGGTCCTTTAGTCTTCCAAATGGCCTTCCAAGGAAACTGTTCTATTCCCCTCTCCTCTTTTTCTCAAGAGAATACTATAATATTTTTTTACGCAAGGAGCTCCATCCTTGCAGCCCCTTCTATCACAATCAATCATCCACTTCAAGATTTAGAAGGTGCTTGTAAACCGTGCCAATGCCCTAGAGAACTAAGTTATAATATATTTCCATAACCATTGCATCCCTATTAAATTCAACATTCCAAACCTCTACCACCATGTTCCCATAGGAAACGAATAAAGGACCAAAATTTTGGAGAACTAGAGCAATCCATTAACAATGACCTTTAGGACAGAAAAAATGCGATATAAACCATTCTTGTCACGTGCTCACATGCCACTCACTATTATTATAGTACTATGTAGCATAAAAGATTGCACATAGAAGGCCAACACTAGCGCACAGGGCTCCCACAAAGGGTGGGGTCGAGAAGAGGCAAGGTTTATGCAACCAAGGCTATTCCCAAGATTTGAACCTGTGACCTTTAGGTTCCAATTCAACAACTCTACTACTGAGCTATAAGTTCACTCCTAAAAAAGTCAACTCTCACGCACAAGGCACCGCAATAGGTGGGGTAAGGGAGGAGCAAGATGTACGCAACATTCTGCAATGAGCTTGTTTTCAAGATTTGAACATGTGACCTCTAGGTTGCAATTCAGCAACTCTACCACTAGTTTGCCCCTAGAGAAAGTAGAACATGATGCAGAACTCTGGCAAGAAATAGATGATTCTTTCCTCTTCTTAACATTTTACAACCTACGTAGGGCATTTCAAGAAATTTGGTCTTAAAGATGCTTTTAGTGTTAAAAGGTCTATAGAATTAAGGGACGTTTCGGTCTTATGTTTGTAGGAGAAATATTTAGGATTTGTGAAATATAAAATGGTTAACATTTTGTATAAAATTGGACATCGCAGCTAACTTCTAGATTTTATTAGACAAAGAAAAATTAGACTCCACAAACTTTGAGCCTCACTGATCCAAGAAATCCTGCTTTAACCTTTATGGGCAACTTCAACGCATTGAGCGCCTTAGGCTTCAGTTGCATATTTGTTAGCTCAACATTTCCTGTTTTACACTTTAGACAATAAGTAAAGAACCAGAAAACGTTAAGGCAGCAAATCATTTGCAATAATCATATTTTGGCTTCAATGGTAAGATTTCAATGCTCATGACATAGCTAAATCAATGCTGTACACATTCAGTGGCCCTTTTAATATAAAATACTGATATATCAAAGTTTTAACTAAGGCTAAGTTTGGAAAGTAGATTCGGCCCAGATGGGGACCGTTGGGTTGGGGATCGTTGGGTATCAACATTTGTTTGGCAAAATTTGAGGGGTGTTTGGCACTGTTTGCAAACACCCCCGAACATAACTTTGGATGGTTCACACGAACACCATTTTCCAAGAGTTTACCTGTGTTAGAAAAATGAAATGACCAATTTATCCCTCTCACAAATAAAAGTCAATCGATCGCAAACACTTCTCAACTCAACAATTCTCAACACTCCCCAACCCAACATCCCTCTTCATTGGGAACGGATTTTCCAAACATAGCCTTAATCTTCAACTTACGTGCTTACCGATAACAAAACTTGATCAATATATGCATGCATAGCTCAAGAAAAGCATCATAACTAAAGCCACAACACACTTCCGCAAAAACTATACATCGCAAATAAGCACAACTTCTACATATACATATAAATCAATTCCAAAAACTAAATTAAAGCCAATCGCCAACGCCAACATTTGCATCACCAACTTCATTCCAAACAACATTTCTGAAACCCTAAGTAAATTCTATTTCGAAAGCAAATTTAGCTGCACATAAATTCAATCACTAGAAATTCTACTTTGCAAGCAAATTAACTATTAACAAAGTTTCCAAAAATTTACAATAGATCCAATGGTGAAAAGTCAGAGAAGAAACGAAAAGTGCCGAACCTTTCCAGACACTAATCTTCAGATATTCTTTATTGAGGCCCCTCACATAGTTCCCCAAAAACCTCTGCAATAAATACACTACCTGATCCTCCATGTAAGACCCCGCCCCGAGAGTTTCCGATTAGTGCTAATTAAGACGTGCTTTAGTTAAAAGTGTGATTAGTGAGTTTTGGTTTAAGAATAGATTAGAATAGCTCTCTTATAGCTTTGGTTAATTTTGGGAACTCTTTTGATTAGTAGGACCCTTTAGGGGTTCCTTTATTGTGTTTTGTGTGATTTTTGAGATTTAATTGATATTTGAAAAAATCTGTACTTTTATCTCGTTTATTTTATTTTATTGTTCTCGACAACTTTCGTGTTTGCACCGTTTCCATTCAAGACCACTAGACCCTACTTTGATAATGATAGGGGTAAAACAGTCTTTTTACACAAAATCTGGACACTATCTTCGATGTCTCCGAAACCCGTGAACTATATATTCTTTGGAAACTAGAAATTTCAACGAACAATTCTTCCTTCTTCGTCGAATCCATCCGAAGCCCGAAAAATGATGTTTTAAGCCCAATTAGATTCTTAAGTGGTGGGACCCATCCACACTTTGTATAAAAGATGAGCGTCCTTCACTTTCCCTTCTTTCTTGCAACATTCATTGAGAAGAAGAGAGGTTCCAGCCCTAGGGTTTACTTTCTTGCTTCTTGCTTCCCCCATCTCCAAACCACACTCAAACTCTTGCTAAAGGAAAATGGATGTTACAATCTTCTTCCTCACCTTGAGAGCCCTCCATTGATGCAATTTTTGGAGAAATTCACATACTCTAAAGTTGGTTTTGAACTACCTTCTCCCATTTGAGAACCTTCCATGTAAGTGATCATTTCCATCTTCTAGATTATGCTTCTACTAGCCTTAGAGAGTCTTCATTTCCATTATTGGAAGCTCTCTCTTCCTATTTCTTAGTTTTGCCTTTTTAGGGTTTGTAATGGATGTCATTTTTGGGGGTTTTTGTGTAGTTGTGGATTTTGAGCTTGGAGAGTGTGCTTAGAGCTTGATTAGCATATTTGGAGACCAAGACAAGTGGATGAATAGGTTTCTTTGAATGATTTCATGCTTTTAATGTGATTATGGATTTTCTTTCACTATTCATCTTGCATGTGTTTTATACCTCAAATTGATTGTTAGAAATGTATATGATCATGAGCTTCTTGCTCTTTTAAAAGTTCTTCTAAAATTTTGTACATTAATGTTGTACTTTGGTTTGTATGAATTCTCATTTGGTGGTTGTGCATTGAATGGGATTTGAAAGGAGAAGAGATGTGATTTTGGATCTTTTAATGGATTGTTGTTGGAAGACTTGAGTGAGGTTTGAGAAGAAAGAGAGATGAGGTTCGGACTGCTGAAATAGAGAGTTTCTGAAGCAGTTCGCTCGAGCGAACCCTTCACAGAACCTCTATCACTTGAGCGAACCTTTTTCTTCGCTCGAGCCTTCCTATTCTGGAGCAGTTCGCTCAAGCGAACCCAGCATCGCTCGACCGAACCCCTTACAGAACCTTGGTCGCTCGAGCCTCCCTTTTTCTTCGCTCGACCTTTCCTGACTCGAAGTAGTCCGCTCTAGCAAACTCAACTTCACTCGAGCGAACCCCTTCCAGAGACTTGTTCGCTTGAACCATTCTATCAGTTCGCTCGACCCTTCCTGACTCAGACCAGTTCGCTCGAGCGAACTGTACATAATTTCTGAGCTATTTCCAAACAGGTTTAAAAGGCTGTCTTAAGGTCCAGTGAGGTTGATTTGGAGCCCTATTTTGACATGGAGGAATAAGAGATGTTTTGTGGAGACTGATTTGGAGAAGAACCCCAATTCCGGAGATTTATTGAGAGTAATGGACTCATCAATTTGTATAGGGGAGTCGGGATGTCTCAAACCTTCTAGAGTACCATGCCATAATCTTTAATCGACATATGAGATCCTTATATCTATTGTTTAAATCCTAAAACCTCAATGTATAGTCCGGAAATATGTGGGTGTCCATAATGTTTACTTTTATCAAACCTTTTACGTTTTCGACAGTTTTCGCATATTAGCACGAGTGGCATTTCTAAACCACTGAAATCTGTAATTCGAATATTTGATCAGCCTCATGCATTTTAATAAGATATTATTGTGTTAAATGCGCCTACGAGCCTCAGTTCAGTTTGTTTTGAGTATTATACACTTCTTTAGATATGTATATGTTTTGAATGTGTTTTAACCTATGAGTCGGCACCACTAAGCTTGGACGACCTTGTCGGTTTGATCCACCGACTTGGGGTCCCCCTTTACCTTCTGTTAGCTGCAGTCTGAATTCTATTCTGTTTTGTCACCCGGTTCCGCGGCCGTGGTTTTGCTCAGTATATTATATATGTATATAATTGTTTATGGTCACCTCGTGTGCTCCGAGATCAACGCTTTTAGTGTACACTCATCACAATAGTGATGGAGGATTTAGCTTAAGTGTGGTTGCCATCTTGTCAGTTTCTGTTCTTTGACTACCCTCATGATTTATATTGTATTCGTACTTTAAATAAACAATGCATCCTGTTTTTATGACAATTGTTGCTTTGATGAGATTTCGTAATGTTTTTAAGATATGCTTTGTTTTCTTTATTGGTATTATCTATTCACCCACCTGCCAGACCGTTGTGTCTGACCCATCTTTATGGTACTCAGGTCCAGTCCCCGTTATTGCCTTTGAGGAGGAGCAGGAGGAGGCAGTCGGTGAGCCGCAACGTTTAGTAGAATGGCAAGCTGACAATGTCATGTAGACATTGGATCGAGCTACGAGTTGCGCAATATTTTGGGAAATTAGAGGATGACATTTGATTTATACTTTTGGTTGTACTAGTCTTTGTTGGCCATTATTTTTGGGGAATGTTAAATTAACTGATCTTTGTTTAAACTTCTAACTTTATATTTTGGGGCTAAGCCTATGAAATTATTGCTCACTCTGACATCATGTCAATTACATGTATTTATCAGTCTTATGTTGAGAATGGATTATGAATTTGATTTGCTACATGCTTCCACACCAATGTAAATGTTTTGTGAGTGTGTGTGAAATCCTCACCGCGGAAACCTGTGGGAAATTAAGTGAGTATGTATTCATTGTTGTATGATCATAGTATTCATGTTGGTTATTATCCTTGTTCGCGGGCCCGGATCCCGGTCCGGGGTCGTGACACTCCAACATCGTGGGACTTTCTTGATCGTCGATCCAGTGGTTCTAGTTATCAATGCAAGAAGTAGAAGAAGAGGAAGAATAATATTAGTAGTAGGAATAGAAAAGGTTCAGAGAAATGATATCTTGAGAGAGACGTTACGTTTGAGTTTGAGTTTTTGTCCCCTGTCGCGATGGAGAGATAAGCCACGTCTCTTCTCTCCAAGAACATGCTAGTCCTGTGTGACTGGATGGTAAATTTTTGTAAGCAAAAGGTCGTGTAATCAGACTATATTGCCATATGAGATATTCTTTTCTTTCCCCATGCTCACGTGATTTACACTTACATACACTTGCATAAAGGAGGAGTACGCAAGAAATACGAGTGTACTTGGTATGGAGCGCAAACAGGCTCGCACTGACCGTATATTTGGGAAAGGGGGAGGGCAACGAAGCTGGAGGCGGAGGCCATGGCATAGAATAAAATGGACAAAGATTCTGCTGCTGCAGCAATTCTACTCTAACTTGGTAATTGGTTTATATATACTACCCAAAAAGGCACGATGGTTTACGAAGGAAAATTCGAGGTGACTGACAACTTTGACAAGTCCCATAAGGTGGGACCGCTGTGATGTTGATGTGATTGGTGTACCCAAATGCCAATGTAGAGTTAGGTACGAAATGTACAAAGTGGGAATTGGAAATTTGGAATGGTGACAAGATATGCTCAGTAACATTATGAAACGAAAACCGCACATGCCACATTGATCATATTGTATTAAGTTGTGCAACTTGAGTTCGCAGGAGCTTAAGCCAGAAAAGTTCAATCTGCACTAGAGGGCCATTTGTTTGCATTCATGGGCATGTAACACTTATGACTGAACGTGTTTATTTGCGCTCATCTATACATACCTGAGGGTGAAGTTGATTTGTAAAGCTGTTTCCATATGAAAACCTTCACACTTTAATAGAAGTATATAAACGTTTCAAGCCTCTTTAGTTAAAATGGTGCCAGCACCACTTTCAATGATGATAAGTTTGCGATATCAAATCTTGGCATTATTTTTTTGTTTTTTGGCAACATGTTAGGCCCTAAATTTTTAATATGAACTTTTCAAATCTTTTATTAACATATTAAACTCCAAAATAAATTTTACCTCCTCTTGTTTAGATAGTCAAAAAGTAGGGGAAAGAAAAGTGAAAAAGTAGGGTTTTGTTTGTTTGTGAAGTAGAGAGAAAATTACCAATTTACCCTTACTTTATGAAAAAGTAAAAAAGTGACAAAGGCAGTTAAGTAAAATTACAAAGAATCCCCTCTTTCCCTCATACTTTCCCCACATTTTTGAAGAGAAAGTTTTAAGGTGGGCCCCATAAGAATTTTACCCCCACTTTTCCTCCCCCCCCCCACCTCCACCCCCTCCAAACACCATCAATTTCCACTTTTCCACTATTTTTCCTTTTTTTTTTCTCCCCCTCGTTTTACCTCCTTCCCAAACAAAGGGTGAATGTTTACTCATAATTTCCGTCTATCCTATAAAGCCATCATTTTGGCTTGACTTTTCGAAAACTACCACAACCCAAAAGGTGGTGGGGTGATGGCTGGGCAGCGTGTAATCGACATAGGGCTCGTTCGTTTTACATAGCATTTGATAGAGTTTAGAGTTTTAGAGAATTTTTAGTGGGTTGGATGTGACATCAGAGAGTTTTTAGTGGGTTAGATGTGATAGTTTTAGTTACTTTTTACTGGAAAAAACGCTGAAATAAATTAGGTCAAAAATACTCTATGTAAACAAACATGCCCATAAGGAGTTACGTCGTTCTTTCTAACAGCGAACCTGCCACGTGCCACTGTATTACTTCCATAGTCATGTAATGTAAGCTGATAATATTGGACCAGGATTGAGAATATATGCTCTATTGAACACACAGCATGCCACGTGCCACTGTTTTTACTTCCATTGGCTCGTTCGTTTTACATAGCATTTGATAGAGTTTAGAGTTTTTAGTGGGATGGATGTGACATGATGTGATCAATATCAATCATAAAATATCGCAAGTGCACGGGTGTATAGATGAGACAATGGCAAAAACAGGTCGAACCCACAAGGAGCTAATTAAATAAACTTTTAGATTAAGAAAACTAATTAACTACAATCAAGGAAAGTTTTGAGTATTTAGATATAAAATCAAGCAACTAATTTAGAAAGATGAAAAACTACAAATTAATGAAAGTGATTAGAGCATAGGAATCCAATAAGCATCCACAAATTATTTATCAAGTAACCCTTACTTGTTCCAATTTTTACTTCAAATCAAAGACAAATCAATGTTTTTAATTTGGAAAATCTAACTTTTAAAATCCCCTTTCAATCATAAAAATTCAAAACTCAAGACTTCCTTCATCTCATAAAAGAATAAAAATAATTTAAGAACTACCTATTAAAAGTAAGCATAAACCATCAAAAGATCTAAATCCTAAGCATGGCCTATCAAACCTAAGCATGAATAGTCAAAAACCAATTTTTATTTTCAAAATTTAAGAATGGAGATTTACCTAGGGCACGAAGATAAGCTTATTAATCATTAAGCACATAATCATGGAACACAAATTAGAATTACTAAATAAATAAAAAAAAGTTACTTACATTCATCTATAGCTCTAATCAAGAAAATTAGCCCGCCATTGCAAAGAATGCTTCTTGATTTGTCAATAAAAATTGCATCTTTACAACTTCTCCTTCACAAAAATTCTCCTTCAAAATAAATCCTTGGACATGGCCCAAGGCTACCAAAATAAAATAAATAAAGAAAATACTAATGAAAAACAAGAAAGGAAGAAAAGAAAGAAGGGAATTGGAGAGAGGGCTGGATGTGAGATTCCTCCATCCCCTTTTGGGTTGGTTTTATACATGTTGATGCCTCCTTTTTAGAAAAGAATATCCTCTCTTTTAGGACTTGTTTCCTTATTTGGAGAGATTTCTTACTTAGGACTCAAGTTAGGCTTCACACTTGGAAGGAGTTTGAATTGGAGAGGATTTGCTACTAAGTGTGGTCTCTTGAGCTCCAAGTCATACCAAATTGAACTCCTCAAGCATCTCTCATGTTGCCAATTTAGAAAACCTTTTCAATTCCCGCATAGA
Source organism: Persea americana (assembly GCA_029852735.1). Taxonomy (NCBI): domain Eukaryota; kingdom Viridiplantae; phylum Streptophyta; class Magnoliopsida; order Laurales; family Lauraceae; genus Persea; species Persea americana. Next base: position 21,382,694 of record CM056812.1, on the reverse strand, counting down.
ATTATAACAGGTAAATTCCCGAGGTCATATCACACTCAATATAGCTTTGATTTAAGCAATCTTAGGCTCCACGGATATCTACTCGAAAAGAGCTTTCCAACGATATGTAAATTACACCAACCCGATATTGGGTTTGAGAGTTATGGCCATTTCAATTTGCTACCCCTGAAAAATCCGGAAATAATTGTGCAATTAATGAAACTTCTATGTTTGGCATGCTATGGGATGTGTGGGACCCATGTTGGACGTCCAAGTCATGCTTAGACTATTTCTTTGCTTGCTTATTTGATTCCCTTTCCATCTTTTAGATTTTCCAATCTTTCCAACTCCACCAAGATATCAAGATATGTGGACCCACCATGAAGCGTGTCCCGCCTTTATCTCTCTCAAATTTCACCAATGCAGGTCCCACTCTTGATTTATCCTACAAAAATAAAATTAAATGATGTCAATAATAATCAAGTGTGAGGAATCTAGATGGACTATGCATGAGACCCTACATGCCTAATTAATGCACCAAGAATATCCAACTTTCCAAAAATAACACATGGCGTCAAAATTAGAAAGTATGCATTAGTGAAGCCAAAAGAACAAATTTTTGGGTGATGAATGAGATAAAAATCCCTAATTTCACAAAAGTCATGCAATGTAATGAATTTTGACCAAATTTGACTAAGATTCCAACTTTGATGCTCAAATGCATGAAATCATGAAATTAAGTGTAATTCTATGCAATTAACCTAATTAAGTCCACAAATGCATATGAAAAGATGAATGAAAACTACAATTTTGTGAACTTATCATGACATCAAAGAGTTTTATGTGGGTTCGATGTGACAAATTTAGCTACTTTTTACTGTAGAAAATGCTGAAATAAACTAAGTAAAAAAAACGCTATGTAAACGAACATGCCCCATGTCATGTAATCTGATATTGGTATTTTGTGATGATTGCCGGTCATGTTTATATGTGAGGGTCCCACAAATGATGCATTTTAAAAGTGGCTGTTGCGTGTCGATACCCTTAACCCGATTAAACACCAAGTAGAAGGATTTGGGGGGAATGGAGTGATAGACACCGTCCCTTAAGCCGGTGCACTAAGTTATCATAAATTTTTTTGAAAAATACATAAGTAAATAGGATTTTTCATGTAATTTTAAAGGGAACACAGTGTGTTAAACACTACCCCTTAAGCCGGTGCACCTATTTGGTGCACCAAGTTACCATAAGTTTTTTTGAAAAATACATGAGTAGATAGGATTTTTCATGTAGATTTCAATGATATATTATGGGCATGACACAACAATCAAATTCATTTTCAAAATAATTAAAAACATCTCAATTGTTAAAATATTTTTGTATTAAAAAAACAAAATCAAAACTAAACTATGTGGAATCAATGGCTGGGAGCACACTGTGCCCCCCGGATCCCAAGTAGAATTGGAGTTTTATTAGAAGCTTTCACTTGGTTCAACGTTTTATAAGTACTTTTATGTATTAAAAAAAATGTAATTAAAAAGAATAAGTACTGAAGTATCAAATCAGTGCTGAAAATACCACCCCTTAAGTCAATGCAAAAAGTTACGATAAATTTTTTTGAAAAATAAATAAGTATATAGGATTTTTCATGTAAATTTCAAGGGGGCACAGTGTGATAAACACCGCCCCTTAAGCTGGTGCACCAAGTTACCATAACTTTTTTAAAGAAATACATGAGTAGATAGGATTTTCATGTAGATTTCAATGATATATTATAGGCATGACACAACAATCAAATTCATTTTCAAAATAATCAAAAACATCTAAGCCGTTAAAAAAATTTGAATTAAAAAAACAAAGTCAAAACTAAAGCATGCCGAATCAACAGTTGGGAGTACACCATGCCCCCCGGATCCCAAGTAGAATTGGAGTTTTATTAGAAGTTTTCGCTTGGTTCAGTGTTTTATAAGTACTTTTATGTGATGAAAAAATGTAGTTGAAAAGAATAAGTACTGAAGTATCAAATCAGTGCTGAAAATACCGCCCCTTAAGCTAGTGCACCAAGTTACCATAATTTTTTTTGAAAAATATATAAGTATATATGATTTTTCATGTAAATTTCAAGGGGGACAGGGTGTGCTAAGCACCGCCCCTTAAGCTGATGCACCTATTTGGTGCACCAAGTTACCATAATTTTTTTTAAAAATGCATGAGTAGATAGGATTTTTCATGTAGATTTCAATGATATGTTATGGGCATGACACAACAATCAAATTCATTTTCAAAATAATCAAAAACATTTGAACTGTTAAATTTTTTTATTTTTTTTTGTATTAAAAACACAAAGTCAAAACTAAAGTATGCAGAATCAACTGCTAGGAGCACACCGTGCCTCCTAGATCCCAAGTAGAATTGGAATTTTGTTAGAAGCTTTCGCTTGATTCAGCATTTTATAAGTACTTTTATGTGCTGAAAAATATAGTTGAAAAGAATAAGTACTGAAGTATCAAATCAGTGCTGAAAATAAGTAATTTGGTATTTGATGTCATAAATTAAGCAGCGGTTGCTTATTATTATTTGATGTCATAAGTCATAGATGTAAAGAATTCAAGTTTTAGATTTCAATGATATATTTTTTATTATTATTTGATGTCAATTTATTATTTGTCTTAAATTAAGCAGCGGTTGCTAGAAATTGGTGTTTGGCAAATAAGTACTGATAATGTCAGATCAGTGTGAAAAAATAGTATTTTTTAAATGTGGTGACAAATGATTAATTTTGATTAAATATTTTTGTTGTAATTTGGTGTTTGACAAATAAGTACTTATTAAGTGCTTAAAGTTCAACCAAACGCAAGCTTATTCATCTTGAATCTGGAGTGTCACATCTGATTTCCTAAGTGTGCACATTTTTTGTGTATTAAATAATCTTAAAATTTAAAAAAAAATAAATAGATAAAAAGAAGTAATTTCAATTGCTATATTTGATTTTTGTATCTAAAGTTTGAAGAGAAAAATATAATTTGGTTATTCATTTTCAGTGCTCATATTTGTTATATATCTTTTAATTTAATTATTGTGCAAGGAAAAAAATACATTATTAGATTTTAAATATTGAATCATTTCTATCTGTGTATTTAGTTTACAATTTTATCATTTAATACACCAAAACAGTACATATGTGAAGAACTGGTACATATGACCCTCTAATCCCTTGTTTATCAATTTTCTCTATAGTTGGGCGTAATCGTTGACTTGATATTGAACCTGACTTTCCCGACTCATTGGCCCCTGTATATTTTAAAGGTAAAATTAAGACTCAGTAACCTGAGTTGAAAGTAAATAATGTAAAGGGATCACTCGAAGAGTAATTAATTTAAAAGACCGTTGACTTTGACTTTTAAAATTAAGGAATAGAATTTAAAAAAAAAATTTTAAAAAATGTGTTTGTAGTACATGTAGAGTAAAAACTTGTACATAATTTATAAAAACTCATACATAGAGTTTTTGAAACTTGTAAATCTGGAAAAAAAAAAACTTAAAATAATTAAAATTAAGGGACCCTTATTTGAAAATAATTAAAATTACGGGAGTCTTGTTTTTAAGGGTCTTTATTATTGAATAATTTTACAACGGTTTCTCAAAATAAATAGTTTCATCTGAGGTCCCTGGGCCTTAATTTTCCCTATTTTAAAACATGGTCTAGTCCAAGGTGAGGTCTATTTGCAACCCATTTTTGGTCAACAAAATTTTGACCATCCATTTTTCTCTTCCCATGCTTGTTACACCCCAATGTTAAATTCTCTGAAAAGCGTGATTTTAGCAAGCTCGCCGGTGCAATCGTATCCTTGCCTCTTCTTCTCCGCCGCGCCGTATCATCTGAAGTCCCTTCGTCTCCGAGAAGCGAAATGGCCTCACATAGTGAGGAAGAAGAGGTTAAGGTTATGTAACATGTTTGTTTGTGTGATGTTGTTGGTCTGTTGCTGTTCTTGGGTTTGCAGATCTACCATCTATGATTTTAGCCCCTCTGTTTCATTTCTGAGATTTTTCAATTTTGGCTTGCACTGACCAGTTTTGTGGTCTTATGCCCGTTGATCGGCACATCGACATGCATGAGCTTGGACTTGTACCATTCTGGACTCAAACAACATAAGAAAAAGCTTCACCATCCATCTCAGAGGTACTAGTTCGAGTCCAGCTCGTGACAAGGCCTTTTGACACGGGATGGAAAAACCCCTTGATAAGGTGTTGCTTGATAAGGTGTTGCTACGAGACAATACAAAGTCATGCCACAATAAAGCAGAGCTAGAAGGAATGAATTCTTTTCAAAAGAATACAGGTGGAAAAAATACGGCAGAGCAACATTCGACCAACGGTGTGCTTCTCCTTCAAATCTGAGAGAGAGGCATGAAAAAGAAGATGAAGAGGAGCGAGAAAAGCGAGATGAAGCCCTTGAGCTGTGGAGATAGTGGTGCCAGTATTTGTAGAAATTTTTTTATGCTTTGGGTGCGAATAATAATAATAAAAATTGCGCGGGTGCGAATAAATTGGGGTGTTTTTGTATAAATTTGGGGTGAAAGACTGTGGACCAATAATTAGGCCTGCATATAAAGCCTTGGCCCGGTAGCTGATGGTAACTTCACTATTGTTACGCGGCCCAATTACTAACTGGGCCAATGGACCTGCTCTTAAATTCATTACTAGCCTCTGTGCAAAACTTTCAAACTACACTACACAGAGCTTCAATAAGCAATTAGCATGTGATCAGAAAATCATTGGAAGCTAAATATAATCATGATCACTCGTGACAGAGTCCATGTTTTGCTCTAGATATGTATATGGATTGGTTCTGTCAGACCAGCTACAACGGCTAACTGATGCAGCTAGGCCTCTTATCAATGTTAGGTGAAGTTTGGTTTGAAGCCACAAATGGCGGTAAACAAATATGGCCGCTTGCAGGCCGCCTGATAAAGGCTCGTTTATACAGAAAACTCACAAAACCTCACGAACAGCCAACTTATCTATAACCAAGCAAGTCCGAGCATCATTTTAAGAGCTTGAGCTTGAAAAAATGTAGCTCGGCCCTGCTCGTTTGCACAAACTAGCCACAATGAACTCAAGCACATTTGAGAACCTACTTGTAATCATTTGCACCTTTTTGTTAGTTGCCCCGACCAACTTCCTCAGCTTCCTTGATTTATCAAATAGGGTGAAGATCAGAAGCAACGCAAAAAGGGGCTTGATAACTTATACAATCAGGAAACTTATATCCAACCACTGGACAGAGATTGCTAATCAAATATAACAACCACCCTTAATTCTATAGAACATCAAATTCAAAAACTACCCACTAGCTTACTAAAAATGTTAAAATGAGGGAATGAACTCCGCACCCCACCCCCAAAAAAAATAAAATAATAATAACCTAGGCTACTATACTCTGGAGCTTACAAAACTAAAAGCTTCACTATATGGTATACCCCGCTCACTCTCCCAGATAACAATCAATAGGAATGAAAGCAACAAGAAGCAAGAAAACTATCATCATTCTTCATTGAAGCATTAGCTTTAGCATACAAAGCAAATAAAACCCACAAAAAATAGACCATAAAAATCTCAACCCAAAAGCTAATTCATATAAATAGAATACAAGAGAAAAAAAAAGGAGATCCACCCCTATTACATAAAAGAGTAAGAGTAGATCCAGTCCATACATTTTCCTCATATATAGGCATTCACAGTCAGCTACAGAAAGGCAAAAAAAAAAATAGCCACCCAGAAAAATGGCTCTTCTTCCCCTTCACAATCTCCCTCAACTTGGCACTTCCTTGTTGGGCTAAAACTTCAAAACAACTCTTAAACTCCTTAAAGAGTTATGTATGGCATAGTTATCAAAATCTTACGATTCGTATCCCGAATCCCGATTCGTATCCCGAAACTTAAGGAAAACGATTCGTATCTATATAATAAATCCTATTTACAAATAAATCTTAGGATTTAGGTGTGAATCCTACGATTCGATATTTGTTTCATTGAATCTTACGATTCAAGCGATTCGACTAAGCAAGAATGAGTATAGCCAATAAGCTAATATTAATCATCTTTTACCTTTTTTCTTTCTTTATTCTCTCGCTTGTATTTTCAAAAGGTTATTTAGTAGTTAACGAAACCTCGTAAGAATTTTTTATAACTTTGATAAGGTTTTAAAGATAAATAAAGAACATCCATTTAACTAAAGCATTCAACTGTACGTATGGTTCTTGTTTATATCTTCTTTTTTTAATCTATTTTGGTTTATTTTCCTCATGAACACTTTCTTAACTCTAAAAGATATTCTACCGTGTAAGATCAATGGTTTGGATTTTATTTTATTTTTATATTTTGATTTAAAGATAATAAAAAATATCTATTGATATTTTAAACTTATTTAACTATTTACACATCATTTATTTCATATATATATATATATATATATGTCATGATATTATTGATATGATTGTATGATAGACTGACTTGTTATTATATTTATACTACTATAAATGGAAAAATGGATGGTTATGAATAATTACTTTTGTCCTTTTCTTTTAATTTTTTAATTATGTTTCATTTTTATTAGAAAAATAAAAAATCCTACGATTCACGATACGATTTGCGATTCGATTCGATTCATGGGTATGAACGATTTGAGATACAATTTCAATTTTGAAAACTATGATGTATGGTACTTCTTTTCTGTCTTTCTTGTTTTTCTGTTGTTCGTTACTTATAACTTTAACACGATTTAAGCTGCTGCCACAGTTCCTGTACAGAAAGGGTAGTTCTGGGCTTTGGTAGGTGAAGACGATTTCTTCCGGTCCTTCTTTCTCAAACCTTTCTTTGAGGAAGAAAGGCTCAAGTTCTTCTCTTTGGCCTCATCAACCTCTATTTGCTCTTGCCTGCACTCTTCACTACAGAATGGTCTGTCCCCTCTGCAATAATTCAATCAAACACAAGTACCCATCAGACCCCCATATCATTCATAATACAATCACATCCAGATTCAAGTTTTTTATTTTATTTTTATGAGTACATTTAAGTTATGAATACTGATGAATATTATTGGCATCTATCACATCAAGCTCTACAGATACAATTAACAATAAGACTTCTAAAAAAATTGGTTAGCAGCAGCTGACAAATCTCTTCATACTTATTAGAGGAATTACTGATGAAAGCAAAAGCCATTCTGCTGATTTTCAGAGAAGTCAATACTAAATCCAAGATCTTGATCCTAATTCTTAAACAAGACACCCATAATTATTGTTTGGGAGAAAATAGTTATTTTAAGTCAAATTGAAGGAAATAATCATAAGGTTTAAATGGAAAAAGAAACTGTACTACTACACACTAATTCACATCATTTTTTGCAAGTGAAACTCAGAATTAAACCAAAAGAGAATTAAAAGATAAAGATCATTTTGTACTGACCTGTACATGAAAATATCTCTGTTGCCTCCAAGAGTCTTCTTGCAAAGAAAACAAGCTTCCAAGAAATGGGGCTGATTATCTTCAAATCTAGCATCATAAAACCTCATAGATCTTGGAGAATACACAGACGATGATGACGATGACAAGTTCCTCAAACTACTACTCCTTGAGTAACAGATTCACTTTGAAAAGAAAGGATTGTGAGTCTTTCAGGAATACCCAGCTTCCATATCAGCCAGAGAAGCCAAACCATCATCTTCTTCTATATAACAAGTCCTCCTTGTACCTGAAGATGACTCCATTCTCTTGTATTGCAATGGAAAAAAAATAAAATATTTTCTGGGTTTTGAGCTTCTTTCAGAACTTGAGAAGAAATTGAGAGATGGGTTTTGGTAGCCAAGATGACTAGTCGAAGAATGATAGACTTTCATAGCAAAGTTTTGAACTCTTGGAGTGAGTCAGAGAGAGAGAGAGAGAGAGAGAGAGAGTGGTATGCACTAAGCAACCTAGAAATAGGCTACTAGTATGCACACAATTAAAACTCGCAAGCGCACAAGATCACTATGTAGTGTAGTGAATTGTAAGTACGAGGTCGATCCCACGAAGACTTGTGATAAAATAATGTCAAAAACAACTAAAAATCAGAATATTAAAAGAACAATTTAAATGATGACAGGTTGAATTAAACTACTAAAAACAGTAAATTAAACTATTAAATGCTAAATGGAAAATAATCTAAAACACACAACTAGTATTAAAATTGAAAAATAGTAATAATGAATGAACTAGGGTTTTATTTACTCCCCTAACCAACCCTATGCATGTCCCTTATTACCCTTTAATAAAAAATCAGAATTATTAGTGACATCTATCAACCTAGACCATGGCATATGCGTCTAGATTACTATTCCCCTAAACCTAATTCATGAGTGGCATACTACATGAATTGTTCATTATGATGCAAAAACTAAGCATGGCATATGTCCTAGTCGAAACACACATAATGCATAAAAACAATGGGAATGATAAATGCATGAGTCTAAGCATGGCATGTACTTAGATTATTCATGGTTCTAAACCCTATATGCTTAACATCAAGATCAATCAAAATTAAGTTAGCTACTCTTAAAATTAATTGAACATGGCATGGTTGGCATGGCATATACACAACTCATCAATTGAGAACATGGTTTAGAATCTCAACTAATAAAACTGAAATTTGAATTAAAAGATGCCAAAAGAGACTGCATAGAACTAGGCTAGGGTTTCAACTACACCCTAGCCCTAAAAAGTTTAGCTACTCATGTCTAGAATTGAAAACAAAATAGAAAATAGAGCCATAAGAAAAAATCTGAATATTGAAGAAGAAGAAGAAGTTGTCCAGCAGCTTTTTCTCCTTTTTCTCGCTCCAAAAGCTCTCCAAGATGCTCCAAAGAATGCTCCAAAGGTCAAAGGTGGCTGTACAGCATAGGATGATGATGGATGGTTTTTGTGAGGATAGGGTGCTGAAATGGTGGCCGATATTCTTATGGACGTGGCTAGGGTTTTATATGGGATATATATGCTGGATGACCACCTCTTCTTGTCCTTTTATAAGTCTTACGACAGCCCCTTTTAGCAAGTAGTTCTCTTGTGGAAATAGATCTCCAACTTTCTTTACAAGTAGGCTTCTTAATTAAAATGAAATAGGAGTCTTCTTTCTTAATAACAAGACTTTCTAAATCTGATCTTACTTGTATTTTATAGAAAGTTCTTCACATGTACCCACAATTCTGAAATTGATTGCAAGAGATTAAATCTGAACCTTTTATAATAAAGGTGGGCCCATATGATGCATGTACAATGATTGTGGGACCCCCTTCTTGAAATTCTAACTTGGCTTGGACTCTTCCTTTAAACTTTCCTTATTTTTCCCCTTTTTCTTCTCCATTCTTGAGCTCCACTTGTACTTGAAGAAGACTTTCTAATTTCTGAAATTTCACTTTTGCAGTGGCTGTGGGCCCCCTTTTTGGCGTATAACCCTTGATTGGGTTTCTTCTTTCTTTTACTTTTCTTCTTTGATTAGAATTATAAGTTGTCCAAAGAATTAGAAAGTAGTCTTGAAATCTGAAATAACTTGGATGGGACCCACCTTGGCCCTACTTGATGATTTACGGCCATCACTCTTCATGAAATCTTCTCTTTTTGCTCCTTTTTACCTTTGCATACAAATTAATAAAGAATATGTAAAATCAAATAAAATAAATATGACTAGCATAAGATAATTCAAATATTAGGGCTTAGATTGTAAACAATTAAGCACTTATCAAATTCCCCCAAACTTACCTTTTGCTAGTCCTCGAGCAAAACAATAAAGTAAACAAGTAAGAAATTTAAAACAAGAAATTTAAAACACTAAAAAAATATATATATGAAACCTATCCTTCCACCATTAGTCTCAGAGATGTCTGATCAATACATGATTCAAAGAAGCATGAGTCTCAACCTGTTCTAAAGATTACCCGAATAATAAGTTAGCTCATATCCACATGCCCAAAGGGTCGTGTGTAAAACAATACCAACAAAACTTTCAGTTTAGGCTTTCACATAACCAAACAATCATTTGCATATTAGTTTAACTTCAATCCTCACCATGGATACACTCACAATAAAACACTCAATAATTGTCTACGAATGAACAGACAATGCTCTCATGAAAAATACCACATGCTTGAAGTGAAATCATACACCATAGGCTCCCATTCCATCTCATCTCCACAATGGGACTACACTTCACCTAGGATCAATTAGGACTTTTACACATGGGTTATCATGGGGCTAGGGTGAAGAGTTAAGAACGAGAGGAAATGGATAACAAGGTCTAAGGAATTTGCATAGAATCACACTTCTGGTTCCTTTATACATTTCTGATTATGGTGGCTAAGGCTTGCATTTTGAATTTCCACCTTGTTGAGTCACACGTGTGCCCTCCTTTTTCTTTTTTGTTTTCTTTTTTTTCTTTTTTTTTTCTTTCTTTTCTTTTTTTTTTTAATATAAAACTGAAACTATGGAGTGGCAGGGTAACAACAACCTTTCTTTTATTTTCTTTTTCTCTTTTTTTTTCTCGAGCCTTGCACACATTTTGTAGTGAACCTTGAATCCATCTTTATACTTCCTTAGATAAGGTAAGGCTATACATACGGTAAGGTTACTCCCCCAAACTTCGGAGTTGGTATGGGTGCATGAAACGGCTTAATTAAGGCTCAACATGGATAACTAGTGATAAACATCAAAGGGCATGGATAGAAAAGCACAAAACTAATCAAACATGGCCTAAAATCATATCCTCAGGTTCGTGCAGTCGAAATTTGCCTCGATCGGATAAAAATGAGAGTTCTAGCATGTTATTCCATATAAAATTAGAACATGTGATCAAAGAATGATAATGAATTCAATTGCATCGTATAGATCAAGAAATGGAAGATCAAATCACTCAGCATATAACCCTCTCAAGAATAAGCATTTAGGCTCAAAGCTCCCTAGGTTATACAAGTTTCCACCAAAAGCATCTAATCATTCAATTATGCAGAGGTTTTCAACCTCAACCATATCGGCATTGTAATCCACACAGTGATAGTTCAAACATGATTAAATGAGATTTACAGCAATTGAATAATATAAAGAACCAGCATAATTAAGTTCAATGAACCATGCAAGACAAATCATCATTTCTCATCATTGTGGTAGGAAGGAACTATGACTCAAAGGAAAACAAATAAAAACAAATATTTTTGTGATTTTCTAAATTTTTTAAATTTTTATGCATTTTTATGCATTTTTGGACTATAATGACTCTATTAATGACTCTATCTTAACTAAGACTCTTCCCCCAAACTTAAAGTAAACATTGTCCCCAATGTTGTAAAATAAAGCAGGAAGGAAACACTAAAAACATAAACAGAAAAGTAATTAGAAAGACAAAGAAAAGGGTAAAAGAACTCAGCTGGATATGGAGTACATCTTCAGCTCTCAATCGCCATCTTCACTTTTCTTTGCAAAGATCTGGGCTACCTCCCAGTAGTGCTTGCTTTATAGTCTGCAGCCAGACTATGCTTCTCTATCAAGCTGAAGGGGAATCTATGAATGTAAGCACATCCACATCCTTGTCAAAATTCTGCTCCCAATAGGGCTTGAGCCTATGTCCATTGACTTTGAACTTGTTTCCATTCTTTGGATTATAGATCTCAATAGCCCTATGCTCAAATACCCGAGTGACCTCAAAGGGGCCACACCATCTGGACTTTAGCTTCCCTAGAAATAATTTGAGTCTTGAATCGAAGAGTAGTACCTTCTGTCCCACCTCAAACGCCTCTCACTAGTTTCTTATCATGGAACACTTTAGTCCTCTCTTTATACAGCTTAGTATTCTCATAAGCATCATATCATAGCTCCTCAAGCTCGTTCAACTGTAACTTCCTCTTCTCACCTGCCGCTTTCATATCAAAATTAAACTTCTTGATCGCCCAGAATGCCCTGTGCTCTAATTCCACCGGCAGATGACATGCTTTCCCATAGACCAACCGATATGGAGACATGCCTATAGGAGTCTTGTAGGCTGTCCTATATGCCCAAAGTGCATCATTCAGCCGTAAATACCAATCTTTCCTGTTGGGCTGCACTGTCTTCTCTAATATCTGCTTGATCTCTCTATTACTCACTTCAACCTGGCCACTTGTCTGAGGATGGTTCGGAGTAGCTATCTTGTGAGTTATCCCATATTTCTTCATTAATGCTTCAAAGGATCTATTTTTGAAGTGACTGCCGCCATCACTGATGATTGCTCTAGGTGTCCCAAATCTAGCAAATATCATGTTCTTCAAAAATTCCAAAACCACCTAGTGGTCGTTTGTCTTACTCGGGATAGCCTCCACCCACTTGGATACATAGTCGACTCCTATTAGAATGTAGAGATACCCATAGGATGATAGGAATGGTCCCATAAATTCAATCCCCCACACGTCAAATAGCTCCACCTCTTGTATGCCTTTTAGTGGCATCTGATTCCTTGAGGAAATGTTCCCCATTCTTTGGCACCTATCACAACTTAAACAAAAAGCATGTGCATCTTTAAATATAGAGGGCCAAAAGAAACCAGATTAAAGTACCTTAGCAGCTGTCTTCTTCCCCCCAAAGTGTCCTCCACACTCTTTGCTATGGCAATGTGCTAAGATGCTCTAAACTTCTTCTTCTGGTACACATTTTCTGATAATCTGTTCTGAACAGTACTTGAACAAATATGGGTCATCCCAATAATAGAAACGTGCCATGTGCATCAACCTCTTCTTGTCTTGATTAGTAAAATGCATTGGGAACTCACCACAAACCTTGTAATTCACCAAGTCTGCAAACCATGGAAGCTTTGTAATCTGAAATAACTGCTCATCTGGAAAAGATTCATTGAGTGGAATTTCGTTCCCCCTGCTTGCCTCCTCATTCAGCAATCTGGATAAGTGGTCTGCCACTACATTCTCGCTTCCCTTCTTATCTTTTATCTTTAGGTCAAATTCTTGTGGTAACAGGACCCATCTGATTAGCCTTGGCTTTGCATCTTTCTTGCTCAGTAGATACTTCAGTGCTGCATGATCTATGTAGATTATTACCTTAGACCCAACCAGGTAAGATCTGAATTTTTCTAGTGCAAAAATTACAGCAAGAAGTTCCTTCTCAGTAGTAGAATAGTTCAGATGTGCATCATTTAGAGTCCTGGATGCGTAGTAAATCACATGCAGAAGCTTTCCTACTCTTTGTCCAAGCACAGCCCCTAGAGCATAGTCACTGGCATCACACATGAGCTCAAATGGCAAATTCCAATCAGGTGCCATAATAATAGGGGCTAATGTCAAAAGCTTCTTCAGCAGCTCAAATGCTCGTAAGCAATCCTCATCAAAAACAAATTCCACTTCTTTTTGTAACAAAGCACATAGTGGGCGTGCAATCTTGGAGAAGTCTTTAATGAATCTGCGATAAAATCCTGCATGCCTCAGGAAACTCCGTACTCCTTTCATTGATGTAGGTGGGGGAAGCTTGCCGATCAAGTCTATCTTAGCTTTATCCACCTGTATCCCCTTGCTTGTCACCACATGTCCAAGTACAATGCCACGTTTGACTATGAAGTGGCATTTTTCCCAATTCAACACCAAATTACACTCTACACATCTCTTTAGCACAACCTCCAGATGATACAAACAGTTATCAAATGATGATCCAAAGACAGAGAAATCGTCCATGAATACCTCAATAAAGTGCTCCACCATATCAGAGAATATACTCATCATGCGTCTCTGGAAAGTTGCTGGTGCATTGCATAGTCTGAAAGGCATCCTCCTATAGGCAAATGTCGCAAATGGACAAGTAAAAGTGGTCTTCTCTTGGTCCTCTGGAGCAATAGAAATCTGATTGTACCCACTGTACCCATCTAGAAAACAATAATGTGAATGCCCAGCTAGCCTCTCTAACATCTGGTCAATGAATGGTAGTGGGAAGTGATCTTTTCTGGTGGCTGTGTTAAGCTTTCGGTAGTCTATACATACCCTCCATCCAGTGGTAACTCTAGTAGGAATCAGCTCATCATGTTCGTTCTTTACCACTGTCATACCACTCTTCCTGGGAACAACTTGCATTGGGCTGACCCACTTGCTATCGGAGATTGGGTAGATGATCCCAACGTCTAATAGCTTCAGTATTTCTGCCTTGACAACCTCTTTCATATGTGGGTTGAGTTTCCTCTGTGCTTCTCTTGTAGGTTTAGAATCTTCTTCTAACAAGATTCGGTGCATACACATGGTTGGGCTTATACCTTTGATATCTGCAATGCTCCACCCCAATGCTGTCTTGTGAGCCTTTAACACTTTTAACAACTTGCTCTCCTCATCATAACTCAAATCACTGGCTATGATACATGGCAAGGTCTCATGCTCTCCCAAATAGGCATACTTGAGATGTTCAGGTAATGGCTTCAATTCTAACTCTGGTGCTTTTATAACCGAAGGAATGGGTGGCTTTGTGGACGAACCCAGAATTTCATAAGAATTAGAATATTTGCTTGGGATGGAGGGAAGTACTTCTAGTTGATTTACAATCTCCATAAGTGTGGCCTCAAATTCATCACTATCTCTCACGATTTCAGATTTGATGAGGCCTTGCTGAATGCATGTGTCGAACTCCTCCTTGCACCCATGTGCTCTTGGAAACACCTCTCCTATAGCCTGCTCAATCACTTCAATCTGAAAGCAATCTTCATCTCTTGGCATTTTCATAGCTTCGAACACTTTAAACTCAATCTTCTGCCCATTGACCTTCATTTCAATTGTGCCTTTCTGTACATCTAGCTTTGAACCCGCAGTGGCCATGAAAGGTCGGCCCAGTATAATAGAAAGGTGGTGTGGCATTGATACACTCTCCATGTCTAGTACCACAAAGTCAGCAGGTAATATGAACTCTCCTACCTTCACCAAAATGTCCTCCAGAATGCCCCTTGGGTGTTTCACACTCATGTCCGCCAATTGCAATGTAATTGAAGTTGGTTTGAGCTCTCCCAAACCCAGATACTCAAAGATTGAAAATGGCGGCAAATTGATACTAGAACCTAAATCCAGTAAGGCTCTCTCAAACATATGATCTCCTATCTTGGAAGGTATAGTAAAGCTCCCAGGATCCTTAAGTTTGGGAGGAAGCTTTCTTGACAGAACTGCACTAACTTCCTCGGTTAACTTAACCTCTTCATGATCTTTGAATCTCCTCTTGTTTGTACATAATTCCTTGATTAACTTTGCATAAAAGGGTATCTGCTTGATAGCATCAATAAGTGGGATGTTAATCTCTACCTTCCTCAGTGTTTTAAAGATGTCCTATGTAAACTGACTCTTCTTTTCCTGTCTCAGCCTCTGAGGGTAAGGTAGGACTGGTTTATACACTCTCTCTGGCTCTTTAGAAGTTGTGACCTGAATAGGAGTGGCTGCAATGTCTGTGCTTTTCTTGTCACTCTTCCGGTTCACATCAATCTCATTTTGCCCTGCGCTGACCTGTGGCTCAATGTCTACAGTTTTAGGATTTTCATACGGCCCATTCATGCTGGTGTCTATGACTGTACCATGCTGCCTCATTCTCTTGTAGACCTTCTCTGGCTCTTTAGTGAGGGTAGTTGTGGCCTTCAAATGCTCATGATTTTTAGGGTTTATTTCAGTTTGACTTGGGAACTTACCGTCCTCCCTTTTGCTCAAGGCATTAGCTATCTGACCCATCTGTGCTTCCAGCTTTGCCAAACTCTGCTGAGTGTTTGTAATTGCTTGACTATGCTGCTGGAAATTAGCCTGAGATGATTGAATAAACTGTGTCACCAAACTTTTGAACTCATCTTCTGATGGCTTTTGTGCACTGTTCTGAGAAAAGTTATTCTGGGGGTGTTGGTAGTTTCTCTGTTGTCCTTGATACTGCTACTGATTACCTTG
Organism: Persea americana; assembly: GCA_029852735.1. Classification (NCBI taxonomy): domain Eukaryota; kingdom Viridiplantae; phylum Streptophyta; class Magnoliopsida; order Laurales; family Lauraceae; genus Persea; species Persea americana. Next base: position 21,366,762 of record CM056812.1, on the reverse strand, counting down.
ATTGTTTTGATTGTTCTGATTGCTTCCCCAAGAAAAGTTTGGATGGTTCTTCCATCCAGGATTGTAAGTATTGCTGTAGGGATTGTTCTACTTAGAGAATGTGTTACCAACATAATTGGCATGCTCCTGATCTGTAAAAGATGACATGGGACAGCATTCAGTAGTATGGTTAGTGTGAGAACATATAGCACATACTTCTTTTGATGTTTGTCCGAGCATGCTATTGGAAGCCATTGCTTTGATGATCATGTCTATCTTTTTATCCATGGCCGCCATCTGGGTAGTTACATTTCCTTGAGACTGCACCTCATATATTCCTTGCTTCTTACCCATTTGTCTGGTCCTACAAGAGAATTATTGTGAGTTTTCACTAAGAGTTTCAAAAAGTTCATATGCTTCCTCACTATTTTTCTCCATCAGGGCTCCTCCACATGCTGAGTCTACTATTCCCTTATTTAGCTCATTTAGTCCTTCATAGAAAGCTTGAACCTGATCATCTTTGGTGAGGTTATGATGTGAGCACTTCAATAATAAATCTTTAAAATGCTCCCACGCTTCCCAGAACTGATCTCCATCTTTCTGCTGAAATGTTTGGATTTCTTTTTGCAGGGAAAAATTTCTTAAGAAACTTGCTAGCTAGCTGCTCCCAAGAGGTGATAGAACCAGCATCCAAGGAGTTTAACCACAATTTAGCTTTATCCTTGAGAGAAAAAGGAAATAAACGTAACCTGATGCCCTCTGGGGTAACTCCTTGTATTTGTTGTGTCACGCACAGCTCAAAGAATTCCTTAATATGAAGATAAGGATCCTCATTAGGTAACCCATGATAGTGTGGCACCATATTCAGCAGTTGTGCAGTGAGGGTGAAATTGTCAGCCGTATTAGGTGGATAAAGGATGGTGGACAGCTGGTCGGTGTGCAAGGGAATGTAAGACTCCTTCATTGGTCTCTTTTGATTGTTCACTACATCTTCTTCTGCGCCAGCCATCTTTTTTTTAGGACTTTGATTTCTGTTAACAATTATTTCTTTAAGTTCTGAGTTAGATGAGAGCTGTGTATTGGATCTTGCCCTCTCAGCTTGCCTTCGCTGTTGTCTAAAGATTCGTTCGATTTCTGGATCGTAGACAATGATCGCTAAGTCCTGAGATCGCCTACCTTGCATATACAAACTTTAAGGCTCTAAGAAAACACCTACTAAATAAGCAATGTGTTAAAAGTAAGAAAAGATAGAAAACTGAAAATAAAATAGTTGAATTAAAAGAATACTACGATCAAACAATAAATAACAGCACTTTAAAACTTCAAGCAACTGAACTAAAGACTAAACTAGACTATGACACTACACTAAACTCAAGTTTTGACACTATTCTATGCCAACAAATCCCCGGCAACGGCGCCAAAAACTTGGTATGCACTAAGCAACCTAGAAATAGGCCACTAGTATGCACACAATTAAAACTCACAAGCGCACAAGATCACTATGTAGTGTAGTGAATTGTAAGTACGAGGTCGATCCCACGAAGACTTGTGATAAAATAATGTCAAAAACAACTAAAAATCAGAATATTAAAAGAACAATTTAAATGATGACAGGTTGAATTAAACTACTAAAAACAGTAAATTAAACTATTAAATGCTAAATGGAAAATAATCTAAAACACACAACTAGTATTAAAATTGAAAAATAGTAATAATGAATGAACTAGGGTTTTATCTACTCCCCTAACCAACTCTATGCATGTCCCTTATTACCCTTTAATAAAAAATCAGAATTATTAGTGACATCTATCAACCTAGACCATGGCATATGCGTCTAGATTACTATTCCCCTAAACCTAATTCATGAGTGGCATACTACATGAATTGTTCATTATGATGCAAAAACTAAGCATGGCATATGTCCTAGTCGAAACACACATAATGCATGAAAACAATGGGAATGATAAATGCATGAGTCTAAGCATGGCATATACTTAGATTATTCATGGTTCTAAACCCTAGATGCTTAACATCAAGATCAATCAAAATTAAGTTAGCTACTCTTAAAATTAATTGAACATGGCATGGTTGGCATGGCATATACACAACTCATCAATTGAGAACATGGTTTAGAATCTCAACTAATAAAACTGAAATTTGAATTAAAAGATGCCAAAAGAGACTGCATAGAACTAGGCTAGGATTTCAACTACACCCTAGCCCTAAAAAGTTTAGCTACTCATGTCTAGAATTAAAAACAAAATAGAAAATAGAGCCATAAGAAAAACTCTGAATATTGAAGAAGAAGAAGAAGTTGTCCAGCAGCTTTTTCTCCTTTTCCTCGCTCCAAAAGCTCTCCAAGATGCTCCAAAGAATGCTCCAAAGGTGGCTGTACAGCAACTAGGGGTTTTGGGATGTTGATGAATGGTTTTTGTGATGATAGGGTGCTGAAATGGTGGGCTGATATGCTTATGGACGTGGCTAGGGTTTTATATGGGATATATATGCTGGATGACCACCTCTTCTTGTCCTTTTATAAGTTTTGCAACAGCCCCTTTTAGCAAGTAGTTCTCTTGTGGAAATAAATCTCCAACTTTCTTTACAAGTAGGCTTCTTAATTAGAATGAAATAGGAGTCTTCTTTCTTAATAACAAGACTTTCTAAATCTGATCTTACTTGTATTTTATAGAAAGTTCTTCACATGGACCCACAATTCTGAGATTAATTGCAAGAGATTAAATCTGATCCTTTTATAATAAAGGTGGGCCCATATGATGCATGCACAATGATTGTGGGACCCCCTTCTTGAACTTCTAACTTGGCTTGGACTCTTCCTTTAAACTTTCCTTATTTTTCTCCTTTTTCTTCTCCATTCTTGAGCTCCACTTGTACTTGAAGAAGACTTTCTAATTTCTGAAATTTCACTTTTGCAATGGCTGTAGGCCCCCTTTTTGGCGTATAACCCTTTATTGGGTTTCTTCTTTCTTTTACTTTTCTTCTTTGATTAGAATTGTAAGTTGTCCAAAGAATTAGAAAGTAGTCTTGAAATCTGAAATAACTTGGATGGGACCCACCTTGGCCCTACTTAATGATTTACGCCCATCATTCTTCATGAAATCTTCTTTTTTTGCTCCTTTTTACCTTTGCATACAAATTAACAAAGAATATGTAAAATCAAATAAAATAAATATGACTAGCATAAGATAATTCAAATATTAAGGCTAAGATTGTAAACAATTAAGCACTTATCAGAGAGAGAGAGCTATAAACAATGGCAGGATTGAAGAACCCGTGTAGGTGAATCCATTGGCTTTAAACGATACCTGCACCACCTAGAAATCAAGTTCATATATAATTCAGAGTAGACACTATTACCTAATTAGACTAGCAATTTCTGTAAATTTACGAAGATACTAAAGTGCAAAGGAGGTGGATGGTTGTGAGAATGGCATTGTTGTTGATAAATTGAAATAGACGGGTAAATAAGGAATTAAGATTCTCGTATGTGGACCCCATTGTCTTTTTCCACTAACCCCACTAGCGACCTAACCGCACATGATCTCTCTTTCTACGAATAACGTCAATATTGTGAACAAGGTCCCACGCTCGTACATTGCGCGTTAACATAACGATCACACCCCAGCGGTCCATTGGTATTTTGACTCTTCTCAGCTTTTAATATCATTGATTGATTGCACTTTAACTTTGAACGGAAATTCAATGAATAGATTTGCAAGTAATTTGTGCTGCCTTTTTTGTTCATGCACTGCGAAATTCATTTTTTTGAATGCATTCACAATGAAATTTCAAGTATTCGACCTTAATATTGTTCATGTTATGTGGTGTTTTCTATTATCAAAAATGAAATTGTATAATTTCATTTTGAAAACACGGCTAACAATATCAGGTCTATCTTCAGTTTTTTGTCCACTTGTCAAATCAAGGGCACTTTTAATTTCGGGCCACTGTGAATTACAAGTGAAGGTAATGAATAGATCCAGGTGTCCACAAGATCTACATATTGCCATTGCATCTTGGTAATTTTGGATCATGTATCTTGGTCCACCAGTAAAACTGGAAGGGAGAATGACACGTTTTCCAATCCCATTGCCATCTACATCACCACGTAGGTAAGCATCTTGAATCCCCTTGTATATTTCAGATCTTAATTCAGATTGGTTCATCTTTAAATAATGCAATCTTTGTTCCTCAACACATGCGAAGGCATCAACTATATATTGCTGGAGCAATTTTCCACCATTCATTAATTTCTTGCTCTCTCCATTTCTTTGTTGAAGTCTATATGCATAATACTCTCTCATTGTAACATATTTTCTTTTAACGCCTCTTCCTGAAGTAATATTTTGGTATAGAATATTAAGGTTGTATCCATCTTCTCCGTAAGGCAAGAGAATTGGACATTGCATTGCCATAAAACTTGGGTGCAACTCATTCGTTTCAAACCAAGGTTTCTATCATCAACAATGATATCCGTACTTTGGTGGAATTCACCCAGATCACCCTCAATATTCCAACCAGATCACCCTCAATTAGACCTGCAACCTCATTTTGTGATGGGAGATCATATTGTGGACCATCAGATCTTTGGTGGTCACATAGCCTAATCCTAATCGGTCGTATATCTGTATTCCTAAATCGCTCTCTTGCCATTCGAAAGATTTTGACAATTTTGTTGTTGTCATCAAACATTTTGATCAATTGTTGGACAATATTTCCATCAATGTCATTGTTGGAGTTATCGGGGCATATATTTGTAATTCTATTTTGAAGTTGATTTTCTGTGTCGTAGACATACAGTAGAGCTCTCACCACTAATTGGAACCAATGATCCAATTCTGTGGTGATTTTGGCCATTCAATCAGAAAATGTATGGTCCAGGTTGAGAGTTGACTGTTCTGTCAATTCTGCCTCCTATTGAGGTGAAAGCGAACATGCAATTATAAGCTCGAATGTTATCCCTAAAACCCTTGGATGTGACTCCCCCTTTATAGTCCATAAGTTCTTCAAGAACAACATGACCATTGCTCAAGATAGGAAGTCTAATTCTTCCAAATCGACACCACATTGAGTAAACAGGTGTGCTTGAGTTGTTGGATTTTAAACGTTCTGCTAACCAGAACATTGCACCACAGTGTTGGCAATGATATTGTGGTGTTCCAAAATCTGATGGAATAATAGTAGGCTGGTGGCATACAAATGTTTGTGATGTAGATGCTGCAGATTCAGAAATAGGGATTAAAGTGTTATGTGTTTTGGCCAGAGGTATTACATTATTTAACTGTGAGATTGTTTGTTGTTAGAGTAGTATGTTTTGCCTTCTGTCTACAAATAATCTCCTTTCTTTTGGCTTTATTGGATTTGCTTTCATCATGATTTGGTAAAGGCATATTGTTCTCATTAGGTTTTGGTAAATCAATCTGGTTAAAAGAGTCAACACAGTAAGCTTGCTCGTGAAAGGGTGGTGTCCATGTCGTGTGCACCTGGGTTGTGTTTGTGTCTGTGGCAGTGTGGGAATTCCTCCTTCTATATGTGGGTTTTTTTATCCTTTCCCTACAAAGTATCTTCTTCCTATTAGCCCTGTTTAATCTGCATACTTCTTTTTGTTCTAAAGTAAAGTGGGAGGAGGAACTGCTTAATAAAAAAGGATTTAAGTTACTGTCATATGAGTTTCTGTTATTTGGTTTTCTTCTTTTGACACAAGGGTTCTGTGTTTGTTCCATCATCAAGGTAAATGTGCTAAACAATGTCACAAGTTGACATCGTGGTTATATCTTCATAGCTCCAAATCTAACTGGGCAGAATGTAATTCTAAGAAAAACAGAAATATAGGAACTAAAGAAAGGAGACATGGTACTGGAAATATCTAAGTTTTCATGGTTTTTTTTTATTTGAAACAATTATATGCATGGCATTAAATATCAGAACATAAGTTTGAAGTATATTTGCAAATGTAACAACAAAGTAATCATCAGATAACACATGAATAATGTGCAAAAAAGTTTAAGGAACCAAATATTGGACTTCAGAAAGACTGTGAGAAGGGTACCTGGTAGCATCAACACAGAAGCAAGCAGAGCAGAAAAGTGTGTAACACGGTAAATCAGCAACAATTGGGAGTGTAGCATTTGTTGCATAGCATACAAGAGTAGACAAAATATTAGTAATCATTAACTCAAACAGCAAGGAGTTAACAATTTAGAATTTCCAATATATTAAATAGTGTACTTGAAAAGATATTCCATTAACATTTAAAGTATGGGAAGGAGAGGAAAAAACCCATAGTTTAGGAAGACAGAGCGTAGAGGAAAGCTTTTGGGAAACAGTGGCAGAGTAGGGGAATGGGAAAAAGTTGAATGGAGGTAGAAATACAATATTAAAGTGAAGAAGCAGAAATGGGAAAATACTTAAAAGCTTTTCATAGCAATCCTTTTAATATTCGGTGATTTCCAAACGACATTAATACGTTAAAACAGATTCATATAGGAATAAAAACAGGTAAATAAAAGAGGAAGTCACATGTATAAACACTTCCTAATTGCTTAGGATGCCCTCCTAATTTGAATTAGGCTAGCTTTGTTAAACCTCAAGTTATGATATTAAGGTCAAGCGTAGAGGTATGCACTAGTAATGGGGTGTTATACCAAAAAAAAAAAAAAACACCATGCATAAAAATATTACTTTCAATATACAATAAAATTAAATCAGATAGTTAAAAGTTCTTTTCATAGCAATCCTTTAAATATTTGGTGATTTGGAAGGGGCTTTAATATGTTAAAATAGGATTTATATGGAGTAAAAAAAAAAAGTGACATGTATAACGACTTCCTAATTGCTTAGGATACCCTCCTAATTTGAATTAGGCTAGCTTCGTTACACCTCAAGTTATGACATTAAGGTCAAGCGTAGAGGTATCCACTAGTAATGGGGTGTTATACATGTGCCACATTTTCAAATAAAAAAAAAAACATGCATAAAAAGATTAGTTCGAATATACCATAAAATTACTTAAAAGCTTTTCATAGCAATTCTTTAAATATTTGGTGATTAAAAAACAGCTTTAATACATTAAAACAGATTCATATGTAGAAAACTATTATCTTTTAAAAAGCTTTTAGTGATCAGGAATTGAAGGGAGAGGAGACTATAGTGTTATAATTTTAAGGGATAAGCACAAAGGACAAACTGCATTTGAATTTAGACATGAAAGGAGTATAAAAAACATGCATAAAAACATCATTTCTAAAAACATCACTTCAAATATAACATAAAATTTAAACAAAAAGTTAAAAGATTTTCATAGCAATCCTTTATTTTTTTGGTGATTTTCAAAGAGCTTTAATACATAAAAAAAGATTCATATAGACAAAAATGACAGGGAAATAATAGAAGGAGTGCACAATATAACTTGAGGCACATTTTCTAATTATATTATTTTTTTATTTGAAAACAGTGTTAATATGTTAAAAGAGATTCATATGGAGAAAAATAACAGGTTTGGTGTTTCGTCTAAAAAATGTGCGAGATCTCAGCCTGTGCGACCACAATTGAGTTATTCATTAATTTCTCAAACAAATGTCTGCTACAATCTTGAAATCACTCACTTGTGATTGCAGAGCCTGAGATCTCCCCCATTCATGGCGATGACTATAAGCGTACATGTCTAATATCATATTTAATATGTTACAACAGATTCATATGTATAACCAATTCCTAATTGCTCGAGATGCCCTCCTAATTTGAATTAGGCTAGCTTCGTTAAACCTCAAGTTATGACATTAAGGTCAAGCGTAGAGGTATCAACTAGTAATGGGGTGTTTAAAAAAAAAAAAAAATCCACGCATAAAAATATTACTTTCAATATACAATAAAAAAAAGATTCAATATGTTAAAACAGATTAATATGTACAAAACTATTATTTTTTTAAAAAACTTTAAGTAGTGATCAGTAATTGAAGGGACAGGAGACTAAATTCTGTATAATTTTAAGGGATAACCACAAAGGACAAACTACATATGAATTCATACATGAAGGGAGTAAAAAAAACATGCATAAAAACATCATTTCTAATATACCATCAAATTAAAGCAGCTAGTTAAAAGATTCACTATTAATGGGGTGTTATACATGTGACACATTCATACCAAAAGGGAAATAAATCGTGCATAAAAACATCACTTCAAATATACCAAAAAATCTGGAAAAAAAGTTAAAACATTTTCATACCAAGTAAAATATTTATCAAAACATGATCTTGCCACTAAATTCTCTCCTTTGAAATTAATTCACTAACTAATTAGCTGAATGATAGCTAGAATGGTCATAGCCACATATTCCAACTTTACAGAGAGGCCAGGGAGGCTATCCACTAACTATTTGGTTTTTAGCAAATGAATACATGTTTTTTTAATATATGAGAGCAGATTCATATAGAGGAAAAAAAAAGGGGGAAATAATAGGAGTGCACAGATCACATGTTTGTTATAACTATTACTTCCAATATAGCATAAAACAGATTAATATAGGAAAAATTAACAGGTAAATAAAAGAGGAAGTCACATGTATAAATACTTCCTAATTGCTTAGGATGCCCCTCCTAATTTTGATTTAGGCTAGTTTTGTTACACCTCAAGTTATGACATTAAGGTCAAGCATAGAGGTATCCACTAGGAATGGGGCGTTATTTAAAAAAAAAAAAAACCATGCATAAAAATATTACTTTCAATATAAAATAAAATCAAATCAAATAGTTAAAAGTTCTTTTCATAGCAATCCTTTCAATATTTGGTGATTTGGAAAGAGCTTTAATACGTTAAAACAGATTCATATAGAGTAAAATAACAGGGAAATAAAATAAGAAGTGACATGTATAACCACTTCCTAATTGCTTAAGATGCCCTCCTAATTTGAATTAGGCTAGTTTCGTTACACCTCAAGTTATGACATTAAGGTCAAGCATAGAGGTATCCACTAGTAATGGGGTGTTAAACATGTTGCACATATTAAAAAAAAGAAAAAGAAAAAAGACCATGCATAAAAAGATTACTTCCAATATACCATAAAATTAAAGCAGACACTCAAAAGCTTTTCATAGCAATCCTTTAAATATTTAGTAATTAAAAAACAACTTTAATACATTAAAACAGATTCATTTGTACAAAACTATTTTTTTTTAAAAACTTTAAGTAGTGATCAGTAATTGAAGGGACAGGAGACTAAATTCTGATAATTTTAAGGGATAAGCACAAAAGACAAACTACATATGAATTCAGCCATGAAAATAGTTCAAAAAACATGCATAAGAACATCATTTATAACATACCATCAAATTAAAACTCCCAGTTAAAAGATTAAATATTCATATATCAAAACATCATTTTTAAAACAGCTTTAATATATCAAAACAGATTCATATAGACCTAAAAAACAACGAAATAATAGGAGTGCACAGATCACATGATACATAAAAACAAATCGATATACAAAAAAATAACAGGGAAATAACACAAGGAGTGCACAAACCACATGTTTGTCATAAAATCACAACAGAGAGTTAAAAGCTTTTCATAGCAACACTATGTTTGCTGATTTTCAAAGAGCTTTAATATATAAAAGAAGTTTCATATAGACCTAAAAAAACAGGGCAATAATAGAAGGACTGCACAGATCACAAAATACATAAAAACAGATTCATATAGGCAAAAAAAACAGGGAAACAATAGAAGCAGTACACAAACCACATGTTTCTCATAACTATTCCTTCCAATATACCATAAAATTAAAACATATAGTTAAAACCGTTTCATACCATGACTTAATATATAAAAACATCATTTTTAAGACAGCTTTAAGATATCAAAACATATTCATATAGATGTAAAAAACAGCGAAATAATAGAATGAGTGCACAGATCACATGATACATAAAAACAAATCGATATACAAAAAAAATAACAGCGAAATAACGGGAGGAGTGCACAGAGCACATGTTTGTCATAAAATCACAACAGATAGTTAAAAGCTTTTCATAGCAACACTATGAAAGCTGATTTTCAAAAAGCTTTAATATATAAAAATAGTATTTTCAAAGATACTTAAAATATTTAGTGATTTCAAAATAGGTGTAAATATAGCATAAAACCATATTCACATACACAAAAATAACAGGGAAACAATATAACAAGTGTACAGATGACATGTTTGCCATAACTTCTAAAACCAAACATGTTGAAACAACAAAGGGATATATTAGAATAAGTATACCTCAGAGTGCTACCGCAAACCAGAAAAGAGAGGACAGCAGAAAAGCAGCAAGCACTGGGAGTGTACAAATTGTTGCAGAACATACAACAGTAGACAAAATATTAGTAATCATTAACTCAAAGAGCAAGGAGTAAAAAATTTATAATTTTTCGAAAATTAAATACTGCAATTGAAAAGATATTCCATTCACATGCAAAATATGGGAAGAAGAGGAATAAACCAGAGCTTAGGAAGAGAAAAACCGTAGAGGGAAAGCTTCAGGGAAACAATGGCAGAGGAGGGGGATGCAAAAAGGTTGAATCAGGGTAAATATACAAGCAGAGTGCAGACCAAGTGGGTTCATAGTCAAAAGTATTTTGGTAATTGTGCCAGGACCTTTTTATGGACTACGATTGGGTTTCTTGGGGGATAAGAAAGAGCATTATATATTCATATAATATATAACCCACGAGTGACGGTACTAATCATATACACAGAGTGAATCCAATGAGAGTCGAGTTTCTTTCCCGTGGACGTGGCCAAGTTTACCGAACCACGTAATTCTCTTGTGTATGATTGCTTGTTCTTGTGTGGTTGATTGCTTGCTCGATCGCATTAATTCACGTTTTCGCATACACACAACAAGTGGTATCAGAGCCTAGGTTTTCTAGGAATCTGATTGTGCTATGTTGCGATTAACGGATTGGATCAAGGTTTTGATCCGGATTTCTGCACGTCGTCTTCGTTGTAGAAAAGAACAGAGATCAGTTCCGATCTCGAGTGGGCCACGCAGATCGAGTTTCCTATAAAAATTCGAAACAGAGAAAACAGAGGTTCCGGGACTCCAGCCGCTGCCAGTTCATCTTGACCGGAGAAGAAGCTTAGGGATTAGGTTTCTTTGATCCTCGCTGGGCCACAGAGAAACAGAGTAGCAGCGCACAACAAGTGGGCTGATCCGAACTTTCCGGACCGGATTTCAGAAGAGCCGGACTGCTGCCGTTGCCGGTCGGCATCACCGCCGTTACAGGGCACCGCCGACCACCGCCGTCCCGCTTGCTCTGCACCATTGCCGGAGTGGAAGTAGAACCCCGCACAAGAACGCAGCCGCAAGTGCTGGTTCTTGGTTCTGTTTACAACCCAGGAACAAATCGAAGAAGAAGACGACCTGGGCTTTTAGTCCCAGGCCAGGTTGGTTCCAAATCCGGGTTGGGTTTTGACCTGACCCGTTCCAGAAGCCCAGATCAGTTTAGGTTCGGTTTGGGTCGGTTCCGCCTGACCCGTTTGCAGAAAGCCCAGCCACTAATACGCTGACGTCAGCGCCACCTCAAGAACACTAAGGTCAATAACACTTTTGACTAGATTGACTGCTGAGAATTGTTCGTGCTATATCTTAATCATCCGGTATCTGATCGAAGATCCGTTTGCGCATACAGACTCGTTGCGAGCAGATCTACGTGTTTGTGGAAGAAGATTGGCAATTTGAAGGTCAGTAGGAAAGTTTGACTAATCAGAGCGCAGAAAACTGTTTTTGCGATATCTGAGCCATCCAGCGTTGGATTTCAGATCCGTTTCTTCCAGTGTGCTCGTGGTGACGAGATTTACATATTGGTAAAAAATTGAGGTTAGTGAAAGTTGTTTGTTTTTCTTGATTATTCAATTGAGGTAGAGAACAACACTATAAACACTACCATGATCAAATTGAACCATACAAATTGGTTAATTTGGAGACCAAAGATAGAAGATATACTCTATTGCAAAGACCTCTATGATCCCATTGAAGGGGATAAAACTCTACCAAAAGATATGTCTGGTCCAGATTGGAAAAAGATGCATAGAAAGGCTATTGGTCACATCAGACAGTGGGTGGATAACAACATATTTTACTACATGTCTAATGAAACCAATGCGAGTACCCTTTGGAAGAAGTTAGAATATAAATATGAGAAGAAAACTGCAGTGAACAAAACTTTTCTGATTAGAAAGCTTGTGAACATGAAATTTCAGGAGGGTGGTAAAATTAAAGATCATATAAATGATTTCCAATGCGTTGTAAGTGAATTAGCTACAATGAAGATGGTCCTTGATGATGAGATGCAAGCTTTGTTACTTCTAAGTTCTTTGCCAGATACATGGGAGACATTGGTTGTTTCCGTGAGCAACTCTACTCCAGACAGTGTGTTATCAATGAGTCAGATTACTAGTTGCTTGTTAAATGAAGAAATAAGAAGGAAAACTGCAGGGGCAGATAATGCACATGCCTTTGTTACTGAGAAAAGGGGGAGGGGTAAGAGTAGGGGGCCAAATGGGGGCCGTGGCAAGTTTATAGGTGGATCACAAACGAAGAAAAAGTCTGAAAAATGCTTCCATTGTGGCAAGGAGGGTCACATTAAGAAGAATTGCTTTGCCTTGAAGGAAAAGAAAGAAACCAACAATGAGCAGAAGAATGACACTAACACTACAACTACTTTGGATAATGAAGTAGTGGTACTGGCCAGTGAACATGAAGAATGTTTGAGTGTTGCAGATGATCAGGTTGAGTGGGTTGTTGATACAGCGGCATCCTACCATGCTACTCCTTGTAAGGAGATATTCACGACATACAAAGCAAGGGACTTTGGCACTATGAAGATAGGCAACACAAGTCATTCGAATATTGTTTGGATCAGTGATGTCTGCATTCAAACTGATATTAGTTGCACAATGACGCTGAAAGATGTGCGACATATTCCTGATCTGCGGTTGAATCTGATTTCCGGGATTTCATTGGACCGTGCAGGTTATGAGAGTTACTTCAGAAATGGCAAGTGGAAACTCACTAAAGGGTCTCTTATTATTGTGAGAGGGAAGGCGTGTAATACGCTGTACAAGACACATGTGAAGCTATGCAAAGGTTTGTTAAATGCTGTTGAAGACAAATCCTCCCCAAATCTGTGGCATAAGAGACTGGGACATATGAGTGAGAAAGGACTGCAGTTATTGGCAAAGAAAGATTGAATTCATTACTCCAAAGGTACATCCCTTGACCCTTGTGACTATCGTAAGGTCCGCGACTTTACTGGGTCAGTTGGGCCCAATAGTAGGCCCGTTGACCCGTTTATTTTGTTATTGTTATAATTAATTGTTTTATTGGATATTTAAGTGGGTTAGACCTTGAACAAATTTATTTTAGCATTGGAATAGTGTTTGCAAAGTTTTGTGCGATTCCGAGTTCGTTTGATCATAGTAGGGGGTAGTTTGCAATTTAGGGAAAATTGAGTGTTTTTTTAGAAAATCCCGATCACCATGATTTTTCGTTTGTTGGAAAGGTCTCGTCGCGTTGATCATTTTTGTCTCTTGGCTCGTCGCGATTCGATGATCAGAAACCCTTCAAGTGGTCCATTCTTTCACCGGACCCACGTAAGGCCAAACTCATTATTTTTCCTCCCTTCTTCTCTTAAATAGGGATTAACCCTAATTTTCATTACAATTCTCTGCAACGAGAGAGCTACAGCAGCCCTTCTTCTTCCTCTTCAGCTTCTCAAGCCCAGAACTCCCTCCGGAAGACACCATCTCGAAGATCCAAATAGGTAATCTTCTTTCTCGCGATCTCCTCTTTTCTTGGTTATAATTTGGTAAGATTTCTTTTACCCTCATCTTGCAATCATCTTTCCTTTTTGGTTAGATTTAGGTTGTTCTTGATATTTTTCCTTTCCTTTTTTCTTCTCTGCGATTTAGGTTGCGTTTGGTTGGGTTAGATTGTGTTTCGTGTTATTAGAGCTTCTCCTCAAATTTTCCCAATTTCTACCATCTTCTTGGTTGAGGCGAGTAGATATGCAATTTACAACTTAACATTGGTGCTTGTTACTTGATTAATGTTGATCATATGATAGAATACCCTAATGCCAAGTGGTTTGGTTTTGATTCGAAGCATAACATGCTAGATTAGGTTCTTGATTGTGTCAATTGGTAATTGGAAATCTCTAGATGTTTAATTGATTAGAATGGATGTAAATGGATGGAATGGATTGTTGGGAGAACATGGTGGCTCAATTCCGTGCAGATATAACCATTTGAAGGGTTTGGAATGGTTTGGAATGGAATGGAGAGGATTCGGAATGGAAGAACCTCGAGATTTGGGTTTCTGCACGCGAATGTTCGAACGTTCCTCTGAACGTTCGAACGTTGGGACTCGCAGGAGAATGGCAAGGATTAAATGTTCCAACGTTCATTCTGAACGTTCGAACATTGAAGTCTGCGGATGTCTGGCGTTGGAGTGTTGAAAGTTCGAACGTTCATTCTGAACGTTCGAACGTTGGACTCTTCCGACGTTTGGGTTGAGAGGCTAGAACGTTCGAACGTTCATTCCGAATGTTCGAATGTTCAAGACTTCGGATGTGAGAGACTGTAAGACCCCGCCCCGAGAGTTTCCTTTTAATGTTAATTAAGACGCGTTTTAGCTATAAGTGTGATTAGCGGAAATAGGTTAAATCTGGATTAAAATAGCTTTTTATAGCTTTGAATAATTTTGGGAACTCTTTTGATCTAGTGGGGCCCTTTGGGGATTCCTTTCATTGTGTCTTGATTAGTTTTGGAATTTATTTATAATTCTGGAAATCTGTAAATTACTCCGTTTAATGTATTTTATCATTCCCAACAACTTTTGTATTTGTTCCGTTCCCATTCGAGACCTCTAAACCCTACTTTGCCATTGATAGGGGTAAAACAGTCTTTTTACACAAAATCTAGGCACTATTTTCAATGTCTCCGAAACTTGTAAAATATATACTTTTTGGAAAGTAGAAATTTCGACGATCAATTCTTCCTTCTTCGTCGAATCCGTCCGAAGCCCGTAGAACGATGTTTTAACCCAATTGGATTTTTAAGTTGTGGGACCCATTGCCATTGTCTATATAAGGAGGAGTTCTTTTCTTCTTCCCCTCTTCTTGCAACTTTCCCTTGAGAACAAAGAGAAGTTCCAGCCCAGCCCTAGGGTTTTTCCTTCTTGCTCCTTGCTTCTCCATCTCTCAATCTCTCTCAAATCTATTGCTAAAGGTAAAATGGAGGTGGTAATCTTCTTCCCCTCCATGAGAGCTTCATCTTGATACCATTTGTAGAGAGAGCCTTCCATTCCAAGCTACCTTTTGAGCAAACTCTTGCCATTAGAGGACTTTTCATGTAAGTTCTTCTTCTCATCTCTTAGTTGGGTGTTCTTCTAGTCCTTGAGATGCCATCTTAGGTATTGGAAGTTATCCCTTTCTATTTCATAGTTTTGCCACTTTAGGGCTTGTAATGAATGTATTTTGGGGATTTTTGTGTAGATTGTAGATTTTGAGCTTGATAGAGGGATTAGAGCTTGACTAGCATATTTGGAGACCAAGGCAAGTGAATGAATGGATTTGATTTGAATAAGTTCTTGTTTATTGAAAATGTGGAATTTTTACTATTCCTATTCCTTTGGTTCATTTTGTTTCATAATGCTTTTGGAAATGTACTTATTGATATGGTTTTCTCTTAGTTAGTTTTATGAGAATATATGCATTCATTCGTCAAAGTTTATTTTTGGTCATTATAAACTTCTTAAATGATATTTGTACTTGCATTGAATGAGATTTGTATTGGTAGGAGAATTAATGCATTGATGGAATGGTGGTTGGAGGGAAGGATTGAATGTTAAATGGAAGGGAATAGACCCTTTTCACGTTAGGGAATGGTTGGAGTTGAGGTGAAAGGGTTTGGGAAAGAAAGAACTGAAATCTGCACCTGATGTGTAGTTCCCACAGCTGGGCGGTCACCTTGGCGGCTAGCCGACAGGTGACCGGCGGCCAGCCGACCCAGATGCGGTTAGAAACACAGAATGCTATATTTTAGCAGGGGGAAACCGCGGTCAGCCCCGCGGTCAGCCAGCGGCTAACTGCCAGCTGACCGACAGGTGACCGAGTTTCACCCAGAATTCCTGAGTCTTTTCTATTGGTTTCAGATATGGTATTTAAAGGTTTGGATGGGTTGTTCTGATGCCCTACCACCTTGGAAAGACCCAGGGGATGACATAAGGAGATTGACATAGGAAGAGACACCATTTCGGAAAGGTATTGGGACTTTTGGATTCATCAACTTGCATAAGGAAACTTAGTATGTCCTCTATCATTCGAGTACCATATTAAGGGTAGTAATAGACATACAAGATCCTTATACATGTTGCTTGAATATGGATGGCCCAATATATAGTCCCTAATGATATAAGGATTCATTGCATCGTTTTACTCAGATTATATGTATAATTACCCGATCCTACTAGTTTTATCTCAAATTCTGATTATACACCTGATATGTCCTGCCAGCCCCGTATATGCATTAACAGATAATAATGTGAAATGTGTGCCTACGAGCACCATGTCCCGCCTACCCGAATGTTTATACTGATATGTTTTGTGTACCTTTTGATTTCTCATGTAACCTACGAGTCGGCACCACTAAGCTTGGACGTCCTTGTCAGTCTGATCAACTGACTTGGGCCTCCCCCTTGTGCTCCCGCCAGTTGCAACTTGGATCCTGTCCTGTCCCGTTACCCGGTTCCGCGGCCGTGGTCTTGCCTAGCTATATGTATATGTATATGTATGTAATGTTGGTTCTCGTCACTTCGTGTGCTCGAGCCCAACGCACTGAATGTGCTCTCATCACCTTAGTGATAGAGAGGATTTAGCTTTAGTGTGGTTGCCATCTAGTCAGTTCCTGTACCTTGAATACCCCACATGATTTATATTGCATCTGTACTTTAAATGAACCATGCATCTTATTTTATGACAGTTATCGTTTTAATAAGTTTTCGTTATGTCTACGATGTGCTTTGATTTCTTTCTTGCTATTATCTATTCACCCACCTGCCAGACCGTCGTGTCTGACCCATTTTTGTGGTACTCAGGTCCAGCTCCCGTTATTGCCTTTAAGGAGGAGCCGGAGGGGGCGGTTGATGAACCGCAACGATTAGTGGAGTGGCAAGCTGACGATGTCATGTAGACATTCGGTTTAGCTTTGAGCTGCGAATATTTTGGGGAGATCATAGACTGACTCATGATTTATACTTTTGGTTGTACTGGCCTTTGTTGGCCATTAGTTTTGGGGAATGTTAATTTAACTTGATCTTTTGCTTAAACTTTAACTTCATATTTGGGAATGCTAATGAGATCATTGCTCACTCTGACATCATGTCATACTTGTGTATCATCAGTCTTATTTGATGAGAATGGATTAAGAGTTTGATTTGCTATACGCTTCCGCACCAATATAAATGTTCTATGAGTGTATGTGGAATCCTCACCGCGGAAACCTGTGGGAAATTCAGGAAATGTATAATTGTTGTTAAGGGTAGTTCATTACCCCATCCACACCACCCGATCCACACCACCCGTCGCGGTCCCGGGTCTCGGTCCGGGGTCGCGACAGACTGGTATTAAAGCGAGACGTGTTTCAGGCAATTAAAAGAAACTATAAATCCTAAGGACGTGGCGAGGATCCGTTAGACTTTTCGTTAGTTAGACTCGTGCGAGCAATGTGTGACCCTTATATAATTGTATGTGCTAACAATTTGTTTTACAGTGATATGCCACCTTGAAAAAGACCCGTAACCGACAATCCCACCGTAAGCAATAGTGAACACACCGGGCCACTAGGAAACGGTACTCCGGATCCAAACATGCAGAATCAATTTCAACAGATGATGCAAGCCATGCTTGACCAGCAACGTCAAGCCAATGAAAATCAGGCAAGATTGCAAGAGCAAATGGCCAGGAAGGATGAAGAGCATGCTAGGGAGATGGCTACGATGCAAAGGCAGTTGTTAGAAGTGTTAGAAAGGAGACCTGAACCGGCACCAGCGCAACCTCTAGGCACTCAAATTGTCATTAACAATAGGGAACATGATCCCAATCCGTTGTATGAAAAGTTTAGGAAGAGGGGTCCCAAGGAGTTCACTGGGCATGAGGACCCATTAGCTGCAGACGACTGGTTGGAGCATACAGAGAACATCTTCGAGATATTTAGATGTACCGGTAGACAACAAGTGCAACTCACTGCTTCCATGTTCACCGGCCTAGCGGATATATGGTGGAAAACAATAAAGGCTGAGTATAGGACCATAGCAGACGCAGAGGCTTGGACAAGTTTCAAGAGACAATTCAGTGACAAGTATATACCGACACATGTGAAGAGGCAAAAGGCCATTGAATTCCAGCAGCTCACACAAGGTAACACGACCGTTCAAGAGTACCTCACGAAGTTCGAAAGGTTGTCTCGATATGCCCCCGAGTTAATTGACACTGTGGAGAAAAAGATAACGAAGTTCCTTGAAGGACTTAACCCGATCATTGAGAGGGATGCCACGGGTGTTGTACCACCTATCACTTTTGAAGAGGCTGTGAGAAGGGCCTACAAATTCGAGAACCTGAACAACAAGATCCTCAAGATCCAAGGAAAGGCACCAGCTCACCAACAGAACCACCCACCAAGGAACCAACAGAACAAACGACCGAGGCATGAACAAAACGTGCAGAATGCTCTAGTTTGCATTCACTGTGGTAAAAACCACGAGAGTGCTCAATGCCGTACGATTACGGGAGCATGTTTCAGATGTGGATCCATGGCACACCAGCTCAAGGACTGCCAAAGGCAAGTTGGACAAGGTAACAACAGACAGAATCAGCAACAACAAGGAACACAGCGCCAGGCACCACCTCAGAATGCACTAGCCGTACAGAACCAGCCCAGGCCACTCCAGCAGCAGGCTCCACAGCAACAATATAGACCTCCACAGCAGCATCAAGCTCGTCAGCAAGGACAGAATCAGAATCAGCGTCCTCCTCAGCAGAATAGGAATGCACAACAAGGGAGGCAACAACAGGCTCAGAACAGGCCTCAGCAGCGAGGACAAGTGTATGCAATTAACCAAGCGGATGCAGAGGCTACAGATAACGTGGTGGAAGGTACACTCCTAGTTTGTGGAATTGAAGCTAAGATTTTGTTTGACCCTGGCTCTACGAAACTCTTTCTTGTCCCCAAAATTTTCTAAGCTGATTGTTATGCCTGCGAGAGAACTTGAGTATGTGTTGACGGTGTCCACCCCCGTAGACAAACAAGTTGTTTGTAGGAAATATTATCCTAGATGTGCTATTAAGATAGGAGATGTGGTGTTACCAGCGGATCTTATTTTGTTGGAGATGTATGATTTTGATGTCATTCTAGGAATGGATTGGTTAGCAGGGTACCATGCTACGATGGACTGTTTCCATAAGACCCTCACGTTCAAATTAGAGGAGACCCCAGCAGGCGTATTGTTCCATGGGGAGAGGAGGAATTCTTGTCCAAGATTCGTCTCAACATTGAAGGCTGATAGACTAGTGAGAAGTGGATGTGAATGCTATTTAGCGTTTATCACGGAGGATAAACGGTCCCAAGGGGTGGAGGAGATCCCGATTGTTTGCGAATTCCCAGACATTTTTCCAGAAGAAATCCCAGGTTTACCACCTGTTAGGGCGATTGACTTCACCATCAAATTGTTACCGGGGACCGCTCCGATATCTGTCGCACCATACAGAATGGCTCCAGCTGAATTAGGAGAGTTGAAGATTCAGTTGCAAGAATTGTTGGATAAAGGTTTTATTAGACCGAGCATCTCACCTTGGGGAGCTCCAGTTTTATTCGTCAAGAAGAAAGACGGTTCCATGAGAATGTGTATTGATTACCGGAAATTGAACCAAGCTACCATCAAGAACAAGTATCCATTGCCAAGGATAGATGAATTGTTTGACCAATTGCAAGGTGCTGCTTACTTTTCGAAGATCGATCTAAGATCCGGTTATCATCAGCTGAGAGTTAGAGATTCAGATGTATCGAAGACGGCGTTCCGGACGAGATATGGACACTATGAGTTTCTAGTGATGCCATTTGGACTGACGAATGCACCAGCAGTATTCATGGCTTTGATGAACAAAATATTCGCTGAGTACTTAGACCAATTCACAGTGGTGTTTATTGATGACATTTTGGTGTACTCTAAGTCTAAAAAAGAACATGAAGAGCATTTGAGGATAGCATTGCAACTTCTAAGAGATAACCAATTGTATGCGAAGCTCACTAAGTGCGATTTTTGGCTTGAGGAAGTCGCATTTTTAGGTCATATCATTTCCAAAGAAGGATTATCAGTGGACTCAGCCAAGATAGATGCAGTTGTGAAGTGGGAAAGACCGAAGAATGCGTCAGAAATCAGGAGTTTTCTTGGATTGGCGGGTTACTATCGAAGATTTGTGCAGGGATTTTCGTCGATTGCGGCTTCATTGACGAAGTTGACCAAGAAGAATGCACCTTATGTGTGGACAGACCAATGCGAGGCCAGCTTCCAAGAGTTGAAAAAGAGATTAACATCAGCACCCGTCCTCACTTTACCATCCAGGAGCGGCGGTTACACCATTTTTACAGATGCTTCGAATATAGGACTTGGTTGTGTGTTGATGCAAGATGGAAAAGTCGTTGCTTATGGATCCCGTCAGTTGAAGGACCACGAGAAGAACTATGCAACGCATGACCTGGAGTTAGCAGCGGTCGTTTTTGCACTAAAGATGTGGAGACATTACCTCTACGGAGAGAAATTCGAAGTCCACTCCGATCACCGCAGCTTACAGTATTTGTTCTCTCAAAAGGATTTGAATATGAGACAAAGAAGATGGATGGAATATATCAAAGATTATGATTTTCCGATCAAGTACCACCCGGGAAAGGCAAATGTAGTAGCCGATGCCTTGAGTAGGAAGTCAGCAAGTGTGGCAAGCCTAAGAGTTACGTGCTTCTTTCAGCAATTTGAAGAGTTGGGGGTAGATTTTCAGCCCCTAAGCGAGGGAGTGATGTTAGCCAACATGTCAATGTCTGAACCCTCTTTCATTTGGAAGATCAAGGACGACCAATTACAAGATCCAGAGTTGGCCAAGATTTCAGAGCATATAGCAGAACGTCCTGATTTCCATATTGTGGATGGAGTCTTATTCTATCGTGATCGTCTATGCGTGCCCAATATTGAAGATTTGAAGAATGACATTATGACAGAGGCGCACAGTACGAAGTACTCTATGCATCCGGGTAGCACAAAGATGTATCAGAACTTAAAAGGCAGATTTGGTGGAACAACATGAAGAGGGAAATAGCAGCTTTCGTTTCCCGATGTTTGACGTGTCAGTTGGTGAAGGCAGAGCATCAGAGACCTCCAGGGTTGTTGCAGCCATTAGAGATCCCAGAATGGAAGTGGGAACATATCACCATGGATTTCATCTCGGGATTGCCAAGGACCAAAAAAGGGAACAACTCCATATAGGTCATTGTGGACCGTCTTACCAAATCAGCCCATTTTATTTCTATGAAGACCGGAGAGAAAATGCATCTGTTACCTCTCGCAGAGTTGTTTGTCAACGAGATTGTCAGCCGTCATGGGCAGCCAGTCTCCATTACTTCAGATAGAGATAGCAGATTCGTCTCGAGATTCTGGAAGACTTTGCATGAGTCTATGGGAACAAAGCTTCAGTTCAGCACAGCGTATCACCCACAAACAGATGGTCAGTCGGAAAGAACAATTCAGACCCTTGAAGATATGCTTCGAGCGTGTGTACTAGATTTCAAGACTCAATGGGATGAGACCCTACCGCTTTGCGAGTTCGCCTACAACAACAGTTATCATTCGAGCATTGGGATGGCGCCTTTTGAGGCATTGTATGGTAGGAGGTGTAGAACTCCAGTCTGTTGGGAAGAAGTAGGTATTCGCAGTTTTCATGGACCGACTATGGTGAGTGAAACCAGTGACAAAGTCAAGTTGATCCAAGAACGTCTGAAAGTAGCCCGGAGTAGACAGAAGAGTTATGCAGACTCTCATCGAAGGGACTTACATTTTAAGGAAGGAGATAAGGTTTTCTTGAAGGTGTCACCCACTAGAGGAACTCTGAGATTCGGACAGAGAGGCAAATTATCTCGGAGATACATTGGACCCTATGATATTGTGAGCAAGATTGGTGACGTGGCTTATAGATTGGCCTTACCACCTGAGCTTTCCGGCGACACAAAGTGTTCCATGTGTCTATGTTAAAAAAGTACGTCCCCGACCCATCCCATGTACTACGTCATGAACCCTTAGAGATCAGAGAGGATGCCACCTATGTCGAGAAGCCTATTCAGATCATCGATACGAAGGAACAAAAACTGAGGACAAGGACTATACAATGGGTGAAAGTGCTCTGGGAAAATCACGGACCTGAAGAGGCAACGTGGGAATTACGGGATCAAGTTCAGAAGAAGTATCCGCATCTACTACCCTAGGTTAGTGAATTTATTTCATTTGGTGGACCAAATGCCCTAAGGGGTGGAGGATGTAAGACCCCGCCCCGAGAGTTTCCATTTAGTGTTAATTAAGACGCGTTTTAGCTATAAGTGTGATTAGCGAAAATAGGTTAAATCTGGATTAAAATAGCTTTTTATAGCTTTGAATAATTTTGGGAACTCTTTTGATCTAGTGGGGCACTTTGGGGGTTCCTTTTATTGTGTCTTGATTAGTTTTGGGATTAATTTATAATTCTGGAAATCTGTAAATTACTCCGTTTAATGTATTTTATCATTCCTGACAACTTTTGTATTTGTTCCGTTCCCATTCGAGACCTCTAAACCCTACTTTGCCATTGATAGGGGTAAAACAGTCTTTTTACACAAAATCTAGGCACTATTTTCAATGTCTCCGAAACTCGTAAAATATATACTTTTTAGAAAGTAGAAATTTCGACGATCAATTCTTCCTTCTTCGTCGAATCCGTCCGAAGCCCGTAGAACGATATTTTAACCCAATTGGATTTTTAAGTTGTGGGACCCATTGCCATTGTCTATATAAGGAGGAGTCCTTTTCTTCTTCCCCTCTTCTTGCAACTTTCCCTTGAGAACAAAGAGAAGTTCCAGCCCAGCCCTAGGGTTTTTCCTTCTTGCTCCTTGCTTCTCCATCTCTCAATCTCTCTCAAATCTATTGCTAAAGGTAAAATGGAGGTGGTAATCTTCTTCCCCTCCATGAGAGCTTCATCTTGATACCATTTGTAGAGAGAGCCTTCCATTCCAAGCTACCTTTTGAGCAAACTCTTGCCATTAGAGGACTTTTCATGTAAGTTCTTCTTCTCATCTCTTAGTTGGGTGTTCTTCTAGTCCTTGAGATGCCATCTTAGGTATTGGAAGTTATCCCTTTCTATTTCATAGTTTTGCCACTTTAGGGCTTGTAATGAATGTATTTTGGGGATTTTTGTGTAGATTGTAGATTTTGAGCTTGATAGAGGGATTAGAGCTTGACTAGCATATTTGGAGACCAAGGCAAGTGAATGAATGGATTTGATTTGAATAAGTTCTTGTTTATTGAAAATGTGGAATTTTTACTATTCCTATTCCTTTGGTTCATTTTGTTTCATAATGCTTTTGGAAATGTACTTATTGATATGGTTTTCTCTTAGTTAGTTTTATGAGAATATATGCATTCATTCGTCAAAGTTTATTTTTGGTCATTATAAACTTCTTAAATGATATTTGTACTTGCATTGAATGAGATTTGTATTGGTAGGAGAATTAATGCATTGATGGAATGGTGGTTGGAGGGAAGGATTGAATGTTAAATGGAAGGGAATAGACCCTTTTCACGTTAGGGAATGGTTGGAGTTGAGGTGAAAGGGTTTGGGAAAGAAAGAACTGAAATCTGCACCTGATGTGTAGTTCCCACAGCTGGGCGGTCACCTTGGCGGCTAGCCGACAGGTGACCGGCGGCCAGCCGACCCAGATGCGGTTAGAAACACAGAATGCTATATTTTAGCAGGGGGAAACCGCGGTCAGCCCCGCCGTCAGCCAGCGGCTAACTGCCAGCTGACCGACAGGTGACCGAGTTTCACCCAGAATTCCTGAGTCTTTTCTATTGGTTTCAGATATGGTATTTAAAGGTTTGGATGGGTTGTTCTGATGCCCTACCACCTTGGAAAGACCCAGGGGATGACATAAGGAGATTGACATAGGAAGAGACACCATTTCGGAAAGGTATTGGGACTTTTGGATTCATCAACTTGCATAAGGAAACTTAGTATGTCCTCTATCATTCGAGTACCATATTAAGGGTAGTAATAGACATACAAGATCCTTATACATGTTGCTTGAATATGGATGGCCCAATATATAGTCCCTAATGATATAAGGATTCATTGCATCGTTTTACTCAGATTATATGTATAATTACCCGATCCTACTAGTTTTATCTCAAATTCTGATTATACACCTGATATGTCCTGCCAGCCCCGTATATGCATTAACAGATAATAATGTGAAATGTGTGCCTACGAGCACCATGTCCCGCCTACCCGAATGTTTATACTGATATGTTTTGTGTACCTTTTGATTTCTCATGTAACCTACGAGTCGGCACCACTAAGCTTGGACGTCCTTGTCAGTCTGATCAACTGACTTGGGCCTCCCCCTTGTGCTCCCGCCAGTTGCAACTTGGATCCTGTCCTGTCCCGTTACCCGGTTCCGCGGCCGTGGTCTTGCCTAGCTATATGTATATGTATATGTATGTAATGTTGGTTCTCGTCACTTCGTGTGCTCGAGCCCAACGCACTGAATGTGCTCTCATCACCTTAGTGATAGAGAGGATTTAGCTTTAGTGTGGTTGCCATCTAGTCAGTTCCTGTACCTTGAATACCCCACATGATTTATATTGCATCTGTACTTTAAATGAACCATGCATCTTATTTTATGACAGTTATCGTTTTAATAAGTTTTCGTTATGTCTACGATGTGCTTTGATTTCTTTCTTGCTATTATCTATTCACCCACCTGCCAGACCGTCGTGTCTGACCCATTTTTGTGGTACTCAGGTCCAGCTCCCGTTATTGCCTTTAAGGAGGAGCCGGAGGGGGCGGTTGATGAACCGCAACGATTAGTGGAGTGGCAAGCTGACGATGTCATGTAGACATTCGGTTTAGCTTTGAGCTGCGAATATTTTGGGGAGATCATAGACTGACTCATGATTTATACTTTTGGTTGTACTGGCCTTTGTTGGCCATTAGTTTTGGGGAATGTTAATTTAACTTGATCTTTTGCTTAAACTTTAACTTCATATTTGGGAATGCTAATGAGATCATTGCTCACTCTGACATCATGTCATACTTGTGTATCATCAGTCTTATTTGATGAGAATGGATTAAGAGTTTGATTTGCTATACGCTTCCGCACCAATATAAATGTTCTATGAGTGTATGTGGAATCCTCACCGCGGAAACCTGTGGGAAATTCAGGAAATGTATAATTGTTGTTAAGGGTAGTTCATTACCCCATCCACACCACCCGATCCACACCACCCGTCGCGGTCCCGGGTCTCGGTCCGGGGTCGCGACAGACTGGTATTAAAGCGAGACGTGTTTCAGGCAATTAAAAGAAACTATAAATCCTAAGGACGTGGCGAGGATCCGTTAGACTTTTCGTTAGTTAGACTCGTGCGAGCAATGTGTGACCCTTATATAATTGTATGTGCTAACAATTTGTTTTACAGTGATATGCCACCTTGAAAAAGACCCGTAACCGACAATCCCACCGTAAGCAATAGTGAACACACCGGGCCACTAGGAAACGGTACTCCGGATCCAAACATGCAGAATCAATTTCAACAGATGATGCAAGCCATGCTTGACCAGCAACGTCAAGCCAATGAAAATCAGGCAAGATTGCAAGAGCAAATGGCCAGGAAGGATGAAGAGCATGCTAGGGAGATGGCTACGATGCAAAGGCAGTTGTTAGAAGTGTTAGAAAGGAGACCTGAACCGGCACCAGCGCAACCTCTAGGCACTCAAATTGTCATTAACAATAGGGAACATGATCCCAATCCGTTGTATGAAAAGTTTAGGAAGAGGGGTCCCAAGGAGTTCACTGGGCATGAGGACCCATTAGCTGCAGACGACTGGTTGGAGCATACAGAGAACATCTTCGAGATATTTAGATGTACCGGTAGACAACAAGTGCAACTCACTGCTTCCATGTTCACCGGCCTAGCGGATATATGGTGGAAAACAATAAAGGCTGAGTATAGGACCATAGCAGACGCAGAGGCTTGGACAAGTTTCAAGAGACAATTCAGTGACAAGTATATACCGACACATGTGAAGAGGCAAAAGGCCATTGAATTCCAGCAGCTCACACAAGGTAACACGACCGTTCAAGAGTACCTCACGAAGTTCGAAAGGTTGTCTCGATATGCCCCTGAGTTAATTGACACTGTGGAGAAAAAGATAACGAAGTTCCTTGAAGGACTTAACCCGATCATTGAGAGGGATGCCACGGGTGTTGTACCACCTATCACTTTTGAAGAGGCTGTGAGAAGGGCCTACAAATTCGAGAACCTGAACAACAAGATCCTCAAGATCCAAGGAAAGGCACCAGCTCACCAACAGAACCACCCACCAAGGAACCAACAGAACAAACGACCGAGGCATGAACAAAACGTGCAGAATGCTCTAGTTTGCATTCACTGTGGTAAAAACCACGAGAGTGCTCAATGCCGTACGATTACGGGAGCATGTTTCAGATGTGGATCCATGGCACACCAGCTCAAGGACTGCCAAAGGCAAGTTGGACAAGGTAACAACAGACAGAATCAGCAACAACAAGGAACACAGCGCCAGGCACCACCTCAGAATGCACTAGCCGTACAGAACCAGCCCAGGCCACTCCAGCAGCAGGCTCCACAGCAACAATATAGACCTCCACAGCAGCATCAAGCTCGTCAGCAAGGACAGAATCAGAATCAGCGTCCTCCTCAGCAGAATAGGAATGCACAACAAGGGAGGCAACAACAGGCTCAGAACAGGCCTCAGCAGCGAGGACAAGTGTATGCAATTAACCAAGCGGATGCAGAGGCTACAGATAACGTGGTGGAAGGTACACTCCTAGTTTGTGGAATTGAAGCTAAGATTTTGTTTGACCCTGGCTCTACGAAACTCTTTCTTGTCCCCAAAATTTTCTAAGCTGATTGTTATGCCTGCGAGAGAACTTGAGTATGTGTTGACGGTGTCCACCCCCGTAGACAAACAAGTTGTTTGTAGGAAATATTATCCTAGATGTGCTATTAAGATAGGAGATGTGGTGTTACCAGCGGATCTTATTTTGTTGGAGATGTATGATTTTGATGTCATTCTAGGAATGGATTGGTTAGCAGGGTACCATGCTACGATGGACTGTTTCCATAAGACCCTCACGTTCAAATTAGAGGAGACCCCAGCAGGCGTATTGTTCCATGGGGAGAGGAGGAATTCTTGTCCAAGATTCGTCTCAACATTGAAGGCTGATAGACTAGTGAGAAGTGGATGTGAATGCTATTTAGCGTTTATCACGGAGGATAAACGGTCCCAAGGGGTGGAGGAGATCCCGATTGTTTGCGAATTCCCAGACATTTTTCCAGAAGAAATCCCAGGTTTACCACCTGTTAGGGCGATTGACTTCACCATCAAATTGTTACCGGGGACCGCTCCGATATCTGTCGCACCATACAGAATGGCTCCAGCTGAATTAGGAGAGTTGAAGATTCAGTTGCAAGAATTGTTGGATAAAGGTTTTATTAGACCGAGCATCTCACCTTGGGGAGCTCCAGTTTTATTCGTCAAGAAGAAAGACGGTTCCATGAGAATGTGTATTGATTACCGGAAATTGAACCAAGCTACCATCAAGAACAAGTATCCGTTGCCAAGGATAGATGAATTGTTTGACCAATTGCAAGGTGCTGCTTACTTTTCGAAGATCGATCTAAGATCCGGTTATCATCAGCTGAGAGTTAGAGATTCAGATGTATCGAAGACGGCGTTCCGGACGAGATATGGACACTATGAGTTTCTAGTGATGCCATTTGGACTGACGAATGCACCAGCAGTATTCATGGCTTTGATGAACAAAATATTCGCTGAGTACTTAGACCAATTCACAGTGGTGTTTATTGATGACATTTTGGTGTACTCTAAGTCTAAAAAAGAACATGAAGAGCATTTGAGGATAGCATTGCAACTTCTAAGAGATAACCAATTGTATGCGAAGCTCACTAAGTGCGATTTTTGGCTTGAGGAAGTCGCATTTTTAGGTCATATCATTTCCAAAGAAGGATTATCAGTGGACTCAGCCAAGATAGATGCAGTTGTGAAGTGGGAAAGACCGAAGAATGCGTCAGAAATCAGGAGTTTTCTTGGATTGGCGGGTTACTATCGAAGATTTGTGCAGGGATTTTCGTCGATTGCGGCTTCATTGACGAAGTTGACCAAGAAGAATGCACCTTATGTGTGGACAGACCAATGCGAGGCCAGCTTCCAAGAGTTGAAAAAGAGATTAACATCAGCACCCGTCCTCACTTTACCATCCGGGAGCGGCGGTTACACCATTTTTACAGATGCTTCGAATATAGGACTTGGTTGTGTGTTGATGCAAGATGGAAAAGTCGTTGCTTATGGATCCCGTCAGTTGAAGGACCACGAGAAGAACTATGCAACGCATGACCTGGAGTTAGCAGCGGTCGTTTTTGCACTAAAGATGTGGAGACATTACCTCTACGGAGAGAAATTCGAAGTCCACTCCGATCACCGCAGCTTACAGTATTTGTTCTCTCAAAAGGATTTGAATATGAGACAAAGAAGATGGATGGAATATATCAAAGATTATGATTTTCCGATCAAGTACCACCCGGGAAAGGCAAATGTAGTAGCCGATGCCTTGAGTAGGAAGTCAGCAAGTGTGGCAAGCCTAAGAGTTACGTGCTTCTTTCAGCAATTTGAAGAGTTGGGGGTAGATTTTCAGCCCCTAAGCGAGGGAGTGATGTTAGCCAACATGTCAATGTCTGAACCCTCTTTCATTTGGAAGATCAAGGACGACCAATTACAAGATCCAGAGTTGGCCAAGATTTCAGAGCATATAGCAGAACGTCCTGATTTCCGTATTGTGGATGGAGTCTTATTCTATCGTGATCGTCTATGCGTGCCCAATATTGAAGATTTGAAGAATGACATTATGACAGAGGCGCACAGTACGAAGTACTCTATGCATCCGGGTAGCACAAAGATGTATCAGAACTTAAAAGGCAGATTTGGTGGAACAACATGAAGAGGGAAATAGCAGCTTTCGTTTCCCGATGTTTGACGTGTCAGTTGGTGAAGGCAGAGCATCAGAGACCTCCAGGGTTGTTGCAGCCATTAGAGATCCCAGAATGGAAGTGGGAACATATCACCATGGATTTCATCTCGGGATTGCCAAGGACCAAAAAAGGGAACAACTCCATATAGGTCATTGTGGACCGTCTTACCAAATCAGCCCATTTTATTTCTATGAAGACCGGAGAGAAAATGCATCTGTTACCTCTCGCAGAGTTGTTTGTCAACGAGATTGTCAGCCGTCATGGGCAGCCAGTCTCCATTACTTCAGATAGAGATAGCAGATTCGTCTCGAGATTCTGGAAGACTTTGCATGAGTCTATGGGAACAAAGCTTCAGTTCAGCACAGCGTATCACCCACAAACAGATGGTCAGTCGGAAAGAACAATTCAGACCCTTGAAGATATGCTTCGAGCGTGTGTACTAGATTTCAAGACTCAATGGGATGAGACCCTACCGCTTTGCGAGTTCGCCTACAACAACAGTTATCATTCGAGCATTGGGATGGCGCCTTTTGAGGCATTGTATGGTAGGAGGTGTAGAACTCCAGTCTGTTGGGAAGAAGTAGGTATTCGCAGTTTTCATGGACCGACTATGGTGAGTGAAACCAGTGACAAAGTCAAGTTGATCCAAGAACGTCTGAAAGTAGCCCGGAGTAGACAGAAGAGTTATGCAGACTCTCATCGAAGGGACTTACATTTTAAGGAAGGAGATAAGGTTTTCTTGAAGGTGTCACCCACTAGAGGAACTCTGAGATTCGGACAGAGAGGCAAATTATCTCGGAGATACATTGGACCCTATGATATTGTGAGCAAGATTGGTGACGTGGCTTATAGATTGGCCTTACCACCTGAGCTTTCCGGCGACACAAAGTGTTCCATGTGTCTATGTTAAAAAAGTACGTCCCCGACCCATCCCATGTACTACGTCATGAACCCTTAGAGATCAGAGAGGATGCCACCTATGTCGAGAAGCCTATTCAGATCATCGATACGAAGGAACAAAAACTGAGGACAAGGACTATACAATGGGTGAAAGTGCTCTGGGAAAATCACGGACCTGAAGAGGCAACGTGGGAATTACGGGATCAAGTTCAGAAGAAGTATCCGCATCTACTACCCTAGGTTAGTGAATTTATTTCATTTGGTGGACCAAATGCCCTAAGGGGTGGAGGATGTAAGACCCCGCCCCGAGAGTTTCCATTTAGTGTTAATTAAGACGCGTTTTAGCTATAAGTGTGATTAGCGAAAATAGGTTAAATCTGGATTAAAATAGCTTTTTATAGCTTTGAATAATTTTGGGAACTCTTTTGATTTAGTGGGGCCCTTTGGGGGTTCCTTTTATTGTGTCTTGATTAGTTTTGGGATTAATTTATAATTCTGGAAATCTGTAAATTACTCCGTTTAATGTATTTTATCATTCCTGACAACTTTTGTATTTGTTCCGTTCCCATTCGAGACCTCTAAACCCTACTTTGCCATTGATAGGGGTAAAACAGTCTTTTTACACAAAATCTAGGCACTATTTTCAATGTCTCCGAAACTCGTAAAATATATACTTTTTAGAAAGTAGAAATTTCGACGATCAATTCTTCCTTCTTCGTCGAATCCGTCCGAAGCCCGTAGAACGATATTTTAACCCAATTGGATTTTTAAGTTGTGGGACCCATTGCCATTGTCTATATAAGGAGGAGTCCTTTTCTTCTTCCCCTCTTCTTGCAACTTTCCCTTGAGAACAAAGAGAAGTTCCAGCCCAGCCCTAGGGTTTTTCCTTCTTGCTCCTTGCTTCTCCATCTCTCAATCTCTCTCAAATCTATTGCTAAAGGTAAAATGGAGGTGGTAATCTTCTTCCCCTCCATGAGAGCTTCATCTTGATACCATTTGTAGAGAGAGCCTTCCATTCCAAGCTACCTTTTGAGCAAACTCTTGCCATTAGAGGACTTTTCATGTAAGTTCTTCTTCTCATCTCTTAGTTGGGTGTTCTTCTAGTCCTTGAGATGCCATCTTAGGTATTGGAAGTTATCCCTTTCTATTTCATAGTTTTGCCACTTTAGGGCTTGTAATGAATGTATTTTGGGGATTTTTGTGTAGATTGTAGATTTTGAGCTTGATAGAGGGATTAGAGCTTGACTAGCATATTTGGAGACCAAGGCAAGTGAATGAATGGATTTGATTTGAATAAGTTCTTGTTTATTGAAAATGTGGAATTTTTACTATTCCTATTCCTTTGGTTCATTTTGTTTCATAATGCTTTTGGAAATGTACTTATTGATATGGTTTTCTCTTAGTTAGTTTTATGAGAATATATGCATTCATTCGTCAAAGTTTATTTTTGGTCATTATAAACTTCTTAAATGATATTTGTACTTGCATTGAATGAGATTTGTATTGGTAGGAGAATTAATGCATTGATGGAATGGTGGTTGGAGGGAAGGATTGAATGTTAAATGGAAGGGAATAGACCCTTTTCACGTTAGGGAATGGTTGGAGTTGAGGTGAAAGGGTTTGGGAAAGAAAGAACTGAAATCTGCACCTGATGTGTAGTTCCCACAGCTGGGCGGTCACCTTGGCGGCTAGCCGACAGGTGACCGGCGGCCAGCCGACCCAGATGCGGTTAGAAACACAGAATGCTATATTTTAGCAGGGGGAAACCGCGGTCAGCCCCGCGGTCAGCCAGCGGCTAACTGCCAGCTGACCGACAGGTGACCGAGTTTCACCCAGAATTCCTGAGTCTTTTCTATTGGTTTCAGATATGGTATTTAAAGGTTTGGATGGGTTGTTCTGATGCCCTACCACCTTGGAAAGACCCAGGGGATGACATAAGGAGATTGACATAGGAAGAGACACCATTTCGGAAAGGTATTGGGACTTTTGGATTCATCAACTTGCATAAGGAAACTTAGTATGTCCTCTATCATTCGAGTACCATATTAAGGGTAGTAATAGACATACAAGATCCTTATACATGTTGCTTGAATATGGATGACCCAATATATAGTCCCTAATGATATAAGGATTCATTGCATCGTTTTACTCAGATTATATGTATAATTACCCGATCCTACTAGTTTTATCTCAAATTCTGATTATACACCTGATATGTCCTGCCAGCCCCGTATATGCATTAACAGATAATAATGTGAAATGTGTGCCTACGAGCACCATGTCCCGCCTACCCGAATGTTTATACTGATATGTTTTGTGTACCTTTTGATTTCTCATGTAACCTACGAGTCGGCACCACTAAGCTTGGACGTCCTTGTCAGTCTGATCAACTGACTTGGGCCTCCCCCTTGTGCTCCCGCCAGTTGCAACTTGGATCCTGTCCTGTCCCGTTACCCGGTTCCGCGGCCGTGGTCTTGCCTAGCTATATGTATATGTATATGTATGTAATGTTGGTTCTCGTCACTTCGTGTGCTCGAGCCCAACGCACTGAATGTGCTCTCATCACCTTAGTGATAGAGAGGATTTAGCTTTAGTGTGGTTGCCATCTAGTCAGTTCCTGTACCTTGAATACCCCACATGATTTATATTGCATCTGTACTTTAAATGAACCATGCATCTTATTTTATGACAGTTATCGTTTTAATAAGTTTTCGTTATGTCTACGATGTGCTTTGATTTCTTTCTTGCTATTATCTATTCACCCACCTGCCAGACCGTCGTGTCTGACCCATTTTTGTGGTACTCAGGTCCAGCTCCCGTTATTGCCTTTGAGGAGGAGCCGGAGGGGGCGGTTGATGAACCGCAACGATTAGTGGAGTGGCAAGCTGACGATGTCATGTAGACATTCGGTTTAGCTTTGAGCTGCAAATATTTTGGGGAGATCATAGACTGACTCATGATTTATACTTTTGGTTGTACTGGCCTTTGTTGGCCATTAGTTTTGGGGAATGTTAATTTAACTTGATCTTTTGCTTAAACTTTAACTTCATATTTGGGAATGCTAATGAGATCATTGCTCACTCTGACATCATGTCATACTTGTGTATCATCAGTCTTATTTGATGAGAATGGATTAAGAGTTTGATTTGCTATACGCTTCCGCACCAATATAAATGTTCTATGAGTGTATGTGGAATCCTCGCCGCGGAAACCTGTGGGAAATTCAGGAAATGTATAATCGTTGTTAAGGGTAGTTCATTACCCCATCCACACCACCCGTCGCGGTCCCGGGTCTCGGTCCGGGGTCGCGACAGAGACCGAGTGTTGAATGTTCAAACGTCCCTCTCAGACGTTTCAATGTTCAATGCTGCTAGTGGGTTGGCCTGGAGAGCGAGAGTTCGAACTCTCCCTCCAAGAGTTCAGACTCTCGGAATTTGACTGATGATTGGGCAGGTTTCCAAGGCCATAACTTTTGAACCGTTCGTCGGATTTTCGCGAGCCATATACCGTTGGAAAGCTCATTGAATGTATAATCCAACGGTATACCAGTTTTGCGATGATCAGAGAACAAGAAGTGAGGTAATGATGTAGATTAATAATTCAGACCATGTTTTGTTGGAACAAGACTGTTAACCTAGGTTTGGAGACTTAGATGTTGGAAACCCTTAAACCACTTCTGGTGACCATTAATGGAATTGAATCAAAGCATGTGGCTTGGTATGCTTTGATAGGTATCTAGGTATTCGTGTTCTAAATATGGGGTAACCGAATGCGTATGGAACTGAATGAACAGATGCCTGACATGATTGTATACCAAGGGATTTTAGAAGCATCGTTGATCCAATTCCACACGTACTTCGTTAGAACATGTTGAATACCCTGGACTCGGGCCCGCGACATGGGTAGGTTTGGTGTGTCCAACCAACTATGATTAACCCACAGGTTTCTGTCGCGACCCCGGACCGAGGTCCCCCCAAAGTCCGGGCCCCGCGACGGTTGTTCCAACCAACTATGATTAACCCACAGGTTTCCGCGGTGAGGATTCCCAAAAAACGAACATGCACAAATCTCACACGAGCAATGATTTGCGGAAGCGTGCAAGTAATCTCATCACAACTTAATCACATAAACCTTGTGATTCCGAATTGCATAAGTTAAGTCATCATTAAGACAATGATCAGAGGAAAAAATGTAAGCATAGCATTACCAAATTCAGTTCAAGTTTCAAGGTAACCAAAAAGCATTAAGTTACAAAAATCCCAAAAGTGTAAAAAAAGAAAAAGCCAACAAAGGCCATACATTCCCAAAATAACAAAACAATCCCATCTATGTGTATCGTACTCAAGACCCCGCCCAACGTCTAGAGGACGTCGTCGGGTTGCCACTCACGGGCTGGGGGTGGCTCAAAAGCCTCCTCCGGGCGCTCCTCCGCAATGGCAACGGCGCCTGCATCTAAACACCAAAACAAAAGGGTCAGACACGACGGTCTGGCAGGTGAACAGTTTAGACATAATACAAGTCAGTTAATATGAAAGTAATCAGCACTTAAACATGGCATGAGTTCTGAACAAAACATGTTTTAAGGTGTAATTCAAAACTAATATGCTTTTCAATAAAATAACATGATTCACGGATCCACATTGAGCTCATCCTTTCTCCATCATACGCAATGACAAGAGCAAGCAAAACGAAACAGAACGAGACAAAACAAAACAGAAGTCCGAGCCACACAAGGTGGGCGGAAAACCGGCCGCGGAACCGGACAGAACAGAGATGTGTATAAATACACGGCTAATCTGCAGATTGCCCTTATGTTTAAGGACCCCCGAACTAGTGGATCAGACTGAAAGGGCAGTCCAAGCTCAGTGGTATTCTATGATATCCATGTATGCATAAAACACATCAATGCTCGTACAAAACTTAGCAAAAAATGGGGAAAAACACTTATCAAAACAATGCAAGACGAGACTAAACAAGAATAGCAAAAGCTATAACAAGCAAGGCTGGAAAAGTGTCCCCATTATAGTTCTTGGGACAAATCAAAAGTTCAATACATGCTTGTAAATCAAAACAGGTACAGAACGTATTCTTCGTGTCAAAATTCAAGATTTCGAAACAATTATGTCAAGTATATGCTAAGGTTCTTTGTTTGATTCTCGTGAAGTTGAAACCCAAATGTTGGAGTTTAAATGAATTGGTGTTCCCGAAGCTGGACAACATTTCATGTTTCAGCTGCACAGCATCAGGCTAAAGACCCCATAACATATTCTAGTTTTTCTCTCCCATCCAAGCCCCTTCAAGATTTCTCCTTCTGTGCAATTCGGTCACCACGCGGCTACCCGGCGGCTGGCCGCCGGTTGCTGGTCGGCTGACCGACCAACTGACCGACTACTGACCGACTGATCAGGAAACATATTACTTTTCAAATTTCCTGCGCAGGTTGGCTAGCCGCCTGCTGACCGCCAGCGGACCGACCACGCCCTGTGCAGAAATTGAGTTACTGTAATTCTAACCGACACAGGGGCGGTTAGCCGTGGGTCAACAGTCGGCTAGCCGACTGCTGACCGACTGCTGACCGCCGGTGTGCGGCAGCTTCAGTCAGATTCAGAATTTCCACTCCCTTCTCACCATTTCTTTCCTTTGTCAAATCCCTGCATATCCCCTGAGCCTTCAAGCTCTCCAAGGGCAATTTCCATTCAAAATCTAACAATCCACACTTCCAAATCACCTCACAACCTTTCCTCCATTCTTTCATCCATTTATAAAACACATTGGCAAGATAAAAGCAACTTCAAATGAATGAAAAACCATTAACACAACCCATTAGCATATGCATTTCAATTAAAACGAAATTTCAGACTATAAAACCTTTGGAAACATACATGCCCAAATTATCATGGAAGAGAAATCAAATCATAAGAGCTAAAGTAATCAAACATTGCATGCATCATGAGTCTAAGTTGTTCACTTGCCTTTACCAAAGTCCTAGCCCAACAATCTCAGAACAAAGCCTACCAAATGTACTCCACGAAATCTACAAGAAACCCATGAAAAGAACTTCAAAAATCCACCAAAAAGAGAAGACGATGACCCATTTCGAAATGGGTGTTGCATGCTTGAAAAATGGGTTCCTAAGGAACTCAAAAGACTACATTGAAGAGGAGGAAGAGATCCATTACCTGAAGCTTGCTAAACAAGAAGAGGAGAAGAAAACGGAGTGGATACACAGCTGGGATCTCCAAGAAAATGGTAGCACTAGATTCTTAGAGTTGAGAGGAAGAAGATGGTAGGGTTGGTTTGTGCTTTGAAACTCTCTAGCTTAGGCATGCAATGAGAAGAAAGGAAGGGAAGAAGAAGAGTCTCCAGCTGGGTTCAGAAGTTGCAGGGAGAGCTTGACTCGTGAGTGAAGAAGAATGAGGGAGAAGGAGATTTGATTCAAGTGGGTTCTTGTGGGCCCCATTGCTCAGAGTTTGCAATGGTTAAAACACTGACTTGTGGGCCCCGGATGAAAACGAAGAAGAAGACTAAAATGATCGCCGAAAAATCTAGTTTCCAAAAAGTATAAATTTGGCATAGTTTTGAGATTTCGAAATTTGAGTCCAGATTTGGTGTGAAAAGACTGATTTACCCCTTTGGGCCAAAACTTGGGTTTCTAAGCCTAAAACACAAACAAGCTGAACACAAAAGTTTATCAATAAAATAAAACCATTCAAAAGAGATCGAAATCACGATTAAAATCAGAAAACTAGAATTTCCTCCCAAGCTTACACGTACTCTCAAGGCACCCTTAAGTGTGACCAAATAGCACAAAACGCTCTCAAAATTCCCCAAAGCTAATTCTAGACCAACTTGGACCAATTTCTAATCCCACGTACACTAAACTCACATTACAACTAAACACGCACTTAGTTAACACTAATCCCGCTAATCCTGGGTCGGGGTTTGACAGTTTCCGCGGTGAGGATTCCTAAAACAAACATAGAATTTATCTCACATGAACAATGGTTTTGCAGAAACGTGTAAGTAATCTAATTTATACAATACATTCGACACAACGTCAACTTGCATAAGTTAAATCATCATCATGACAAATAATCAGAGGAGGAAACATAAACATGGCGTTTCCTAGATTAGTTCAAGTTTCAAGACTACAAAGGTGTATTAAGTTCAAGTTTACAATTCCCATATGTAAAGAGCCAACAAAGGCTTTACATCCCAACATAACAAAATACTACGCCCAATCATGTAACGCAACTCATGACCCCACCCAACGTCTAGAGGACGTCGTCAGGTTGCCACTCACGGGCTGGGGGTAGCTCAACAGCCTTCTCCTAACGCTCCTCCTCAAAGGCAGCGTCACTTGCACCTAGTCACCAAAATAAACGGGTCAGACACGACGGTCTGACAGGTGATCAATTTAGATAAAAATATAAATCATTTAGATCAAAAAGTAATTCAGTATTTAAAACCATGCATGAATGTGAAACAGTGCGAAAATAGTACACAAAACAAATCAAGCAAGCATATAAAAATATACCATAATTAGTGAGAAAAACCCGTTGAGCTCATCCTTTATCTGCTATACATGATGAGCAGAGTAAGCAGAACAGAATAGGATATACAAGACAGAACAGAACAGAATCCCAAGCTATACTAGGTAGGTGGGGTCCGGCCGTGGAATCGGACGCTGGACAGGTTGGTGTATATATGAATATACGACTAATCTGCAGATTGTCCAAGGTTTAAAGACCTCCCAAACAGTGGATCAGACTGAGAGGGTAGTCTAAGCTCAGTGGTATTCACCTAAAATCATGTATGCACGGAAAAGGAATGATACATATACAAGCCAACCAAAATAGGGGAAATTTACTTATCAAATCAAAACAAGGCAAGACATATTAGAGATAATGCGTGTTGTAACATAATAAAACCGATATAGTAATCCCCGTTACAGTTTCTTGAAACATTTCGAAAATCAGGCCAATACTTGCAAAACGAAACAAGTCCCACAAAAATCGTCGCATTAGAAATCGGGGTTCCAAAACAAGCTAAACAGTCCACATTAAGATTGTAAGTTGACTTTTGTGTATTTGAAACCTAATCGTCGGGATTAATTTATTTTTGGTGCCCAGAAGATAATGGACAATTCAAGTTCCAAATGCACAATCTCAAACTATAAGTTCTTAAGTGTATTCTGGTTTGTCATTCTTCTAAAAATTCCCTCAAAACTCCTTTTTCCCTTTCAAATTCAAACTGCAGGCAGCATCAGGTTCGCTCGAGCGAAGATCAGTCCACTCGAGCGAACACACCCAGAACTTCGTTCGCTACAGCCTCCACAGAGTTCACCCTAGCGGTCGCAACCAAAGACTTGTTCGCTCGAGCTCACCCTTTTGCTCGCTCGAGCGGACAGGTTTCTGGAAGCATCCCTCATAGACAGCAGCTTGCTCGCTCGAGCGACCCTAAGGTTCGCTTGACCAGACAGGTTTCTGGCAGCGATCCTCACAGACAAAAGCTTGCTCGCTTGAGCGACCCTTGGTTCGCTCGAGCAAACAGGTTCCAGCCTGAATCCGTGCAGTGCAGAAACTGCATTTTTCTTGAACATTTATGGCTCCTTCTCCCTAGCAATCTTTTACAAAACTTACAACAATTACAATACTTCTCATGACATTTTGAACATTCCAACCTCCCATTCAATCAATCAAAACTTCTACAACAATTCACACTTCAAACTCTTCCCATCTTTCATCCATCCAAAAACCTTTGAACAGTAACCAATACTTAATTGAATGGAAATACTTCAAGATGAATCAACAACATATGCATTTTAAACTCAAGTAACATTTCAAAACATTCACCATGAGAAGATCAATTCTTTGCAATACTAAAACAAGAAGAACAACCCATTTATAGCAAAAATATGTAAAACCATAGCATACATCAAAATGAAACTAGATTGATCACTTGCCTCGACAATGGTAAGCCAAAACTACTCAAAAAATTCCTACCCCAAGCTGAGCCACGAATTCCTACAAGAACCCCATGACAAGAAGCTCAAAATCCACTAAAATAGTGAAAACAAAGACCCATTTCGAAATGGATGTTGCATGTATGAAAAATAATGTCCTAAGGAGCTCAAAACACCAAAGTGAAAGGAAGAAGAAGGTCCCTTTACCTGGAGCTTGCTAAACAAGGAGGAGAGGATAAAATGAAGGCTTAACTCAGCAGGAATTTCCAAGAAAATAGTGCCAATGGAGAACTTGGGAAGAGAGGAAGAGGAAAATGAGCTCAGATTTTCATTTCAATGCCTCTAACTATAACATGCAAGGAGAGGAGGTAGAGAAGAAGTAAGCTTCCTCTCCGGCTGAGTTTCCTTGAGGAAGAGTTGCAGGAACAAGGGTTTGAAACGTGGGAAGGAAGAAGGGACTTAAGTCAAGTAAGTTTGTGGGCCCCACTATGCACAAAACTTGTGACCATTAAAACATCAATTTACGGGCCCCAGATGGAAATGATGAAGAGGACAAAAATGATCTTCGAAAAATCTAGTTACCCAAAAATACAAATTTGGCATAGTCTTGAGATTTCGAAATTTGGGTCCAGATTTGGTGTGAAATGGCTATTTTACCCTTTTGGCCAAAACTTTGGTTTATGGGCCTCAAACATAGACAAGCTGAAAACAAAAGTTGAATAATAAAATAAAACCATTCAAAATAGATCATAATTATGATAAAAATCAAGAAATTAGAATTTCCTCCCCAAGCTTATGTGTACACTCAAGGCACCCCTGAGTGTGACTGAATAGCATAAAACGCTCTCAAAATTCCCCAAAACTAATTCCAGACTAAATCGAACAAATTTCTAACATGCGATCACTAAACCCACATAATAACTAAATACGCACTTAACTGACACTAATCACGCTAATCTTGGGTTGGGCTTTGACATCCATGGCGTTGAATAGTTGGGAGCGGGCTTGGACCGTGCTACTATTCCCAAGACCGGGAGCTTGGATGCCCCTGGAGCCGGACTTTGGTATCAGTAGTCTTGATTGGGATTGTTACTGGTACCCCGTGAGATGGCTTGGACATCCTCGGAGTCTCCCTCTTGATTCTTGCATTTGCATGGATTGTATAGTGGTGATTGCTAGTATTGCTAGGATTCCTGTTATTGACTATGATAGTTGTTATTCACGCGATATGCCTAGCACTGATTTATTATACTCTTATGATCTTGTACATGTCTCTATTCTTATACTTTGATGCTTGGTATGTTTTATTGTACTTTGTTTATCTATTGCTCAACATGTCGTTGACTCTGTTCTTTGGTGTGCAGACACCCCAGGTGACTATTATGAGGAGCAGGCAAGTGAGGAAATCCTAGAGGATCTCCAACTAGCTGAGGAGAAGCGAGAGTGGCGTACCGATGATGTAGAGTAGCATCATTATACCTGGCACTAGAGAGCCTCACTGGGACTTTGTTAGATTTTGACTAATTCATTGTTTTCCTCGTTGAACTTTTATACATTGATTTCATTGTTATTTGGAAATGGCCTTGATTATTGGGTTGGCCATTGTAATTAATTTAACTCTTTGAATAGCTTTAATTGTTCTTTACAACTTGAATCTAATAAATGAGATTTAGTATCCATTGTTTGATATTTAATAATGCCTTTAATTGTATGATTCCGCAGGGGGTTATATTCTTGAGGTTTAAAAAATCATATCCTCACAGCGGACTTACGATCCTTGGGCCTAAAGGGCAAATATTTTAATTAGCCCAAAAAAATTCACTCCTCGGATCCGGTTTATTTTCTAATCGGGTTCGGGGGACGTGACAACTATTGCTTGTTTGGTAAACAACAAAGGTATCTTTCTCTAAAACATTAACGATAAAATTTAACGTGTTGGATTTGGTATATTCTGATGTTTGTGGTCCCATAGAGGTGGAGTCATTGGGTGGCAATAAGTTTTTTGTCATATTTATTGATGATGCATCCAGGAAAGTCTGGGTTTATGCATTGAAATCGAAGGATCAGGTATTCCAGGTTTTTCAAAAGTTTCATGTCATGGTTGAAAAAGAAACAGGAAAGATCTTGAAATGACTTCGCACAGATAATGGTGGTGGGTACACATCAAATCAGTTTAAAGGTTATTGCTCGAAGCATGGTATTCGACATGAGAGAACAGTTCCTGGCACTCCACAACACAATGGTGTGGCAGAGAGAATGAATTGTACTATTCTTGAAAAGATGAGATGCATGATTAGAGTGGCACAACTACCCAAGCCATTTTAGGGTAAAGCCGTTTTGACTGTCGTTTACCTAATTAATAGGTCTCCCTCGGTTCCTTTGGATTTTGACCCTCTGGAGAGAAAATGGACAGGTAAAGATATTTCTTATTCTCATTTGAACGTGTTTGGGTGCAAGGCTTTTGCGCATGTACCAAAGGAGCAGCGTTCAAAGCTGGATGATAAGGTAGTTTGTTGCATTTTTCTTGGCTATGGTAGAGCTGAGTTTGGCTACAGGTTATGGGATCCAGAAAAGAGGAAAATTATCAGAAGTAGGGATGTTGTGTTTCATGAAAACTAGTTCTTTGGAGATATTGAGAAGTCTGAAAAGTCTAAAGAAGTTGTTGACGGAGTGGTTGATCTCACACCAACTCCTTCTCCAGTGCAGACTACAAGTGGAGAAGGTGGACAAAACGATCTGGATCATGATGAGGCGCAGGGGTTGCCAAATGAATAGGGTGTTGAACAGGGGGAGAAATCTCCTCAATCAAAAACTACGGAACCTGGGGTTACGAGGTCTACTCAAGAGCGTCAACCATCAACAATATATCTTACAGCAGATTATATTTTGCTTATTGATGAGGGGGAGCCAGAGAGCTACCTAGAAGCAAGAACTCATGCAGATAAAGATGAGTGGATGAAGGCTATGCAGGATGAGATGAGTTCTTTAAAAAAGAACAATACTTATGAGCTGGTGGAACTTCCAAAAGGCAGGAAGGTTTTCACGAACAAATGGGTGTTCAAGCTGAAGAGAGATGATAGTGGAAAACTGATAAAGCACAAAGCACAGTTAGTGGTTAAAAGCTTTGAGCAGACGAAGGGAATTGACTTTGATGAAATATTCTCTCCAGTTGTGAAGATGACTTTTGTCAGAGTTGTCTTAGGTCTAGCAGCTAGCATGGACCTTGAGCTTGAACAGATGGATGTGAAGGCCACATTTCTTCACGGTGATTTAAAAGAAGAGATCTACATGACTCAGCCGGAAGGGTTTGAGGTAGAAGGAAAAGAACAGTTGGTTTTCAGGTTGAAGAAGAGCCTCTATGGGCTAAAGCAAGCACCGAGGCAGTGGTACAAGAAGTTTGATTTATTCATGTTTAGTCACGGGTACCGGAGGACAGTTTGAGATCACTGTGTTTACATTCGTAAGCTTGGTAATGGCAAATTTATCATCCTTTTTTTATAGGTAGATGATATGTTGATAGTTGGACATGATAGTAAGATGATTGACAGGCTGAAAATTGACATGTCAAAGACTTTTGACATGAAAGACTTGGGTCCAACAAGACAGTTATTGGGAATGCAAATACGTTGTGACAGAAAAGCCAAGAAGCTATGGTTGTCACAGGAGAAATATGTTGAACGGGTGCTAGCGAGATTCAACATGATAGATGCTAAGCCAGTTAGCATGCCATTAGCCAATCACTTCAAGCTCAGTAAGAGATTATGTCCTACTATAGATGAAGAAAAGGAACGGATGATGTTTGTTCCATACTCCTCAGCAGTTGGGAGTCTTATGTATGCCATGGTATGTACACGGCCAAACATTGCTCATGCTGTGGGTTTAGTGAGTAGATTTCTTTCTAACCCTAGGAAAGAGCATTGGGAAGCGGTGAAGTAGATCTTCAGATATTTGAGAGGTATATCAGATTTGTGCTTGTGTTTCGAAAGCTCCAAACCAGTTCTTAAAGGCTTTACAGATGCTGATTTTGCAGGCGATCTTGACCGTCAGTTGTCTACTTCTGGGTACTTATTTACTTTTGCAGGGGGAGCTATTTCCTGGCAGTCTAAGTTGTAAAAGTATATAGCATTGTCTACAACCGAAGCAGAATATATAGCTGCTAATGAAGCAAGGAAGTAGATGATTTGGTTGAAGAAAATTTTTCGAGAATTGGGTTTGAAACAAGGAGAGTATGTAGTATACTGTGATAGTCAGAGTACTATGGATCTTAGCAAGAACGCTACATACCATGCCCACATGAAGCACGTTGATGTGAGATACCATTGGATTCGTGAGGTCATCGAAAAGAATCTCATGAAGCTGGAGAAGATTCACACTAACAAGAATCCCTCGGACATGATGACTAAGGTTGTGTCTAAGGGAAAGCTGGAGCTGTGTTCAGAGTTGGCAAGACTGGACTCCTAGTAAGGGGGTTCAGAGAGGCGCGTCTTCCAATGGTCTGGAGTGGGAGATTGTTGGCCTAGTGGGTTCATGGTTATGGGTATTTTGGTAATTATATCAGGACTTTCTTATTGACTAAGATAGGGTTTCTTGGGGGATAAAAAAGAGAGTATTATATATTCATGTATTGTATAATCCATGAGTGACTGTACTGATCGTATACACAAAGTGAATCCAAGGAGAGTCGAGTTTCTTTTCCGTGGATGTAGGCAAGTTTGCTGTACCACGTAATTTTCTTATGTGTGATTGCTTATTCTTGTATAGTTGATTGCTTGCTCGATCGCATTGATTCATGTTTCCGCATACACGCGCACAATAAGAAACGACAAATACAATGAGATATACGGAATTAAAATATAGTTCAAACAAATGATTATAATTGGTTTAAAATCTCTAACTATATTCATTTGATTCTGATTGGTTTAGATGTCTAAATATTGATCAACAACGGGAGGGATAACAGACCAAATCTTTACAATTTCAAGGGAGAAACACAAAGGACAAACTGCAATTAAGGAATGAAGGACGCGTCAAAGGGAGGGGAATATGGAACCCTAGGTCAAGAAGTCAGGCACAGGCGACAAAGAGATAATGATTTCAAGCATTAAAACCAACCTCAAATCGAAGACTAGAGTAGAGCTGTCTTCCAGGAACCTTCCCCCATCGCCGATCATCACAAGACGTCTGGGCCACTCATATTGCCTCAAAGATACACGTGCACAAAGGGAAACGAAAGGAAACAGGAGATATCGAACGATCCAGTTGAGGGGACCCAAAAACATCTGATACGTCGACAAAATGGAAGAAATTTGAAGATTCATAAGGAGAACCACTCGGATGGATTGAAAGATACGAAAACAGAAGCAAACAGGAGACATCGGACGATCCACTTCAGGAAACTGAATCAGATCTGATGGATTCGGCGGTCTCAAAACCCTAGAACAGAGAGATGTAAGTTGAAGACTTGGTTCGTTGTGGACGATAAAACACAAATGGAGTTTGTAAGGTAATAAAATACAAGAAGACAAAACCTTCAAAACAACACAATCCAACGGTCATGGAAAATGAGAAGTCCATCCAACGGTACAAGAACACTCACAAAACAAAGAGAGCTGGGGCTATCCACGGGTAGACTCTCAGAAAAACCCTCACACTT
The DNA here is from genome assembly GCA_029852735.1 of Persea americana. NCBI lineage: Eukaryota > Viridiplantae > Streptophyta > Magnoliopsida > Laurales > Lauraceae > Persea > Persea americana. The sequence goes on along the minus strand of CM056812.1, from coordinate 21,321,827 downwards.
TATAATATAGCAAGACTAGTAAAACCCCATCCTATGCACGGACCACATAATCACCAAATACAAAAAAAAAAGGAAAAAAAAAAGAAAGACATATTCACAAGAAAACAATAGAATAAAGCAAGTAAATGTAATTTGAATAACACGCGATCCACAATATACACATTCATAAGAATTACACTAATTAAAAGTAGAGCTGCACATGGGTGGTTTGGATTGGTTTAACACTAAAACCAATAACCTAACCGAACCTGTCGGTTTTTTAATTAACCGATCCGATCCGACCGATAGAGAGGACTTAAACCGGACCAAGCCAAATCAAACTGTTCGGTTCGGTTTGGTCGGTTAAACCGTTGTTTTTCTTTTAAAAAACCAAATATTGAAAATTTCAAAATGATGAGACCTCATTCTTTGCATTTATTCCAATGTTTAGTGAAAACATAACAATCCAACATTCCAATGATTCATATAAAAAATAATTCTACTCCAAAAAGAGAGTTTGGACTAAACACAAGCGCACAATCATATTATAGAATAGAAATTCTACAATCCAACCAAGAAAAAAAAATCTCAAAAGCTGAAATTAGAGTGGGAAAAAAACTATGAAAGTATTGAGGCAGTATTAAGTTCATGTAAGAATGAGTTGTTGAATATAACTATGAAAGTAGTGAATGAGATCCTAAGGCTAAAATAGTAAAAAAGCAACACTTAAGTTAATGTATATGGACGGTTCGGTTTAAGCGGTTTTTATGATATCAAAACTGTTAACCAAATCAATGTAAAAGGTTTTTATGATTCTCAAACCGTTAACCGAACCAATCAACTATAAACCAATCCGAACCGCTCGGTTCGGTCGGTTCGGTTCAGTTTTGCGGTAATATCGAATTTTTTGTGCAGCCATAATTAAAAGGCACTGAATTCATCATTTGAAATGGTTACGTTAATATCTAAAAATCCAAAATATGTAAAAATTAGAACACAGGCAACATCAAACAAAATAATCATGCCAAGTATTTGAAACTCCATCTTTCAAGTGCTTCTCGGTAGACCTATAGGCAATTAAAAACTATGGTAATAATTAATAAATCGTTATGTTAATGGTAAGTAATCCATTGAAACTATCCCAGTAATCATCATAAAAAGACATTTTGACCTGGAATATGGAGATCGACTATCATATGTTGTTGTTGTTGTTCAATCCATCCTCTAAATCTTCAAAAGCCTTTAATGTTGTAAGGTCGAACTACCTTTCTAGCCTGAGTTAGACCCAGAATTCTGGCATGATTTTGTGCCAAAAATCTGGCCTGAATTAGACCCAATATATTGTATTGAATTAGACCAAAATATGGCCTATAGGCCCAGAATCACAGTCCTGGATTGCGCAAGATGAGCAATCGTCTTATAGCGCCAACCATGCCATCCTATATTTGATTATTTTTTGACGTACTTGTACACTTGGAAGTGTATCCATCCTGAACATATATAATTTCAAATCGTTTATTAGACTGGATAGATAGGCATTGCTTTTATTGCAGAAGTAATCCTACCTATTTGTATCCATTGATCCTATAAAATTAATTTTTTCGCCAGATTGCACGAGGGTTTATTTTATTAAATGATGTTTTTGTATTTGGGTAATTTTTTTAATTTATCAAACAAAATTTAGTTATTTTCCCTTTTTGTAAGAGCGTGTTTCACTTACGTGTACTGCCATTAAGGCTCATTTTGACAATATTGTGTAATATATCGATTTTTTTTATTCTTTTTTGGGTTTTACCTAATTTGGATTTTTCTCCTTTTTTTCCCTTTTTTTATTTGTTTGACTTGGATATGGTACTTTTATTTTTTTTTAATTTTCATTTTCGCTGTAGAGTCTTTTTTTTTTAATTATTTATCTTTTCTTTTATTGAGTCATTAAACTTATGAAACCCCTTGCTATACAGGGACCCAATGCTACAGATTAGTACTTAGAAATGTACGACAAACATATAAATTATACTTGGATAATAGTTTCAATGACTTACATGCCACAATAAAAAAAAAAGCTTGATAACATTACTTATATAATGAAAATAACCAAATGCTAATACTGTAGATTATATCTAAAGAAAAAGTCATTTAAAAAAAGAAATTAAAGCGGAATTATCTACCTAAACCCCCTAACTACATTTGGAATTTGATTAATTCAGGCCCCGTTTCATATGCGAAGATGGTTCTTTATTTTTATTTTTCCCGAGCAAATCTTATGGTTGAAGATAGCTCAATAAAATGCAATCTTCTTTAAAATTAAAAATTTATTAAATAAAGAATTGCCAAGAATAACTTATTGGCCTAAAATCAGGCTTGATTCTCTAATTTATCACAGGCTTGCAGTTAGACTTAGTACCCTATTCCTTAAGTTGTTTAATTGGCAAGGCATTAAATCCTATGTTATTTTTAGTGTATGAACAATAATTATTTCATTTTGATTGTTGCTTTTTTTTCTTTTTACTTTATTTAGACTGGTTGTTATTCTTTGGTGATGCTAACATGTTATTCAACATGAACATACACAAAGTACTAAATACCTCAGTGTGAAAAAAAAAAAAAAAAAAGAACATGTTGAAAAAAAAAAAAACCAAAGACACATCATGATCCATAAGATGTGACAAATCTTCATACTTTGATTTCAAAAATTCCAATAATATGTGGTTGAAATTGGACAACATCTAGCAACCCAAACGTTTTGAAAAACATGTAATATAACTCATTTATGCTTCAACATATGATAAGATGCCCAAAGACACATGATCCATAAGATGTGACAAATCTTCCTAATTTGATTTCAACCAACACACAATTATTAAATACCTCAGTGAGAATCCCTAGAGCTTCTTTAATATACTCGGGTTTGTGTTCCAGTCATGTCACCGAAAAGAACTATATTCCTACTCATAATAGGAAATGTTTTACACTCTTGAGAAAGTCATGATCATGAACCTTCAGATTTTTCTTTTCATACCATCCTTATTTTTCTTTTATATACAGAAATACTGTATGTGGTCCCACCTTTATTCATATATCTTTTAATTTTTTATCATCATTCAATTATAAGTAGGGACTAATTCTGGCCTGACTTGAATCTTTAATTCTGGCCTGATCTGAACTACCTTTCTAGCCTGAGTTAGACCCAGAATTTTGGTTTGATTCAGACCCAGAATTTTGGTTTGACTTTGTGCACAAAGTCTAGCCTGAATTAGACTTAATATATTGTATTGAATTAGACCGAAATCTGGCCCATAGGCCAAGAATCACAGTCCATAACTGGCCAAGCTCGGATAAGGCTCGGCCCCTTTATTTACAGGGGATACTTTTCATACCTGGATCTAGCCCATGGCATGAAAGTTGCGCCCGTACCACCTCATTTGCAAAATACATGTGCCCTTTGGTCAAAATTATCTTGGGTTGTGCCCAGTCACCATATAAAAATCCAAGCCCGATGGTTTAACGATTAGTTAGAAAATTAGACACGGGCCCATATAATAGAACTAATGGTCCAAATTCAGCCAAATGTGATCTGGGCTTTAGCCAGGGACGGACTGGTCTTAACTGGGTTCCATATGGACCTATTAAACTCAAAGCGCTCTCATTGGATTTCAACCTGTTGATACAAATTTAAAATTATGATTAATAAAAAAATATCAAAAGATTGCAAATGACATGTTTTACTATAAATTGAGAAGATTTTTTTTCTCTTAAAGACCCGTTCCTTTGCATTAAAAGATATACTAATTGAATACAAAGGTGGTTAAAATTAAAGATCAAATGCGACTTTAAAAATTGAGATTAAATGCAAACAAACTGGGCTTGAAGGATCTTATTTCATTACCATTCTCATCTTTTTAATTCATTAAATACCAATCATCAAATGGTTAGATCTCATCAATAGGAGGAAATTCATGCACATGTCCCATTTATAAAAAATGAGATGGCCCAGCTCTTGATCCTGAACATTCAATATCATAAATGTGCATGTTGTTTCCACTTCTCATATTTTCAATTAATTAAATACCAATCATCAAATAATTAGATCTCCTAAATAGGAGGAAATTCATGCACATGTCCCATTCATAAAAAATGAGATGGCCCACCTAAAAAATGAATGGGCCAATTTAAAAACGGATTTTGAATAAAAAAATAAGAAGCCCATGGGCCAATTCATTAAAAACGGATTCTAAAAAAAATGAGATGGCCCACCTCTTGATCCTGAACATTCCTTATCATAAATGTGCATGTTGTTTCCACTTCTCATATTTTCAATAAATTAAATCGCAATCAGCAAATGGTTAGATCTCTTAAATAGGAGGAAATTCATGCACATGTCCCACTCATAAAAAATGAGATGGCCCGCCTCAAAAAAGGATGGGCCAGTTTAAAAAAGGATTCTTAATAAAAAAAAATAAGAAACAGATGGGCCAATTCTTTAAAAACGAATTCTAAACAAAAATGAGATGGCCCACCTCTTTATCCAGAACATTCCTTATCATAAATGTGCACGTTGTTTCCACTTCTTATATTTTCAATTAATTAAATTCCAATCAGCAAATGGTTAGATCTCTTGAATTGAGGAAATTCATGCACATGTCCCGTTAATAAAAAAAATGAGATGGCCCACCTAAAAAAAGGATGAGCCAGTTTAAAAAATGTTTCTTAATAGAAAAAAAAAGAAACGGATGGGCCAACTCATTAAAAACGGATTCTAAATAAAAGTGAGATGGCCCACCTCTTGATCCTGAACATTCATTTTCATAAATGTGCACGTTGCTTCCACTTCTCATATTTTCAATTAATTATATACCAATCACCAAATGGTTAGATCTCCTAAATAGGAGGAAATTCATGCACATGTCCCATTCATCAAAAATGAGATGGGCCAATTTAAAAACGGATTCTTAATAAATACATAAGAAACGGATGGGCCAATTCATTAAAAACGGATTTTAAACAAAAATGAGATCACCCACCTCTTTATCTTGAACATTCATTATCATAAACGTGCACGTTGTTTCCACTTCTCATATTTTCAATTAATTAAATTCCAATCAGCAAATGGTAAGATCTCCTGAATAGGAGGAAATTCATGCACATGTCCTATTAATAAAAAAATGAGATGGCCCACCTAAAAAAAGGATGAGCCAGTTTAAAAAATGTTTCTTAATAATAATAAATAAAAGAAACGGATGGGCCAACTCATTAAAAACGGACTCTAAACAAAAGTGAGATGGCCCACCTCTTGATCCTGAACATTCATTTTCATAAATGTGCATGTTGCTACCACTTCTCATATTTTCAATTAATTATATACCAATCACCAAATGGTTAGATCTCCTATATACGAGGAAATTCATGCACATGTCCCATTCATAAAAAATGAGATGGCCCACCTAAGAAACGGATGGGCCAATTTAAAAATGGATTCTTAATAAAAACATAAGAAACGGATGGACCAATTCATTAAAAATGGATTCTAAACAAAAGTGAGATGGCCCACCTCTTGATCCTGAACATTCATTTTTCATAATCTGTGTATTTGGATTAGGAGATTGGAGAGAGAGCAGTTCCAAAGAGGATAGTAGAGAGAGAGGAAGAGGAGACTGGAGAAATGTTGACACATGTTCTTATGTATTTTAATAAATCATGGATTATGCTTTGGAGGCCTGTGGTTACCCAAAGGCAAACCACATCCTAGTAGAGGTATGGATAGATTCTTCCTTTCTTTTTTCTTTTTCTCTGTTGACCCTAGAATATGACACTAATGTTCCATATTAATTTTATTTATTTTTTCGTTCGAGACCCTTGAAGTATTCCTTCAAATGTGATTTTAATGTAGCTTTTTTTTTTATTTGTTTATTCTTCAAGTTTGGAATCTTTTTGCCTTGCTTAATTTTTTTCTCCTAATTTTTGGCTCGGGTCATTAATTTTAGGAATTTTATTCTTTTATGTTCATTTTTGCAAATGGGACCATATATTTTACATTGTTATTCATTGTGGTGTTTTTTAGTCCTCTCCCTACCTTTTTTTCTTTATCCTCAATTTTTTTTTCACCAGATCATTGATGTCTTCATCACTTTCTTTTTCTTATTATTCTTCTATCTTCATTTTTTTTTTGTGGACCTTACAACCTAACATTAATGTCTCATATTATTATTATTATTATTATTATTATTTTGTTATAGAACCTTGAAAGACACCTTCAAATGTCATTTTAATATAGTCATTTTTTGTGTTTATTATTTATGTTTGGAATATTCTGTCTTGCTTAATTTTTTATTTTTTTTTCTCTTGGTTTTTCGCCCCGTTCATTTAAGTTTTCAGTAATTTCCTATTTTTTATGTTCATTTTTGGGGATCAACTCTTGAAATCATTTTTGTGCTTCACTCTCATCCTTTGGATTTCTCACTTTCTCCTTTGGTAACTGCTCAAGCAGTTAAAGGAATAGGAAGTGCTCGGTTAGAAAAAGAAGAGATGAGAAGTGGAAACGGATCATATTTTTTATGAGGCTGCCATGTAGGAGAGAGAATGAATGAGAAAAGAGGGATGAGAGTTTGAAGGCCTGTAGTTAATCGAAGAACAACCACATTCAAATAAGAAACGGATGGACCAATTCATTAAAAACGGATTCTAAGCAAAAATGAGATCAGACACCTCTTTATCCAGAACATTCATTATCATAAATGTGCACGTTGTTTCCACTTCTCATATTTTCAATTAATTAAATTCGAATGAGCAAATGGTTAGATCTCTTGAATCGGAGGAAATTCATGCACATGTCCACTCATAAAAAATGAGATGGCCCACCTCAAAAAATGATGGGCTAGTTTAAAAAAGGATTCTTAATAAAAAAATAAAAAATGGATGGGCCAATTCATTAAAAAGGGATTCTAAACAAAAGTGAGATGGCCCACCTTTTGATCCTGAACGTTCATTTTCATAAATGTGCACGTTGTTTCTACTTCTCATATTTTCAATTAATTAAATTCCAATCATCAAATGGTTAGATCTCCTGAATAGGAGGAAATTCATGCACATGTCCCATTCATCAAAAATGAGAGGCCCACCTAAAAAACGGATGGCCAATTTAAAAACGGATTCTTCATAAAAACATAAGAAAGGGATGGGCCAATTCATTAAAAATTCATTCTAAACAAAAATGAGATGGCCCACCTCTTTATCCTGAACATTCATTATCTTAAATGTGCACGTTGTTTCCACTTCTCATATTTTCAATTAGTTAAATTCCAATCAGCAAATGGTTAGATCTCCTGAATAGGAGGAAATTCATGCACATGTCCCATTCAATAAAAATGAGATGGCCCACCTAAGAAACGGATGGGCCAATTTAAAAACGAATTCTTAATAAAAACATAAGAAACGGATGGGCCAATTCATTAAAAACGGATTCTAAACAAAAATGAGATGGCCCACCTCTTTATCCTGAACATTCATTATCATAAATGTGCACGTTGTTTCCACTTCTCATATTTTCAATTAATTGAATTCCATTCATCAAATGGTTAGATGTCCTAAATAGGAGGAAATTCATGCACATGTCCCATTCATAAAAAATGAAATGCCCACCTAAAAAACTGATGGGCCAGTTTGAAAAAGGATTCTTAATAAAAAAAAAAAAAAAACATAAGAAACAGATGGGCCAATTCATTAAAAACGGATTCTAAACAAAAGTGAGATGGGCCACCTCTTGATCCTGAACATTCTTTATCATAAATTTGCACATTGTTTCCACTTCACATATTTTCAATTAATTAAATTCCAATCCGCAAATGGTTAGATCTTCTGAATAGGAGGAAATTCATGCACATGTCCCATTCATTAAAAATGAGATGGCCCCCCCTAAAAGAAGGATGGGCCAGTTTATAAAAGGATTCTTAATAATAAAAAAAAGAAACAGTTGGGCCAATTCATTAAAAACGGATTCTAAACAAAAGTGAGATGGCCCACCTTTTGATCTTGAACATTCATTTTCATAAATGTGCATGTTGTTTCCACTTCTCCAATTTTCAATTAATTAAATTCCAATCATCAAATGGTTAGATCTCCTGAATAGGAGGAAATTCATGCACATGTCCAATTCATAAAAAATGAGATGCCTACCTAAAAAACAGATGGGCCAGTTTAAAAAAGGATTCTTAATAAAAAAAAATAAGAAATGGATGGACCAATTCATTAAAAATGGATTCTAAAGAAAAGTGAGATGGCCCAGCTCTTGATCCTGAACATTCATTTTTCATAATCTATGTATTTGGATTAGGAGATTGGAGAGAAAGCAGTTCCAAAGAGGATAGTGGAGAAAGTGGAAGAGGAGACTGGAGAGATGTTGACACCTATTCTTATGTATTTTAAGAAATCAGGGGTTGTGCTTTGGAGCCCTGTGGTTAACCGAAGGCAAACCACTTCCTAATAGAGGTATAGATAGATTCTTCCTTTTTTTTTTTTCTTTTTTTTCTGTTGATTCTACAACACTAATGTTCCATATTTTATTTTATTTTCGTTCTAGACCCCTGAAGAGTACCTTCAAATGTGATTTTAATATAGCTTTTTTTTTTTTTTTTTTTTTTTTTTTTGTGTGTGTGTGTTTATTCTTCATGTTTGGAATCTTTTGGTCTTGCTTAATTTTTTTTTCTCCTAATTTTTGGCTCGGGTCATTAATTTTAGGAATTTTACTTTTTTATGTTCATTTTTGGAGATGGGCCCATATATTTTACATTATTATTCATTGCGGTGTTTTTCAGTCTTCTCCCTACCGTTTTTTCTTTATCCTCAATTTTTTTTTGTTCACCAAATCAATGATGTCTTCATCACTTTCTTTTTCTTATTATTCTTCTATCTTCATTTTTTTTCTGTGGACCTTACAACCTGACATTAATGTTTCATATTATTATTATTATTATTATTATTTTGTTATAGAACCTTGAAAGACACCTTCAAATGTCATTTTAATATAGTCCTTTTTTGTGTTTATTATTTAAGTTTGGAATCTTCTGTCTTACTTAATTTTCTTTTTTATATTTTTTATTTTGGTTTTTCACCCCGGTCATTTATGTTATCAATAATTTCCTATTTTTTATGTTCATTTTTGGGGATCAATTTTTAAAATCATGTTTGTGTTTCTCTCTCCTCCTTTGGATTTCTCACTTTCTCCTTTGGTAACTGCTCAAGCAGTTAAAGGAATAGGAAGTGCTCGGTTAGAAAAAGAAGAGATGAGAAGTGGAAACGAATCATATTTTTTATGAGGCTGCCACGTAGCAAAGAAAATGAATGAGAAAAGAGGGATGAGAGTTTGAAGGACTGTAGTTAATCGAAGAACAACCACATTCAAATAAGAAATGGATGGGCCAATTCTTTAAAAGCGAATTCTAAACAAAAATGAGATGGCCCACCTCTTTATCCAGAACATTCAATATCATAAATGTGCACGTTGTTTCCACTTCTCATATTTTCAATTAATTAAATTCGAATAAGCAAATGGTTAGATCTCTTGAATTGGAGGAAATTCATGCACATGTCCCGTTAATAAAAAATGAGATGGCCCACCTAAAAAAAGGATGAGCCAGTTTAAAAAATGTTTCTTAATAAAAAAAAAAAAGAAACGGATGGGCCAACTCATTAAAAATGGATTCTAAACAAAAGTGAGATGGCCCACCTCTTGATCCTGAACATTCATTTTCATAAATGTGCACGTTGCTTCCACTTCTCATATTTTCAATTAATTATATACCAATCACCAAATGGTTAGCTCTCCTGAATAGGAGGAAATTCATGCACATGTCCCATTCATCAAAAATGAGATGGCCTACCTAAGAAACAGATGGGCCAATTTAAAAACGGATTCTTAATAATAACATAAGAAACGGATGGGCCAATTCATTAAAAACGGATTCTAAACAAAAATGAGATCACCCACCTCTTTATCTTGAACATTCATTATCATAAACGTGCACGTTGTTTCCACTTCTCATATTTTCAATTAATTAAATTCCAATTAGCAAATGGTTAGATCTCCTGAATAGGAGGAAATTCATGCACATGTCCCATTCATTAAAAATGAGATGGCCGGCCTAAAAAACGGATGGGCCAGTTTAAAAAAGGATTTTTAATAAAAAAAGAAAAAGAACCGGATGGGCCAATTCATTAAAAAGGGATTCTAAACAAAAGTGAGATGGCCCACCTCTTGATCCTGAACATTCATTTTCATAAATGTGCACGTTGTTTCCACTTCTCATATTTTCAATTAATTAAATTCCAATCATCAAATGGTTAGATCTTCTGAATAGGAGGAAATTAATGCACATGTCCCATTCATCAAAAATGAGATGGCCCACCTAAGAAATGGATGGGCTAATTTAAAAATAGATTCTTAATAAAAACATAAGAAAGGGATGGGCCAATTCATTAAAAACGGATTCTAAACAAAAATGAGATGGCCCACCTCTTTATCCTGAACATTCATTATCTTAAATGTGCACGTTGTTTCCACTTCTCATATTTTCAATTAATTAAATTCCAATCAGCAAATGGTTAGATCTCCTGAATAGGAAGAAATTCATGCACATGTCCCATTCATAAAAAATGAGATGGCCCACCTAAGAAACAGATGGGCCAATTTAAAAACGGGTTCTTAATAAAAACATAAGAAACGGATGGGCCAATTCATTGAAAACGGATTCTAAACAAAAACGGGATGGCCCACCTCTTTATCCTGAACATTCATTATCATAAATGTGCACGTTGTTTCCACTTCTCATATTTTCAATTAATTAAATTCCATTCATCAAATGGTTAGATCTCCTAAATAGGAGGAAATTCATGCACATGTCCCATTCATCAAAAATGAGATGCCCACCTAAAAAACATATGGGCCAGTTTCAAAAAGGATTCTTAATAAAAAAAAATAAGAAACTGATGGACCAATTCATTAAAAATGGATTCTAAACAAAAGTGAGATGGCCCACCTCTTGATCCTGAACATTCATTTTTCATAATATGTGTATTTGGACAAGGAGATTGGAGAGAAAGCAGATCCAAAGAGGATAGTGGAGAGAGAGGAAGCGGAGACTGGAGAGATGTTGACACCTGTTCTTATGTATTTTAAGAAATCAAGGATTGTGCTTTGGAGGCTTGTGGTTAACCGAAGGCAAACCACATCCTAGTAGAGGTATAGGTAGATTCATCCTTTTTTTTTTCTTTTTTTCTGTTGATCCTACAGTATGACACTAATGTTCCATATTATTATTATTTTTTTTTGTTCTAGACCATTGAAGTATACCTTCAAATGTGATTTTAATGTAGGGTTTTTTTTTTGTTTGTTTATTCTTCAAGTTTGGAATCTCTTTGTCTTACTTAATTTTTTTTTCTCCTAATTTTTGGCTCGGGTCATTAATTTTAGGAATTTAATTTTTTTATGTTCATTTTTGGAGATGGGCCCATATATTTTACATTATTATTCCTTGTGGTGTTTTTTAGTCCTCTCCCTACCTTTTTTTCTTTATCCTTAATTTTTTTTTTGTTCACCAGATCACTGATGTCTTCATCACTTTCTTTTTCTTATTATTCTTCTATCTTCATTTTTTTCTATGGACCTTACAACCTAACATTAATGTTTCATATTATTATTATTATTATTATTATTATTTTGTTATAGAACCTTGAAAGACACCTTCAAATGTCATTTTAATATAGTCCCTTTTTGTGTTTATTGTTTATGTTTGGAATCTTTTGTCTTGCTTAATTTTTTATTTTTTTTTATTTTTTTTTCTCTTGGTTTTTCACCCTGGTCATTCAAGTTTTCAATAATTTCCTATTTTTTATGTTCAGTTTTTGGGATCATGTTTTAAAATCATTTCTGTGCTTCTTTCTCCTCCTTTGGATTTCTCACTTTTTCCTTTGGTAACTGCTCAAGCAGTTAAAGGAATAGGAAGTACTCGGTTAGAAAAAGAAGAGATGAGAAGTGGAAACGGATCCTATTTTTTATGAGGCTGCCACGTAGGAGAGAGAATGAATGAGAAAAGAGGGATGAGAGTTTAAAGGCTTGTAGTTAATCGAAGAACAACCACATTCAAATAGATATATAGATAGATGAGGGAAACACAAGTAAAATATATTCATTTTTACATGAAGATTGAACAAATCATACTTCATTTTACTTTGATAAATGTGTTAGGAGGGTTTGCAAACCCTCTACCGTGTGGATTCTGTATTAGAAGGATTTAATCGCAAATACACCAAAACACCATATTTGGTGTTTGTACACGTTTTTTTGGACGACTTTACCCTAGTGTGCCGAACGACATCGTCATCTCATTCACCCAATTTCCTCTCTCCATTCTCACATATTTCCTCTCTTTCTCAAAAATCACTCAACAAAAGTTTTTCTTGGAGATCGATTGCAGAGGAGAGCAGAAAACCCCCCGCCCCCCCCCCCCCCTTCTTTCTCTTTCTCTTTCCCTTCTCATTCTTGTCTCGCAGGACGAAGTTCTGATTTAGATCTCAGGTGGGGCCATCATCATTCACCAGAGGACACCAGAGAAGAGGCCAGGCATTTTTCAATCTAGTTTTGCCGGTGGCAAAACACTTGGTTGATGGAGAAGAAAGAACAAGGCAGCCCATCTGAACAGACGACCTCTGCCAGAGTCTTTACAGAGACCGATCACCGGAGGATCTCTTAACACTGACCGGAGAAGGTGGGATCATTCTTATTTATGTTTGTTGGGTTCATTCTTAATCATATTTTTGTTGACACTATTTCTATTGGTCTGTGAATTGAAATGAACATTGTGCTAACTTTAAAGTTGCTACAGATTATAAATGGAGAATCTACAACCCGGTATCTCTATGCCAAAAGAATGAAAAGGCTGTGAAGACAATAATGAGTCCTCTAAAACTTTTGCAGGTGATTGACCTAGAAAGTGACCTGCGTGAATTAGTCCTTATAACTTTTTTGTTATTCTATACTTGTAACCATCATTTTTCTGCAATTGGTCAAGTCTGGGCATACTCGCATATGACAATTGAAAAGCCGATCCGTCGAAGAGCTGATTAGGTATTAGATGTTGAGTTTCCTCTTCTCTTAACAACCATAACCATTCATAAAAATGGATAAAAGGTATTATAATGACTTTTAGATTTTTGTCTCATTAATTGTCCATCTCTTTTCGTTTATCTCAGTCATCTATAATGTTTGATGGAAAACATACAAGTCAAACGAATTAAATTTGTTAAAACATATTGATTGTCCTCATTTTATTTCCTTTAATCATCCTCTTATAGTTCAAGAGCCTTCTTTTCGTGCCATCATCACATCTAGTCAGACATTTTATTTGGACATGATTTCTAGAACTAAGGGTAAATTAAAATTTTTCAATAGTAGAGTCCAAAGAGCCTGCTTTTCCTTCTTTCTTCTCTCAAAACTCCTTAGTCCTGAGCTAGAAAAGAAGTTACTAATATATCTCTCAATATCTGGGGTATTTAGTTGTGGAATTGCTAAAGTCATGAAGATGTTGAGTAGCTCGGATTCTTTGGGTGCTACAATGATTTCTATCTGCCCATCTGCAGGTATTCTTTGACTCTCGTTACTCTTTCTATTAAACTCATTTCTACTAATCTAATGCTTGGTTATTAGTTTCTTTCATGGTTTTGGTGTGGTGGGGCTATCTAGTATCTTTCAATTTCCTAGTTTTACTTGCTTTCTTGAGTGCATTTCATGTCTCTTAATCTGTAGTCTCTGCAAGTATTTGTTTGTGCAAATATTAAATGGATCTGAAAGACTAAAACTGAAATTTGTTGTTCTTTTTCCTTGTTTTTACACTTTCCTCTTTTAAGTGTAGTGGTAAAAAGCTTAGCCTTGAATTGGTTGCTTGCTCAAATCTGTAACTATCTTTAATATTCTTTTTTGTTTCAGATGTTGTTTTATTACATAGGAAAAGTTTTAGTTGATGGGTGTTTTTCTTCCTTGGTGAGACTTAAGATTCAATTGAGATCATTTCTTTGCTCTTCCTTCTTGCCCTGTTATCACCATCTTCCTTATTTCAACTTGATTTAATGGGTGAAATTAGGTGATTTCTCTTCATTTTATTAGTTTTCTTGATCTCGGTGTTGTGTCATTGCATCAGATTTACATTGACCATCTGGGCATCAAAGAGAAGGCGGACACGTTGCAGAAAAGAGGAGGCGACCGAGCATCGAGCATTGTACTTTCCTTGAAGAAGACATACACTTCATTGGGTCTGCACAAATGCCACCCTTGTAAAACAAGTGATGATCTCAAAGATGCCTAATTGGCCAAAATCAAATCTCATACATAAAACTATTGGGGTAAACCATGCAAAATCACAGGGAGAGGGAATTCAAAACCATTGGCAACCATTTCAGGAAGAATGAAGGAGAGAATTTAGTTTGTTACAAGCACTAACCGACTGTATTGCAGCAATCGGCTATTACCCCTGTAATTTGCAGTTAGTTTTCAGTTTTATGTTTTCTTTTGTAAATTCAGTCACTCTGAGGTCACATAAGCACTAACCCACAAATCCCTGTAACTTGCACCCACAAAGGCCAAGCCATTCGACTCCATGTAATACAAATATGAGAAATTGAATTAAATAATAAAGATTTCTGCCTTTTCTCATATTTTTTTTGTTTTTGATTTGGATTTTTGTAAATTCCACTACCTCGTTTATGACCTTTCTATACTAAGATTGTGTGATGCTTGGTTTGAGACAAAAAACCAAAAGTTTATGGGTTGTTTTTCCTCAACTAGTTCAAAATATGGTTTGTAAGCCAAAATTCATTTGCGTGTCGCCATTCTAGCCTAAGCTTGTATGATGCGTGGTTTGCATACCAAAATTTGTATGTTCAAGGTTTAGACCTAGACTTGTGCAAAATACAGGTTTTAGGCCAATATTCGCTTGGTTATGGATTTTTCAGACATGAGTTGTGAGTATAATTGGTTAAATACGAAAAATTCACAAGTTTATGACTTTCCACGTGCACTTGTCAAAAATATGGTTTTTACGCCAAAACCCACTTGCCTATGGCTCTTAATGGTTTCAAGCTTGTATGATGTGTAAGACCCTGCCCCGAGAGTTTCCGATTAGTGCTTACTAAGATGTGTTTTAGTTATAAGTGAAATTAGTAGTAATTGGTTAAGTTTGGATTAGAATAGCTTTTTATAGCTTTGAATTATTTTAGGAACTCTTTTGATTTAGTGGGGCCCTTTGGGGGTTCCTTTATTGTGTTTTGATTAGTTTTGGGATTTATTTAGTAATTGTGAAAATCTGTAATTTGTTTCGTTTAATGTATTTTATTATTCCTGACAACTTTCGTATTTGCTCCGTTTCCATTCGAGACCTCTAAACCTTGCTTTGCTAATGATAGGAGTAAAACAATCTTTTTGTACAAAATCTGGACACTATTTTCAATGTCTCCAAAACTCGTAAAACATATACTTTTTGGAAATTAGAAATTTCGACGATCGATTCTTCTTTCTTCGTCGAATTCGTCCAAAGCCCGTAGAGCGATGTTTTAGCCTAATTTGGATATTTAAGTTGTGGGACCCATAGCTATTGTCTATATAAAGAAGAGTCTTCTTCCTTCTCACTTTTCTCGCAACTTTCATTAGAAGAAGAGGAGTTCCAACCCCTAGGGTTTTCTTGCATGTCTTCTTGCTCCTCCATCTCTCAATCTCTCTCAAATCTATTGCTAAAGGTAAAATGGAGGTTATAATCTTCTTCCCCTCCATGAGAGCTTTATCTTGATACCATTTTTGGAGAGAACCTTCCATTCCAAGCTACACTTTGATCAAGCTCTTGCCATTAGAGGACCTTCCATGTAAGCTCTTCTTCTTATCTCTTGATTATGTGTTCTTCTAGTCCTTGAGATGCTCCATCTTGGTTATTGGAAGCTCTCTCTTTCTATTCCTTGTTTTGCCATTTTTAGGGATTGTAATGAATGTATTTTGGGGATTTTTGTGTAGATAGAGGATTTTGAGCTTGAGAGTGGGATTAGAGCTTATTAGCTTGATTGGAGACTAAGGCAAGTGAATGAATGGGTTGTTTTATGATTTGTGATTTTGTAGAGAAATATGAGTTTTTATAATGTTGGCTCATTCTTATGTTTATACCTTTCATTGATTTTTGGAAGCATGCATGTTAATGAGCTTTCTTTTATCTTAATTGCTCTCTTGAAATGTTGTACACTGAGTTGGGTTTGTCAATTTTTACATTCTCATTTTGATGCCATTCTTGGCATTGAAGGAAGTTGGAAATCATTATGAATTTTTTTATGGTTGTGAATGTATGGTTGTTGGAGAAGTAAATAGAGAATGGAGTAGATAAAAATGCCATAAATGCAGTGCCAAGGGAGTGGCTTGAATGAGGTTTTGAGTGGAAGAGAAGTTGAGGTTCGGACTGCTGAAACAGAGTGCTTCTGAAACAGTTCGCTCGAGCGAACCCTTTACAGAACCTCCATCGCTTGAGCCAACTTGTTCCTTCGCTCGAGCCTTCCTGTTCCGGGACAATTCGCTCGAGCGACCCCATAATCGCTCGAGCGAACCCCTCACAGAACCTTGTTCGCTCGAGCCTCCACCTTTCTTTGCTCGACCCTTTCTGACTTGAAGTAGTCTGCTCGAGCGAATCCCAAACTCGCTCGAGCGAACCCCTTCCAAAGAGTTGTTCTCTTGAGTCACCCTAGTTTTTCACTCGACCCTTCCTGATTCAGAGTAGTTCGCTTGAGCGAACTTATACTCACTCGAGCGAACCCCTCACAGAACTATGTTCGCTTAAGCCTCCCCATTCTTCGTTTGAGCCCTCCTGAATTGAACTAGTCCGCTCGAGCGAACCTCCTGTCCGCTCGAGCGAGCTGTACAGAATTCTTAAGTCTTTTCTATTGTTTCTAGATATGATGTTCTAAGGCTGGGATGGGTTGTTTTGATGCCCTACCACCTTGGGAAGACCTAGGGGATGACATAATGAGATTTACTTGGTAAGAAATACCACTTCGGAAATGTATTGAGAGTTATGTATTTACCAAACGGTACAAGGAATCTTGGGATGTCTATCATCATTCGAGTATCATGCCAAGGGCAATAATAGACATACGAGGTCTTTATACATATTGTGCAAATATGGAAGTCCTAATACATAATTCGTAATCGTATAAGGATTTATTGCACTGTTTTATTCGGATTATGCTTGTCTTAACCCGATTTCTAATGATATCACTAGTTTTATCTCAAACTATAATTTATGCACCTGACATGTCCTGCTAGCCCGTCTATACATGAAAAGATAGTGATATGAAATGTGTGCCTATGAACAACATGTCTCGTCTACTCGAGTGTTTTATACCGATATTATTTTGATAAATGTTTTGATTTCTCATGTATCCTATGAGTCGGCACCACTAAGCTTAGACATCCCTGTTAGTCTGATCAACTGACTTAGGCCTCCCCCTCGTGCTTCCGCCAGTTACAACTTGGATCCTGTCCTGTCCCGTTACTCGGTTCCGAGGCCGTGGTCTTGTCTAGCTATATGTATAAGTATATATGATTGGTTCTCGTCACTTGGCGTGTTCGAGCCCAATGCACAGAATGTGCTCTCATCACTTTAGTGACGGAGAGGATTTAGGTTTAGTGTGGTTGTCATCTTGCTAGTTCCCTGTTCTTTGATATCCAGCATGTTTTACTCCATATTTACATTGTGACAAATGATATATCTTATGTGGATAGATTTCAACGTCTTTTAAATGTTATCTTTCGATTTCTCTTATTGTATTATCTATTCACCCATCTGCCAGACTGTCGTGTCTGACCCATTTTTGTGGTACTCAGGTCTAGTCCCCGTTATTGCCTATGAGGAGGAGCCAGAGGAGGCGGTTGGTGAACCGCAGCGTCTAGTCAAATGGCAAGCTGACAATGTCATGTAGACATTGGTTTGAGCTTCGAGTTGGGAAACATTTTGGGGGAAATCCATAGAATATTCTGATTTATACTTTTTGGTTGTATTGGCCTTTGTTGGCCATTATTTTTGGGGATTGTTAACTTAAATGATCTTTTGTTTAAACTTCAATTGTTATATTCTGGGAATGCCAATGATATCATTGCTCACTTTGACACCATGTCATTTATCTGTATTTATCAGTCTTATCTTGAGAAGTGGATTTAATTACGAATTTAGTTTGTTACACGCTTCCGCACCAATGTAAATATTTTGTGAGTGCATGTGAAATCCTCACCGTGGAAACCTGTGGGAAATTATATGGATGAATAATCATTATTAACGTATGTTCACATCACCACCCATGTTGTGGGCCCGGATCTTGGTTTGGGGTCGCGACATGATGCATGGTTTGAAGACACAAGCTCTCGTCTTCTCACCTTTACTTTTCCAAAACATGATTTTTTGGCCAAAACTCACTTAAAACTTTTGAGACGCTTAGCTTGAGTGATACATTATTCGAAGATCAAAATTCACTAGTTTTGGGTTGCCTAAAATTGGACACAGTCCATAGTTTCAGCTACTAAATTATTGCCAAAGGGTAGAAGTGGCATAAAACGAGTTCGAACCATTGGGCTCTCTAGAAATGGCCTGTCATGCATAGGCCTTGAAGGTTCGAACCCTCAAAGAGAGGGTTCAAACCATTGGGTTTTTTGGAATTTCGCCTGAAAGGGCAAATTTTGAAGGCGAGGGTTCGAACCTTTATGCTCTCTAGAAAATGGCTCCAGAAGGGCAACAATTAAAGGTTCGAATCCTCAAAGCTAGGGTTTGAACCATCGGGCTCTTTGGAATCTGGGTTAGAAAGGGAAGGCTCCAAGAGAGGGTTCGAACCTTTGTGCTCTCTGGAAAATGGCTCCGGAAGGGCAACAAGAGAAAGGTTCGAACCCTCAAAGCAAGGGTTCGAACCTTTGGAGCCTGATGGTTCGAAGATCACATTTTTATCAATATGAGCAACATCCATGAGTCTTTCCCATTGTTTAAAGATCACATTTTAAAATCGAGGCTATCAACTTGCTCGATAATAAATTTGAGATTGAAAACTCTAAAGGACGGTAACGATTTCGTTATTGGATTATAACCTCCATGAGCCTTTTTCCTTGTTTATGTATCTCAATATATAGTCAGGGCCAATCTCGTTGCTGAATGATAAAGTCTAAAGGATTGTAACGATATCGTTATTAAAAAAAAAAATGAAGAAATCACTAATCTGGGTGAAATTTGTGAGCCTTTTCATTGTTTATGTATCTCAATATATAGTCAGCCCCAATCTCGTTGAAAACTCTAAACGATCATAATAATATCGTTATCAAAAAATTTAGAAATGTTAAACAAATTATGTTCTCCTCTAGTTATTGAAGATACATCCAAAATATAAATCAAAATATGTTCCCCCCTGGTAAGTATTTTCAACATTTCAAATCTAAACAACGATATGGACAAGTTGAAGTTATATCTCATCCAAAAAAAGAGGAAAATGATGATTCATCCTCTTAGAGGTGGATCTCTACATGTCTGTTTATTATGACCACGCTTCTTGAATTGGAAGCATGTTACTTGTTCTTCATTCTGTCCTCTATTCATATCCGATTGTTTTCGGTTGTCACGACCCGGGCCCGATATTAGGGTTACTTCGGACAAACTTCGAGTCGCGATCACATACTTACTCCCGTAAACTCCGAATTAACCGAAGTTAATACGAAATCCATAAGGGATATCATACATTCATACCTGTCACATGTACAATGCTTCAAACAGTGTCATTTCAATGCTGGAGTGATAGCTGTTGTTGTACGTAAATTCGCACAAAGCTAGGCGCTCATCCTAGTCACTCCCAAAATCCGTAACATTAGCATGAAGCAAATCTTCTAGAGTTTGAATAGTCATTTCCGATTGTCCGTCTGTCTGTGGATGATATGCTGTGCTAAATCAGAGTCTAATACCCATGGATTCTGTAATGATTGCCAGAATGTGGAAACAAACTGACTATCCCGATCAGAAACAATCAAGACCGGCGTTCCATGCAATCGAGTAACTTCCCTGACAAACAGTTTGGACATGTCACTGAATCCCATATCCTTTCGAAATGGAAGGAAATGCGCGGACTTAGTAAGACGATCCGCAATCACCCAAACGGTGTCATGTTGTCTCCTCGTCCTCGGTAAGCCGAACACAAAATCCATCGTGAGATGCTCCTACTTCCATTTAAGAATGTGCAGTGGATGAAGCAATCCAGGCAGTTTTCGGTGTTCAAACTTCACACGTTGACAAGTCAAGCAGGAAGATACATAACCAGCTATCTCCCGCTTCATGTTATTCCACCAAAACCTGACCTGGAGATTGGTATACATCTTTGTACTCCCTAGATGCATAGAATATCTAGCGTGATGAGCTTCAAACATTACTGCCTGCTTCAAATAATCTTGTGTTGGTATACACAATCTGTCTCTGAAATAGAGAACTCCTTATACCAACACGAAGTCTAGCCTAGCTGCAATGTTATCCCGAATTCTTACCAATTCAAAAATCGTCGAACTACCTATCCTTGATTTGCTGTATAAGTAGCGGTTCGAACACTGACATTGCTGTAAGCATTACCCAGCTGTCCACCAATTCAATGGACAAATCACAATCTCTGAACTCTTCAATTAGAGTCCATTCTCCCACCAATAATTCTAAGTCAGTAGATTTCCAACTCAAAGCATCAGCTACGACGTTACCTTTTGCAGGTACGTAGGTGAATGGAAAATCATAGTCCTTGATGAGCTTTAACCAATGGTGTTGCCTTAAATTAATATCCTTCTGAGTGAACAAGTATTGGAGACTTCTGTGATCACAACGGACTTCAAAAGTGTAAGGTTCGCTACCTTACTGGGTCAGTTGAGCCCAATAGTAGGCCGTTGACTCGTTTATTTTGTATTTATTATAATTAATTGTATTGTTAGATAATTAGGTGGGTTTAGATCATGAATGAGTTTCTTTTAACATTAGAATAGTATCTGTGAAGTTTTGTGCGATTCTGAGTTCGTTTGATCATAGCAGGGTGTTAGTTTGCAATTTAGGAAAAATTGAGTGTTTTTTCGAAAAGTTTCAATCTCCGTGATTTTGAGTTCATTGGAAAGGTCTCGTCGCGCTGATCATTTTTGTCCATCATAAACCCTTCAAGTGGCCCATTCTTTCACCGGACACACTTAAGGGCAATTTAGTCTTTTTCTCTCCCTTCTTCTCTTAAATAGGGATTAGCCTTAATTTTCATTACGAAACTCTGCAACGAGAGCTACAGCAACCCCTTCTTCTTCCTCTTCATCTTTTCAAGCCCAGAACTTTTGAAAGGGACCATCTCGAAGATCCGAACCGGTAATCTTCATCCTTGCGATCTCCTCTTCCATTTGATATCAGTTAGGGTAAGCCTTTGTCATCTTCGTATTTTCAATTGTCTTCTCTTATGATTAGATTTAGGTTGTGCTTGATCCTTTTCCTTTCCTTTCCTCTTCTCTGCGATTTAGGTTGCATTTGGTTGGGATAGATCGTGGTTTTTGCGTTATTAGAGCTTCTCCTCAAATTTTCCCCAATTCCTACCATCTTCTTGGATGAGGCAAGTAAATATGCAATTTACAATTTAACATTGATACTTGTTTATTTGATTGAGGTTGATCATATGATAGAATACCCTAATGTCAAGTGGTTTGTTTTTTATTCGAAGCATAACATGCTAGATTAGGTTTTTTATTGTGTCAATTGATAATTGGAAATCCCTAGATGTTTTAATTGATTAGAATGGACGTAAATGGATGGAATGGATTGTTGGGAGAGCATGGTGGCTCAATTGCGTGCAAGTATAACCTTTGGAAGGGTTTGGAATGGTTTGGAATGGATTGGAGATGTTTCGGAATGGAAGAACCTCGAAATTTGGGCTTCTGCGTGTGAAGATTCGAACGTTCCTTTGAACGTTCGAACGTTGGGACTCGCAGGAAAATGGCTGGGATTGAACGTTCGAACGTGGAAGCCTATGGGTGATATGGCATGGGGGTGATGCAGAGAACGTTCGAACGCAGGCATGTTCGGATGATTGGCGAGGTAGTATTGAACGTTCGAAAGTTCATTTTGAAAGTTCGAGCGTTCGAGACTTCGGACGTTGGGAGACTGGACGTCAAACGTTTAAACGTCCCTCTCAGACGTTTGAACGTTTGACGTTGCTCGTGTGTTGGCCTGGAGAGCGAGAGTTCGAACTCTCTCTCTCCAAGAGTTTGAACTCTCGGAATTTGACTGATGTTTGGGCAAGCTTCCAAGGCTATATCTTTTGAACCGTTCGTCGGATTTTCGCGAGCCATATACTGTTGGAAAGCTCATGGAATGTAAAATCCAATGATACATGTTTTGCGATGATCAGAGATTGAGAAGTGAGGTAATGTTGGGGATTAATAATTCAGACCATGTTTTGTTGGAAACAAGACTGCTAACCTAGGTTTGGGGACTTAGATGTTGGAAACCCTTAACCCATTTCATGTGACCATTAATGGAATTGAAAATCAAAGTGTGTGGCTTGGTATGCTTTGATGGGTTGTCTAGGTATTCCCGTATTAAACATGGGGTATCCGAATGTGTATGGAACTGAATCAATTGATGCCTGACATGATTGTACACCAAGGGATTTCCTTAAAAGCATCATTGATCCAATTCCACACGTACTCCATTAGAACATGTAAGATACGGGGATGACACCACTTGCCTAGGCTTGGTTTGTAATTCCTCCTTGACTTATGGATTGTATCCGTTGTTACTGTTTCTTTATACACTCTCTTGGCATAAAACACTTAACTAACTATGAAACATAATCTCTTGTAGAATTAGGACTGGGACCTGACTTAGAGTATATCTTAGGATTTAGTGTCAAGAATTGATAAACATGACTGGCTAGTATAAGGGATTATTAGGTGAGTTTGGATTTGTCTTGTATTGTTTTAGAAGAGATAATCCCTAAGATCATGTCATGCTTGTTAAACTAGCCAGACTTGCTTGTCTTGGTTGTCCTCGTGTCAGCACCACTTTGTTGTTGTTTGCATGTCATGGCCAACTGCAGTTTGAGGGTTGTATTGATGGGCTGGTTACTCGGATATAGGGGTGGGTAGTCGGCTTTGGACGGCGTCCATGGTGTTAAATAGTTGGGAGCGGGCTTGGACTGTGCTACTATTCCCAGGACCGGGAGCTTGGATCCCCCTAGAGCCGGACTTTGGTATCAGTAGTCCGGATTGGGATTGTTACTGGTACCCCAGGAGGTCGCTTGGACATTCTCGGAGTCTCCCTCTTAATTCTTGCATTTGCATTGCTAGTATAGTGGTGATTGTTAGTATTGCTAGGATTCCTATTATTGGTTCTGATTGTTATTTATTCATGCAAAATGCTTAGCTTCGATTCCTTGTATTCTCTTGATTATTATACATGTCTCTACTCTTATACTTGATGCATAGTATGTTTTATTGTACTTTATTTATCTATTGCTCAACATGCTGTTGACTTTGTTCTTTTGTGTGCAGACACCCCAGGTGACTCTTATGAGAGCAGGCATGTGAGGAGATCCCAGAGGATCTCCAACTGGCTGAGGAGGAGCGAGAGTGGCGTGCCGATGACGTAGAGTAGCGTCGTCATCATATCCAGCACAAGAGTAACACATTTGGGGATACGCTTGGGATGTTCTTTATTCTTTTATTGTTTCATCGTTGGACCTTTATTTCCATTGACTTCATGTTGATTAATGGCCTTGGTTATTGGGTTGGCCATTGTAATTAATTTAACTCTTGACTAGTTTTAATTGTTCTTGCAATTTTAAATTAATAAATGAGATTGATTATTTATTGTTTTGATATATGAATTATGTCTCGAATTGTATGACTCCTCACAGTGTTATATTCTTAAGATTTGAAATACATTATCCTCACAGCGGACTTACGATCCTTGGGCCTAAAGGGCAAAAATTTTAATTAGCCCTAAAATTCACTCCCCGAATCCAGTTTATTCTATAATCAGGTTCAGGGGATGTGACAATAAGTCTCTCTGTACAGATAATGTCTCAATTGCTTTAAAGCGAATACAACAGTCGCAAGCTCCAAATCATGTATAACATAGTTTTTCTCATGCTCCTTCAATTGATGCGATCCGCAGGCAATAACCCTATCTCTCTGCATCAACACACACCCCAATCCAATACCTGAGGCATCTGAGTAAATCTCAAATCCTCATTTTCCTTCAGGTAAAGCCAAAATTGGGGCTGATATCAATTTCTGCTTTAGAGTTTGGAAACTAGACTCACGTTGTAAGACCCCGCCCTGAGAGTTCCCGATTAGTGCTAATTAAGACGTGCTTTAGTTATAAGTGAGATTAGTGAGTTTTGGTTAAGATTGGATTAGAATAACTCTTACATAGCTTTGGATTATTTTTAGAACCTTTTTTTATTTTAGTGGGGCCCTTTGGGGGTTCCTTTATTATGTTTTGAGTGACTTTGGGGTTTATCTAATAATTCTGAGAATCTGTATTTTCGCTCTATTTGATTTATTTTATTATTCTCAACAACTTTCGTGTTTGCCCCGTTTCCAATCGAGACCTCAAGACCCCACTTTGCTAATGATAGGGGTAAAACAGTCTTTTGCACAAAAATCTGGACACTAATTTCAATGTCTCTGAAACCCGTAAAATATATACTTTTTGGAAACTAGAAATTTCGATGAACAATTCTTCCTTCTTCGTCACATCCATCTGGGGCCCGGAAGTCGATGTTTTAAGCCCCATAATATTCTTAAGTGGTGGGACCCATCTCCATTCTCTATAAAAGGAAGACCCATTTCACTTTCCCTTATTTTTTGCAACTTTCATTAAGGAAGAGAAGGAGTTCCAGCCCACCTAGGGTTTCTTGTTCTTCTTCTTGTCTTTCATCTCCTATCAACCACCAATCTATTGCTAAAGGAACAATGGAGGTCACCATCTTCTTCTTATCCATGAGAGCTTCCTTTTGGTACCATTTTTAGAGAAAAACCTTCATTCTAAGATCCTCTTTGAGCAAGCCTTGTGTAATTGAAGGTCTTCTATGTGAGCTTTTCCTCTTATATTTTAGATATGTGTTCTTATAGTCCAAGAGAAGCCCCATCTCCATTATTAGGAGCTCTCTCATTTTATTTCATAGTTTGGCCATTTTAGGGTTTGTAATGGATGTCATTTTGGGGGTTTTTGTGTAGCTTGGTGTTTTGGCTAAAGAAGGGGTAATTAGGACCTTATTAGCTTATTTGGAGACCAAGGCAAGTGGATGAATGGGTTGATTTAAATGCTTTCTTAATTTGTGGAAAATATGGGTTTTATTATTTATTTATCTCTTATGTCTTCCTATGGTTTTAATGCTTTAGAAATGTACATATGTATGAACTTTTGTTTTCTTGAGGTTTCTGTATTAGAATGTGTCTTTGTCATTTATGGCTCTTCATTTATGATGATTATTTACTACATTGCTTGAGGTTGGAAATAAATATGATTTGAGAGTTTAGGTAGAATGTTGTTGGAGGATTTTAAATGGTGATTTAAGTAGATGGAAAGGCCATAAATGTTTTGCCAAGGGAATGACTACAATGGGATTTTGAAGAGAAGAGAAGATGAGGCCCGGATTGCTAAAACGAAGTATTTCTGAAGCAGTTCGCTCGAGCGAACCCTCACAGAACATGGTTTGCTCGAGCCAACTTTCAATTCGCTCGAGCCAACCCTCCCAGAAGTTGGTTCGCTTGAGCGAGCTCCAATTCGCTCGAGCGAACATCTTCCAGTTCACTCGAGCCATTCTCCCAGTTCGCTCGACCCTTCTTGACTTGGACCAATTCGCTCGAGCGAACTTGTATTCACTTGAGCGAACCCTCCCAGAATGTTATTCGCTCGAATGAACTTCCCAGTTCGCTTGGGCGAACTGTACAGAATTACTGGGTTGTTTCCAAAGATGATCAAAAGGTTGTTTTAAGGTCCAGTGAGGTTGGTTTGGAGCCCCAATATGATGTGGAGGAATAAGGGTGTTATATGGAAATTGATTTGGAAAAGAACCCCAATTCCAGAGATTTATTGAGGATAATGGGCTTATTAATTTGTATAAAGAACTCAGGATGTCTCAAACCTTTCGGAGTACCAAGCCATGAGCTTTAACCGGCATATGAGACCCTTATTCCTATTGTTTAAATCCTGAAACCTCAATGTATGGTCCTGAAATATACGGGGGTCCATAGTGTCCACTTTTATCGAATTTCATACGTCTTTGACAGTTTTCGTGTATTAGTACAAGTGGCATTTCAAAACAACTGAAATCTGTAAGTTAAATACTTGATCAGCCTTATGCATTTGGATAAAACATTATTGTGTTAAATGCGCTTACGAGCCTTCAATTCAGCCTGTTTTGGGTGTTATACACTTCTGTTGATATGTATATGTTTTGAATGCGTTTTGACCTATGAGTCGGCACCACTAAGCTTGGATGACTTTGTCGGTTTGATCCACCGACTTGGGGTCCCCCTTTCGCTTCTATCAGCTGCAGTCTGAATTATGTTCTGTCTTGTCACCCGGTTCCACTGCCGTGGTTTTGCTCAGTATATTTATGTATGTATATAGTTGTTTCTCGCCACCTCGTGTGCTCCGAGACCAACGCCTTTAGTGTGCTTTCATCACATTAGTGATGGAGGATTTAGCTTAAGTGTGGTTGCTATCTTGTCAGTTCCTGTTCCTTGATTACCCCACATGATTTATATTGCATTTGTATTTTAAATAAGCAATACATCCTGTTTTATGACAGTTATTGTTTTAATAAGATTTCGTTATATTTTAAGATATGCTTTGATTTCTTTAATTGTGTTATCTATTCACTCACTTGCCAAACCGTCGTAACTGATCCATTTTTGTGGTACTCAGGTCTAGTCCCCATTATTGCCTTTGAGGAAGAGCTAGAGGAGGCGGTCGGTGAACCGCAGTGCTTAGTTGAATGGCAAGCTGACAATGTCATTTAGACATTTGGTCTAGCTTTGAGTTGCAAAACATCTTTTGGGGGATTATTGTTTACTTTTGGTTCGTTTGGCTGTACTGGCCTTTGTTGGCCATTATTTTTGGGGATGTTTAAATTAACTTACATTTGTGTTTAAACTTCTAACTTTATATTTTGGGAATGCCAATGAAATCATTGCTCACGCTGACGTCATGTCATTTATATGTGTTTATCAGTCTTGTATTGTGGAATGGATTATGAATTTGGTTTGCTATACGCTGCCACACCAATGTAAATGTTTTGTGAGTGTGTGATATCCTCACCGCGGAACCCTGTGGAAAATTAAATGAATGTAAATTCACATGTTTATTATTATCGTTCGTGGACCCGGATCTCTGTCTAGGGTCGCGACACACATACATCATTCCATTGGAATGGAATGTCCTTCCGAGTTAGTTTCGTTAACGGAGCTGCTATCTTGAAGAAGTCCTTTACAAACCTTCTATAATAGCCCACCAATCCCAAGAAGCTCCGAACCTCTGGCACATTCTTCGGACTCTGCCAATTGGTAACTACTTCAATCTTAGCTGAATCAACAGCTAATCCATCTTTGGTAATTATATGACCTAGAAATGCAACATACTACAACCAAAAGTCACACTTCTCGAGTTTTGCATACAACTGATTCTCTCTCAGTATCTGCAAAGTTGTTCTTAGATGATGTGAACGCTCCCGTTCTGACTTCGAGTAGACCAGGATATCATCAATAAATAACGCGACAAACTGGTCTAAATACGAGGCAAACACTCTGCTCATTAGAGCCATAAAAACTGCAGGAGCATTGGTTAGACCAAAAGACATTACTAAAAATTCATAGTATCCTTAACGAGTTCTGAATGCAGTCTTCTGTAAATCTTGATCTCTAACTCGTATCTGGTGATATCCAGACCGAATATCAATCTTAGAAAAGTACGTTGCACCCTGGAGTTGATCAAACAACTCATCGATTATAGGCAGTGGATATTTATTTTTTATTGTCACTTGATTTATCTGCTTATACTCAATACACATCCTAAGGGTGCCATCCTTCTTATTCACAAGCAGTACATGTGCTCCCCATGGTGAGACACTTGGTTTGATAAAATCTTTGTCTAGTAAATCCTGTATCTGTTTCTTCAATTCATATAACTCTGACGGTGCCATTCGACATGGTGCCTTAGATATCGGTGCAGTACCAGGCACAAGCTAGATTGTAAAGTCAACTTCCCTTGCTGGAGGTAGACCTGGCTTTTCATCGGGAAACACTTCTGGGAATTCACAAACTATAAGGATATTCCATAACTTTTGCGCCGGCTTCTTTTAAAAAATGAATGCGATGTAGCCTTCACAACCACTACACATCATTTGTTCAACTTCAGTGCTGAAACTAGCATGGTGTCTTCTGGACTCCTTCAAAGAGTACACTGGCACTAGCTTCATCAACCTTAAAGGTGATGATTTTGCGGAAACAGTTTAGACAAACCATATACTTCGCAAGCCAATCCATGCAAAAGATTACATCAAAATCATTCATTGCTAATACAACCAGATCAGCTGGCATCGACACTTCGCTGATTTTAACATTACACTGGGGAACATACAATTTACATACTACTCTTTTCTCTAATGAGTAGCTACAGTAAAATGGCAATTGCATTATCCGATCTTGCATATCACAAACAAATACAGGTGCTACAAATGAATACGTAGAACCGGGATCAAATAATGCAATTGCAGGTCTACTATATACAAGTATTGTACCTTCTACCACGTTGGCTGCAACGTCAGCTGGTTCTCAATTGATAACATAAGCCCTTCCAGCCATCTATGGCTTATTTGGCTACTGTTGTCTTTGTTACCACTGACGCTATTGACCTTGACGTTGAGGCTACTGTTGTGGTTGTTGTTGTTGTTGCCTAGGAAGAGCCGGCAAAACCAATCGTTGTGGAGGGATAGGAAGTGCTGCTTATCCTTGAGTAGGCAGCTGATATGGAGCTCTGTCATCTCTCCTTGCCCTTGGACATTGTGCCATTTTGTGTTCCAAAGAACTACAGATTAGGCAAGCTCCAATAGTCCTCCAACACAACTCAATCCTGTGAGCTTTTCTACAAGTCTCACATACTAGCTTATTTTCATTCCTTGCAGCGAATTTCTGCTTCTTATTCTTGTTCTTGAATGGTCCTCCTTTCTTAAACCACGAATCACCACTTCTCTTAGTGTTCTCGGCCTTCTCAGTCATCATCTCTTTGTGTAAGACCCCGCCCCGAGAGTTTCCTTGTAGTGTTAATTAAGAAGTGTTTTAGCTATAAGTGAGATTAGCGGAAATGGGTTAAATCTGGATTAGAATAGCTTTTTATAGCTTTGAATAATTTTGGGAACTCTTTTGGTCTAGTGGGGCCCTTTGGGGGTTCCTTTTTGTGTGTCTTGATTAGTTTTGGGATTTATTTGATAATTCTGGAAATCTGTAAGTTACTCCGTTTAATGTATTTTATGATTCCCGACAACTTTCGTATTTGTTCCGTTCCCATTCGAGACCTCTAAACCCTACTTTGCCATTGTTAGGGGTAAAACAGTCTTTTTACACAAAATCTGGACACTATTTTCAATGTCTCCGAAACCCGTAAAATATATACTTTTTGGAAAGTAGAAATTTCGACGATCAATTCTTCCTTCTTCGTCGAATCCATCCGAAGCCCGTAGATTGATGTTTTAGCTCGATTGGACTTTTAAGTTGTGGGACCCATTGCCATTATCTATATAAGGAGGAGTTCTTTTCCCTCCTCCTCTTCTTGCAATTTCTTGAGAACAAGGTATCCCAGCCCAGCCTAGGGTTTTCTTCAACCTCTTTGCTCCTTGCTCCTCCATCTCTCAACCTCTCTCAAATCTATTGCTAAAGGCAAAATGGAGGTGGTAATCTTCTTCCCCTCCATGAGAGCTTCCTCTTAATACCATTTGTGGAGAGAGCCTCCCATTCCAAGCTATCTTTTGAGCAAACTCTTTCCATTAGAGGACTCTTCATGTAAGTTCTTCTTCTCATCTCTTGATTGTGTGTTCATCTAGCCTAGGAGGTGCTTCACCTTGATTATTGGAAGCTATCTCCATCTATTTCTTGGTTTTGACATTCTAGGGTTGTAATGTTGTATTTTGGGGATTTTTGTGTAGATTGTAGATTTTGAGCTTGATAGTGGATTAGAGCTTGACTAGCATTCTTGGAGACCAAGGCAAGTGGATGGATGGATTCGATTTGAATAAGTTCTTATTTTGTTGAAAATGTGGATTTTTACTATTCCTATTTCATTTGATTCATTATGTTTATAATGCTTTTGGAAATGTACTTATTGTCATGGTTTTCTCTTAGTTAGTTCTATGAGAATATAGGCATGCATTCATGAAAGTTTATTTTGGGTTAGTATGACTTCTTAAATGAGATTTGCATTGGTAGAAGGAATAAATGCATTGATGAGAAGGGTGGTTGGTGGAAAGGATTAAATGTTGAATGGAAGGGAATGGATCTATTTCATGTTAAGAAAGGGTTGGAGTTCAGGTGAAATAGTTTGGGAAAGAAAGTACTGAAATCTGCACCTGATGTGTAGTTCCCGCAGCTGGGCGGTCAGCGGGCGGTCACCTTGGCGGCTAGCCGACAGGTGACCGGCGGCTAGCCGACCCAGATGCGGTTAGAAACACAGAATGCTGTGTTTTGACAGGCGAACCGCGGTCAGCCGCGCGGTCAGCTCGCGGCTAACCGCTGAGCAGAACCCAGTGACCGCCAGGTAGCCGAGATGCGCTGTTAGAAACACAGAATGCTACATTTTAGCAGGGGAACCGCGGTCAGCCCCGCGGTCAGCCAGCGGCTAACCGCCGATCACCTCGGCGGCTAACCGCCATCTGACCGTTAGGTGACCGAGTTTTACCCAGAATTCCTGAGTCTTTTCCATTGGTTTCAGATATGGTATTTAAAGGTTTGGATGGGTTGTTCTGATGCCCTACCACCTTGGAAAGACCCAGGGGATGACATAAGGAGATTGACATAGAAAGAAACACCATTTCGGAAAGGTATTGGGACTTTTAGATTCACAAACGTGCATAAGGAAACTTAGTATGTCCTATATCATTCGAGTACCATACTAAGGGTAATTTAGACATACAAGATCCTTATACAGGTCGTTTGAATATGGATGCCCCAATACATAGTCCCTAATGACATAAGGATTCATTGCATTATTTTATTTAGTTTATATGTATCATTACCCGATTCCACTGGTTTTATCTCAAACTCGGATTTATACACCGGATATGTTCCGCCAGTTTCGTTATGCATGAACCGATAAGGATATGAAATGTGTGCCTTCGAGCACCATGCCCCGCCTGCCCGTATGTTTTATATTGATATAGTTTTGTATATGTTTTGATTTATCATGTAACCTAAGAGTCGGCACCACTAAGCTTGGACATCCTTGTCAGTCTGATCAACTGACTTGGGTCTCCCCTTGTGCTCCCGCCAGTTGCAACTTGGATCCCGTTATGTCCCGTTACCCGGTCCGCGGCCGTGGTCTTGCCTAGCTATATGTATATGTATATGTATATAATGTTGGTTCTCGTCACTTCGTGTGTTCGAGCCCAATGCACTGAATGTGCTCTCATCACCTTAGTGATGGAGAGGATTTAGCTTGAGTGTGGTTGCCATCTAGTCAGTTCCCGTACCTTGAATACCCCCATGATTTATATTGCATTTGTACTTTAAATGAACTATGCATCCTGTTTTATGACAGTTTTCGTTATAACTATGATATGCTTTGATTTCTTTCTTGGTATTATCTATTCACCCACCTGCCAGACCGTCGTGTCTGACCCATTTTTGTGGTACTCAGGTCCAGCTCCCGTTAGTGCCTTTGAGGAGGAGCCAGAGGGGGCGATTGATGAACCACCACGACTAGTAGAGTGGTAAGCTGACGATGTCATTTAGACATTCAGTTTAGCTTTGAGCTGCGAACATTTTGGGAGACTATGGACTGATTTATGATTTTTACTTTTGGTTGTACTGGCCTTTGTTGGCCTTTATTTTTGGGGAATGTTAATTCAAATTGAGTTTTTGTTTAAACCTTAACTTCATATTTTGGGAATGCTAATGAAATCATTGCTCACTCTGACATCATGTCATACCTGTGTATTAACAGTCTTATTTGATGTGAATGGATTAAGAGTTTGATTTGCTACACGCTTCCGCAACAATATAAATGTTCTATGAGTGTATGAGGAATCCTCACCGCGGAAACCTGTGGGAAATTAAGGGAACGTATAATCATTTTTAAGGGCGGTTCATTATCCACACCAAACCCGTTGCGGCCCCGGGGCCCCGGTTCGGGGTCACGACACTTTGTATACTTCCTCAGCTATAAATGCCTTATCCACGGCATCATCAAACGTAGTAGGCATTTGACCAGCAAATACAATTGTCTTGTATTCTGGATTCAAGCCAGCGATAAACCGTTTAATCTTCTTGGCCTCAGTATCTACCAAGTCGGTAGCATACTTAGACAACTTCAGGAAAATCTGGACATAAGCAGACACGGTCAGTTGACCTTGTTTCAAGTGTAGAAACTCTACTTCTTTTTGCTGTTACACATGTTCCAGGACAAACTTTCTTTGAAATTGTTTCTTGAAAGTCTCCCATAGATCCGCTACTGGCACTAATAAGAGTGCACTACTGACTCTTTTCCACCATGTCTTCCCTACTTCTCGTAACATGGAAGAGGCAAGCAAAACTTTCTGCTTCTAAGTGCAAGTAATTTTACGAAACACATCTTTGATGTGTTCTAACCATTCATCAGCCTTCATGACATCTTCGGTGCCATAGAACTCAATGGCTCATCTTTTCCTAAACTGCTCGTATAGGATATTAGGATCATTTTCCTTTGATTGTACCACCACTTGTGTTCCAAAATTATGAGGTTGCTGGACTGGTGGTACCGGTGGTGTCTGTACTTGAGCCTGCATTAGCTCTGCACTTGCAACAAGGAAGTAATCTGGGCTTGCATTCCCATTTGTGCTTCATGGCTCTTGGTCATCTGTTCCCTATGTTGTGCTTGCATAGTCAATTGTGCCTCATTACTCCTCACCAACTGTTCAAGAATAACAATCATTCTTGCATCAGCATCGGATATAGGAGGAGAGGGTGTGACAACCTCAATAAAGTCATCATTCCATGGATTCAATCCAAATGCAACCATGCTGTAAACCATACGGAATGTAAGATATATATCTCCACACTTCCATCACATATATATCATATATAGTGAAAGCATTAAATCACAAATCCAAGATTGGAATTTGTTTCGAAATTTAACATTCCTCACTTCGGTCTTATATTTTCTAAGTCTTTTAAGTTTTCTTTTAACTTGTCTTTGATACCATACAATAAGTATGTCACGACCCAGGCCCAAGATTAGGGTTACTTCGGACAAACCTCGAGTCGCGATCACATACTTACTCCCGTAAACTCCGAATTAACCGAAGGTAATACAAAATTCACAAGGGATATCATACATTCATACATGTCACATGTATATACATTGACAATTAATCAGAACAGTACAAGTTCTTTACATAGAAGTTAAGTTCAACTTATACATTTCACACTACCTACATTCCAAAAATGAATGTACAAAAGTGTTTACCAAAATGTATTCGCCCTCCAATTTATGTCCACTCAATCAGTCGTCCTAGAGGAACCTGATTGGTCTCCTCCGTAGGCGGCGCGGCCTCTGGATTACCGGCACGGGCAACTTGGCCTGTAATATCATCAATAACACTATGAACACGACGATTCAACAATATACACACAAGTCTATGATAGTACATGCTAATAATTTGTCTATCAATTCTATAATTAAATCCTAGACAATTCAAATCAATAACATTTACAAGAACTGGCAATTCCAATAGTATTGATTCATTCATTTTTCAGTGAGTGCACTTTGTTAGGTGGCTTTTCATTGTCTTCTTTGGCACATGGCAGAAGGGCGCACCATTCATGACCCAAGCCTTAAGAAAAGACTCATTCAATTATCTCATTAGTACACTTTATCAAGTGGCCTATCAAATGTGTGGGATTTACCAATGTCTTGATTAGAGATCACTGGCATTACCACGGAGCTCCGGAACGCTCCATTCCATCTACTGCAGTAGGATTGTTCATTAATGCATTTCATTCATTTCATTAATTCACTTCATTTCATTAATTCGACTCATTTCATAATTCAATTCATTTAAGCTCAATAATGAGCTTAAGAAATACTATATAGTGCCAGACTTGGGAGTCAATTAAAGGATTAAACTTATTCAGTTTCAATTTCCTAAACCAACATTCAGGTGAAACGTTCATTATCTAATGCATGTGTTATTCTTGATGACATCACCTTTAAGTGAAATTTACATTAGCATAACCTTAGCTAACACCAATGAAGGTTTAGGTAAAATATCATCAATACAAGCCTTAAACATTGGGCTTCCATTTCAGAAAAATAAGACCTCAATCTGGCATTTCCCACAAGTTCGGTCACCTTGTGAGTCACCAGTCGGTTAACCGAATTCTGGATTTCAGCTAACCGAACGCTGTATGTCAGCTTTCCAAAAACTCAGTTTTCTGATACAATTTCAGCTCCAGACGAGCTCGGTCATACATGAGATCGGTCATACTTGAGCTCGTTCAATTGGTCACACTTGAGCTCGGCCATACATGAGCTCGGTCACTCTTCAGTCATCGAAATGCGAGTTGGGTCATCAATTCAGTTCGGTCATCCTGACGAGTTCGGCTGGTCGAACCCAGTTCGGTCACCTCTCAGTCACCCTTCGGCTAGTCGAACTCACGAGTTCGGTTAGCCAAACATTGTCGGTGAGTACTCGATCAGCTTTCCAGAAGCTAAATTCTTCTGTGAAAACCAACCCAGATGAGTCGGTCAGCCTGTTCCCAGAAGTTTAGAAAAATTCTGAACTGAAATTTCTGGATTTGAGCTCTTTGAGTTCAAACAAACCCAATAACATCTTAAATCATATGAGGTGAGTATACTTGCTTTATTTGGAGATTAATTAACAAAAAACCCTATTTGATAGCTTGACTTAAGATGGAATCTCTTCAATCCAAGCTTAATCCAACCTAATAACCAAACCAAATTCATAATAAAACTCCTATGAGCTCTCTGGACTAGGAAACCCTCAAAAATCACTAAATAGAATTTAAAAGTTTTGTAAACAAGTAAAACACTTACTTGTAACCTATGGAAGAGAATTCTTAAGCTTTCTCTCAAGCTTAACTCCAAGACAATGGAAGCTAGGTAGAAGGAGAAGATGTCTTCAAAATCATACACAAAGCTTCAATCTTGACACTTGTTAGAGAGAAAAATGGAAGAAAGAAGAAGAGGAAAGAGCCTATGACGTGGTTGTGCTTGGAATGGATGAATGAACTCAAAGGAGTTCATCATCATCATCTTATAAGGGATGTTTTTGCATAAAACCCCCTTCACTTCCATCATTTACGTATTAAGTCAAATGAAAGGTCATTTGATCCCATTCACGTCGAACGGAATCGCTCATGGTATGGAAGTTAACGTACTCCTCCAGATACACACACAGGTATCCAGAGTTTCCGTATTCGATGAAATACGCGAAAATTCGTATTTACCAAAAAGTCCTTGTATCATTTGGTTTAAGCCTAAAATCAACTCAAGTTCATTGTTCTTTCATTAAGCTCAAATTAACCATTTGAGGCAATTTCGATTTAATTTGGTCATCAACCATTATTAGCTTAATAAATATGCTTAATTAGCATCAATTTAGATTAATTAGAGTTGATCTTGATTAACAAGGGACGGGGTGTAACATCGGTCTTCCAGGCTGTTTGCTAGCTACCAGGGGCAAGAAACGTTCGACACTTCTAAAACCCCACTGTTTTCTGTCACGCGTGGCATTGATAGCATCATTATAAATTGCTCGATAGCAATCACTGGAGAACCAATGCTCACAGAAGTCGTACGGATGAGTTTAATTGTACAAATGCCATGTGAACAAGGAATGCTGAGAAGGACCCATTTGCTGCATGTGCATGACCTTCGATCGAAGTGAACAACATCCGTGTACTCTGAGAACAATACCTGAAATTTAAAACAGATCATTATGAGTTGAACATGTTTACAAGAGCATGATGTGGCAAATAAGAAATTTAGGGGGGAAAATCTTTAAGAACTTGAATTCTAACTCATACGAACTTGAAGTTTGTGCCCAACATTATTTTTTGATATCGATATCACACAGTACAATTGTGTTTAATGCGAAAAAGAAAGGCAAATGGTCAATGGTACTTGTCATCTTCTTTTGTTAGCACCAATCAATCAAATACCCCACACATAATTTTAGGCTTTCAGATTAGTAAAAAAAGGTAGAGCATTACAGTACAAAATTACAAAGACAAACATAGATGGGTGCAGCAAACATAAAATTTTTTTAGCAATGCAGTATTAACGATGAACCCAATCAATTCATAGATCCCTTAAGCAAGGCTAAGAATAGCAACAAACATAAGAAAAGGCATTTTATAATTGCAGATGAGATGATCTATAGATGGTTTTTTTTTTGGGGGGGGGGGGGAGGAAATCTTTAAGAATTTGAATTCCTACTCATATGAACTTGAATTTTATGCCCGACATTGTTTTTTTATAACGATATCGTTACCATCATTTATAGTTTCTTCATCCTTTTTCTATGTCCAACAAGAAAATAACGGTAACTTTATATTGAGATGCATAAACAATAAGAAAGACTCCCGATTTCACTCAAAATCTAGTTTTCAAATTTTTCTGATAACGATATCGTTATAATTATTTATTGGTTCTTTGCCCTTTTTTTGTCTCCAACAATAAAATGACAATGCCTTTATAATCGGGCGGGTGCATAAACAATGAGAAAGGCTCATAGATTTGCCTCAGAAATGCATTTTCAGATTGCTTGTTATGGATTAGAAGTTTCAGATGCAAGTGCTCACCATTTTGTTTCTCTGAAACACGTGATTTTTTTGTTAGTTCCAAGGAACCCACTTCCAAATATATTGCAAAATCAGCTCGCTTGAGAATGCCATCTTTCTTTTTACAGCATGTAGTTGGTTGGTAAAGCTCACAAAGAGTCACATAGATACAGGCCTAATAAGTCAGGCTTGAACTTCTAACTAGATCTCGTTTCTTTGACAGGTTATAATCTGGACTGGGCCTTAGGGACCATTTGAAGCCTGTAGAGATGTTGGAAGTATTCACAAAGGAGGTTTTTAAGTATTCCAATAAAATACTACAATTCTCAGAATACACACTTACCATTCAATGACCTTGGCAAATGTAAGCTCGAAGAGTGTAAGCAGAGAATACATCACCCAATATGCGAGCCATTGCTTATCATTGACACATGATTTACTTTATATTTCCTTAATTGAAAGCATACCTGTCAAAGATTACAAACACCAAACAAAAACAAAAAGGGAAAAAAAAAAATAAAGAAATACCCACCTAAAAAATTCTGTCAAGGTTGCAAGAAACCCAAGTAAATTGAAGATAAATACTGTCAACGGCATCGAAAGAAAAGGCTTCTTTGTTTTTTGGTAAAAAGGGAATACATAGTTTAGAAAATCTTATGAAAACATGATATTTTTAAAATAATCCTATTTTCATAATCCAATTGATTACAACCATCACAACAATAGATCTCTAATCAATTAATTCCAAAGAAACTTCATTGATTTAAAAAAAAAAAAAAAAAAAAACAAACACTTCAAATCCTGTGAGGGAATGATATTGGCAGCGCCATTAATTTCTCTCGTGATTATATTGATTTCGGGAGGATGAAAAAGATCTCCAAGCGTCAATTTTCTCATTCAAAGATCCGATCATATAAAGTCGCCTAGAAATTTTGCAAATGTATATTAAAAGCAGGTGAAAAGAACATAATTATAAGTGTATTAAGCTGCAAATGAGTATTTAGCCATCTCTACAGGGTGAAAAGCCATAAACCAACTCATAAAAAGAACAAAAAGGAAAAAAAAAGAGGATTTCAACAATCTGTAAAAAATCATCTTCAAAACATTACTTGAAAGAAGCAAGAGGTCAAAAAAATAAAAAAACTGTGCCCTAACTCAGTGAAGAATTCCATCAAACACTTAGCAGGCATGATGAAGTGCATAAGATTAAAGGAAAACAATAATAAAATATTAATAACTAAACATCAAAATGGCAACAAGAAATTATAAATAAGAAACCAAAGATGCAACCTTTGTGGAAACCAGAGGATGTTGCAGAGGATCTGAGACAAAACAAAACTCATTGAAGCTTAAACCTCTCAAATTCCAACTAGGAATAGATGATACCAATAGAAAAACTAGAAACGGATGATCATCGTATTTAATGGAATTGTAGATAGGAGGAGGAGGAGATTACCTGCAAGATAGAAGGCCAATCCGTCGAACCAAGCTCAAGGAGATTGTAGTGTTGCAAATCCGTTCAGCTTTCACCAAGAGGGGGAGCAAGAGAAAGAGAAAGAGGAGAAGCTCTCACTATTCTATTTGAAGGTGGTGATGAGGAGAAGAAGAACCGAAAAGGAATCAAGAGGAGAGGAAACATCAAGAGATTTCTTTTGGAAGCAGGAGGATACACGAGGAGAAACTGCCGTTCATAATTCTGGGTTGGTATGACGATGTCGTCCGCAGCTTTTGGGGCAGAGTTGTAAAAATCCCTTGTACGAACACTAAAATTGTCATTTTGGTGTATTTCACACTAAATCAGTATAATACAAGTTTAAGGACATTTATTTGGTAAAAATCACTTATTTTTATTATTTTAAAAAATAATTAAATGATGTGGTGAAATTATTTATGCTAATGATTGGTAAGATTATTCCCTACAATCATTTTTCAATCTTACCACTCTATGAATGGGCCTAAACCTATTTCAGATATGGACAAAAAGCAATATACAATTTGTAATTACAGAGAAAAATCATTCTTTCTGAGTTTTATGAACACATGATTAATGGAGAAGAATTCTGAGAACTATCATCTGGGTTCCAATTGGGAGATTTCTGAATCATTATATGAAATAAATTTTGGCTGGGATGATGAGGATCCACTTTCCATCTTTCCTCCTTTTCTCACTGAAAATGCTGGCCTTCTAGGAGCAGAAATATCCACTGCATCACTTTTGATCATTGAGAACACTTCCAACATGGAGGGTCTATCATCTGGATTTTCCTGAACACAATGTAGTGCTACTTGCATACATGTCATGAGTTTGCAAGGTGAAGACGAATCGTCAAGTGATGGATCAAGGAGCTCCTTCCCTCTACCTTCCTTCCACAAATCATATGCCTGCATCAGTTTAATATGACCAATGGTTAGAGCTTCAGCCTAAATAACAAAAGACTGGGAGCGACGGTTTCGAGAAGTAGAACTCACATATTCAAGAAGGCTCAAGTTTTCGTATGGACCGTAATAACAATTATTCCTCTTGCCACTTATGATCTGCAGAAGTAGAACTCCGAAGCTATATACATCATACTTCATGGAGTATATACCTTTCTTTACATATTCAGGAGGAGCAAAACCACTGCATGTCAATGATACAATAGAAGCTTTTAGTACTAAGCAGCTATAATAATAACATGGGTCAGATACTGGTAAAAAGTAATTACTTACTAAGTTCCAACAATCCGGCCTGTGTTTGCTTCGTCTATATCTTTTCTGAAAAGTTTAGCCATTCCAAAATCTGATATCTTTGCCTTCATCTCCTCATCCAGTAAAATGTTGCTAGACTTTAAGTCTCGGTGAATTATAGTAAAATTCGAGTACTCTTGGAGATACAGAAGCCCTTGAATAACTCCTTCAATAATGCGAACCCGTTTATTCCAATCCAATACATATCGCCTAATTGGATCTGCAGTACATTAGAGCTACTAAACAATTAGTTATTGCTTAACTAGACAAGCATAAAGAACTTAAATTTAGCTTACCAAAGAGGTAGAGATCCAGGCTTTTATTTGGCATGTACTCATAAATCAACATATTTTCATCCCTCTCACTGCAGAATCCCAGAACTTGAACTAGATTTACATGTTGAAGTCTTGCAGTGAGTGAAACCTCATTTTTGAATTCCTCAAGTCCTTGAGTCGATGATGCTGAAAGTCTTTTCACTGCTATTTCCTGTCCTCTTGGTAATTTACCCTGGCCAAATGAACTCGCAACGTTAACACTATCTGTTTTAGTTAACCTTAATTTTATGTTAATTAGAGATCAAGGCCAACATATATAGACAAATTACAGTAAATAACAGCTGCATTGGTATTTGATCTTGCTCCCCACATTTACTTGTCATCTCAGGTCTCATATTAAACTTCTCACACATAAAAGTTAGTACCTAGTGCATGACAGCTTGAGGCTTTCATCACTCTGAATCTAGAGAGGCCGATTTACGTAGCCTTACCGAGGATTTGTGAGAGTAGGCTGTATATTTATGTTCAGTTTATCACAGGGGTGATTCATGAGTTGATCTTCAATCTGCGCTGCAGCCTCCGGTTGATCTTCTGGTTGGTACCTAGTGCATGACAGCTTGAGGCTTTCATCACTCTGCTTTCAATCTGCGCTGCAGCCTCTGGTTGATCTTCTGTTCTAGCTCAAGGCGATAGTGCCTCAATTATTCAAAATTTTACTTCTTTATACCCTCAATAATGTAGTTCAAAGGAAGAACACATTTTGAAATCACATCCTCAGTCAACAGTATGGGCTGTATTTCACAATTTCAGCTACAATTAAACCATTCATATTATCTCCCATTCATGTCATGTCCCCAGTGAAGTCTATTTCATTACGCTTCCGTATGTACAAATATGCTAACTTCGTATTGTGTATCTTGATCCGTCCACCAACATTAATGAACCAAAAAGAAGAAAGAACTTTAAAGGACAACTGTATGTACCTTATATACAGGGCCGTACCCACCCTCTCCGAGCTTGAATTCATTTGAAAAGTTATGCGTAGCTGCTTTGATTTGTGCAAAACTAAACGCTTGGATTGTAGGAGCATTGCTGTCAAGATTTTCCGAGCCTGATAAAGTTCTATTCCCAAGAACAATTGTTCCTGCATCCCCTACAAAATAAATCAGAAACATTTCATGTTGGTCAGAAAATCATAGACCCTTTCATTTTGTAATTCCTACTATTGAGAAGCCACGTGAAGAACTTACCTTTTTTTGTCTTGAATAGGCTGCTTTGTCGATAAAACACCACAGCGGCTAATACGATCAAAATGAAAGCGATTGGAAGCAAAATGATCAGCAACAACTTCCGCTTGCTTCCATGATCTGTTACCCCGGCAGCTGTAATTGTTGTTCACAATAGATTTTGACAAAAACCAATACCATGTATAAGCATATGGTTCTCTTCGAAGGGCCAAATTTTCTAGATATAAATTGTATTTTAGGACACATTAATGCTCAATGATGCAAGTTAATATGAATATATATAGGTTGCAGATAAAAAAGATATCAATACCTGCCAGAGAAAGCGCCCAATTATCATCATTGATGACCGCAAACACATTGGTTCCAATCAACCCCTTCTCTTTTGCATAAGAAATCTTAGCTCTTACAGTCTCCACATCATCATAGTTGATCCAAGTCGATCCAACAATGAAGTAGTTAACCACATACGTAAAATTATACACTGGCTTTGCTCCATAACCATAATTTTGAATGAATGATTTGATGAACCTGTAACCCATAGAACCATCAAGAGTGGTACCAGGACCAGATGCTGGTGCCCCAACAGAGGTGTCCTTTGGATTCACCAGTGTCCAAGCATAGCCATGGTAAGGCAGTCCCAAAGCCAGTTTGTTAGTAGGCATTCCCATACCTAACCATTGCTTTAAACCAAAATCAGTAGTGATATTGCTTGAAGGATTATACAGAGCTGCATGATTGCCTGTAAATTTCTCTTTCAAAGGCAAATGATAGTCATATGCCACCAAATGTGCCCAATCCAAGTTCTTCTTTATCGAATCGACTGGATAACTTACAGATTGAAGACTTGGCGAGTAACGAACCGCCATTGTGAAAATCAACTCTGACTGGCTAGAATTTGTTGCCTCAGAAGAAATGGCAGCTCTCCACTCATCTAATAAAGCTCCAATATTTGACAGGTCTGTACTATTAGGCCAAATCCAAAACAGGTCTATCCCTAGAAACCCATGAAGCCTAGCCAATTTTATCGATGAATCAATGAAGGGTTTGCGAGAAGAAGGTTGTTCGATCATGGAAGACAAGACTGAAGTGTTAACTGGATCGCCCCTAATTGATTGACCAGTAGAAGCTTGTCCGTTCCATATAGACATAAGAGGTATGACCGAAGGGTTTTTGCGTTTAGCAACAGAAGGGAAGACAGAGAAGTTTTGTGCATAA
Organism: Persea americana; assembly: GCA_029852735.1. Taxonomy (NCBI): domain Eukaryota; kingdom Viridiplantae; phylum Streptophyta; class Magnoliopsida; order Laurales; family Lauraceae; genus Persea; species Persea americana. The sequence goes on along the minus strand of CM056812.1, from coordinate 21,279,282 downwards.
CTGGTGGGGATGAAGACTTGGTAGGTGGAGTTGTCTACTTCTGCAAATGCACAAATTAGGTGTGTAAATAACGCAGAGTTTATGTCGGCGGCCGGAAAGTCGCTGCCGGCTAACCAGTAGCCGGAGCGGACCCAGATTTGTGCAGTTGAATAGTGAAATTGAGAGAAAATGAAGGTGAATGAAAAGACGAGGATATTTTTGGATGCCATGGAAGGAAAGAGGGTTCGAACAGAGTACCAGAGTTTGTCTGGAAACGAGGTTTAGAGTTTTGACTTTTCTTCCTTTTTTTGTCTTTATTTGAGAAGAGATTAGCATCCTTGCAAACAGATTAATATAACTGTTAACAAGTATCATAAATGCTCTTCAACAAGAGAATATATTTAATGGGGACGGGAAATCAATCCATTGTTTTGATACACCTAAATTTTTTTTTTAATTTTTAAAAAATTATAAATAGAAAGATTTTAAATATGTATTTTGTTTCCAGTACAACAATCAAATTTATTGAAAAAAATAGACAACAAATGTGAACAGATGAAGAAAACTGTAATAAATAAAATAACCAAATTTTATTTTTTCCAAGATTCAAAATATCAAAATCAAATTTAATGGTTAAAATTATATTTCTAAAATAATCATTTTTATTTTTATTTTTTTACGGCCATCCGGTGTCGGAACACCGGGATTGATCTTCCTAGTTCTATTTAATGAGCATCACACGTTATTTGTCATGCTGATATGGTGTGTAATTATTAATGAATAATTGCCACACAAAATTACTTTTTATGAGATAATTGATATTTTGGTCACCCAAAGATGACACCTGTTACAACTCAGTGTCTCACGTATCTAGTGTTACGAACCAGTTTTCCATATTTGAAGCAATGCTACAAAATGATCGCCCAATTATCACCATTGTTCCAAAACAGTCACTCCACATGGGTGGCTGATTCATAACACTTGATAGATGGGGAGTTGAGTTGCAACAAGTGCCATCTCCGGGTGATAAAAAATGTCAATTAACCTTATTTTTTATTACTAGATCTGACTTGAGAATTGTTTATTGATAATAATTAACATCAAGTCAGCATGACACGCGACGAGTGATAATTACTGAATATTTTATCTTTCATCACAGAGTAAAAATGAAAAAGTATTCAATATTTGTGAAATTAGTTGACGTTATATTCCAATTCTAATGAAATAAAGACAACTAAAGAATCAATACATTATTATCATATTGTTAATACAATATTATCGTAATTTTATTAATAAAAAAACAATATCACGTGAAATTCTAAAAACACTAAATTATATAAAAGCAGGCTTGCATAAAAATGAACTGTCATAAAAATAATATCACTTGAAATTTTAAAAATACTAAATAATATAAAAACAGGCTTTCATAAAAATGAAAGGAGCTGCTCTCCTAAACTGCATCCGAGGCTATTATCGGCTGTGGATCGTGTGGGCTGCCCGCAATGAGGATAGGATTTTCGAGGCCGCCGAAAAGTCGTTGGAGAAATGTCGTTGGCGAAATTGTCAAACAGGAAACGAACGTTGGATGTAGAGTACTATCGAAGGCTCGTACTTTTCTTTGCATTTCTTGTCTTCTTCGTTCTTTTTCTACTAAGGTAATCTTTTTAGGTAGTTTTTTTAATTTTATATTTGTAAATGTCCAATCAACTATTTTATACTGGGACGTGCCGGTCAACTTACGCAAAACTGCCGGCTGAGTTGCAATAAAACTATTGTACTTTAGTTTAAAATTAAATATTCACA